>JAQPPZ010003016.1:10000000-11250000 GCA_028583015.1 Wollemia nobilis
TATTTTTTTTCAACTTTCTTTGTTCATGTGGTGCTTTTAATAGAAAGATGGAATGATATTATGGGAGATTTTAAGCATTACGGTTCATCCTTCTCAGTAGTTGAAATCAGGTTTTCTCATTCTTTTACATAAATTTACCTGTCTTCTTTTATTATTATTTGAAAGTTTGATTGGTCAATTTTATCATTTATTCTTCTATTGCAACCGAGCCTTTTTTTTACATCTTCTTGTAGGGAGAGGATCTGGAGCTTCCGGGCAATAGGGGCCATGGTGGAATTTGCAGCAAGCTGGTGGAGGCTAGGGAGGTGGCTGAGTTGGAATACAAAGCAATTGCAGATCCTTCATCTGTGGCAAACCAGAGAGCCAAAGAAAAATAGATCTAACAACATAACAAGATCCACCATCTGCAGCGAAAGAAAAAGAGGTGGAATCTTCTTCTGGATCTTCATCAGGTAAACCTTCAATTTCTTCAAGAAAATATATTGCTTCAAAAGCAACAAAGGGGTCTTCTTCATAGAGACCTTCAAATTCTGCATTGACAATAGTATGGTCCAATGGAAGGACGATGGGCTCCATGCCCATAGATCCTGGTTCAATTCCAGGTACTGCTTCAAAAATTTTTTAGCGATAAAAAATTTCATCTCTAGAAAAAAAAAATCAGCAATATCTTCCTCCGGAAGAATTTCTTCTTATGAATAACTTTTTTCTTTTGCAGAAATTTCTTTTTCTACTACAAAGATTTCTTTGGCTGCAATAATTTTTTCAGCCATTTCCTCAGCAGGAAAAAATTCTTCTTTTGCAGATTCTGTTGCTGGTATTTCTACTGTAGCAAATTGACTTTCTGTAGCAATTTCTACAGGAATTTCTTTTGCAACAACCATTTCTTCTATAGGTTGTGCAGCTTGAATCTGTTGGACATTAGCAACGATCAATTTGAGTCGTTGCTTCAAATATTCAAAGAAAATTTGATCTTGGATAGACAACATGGTGCCCTACCCAGACAAGAGCAGAATCTACTGATACCAACTGATGTGGGTATCATCGAACTGTGTTTATTTTATTCATGATTGCTTAAATAGAGTAAAAGACATAACCAAAATACAACAGTTAGCAAATTAGCTAATAAATTAACAATTAAATCTAATGTGAGCTTGTTGTGAAGTCTCACGTAAATAACAATAATATGTCCTCATCACATGGGCTCTTAAATGAGCCAATCAAGTATACGAATCTTTTATGAGCCAATCACTTATGTTTTTCCAAATAAGCTTGTATGTCTTATATGTGCTTTTAATTAGATCAAATATGTGTTGGTCAAAAGTGTGTGCCTTTCAATAGGCCCATCAATTCACAAATAAATCACACCATGTGTCTTTAAATAGACCTATCAATTTGAACATATTAAATAATCCCCTTTAGGTACCTCGTCTAAAGGGCAATCAAGCAAAATAGTATCCTTTTAAGCATAGTTGAGAAAATCTGCAAAAAATCTCGATTTTGCCGATTTTTTCCCGAAAATTTCTGATATGCATGAAAAAGGCTTTTTTTTCAATGAAAATTTGCTTTTTCTTCGGTTTTTTCAATAAAAAATGTCGATTTTTTGCCAATTTTTTCCTCGATTTTTTGTCGATTCTTAAACCAGCCGATTTACTACCCGATTCCGATTTTCTCAACTATGCTTTTAAGTATCTCGTTTAAAGATGCTCCAAATCTAAGAAATAAATCTTAGACAAAGAAAGACCCTCTCCATTAGGGACATCAAGTTTACTTTAAAATATGCAAAATTGATTTCTAAGCACTCACTTGTAGATGGCCAAAGTATGTGTCCTTAAAAGGATAGATTAAAACTATTTGCCTCTTTTTAATAGGGCACTCACATCCTTGTATCTTCAAATGGATTAATTTGTATATAGATTAAAATGTTCCCTTAAATGGACCAATTTTGTATGTAAATACAATCAAGATGTGCCTTTTCATAAATTGCTCAAATGCATAATTCAATGGACCAACCTCTACATTACCAAGAATCATAATGTGTCCTTAAATGGACCAATTTGTATATAAATAAATCATAAATATAATCAATATGTATCTATAAATGGATCAATTTGTACATAAATAAAATTCCAATGTGTCCTTAAATCGGTTGATTTGTACATAAATAGAATTAAACAAAGTTCTTAAATGAACCAAATTGTACATAACCACCAACAAGTTGTGTCCTTCAATGGACCACTCTATTATGTGCTTGGTGGAGTTTGGCACCTCTTCCATTGTTTTCTTTCATCATTTCCTTAATCACTCATCTTCTTTCATAATCACTTTTCATCTCTCCCTAGCTATTTTCGTCCTTCTTTACTAATCCAATCTTTCATTTTTTTTTAATCAACTCATCTCCATAGCCTTTCATCCCATCTTCACTGACTTGCCCTTGGCATCTCCATTTGAATCAAGTTTTCTCAATTCAACTCAGTATCCCCTCCAAAATATTAGGGGGCACACATGGGGTTAGGACGATATTTAACATTGCCTTAAGCAAAATTCTTAATAGCACCTTTAGAAAGCATCCTTTGCAACCATCAAGCACCAACACAAAAATGGGGTATCTACATCGCTTATTCTAAGGTATTTATTGTACAATGAAAACATAAAAAGGGGGCAAAATGTAGACACCCAGTTTTGAAGCACTTTAATCCTATAGGAATCCTCATCTACCATCGCTAACAAGCCAAACAAAATTAAGTTCTCTTATACACAATTTACAATATTTATTGCTCCTAAGGGCAATGGTGTCTCTTTCAACAAAGATATTTGATGTAAACTTTCCTAAACTTACAAATAAATATGCTTATTAGAACAGACTTAAAAAGATATTTCCAACGAATACAAATACACCTATAACCTTTTAAAAACAACACCCTAAAAATTCCTAAAATTTAGACACTAAGTCTGGTGGCACTCCTGGCAACAAGGATGACATCACTTTTGAGACTCATATCTCCTCAAAATATTCATAAAAATACATGAATCCATATCCATTGGATTGGGCTCAAAAAGAGCTTTCCAACGAGTACAAATTTGTCTTGTTGGGATAACAATTGATGCTCTAAAGATATTTTTTCTTGTGTGCTATCCAAAACCCCATGGAGTACCCTATCAACCTGTAGTCAACTCTATCAATCCATAGTCACCTTTTTTAATCCGTAGTGATCCCTTCCTCCTGCAGTGATTCCCTTCTCTTGTAATGACGGATGCCTATAGTGGAAAAAAATCACTACGAACTACCATAATGATGGATGCTCATAGTAGCAAGATTACTACAGACTCCCATAGCAACCAAAATACTTTGAATCTCCCTCTTGTAGCCCAGATTTGACAAAAAAGATAAAATTTGCCAAAAGAAACCAAAATTTATCAAAAAATATAGAAATTATCGATAAATTGCTCAAAATTCACTAGAGTTGTCGGAAATCACTAAACAACATTGGAAATCGATATAAATCACATAATTAAAAATAAAATTAAAAAAATCTACTACATTTATTAAATTAAAATTAAAATTAACCTTTTCTTAGATTCAATTCCAAAATTCCATTGAATTTGTTTATAGATTAAATATGAAAATAAATTAAAATCAAAATTATCCCTACATAGGTTGAATTTAAAAATTAAATTAGCTATAAAAAATTATTAAATTTTGAATCTTGGCTTGCATTTATTATTGTGTCATAAATGCGTCACCTACCCTGTTATAGTTGTTTGAACAGAGTATCCCTCAAAATTCTCACCTATTAACCAAATCAGGTATCTCAAACTCTTTCTTTAGATCGACCTCTAAAAACAATGTCTAAACCTATTTTAGAAACTTGCCTTAACCACTCAAGCAAACCAACCTCAGTTGACCAAATGAAACATCTAGACTTTTCATTAAACTAAGCTACCATGAATCAATGACCTCTTACCTAGTGTAACAATGTTCAAACTAGTGTCACATCTTCTATAACAATTTATAAAAAGAAAATTTAAATTTTTTCCTATAAACACCTCTCTTGAGAAAGAGGCAGGTAATGAATCAATGAATGTCAAGGTTGATAAATCGTACTCACACTAACAAAACTACGTCAAATTCCTGCTATAAACATTTGATAACAATAACGACTTATGTATTTTTTCCAATTATATTCTCTTCCTTATCATTATGAATATCTAAACGTTACAGTGCTTTAGTATTATTTTGCTTTTATTGCATCTTCCTTGTAGGTGATACGATGTGTTTCTATAGCAGCGACAACCACCCTTATCACACTTCAGTTTTAATAATCCTTCATTATTGAACCTATTTTTGTCTACAATAATGTTGTTTATACTTTTATTTCAAAATCTAATTTTCATTTAATGAAATTGGAATTTCATTTAATGATTATTACTATTAACTGATAGATTAGTATAGTTGTTTTGTCGTTATTTTTTTACATTTAAAGTAATAAATGTATTTAGTTATGTAATAACCTAAGAATAGGATAGACTACAAGTGTTCACGTATATGTGTTATAATATCCCCTACTCTAAGCATGTAAGTGTACCATGCCCGTGTAAGGAAAGACAAGTGTTATATTGAAAGGGCAGGTGGTTTATTGTGCTTACATTTTGGTGAACTCAACGTGAACACATATATAGGTCATTTAAGTTTGTTCATCTTGTTAGAAAAACGATTAACTTCTTTATTGAATTGTGCAGGTTATATAACACTGCAATAACAATAATGCCGGAGGTTGCCAAACCAACCAGCGATAATAGCAAATTGTTACAACGAAATAACAAATGCACAACAGGACAAATAATGAAATAACAATAGCATAACTATGCTAACATCCCCCCTTATTACATTATTTTGGTAATAGGATGACTACTAGCTATACTAACATCCCCTTACATCATTTTGCAATACAAAGAGAGCTACGAAACAATTCAAATTTGACACGTGCAAGTGCCTTAGTGAATATGTCTGCAACTTGAGCATCGGTGGGAATGTCTCTGAAGCTGAATTCGGTGCTTTGGAACTTCATCTCGAATGAAATGACATTGTGTTTCAATGTGCTTTGTTCTTTCATGATGGACTGGATTCTTGACAAGGTTCAGAACACCCTGATTGTCGCAAAACAAGTGTATTGGAGATTTTGATGGATGGCCCATACTTTTCAGAATGCGACGTAACCATATCACTTCGCACACAACTTCACGTGCGGCGCGATACTCTGCCTCTGTTGATGAAATAGCAACCACTGTTGCTTCTTGATGTGCCAAGAGACGAGGACCGGATCCCGGATGAAAAATGTATCCGAGAAGTTGACTTGCGATCATCAAATGATCCGGCATAGTCGGAGTCCGTGTATCCTTGCAAGAAGAATTTATTGTTCCTCTTGTATTCTAGGCCATATTCCATAGTACCACGGACATAGTGAAGAACACGTTTTGCTGCTTTCTAATGAGTGGTCTTAGGCTCCTGCATGAACCTCGAAAGATAGTTGACGACAAATACGAGATCTAGCCTAGTATTGGTCGGATATATGAGACTCCCAATCAACTGTCGATAGAGAGTACCATCTACCCGAGGTGAATCATCATATCACGATAAGCGAAGTCCATTCTCCATCGGAGTTGCCATTGGCTTGCAATCGAGTCATGCGATATTTTTCCAAACAATGTCTTGGCATATTTTTTCTGAGACACTTTGATGGAGTGCTCCTTATGGCTGAATTCCAGACCAAGACAAGTAATGGAGAAGTCCGAGATCTGTCATCTCAAAAGATTTGCACAAGTTTCTTTTGACAGTAGAGATCATAGTTTTTGAACTCCCTGTAATGAGCAGATCATCCACATAGAGTACAAGCAACACTATCTCAAAACCCTGTTTCTTGAAATAGAGGTTTGCATCTGACGGACATCTCTTAAATACATGCTGCATAAGGTGATTGTCCATTTTTATATACCAAGCTCGAGGAGCTTGTTTCAGACCATATAAGGATTTGACCAATTTGCAAACCTTCTGCTCTTGGCCTTCCACTTCAAACCCTTTTTGCTGATTCATGTAGACTTCTTCTTGGAGATCACCATTTAGAAAGGCACTTTTGACATCCATCTGGTGAACTTTCCACCCATATTGTGCTGCCATAGCACACATAACTCGAATTGTGGTCATCCGAGCAGTAGGTGCAAAAGTTTCCTCGTAGTCAATGCCTTCCTTTTGAGCATAGCCCTTTGCAACAAGACGGGCCTTATGCTTATCAATTGTTCCATCTGCCTTGTACTTGACTTTATATACCCATTTGCAGCCAATGGGCTTCTTTCCATGCGGCAAATCAACAAGCTTCCAAGTTTTATTTTTCATCAAAGACTCATACTCTGTATCCATAGCGGCCTTCCACTGAGACTCACTAAGAGCATCTTGCACTGATGCAAGTTCAAGATCATCTATGGTAGACATGAACGCCCTGTCATCTTCAATATCCATATCCTCTACTTTTGTACGTGGAGTTACAGAAAGTTCCTCAAAAGATTGACAAAGATCATCAACCTCACCAGTTTCTTTGGCTTCTTTTTCCTTTTGAGCCATACTGCGTGTACGAGGTCTATCCAAGTTCAAATTGGGAGGAGTGGATAAATTTGTGTCTCTGATTGTATTTGTACACCATTTTGGATTATTCTTCGGTGGTGTTGACGAAGGAATCTTCTCTTCCTTAGATTCCACAAGATCTAGGTGTACTTTGGATGTGCTCTGTGATGTGAAAGCTTCATCAAAGACAACATCTCTGCTGACATGAATTTTCTTGGTCAAAGGATCTATCAAACGATATCCTTTAGAGTGCTCATCATAACCAAGAAAAATACATCTCAGTGTTTTCTCATCTAGCTTCTTCCTTTTCTCTTTCGGTATGTGCATGAAAGCGTGACATCCGAAAATACGTAGATGATATATGGAGGGTTTTCGACCACTCCATGCTTCCTATGGAGTCATTCCTTTTAGGGCCTTTGTGGGTGCCCTATTCAACAGATATCTTGCGGTGGTGACGGCTTCCGCCCAATATTGTTGCCCAAGAGTAGCTCCTATGAGCATACAACGAACCATTTCCATGATAGAACGGTTCCTTCTCTCAAGCAACTCCATTTCTTTGAGGAGTATAGGCGATTGTTAACTGTATCTTGATTCCATGCTTATCTAAGAATGCAAAAAATTCATTAGAGGTAAACTCCCCCCCTCGATCTGAGCGAAGGGTTTTAATAGAAGCTCTTGACTCCTTCTCAACGGATTTCTTGAACTGCTGGAAGAATGCGAAAGCTTCAGATTTCAGTTGGAGAAAGAAAACCCACATCTTTCGTGAGTAATCATCTACGAATAACTGAAAATACCTCTTCCCTCCACAACTGTTGGGTGTGAAATGACCGCACAGATCGGTGTGAATTAACTCCAGAGGTTTTCGTGCTCTTGTTGAGCTCTTCTCAAATGGTACTCTATGCTGCTTTCCTGCCAGCGGTCGAGCACAACGGCAATGTGGCGGAAAGGGAAGGAAGACCCTTTACCATCTCATACTTACTGAGCTCAAGTAAGTAGCCAGAACTAAGATGCCCATATGTCTTGTGCCATAGGGAAGTTGCCTCCTTGGTAGAGACAGTCATGGCAACATGTGGAGAAGAGATAGCATCTAGGGCAAATAAGTCATGCTTATATGAAGCTGTTGCAATCTGCTTACCCTTCCTGGTAATAGTACAACACTTCTTGCCATTCTCAACACGAAAGTTGACAACCATATTTCTATCCGGGATTTGTGTGATCGACAACAAATTGTTGGCCAATCCCGAAACATAGAGGACTTTGTCAATCGACACTTGCCATCGGGAAGAGTGACTAAAACTGTACCCTCTCCACCGAACCCCGTAGGTTTTATCATCAACAATGGTGACAGGTTTGCCCTCTTTGGCCACAAATGATTCAAACCACGATTTGTCGCCAGTCATATGTTTGCTAGCTCCAGAATCGACATACCAAACAGGATCCCTCTGTGTGGAATCTATGGTAGTCATGAGCACCTTGTGTGCCCATTCAGAATCTGAGTTAGATTCTTCAACAACAACATTCACCTGGGGTTGCTTGTTTTTATTTTGTGGTTTGTTTTGGCCTTTCTGCTTGTTCTTATGCCAACACTGTTGGTGTCATGGTTGTCTTTCTCACGGATCTTGCACCACCTCTTCTTCGATGAGGTTGTTTTCCTTTTCCTTTCGTATCCTGTTGAGAATTTCCTCCTTTCGAAAGTTGCCTCATTTTTGCCCATTACCTTTCTTCCTAGAACCACCTCCTGTTGGTGTATAGGGCTGTATTGAAAGAATCATCCTTGTGAAGTTGGCGTGCCTCCTGTTGTTGAAGCAGATTGACCAACTCGATGTAGGTAATTTGTCGTTGAGACACCTGGATGGAGGTGATCAACATATCAAATGAAGAAGGCAAAGCTCTCATCACAATCGAAATGAGAAGCTTTTCGTCCACAGAATCTCCCAAAGAACTCAATCTCTCTTTCAATTCAGACACTCTGCACAGAAAGAGTTCAAGTGTTTCACCCTGTCTCAAACTCAGGTTATGAAGTTGTTGTTGAAGATGAAGAATGGTGGAATCATTCTTTCCCTCATAGATGGTTTTAAGGGCATCCCATGCCTCTTTACCACTTGCTTTGTCAACTATATGAGGTTGCACTTCATCTGAAACAGCAAACAAAAGGAGCACCTTTGCTCGACTGTCTTTCTTGTCAAAAGCTATCTGATCTGCGGAAGGACCTGTGGATCCTGATGCTGGTGAAGGCCTAGGTGTTACTCCAGTAACAATATCCCATAAATCTTCCATTTGGAGAATTGCCTTCATCTTATGTTTCCATGGTGTATAATTTGGACCTTTCAATAACTGATGAGTATCAGTCATCAATTTTGCAACAGCGGCCATAGTGAAGGTTCCTTATAACACCAATTGGTCCCCCTTTCGATATACCTTTTGCTAGGCCGTTATACCGTAAAAAATACCCGCCCTTACGTGAGGGAAACTATAGGTATTTAGAAAGATCAACAAAAATCACCCGCCCTTACATGAGGGAGACTATAGGTGAGTTTTAGAGATCATACGATACGTGGAACATAAGCGATACTGAAAGGGAATCGCCTTGTTGATGGCACCTACCATAGAAGATTCTTCTCATTCGTGGGGCATAACTTCCCCTAAACACTATGAAGAATACTTCGTCAGGATTTATGCCTAAACACAAGAGCGATAAAGGGTAGTGGATGGAGTAAAAAAATGCAAAAATGGCTAACTTATCTCTCCTCGACGATTTATAGAGAACAAGCTCAGACGTCGTTGTAGCAGCTATATTAGGCGGCGGATACAGTAGCCCAATCACGACAGCTTTACCTGTAAGTGCTGGCCAGAGGTATCACAAATACCGAACGCTGCAATGCAATAAATTGCACGAATGGGTTTTAATTATTCCGGGGACTTAGGGAGTGTTTTGATTTTAATTTTTAATGTTATAGTGCAAAAATGAAATATGCAACATACAACAAAAAAAATGCCCACAAGAATAACCCACTAGGTGTCGGGCGCAGCCGAAAATGCACCTTTTACAATTCGCCAAATTGCTTTTTCAGAAAATTACTCACATTCCCCCTTTGATTTTTTGAAAAAAAATATCCCCCCTTAAAAAAATCTCTTTAACAAAGCATTTTAATAATTATTATATATTTAAAGTTAAAATAAATAATTTTAATTTAATAGTTTTAAAACCTTATGAAAAAATAAATTAAAATTAAATTTTAATTTATAAAGTTTTAAAAAACTATAAAAAATAAATTAAAATTAAAAATTTTTAACTAAAAATTAATAATTAATAGAACTTTGAAAAAAAAATAATACCTTTGAAAGGGGGGAGTCGGCGGGATTTGAACCCCCGACCTGCAGGCTCCCAGAGCCTTACCGCACGGCTCACGACCACGTGAGCCAGCGGGCTGATCCGAAAGGATCAGTGGAGCTCCTCCTTTTTTGCCTCCTCCTCTGCACCAGCCTCCGACTGAACGCTGGCCTCGCTGCTACTTCGTCGCACGTCGAGGATTTCTTCTTTTTTTTTTTTTTAAAACTGCGCGTTCCCCGCTACGTCGGCCAGGAGGGGGGGTTTCCCTTTTTAAATTTTCGCGCTCAGCAGGGGGGGCGGAGCTTTAATTTTATTTTCGCTCTCAGCGGAGGGGGGGGCCGAGCAGCTGAGCAGACAGACGTCCGCTCAAGGGGGGGGGGGTTTCCCTCTGTCGCGACCTGCGCGCGGACGTCTAGGCGTCCTCCTGTGCGTCTGTGCGCGGGGAGGGGGGGTCCTTCCTCTGCGTCGCGACGCTCTGCGTGTGGACGTCCTGCGTTCGTCGCGACGCGGATGCGTCTGTGACAGACGTCCTGCGTCCCTCCTACGCCCTCCTGGACGCGTCTGCGCCCGAACGTCCTGCGTCTGCGCCAAACGTCCGCTCGACCGGGGGGGGTCCCTCCTATGGACGCGTCTGTGCGCGGAAGCGACGCTCTGCGCGCAGGGACGTTCGCTCAACGGAATCGCTGCAGGCCTCCTCAGCTGCAATCACGCAGCGAAAAAAAAATTTAAAAAAAAAAATTCCGCACTGCATCGCTGAATAACGTCGTCCGCCTCCAGCCTCTCCCTTCACGCCACTGGCTCTGATGCCATGTTAGAAAAATGATTAACTTGTTTATTGAATTGTGCAGGTTAGATAACACTGCAATAACAATAATGCCGGAGGTTGCCAAACCAACCAGCGATAATAGCAAATTGTTACAACGAAATAACAAATACACAACATGACAAATAATGAAATAACAATAGCATAACTACGCTAACACATCTTCCTTTTCGTTCCCTTTAGGTTTTCTTGTAATCTCCCTCACTTTTGAACTATTTATGAACATTCATATTTTCTTCAGAGCAAGGCCCAAGTAGGGTACCCTCTTCGGTTTTCCTTTAGAATGATCTTAAGGAAGAAAATCCTTTCTACAACCCTAACTTTAACAAAGAGGAAGAGGATAATCAGGCTCCTCTTGAATAAGATATTTTGAACATAATGACCTTTAACTCCATCGATAATTTGAAAGAGTTCATGAAGATGAATCAGTATGTCTTTATGGATATCATCCAAGATGAGGATGATAATTAGGGCTTATCTCAAGCCTAGAACTCCTAGTCAGCATCTTCAAGTACCATTGTTAACCCATTGTATGTTTAGTTCCATGATAATAATAATCCACATAAGGAAAACATTAAATAGGTAGCTATTGTTGGTCCTAGAATGTATGTTCTTCAATATCTCGATTCCACTACCTCTTTAATTGTTTATGTCATAAGAAACCTAGCTCAAAATATACCCTTTGTTGGTCAATATAATCTACCTACGAACCATGTAGAAATTTTATATCCTAATGATAATTTTTCTTTGCCTCGACCAATCTTCAACTGTTTCTCCATTTCCCTAGCTACTAAAAGTAGCACCTTCCCCTCTCAAGATCTACCATTTTTACCTCACAATTTATTCCTACTAACCCCTTTCTCTCTAGTGGATTGAATATGGTGTACATTCCACCAACAACGGTTTCCCTTCCACAAGCTTCTTAGAGTTTTCTCGTTCTTTCTAATCCACCTTCTAACCCCCCTTTGGAATCATCCAAGACAAATTCCAAGCTAGAGAATGAATTAGATGAAATTAAGAGATAGTTGACCTTCATTCAGGGAACTTCGTCAAACCAACAATATCTTTTAACAAAATTTCTAATGAACCTTTAGACCTATCCATAACCATTTGGACCTACTTGCCTAATTTCAAGGTGCCTAGATTCATTATATACAAAGGGTTAGAAGACCTTATAAACCATCTCTAACGTTTCAAAATTATATGTAGCACAATCACTCTTGAAGAAACAATGTTCTTGACTTTTTCGTACTAGTCTTGGTAACGTTACCCTACAGTGGTATTTCCAACTACCTCGTCATGCCATTAAAACTTTTAAAATTAGCAAAAAAATTTGTCCAATAGTTCTTTGTGTATATTAAAGAACAAACCTTAATTGATGACCTTTATCAATTAAAACAAGATAAGAATGAACCATTTTACTGAGTTTCTAGCTAGGTGGTGAAACCTCGTAGGAAAACTCCAATGTATTCCCCCATCAATTATGAATATTCATACACAGCTTATATGATCAGCTATCCTATCACTTAGAAACCAATCATATTCCTTCATTTGAAGTTATAGTTGATCTCGCCAAGCAAGTAGAGGTTGTTATCTTGTGAAGAGGATAACTTAACCTCAAAAGGGAAGAAGACAAGACTAGCCATAAGATTCAATGCAAATACGAGCATACAATTAGTGATTAGGTCATAGACTCCTATCAAACCAATAATACAAACATAGTAGCAATCAGCCAACAACTTGTCTTAGAAAAGTAAAAAGAGCCCAAATGCAACTTCACTCAATTGGATCAACCGCTTGTTTCCATTTTAGAGCAACTTCTTCAAGCTAAAGTGATGGAGCTCCTGCTCATCAAGCCTATATATCTTGAGAGAAAGAATGCTCATTTTTATACCCTAATGATTATTGTGTCTTCCATCATGTTTGAGGCCACTCAACCAATAGATGTAAATCCTTATAAACTTGATCTAAGATCTCATAGAGGGAGGTCAACTTGTCTTTAGTGACTAATCCTAAATCCTCTTCAAATCAAGATCTCAATATTTTTCAAGATCTACTTTCTCATTACAACTAATAAAAAACAATAACATTATCTGAGTTATTAAAATCTATTATAAACTTTCATAAAGTTTCACACAAGTCCTGTTATAATATACTCATAAATAACTTTCTAATGAGTAAAAACATACCTATATTTCAAGTCCAAAATAATAATAATCACAAAATAATAACCAAATAAAAAAAAAAGTTTATTTTAAAATATAATAAATAAATAAATTTAAAAATTAATTAATTTAATTTAATTAATTTAATTCTTAGAGGTGAGCTAGAAGTGAGTGTGAACTAGGAGCACATGCGAGCCAAGAGCAAGAAGGAAGAAGCGTGAGCAAGAAGCAGGAAGTAGGAAGCAAAGTGCAATCAAGGAACAAACATCACTTCTTGTTCCAAAACTTAGGATAAACTTTAAAGGATTCATGTGAAGAAAATCTAGGTAACATGGCAAGAAAGTCATTTTTGAAAATCCTTACTGAAAGGATGGCCTAGTTAAAAGTAAGGATGCTTAATTTGGAAGTATGGATGCCCTAGTTAGTGATAAGAGGAAGAATGAATCTATGGAAAGCCTTGTCCAAGTAGTAAATACTACACCAGAAGAATGAGATGATTGACCATGATATAATGGTTCTTAAAGCCAAAGGGTTAATATGTAAGTTCCATGGATACTGACCAGGTTTTTTTGAGATTAAAAATTGGATCAAGTGGAAGTGGGGATTGAATTCAAATTACTCCATAACTTTTCTTTCAAAAGGATCTTTCCTCATTATTTTCTCCAATTTAGAAATAAGGGATAAAATAATGGATGGAGGTCCTTGGTTTAGGGGCAAAGATACATTATATTTAAGACCTTAAAGTGAGAATTTTTCTATGGAGATAGAAATTGTTAAAAGGTTTATGGTATGGATTAGTTATTTTGGAATTCCTTATCAACTCATCAATAAGAAGGTTTTGAAAATTATTGGTAATACTCTAGGTGTATTCATCCAGAAGGAACCAACTACTTAGGAGAGAAGGCATGTTGTATACACTCGAATATGTGTTGCCATGGATATTTTAAAACCTTTACCATATTCCATTAGGATTAAATCTAAATTAAGAGAATGGGATCAACAAGTGGATTATAAAAACATTGAATTCTATTGTCACAAATATCATGAAATTGGGTACATGGCAAGAGACTACAAAGTGAACATGATGGAGAAAGATATGAAAATTTTTGGGCAAGGGTAGCTTCAATATGAAACAATATCATAGGACTATCTCAAATCAAGGATTTTTCACTCCTAAAAAGTGGTAAGAAAAATATCTCTCCATCATCAAATGGAAAACAGCATTACAGTTCACTCAAATAAACCATTATAAGAAAAAAATGATATGAAGGATGAGGAAGTATAATGCACAAGTTCAAATATAAGATCTAAAGGTGTGAAGGAAGAAAGAAAGAAAAATATCAAATCAAAGGAAGACGAGGAAGTAAATTTTAAAGCAAATGAGTTGAATGAGGTCAAGCTTAATCCAGGTAAATCATCTTTATTTTCCTTAAGTAGCATAAAATCTTCTTCTTACAATAAAAATAATAGTACATAATGTATTCATTGCACTTTAGGGTTTCAAGAGTTGTACAATAAAGAAAATCGTATGGAGGATATCCAAGGAAATGTAGGGTTTCCAAGCCAACATAAGAAAGAAATGACTATGGAGGATCATCTATGCACTTTAGGGTTTTTAAAGAAACATAAAGAAGAAAATGCTAATGAGGCTATTCCTTACACTTTATATTATTTAAGGAAACATAAATGTTTAGAAGATAAGCCTTATTACGAAGAATATAAAAAATAAAAGAGATTGATGAGGATGAGAGTGTTGGTGGGAATGAAAAAATGAGAGGAGGATCATCAAAGTAGGAACAAAGATAAAAAGAAACTCAAACGAATATTAATATGAAAAGCCAAATTAAAATAGCATAGGTGTTAATAAGAAGTGGGGCTATGCCCACTAATAAAAATTAAAATTGTTGATGATAAAAATGATATCATGGAATATTAGAAGTATGAATAAGACCCTAAAAAAAGAGTTATTAAGAGATTAATAGGTTGTTATAGTTCTGAGTTTGTTTTTTAAACAATAAACAAAATTTGTTAGAATATATTAATTACATTATTTGATACATAAGAAGATCAAGGGTTCTTTAGACAGATGTCATGACAGGAAGCTCAAAGGTTATTTATGAAAGTTATATTATGGACTTAAGATCCATAATGTGATTGTACAAGTTTCTTCATAATGAAAGCTCTATGCATTGTTTCTCATGTGTTATGTATGTAAGTTTTGTTATTGTTATTGTTATTTTGTTCTATTTCATTGTAGTTGATCATGTGATTATTTTTCCTGTAAGATTTACATTAGTATTTAAGCTTCAAAAGCTAACAGTGATATCAGATCCATAGCAAGAAGTTGCTTGCACAAAGTGAAGGAAATTAGGACAATCGTCGACATCCAACGACATGCCTAATTGAAGATACATCCTTCTTGCAGAATATTCAAGATACAAAAATGTTGGTCTGGACATAGATCGAGTTTACCTATTCTAAGATTCTATTCAGAATAGAAGACAGACTAGAAGAATTTTAGGTCTTAAAGATAGATCCTAATATTCATATTCAAATCTTTGAGGAAAAAGATAGTTGGTCCAACAAAAAGAAACCAATATAGAAATACTACAAGTTTGGAGATCGTAGGACAACATAGTTTGAAGAACGTAGGACTGCAAGTTTAAAGAGTGTAGGACAATAATTTTAAAGAGTTGTAGGGCAAAATACAGTGAAAGGATAGATATCAAGGAAGATATGTTATTGTGCTATTATTTAGTGCAATAGTCAAGGAGTTATATTTACATAAACTAGCACCACGAATGTCACTTGCATCTACATAGAATAAAGTAGAAGATTGGTAAATCAACAAGCTATATAAAAAATGGAGATTTGGGTAGTGTTCATAGCATCTTCCATAAACAAGGCAACGTCATAGAAAGCCAACACCCTAGTAGCACCATAGCAAGCTAGCACCAAATTAGTGCCATGAAAAATTAGTGCCATAGCATTGGCAATATATAACACAATCAACGATATCTAGTAAGGAGCAAGATGGAAAGGAAAAATAGTATCAACAAAGAGAATTCAAAAGAGAATTCAATGTCTTAGCAACATCAAGAAAGCCAAGCCAGAGTCACAAGCAAATAAAATACTCGACAGTGAAGCCAGAGCCATAGCAAAGGGAACATTCGACAGCAAAATCAACATCATAGCATCTTTCGAAGTGGAGAATAGATCTGGACAATGAAGCATTGTCCAAGAATTTGTTTGGATAATGATATGCCACCTGAGCAAGCACCTAGACAATGAAGCATCATCCAAAGATGTGATAGCATTCAGAGACAGTGAAGCGCCACTATATACAAAGTAGTTGAAAGGACAAAGTAAATTCATTTCAATCGACATTTACAAATCTAAAGTCGTTTGAAAAAAAACACCATTCTAATCAGTGCCATTTGAGAATAACTCCATCATAGTGCCAATGCCATTGAATTCCATGTTATGAGAGAATGAAATGTTGATAGGTGAACGTTGATGGGATATTGTAACATTGATAGGCGAACATTTCAAAGCACCCTAAATTGGAGAATCTCCAAATAGTGAAGTGTCGCGTTGAGAAGAATGAAACATCCATGAGTCAAGTGAGACGATTCAACTTGGAATGTTATTTCAAGGACAAAGAAACATCCTTTGATCAAAGAGGAGAAGCACCAAGTGCTAGTTTTCCCAAGACACCAGTGCGCAAGCAACAAGGTATATTCTAGGTTTTTGAAAGCCTATTATTATTTTGAAAATTGATTTTTGATTAAGGTTATATGGAGAGATAAGGAGTAATTATTATTTTATAAGGTTTGATTATTAATTAATTATTTTATAAGGTTTATTATTAATATTAATTATAAGTGATAAGGTTTATTGTTAGTCTTCGATTATTTTGGAGTGATAAGTAGTTATAGTGATAAGTTATTTGATTATTAAGGTTTTTTGAGAAGTTTTATTAAAGTTTTTGAAAGTATTATTTTAATACTTTTTGAAATACAATAGCTTATAAAATATTTGCAAATTATTTAACTTTTGAGAGATAAGGTTGTTTACTTCAAATTTAGGAATAAATTAAATTTGCAAAAATTCTTACTTTATTAGTTTCTACAATATTTTTCCAATTTTTAACCAACTAGGGAGACATAAGGAATCCTACCTCATAGGTATAGAAATATTGAGTTTGTCCAAGAAAAAACATTATGGATTATTGGTACATAGAATCTAGAGCCAACAAACACATGATCGGGAACAAACAATGGTTTAATACACTTCGAGAAAAATATGAGAAACTAGTTGCTATAACAGATAGCAAAACTTATGAAGTAAAAGGAATAGGAGATGTTCTAGTCAATTTAATAAATGGAAAAGGAATAATTTACAATGTTTTATATATTCCTAGATTGACTACTAATTCTCTTTCAGTTTCTCAACTCATGGATCAAAACATGATAGTAGAATTTAAAGTTATCAATGGAAGAAAACAATGCCATATTATCAAACAAGGGAAATTGATAGCCTCAAGTTCCTACAAAGATAGTCTATTTACTTTAGATACTACCACAAATTTGGCTCTTTTAGTGGGAATGTTTAAAACAAGAGAATGGCTTTATGATTTGGCTAGAAACAAATACCAATGGATAAGTGACAAGATTATAGAGAGGATTGAAGATAAGTTGAAGTGGCCCTCAGAAAAAAATTTGGAAATGGTGGATCTCTAAGTGCAAGTAGAACACACAAGAATGATTTTCCCAGCACCTCAAACGCCCTTCAAAGAGAATTTAAGAATGAAAGTGTTAAATAGATGGTCGCACATAAAGGAGAGAAATCTCCCAACCTAATCAAAGAAGAAGATGAAGAAGAAGAATATATTTTTGAAGAAGAAGAAGAGGTTGGAGGATAGAGACCTGCCAAAAATCATCCCCTTGTGAATTTATATTCGGATGAAGCCTCAACCTCGAATGAGATGGTAGGAAACATAATAGAAAAAAAGGAATCCTAAAAAGGTGAGTGCATTTGAGCATCAACCTATAGCAGAAATTTGTCCAATAGCAACTCAAAAAGAACAAATAGAGCATATAGCGAGAGCAAAGATAACATTGACAATAGAAAATGTGGAAGAAGTCACTTCTCTAGCAAATTTTTGCAGAGATGAGCCTTAGCCTTGTATAAGTGAACACCTTTGGTACATGCGGTCCAAAGAGAAGGCAAAAAGGAAGGATGCTTCGATAAGCTAGTAGAAAGAGATCGTAAATAAACTCAAAGCTTCATAGTTGATTTTGGAAGTGTAGAGGATAGAAGTAAAAATTCAACAATTTGACACAACTCAAAAGTAGCAATCAAAAGCACAAGGACCAAGTATGACCTCTATGCCTACTCTTATCTCTGCAAATTTTCCACCACCTCAACAGTACCCTCCACAGTAACCACCTTTGCCATCGTCCCCTCCTGAGAAGTATTGCTTCCTCAAAATCCCTCACTAGCTAAAAGTGTAACTTTTGTTGCCCCCATACATGAAAGCCGATAAATTTCCAAAAGCCCACAACCCCCACACCACTGTAAATACTAGTATTTTATCTTTAAAATCTCCCTTAGCATCATTTTCCCATTTTTAATCCGTCGTTGTCACATCCCCTATTTCTAGTTATCAATTGTCGAATTCCTTCACTGTGATCTAAGAAATTGAAGCTAATATTCAAAATTTGGAAGAAGAACAACCACCTCAACAGGAAAAGAAGGCAATATCCTACTCGTATGATGTTGTAGATCCAACTACCGTCAAGTAGGTCAAAGCAATTGCTATCCCAAAAGTCACTAATTCTACTTCAAAAATGACAATAGTAGATCATGATATTAAGGTGCAAGAGTTTAACATCTCAAGAATCCCTAGGGAGGATACAATTAAAGCTTACACTGAGGCAAACACTTTGTATCTCCAAGGAAATGGCATGGAATCAAAATCTAGAGCTACAAAATATAAAGCTAATAGCCTAAAGCAAATATTGGATAAGGAGGAAGTGGAAAAGAAATCTTTGAAACAAGAAGTCGAAGACCTACAACAATTAAGCAGAACCCCAATTGTAACACAACTCCTGCAAAGAGATGAGAAAATTCAAGCTCTAGAGGAGCAGCTGCAATAAGGAAAAACAAAAACCTAGGAACTAGAGTTGTAGGAGTAAATATCAATACTCTACGGTTACAAAGAGAAATTGGCAGCAATACAATTGGAGCTAGAAGAAGAAAAGAAGCCTCATAACCCCAGACTTTCTTGGGAAGCACTGATGCAAATTTGAAGGCAATATTGGAATAAATTTATGGAGGAAATTATGTAGGTTTTTCCACTAGTAGAGAATATGACATACATTGCAATGCTCATCCAAGATGCCCAAGTCAAACTCAACAAAGCAAGAGAAGCAATAGCTGATAAGGTGGAGCAAGCAGAGGTAGTGATTAGAATCATGAAGAACAAAAAAGCACACCCACATCTAGCAACACATACTGAGAGGTACCTAGATGAAGCAAAATTTTGCTCAAAGCAAATAATATATGACAATCAGCTAACATTGCAAGGAGGTGATGTGATCATTGCATTAAGAGAAAGAACAAATAAGATAAGGGTCTGAGGAACTTTTATAGTCCTTGGTTTTCTAGGATTTTGGGACAAGGTTGGAAAATTTCGCATTCAAGAGCAGTTTAGTCAATAGTTGGAGCATATGATCAATGATGAAAACAAGTTTGACACATGGCCTGATCCTTTTCAAATAAATCAAGTCATTGCACTTTTGAACAAGTTGTCTATATTGCTTTCAAAGTTACAAGAGCTAGCACAAAAGTACAATAATCCATCTTACAAAAAATATTTGAGTTGAGGAATGTTTTATACAAAATCAAGGGAGTTTTTGTCTCTACCCAAAAGTCTTGGAATAAGGTTTGTAGAGTATTTTTGCTTGCGATAGCTCCTCCAACCATCCAAAGAACCAGTGGAGAACAGCAGGGTGAAACATCCAAGGTGATAGCACAAGAAGGACAAGACAAGTCTATTGGTACAACAAAAACTCGTACCATGGAGACAAAAAGTAGATAGACAAGGTCTCCACTTCTATATTAGCTTCTCTTCTTTTTTTCCATGCCCAACGAACAAGGCTATATGGGTTCTCTATTTTTGCAAGCAAAAACCCCCTAGGAGGTGCCAATAATGTGGGTAAAAAATTAACCCACATGTATATAACATTTTTTCAAAAGAAAAATTTTGCTAAGTAGATAGTAGATACCAAGCTAGAAGGCAGAAGGATAGTCAAACGCATAAAACAGTCGTCGAGCCTAAATTTTGGCTAAGGCAGAGAAATTCAGCAATTTTTCTGCAACATCGAAGTAAAAATTCGACTAATATGGAGAAAGTGGTCAATTTTTTATAAACCTAACATCATCATAGGGAATGAAAAAAGTTTAGCATTTGATGTGACCGAACCTCAAAATTGGCTAACGCAAGAGAGTTCGGTATTTTGCTGTAACGCCAAACTTAAATTTTGGTTAATTCTAGAAGAAAGCAGTTGGATTTTTGGAGCGTTGACATCACTATGGAGAGCAAAAAAGTTGGGCACAACAACAGACCAAACTGGGCACAACAACAGACCAAACTAAAAAATTGACCAAGTATAAAATTGGAGGTCAAACTTTTATGATGTTGACGTCAGCACAAGCGCACAAAAAGTCAAGTACTGAAAGAGGTCAGATCAAAATTTAGCTAAGGCATAGAGCCCGACATGAGAAAGGGCCAAATATTAAGAAGGTTTACGTTCAACACCAGGTAGTGCACCATGTTGCATATTTCAAAAGCAGTTAAGTATCAAGCAAGAAGGTTAGACTTTCAAGGAACCTAATGTCACTCCATGAAGCATAAAAGTTTGGCACATAGTCAATCCAAACCCAAATTTTGGCTAAAGTAAAAAGCCCAACAAAGCATCAATATCCCGGCTACTATGAAAGGATCCCGGAGTTGTCCCCTTTAGGCATAATCAGCACTGTCAAAGAATACCAATGGCTATTGCTCTCCATCACACAATTGTCCCTATGTAGTTGTCCCAATCATCAAGCGAAGTGCTAAGAAGCCAATTTGTCAAAGGATATTCTAAATCAGCTAAAGGCACGTGGATACCACACTCATGGAAGAGATCAAAACAAGCCACATTGGCACAACCACATCATGGCAGTTATACGAGACTGAGTTGGAAAGGGATGCCCACGTCTTGCCCTTCCCCTTGTCAACCCTACTATCAGTTTTGTATGGTCATTCTAATCTAACAGAACTATCAGTTTTGTATGGTCATTCTAATCTAACAGAACTATCAGTTTTGTATGGTCATTCTAATCTAACAGAACGTAATGTAAATCAATAAATAGCTCAAGATAGCTCAAAATAAGTGTTAGCTATTTAGATTTTATAAATGTGTAAGTTGTATGATGATTGTACAATACACCTCTTAATAAATATTGAAGTGTTGTTTGACCTTTATTAGAAGATATTGCAAGACATGTATGACTGTGAGTTAAACTACTATGCATCTTTGTTTATGTTAAATAGATAGCAAATTCAATTAAAGATTATACTACTAAACTAGATAATTTTATGGATTATTGTTTATTTAACCCCTAGAGTGCTTAGTTATGTTTATGTTGATTTGAATAAATGCTTTGCAATATTATATGGTAGTTGGTATGTTAGGCCTTTTAATTGAGTTGAGAGTGCAAGACTCTCATACCTTGTGTTTCTTGTTGTTTTGAATCCCGACCAATTTTATTTCTACTTTCTACCCCTCATTTCTTTCTTTAGTCTTCAATCCCATTTTTAAGCTTAAAGAATCAACCTTCTCCAAAGGTTGATTGAGAGCATATCCCCAATCATCCAATCTTGGCTAGAATCTAGGGCGCATCTCATAAACTGGCATATTTTGGACCAAGAAGAAACATGTTGCTTAGGAAGGTGTACAATGAACATGAAAAGCAACCAAAGATGCAAATGAAAAAGCATAGTTGTTTGTTGATGTGGAGGAAGAACCATACAATGGAATGCATATGGAAACACGTAGTAGGGAGGAAAATAATAGATTGTAAACAGTGTGTACGGCAACGTGGTAGATTACCAAACAAATAAGAACTACCATTCTAGTCATGTGCATTGTTCAAGTGATGTGTATCATACAAGTGTATGTCATACAAATAGAAACGGTCGTACAAGAGAGGCAGTTGTATGGTAGTGTTGTACAAGACAAAATGCATCTACCAGACAAGCGAAGGTGTCGGATAATAGATGTTGTACAAGTGCAAGTAGTTGTACAAATAGGCTGAAGGGTCGTACAAGCTAGGTTCAACCAAAGTTGACAGGTGTACAAGTCGATGAAGAGTGTTTGGGGCTAGAGCAATTGCAAATGGAGGTGCACAATGGTGAGAGGGATGGAAGTCCAACATTGGTGCAAATGGAAGATGGTATGTCCAATAGTGCATAAGACGGGGGTCTAGAACCAAGGGAGCTATAGATTTGTGTGCTTGATGGTGAGCGGGACAAGAGTCCGACATCGGAGCAATTGCAAGTTGGAACATTGTTTAGTGAGAAGAAGGGAGTATAGTGGAAGAGCAATTGCAGGGTGATGCACCTAAGGCTATGCATAAGGGAGAGATATGCAAACAATTGTTGCCAATGAAAAGCCAACCTATCAAACCAAAGGTCAATTTGGGCATATCATGTAAATGTCCACTATTTTATGGAGAATCAATAGAAGACCCAATTAAGCATTGGAGAATCTATCGCACAATGTGGAAAGCGACTAGGCAGAATAATAAGGTAGACTGGAGGTGGTTATTCCCCATGATATTTCGTGGATTTGCAATAGAATAGTACATGAAATTACCAGAGGATGAGTACTAAACATGAGAAGAGTTGCACGATGCATTTGTGCAAGAATTTCAGTTGTTCGATGTAGTCATTTCTGAAATTTGTAAAATGAAACAGGGTGAGAACGAGTTTGTTCATTCCTACAAGTAGAAGTTGAATGGGTTGTTTAACCATTTGGAGGAAGACCCATCAGATGCATTGAAGAGGATGTGGTTCATAGACGGACTTCTTCCTACGTATTGGACGAAGATCAAGATGTTCCCTCCGAGATCATACCAAGAGGCTTTGAAATATGCCTTGATTTGGGAAAGTGATGCAAAAACATCATTGAAGTATTGGTGTCATGTTGATGCCAAAGATGAAAATAATTTTGATATTGAGAATGATCCAAACAACGCTAGTGATGATTTTGGAGAGGAGAGTAGTTCCTCATTCAAGTGTTCAAGTTTAAAAGTCAAAGAAAAAAGTGACTCCAAAGAGAAGAATGATGATGCATGTGACTCTGAGAGTGCAAGATCATTGCTACAGGTATATGCAACACAAAGGGAGATTCGTAGGAAGGATGCCACTAGTGATGCAGTCTGTGTCAACCGCCAAAGAAGATGAAGAACTCAATATGATATTGATGGCAGACCCATTATGCAATGTTGGCGATGTCATTTGTGGGGGCACTTCTTACGTGACTATCAAAGTGTTGTGATTTAGGATAAACCAATGATACATACAAAGTTTGAAGCATCGGAAAAAATTTATAGCCCTTGCTAGGAAGTAACAAAGGTGAACCTGCTTGTAGAAATGAACTTAATTTATATTGAGAAGGCAAAAATCCCGCAAGTAGTTAAAGTTGTGTAGGACGAAGTGGCAGAATGCAATCAGCAAGGAGGCCAAACAACAAGGTGTCATCAAGAAGACGATCATACGGTAGAACATCGTCAAGAGGATGGTTAGACAATCAATCGTCGTATAGATAAGGCTAGGACAACAAAATATTGCAATTATACGACGAAAGAATTGTCATTAGAGGACATGACATCTAAAGCAATATCGTCTGAAACAATACCATCATCTCAAAAAGTGTCGTCAGAGGCAATACAGTTTGAAGCAATGTCGTTTAAAGAAACGTTGTCAACTCATAAAGTGTCATCTAAGGAAATGTCGTTAGAGATGTCGTCTAAAGCAATGTCGGTTGAGTTAGTGCAATCTAAGGAAATATCATTAAGGCTGTGCAATCTAAGGAAATATTATTAAGGCTGTGCAGTTGAAGGAAATGTCATCTGAGGCAGTGTGGTCAAAGAAATGTCATCAAAGGAATGTCGTAGAAGTGTTTCCTTTGAACCCCAACACAAGTGGCAACGGGCGTTGCCCATCATGTTCACATGTTGCTCTGAAGTTGATGATGCGACTAATTACAGAAAGTGGAGTGAGCAATCAGAAAACAATGTGTTGTGAGCAACATTTTGAAGTGAAATCTATTGCAGATGTATGGAATAGGAGAAAGCGGAAGGAGCGCGACAAAATTTCTAATACCATGTTCAATGATTCTATCCTAGTGTTCAACTGATGTGTCGATGATGCCGACCAGTTTAGAGGGTATAGATATAGGAAGACAATTTGATGTCTACATTTAGTTTTGTTATTTGTGATATTTTATAGTTCATATGCAAAGTATTTGACCAAAGGTACACGTATAAAGTTACATAGTCATAATGTAATAATGTGATAATGTACAATCAAATATTAGCATGTACAGCAAAGTCATAAAGTCACTTGTGAAATGCAAATGAAATGAAAGGCACATGAAACGATATGAAATGCAAACAAAATGACATGTAATGCAATTTAATGATAAATTGCAATTAGACCTTAGGCATAAAAGTTAAATGTGGAATATGTAAATCACGTTCGAATAATGTGAATGTGTTATCCTAAGTCGTTGTTGGCAACGACCGAGGACAAGCATTAAATTTATAAACTTGGATAGTAGAAACGTCATAGAAACATTAGTGAGAGTATCGAGGAGATTATTTGTCATTGTTACATGTTAGTATGCAGGCTTGGTTGTGTAAGCATGGAGAGCGATCCTACACATTGTAATTACAATTTCCCCTTGTTGTTTACAGCAAGCACTATTGAATGTCAATACAACTCTACCATTTGCATATCATTTGCAGCTCGTTGTATTTTGTTTATGCTACGATTGTTGGTGAGATTGCATGTTGCATTGCTCTGGATATTGTTTTTAATTGCAAACTGTAGTATTGTTCGCCATAGTATTGTTGTCTATAAGTTGCAAGTTGTTCAAGCCTGTGTTGCAGTCTTGAAGATCATTGTCTTGTTACTGGAAAAGAACTATGGCATTGTACATGTGACCACCATTTAATTGTTGTCATACAAGAAGATTGTACGAGATTGTGCCATATGAAAAAACTATACGAAACTATGTCGTATAATAGTGTGACTACCATACAATCGTCAACGTATAAGCGAGACTGTACTATCTCAAGACAATGACACTATACAATTGTGAAGACAACCTTATGACTACAATCTTGATTGGTTCCTGAATCTGTCGTTCCACCATTCCATCGTTGGGAATATCACCACTCATGCTACAATAAGAAAAATTTAGATGATACTTTGGGGATCGGTATGACTAGAAAACGAAGAAACCTCATCAAGTCCAAATAGAGAGCAAATCTCTAGGATTGATGGAGGTTGTGGATTCCTCACTAACTATTTATTATAGTATGGTAAGAAACTAGTAAGCATCCTATGATAATACTTAAATTGTAAAAATTTATTAGGATGTTAACATTATGACTTGAGTTTAAAAAATAAAATAAGCTATTTATCTTAATCTGCACTAGGATAAATATTACAGAATAAGTGACCTCCACATACCTAAACTTATGACACGTCATAGAAAGTTCCTTGTTCAACATAGTTGTTAGAAATCTCTTGATTGTATTTTGATTGGTCATTTTATTGCTTGGGCATATCATGGCTAGCAAAGTACCTAACTACCATGGCATCATAATTTTTCTTTTGTTGTCATTGCAAAGCATCAAAGTCAAATTTTCACCAAATAATAGGTCATTGACGAATTTCTTAAATTGATGGCAAGTAGTGTTATCATGATGAGATATCCCATGCCAAAAACAAAAATTATACCTTTGAATCAATTGGGCTCAGATTTCCCATTGCACCTAATGGTTCAGTTCTCTTAGAGATAGCTTATCTAATTTTCTCCATAGTAAAAAGGACAAACTCATTTATAGCGCGATATAGATTGTTCTCTTATTGAGTGTTTCATGAGGTAGATAGGATAGGTTTCTTCTTGTCCATTAGTGTTAATTATTGTAGCATTATGGAGCAAATGGACATCAGTTACTCCATTTTCTATAACTCCCCTATTGGAATTTTTGGCTTTGACTAGTTAGAGGTTTTCCTAGTTTAAAAATTCTTCCTAAATCTTTACCATGAGTCATGCAATCTTATAAGGTAGCCAAGTTGTATTGTCTTTTGATCCCTAACCAAATATATGGCAAGACAACTTCAATAAACATTGTCATCAATGGTGTGCTTCACTTGGTGACTTATCTTTTCATATTCGAACAAAGGCATCAATGCTTTCACGTTGCTCTTGCTTTGCTCTGACAAATTGCCTTAAGATATCATTGTGGTTCCTCTTAATACTAGACTCATGGTTAAGTAGATCTAGTAATTAGGTACATGATAAGATGGATCCTTGGGTAAGGTGGCAAACCACCCTAAGATGGGTCCATAAAGGATCTTGTTAATACTTTGGCCATAACATTGGGATTGACATGTATCCAATCATTTTGAACATTACAAAATGATTTATGTTTTAGCATCTTGACTTCCATCACATGTCAAGGTAGGTATTTGAAGAAGCTTAATTTAAGCTATGGAGGACAAAATGGTCATTAATTCATTTGTGTATGGTAGGATTATTCCATTGTTTCCCTGGCTTGGAGATGTGATTGTGTTGGGATAGTCAAAGGCATCATCATTTGATGGCGAAAATGATAGTTCATTAGGTTCATTCAAGTCTGGGCTAGTTGGACTTTGATCTTCTATAACTCGAAACACACACCATCTAACATTTCCTTATAAATCTCACTTTCAAGTGGGGAGGGGGAGAGGGAGGAAGGGGTTTTTGAAATCGACTTTGTTTGGGTTGTTTACCTTTACAATGTCAAGAACACTTCTGTTGGGGCATCTCTTAAGAGGCTCGGTAAGGAAGGATTTTCCTTAACCATCTCTTCAATAAAACTAGGGTCCTAACTTCTTAAGTCGAATGTTTTAAAAAATTCTATCAAATGTTCCTTAGAAAGACTTGTCTGTTCCTCTTGTTCTATTTTGTGGATTTTTCGTAAGCTATTTTGGCTTGATATCCATATTCTCTTTGGTCGAAGACTTGATTTAATACCTCTTCGATACAACCTCTATATTTGAGTTCTTTCCTCAAGTTCATAAATGTCCTTAGGAGGAAAATCTATGTAATCAATGGTATGTTGGTGCCCCATTGTTGTGGCTTAAATTCCTCGACGAACTCTTAGTGCCATAAAAGTTCCTCACAAATATCTGTAACTAAGAAAGCATTACTAAGTAATGAAACTAACATAACAACATCAGGTCCTCCACTCTGAAACTTGCTTTGATATCAAGCTTTCCATACATACAATGCTTCCTAAGCCAGCCTTGACTTGCGATTGCTATTCATGTTTAAAGTTTTACATGCAGATACACAACACGTTATTGGCAAAAACTCTGTGAAAAATATCCCAGCACAGGAAAATTCTGAGTTTCAATCAATAGCCTGCAATTAATCAGGATGAAAAGAACCTCATGGCAGCACATCCCCAACATCTTTACCACAATCAACCAGTAAGAATAATGTCTCTATGTAAGCTCTGGACAACTTATCGTCTATAGTCACTATAATCATTTAGTTGCATCAGCATCATCTATAAGTATTTCATCCTCCTCATTTTAACATATTTAAACCAATTGGAAATCAAACAGTTGAAAATAAACAAAACAAATTAATAAGATAAACAGCCTTAGAAACCCATTCCTAGGAATTATATTTGAAAAGTAGAGTTTCATTAACATAAACAGGATGCAATCCAATGGCAGAGAACAAGTGGTCAAAAGCCTGGGTTTCCAAAGCAGAGACCCAGGTCCAAATCTTACCAGGCAAGATATATGCATAATTGCCAAATGTTAAGTGGAACTTAGGTAAGTTTAAAAATCTAAGTCTACACGCTGTGTTGCTCCAACAGATGTGGCCATGTGCAAGTTATGTGCAAACTTAAGGAAGAGATCCCCCATGATCATACCAGCTAAGCCATAGGTTTATCCCCGTCAAAATGGGAATTTACAAACGACCAAAATAAATAAATAAACAAAAACATACCAAAGCTTTCTGAATATAAATTTATCAACGTCTCCATCCTCCTGGATGAAAATTCTTTACTATAGAGTTAACAGAGCTTTTTGTGGAAACTCCCACATAGAATTCATAATTGGTTGAGATAACCAACTTCTACAGACAAGTTTGGCATAACAAAGCAATGTCATTCTTGGTTTCTAAAATGACAAACTAACTCTGATACTATTAAAAGAAATACAGACAACACCCCCAGAATAATAACATTTTAAGCTGATAGACATGATGCACATCAGATCTGCTGAGTATTTGGTGTACAATAATGAATTATGAGAAATTCACTTGTGAAGTAGGTTTTCTCTCTATTGCATTGTGTGACAACAAAAACACTGCTTTGAAGGTGTATACTCTAGAAATTTAGAATTTACATGTGTAGCTTCAATGCATTGGTGCTCGTGAAGTGCGAGGTCTCACAGGTGTCTTTGATGGACTTACCCTGGACACAAGGCAACAAAATAGTTTTAAAAAATATGAGAAAAGTGTAACTCATTGAAATGTAAATTGTTAATGTTGGAGGAAAGCTTATACCTGATGGGTAAAGATCCCAAAATAGCACCACTGCAATTCAAGGCAGCAATTGCACTCTCAGCCTGTCAAACAAAGATAAAATGTGAGAATTGACAGTAAACGATAAACTTATGAATATCCAGATCAACACTGTGCATACTAATAATGCATACATAATTCCATTTTTCAAACTTTAATAAAGACAAATATGCATAAACAAGAAGCAAAAAATAGTTATTTGCAAATCCAACATATTGTGGCCTTTTAAAAGTACAATTTACTTGCATTTCAACAGACTCTTACATCTGAAGACTGAAATTATAAATAGAATTATTATTCACTATTTATTCAACCTTCTTAAAGGATACTTGGAAAGAGAAAGTTGACAATATGAGGAGTATTTTATCAAATGGCATTAGCTCAATCAGTTATATTCCTCAACTTTCAAGGAGGAGACCCACATTCGAATCTTGCCAAGTGATACATGCATAATTGCCAAACTATTGTAATACCACTGTATGGTCATGACATCAATTTATATATATATATATATATATATATATATATATATATATATATTAAGGAATATGTCGTCATCATAACATATCACCAGGGAAAAGTTACTTCACATTAAAGGTTCCATCATAGGCAGCATGTCTGTTACGTATTCAAATATAATACAACCTTATGGGTTACAAGGAATGTTTTCACATTAGCATCAAGGTGTATTGTATTGCCAAACATGCAATTTAAATTCTGGAGGTTGGTTACCTCTTAAAGCCATAAACAAACATAGATTCTAAATTGTGACACAGTATAGTGATTAGATCTTTTAAATACAACCAAGTGACATGAATTACCCCTATTCAATGATTTTAAGTTTGTTACTCATGCCAACCTGGATAGCATGCACTTGTTCCAGTCTCTAGATAACATCAAGTTAACCTGTAGCTTGACACCATAAACATCTAATTGACAATCAAGGGAAGAGCCTTTAGAACCATGCTCACACAACTCAGGTCTCACTCAATTAATGGTGAGTCAAACTCATCATGGGTCAAATATGAGGCAACACTGCTTTTTAACCAAACACATCCACCTCACACCAAAAGCGTTATGAAACTTTATTCTCACAAACATTAATCATTCACCAATATGCAGAAATATCAAAACATTCATCCACAAATAATATCCTCAAAATAATCCACACAATTAGACACAGATAGAGATAATACCCTTAAGGTAGGGCAACACCAATAATACTCCTTAAGGAAGGAATAACTCCACAATATCTCTCAAGATGAGAGGCCACTCTGCAGGCAAAGACGATAATAACATATGAAAGATATGAAAGATCATTCTCACAATGATATTATCCCTTCTTTATATACCCATCTTCTAATGCTACTTTGGGAAGGGTATAACCCTAACCCTAGCCAACTCCTAAACCCTTATCCCACTCATTATTATAATATATTATTATTAATACAATCAACCTTGGGTTATGTGTGGCCCATGCCAACTATCAATAATATCCATATACAATATAATATCATATCCTCATATACCTATCCCTAGGTACCATAGCATTCCACCCTCCTTACAAATGTTTCATCCTCGAAACATGAGAAAAAACTAAATAATATGATCTTCTAAGCAATGTTGACAACTGGTACCAATATTGATCATCCATCCATCCAAGTGAAATCTTGATTGGTGGTGGTCTTCTATGATGCCAAGCTGCCATTGTGCCACTTAAATATCCATAACTGTTTGTTGGTTCCATGCTTCTACTGTGGTGGTCTTCCACGATGCCAAGCTGCCATTGTGGCACTTAAATATCCATAACTGCTTCTTCGTTCCATGCTTATGCTGCTCTACTCTAATATGCAAAATGATTGCTCCTATGGTTCATTGACGCTGTTGCGCCACTTTGAAATCCAAAATTACTACATTTTTTCTGCCAAACACTGCCATATTTGATGCCTTTCTGATTCCATGTAGGTCCATAATAATATTGATACCCTATGCCATGCCTCCATGATTGTTGCCGCTCATGGTGGTGTGGGTGGTGATATGTTGCAACCTTAACCTGATGTTCTACTTCTCTTGACTCTTCAACATTTTGTTCTTTTGTTTTAAATTCTTCCTTGTATTCTTTGCTCATGTGCCCTTTATTATGCTCTTCTAAGAAAGCTTCCTTGGACTTTATTGTTGCTTCTTCCTTGGACTCTATTGCTACCTTTGTTGTTGACTCAGTTTTTTTATTCCTTTATTGATTCTTTAACTTGTTCCCTTGGCATAACTACTTTTGGCTTTTCCTTGGATCCTTGCTCCTTAAGAAAAGAATACCCATTAGCGTTATCTTCTTTTTCATGTACCATAATTTCATGAACTTCTTTTGCACATTAATGTTAACAGTACCAAAAAAAACCAACCAACGATAACCAAGAACAATATCCATATCATACATCTCAATAGCACGAAAATTTGAATGTAAAACATATTTATCCATGGTGATCTTCAAACTTCAAATCTTCAAAAATTTGAACATTCTCACCCTCAAGTTGTATGTCCTTAATTTTTGTTGCATGAACCTACAACATATTAGCCAAAGTAATATTAATGAAATTATACCTGTTGCTAGGGTTTATGGAAATAATAACATTTTCCTTTTGAATGCAACCATAAACCTACAAAATAAAACTTTTATATTTAAACAAATCCTTCGGACCACTCTTTGACTTATCTGACACCAGGTGAGGTTCGCTGACCCTCAACCTGCACACTGTTAGCCTTACTTTTTTTTTTCTCTTCCTTGAGCACCTTGATTTCTTCTTCAAGTCCTGTGATAGTATCCTTCAACCTGGATATCTTTTTATCCTTGCTTTTCAGTTCTCATGTACTCAAAAATGCTTGCTCTACTTCTTCCCAAGTCTGGTTATAATTATGGGCCATAGCAAAACTATGATACCAAAACAAAGCTTCCCCACGTAAATAACCATAAAATGCATATATCAAAAATAATTTCAACCACTCTCTGACATCAATATCCTCTCTCACACCCCAACAAGAAAAGACAATGCAAACTAGGGTTTTACAAAACTATATATTTCCCGCTGATTTGAAGCTAAATTTCCACCTAAACAGTTAGTCCCAAAAATATCTCCTTCAAACACAACAGATGATTTGCTTACCCCAATTGAAAGATTTTGTTCTGGAAAAAACGAGATTTGAGAAAACGTCACTGCCCTTGTTCCAAATGGCTGACTTCACAAAGGTCGTATCTCCCTCAATACTGCTTGAATTCCTTCATATGACCACTCCTGTTGAAGCTCTTCAAATTTTGAACAAAATGGTTCACAAATCATCTGAATCGAACAACTTTGCGCAAAGATGTGGCTTCCAAATAATGAGACTTTTTTGGCAAAAGAAAATTGCCCAAATTCTACAATCCACGAAAAATAATCCCCACTTTGCCAAAATTGTTGCTATGATACTACTAGTTACAAAACTTTATTCTCATTAAGATAAATATGCAGATATATCAAATCATTCATCCACAAATGATATTCCTCAAAAATAATCCACACAATTAGACACAAATATAGATAATACCCTTACAGAGAGCAACACCAATAATACTCCTTAAGGAAGGGATAACTCCATAAAAGATCCTAAGATGAGAGGCCACTCCGCACGCAAAGACGATTACAAGAGAATACTCGATATCAATAATCATTCTTACAATGACAATATCCCTTCTTTATATACCCATCTTCTAATGCTACTTTGGTGAGGGTATAACGCTAAACCTAGCCAACTCCTAAACCCTTATGCTATATTATTATTAAAACAATCAACATTGAGTTATGTGTGGCCTATGCCAACTATCAATAATACCCATATACAATATAATATCATATCCCCATATACCTATCCCTATGTGTGGCCTATGCCAACTATCAATAATACCCATATACAATATAATATCATATCCCCATATACCTATCCCTAGGTACCATAGCATTCACGAAAATCTCTTTCACAAGTTTCTACATGTTGACTCACAAACATGCAAAATTCAACCATCAAAGGGACATCTTTCAAAGCTTGAAACTCATTCAAACCTATTGTTTTCAGATGTTCAGCTTCATCATCACTTGCAAGTTGCAACCAAAATGTTGAGATGCAACATCCAGAAACAAGTCAAAGTGGTTTGACTCAAAGACTCAGGAAATCTCAAAAGAAACTAGTTAGCCCTTGAACACTTGAGAATCTGCATGGTTTGCGAGTATCAATGGTGCCAATAACTTATTTATTTAAAAAAGGAGGACCAAAAAAACTTGTTTTCTTGCAGATCCAAAATAAAGTCTATCTGAAGCTCCAACGCAAAATGGGCAATTCAGTTCCAATCTAAAGCATATTTCTCCATTTTTATTGACTGCAGATGACTCGAGGTTCTAAATGGCTGTTCACAGAAATACAAATGCAAGAACTCCTTTTTTCCCACTTTTTTGTCCCTTCATTTTCTTGTCATCGATTATTTCCTCTGGTATTCTTTTCTGTCAATTTTTCTTCCTCCTCTAGTTTAGAGAAGGTTAAAAGAAGAATAGAGAATATTAGAACTTCTAGTCATTATTTTTTGTTTAATCTTCTCTATTCTTCTTCATTTTTCCTCTCTATTCTATATATATATACTTTTTCTTTTCTCTGGACATTGTTCTTCAGAATGGTGCAGCAGTTGCAAGAAAAGATTCCACGTCAAAACATGGCATAACAACCAAAAGAAAAGGGTGAATTATGTGTATGTACTGCAATTCATTAACAAATGAAATAACTGTCTCAACTTTCAAGTACTGCCTTGCACATACATACCAAACCATGATGCTCAACCATGTAAAGCTGTCTCAAGTACTGGCTTGAACATACATACCAAACCATGTAAAGCTGTCAAGCAGGATGTTATTAGGGAGACTATTTCTCTTTGAGAGACCTTTGCGGAAAAGTTGCAGAATAAGAGGTAGAAACAAAAGATGGGGCATCCTCTCCTCCATATTCCTGTGGGAAAATAGTTCCTAGGAACTTTTGGGGTTCAGCTAGCACAGGATTAAATTCATACATGGTGCCCCGTTGCACTTCTGGCTTTCAACCCTCCCTTGGAAGTACTGATCAAAGCAACAACAAGCATGAGGCAACAAAGAGTGCAATTAGAATTTTTTTATGCTTCTCTGACATACCGTTCAATATATCAAGATGATATTTGTCAGTTTGCAATTCATTCTGTATTATTATTGGTTTCTCCATTTCAGTTAATGATAGGGTTCAGAGCAATGAAACTTGAAAAAAAAATCCCTCTTGCCTTGTTTGGGACCCTGTCATTCTGTCCATCCTTGTCAGCATCCAAGAGTGGCTATTTGGGATATGCTGTGTTCTTCTTCTTCTTGCATGCGATGGGAGAGGACTGCAGTTCTTCAGCACCAGGTTTCAGCCACCCCTTACGTACCTAGAAGTTGTGGACGGATGCTTCCTCAACCATGGATGTTAGGAGAGTCTTTGGGGGGTTAGACTCTTTGCCCTTCCAGGATTACCCAACTAAGCCCGAGTCCCAGCCATTCTATTGAGAACATCATTAGATCCTGCATTGACTCTTTTAGTATGGTTGGTGATGATAACAACTTTATTTCTAGTTTACATCCTAATACATATTAGGGTTGGCACTTGGATCTGCTTCAATTTTTTTCTCTATATCCCTGTTACCTTGCCTGGTGGCTCTCTCTTTTCTTCAACATTACTTTACCAAAGGATTTACCCATTTTGGGGTGCAATCCTCAAAGCTGTGATTTGAAGCCATAGAGTTGTTCAAACTTCAGTGTAGTTTACCACAGTTTGGATACTCTGCTTTAGCTTATTTTCATAGTACTGTTTTTGGTTACTAAAGTGCATTATAACTGCTCTTTTTGGCAAGTCCCGTTGGCCCACTTTGGTCATTCATGGACATTAAGGGAATTATCTTATCTGATCTTATCTGAAACTCTCAGATGTTGCCAAGAATGCCTCTGCTGCGCAAACTTTAAAAACCATTAAACAATTGCAGCTTCTCCAAGAAATAGAAAATTGGCTATGTTGTAGATAAAAAATAAGGTTACAGGATTTCAGGTCATTATCTTTGATGATGAAAATAATGACCAAAATGACCATGAAGTTGTGTAAGGTCTAGCACGGTAAGGTACAAGTGTGCACCAGCAGACATAAACTTCCAAAAACCATATTGTAAAAAGTAAACTTTTCTGTAACGGCTTCAAAGAGTAACTAGCGTCAGTCTATTTAGACAACCATGGCAATTGAAAATAGATTCTTGAAACAGCCACAACTTCAAAAAAATAAAAAAAAGATATATTTTGCTAAGACAGCTTTTGCATCAGCATCAAGGCTTGAGTTACAAATGTTCTAAAGGTCAGACTACAGAAACAGCTTTTGAAACTCCTCAAAGCATCGAAATCAAGTAGCAGTCCTATTCTTCCTTTGAAGGTTGCATTGAAATTCCGATCAGAACATGTCAACAATCTTCCTTCATTAACAGTGATTACGGACAAGAAGATCGTAGGATTTGCCATCTCAATCCAGAAGCTGTAGGATTTCTGAACCCTTCCTTGCAAAGTGAGATCCAAGACCGAGTCTGGTCATGAGTCAAGACAAGGAGGGAATACTACAAACAGCAGAGAATGTGCAGAGGTTCTGGTTCTAATTTATTCCTGATCAGCACACTTCAAATAACTAAGTTACTTGATTGATGAAGAGATTGTCGAGACAGAATAACAACACAGACATTGAAAGTCACAACCAAAGGCTATTACAGATTTCAGTTACAAGTGCCCTGATTAATCCTGCAGAAAATTCAAATATTTCCAAAACCTGACGGCATTCATAAATATATTTCAGACGAAAATATATGGTCTGACATACTCGGACATTGAAGTGAAATAGAGTTTTCTGATTGAAGTGACACAGTAACTGGAGTGGACTGTTGCAGACATAACAGATGGCAGAAACAAGTTACTGATCTAAAATCAGAAATGTAAATTACAATCAATATTCTCTTTCATAGCCATTGTATTGACATAATCGGGAGTTAAATCATGAATTTTGGAGATAAAAGTTACAGAACAGAATATTATTTGAGACATACTGTAAATGATTAGTAACTGTACTCGTCATTTTTACAACATGTAAGATTTCCCACACAGTATCAACTAGAGCATAAAGAACAACATACACAGTCATTTTATACTGTTGGCCATCCAGTTAAGCAAAAGTGACAAAAGTCGAAACATATTCCTGCTCCCTCTAACTCAGGTACAAGTACTTCTTATGTTTATATAAATATGTGGAAGACAATAGTTCAAATGTCCAGAAGACAATATTTCATTCCTGTAGCACATTGAACCAGAATTTGTATAAAAGTCTAGTTTAATTGGTTCGATATTTTATGCACACTTAACTATACTATCAACAACACAGATATTGGTGACATAAACAAACCATCCATAAAATACCCTTTTCCAAGAATATTCTTAAGCCATTCAATATTTTGCAGTCATTTGCTATTTGGTAGTGACAATCAAATACACCGAATCGATTGAATGTTTGAAATATTCATAAAAGAATTCATTCTCACGTCTTCAATATTTTAGCAATTTTGGTGACAATAAATTTTCTGGCACCAGAACTCATTCTTATTCCTTGTAAACAGTTTGAGCAATATTGGTGGCAAGCACTTTCTGGCACCAGAAGGGTAAGTGACAGCAGAAGACCAAGGGGCACACAATCATTCCTAAACGTTGGTAACTTACTTTTATTTTCTTCCTCAAACCTTCATTTGTCAAACTTGCTACACGAGTTGCTCCTCCAGAATCTCCTGATCCAATGTTGGTTCTCCATTACCACTCAAAATGGGTACAAGAACCTCGGCCGGTACAGCAGCATCCTACCCATACATCAACCGGAATGGTGTGCGCCCAAATGTAGCCTAGAACATGGTCCGGCATGCCCATCAGACTGCTGAAAAAAAGCTTTTCCCATATTTCATTGCTGCAAGATTTCCGTATCACAAAACTTACAATTTATTAGTGGCTTCCGCCTGTCCATTTTCCCTGGGATAATACCAACCAGACAGTGATAGATCATAAAGTCAGACATTGTCCGCTTGATCACTTTGTTGACAAAATGTCCACTGTGGTCATTGGTAATTTGCACCAGAATCTTGAAACACGTGGTGATCTTTGCTTGTAAATGAATCTCACAATGCTCCTTGCTGTTTTGTCCAGTAATGCTCTGGCCTCAACCCATTTAGGAAGGTATTCAATTGCTACTAGTATATAAGTACTTCTCATGCGATTGGACTTTAACAGTCCCATGAAATCAACTCCCCACTATTCAAACAATTCTTGCAGTTGGGACAGCTACAATGGCATAAAGTCCCGCTTCAGTGGCTTCCGTGTTCATTGACACATCACAAGCACATGATGTGTCAATGACCAGCTAATCGCACCTTCCTCACAATCACACCAGATGCTATGTGTCAACTTACTAGCCCTTTGTGCCCTTCCTTCCGCAGTTAAGTTGGTATTTACATAAAACCCTACAAATTAAATTTTATTTTTTGAACCCAGGTGTTGTAGGTGAGTTGGAGAGGAGAGGGCAATCCTCCAAGGGAGGTCCCAGGTTCGAATCTCCACCCTACCAAAAAGCTGAATTGGGTACCCAAAATCCAATTGATAATGTTGGTGCGGGCAGGGCTGGGTGCGACCCCCGGGTGACTTTGACGGTGTAGAACCCCCTGTTCGTGGTCTCTTAGACCAAGGCGGCCCCGCAAGGGGTTTTTTGCTTAAATATATATATATATATATATATATATATATATATATATATATTTTTTTTTTTTTTTGATAAATTTAGTCATGTAGCTTATGAACTACAATTCATTTAGTTTTACAAACAAACTTACTTTTCATGTAGCTGATGAACTACAATTCATTTAGTTTTACAAACAAACTTGCTTTTAAAGTGATGAAAATTTATAGTTTAAAATTATTTTGTTTATATTTGTTTAAATTCTAGAAAGACCACATGTAAATGAAAATGAAAAATAAAGTGATAAAAGAATTTACAAAATCATTCCAGATGCTATGCGTCAACTTACTAGCCCTTTGTGCCCTTCCTTCAGCACACTTCGTGATGCAAACAAGGAGAGAGGATCAATTGAACAACAGCCTCCCCTAGCAGCAAGGGTTCTCAATTCCCTCTTACCACAAGGTAAAATTGAGCTCCATTATGATTTATATGCACTAGACAGCAATGCTTCATACCATGTTCCATTGACAGCAATTTTGCAAGACAACAACTAACAGGACGGCAGTTCCAAGGCATTGGCACTAAGAAGGCTCCCCTAGGGAAACTTCACTTGCATGATGGCACACTTATGACGGCAAACCTCAAGACGACAAGGGTGTGTATCAGCATTCTTATGTTGGCACGCAAACGGCTCCCACGACACTCAAATGACTCCCTCCATGATGGCAACACATGACAACTCCTTGCTAGATAGTAGACGGCACACACTTCCCTGGTGACGACTTACCCTGTCAGCACCCACTTCCCCGACTGCCATTTCCCTCCACGACAAGTATTTCCCTGATAGGAGTTTGACCTAACGGCATGCACGTCCCCGACAGTAGCTTCCCCTTGACAACAAGATATCTTCCAAACGGCAAATTCTCTTTGAAGGCAATTTTCTATAGTTGGCAAGACAGCAAGGGGTAAGGGGTGATCTCTTAGACAATTGTTTTCTCTCCGAGGATGACATGCTACTACAACTTGCCACTAAACCAAAAGGTGACTCCAATAGCAAGCGTAAAAAACAAAAACCAATCAAAACATAAACATAGCACAAGGATCTCCTTTAAAGGAAGATGAAGAAGTTTTCCTTTATTTATTATTGCAATTTACAATAAAATCCCGATTTGAGCAGATTTTTCCTGATTCACAACTTGGTCAATTTTTTGCCATAAAATTGTGATATGCATGAAAAAAGCTTGTTTTCAATGTAAATTAGCATTTTCTTCGGTTTTTTCAATGAAAAATTTCGTCGATTTTTTCCCGATTCTTTTACAAGCCGGTTCTGATCCGATTCCGATTTTCTCAACTATGGTCATGATAAACATCGATGTCTACAAACATGCATATCATAGATACACCCAAACCTCACTTGAGAAATGTAGCTCGGACAGGAACTTCTTGCACAAGCTTCAGTATGAACGTGCTAGAAGTGGTTCGAGACATTTCTAATTCTATTTTGAAATTCACTTAAGTGATTTTCTATTTTTAAGTTCACTTAAGTGATTCTATTTTGTAATTCACTTAAGTGATTCTATTTTGAAATTCACTTAAGTGATTTTCTATTTTTAAGTTCACTTAAGTGATTCTATTTTGATATTCACTTAAGTGATTTTCTATTTTTAACCTTACATCTCAAGATGAGATGAGATCTAATCTTAGGGTTAGAGAGATTAGGGTTACCTTTTTCAAGGATAAAAGGAGAAGATCAAGAGTGTTTTAGACACACAGAAAAGAATGGGAGGAGAACAGATTGTTGAAGGAAAACTACAAGCTTAGGAGGAGAAGAACAGTGATTGCTGGCTAGAAAAGCAGCAAGAGAGCAGAAGTGTTCTGCTGTAGCTGTAGCCTCTTTTATTTGTAATATTTCAGGTTCAGAAATATATTTAACTTCTGCTGTTCACGCTGTTTATTTTTCCAGCCATCTGTGTGACTGTTGCATGTTTGAATAAATTATTCTCAGATCTGATTTATTTTAAAATAACATAGGACAGCAGTTATCTAGGGCTGGAAAATTTACATGGTATCAGAGCTAGGTTCTGTGATTGAGATCCTCAAGGGTTTACAGCAGTAGATCACTGCTGGATATTAAAAAAAAAAAAACAGCAGTTAGGTTTTCAAGCAAAAAAAAAACAGCAGTTAGGGTTTCATATTTTTTTTTTGGCTTGAAGGACTAAGCTTATTTGCAGGACTGTTTTTTTTTTGAGTCATTAATATTTCAGCAGATCTCAAAGATGGCAGCAGCTAGCCTCAGATTTGAGGATAGATTGGAAGGTGCCTCCAATTTTTTGCCCTGGAAAGTTAGGGTAATGTTCTTATTGGAAGAGAATGATCTCTGGGATATTGTCAAGGATGATGTGACTTTGCCTACAGATCCGCAGCAATTGGCAGCTCACAAAAAGAAGGAAGTGAAGGCCAAGCGGATGATCTTGGATGCAGTGAAGGATCACCTGATTCCTCACATATCCGAGAAGACTAAGGCAAAGGAGATGTTCGATGCCCTGGTTAGCCTCTACCAGAGCGAGAACATAAACAGGAAGATGATATTGCGGAACAAACTCAGATCTATGGAGATGACCAGATCTGACACCGTTACCAGTTACTTGATGAAGATCACGCAGATTCGTGATCAACTGGCAGCAGTAGGGGAGAAGGTTGAAGACACAGAGTTGGTGAACGTGGCACTTAATGGTTTCTCAGCTTCATGGGAACCATTTGTCAAAGGCATTTGTGCTCGTGAGAACCTTCCCAAATTTGAGAAACTGTGGGATGATTTCATCCAGGAGGAGACTCGGATGGAGTCAAAGGCCAACAAGAAAGGTGGTGACGATAACCTAGCTCTTTTTGGGCAAACCAAGAAGGGCAAAGGTAAAGGACCCAGCAAGGGTAAGGTAAAGAATGAGGAGTCAACCTCACAGTCAGGGAAGAAGGACTTGAGCAAGATCAAGTGCTTCATTTGTCATAAGCACGGCCATTATGCATCACAGTGTCCAGACAAGAAGGGCAAAGGGAAGCAGCAGCAGATGCAGGTAGCAGCCTCTGCAGAAACTCAGATGAGTGAGTTTGCTGCCAAATTCGAGAAGGATTTCTCATTGGTCTCTTGCCTTTCTACCAGCACGGTTCCAAGGAATGCTTGGTATGTGGATAGTGGGGCATCTCGGCACATGACATCAGCCCGACAATGTTTTACCAGTCTACAAGAGCAGGACTCAGGGGTTCAGGTTGAGCTTGGTGATGATACCAAATATCCAGTTGTAGGAATTGGTACCATTCCTTTTCGACTCCAATCAGGGAACTCTTTAGACTTTGATGATGTTTTGTTTGTTCCAGGTCTCAGGAAGAACTTGCTTTCAGTTTCGGTTATGGAGGATAAGGGTTATGCAATGGAGTTCAAGAACCAGCATGTCCTTATTAGACCAAAAGAATCTAGCCCGAAAACAACACAAGTAATAGGGGTTAGAGAAGGCAGTCTATACAGGTTGCAGGGTGAACCTGTTCGAGCCCTAGTTCATAGCAGTAACAACTTGTGTGAGTTGTGGCACAAGAGGATGGGGCACTTGCATCATAGAGCGTTGCCTATTCTGAGGGAGATAGTCACAGGTCTTCCAGAGTTCAGCATTGAGCAACAAGGAGTATGCAGAGGGTGCACGCTTGGCAAGCATGCCAAGGTTGTTTTCCCAAACAGCGAGCATAGGTCTAAGAAGATACTAGATCTAGTACATTCGGATGTTTGTGGACCGATGTCAGTAGCATCAATTTCAGGTAGCATGTACTATGTTTCCTTTATTGATGATTTCTCTCGCAAGACATGGATCTACTTCTTAAAGACCAAGGATGAAGTCTTTAGCAAGTTTCAGGAGTTCAAAGCTCTAGTTGAGAACCAGACAGAGAAGAAGATCAAGGTCTTGAGATCAGACAATGGGGGTGAATATACCTCCAAGGAGTTCGATGGTTTCTACAAGCAGGCAGGAATCAAGAGGGAGTTGATTGTTCCATACAACCCACAACAGAATGGGGTTGCAGAGCGAAAGAATCGATCCATCATAGGGGCTGCTAGGGCCATGATTCATGACCAGGGCTTGCCGATGTTTCTTTGGGCAGAAGCATGCAACACAACAGTCTACATCCAAAACAGGTGTCCTCACAGGATCTTGGAGGACAAGACACCAGAGGAGGCATTCACTGGTGTGAAACCAGAGGTGAGTCATTTCCGCATCTTTGGATGTCCAGTTTATATCCATGTTCCGGTAGAGAAGAGGACCAAGTTGGAGCCCTCCAAGAGGAAGGGTTTATTTGTAGGATACAGTGAGACTTCAAAAGCTTACAGGGTTTATATTCCAGAGAAGAGGAAGACAGTAGTGAGCAGGGATGTAAAGTTTGAGGAGGACGTTGCATCCAGGAAGTCCCATGAGCCTATTCCAGTGATAGAGAATGAGGAGCAAGAAGCTCCGAAGGTTGAGCCAGGGTCACCAAAGACACCAGTGGTTTCCAATTCAGAACAACAACCTTCAGGTGAGGAGGTGGAGACATTAGCCCCTTCCAGTTCTATCAGGAGACCTCAATGGCTTACACAGACATTGAGGGATGTTGAGGAGTATGTTGAGGCTCCTAGCAAGATGATTAGGGAGAGCAGACCTCCAAGGAAGTTTTCAAGCTACATGGCATTGATGAGTAACATCATAAATTCAGAGCCTACCAGTTTTCAGGAGGCAACAGACCAACAGGTTTGGCGGGATGCCATGGTGGAGGAGTACACCTCCATCATGAAGAATGATGTTTGGGACATAGTGCCAAGACCGGAGGGGAAGTCGGTTGTGAGTTCCAAGTGGCTCTACAAAATTAAGCATGTTGCAGATGGCAACATCGAGAAGTTCAAGGCAAGGTTTGTGGCGAGAGGGTTCTCCCAAAAAGAGGGAGTGGACTATGAGGAGACTTTTGCTCCAGTCGCTAGATACACTTCCATTAGAGCAGTTATGTCTTTAGCTTCATCTATGGGATGGCGGATTCATCAAATGGATGTGAAGACAACTTTCCTTAATGGGATCATTGAGGAAGAAGTGTACATAGAGCAGCCTCAGGGCTTTGAGGTAAATGGGAAGGAGTCCCATGTTTGTAGGCTGAAGAAAGCCTTATATGGACTCAAACAGGCACCGAGAGCATGGTATTCCAGGATAGATGGATACTTGCAGAGTGTGGGCTTCGCCAAAAGTGATGCAGATCCTAATCTATATTACATATTTGTTGGGACTGATCTACTCATTTTGGTGCTATATGTAGATGACTTGTTTCTTACAGGTGCAGAGAAGCTCATTGCAGGGTGCAAAGCAGATATGGCAGCTGAGTTTGAGATGAAGGACATTGGCATGATGCATTACTTCTTGGGTTTGGAGGTTTGGCGAAGACCAGGGGAGATATTCCTTGGGCAAGGTAAGTATGCAATTGAGTTCCCGAAAAGGTTTCGGATGGAGGACTGCAAACCTATGGCCACACCCATGATCACTAATCCGAAGAAGGTGACAACTTTAGATTCAAAATTGGTGGACCCTACGTTGTACAAGCAGCTGATAGGATCCTTGATGTATTTGGTCAACATTCGACCGAATATATGTTTTGCTAGTGAACACCTTGAGTCAGTTCATGGTGGAGCCAAGGCAAGAGCATTGGGTAGCAGCAAAACATGTGCTCAGATACTTAAGGGGCACGGTGGAGTATGGTCTAAGATATCTTGGAGATGGTGAAGTGAGGTTGCAGGGGTATACAGACTCAGATTGGGCAGGCAATGTAGCAGACAGGAAGAGCACCTCAGGGTGCTGCTTTAGCTTGGGATCAGGCATGATATCCTGGTTCAGCAGGAAGCAAAATTTTGTGGCACTTAGCTCAACAGAGGCCGAATACATGGCAGCCAGTATTGCTAGTTGTGAGGCCATTTGGCTTCGCAAGTTGCTTACAGTATTGATTGATCAGGAGTTGGATCCCACGGTGATATACTGTGATAATCAGAGTTGTATCAAACTCTCTGAGAATCCAAGTATTTCATGACAAGTCCAAACACATAGACATCAAATATCACTTCATACGAGACAGGATTCAGAAGGGAGCCGTAAAGCTCCAAGTATATTCCCACGGATCAGCAGGTAGCTGATATTCGACCAAGCCCTTAGTGAAAGGGAAGTTTGAAGCATTCAGAGACAAACTTGGATTGGTGCAGAATTCCTTCCTCGCTAAGAGGGAGTGTTGAGAAATGTAGCTCGGACAGGAACTTCTTGCACAAGCTTCAGTATGAACGTGCTAGAAGTGGTTCGAGACATTTCTAATTCTATTTTGAAATTCACTTAAGTGATTTTCTATTTTTAAGTTCACTTAAGTGATTCTATTTTGTAATTCACTTAAGTGATTCTATTTTGAAATTCACTTAAGTGATTTTCTATTTTTAAGTTCACTTAAGTGATTCTATTTTGCCCAAACACACAAAGATAATTCACTTAAGTGATTCTATTTTGATATTCACTTAAGTGATTTTCTATTTTTAACCTTACATCTCAAGATGAGATGAGATCTAATCTTAGGGTTAGAGAGATTAGGGTTACCTTTTTCAAGGATAAAAGGAGAAGATCAAGAGTGTTTTAGATACACAGAAAAGAATGGGAGGAGAACAGATTGTTGAAGGAAAACTACAAGCTTAGGAGGAGAAGAACAGTGATTGCTGGCTAGAAAAGCAGCAAGAGAGCAGAAGTGTTCTGCTGTAGCTGTAGCCTCTTTTATTTGTAATATTTCAGGTTCAGAAATATATTTAACTTCTGCTGTTCACGCTGTTTATTTTTCCAGCCATCTGTGTGACTGTTGCATGTTTGAATAAATTATTCTCAGATCTGATTTATTTTAAAATAACATAGGACAGCAGTTATCTAGGGCTGGAAAATTTACACCTCACACATAGGTCTCTCTCTTCTTTTCTCTCAGCATGTTTTTCCCTGTTCCTCTTCTCCTATCTCCCTTTCTCCTCTCTTATGCCTTCTTTTCCTTCTCCTTTTAAACCCCTTTTTAAAGGCTCGAGAATCAATTACTCTCTAACTACCGCTTGATGGTTACATAACACCCTCAGATAGTTGACCTTCCATTTTCCTAAGTGGATGCTCCTGAATCACTTTGCACCCTTCTTCCACTACGCATCTATGCAATATGTGGTCTGGACCCATCTTGTATTATAATCCTTCAATGAGTTGGAAAGGCCTCAACTTCAACATAATTCGCTTGCATTCGCCTACTAACACCTCCCTTGGTAGTGATGATGGGCATAGTTAAGTCCCAATATGTTGACTCCAAGATAGCAACTCTACAATGTGGAACAGAGGGGCATCCAAGAACTCATGTTGTACACCAACATCAACAGCACATGGCTCTTTTCTTGCTGCATCACTACAATGTCATGAGTTGACTATTAACTTGCCCATGAATCACCAAATTACTTATTAGGTAAAAAAGTGCCTTATGATCTACATAAAAAGTAAATATGTTCGAGAGCAAATAGCATCTAGACTCTACACCATGTACACTATACCCAAAGCCTCCCACTCAAATTTGCAATTCCTCTTTACTCGACATCGACCAACTAGCAAAATAGAAGGATTGATCCACACTGTGACTCCCTTACCAACCCACATCGAATCGCAAAGTTGAATGTATCAAAATGGACATGAAACTCCTCCTCCCAATCCAAGAACTCCAAAATCAGTGTACATATCAATTGGGCTTCAACTCCTTGAAGGCCTTCATGACGCCTGAACAAAACACCTTTCCATGACAAAACATCAAGGGGATAGGAATAGCTCTGCAAAGTTCTTAATGAACCTCACATAACATCCACTATGCCCTAGGAGAACTTAAACAGGCTCCCACTATTCAATTTGCCCATTAAAACCATTATGCTAATCTTGTCTAGATCTATCTTCAACCCGATATTTACATAAATATGACCTAACAATTTCTCATTAAAGGACCAATCAATTACGCTTCTTGAGATTGGACGAAAGGCAGGCGTTGATACACAATTGCATGCACACTTCAATTCCTTCATATGCTCCTCTTCCTTTCACCAATGAACCAATGAAGGGACCAATTATTAAGGAAGGATTTAAATTTACTTGTACACATGAGTTCCAATATGTATAGGATAATCCATTAGAATGTGGTTGGTGTGGTTCACAACCTAATCAACATCTGGTTGTATACATACATCCCATTATCTATTACGAACTTTGTCTTAGTTAATCTTCTTTTGCAATGCTTATTTGGTTGTAGCTGGAAAATCAATCCAAGAAAGAATAGGGTCTCATGCCTTACCACCTTCTCCAAAATAAAATTTGTGAATAGGATAGCAAAGGAATCTTCTATCGTCCTAGTGTTCAAGATCAAAAAGATCATACAAATTAAAATTTGAGTCATCTCCTTCAAGCTAATCAAAATCAACATGAACTAATCTCAGTGTTAGCTTGAAGATAATACCTACATTCAGCATCTTATCAATCTCCATCTTCACTAGCTCAACATATTTGGGATTCATATGGTACAATCTCCTCACAAGTTGCCCCCCCTAATCAAATGGTACTTGATGAACATGGGATTTAGGTAAGATTCCCTTGAAATCCTTATACAGCAATGCAAGACCTAATTGTACTTCATAAAGATTTATAATTTAATCACCTTCAACACAAGATCCCCATCATCTTCTATGTTGATGAACATTTCCTCGTCCATGGCTCCAAGGATGACTTGACTATACAAAATTGTTTTGAGTGCCTAGGCATCTCTCTACATACCAAACTTGTGTGCGAGCCTTGGCTTCAATTGTGTGTGTCACCAAGGGTGTACTTTGAAAAATTCTAGGCAAAGCTAGGTCCATCCTCTGCCTATGTGCCCATGTTGCTAGGCTTGCTTTGCATATTTAGGATTCATGCGATATGACCTCCTCACAAGCTATGCCCCTTGAACCAATGGTACTTGATGAACATTGAGTTTGGGTGGAATTCTCTTGAGATACTTATATGTCCATGCAAATGACCATTTGCATTGCATAAATATTTTGAGTACAACTATCTTCAACAGAAGATCCCAATCATTTTCAACGCTAATGAACTTCTCCTTGTCCATGGCTCCAAAGGTTGACCTGGACCATTCTTGGTCCATCCTGAATTGTTTGAAGTGCCTCTATTTTTGTCTACGTAACAAACTTGTGTGTCGAACTTGAGTCTAGTTGTCCAATCGCCAATGGTGTACTTTGCAAAATTATGGGCAAAGCTAGGTCATTCATCCTCCTCTGCTAGCATACTAATGTTGCTAGGTTTATACACCCTATACTAGCAGAGTTGAATGATTCTCCAACCTCAGAAGTTCTCGATCATTTTCTCTCTCCCTTTGTCCCATTTGCACTTGTCATCATCTATAATGTCTAAGTAGAGGCATCCCAAACAAAAAATCTCACAATCCTCCATTTCCCAATGGAATAGAGTCTAGACCACTATCAAAGTTGCACTAATCCTCCAAACATTCTTCCAATTCCAAGACACTATCTTTACTTGGTTTGGTGGTAGACTTTGTGTACGTCCCATCCTTAAAGAACTTCCACTCATTAGCTGAAACAATGTCCTCATTGATTGATTACATCCTCAAGTTTGTCGTCCTCAACCAACTCCGACCGAATAATGCATCGCAAGTCACCTTCTACAATACGATCAATACAAAATCTAGGACAAATATTTGGTTAGCAACACTTATATTCTATACTACCAATACACCATTAACCTTGATGCCCTTGATGCCTTATTGATCTGCTCCCAATTTTACAACCCCGTCTCCATCCATCTCTTATGAAAGAGCATGCTAACACTTGAGCATCCATCCATGATCACGTGCATCAGCATATGTTGTATCAACTAATATTTAATGCTAATTGCTTCCCAGTATTAATCATTAGCACTAATAGGTTCGTGCGCTAATCTTTCGATCATTGAGTATCCATCATTGGTTGTTGGCCTTTGGAAGCCTATCAGTGGTGTGGATGGTTCATCTTTGGTCGCCATATGCATTGCTCTTGCTTGCTTTTCACACTAATCTATCAATGCTTGCTCTACATCCACCCAAGATTCTTTTGAGTGCTCTCGCTTGATGGTTTGGTCAAAGTACTAGACCATCTTCTTTGCCTACAACCTTGTGATGCCTAACGGATGCTCAACCCCTTCGTCGTCGATCTCAATCAGGTTGACTAAGCTCAAGGTGTCCCTTATGTTTGTTTAAACTTTAAAGCGTCCTACTTCATTGTGATTACTTCAGCCATACAATCTATACATTGTCTATGTATTTGAATTGGTGCATTAGTATAGCCTCAAACAAAGTTCCCCTACTGTTGGCACTTGCAACATTATACAATACGTTGATTGCTCATATCATACATAATCCTACTACTACTTCCCCCAATACCTTTACCTTGTTTTCACATTCTTTTGTTCCCTTGGTCGTTTTGGTAGTCACCACTATAGGAAGATGCGTTGGCGCATGAACGTCATGTTAGAATGAGCAAATAAATGCATGGACACACGCACCACGTCAATGATGCATTAATGTTGTGTAACTGTAAATAGAGTTTGGCATACATGTCATAAAAGCTTTGTCATATGTATGCATCACATGTATTCACTTTGTGTGTGTAATAAATGTAATATGCAATGGGGCATATTTTAATGTTACAAGTATACAAGTGCTTCGATGATAGTTGGGTAGTTGCCAATCGCCTACCACGCCCATGATACCTATATGTACACCATCTACCTTAGCTTAGTTGAGGTTGTAGCTGCTAGTTTTGGCATGGCACCATCCCAAGCACCACCTCATGCTTAGGAGACGATGCATACAAGAATGAGTATGCACATATATTTTGATTGTATAGTTTTTCTTGTCATATTGTAAATAATGTAGTTTGCCTGCAAATTGTTTGTAGAAAGTCATCATGTATGTCTTGCAGGGCAAGTGTTTGTCATTATGCGCACACATTGAGCTAATGTCAAGTAGTAATCATTTGTCCTGTAATGGTTCATTAGTGTTTGTCAAAGAATGGTTCACTTCACCATGTCATTTAAAAGAGGGGCAACAAATATGGAGGGAAGTGTTTAGTAATTAATTTTGGGTGAGCATTCACGAACTTCCCAAGGTACTTACAATTTGTTTGTTGAGTTCAAATTTTAATTTTAAAATCTTATTTTATACTTGAGTATTACTTTTTCTAAATTTTCAGTATTTATTGTTTAATTGCAGGAGACAAAACCCTTGGTAAGGATTCATCGCCTTGTAGATGGTGAAAATTTGGCAATGGGCTATCTATATGAGGCAATTGATAGAGCCAAAGAGGTCAGTGAACATTATTGTAGTGGCTACCAGCACAAGTTTGAACCAATTTGGCGCATTATTGATAGGAGATGGATAAGGCAACTCCATCAACCTATTCATGTTGTGGGGTGCTTCTTGAACCCCAAACATTATTATAGTGGCAACCAACACAAGCTTGAACCAATTTGGCGCATTATTGATAGGAGATGGATAAGGCAACTCCATCAACCTATTCATGTTGCGGGGTGCTTCTTGAAGCCCAAATTCTTTTACACTTGTAGTCTTAGCAGTGATGAAGAGGTCTAAGTAGGGTTCTATACTTGCACAGAGAGGATGATAGATAACCCTACCAAACATTGCCTTATCCCTGCTAAGTTGCAACTGTATAAGGCCACAAGAGGGAGCTTGTTTGTGTCCTCCTTTGCTAAAGAAGCAAGGTCAAGCTTACAACCAGGAAAAGCATTTAAAATCTTAAAATTTTAACAATTTTTTATTTAGTTGTCATTCTTGTGGTTGACGAATGTAAATTAATACTTTGAAAATTATCTTTTTTTTTGTAGATTTATGGTGGGAGGACTATGGTTCCAAAACACCTACTTTGCAAAGGATGGTTATCTGCATCTTGAGTCAGCCTTGTAGCGCTTTTGGGTGTGAGCACATTTGGTCTCTATTTGAGGCCATACACACCAAGAAGCGCAATAGGTTGACCCAAGAGCACCTCAATGACCTTGTGTTTGTGCAATACAATCTTAGGCTTCGCACAAGACAAGTGAAAGCTAGCAAAGTGAATTAGTTAGATCCACTATGTGGTTGGATTGTTGAGAGTCCTGTGGATACCGAGTTTACTTCGGAGAACATTGAGGCACTTGAGGAGAAAGCAAAACATTTAAGAGGATTGGAGGAGATATACCATGATGATAACATACCTGAGGAGCCTCCAATTCGTCCACCAATTCAGAGCCAAGGCCAACCATCTAGTGCAAGGGGAAGGAAGGGAAAACAAAGAGCAGTTTAAAACCTACTTCATATTTTGAGATGTTGCATTTTTATGATGTATTTGATTGGATTTGCTAATTAATAAATTGTAATTGTACTCTCTTTTATAAAAAAAATTCTGGCTCTCCAATTGTTGTTTAAAATGTTTTTTCTTTTTATTAAAAAAATTCTTCGGTTTAGTTTTTGCTGAGTTTTCCCGGGTTGCCGATAAAATCTCCAAAATTGGGCTGCCAAGTTTATCGCAAGTTGCAAATTTTCCAACTATGGACAAGACAACACCTAATAGACATTAATATCAATAAAATCCTTGTTTCAAAAGTAGACATTGAAGGATTCTCTACACAATAGCAGAAGGTCCGTTTATGGTGTATGAAACAAGTCTGATTGCAAGAGGGGAGAAAGGGATGATCATTTATTATACCTATAATATAAGGAAGAAACTTAAGTGCCACAACAGAGACTCACTTTCACTAGTGAACAAGGATTCAAGGAGTAGAAAATGGAACCAAGACATCCATTATGCACTATATCAATTGGGAATATTATTGGGAGGCTAAAAGCATGATGGATGATAAACATGATGTAAAATTGTTTCCAGGCAGATTGGAAGGTTATGTCATGGTATTATATTACAAACTAGATGACAGAAACAGGCATGGATCAAAACAGAAAAACACCTTCACATCAGAACTAAGACATTGCATGCTGACAAACAAATTATCAGCAAACTAACAAACATCAAGCAACATAAAGACGAGACCATTGAGGATTACAACATATGAATGGTCAACCTGGTCCAAACACTTGAACAACCATTATCCAACAAATTGAAATAGCAGTGTTTCATTAAAGAGCTATGAAAGGAGTTCAAGAAAGGACTGAAATAGTGGTTATAAAATATCAAATGGTATGATAGGATGGCATTAGTTAAAGTGGTTAAAAATGTGGGCTTCCAATGGCAAGACCAGATTCAAATCTAGACAGTCAATATAATACCACTTTATGGTTCGTTTAAATACCATGGTAACATGGTGATGATGTAATCGGAGTGGGGCCCATTTCAATCCCATAAAACCAATTAAACAAAGCACTGAATTTTGTTGCAAAAAGTCGATGCTAAATGGAAGAAAAATTATGAGACAATGAAGAAGACACACTATAACACTCTTGAAATCAACATACAAGAATGTCAGAAGTGGAAGAGGGTGGCCAAAGATTTAGAGCAATTCCTGACTCAGAAATCCTTCTACTCAGCCACACCTGACAGCACACAAAGTACAAGTGCAACAGCACTGACTCCAAGCATGGCTCAATGCCCTTCAGCGGAACAGTCAGTATCATCTTATGGTTCCAACAAGTGGAGCAATAAAGTAGTCACCACCACCAGTTAACGGTTTATATGTTCTTGACTGTGCATGGTTTCTATTTGAGCAAATTGCAATAAAGTTTGTACTAAATACTAAAATCCTAGATATATGAAAATAAGCCATTCATAAACTCTATTATCAAACTAGATTTCTTTCTCATATAAGAAAGTTTAAAGCGTACTTTATTGTTTTTTACAACCCAAACTCAGGTAGCAAGCAACCACGATTGAAGCTCAACTGGTTTTTGTAATAAGACAAACTTTATTGATCTAAAAGTTGAGGTGCAGCATGGTATAACATTCCATTGCCTGCTTCCAAAACTATGATAAAAATAAATTTGGAATCGCTGATTTTAAACATATACCTGCACACAATTACATTAATGATAAACATAGGTTTAAGGCTTTGCTTTTGTCACATTAATTACATTGTTAAATAAACTTTGTGCACTAAGACACCAATACTTTACTATTATGCCAACCACACAGATTAATTTAACATATGTTACTTTGACAGTTAAAATTTAGCATAAAACTTAGACAAGCCTTTCTATTCTCCTATTTTCATGATATCAAGTAACAATCCAATGGGCTTCATTCCAAACACAGACAATTCAATTAAAAAAAGATGAAATAACAATGACAAAAATTGAGTGTAAAGGGATACATTGTAAAAGAGGACAAATGAAACTAAGGCTCCCTCCAATATTAGTTGGCCATTTTGGCTGAAAGCCACCCTAGGAACTCTGGAAGATTGGAGTAGTCTCTCTCTCTCCGCACTTCCCCACAAATATATTATTCCAATCATTTGCACTTAATACTGTTACAGACCAAAAAAAAAACAAACAATTCTGAAATTGGAATACCAAACCATTGGGCCACCAGAGTGTTAATGAATAAACGGCAACCCTCAAATTGGAATGCAGCATATGTCATCCAATTGTTGGCATATGATATTGTGATTAGTAAATTATGTACTATATTTGAATCTGAAAACCTTGAGAAACATCAAAAAACTAAAGCAACATGAATTAAGTTATACTAAAGAGGTGGCCAAAATGAAACACACGCAGACAGAGAGAGAGAGAGGAATATGTTTTCTCATCAGTCCAGTAGCCACTTACCATAACAAACTCAACAAATGCTATGCGAGTGGAATGATGATAATCTCCTAGTAGTCTCAAACGAGAAACCTGAATATGTATTGATGAATAAATTCAATGCATTATTGAACATTTGTTTCAAATTTACAGAAAGAAGCAGAAGGGATGCATGAATTAAACAGAATGAAATAGTACTCACCTCACCGCAAAGCAACTGGAAGAAAAGTTTCACATCCGCTTGAGAAACCTGCAAACATGTTGACCAAGGCATATGTAATAATGTTTTGACTTTTCAATCGCCACTGAAGTTCACTACATATAGAAACACAAGAAATTTGAAACCATACTTTAAAAAAATGAAAACATATCCTGTGAATTAGTATGTATATTTCAATCTCATGTTTCAAACATGCAAAAGACCATTCCATGGAAAAGCTATGCAGCCTAGGCATAATAACTGTAGAGATTTAGAAGACACCTTCTTATCAATGTTTGTACAATAGATTGTCCGTGCACACATCTCCCGCTCATCTTCTGACTGGTTTGCAATTATCAATATAATTAGAGCCTTCTAATACAAAATAACTAAATAGCACACAAAACTATAACTGGCAAACAAAATACACTATTTTGGTGCAAAATATTAGGCCTACTTCTCTCGCAATCCCAAGACCAAGAAACATCACTATGGCAGGTAAAGCAGATCTTACTCACCCTAGGAAGAAATGTTGGGTTTACTGGGGCAATTGCAGTCTTAGATGGTAGGACCCTGACAGGGTAATATCCCAGCATGGTCCCAGAAAGACTCAAAGCCGCTCTTGCACCCTCTACAGATACATGTCATTGGGTAAACTATCTCACTATCTTTCAATTTACAATCATACACGACAAATCTTAATAATCCAATTTATTATGAGTCCAAAACAAAGACTTACCCTCATCAACAAATTCTACAAAAGCAAAACGAAGAACTGAATTTGGATCACCACAGACACGGCAATCAACAACCTTCAGCCCAAGAAACATTCTGGCTTTAGAATATTCATTGATTGCACAATCCAAGGAAGATTTCAACAGAAAAATGCTGAATGACAAAGAAAGCATGAAATGTTACCTGCCCACAATTGATAAACAATGCTGCTAGCTGCTCTTCAGTCACCTATGCCACATGAACAAGAGCCATCAGAAACTGTTAAGGTTTTTCAGACTACCTACATGCTCAAATACCAATGATCGTGTCTTGAAGATCTTTTGGTGAAGAAAATGCAATTGTTTCAAGGATTTCAAAAATTAATTTACACTGGGATCACCATATACTACTTTTCAAACTATCTGATAATTAAAAAAATAATGTTTTAGTGGCCTTGTGACAAAAATAAGAAAACCAAAACTTTTGACTTGTGTAAAACAGAATGTAAATTCTTGATAAAGTCCCATTTATCATGTTGATTGCATCTATATAGGCATAGCATATTTTTTATTGATAATTTTATAGAACCATGCAGGGGAACTGAAAATTTTGTTAGCACTAAATATTTTACCATTACTTTAGAGTTTGGACTGTCTTTGGTTGAAAAGAACAGGAGGGAACACAAATCATTCATAGTTATATAACTGCAGTGCATCTATGCACCTGCGAGTTATCATGTGAAGAGAAAAGCTATGTTTCATGGGTACTTGTCCTGGGATTTGGAAGCTGGCTCAGAGACGAGTCCTGACGTTCCGAAAAGGCATCCTGATATCCCAAAACATGTCCTGCTCTCCCAAACAGTTGTGCTGCCATTCCCGTCCAAGAATTTTGTGGAACATAGAGAAAAAGAAGCATCTAATTCCCAATCCCTCTTGCTGAATGCAAATATCTGGTTTTATACATAAGAAACATGCTACAAATATGTTAATCTTCTGATATGAGTAGTTGAAATATTGCAGTCATGATGCACTAGGGATGGAGCTCATTTCAATCCCCTATATATAATTAAAAAGAGTCTATACACACAACAAATAAGCACAGGGCAATCTCCACCAACGCTTATGCTTGCATATCAAAATCTCACTGCATGAACAAACCTGGTTATCAAAATTGATGCACCTCTAAGGGGGCATAGTTAACCCATACAGCAAAGCTATGCTTTATTCCAAATGTATGGACCAAATCATGGCCTTTCCCACTGGGGAACTTTGTGCCGTTATAGCCACAGGTCATCAAAATCTTATTATCCGCAGCGTTTTCAGCATTTCTTTGTTTACCGTGTAAATATCAGAGTGTTTACATCAGATTATAATGTAAGGTCATAGATACTAAATTAATAAGCATATGAGTAATTTCTCAGGCATTCACCTTAGATCAATACAATAAATTAATATGTACCTGCAGTGAAAGTATAACAGCATCATGCAGTCACTGGAATGCAAACAGCAGAAACAACAGACTGAAGAGAAAATGAGAGAAAATATCCATCAAAACTAATGACATACTCTCTATATTGGAATGTACTAAACAGATGTAGAAGAATAAAGATGTGCTTGCTAGATAAGCCAACAAAGCCCATGCAAAAGATAATAATTAGAAAGTTCTATTTAGAAAGATAGCAAGTTCTAATTAGAAAGAAAAGGTTCTTGTAGGCTGCCAAACAGATCAGCAGAATCAGTTGAACATGGTGCCACATTAATGAGCTACAAATGTATTTTGTATTGTACATAAGTAGTTTTGTTTAGTTTTGTTAGTTTGTTGATGAATGACTTGTAACAAGAATTGATCAAGTATTGTCATTTTGCACACATCACAAAGTCGTGAATATAAATAACACAATGTGTTGTAGTTAGCTGGTGAGAAGTTGGTAGTCGGTACGAGAAGGTGAAGGTTGGGTTCTGTGTATCACACTCTTTCATTTTTATATATAGTCCATATGTAAGAAGTGGAATGGTACCATTAGATACCATGAGATCATCAATGTGTGTTGTTATGTTGTTGGTATTGAAGATGTGAGAACATCTTGTAGCATTGTGATAGATATCATATTGATGCAAGTGATATATATATATCAAATCGCACATAATGAAATGGTTCTGTTCCTAAGCTGCTATACTTATTTATTCCTTGTTGCTTTTTCTATTTGACTTATTTGTTCTTATAATTGGGAATAAAATATGTACTACATTTGGTGGCGTTGTCATAACCCCCCTGCATTGAGGAGGGGGTGTGTGACAAGAGCGATAACAATGCAATAGGGTGAATAAATGAAGCACCAGGACATGCACGTGGATGTAGAGGATGTGGAAGGCACACACAGCAAGGACAAAATCCAACACAAAGGTCTAAGCGTATTGCACATCATGAAGACAAAAGACGTACAAACATGAGACATGAAGAAAGTGAACGTGACAAAGCAAGCACTATAGCACAAATTTGACGAGTCCCTTTGGCAAGAGGAAGTGTAGAAGGTGGACCTTCTACAAAGCCCATCCTTGGACGAAGATGCTTGGATATTGAATGGGTGACAGAAGGATTTGAAACCTCGAGGATTCAACGCGTGTGGCTCCCTAAAGAAAAGGGAAGTGAGAATTTGTTTAGGATGTTGTGAACGGCTAGAAAAGACAAAATCGACCAAGGTCTTGCAACAAAAAGGGGTCGTACAAACAAAGGGAATGCTAACAATGAGAGTCCTAACGACAAGAGTGTTGAAGACAAATAAGGTCAAGATATCAAAGTGATATCATCAATGAAAGTATTGATCAAGGTGACAAAGGTGTTGATGAAGAAGTCAATGACGAAGGTCGCATCAACAAGAGAGGTGTTAATAAAGGTCATGAAGACAAGGATGTTCGTGAAGACAACAAAGTAGAAGTCAACAGGAGAGTCTGGAGGTATACAAGACAGGAATTTGTGCAAAGACTATCGCTGAGGAGAAGTGTGTCTACAAAAGGATAGAGTTTTGGGAGTCGACCAAAGCCTATGCAAGTTTATTCACGAAAAAGATCATTGTATTCACTAGTTCTAAGCAAAAACAAAAATGAAAGTTTTTGCAAAAATGTCCAAGTGTTAGGCAATAAACTCGTACAAAAAGGAATAAAATGTAATGCAATGTAATGAAATGCCAATTAAATGTAATGCAAGGAAATGCAATGTAAATGTTATGGCCATCATAATTGAGGGCTATAATATTTAATATATTGTAAAGTGGCGTTATGTCTTAGGAATGTGGGCAAGGGGGAAACAGTTACATGCAAGGTGTATTGGAAATTGTTGCTACCAACGGCCAAGACTGCACCATATGTAGACCCCCCGCCTTTCATTTATCGAATATCGATCCATCCATCTATATGCACAAAGAGAGACGTATATGCAGAGAAGCATATTTGTACGTTTAAGAGCCATTGCCATTTATGAGCATATTGCAAGTCTAATGTTGTAATCAATATGCCATTTTGGCAGATCAATCAATGCAAGGATTAGTCTCCAATTGTGTGTTGATGTATGTGTGAATTGCAAGATTACTAGACTTGTGTTGTAAAGATAGTTGATTGCAGGTTGGAAGACACAATCGGATAGGCCAGTTGCATTCAAAAATTGCAGACGCCGTCAGAAAATGCAGAGGACGTTGTTGTGGACCACCATCATCCTATTGGAGTGAAGATGTCGTCTGAGAGAATCATCGCCTGAAGTCATGCCGTCATGCCACCATGTCGTCATGTGGAACTAAAATATGATGCCAACTGGAAGATGTCGTCTAGCAAGAGTAGTCTAGAGGATGTCGTCTGGAGGAGTCGTCATGCTGACTGAAGTCTAACTTGTCGTCGAGAGAATATTGCCAAGTGGATATTGTCGTTGCATGTACATTGTCGTCTAAGATGATGATGATGATGATTTGTCCCAGAATTGTCGACTGTAGACTTGTTGGCTCTTAAACTCTGTCACTATCTCGTATTCAAGAAACCTCATCGTTGTGCTACATTTGGCATCATTGTCTAACCAAAGTACGGGTTAGCATGATCGATAGCACATGTGAAGATCGACGAGGTGGATAACAAATACTGGGTTGCACAGACGTAATTGGAGAAATCGTGGAAGAGGTCCAAAGCAACCGATGAGACAAAGCAAATGAATTGCCAACCATGGACTGCAGTCAAGGGCGGAACTTCAACAACCTAAGGTGGAATGAGTTTGGAATCCTCAAGAGGATAGCTCCAATGACAAAAGTAGACGATGGCAAACATTGCTATTAACAACAAAAGAGGTGCAAGGCAAGTTGCACCAAATAGCTAAAGAAAACGTTTGCATAAGACAAGATGCTAATGTGGAACGTGCTCAAGTAGAAGACCTGTGGATGTTGATGCAGGAGCAAGCAGGGCGGAGTTTGCTAAGGGGTGCAGAGGATAGAAGTCAGGCACCGAAGCAACCACGCAGAAGTGCTTGGCTAGATCCAACGATCGTATATTCGTGAAGGAGGTCATGAAGTGAAGGTGCACAAGAGTTTACTAGACAGTTGTTTGAAGGCAACATAGAACGTGAATAGGCACCAAGTGAAGAACTACCTAGGACAGAAGCACATAGAGAAGAGGTGTTGTTCGAGCAATCATTGAGTGGGGACAAATTGGGAGGAGGAAACCAAAAACCACCAATGGCAAATATTGCAAATCAAGCAAGAAAGCCGAAATGCCCACCTTTCATGGGAGAAGGGAAGGAAGACCCTGTTCATCATATAGGGACATGCACAACAATTTGGAAGGCCAATGGAGTTAGGGACCCTGATGCATGGCTACAACTGTTTCCGACAACATTGTGAGGGATTGCAATTGATTGGCATTTAAAAAGAGAAGCAACAAGACCTTTCACAACATGGCAAGATTTAGTGGATGAATTCAAGAAAGAATTCAGACCGTTAAGAGATGATACTAAAATCATAATGAAAATCTATTCCACTAAACAAAAAAAGGATGAAGATATCAAGTCCTATAATCAACAGTTGAAGCAACTAACATATTAGATGGAATTGCAACCGGTAGATGGGATGGTGAAGAGATAGTGTATTGACAAGCTATTGCCACAATACAAGAAGAAAATGAAGATTATACCATCTTCGAAATATGAAGAATCCTACGAGAGGGTAAAAAACTTTGAGAATGAGGCCAAGAAAATGACAATTGGTATAGGAGCTCACTTCAGAAGTAATGGTTCTAATAGTGACAAGGAAGAATTGCATGTCGCAATTCAGTCGATGAAAAAAATTTTGAAAGAATGATCAATGAGGTGAAAGGTGAAAAGAGGAAAGAGAAGAAAGACATATGGTGCTCAAATTGTAAATGTGAAGGACACACGAACGTAAACTGTCCAAAAAGCACATTTTGTAATATATGCGACGTATTGAGGCATGTTGTCGAATAGTGACAAGGAAGAATTGCATGTCGCAATTCAGTCGATGAAAAAGGATTTTGAAAGAATGATCAATGTGGTGAAAGGTGAAAAGAGGAAAGAGAAGAAAGACATATGGTGCTCAAATTGTAAATGTGGAGGACACACAAACGTAAACTGTCCAAAGATCACATTTTGTAATATATGCGACGTGTTGGGGCATGTTGTTGAATAGTGACAAGGAAGAAATGAATGTCGCAAAGAACTACCATCTTCGACATATGAAGAATCCTATGAGAGGGCAAAAAACTTTGAGAGTGAGGCCAAGCAACTAACAGTTGGTATAGGAGCTCACTTCAGAAGTAATGGTTCTAATAGTGACAAGGAAGAATTGCATGTCGCAATTCAGTTGATGAAAAAGAATTTTGAAAGAATGATCAATGAGGTGAAAAGGTGAAAAGAGGAAAGAGAAGAAAGACGTATGGTGCTCAAATTGTAAAAGTGAAGGACACGAACGTAAACTGTCCGAAGAGCACATATTGTAATATATGCGATGTGCTAGGGCATATTGTTGGAGAGTGTCCATTCAACTTGAGAAGCACGAGGCATCAAATGATGACGATGCAAAAAGAAGAAGAAAAACCAAATACCTCAAAGAATGGACAAGGAGCGACTAGCGATGGTTATAGAAATAATCGTCATGGGGGAAGACAATACCAACAAAATAATTAACAAAGCGATCAAAGTCAATTACAGTACGATTCGGATGGAAGGCCAATCATCCAATGCCGAAATTGCCAAGAGTGGGGGCATTTTGCAAAAAATTGTCCAAACCCACAAGTAGGAGGCACAAACTAAAACGACATGACGCACATGTGCAGATGTTGTGGCTTGGGCAATCAAAAGGAGGTCAACTGCCCGAAGTTCCAGTAAAAATTAGAATGTCAATTTAATTGACATTGGTGAACCTCTAACAAACCAACAAGAGAAGGAGAAGCATGTGCTAGCGATAACGAGAGCTCAAGCAAAGAAGACTGAGCAATACCTGAACCTTGCCAAACAAAAGGAACGGTGGTAGGCAACACATGACATGACAAAAGTGATGGAGACAGCAAAACAAGATAGACTACTCCAAGAAAAGACGCTGAAAAAACCTAAGGAAGTTTTGGGGAGACAATCATCGATGGAGCAGTTGGTGTCGAAAGTACCGAACATGACAATCGAGGTCAAGGTGTCCAATCTACTTAGCACAACACCTGAGTTATATGCCAAGGTAGGAGAGATTGCACGCGCAGAAACGACGGTGGAACCAAGAGAGGTAGTAGCGATCAAAGGATCAATATATCAACCCTATTGTGTTGATGATTGAAGCAGGTAAGAAGTCAACCTTGATCCATATGAAGCTATTGGATCATAAGCTAACACAAATTATTGTTGAGAAGAGTCTAGCATAAATGTCATGCCAAAGAAAACGTGGAGAGACATTGGAGCACCAATCTTGTGGTCTCCAAACGTTCAATTGTACGATGCGGATCAGTATGACATAGAAATGAAGGGCGTATTGACAAACCAAAAAGTAAAGATTGTTGACCAAGACTTCATCATGGCCTTTATGGTATTAGTAATGCAAAATCCACCATATGATGCGTTGGTAGGACATGGATGGCTAAGGATGGTAAAAGTGAATCACAATTGGGATAAGAAGTGCCTCACATTCATGAAAGGCCAAGAGAGGTAGTAGCGATCAAGGGATCAATATATCAACCCTATTGTGTTGATGATTGAAGCAGGTAAGAAGTCAACCTTGATCCATATGAAGCTATTGGATCATAACCTAACACAAATTATTGTTGAGAAGGGTCTAGCATAAATGTCATGCCAAAGAAAACGTGGAGAGACATTGGAGCACCAATCTTGTGGTCTCCAAACTTTCAATTGTACGATGTGGATCAGTATGACATAGAAATGAAGGGTGTATTGACAAACCAAAAAGTAAAGATCGTTGACCAAGACTTCATCATGGCCTTTGTGGTATTAGTAATGCAAAAACCACCATACGATGCATTGGTAGGACATGGATGGCTAAGGATGGTAAAATTGAATCACAATTGGGATAAGAAGTGCCTCACATTCATGAAAGGCCAACACAAATATATGATAGATTTGAAAAATCAATCCGTAAGTCAAGATATTGCAACTCTTAACTTGTTGGGAAGTTCATCGTCAGATGAGGAAAACGGATTAAGGAGGTGTGTTGGAGCTTGAAGACTATATAGAGGACGAGGACTCTAAAAAAGGACTCTTCCATTGGTAGATGGAGGATTATGAGGTGTTCACACCCCATTGTTTTTGCATCCACATGGAGGAAAAGAGCCATGAGGAAAAGAAGAACGTTGTGCAGGAGGTCGACGAAAGTAGTCAAGGAAGAAAATCTGCATCGAAGAAGGATGAAGAGAAGGAGAAGTGGACATTCCTGAAGAATTTTGCAGAGTACATGATGGGAGACACATTAATTGATGAGAAACCAGCCCACCCGATAGATGTACTCGAGGCAACGGAGGAGCCTAATGCCATAAAGTACAAAGGACCAAAGAATGGTGGAGGTGAATCTCTGCGAAGAGGGGGAAGAAAAGATCATCTATTGTGGAGACGAATGGGATTCAAAACTAAAAGCAATGACTTTCAAATTTTCTTGCAATACAAGGACATATTTGCATGGACATATAAGGATTTGAAGAGATTACCACCTCAATTGTGCGTGCACCGAATTCCACTAATTCCGGGTGCGCAGCTAATGAGAAGATGGCCATACAAGATGAATGCGGAGATTGAAAAGATGTTGAATGTTGGCATTATCTTCAAAGTGACAGTCAATGAGTGGGTGTCACCAATAGTGATCACTTTGAAGGAGGCTAACCGAATTCGAATCTATGTAGATTTTCAAATCTTGAATGTTGTGATGATAAAATATCCTTCTCCTATTCCATTCACAGACTCCACATTGGAAGAGGTAGCTAGACACGAAATCTATTTTCTTTTGGATGGATTCTCAGGTTAGCATCACCGAGGAGGATAAGTTTAAGATGACCTTTGTAGTGAAGAATGGTATTTATGCATATAACCAAATGCAATTTGGTTTATGCAATGCATTCGCTAATTTTCAGAGGATCATCATCTATATCTTCGATCAAATGTCCATGAGGAAGTTCAAGGCTTTCCTAGATGATTGGTCCTTGTATTGAAAGACAACCAAACATTCCCAGGCATTAGAGGAATGCATGAGCTTGTGTAAGTGAGCTCACTTGGCGTTGAATCCTAGGAAATGTATGTTGTTGGCTCCTTATGACAAGTTGTTAGGACACATTGTCTGTAAGGAAAAAGTGAATACTGATGTTGATAAAATAAGACTCGTATTAAGCATGAAGGAGCCATATGACATGAGCTCATTGAAGACCTTTCTCGGTACGGTCAGCTATTATAGGAGATTCATAAGAAAATATTTGCAAGTGTCCTATCCATTGGATGCACTTATGCGCAAGAATGTTCCTTTCAAGTGGACCACGGAACATCACAAGGCCTTTGAGGGACTAAAGGCAATGTTGGTGTGCATGCCCATTTTGGTGTTTCTAGATTGGGATAAAGAATTTCACATCCACATAGACGCATCAAACTTTGTAATTGGATGTGCATTGGCCCAGAAGGGGCAGTTTGGGCTTGATCAGCCCATCTATTTTGCGATTCAGTTGTTGTCGAGAGCAGAGAAGAAATACAATACAACGGAGAGGAAAGCCTTGGGTATGGTATATGCAGTGCAAAAGTTTAGACACTACTTGCTGCGAATCCCTTCACTTTCTATGTTGACCATCAAGCATTGTTGTACTTGATCAATAAGCCGACAATATATGGACGAGTGAGCAAGTGGTTCATTACATTGCAGGAATTCGTGTTTCGAGTAGTAGTAAGACTCGAGAAGAAGCACAGAATGGTGGATAAATTGTTGAGGATTTGCTCAAGAGAACCTGCTGGAGGAGGCATAGCAGATGAATTTCCTGATGCACAATTGTTCATGGTAAATGTGGTACCAAAATGGTACAAATACATTGAGGAATATCTGTCAAAAGCGGAGCTGCCAAAGGAGATGACGACAACAGAAAAACAAAAAATTATTATGAAATCGGCACCATTTTCATTAATTGCAAGCTTGTTATATAAGATTGGACCCAATGGGATCTTGCAAAGATGCATGATGGAGGAGGAAGTTCATATAGCATTAAAGGAAGCGCATAAAGGACTGGCCGAGGGACACATGGGGCCAGATGCGACAACAAGAAAAGTGCTATTGGCAGGGCTATGGTGGTCTACCTTATATCACGATGCCAAGGAATATGTGAAACCATGTGATACCTGCCAACGACTGGGGAATCCACTAAAGAGGGATTTTATGCCATTACATCCTTCTCAACTGCAAGAATTGTCAAAGAGATGGGGTCTAGATTTTGTGTGACCGCTAAAGACAAGAAAGGGGAGAAGATGCTAATATATTGTTGTAGCAACCGAGTACTTGACAAAGTGCATAGAGGCGAGCGCTCTACCAAAAAAAATTACGAGCACAACCCGTTTCTTGTACGAGCAAGTAATTACGAGATTTGGAATTCCCTTGCAGTTAACAAGTAATAGGGGAGAACACTTTGTCAATGAGATCATCCAAACTTTGTCCACGAAGTTTAGGATTCTTCATTCTTTATCTAGTCCATATTGCCCCAAAGCAAATGGGCAGGAAGAGGCAACAAACAAGGTCCTAGTATCAATCATATACAAGACGTGTAGAGTGGAAGGAGCCGATTGGGAAGAGAGATTGCCAGTTGTCCTATGGGCATACAGTACAACCTTCAAGCCAACGACAAACCACGCGCTTTTTCAGTTAATGTATGGACAGGAGGTTGCAGCACTAATAGAGTTCCTGTTACCCAGTTTGAGGGTGGCAGTAGAGAACCATATGGACAACCAGGAGAGGCTTGTGACACTGGTACAACTAGACGAAAGGCAAGTGATGGCTCAATGGGCAACAAAGATTGTCCAACGACGAAGGAAGTTGTGGCATGACAAGCACCTGAGGAAAATGAAGTTGAAAGCAAGTGACTTGGTGCTGAAGTTCAATGGCAAGCAAGAAATCAATCCAGGGAAGTTGAAGACCCTATGGCTTGGGCCCTTCCAAGTGGTCGAGGTGATGGATAATGGGGCAATAAGGTTGCAGAGGTTGGACGAGACACAGTGTCCCGAGATTGTTAATGGTTCGAATTTGAAACCATACAAAGCAAAAGCACAAGTGAATATGGTTAACTTCGAATCATCGGAGGACGAGACCGTAGGAAGACTAGTGAAGGCACCACGATAGTCTTTAGACAACTTTGAAAGAATTCAGTTCCAAGAATAGGGAGAACCAAGTTGGACAACAAATCAGGGAGCAACTTAGGAAGAGGAAGAAAAGAATCTAGATTGGTTATTCGGGACAGAAAGAGGAGAACAACTTGTTATTGAACAGAAAGAGTTGGATCCTAGACCAACTGAACATAGAAATGAAATGAAATGAAATATTATTAATGTCCGCGGTGGGCCAAAATAAGATCCAAGGAACTATAAGAAGTACAATAATGACTGCCAGCTAGCAGGCTAAAAAGCCCAATCAAAGAAAAGAACTAAGAAAAATACAAGATCAAACCCGACAAACAAAGCCAAAGAGAAAGGGAAAGGAAAAGAAAAGGGAGAGCGAGATGGGGGGAGGGCTGCAGTCCAACAGAGAGAAGTGCATGCCAAGAAGAACGGAGAGAGAGAAGGGAGGGGGGAGGGAGCAGCCCAAGAGGGGCAAGCTCCGAGAATCCCCCAAAAACTAATCTCTCCTAACAATCGAGGCCGAAGTACCAGAGCTGAAGAAGTCCATGATATGTCTCTGCCCATTGCTAGTTCGGAACCCTGACAAATTGTTGGTGCGTTGTCTAGTGACCCTACTTCTGTTCAAACTGGATGGTGTGGGGCATTTTCGGTCGAAGTCACCTGGTCCGTCGGAGTTGGTGAAGTATGTTGTGATAGAAGAAAACAAGTTTATGTAAGATTCCCGAATACTAAGGTAGAGAGAAGACTCAGATCACTTATAGATGCAGATTTGCAAAGGATGGAGTTTGAAGTGAGAGAAAGGTCCAATGACAAATCTCGAAGTGAAGAAAGTGAAGAAGAAGAGGCAGGGTGGCTAACAAAATTTGAAATCCTCTAGTAGATGAATCATAAGGAGACGCAAAGGCTGCAATAAGAGTATGAGATGCTGCGTAGATATAATGCAAGAATAACGGATCAGATTGTTCAAGAGTTGGATGAAATGATGCAAAGGCTCAACGAAAGAGAAGCTCAAAGACAAGATGAGTTAAACAAGATTGAAACAAAGTTTGACAAGAAAGCAAGAAGCATATGCACTGTGAAGAGATATATATGTAGTACATTCATCTCAGGAAGAGGAAGGAAGACGATCAAAAAGCAGTAGTTTATTCTCCATGAGTTCAAGTAGTTCCTCTTCAAGCTCGTATGCAATTAAAATAAACAATGGTAGCAATAGCAGTTCAACCTCATCTTTGACAAGGAGATCCAGAAGGAACTTGACTAGAGTTCAACCAATCCCTCAAGCATAGGAGAGAAGAGACGCCCAAGAAGACTTCAAGGAGGGAAGACGGACCAAGAGAAGGCTGGAACATACACTAGCACACATTGATGAAGAACAAGGTGAACCTATTAACTCGCAAGGATTACGAGGAACTCCAAGAGTAGTACCACAAGGAGGTAACTTAGGCAACTAGGGAAGTCCGTTAGGTCTTCCCGATCTTCTAAGGTTACCCGACCAAGGGAGGAGTTTTGTTGGCCTCCCTCTCGGTGGCTCAAGAGGAAGAAATTTCCCTCCTGTTACCCATAGGCCGCAAGATCGACAAGATCGGTCGCAAGGACCATTCTGTGATAAGGTTCAAATGATCATAAGGTTGGACCATCTCATGGTTCACGTCGAAACTGAAGAAGCTGAAATAGATGGCTAAGGACTCAAACAAACTTTGGACAATCGAAGAATGGGAATAAGAAATCCCACATTATGGAGGTTCGCCCAATGGAAGGAATAGTAATAAGAGAGCCATCACGAGGAACATGACAAAGGAATGCGAGGGAATGGAACCAAATTAGCAAGGTTACACAAGGCTGGGGGACAAGGGGACTGGTTTCGAGGATGGACAGGGATGGCAAGCCGATTTTAGGAAACGACTGAGGGATGATTGAGGGACGACAAGTATAATAGTATTAAAAAATTTAGAAATTTAGAATAATTTAGCTCTGGCATTACACAAATGTTTAGCTCTTCACGCTGACAAAAGCTAGCATCCTAAAGGGCTTTATCTCAAAAAATCTATATGGCACATAATAACAATTGGATAAGAAAGTAACAAAACTATGTTGTATCTCTACAGACATTCTCAATTAACATAGAACTTGCCAGGAGTCTTCATTAGATTGTTCCAAAGAAAATGTACAGCAACTAGTTCACTGAATTGGATATAGCATAGTCTCCAAATAGACTGATGGTAACTTTAGTCAAGGGATTAGTTAAGTGCAGGAATGAAGTTAGTGTGTCTGCTTAAGCTGAAAACAATAGAATGCCAAAACTAAGTTTTTTCCCATCTTCATTTCCTAGAGAAAATAGAACAGAGCCTACAATATAAAAAGCATAGTTACGAAACTCATAGAGTCCTGAGCCAAGTAACCCTCCTCGAGATTTTCTATTTTTACTTGCCAAGTCTTGAGCCAAGTGAGGTGGAAATTTTTTAATGTTTTTTATGTTTTTCCCAAGTTCTTTTCCTAGTCCCAAGTCCAAATCAAAATTTACCTTTGCCCAGTCAAAGCCAAGTCCTAGTTCCTCAACTATGATAAATAGGTTTTTAACATTTTACTCCCAAAAAAATGGGAGTCCTTTTTCTTTTCTTTTCTTTTCAACTCACATTCTTGAGCTGAGTTGCCCTCCCCAGTATTTTTGGACAAACACGGCAAGTGTTTTTTCCAGCCAAGTTACCCTCCCCGAGTTTTTATGGACCTACTCAGCAAGTGGGGGACATTTGGGTGTCTCTGGGGACGGTCTGGGGATGTCTATGCATCCCCCAAGAGTCCTCGGGGACGGTTGCGCATCCCCGAGGACATCCCCAGGATAGCCCTTTGTGGGCTGGTGGCGTCCCGAGGACCCCTCGATCGCCATCCCCCTATTTTGGGGAGGACAAGGACAGGGGGATGCATCCCCGTGTAACACTACAAATTAGACAAGAAAGAATCCAACAAAATAGAGAAGAGTTGTGGCGAATGGGTTATCCCATAGGTCCAAACAGGCAGACAAGCAATAGCCAAACAAGGCAAGTGCCTGATTACCATTAGCAAGTCAGTAGGATGCCAAAGGGTCGTAGTAGGACGGCAAAGTGTCGTCAACAACCTAACAGGATGACAAGGCCAAGTCTGCAACTAGACAAGACGACAAGACATAGTCTGCAACCAATCAAGACGACAAGGCACAATCTGCAAGCCATCAAAACGAAAGAAGATTGTCAAGAGGATGATAGGACAGCAGGGTGTCGTCAAGAAGAAGAAGATCATCAGACTGCAAAAGAAGGCCAAGAAGCAAGACGTCATCAGGAAGAAACCCAAACAGAAGGCTATCGTCAGGAAGATGGACAAACAACAAGTACTCATAGTCATGAGACAGACCACGAAGGAAACCGTCGTCAAAGGAGGGAAGAACATGATTCATCATCAAAAGACGCATTTGAGATCCAAGTCCACATTGTTGTCCGGACTATACGGAGAAGGTAACATGTGGTGGTTGCCATGTAAAATATGTAAATAAAAATTTGAAAAATAGAAAAATAATAAAATATAAAAAGTAGAAAAAGACAAAAATAGAAGGTAAAGCAAGAAATGACCGACACTTGCACGCAGGGTGGTCAGGTGGCAATCACTTGTCAGCCGAAGTGACAAAGTGGCAGTTGCATAACTGTAGGCATAGGCAGGAACCGATTTTGAAACAATTATAAATAGAGGCAATTCGGGAGGCATAAGCATAGTGCAATCTCTCGAAGTTGCAGGCAAAGAGGACATAAAAGAATTGCAGATGGCGGACGAAGGGCAAGAGAGCGCCACAAAAGATTGTCGACATTGCCAAGGAAGAGGATGACATTGCCATGGAGACATTGTTGAAACTAGCAAGGATTAAGTCGCAGACAAGATCTTTTCTAGACAACAAAATGATAGAAGGGCAGAGGTGCCTATGTGTCAAGGCAAGAACTGATAAACCATACATAAGGGAGAGAAGTTCTTACATGTTGGAGAAGACAGCTAAATTTGAACCCTCATATTAGTTAAGCGCACCTAAGGGTAACCACTGTCCAAAGAAGTTGTAGTCAAACGAAGCGCCATCCAAAGAGCAGTCAGAGGAGCTTTTGTCTAAAGCATCGTCAAAGGCTGAGAGTCAAAGGAGTTGTCATCTAAAAAGTCAGAGTTGTCTCTGAAAGCATTGTCTGAGGCCGAGTGACAAAGGAGTTGTCTGAAAAGTCAAAGTTGTTTGAAGGCACTACCTGAGGGCACAATGGAAGTGTCGTCTGGGAGATTGCAACGAGTTTGCCATATGAGAAAGCAACGCCATCTGGAACCTAAATAGTGTCGACTGGAGGGAGTGTAGTCAACAAAATTGTTGTCTGGAAGTGCCATCGACAGGACTATAGAAACAGTGTCGTCCAAGAAGACGTCCTCAAAGAAACTTCCACAATTGAATATTGCCATCAAGTCAAGGGACACCAATTGCCAAGATGCACAAGAAGCCAACTATTCCAGAGAGGATTCGACATATGGAGCAACAGATAAGGCTCCATCAGATCTTATGTCTAAAGAACGAGCAAGGCATAGTCACAGAGCACGTTCACAGGCAGGTGAGTGGGACTATGGTTTGGATATAGGAAAAGGCAACAAAAGGAAATCACGACATAGAGCAGGAGCTAGCATTCCAAAAGAAAGGGAAAGGGATGCTAGACACCAAGAAAAGGAGAAGGTACCTTTGAAGGATATAACTTGGGTACATTTAACTAGAGAATACTACCGAACATGGTGGGAGAAGGCCCCAAAGAAGCATCCATTGCAGATGAAGTTGCAGGAGGCAAGAGTTAACTTCATTTTGTAGGTGTCGAACTTTGATAAAGAGTTTTTTAAGGAGTTTCTATTGCGAATGTTGGAGACATATGAACTGCAACAAAATGCGAGTGCGAGGGGGTGATCAATCACCGATTGTTGTCTTTTCAGTAAGCAACTTTAGAAGGACATTTGGTCTACCTAATCAAGAAGTACCAATGGTGAAGGATTCAATGGATTCCAATCGGAGCAAACAATTGATCCAGGAAGTGATGGACCTCACCCCAGAATTACAAAAACTAATGTCGCACGAGAGCTAAGGAGTTAAGCAGCAATAGTTAAGGAATGAAGATATGCAATGCGCCATGAATGTTGTAATGGCAAGATTGTTTGGAAAGCAGAGGGCTTTAAAGTTGCCCATATGGCTTATACCATACATGCAAGGGGTAGTAGATGGCAAAGCCTATGACTAAGCATCCCACCTCTCATATCACATTAAGACTTTCTTGATGCAAAGTACAAAGAATTTCTCAATTGTATTTCATACCATTGGTTTGCTACTAAATGCTGCAACGAAGACAAGGATACAGATTCCAGGATTGGAACCTCCTAGAGAGTTACCGGAGTTGGCACCAACAATATTAAGGTGAATGGATGCAAAGCCAAAAACGAAGAAAGGCACTCCGACAAAAACGTCTAAAACGAAGAAGATATTGAGGACAAATCTACTAGGTGATACACCAAGTGAAGATTTGCAGGAGGTACACTGCCATCAAGGTTAGAACTGGCCCAAAAACAAAGGAAGCGTAGGAGGTTAGTTTGGAAGAACCACCTCAATCCCCATAGCAAGCCACATTGGAGGCAAGTGGCAAAAAGGAGCAAGGTGTGGAAGAAAGGCAATAGCAAGGAGCAATACAGCAACAACCGAAGATGGAGTTTCCAGAACTTGTGCCCATGGACAAGGAAGTCCAAGAAGCTCTGAATGCAATGGGAAATGTACAAGTTGGAGCAACTAAATTTCTAGCAATGGCCCAACAACTTGATCCATGTGCATCACCCCCAGTCCAAGGAGATCCGCACTTCCATAGTGGAGGAAGTACAAGCAAGGAAACAAGTCATGCCAAACACCGAAGAAAAAGAAACCAACTAAGCTAGCTCAGACACCAAAAAAAGGAAAGAAGACTGCAAAAGAAGATGTGATACCTGTACCCGTACAACAAGGATCAGACTCAAATGACAGTGAGCACTTGAGAAGATGCAATTTGTTTAGGGGAGGAAACAACCAAAAGAGGAGACAATTGCCTAATATGGCTGAAAAACCAGTAATGACAAGCAAAGCAACAAAGAAAGCTATCAATTTGTCTAGACAAGGAGTAGAGCATGTGGTGGAGACTACCATAGATGATGACAAGGACGATGATTTAAGTGAGCATGTGCTAATAGAAGTGTTGAACTTCAGGCAACCAACCAGGTTGGGAGAGCACATTGATGCACAAGTAAGCAATTGTTTGTGGAAGACTTTTGAAGTCATTAACAAACTGCAAATGGAATTTGAAATAGGTTGTGTAGGACAGTGGAGGAAGTGGCAGTTGATGATGGAGAACGAGTTGGGCAAGTTAGTGAATTGGATCCATGATGGGGAATGGATGACAAAACTTGCCAACATTCATCAAATGCAGCCTTGGGAGTTAGAGACTAGCAGTATTAGAACCATGGTTGGGGTACAAGAACTGCCAGAGGGAACCCGAACACTATATACAAGACCAGCCCGTATTTACATCAATGGAAGTCATAGTTTACTTTGCCCATCAAATGAAAAAGATGTGCAATATGTGGAATTGGCACCGGAGTTCCCAACCTATGCCAAGATCAATTTTTTGGCATACTTAGTGCAATGGTTAACTGCAAGTATCAAAAAGTTGCATAGTGTAGGAGAAGAGAAAGCTAACCAACTGCAGACAATAGAAGCTAAATTTCAGCAAGTAGGTGAAGAAGCCGAAGCAAAACTAGAAAATCTTAAACAACAGCTTGAGGAAAAGGCCAAAGAGTCTGAGGAGAAGAATAAGGAGATAAAGTAAAAGAACAAAATTCTTGAGGAACATAATGCACTAATAGAACAACTTAGATCCAAGTGCTCGATTAGAAAGTAGTTGTGGGAAGCTAAGACAAAAGAGCTAGAGCACAAAGACCAGTTGATTGCGGAACGAGATGAGCAAATTGCAACATTGATGCAAGGGACTGCAAATGAGGCCTTCACAAAAAGGGAGGAGATCTTGACGAAGTTGGCAGAAATGGAACAGAAAGCCAACCATTTTGGTCTAGAATGGGCCAAGTACTACAATTACACCAAGAGACTCAAGGGCGAGGAGTCCCTAAAATTGCAAATTGTTGAACAAGGATAAGTACCAATTCCACAACTTCAACAGCCTAGTTCAACCCCTCCGGAGCAAAGAAGGAAGTCGACGAGGACGTCGACCAGTTTAAAGGGGAGGACAGATGTAGGCACTAGTTCTAAGCAGAAGCAAATATGAAAGTGTTTGCAAAAATGTCCAAGTGTTAGGCACTAAGCTAGTCCAAAAGGGAATAAAATGTAATGCAATGTAATGAAATGAAATGCCAATGAAATATAATGCAAGGAAATGCAATGTAAATGTCATAGCCATCATAATTGAGTGCCTAAATATTTGATATATTGTAAAGTGGCATTATGTCTTAGGAACGTAGGCAAGGGGGAAACAATTACGTGCAAGGTGTCCTAGAAACCGTTGCTACCAACGGCCAAGACTGCACTATAAGTAGACCTCCCCTTTCATTTGTTGGATATCGATCCATCCATCTATATGCATAGAGAGAGATGTATGTGCAGAGAGGCATATTTGTACGTTGTAAGAGCCATTGCCATTGACGAGCATATTGCAAGTCTGATGTTGTAATCTGTATGCCATTTTGGCAAATCAATCAATGCAAGGATCATTCTCCAATTGTGTTGATGTTTGTGTGAATTGCTAGATTACTAGACTTGTGTTGTAAAGATAGTTGATTGCAGGTTAGATGACGCAATTAGGTAAGCCAGTTGTAAGTCACAATCACAGTGTAGACGACGCAAAGGACGTTGCTATGAAGAGTCGTCATCCTGTTGGAATGAAGTTGCTATCTAACAGAATCGTCATCTAAAGTCATGCCAACACATGGGTGCCATCATGTGGAACTAAAAGTTAATGCCGACTAGAGGATGCCATCTAGCAAGTGTTGTCTATAGGGTGCCATCTGGAGGTGTCGTCATGCTAACTAAAGTCTAACCTGTCATTAATGAATGCTATTGTCAAGTGGATATTGTCGCCGCATGTACATTGCCATTGAGATGATGATGATGATGATTTGTCCCAAAGTTGTTAATCATAGACTTGTTGGCTCTTTAACTCTGTCACTATCTCGTATTTGGGAAACCTCGTCATTGTGCTACAATCACAAACCAAAAGCTTTCAAAGAAGAGGATAAAAGACAAAAGTCATTACGCTTTGGAAAGTGTAGGGGGCATAGACCAAGAACTCATAATGACCCTCATGTTTACAGAAGGCAATCTTTGGAATATTCTATTCTCTAACCCTAATTTGATGAAACCCAAAACACAAGTCAAGCTTGGTAAAATATTTAGCACCATTTAGTTCATTCAACAAATCATCAATAACTTGGATAAGGAACTTATATTTGACGGGGGAGAAATTGGTACACATGCACCAAAAATTGTCCTTGCGCCGAACCATGACCATCGGGGGTGAATAAGGAGTGGTACTAGGACAGATAATCCCCTGCTCAAACATCTCCTGAACCAGCTTCTCTATTTTTGACTTTTGGGGCTAGGGATAGCGGTTAGGACGAACATTAGGTGGCTAACTTCCTTGGGAAAGGTGGATGGCATAACCATGAGTCCACTTAGGTGGAAAACCATGGGTTTGCCGAAGACTAGAGCATATCTATCAACAAGAAACTACATGTTAGAAGGAAGATTTGTAAAGGACTACTCAATGACTTGTACTTCCATGCAATTAATTTGGGCAAAGAAGCCTCTACCGCCCTTCACTGTTTTTCAATTTGGTGGGAGCTAACAAACCTGAAAGGCAAAGGTTGCATACCTTGAAGACAAATGACCTTGCTATCCTTCGTCCCTTATATATATAGTTGTTGCAGTTTAAGAATAACATCCCCTAACTAAGTCGGCCATTGAGCCCCAAGATGACATCTGCACTACCCAGTTCTATTGCAAAAAGATGGTTGAACCAAGTATAGGAACCCATATGGAAATAAACATTTGCAATAAGACCCACACATTGAGCCTTGCCCCCATTAACAATCAACACCTAGAATTTGTCTTGGGTCGACTTATTGATATACAATCCTAGGGTTTGGTTGTCTTGCTATCAATAAAATAGTGAAGGCTGCCCAAATCAATCAACAAATTGACTTGCTTGGTGTTTGATGAAGCCCTATACCTTGATGGTGTGATGGTTTTGTAGTCCCATGAGGGCAAATGCTAAAAGGGCCATAGTATATGACTTGCTCGTGATCCTTTGTTTTTGTTAATGACTCCTACTAAGGAGGACTAAACTCTTCTTCCTCCTAAACTGCTTCATCCTTTGCTTCCAATTAGAAAATTTTCAACTCCTCACAAGCATGATCCCAAGAATGGCTAGATCAGCATCTATAACAAAAGAATCCTGGTGGATGCTCATCATTGCAGTTATTGACATTTGGTCACAAGGGATTGAAATCATGTTGTGGTTGGGATCAAGACAATTGAAGCTTCTTTTTGGCTACATGGGCCAAATGTTGAACATCTATACAGATCATGCATATCTACCTCCTACCCAATGTCATCTTTAAGGTCATGTCGTGTTGAAATATTTGGAACCTAGCCTTATTAGGCCATGGCCAACAGTGATGAAGTACCTACAAGTGCTCTTGATGTAAGCCTACGGGCAAGTACTATCTAAGCCTTCGAGCATCTTAATGTAAGCCTACGGGCCTTCTATATGTAAGCCTACAAGCATCTTTCTATGTAAGCCTACGAGCATTCTTCTATGTAAGCCTAGAAGCATCTATGTGTAAGCCTACGGACATCTTGATGTAAGCCTAAGGGCACCTTTCACATTTCACCCTTAGTGATATTGGTTAATCCACCTTTATGGATAACCTTGCTTAAAGGGTGTAATTTATTATTATTTTATTGTAAGTTAACCTCAAGGTCAAGTTAATGTCAACTTGAGGTTAACCACTCATTGGGGTTTTGGTATCACTATAAATACCCCTCAATGAGCAATCATCTGCAACACGGTATGCTATATGAAAATATTGCGAGGGTGCCCACATGCACCCACCCCTTATTCATTCTCTCAAATCGTGTCATTTATCTCTTTCCTTATTTTTTGTCTATATGCTCTTTTATTTCACTCTCCTTTATTTTTCTACCTATGATTGTGATGAATGGATGTTTCGGGATGTTTTTGGAAAATATTGTAAATTCCAACATGGTATCAAGGCCGAAATGAAGCAACTTCGCGCAATCCCACAAGGTTGTACAAGGCAAACCATGGTAGATATGGACAACTTGTTAGTTCCATTGGATTCCTTGCAAAATTTCAGGGAGGGTCTCAGTTCAGCACTTTTGGAAATTTTGCCATTTTAATGTGTGTTTTTTGCGTCCAAAATTTTACCCATTTCCCTCCAAAATTTTGAAATTCAAATTTTTAAATATAGAATATTCCAATGTGTGGCGGGAGAGGGCAGGTAGGGGGCACGTTGTTTCGGCGGCAATCTTACAACGATGCTTTTTTATTTCCTTTTTCCACTTCGAGGCATCATTGGCGAGTGACAACGCAACAATAGCACGTCAAATTTGAAGACAGGAAATCCTGTGTTCGAGTTTGTGTGAATGAATTCCAGTTTTTTTTAATGGATATGTTACAATGCATACATATGATAAAAGGTTTCCTTTTAATCCCATCCGCACGATTGGTGCAATGGTAAGGCTCAAGCCTTACCACCCAAAGGTTTCAGGTTCAAATCACGACAAGGGGAAGAGTTGAAATGTCGTTGGTGCATTTTTTTGGATGCATGCCCTAGAGTTCCCTTTTGTTTTAGGGCACATTCGCACCAATGGCGCAATGGTTGCAAGCTCTGTTTGAAGGTGGCAGATTGCATGTTCAAACGTGACCAACATAATTTCTAATCTAGGGTGTTAAAATATTTGTATGAAATATTTGTACGAGTGAGTCTGAATTTAATTAATACAAGCAAGGCAATTGCTTTTGGGCCTGAACGTAATGAAAGAATCAAAGACGGTAGAAATAAGACTGGAATTTTTTAAAAAATTAATGACAAATTTTTATTTTTTCAAGAGGGGACAAGTCATTAAGGTCCTAGTTCAGTCCAATGAGGTGAAGAGAGATGTTGGCACCAATGTGCATGTCGAGAGATGCAAAATGGGTAGATGAAGACAGTTATTACACATAATTGTTGTAACTATAATAATAACTTTTCAAAAAAAAAACGTTTTTTAATAATAAAACAAAAAAAGGAGGGGGTCCGAGGGCTTGGTTCAATAGTCAAAACACTTTTGTAGGAGCATGGAGACCAAGGTTCCAATCCCTCGGGCCCCGTAGTACCAATGGGCGTGTCACGTTAGTGTAGCCGGCTACGTAAAAGGTTTACCTGATGCAACTGGAGGTTATAGTGGCGACAAGGAGCGAGATTCGAACCCATGAAGAGGCGTAGAAAATTGTAACAAGTTACCGATTCCTCTAGCATAATCAAAAAAAAAAGAACAGCAAAAGGAGAAAAAAAATTATAAAAGCCAAAATTATAAAAAGGCAACATTATAAAAAGCCAAAATATGAAAGGCAAAAAGAGAAGACTAATAAATTCTCAATTAAAGGAGAAAGAGGAAATATTCCTTATAAAAGGGAAAAAATTATATGGAAGATTCCCTTCAATAGAGCAAGAAGCAAATGGACGAGAGACAATTTCACTTCAAGCAATCTTCGCCAAGGCACAACTCTTAAGGAGAGTCGTGCACCAATCAATGCCCAAGGATGGCTCAAAAGAAATTTTGATTAGATTAATGAATACAAACAAAGGAATGTTCCAAGCGGCCAATTCTCCTAACATTCAAGAGGATGTCACTCCAAAGAAGACCATGCTCAATCGAGGCACATTCAAAAATAGCAAGTGCCAAGGTATTCGGGAGAACAATTTGTTTCGAGACATCGGGCTACCCATTTGTCTTACTCACAACAAGCAATTCCCCCCCCCCCCCGGTTATGCAAAAATTGTTTTCAACGCAACCAGACAAAACGATGGAAGAGAAGAAAGCAATGTCGAGGAACAAGCAGCAATGGCATCAAAGCTAGGGTTACAGGGGCACATGGGGTTCGAATCCGAAGGCATTAAGGTTTCAATGATAGAAGAAGATTTTCATCGAAGGATTTTCGACATAGGTCTTAGAAGGGATTATTTGCGCATTTGAAACCCTCATCACCTAGGAAACCGTTCACAATTGAGAGATTGAGTGGTAGAGTGTTGGGAAAATTGCCATCACCCACAAAGTTGTGCACATCCTTCAAAATTTTTAAATCCTAAAAGTCGTCCTCCACAAGTTGGGTTTTGGTGTTGTGAGTAGAGCTATTTTCCTCTCCATTAGCGATTTATCGCCATTCCCCATACCATTTTCACAATACAAGTGGGTGTTGTCTTTGTAGGGGGGTTGTTGCCATTGTTTGACATTGTTCTCATTGAGAGTTGCATGCATGCCCTCATTGGAAATTGGAGGATTGTTTTTGTCAACACCTAGATGCTCATCAACCTCAACATATCCACTACTATCCCATTGTCGTTGGCTAGCTCTTAGTCAACAAGCAGAGGATGATTTCCATCAGCATCGTCACTGCCCTTATCAATATATTTGTTTTCAACACCAATGACAAAATTGTTCCCTTCATCATAGACATGACTCTCCTCCATGTCCTTGGCAATCTTGTTTTTCCCCTCATCGACAGTAGACCGTTCCCAAATAACCTACCATCCAACATTGTTGTCTGTAGGAGTGTTGTCGTTCCCATCGTTGTTGTCAACCAGTATTTTGTCGTTGTCCAATTGTGTCATTGGCATTGTCAATCTTGCATCGTCATTGTCGCCTAGTTCAATGCCCTCATCCTCGACAAGCTTAATCTATTCGTTGTTGGCAGGCTTTTTTTTTCCGCCATCAACCAATTTGCATTTGTTGTCCGCAATCTTTCCTATATCCACGTCAACACCCTACAAGGCCCTCACTACCAACATTATCGTTGGCGCAATATCGGCCCCAGCCAATGGCATCAAACCTTTATGTCGTCTAAGTTTTTATCATTACCAATGTTTTCAAATTTATTTACAATGAGTAGTTAGTCCAAATTGTCATCGGTACTTCTCTAGTCATCAGGTTTATCATCCTATCCACATTCTAAGTTGTGATTGACCCTCAAGCCCAAGAAGACCTTGTCATCGTCAAGTTCAAGTCCAACAATTCTCAAGTTTGTGTCCAGATCTTGTCCAATGTGTCTGCATCAATCCTTAGCCAGTCGCCCATTGTGTCTGAGTCCTAGTTCAAGTCCAAGTTTGAATCAAATTTGATACAACAGCATTCCGATAGGAGGAGACCAAGACTTCAGCCCCATTGACATCAAAAACTCTTGCCATTGCAATTTCCACTTCCCAAAGGATCTATGAAGAAAGGAAACAAAGAAAATCCGCATGAAACAGGGAGGAGGTTCCAATCGGACAGCCTGCAAGTAAACCAACAAATTTAGAGGGGACAAATGTAGGCTGCCAAACAAATCAGCAGAATCAGTCGAACATGGCACCACCTTAGACGCCACGTCAATGAGTTACAAATTTGTTTCGTATTGTACATAAGTAGTTTTGCCAAGTTTTGTTAGTATGTTGATCAATGGCTTGTAATGAGCATTGATCAAGTATTGTAATTTTGCACATGTCACAAAGTTGTGAATGTAAATAAGACAATTTATTATGAGTAGTTGGTGAGAAGTTGATAGTCTGTACAAGCAGGGTGACGACTGGGTTGTAACCATCTACCCCCTCTTTCATTTTTGTATATATTCCATGTGTGAGTAGTGAAAGGGTATCATTATATACCCATGAGATCATCATTGTGTGTTGTCATGTTGTTGGTGCTAAAGACAAAAGAAAATCTTGTGGTGTTGTAACATAGATCATATTTATGCAAGTGATGTATATATAAAATTGCACATTATAAAATGGTCTTCCTAAACTGTTATTGTTGTTTATTCCTTGATGCTTGTTCTATTTGATATGTTTGCTCTTATTATTGGGAATAAAATCTATACGACAATTCTAATTACATGGATTGAAAGTATGTTACAAAGCATTAAAAAATTCTAATATACAAATATAAAAAATGAAACATTCTAATCTAATCATTTCCTCCATGCTTGGGCTGTCTCCAACTTCTACAATATGGGAGGAATCTGAACATCAAGCAAAATATCATGTACCATGAAGAGATCTACAGAAAACTTATTCCAAAATTAAAGCAGAAATAAACAACTTAGAAGAAATGACACCACACAATGCACAAATGACACACGAGATTTACCTTGGTTCACCCGATGTGGGCTACTCCAACAAAACAAGAGCCACTCCTCCTTGATATTATTATTCTTTCTTGCCCGAAAATGGGACATTACAATAAAATATAAAGGAAACTCTTACAACCCTAAACCACTATGTGGTATTAGAATACAATGGGCACAACACCGTGGGCTAAACCACCCACACCCACCAACCATGGGAATCCCGAAAATCGCTCCGAAAAAAAGGGAAAAAATTTCCTTGGCACGCCCTCTCACTATTAGGGCATCCTTTGAAGTGCCCTCCATGGCTTTTCTCCTCATATCCTCTGATATTAGAGATGCCACAATATCCTCAAACTTCAATGTGGATGAAGTTGTACTACCAATTGCTACCACTAGGTTATCCCACGAATCTGGTAAAGAGCATAGCAAAGTAATACATTTATCTTCCTCACTTAACTTAATATCAATAGATGTAAGTTGACTTACCACTGTATTGAATGAATTCAGATGATCTACAACTGAATCTCCTTCACTCATCCTGAGATTGTACAGTTTCTTTCGGAGGAATAATTTGTTCACCAGGGACTTAGATTGATACAGAGCCCCTAACTTCTCACAGAGATCCTTTGCTGTAGCTTCTCCAAAAACATTGATTAGGACTGAATCTGCAAGACACAGTTGAATCAGACTCCTTGCTTTCCGATTCATCTTTTCCCAATCTTCATCTAATGTAACTGCAAGTTTTGTTTTTTCCGAAATAGCAGCCCACTAATCTCTGTCCACGAGCATATCTTCCATCTTTAACTTCCATAGCTCAAAAATTTTACCGCCAAATTTCTCGATCTCTATCATTGAATGATTTCCTATCATTTGCCTTCAAGCTCCTTCTGCAAAAAACCTCACACTTCGATATAGGTTTTCTCTAACTCCTATAAACCCTACAAAATTTTCAGATGAAACGAAACCCTAGCAATAAAGGCGTCCCCTTATGGGTAACAACTTGGCTCTGATACCAAATGAAGAGATCTACAAAAAACTTATTCCAAAATTAAAGCAAAAATAAACAACTTAGAAGAAATGACACCACACAATGCACAAATGACACACGAGATTTACCCTGGTTCACCCGATGTGGGCTACTCCAGCAAAACAAGAGCCACTCATCCTTGATATTATTATTCTCTTTCTTGCCCGAAAATGGGACATTACAATAAAATATAAAGGAAACTCTTACAACCCTAAACCACTATGTGGTATTAGAATACAATGAGGACAACACCGTGGGCTAAACCACCCACACCCACCAACCATGGGAATCCCGGAAATCGCTCCGAAAAAAGGGGAAAAAGTGGAAAAAAATTCGGCGCGTTGCACCGAACACCTTCGGCGTGGCCGGGGGGGCTACCGCCCCCGGACCCCCCCGATACCCCGAGGAGGGCTTCGCCCTCCTCTTACCCTCTCATGCCTGCCGTACAATATTTCCTCGGCAAAGGATGAGACACATCCAACACACCAAAGGTTGCTCAAGTCTCATCCTCCAAATGACACAGCTGTGAGACCTATAATCTCATGCTCCAAGTGACACAGTTGTGATGTTCAATTGAAGCCAAACATGGTCACCAACTAAAAAAAATGAGGTACTCGAAGTGCATCATTAAGTGCCTTGAATGTGTTTTCTGGATGTTGAAGAATACTATGAACTTTGGCATGGACCTTTGCCAAATTCTATACAAAGGAGGAAGCTTTGTCTTGCTCCTTTTGTTTGGGGTTTCAATACGGAGTTGGAAGACCTACTGGACTAGGGGACAAGGGTTGAAAGCCATCACAGATTGGATGTCCATCCTACTTAAGAACATCATTGATGACATCCTAAGAAGCATCTCTCAAGGATTCAAGGATGAACGGTTGTTGAAGGTGAGGAGGATCAAGCATAGAAGCAATGCAATGAGCATCTTCCTAAAGAGCACAAAAAGTAAGAAATTTGTGCAAATTGACTTGTTTCATTGCAGGTCTACCAAAAAGCAATTAACAAAAGAAAAAAAAAATGAATGTATAGACTTTCCCATCCTTGTGCAACAGGTAGGTCTTGTAAAACCCATTAAAAACAGCCTTACAATCATATTGATATGGTGCTCCAAGTAGCAAACTGCATCAATCCAATGGAGTGACATCGCATACCATCATGTCTTGGAATGGCTCAATGGAAAATGTCACAGAACATTAGCAAGTGACAAGAGTAGGTTGCCCTTCCTTCTTGATCCATCCCAATGGGTATGGGCATGGATGCTTTGTAGTTGGCAAATGAAGATCATCCACCAATTTTTGTAAAATCAGGTTCTTTTGACTACCATTTTTAAGGATCAGTTCCACAAATGTGTTCTTGATTTGACAGTTTCCATGAGCAGAGCTTCCCAATTTTTGCATCATAATTATTGGCCATGAGAATGAGTTGAGGATTTGGAGTGTTGTGTTGGTTACCTCAATCATTGAATCATCATAATGCGACTGCAATTCAGCTAGTAAGACCTGGGCCTTCTTTGATTGCAAGACATGGCATTCTTCAGTTGAATGTATGACATGCTTATGATAAGCACAAAAATTCTTCTTCTCATTGCCAAAACCCTTAGCAGAGCCACTTTGAGAAAGAATTTCATTCTTGGATGCTATGGCAGGGGATTTAAAAAATGCACAGACTTGATTGCAGGGGGAGCAAACAGACTTGATTGCAGGGGAAAAAAACAGACGGCATCCTGGGCAGCAAATGCAGAAGCGGCAAACTGAACTGTAGGGCTGGCTGCCACAGCTAATCTCAAACTTGAGGGTGACCAAAATGATCCTCACCAATGATGGATCCCAAGCAATCAAGAATGTATTTGGAGTCCTCGAGGACGCTTTCATAGGCTTTCATACCAAATGATATGTATATATAGTAAATTATAATGGAAGTTATTGAAATTATAACGGTAGCATGCACTTATGGAATACATACAGAAGAAAGCACAGACTAAAGGGGAAATGAGAGAAGATATTCACCAAAACTGATGATTTACACTGTATTGGAATGCATTGAATATGTGTACCGGGTAAGGTAACAAAGGGCATAGAAAATATACTAACTGGAAAGTTCTAATTAAATAGATAAAAGGTTCTAATTAGAAAAAGAGAAGAAGAGACATCCTGATTTACATGTATAGAAAGTACGCTACAGATCAGAAAAACATTGTAATATACAAATATAAAAAGGCAAACAATCCAAGCTCGACCTAAATGTATGTGCAATCACCTGTTGGTCAATGTCTGAAACATAAACTGTTCTTCTAATGCTATCGTCTCTCTGAGCTATGCTTGTTCTGCTATTCATTCTTCGTTTTCCCTGGTAGTTAGTTTTCCGCTAATGCACAATGAAATCACGCACAGTTAACAAATAATTAAAAATAAAATGAAAATGCCAAAGATTCATCAGAAATGTCAAAATCCATTATGCCAGAAATGCGAGCAAGACTGCCCTACCCTTGTATTATTGCTATTAACAAGGTTGATGATGCCGCCGTTTAAGTTTATGTTAGTGTTATTGCTGTTTTGCAGAAAAGCATTGGCAAGAGAAATAGCAGATGCATGATTTGCAAAGGAAGGTGGAACGAACTCCTTGGCCATGGGATTCAGCTTGGAAAGCAGATCCTCCAATTCCCTTATGTCACGATTGAATCCATCCCGTAAATCCTGTGACGAAGAAGAAGAAGTAGAAGAATCGCACTTCTCAGATATGGGCCCCTCGTTTTCATGCACAACAACGCTGTTGTTGCTGTCTGGGCGATTTTGTTGATGATGCAGCTCTTGCTGTAATGCACCAACCGTCGTCATGGGCTTTGGCTTTGACCTTGCCAACACCTGTTGCGCTGTAGAACAATTTTGCAAAATATGCGCGCTCCGCATGACAGCCTGCTGATCTTGCAGTAGACTGAAAACCTGCGCACTGTGATGATTTTGCTGAAGGCTGTGTGGGGACTGTTGAATGCTCTGCTGATTCTGAACACCATTTCGCTGAATCTGAGAGCTGGGTTCGTAGCTGCTTAGCTGATTCTGCTGTGCATTATGCTGTAATTGCTGAATCTGCAAAATATGCAAAGGTACATGCTGATTCATTTGAAAACTCTGCTGCAATTGCTGGCTCTGCTCATTTTCGGAATTATTTTGTTCATTCAACCGAGGATTTAACACCATTTGCTGCGAAGCCTGCGTATTGTGCTGCTGCTTGTGAGCTTGACCGTTGTTTTCCATACTTTGGTCCTTCCGGCTCGGATTCTCCTAATTGTTGATAAAATGATCTTCCGATGCTCTTAAAGGTCCAACATTTTCACATGCAGACCCTACATTTCCATTCATCCCCAATTCCAGGACAGTCCAGGATGGCCCTCATTTCCTGTGATAACATAAATATAACCAGGTGCTAAGCACTGGTCTTTCCTCGTCTCTTACTGCGGTTTTTGCCCTAGAAAAACGGGGTGAAAGACCCATTACCCGTAACTGAACGAGCAGCAACCCCATCTGAAGTGGAACAATGAACCCACGGCTCCATTCGTGCGAAATTTTTGACACAATCCAAAGTCAGCCAACCCTCCAACCATCATCATGATGGCACTTCATCTCCATCGTTGCCTCGCCCTTCCTTCCAAGGGCTTTTCCGGACTTCAAAAATTGCGCGTCCTTTGCCCGCTGCCGTCTATGCCCATTATGTCATTGCAGATGATTAAAACGCGTGCATAAGCAACCCCTACATACGTGGAGGCTGCAGAATTGTTTTTATGCGGTTTACGATGCGCAGAGGTGCCAAATAAGACATCTGTCATGGTACCTCCTAGCATGGCCACCATCTGACATTGCTTCTCAAAACTTTTCATTTCTTCCAACGTTTAAACGCTGCTGAGATGATTTTTCATCACGTTACACGTGTGTATGCCTAATAGGCGCGCCTTGAGTCTGGCCCCGCTCCCACCTGCAGCTTCGAGTAATGAAAGGGGCACGTGGGTCCCCTCTATCCCCATTATGTTGGTGTATTTTGTCCGGGCTTTTGAATCGCCCCCTTCAAACGTCGTCGAGTTTCTCCCCGCTGGGAGTTGGAGCCATGAATGGAGTGCCATAACACTTATCCAGGTCGGCCGTAGAGGTGGGAGAGGGCCGAGTGCTGGAAGAGGCGGGAACTACGATATGAGAGCCGAATCTGGAATTTGACGTTCATTAGACGCTCTTTTTAATGGAGGTCTTCATTCTGCCAAATTTGTTGCGTTTCAATCCTGATTAGACGCTCTTCTTCATTTTGATCCAAAGTTTTTAGTTGAGGGGATTACAACCCGCTTACATATAAAGGATATATATCTAAAAATTTCGAGGTGCAAATTGCAAGCCATCTCCACAACTCGCATCTGTCGGAAGCGAAATCTGTGGAGATTTTATTATGGTGGAGAAATCTTCTGATAAGGTCAGTCATGTCCCGATGCGGTGGTGTTTAGGTGAAAGAGAAACTTGGTTTTTTTATGAAAAACAAGCTTCGCCTTTATGACCCTAATTCCTGCTTCTCGCCTTCCGACTTCCCGTGAGCTCTTTGGTACACCTGGTCCAATTTTCAGTCTGCTTCTTCTAGGGTTTTGGTAAGATTGGACAGAGCCATGATTTCTGAGTGTGACAACTTTCAGTTCTCCCGTATTTTGCCTTCTTCACCGTATGTGTTGACTTTGCCTGGTACTACACTGTCTGATCATTCACCTATTTTATTCTCGGTGGCAATGTTAAACTTTCAACCTAGAGTGCATTCTTCACAGTTTTACCTAAATGTTTCTTTTTTGCATAGCTTTAGCATGAAAGCTCATATATGCCGCATTTGGAATTTGATTCCTAGACCTGATGGTATTTCTGGAAGGATTGAATGGTGGAATGTTGCCATTCAACGAACCACTAAGGTGTTGCGAACTCTGGGTGTTGAAGTTGCAAAACGACGAAAAAAAGCTAAGTCTGCCTTGCAAAGTGAGCTATCCAAAGCCTGTCTCAAGCTTGAAGCCTCTCCTTTCAACTTCGTTGCTCAATCCCAAGTTTCTTCCATTCGGCATGAGCTAAAAAAGGTTGATTTGTATGAAGCCAAGGGGGCTCAATTACGTGCTCGAATGCATTGGCTCAAAGTGGGGGACAGAGTGACCAAAGAATTTTTTCAGCGCCTCAGACCTCCCGCTCAACATTCTCGTTTCAAGCCATTCAAGTTGATGGGCAGAGATTTACAGATCTTTCAGACATTGTCAAAGTATTTGTTTCACATTATCAAGGTGTTTTTGCTTCTCAACCCCTTGATGATGCTAGAAGGCAAGCTCTTGCTGATTGTACCGTTGTTGTCCCCAACAAGCTTTCTCCCGAGCAAATGTTATTTTGTGACACTCCTCTTTCTCTCGGAAGATCTAAAAACCGCCTTGTCACTTATGGCCAATGATAAGGCACCCGGGCTTGATGGCTTCCCATGTGAATTCTATAAAGAATTTTGGGATATGCTTGGTTCTGATCTCCACAAAGTTTATCTTGAAGCCCCGCAATGTGGTTCACTCGGGTTCCATTATTAACAAAGGCAATGTTAAATTTATTCCTAAGTCCTGGAGATCCCGAGCTCATCACCAATTGGAGGCCGATCACCCCGCTTAATGTGAGCTACAAGATTATTGCTAAAGCCCTTGCGCTTAAGCTTAAATCTATTCTGCCTTTGATTGTCAAAACTGAACAAACTGGCTTTGTTAAGGGAAGATACATTCTTGATAATGTTCTTGTTGTTTGGGAAGGTATGGAGTGGGCAAGAAATTCTGAACAAGATGCTTTATTCATTAAGATAGACTTTGAGAAAGCCTATGATAAGATGGAGTGGTACTTCATAACTGCCATGCTTCAGGCTCTAGGTTTTGGGCCAGTATTTGTGAGCACCATTCTTATGTTATTTCAAGATGCTTCAGCTGTTCTTACCTTGAATAATAGTCAATCTCAGTCAATTTCTCTTGGTCGCTCTGTGAGACAGGGGTGCCCTCTTGCTCCATCTCTTTTCATTCTTGCTACATAGGCTTTTGGCTATTTGTTGGCCCATAAGATGGATCAAGGATTAATCAAGGGTATTGCTCTCCCTAATTCTCGACCGTCGCTTGGTCAATGGTCATTTTGCAGATGATTCCTTCTTAACGCTTCAAGAAGATGAGCAATCCCTTTCCTCGGCTATTAGTTGCTTAGAGGTGTTCTGTTTAGCCTCTCGTTCTTCTATACAATGGAAAAAAACATCCTGTTTTCGGCAATCTCAATCTCAACTGCCACACTGGTTACATCAATTCCAATGGACTTGGATTCATCCAGGTGAGGTGTTTAAATTTCTTGGAATTCCTTTTGCATTTCATGGTTCCTCTGCTCAATTGTGGCAGTATGTTATTGATAAAGTGGAAAAGAAGCTTTCTTATCGGACTAGTAAGAAACTTTCTCTCGCAGGAAAATTTCAGATTTATTCTAAGGTTTTAGCCACTACCCATGTCTATTATTCATCTTGTTGGGTTCCATCCAAATCTTGTTATAAAAAACTGGATAAGCTTCCGAGAGACTTCTTGTGGGCCAAAGACTCTGTCAAGCAAGGTTTTCATCGGGTAGCCCGGGAAATTTGTTGTTTGCCCAAGGATTGTGGAGGCATGGGTTTGTTTGATTGTCACCGACAAGGTCTTGCCCTTTGTGCTAAATGGATCACCCGATCTTTAATTGGGGATGAATCTTGGAAAGTGTTGGTCATGCATTGCATTTCTTCTGGTTTGCTTCAAGGGAAGAAAATTTGGAAAGGGGTGGGATTGCAATCCATTCTTACCGCCCTCGTCCCTATTAAAGTTAAAGGTTCTTTTGTCATTCGTAGTATTTGGAAAGCCCGGGAGGCCTTCAAACCCCGGCTTAGTTGGAAAGGGAGTTTTCGCAAAGCAGTGTGCCTCTTTGTCTTCCATGAATATTTGGTGGTCTCCTCTTATCACTTGGCAAGGTTCTCCCTTAGCTCTGGTGCAGTGGGTCAGAGCGCAGAGGTTCTATAAGCGTGGTATTGCTTCCATTTTTTATTTCTTCTCCCGACATGCCAGGTGTTGGATACCCTGGGAAAGTTTTCGTCAAATTCACAATTTAAATCCTGGTGATAGAGACACTTATGAGGTGGTTATTGATAGTATTCCGTTTTCTATTTGGAGCAAACTACATAAGCATTTTCAAAAACCCTGGTGGTCAGATTGGTGTTGGCCTGGGAGCTTCCTATTTTGCAATATAAAGCTCATCTTGGTTACAAATGGCTCACCCCACAAGTTCCAATGGTTGATAAGCTCACTCTGAGATGGAATTTAGTCTCTCTTCCCTCCCAATGGAATAAGAGGTTTCGGATTGCTTGGGCTACTTATATTGAACCTAAACAAAGTTTTTTTGCTTGGAGTCTCTTACATCAAGGGTTACCTGTTGGCAGTAGGCTCAAGCATCTGGGTGTTCATAATCTCATTTGCCCGGTTTGTGGACAAGCGAAAGATTTATTGCATGTTTTTTGGTCTTGTGATCGGGCTCAGTCAGCTTGGGAGTGGCTTCTTGAATTTTTCAGACCTTTTATGCAGGAGGATTTTACTTGGGTGCATGCTATTTTGGGTGACCCTATTGCTTTTTCCTTCAACTTGGATGTTGTTTGGAATATTTTTAGAATTGGTACCTTGTTTTATCTATGGAAGTCCCGAAATAGAGCTATTTTTTCTCAACAAGATGTCGGACATGTCTTCTCTGTTGCTGATAAATATGATATATTCTTTGATTGCTGGTTACAGATTCAAGTACAGGTTAAAAAAGTATAGGTGGAGCTGCAGTACTTGCGTACCCTCATGGATCATTGGGGGAATGCACCCTGCATTATGAGTCATGTGCATCTTCCTTCCCCTTCCAGGTGGCAGTAATTTCTCGCTTCTTTCTTTTCGAATGCATATTTAATACTGTTTTGGCAGATTGTTATTGGCGCTTGTGGGTTGTTTCGACACTCTTGTATACTCTTAACCACAATGGTTAATGTATTGGTTTACGGGGTGTGCTAATCCCACCCACCCTTTTTTGTATGATTAAACATTATTTTATTAATATAATGGCTTTTTCATCCAAAAAATTTCGAGGTGCCTATTTTTAAATGTTTTTGTTAATGTCGGTTTTTTAATAAAAAAAAAAAATTGTTTACGACGTGACATGTATGACCTCTTTGCCTCCCACCCCCTGTCTGCCATTGTAGGAATGCCTCTCGGCGTAATTATTTTTCTTTGACTATTACAAAATTTTCAAAATAGGGTTGTCATTGGTGGTCAATCATATTCAGACTTGGATCTAGAGGTGTGGAAGTCGTTAGGCCTTCAAGTTGTTAAAGTCAGGAGTTTTTTTAAGGGTTTTTATTCCTTTTTTGTTGGATTAGTCAAGCAAGCCAGAATCTTTTGTGAGGTAGGAACATGGATTTGTTTTGATTGTATTTTAGTTATATCTAGCTATGACCTCAGCTTTATAGTTGATGGTGAAATGGGTCTTCGTTGTTGAGTGTGGGTTTGAGGTTTACCCTTGTATTTCAATGACCTTATACCTCAATTTTATGAAATACTTGAAGAATTTGTTTGTTTGGAAGCTTCTCATTGATTCCAACCATTGTTTTTTAATCATGTCTAGTTATGACCTCAACTTTATAGTTGATGGTGAAATGGGTCTTCGTTGCTCAGTGTGGGTTTTAGGTTTACCCTTGCATTTTAAAGACCTTATCCCTCAACTTTGTGAAAAGCTTGGAGAATTTGTTTGTTTAGAAGCTTCTCATTGATTCCAACCATGGTTGTTTCCTAGGATCTTTATGCGCATTCCACTTTTTAAATACCTAAAGATGTGGTGTACTTTAGGTTTGATGGTAAAATTTGCCATTGGGCTATTTGATATGTTAATCATCCAAATGCCTGCTTTTAGTGCCAAAGTATGGAGCACCAAGTCAAAGATTGCTCTTTGTTAAATCAACCACAAGTCTTGTGATGCAAGAAGATTTGGATAATTTGCAAATTGAAGAAAACGATACTTGGACCCAAGTGGTCGCAAGAAAGTGAAACCCTAAGCCAACTCCTTCGACCATTAATTGTGGTCATCAGTGTTCTTGCCCTATAAGTTTTTTAGTTTTTCAAGTCAACAAAGTAATTACCAAACCTCAAGCAACTTGTTCCTCGGGTCTAGTGAAACCCTTTGAATCTCAATTTGGGCAAGCCTAAAAAAAATCTTAACACTTAGTTCCTATGAATGTACAAAGGTACTCGTCCCAAGTCGTCGACTCACTTTGGCCTGCTTATGGGTGGCCATAGCAAGAAAGCAAGAACCCCAGTTTTGTTGGATGAATATTTGAACTCGTCCAATGGTAGTGCTCTTGCCTCACTCAATAGGTTTAAGGTACTACAAGGTGACAATGTCATTGAAGATGTAGATAATGAAGTAGAGGATATGGATACAATTCTTAATACCCTTGAAGAATGTCAATGGACTAGATAAGTTATCTCTCATGGAATGTTAGGGATCTATCTAAGCCAAATAAAAGAACGATTTGTTAAGGATTTTTTTTTCAAATTTGGTTAGTGTGAGAAACCCCTACGATTGACACTCAGGGTTGGGCATTCCCATCCCACCATGACCTCTCATAAGGGGGAGAGTTGAGCTTATCAACAGGGAATTTAACACACAGACCCCCACACACACGCCGCGGTTTGAATTTGTTAAAGATTTTTGTTGGAAGGAAAAAATTGTTTCAATTTTTTGTTTTCAAGTAAAAATTGTAAATAGTGAACTAATTTATTCTCATCTTTTTGGAAAGACTTTGTAGTGGTAGAGACAAAAACCCTTGGAGGTTGTGGTGATTCCACCATGGTGGTGCATCCCCATATGATAGGGATGGTGGTAAATCAAGGGTCTAACCCCCACCATAGGACAAATTGGATTCATATTTATGTTGAAAACTTATTGTTGGGAGTCCTTCATGTTTACACTCCCAATGATGTTGAGGAGAGAGTCAAGCTGCGGAAACAACTTTCTAAAAATCTCCTAGACAACCTATGGCTAGTTTGTGGGGATTTTAACATGATGAATAGCCAAGATGATAAAGTGGGTATTGTCCTGATGAGGCTAGTAGAGATGGAACATTGAGTTTGGAGATCTTTTAGAACATATTTAAATTATCTAACCCAAATAAATTCGAAAGGTGTGAATTCAAAATAATCTAGTATACCTAGTCTAACCATAGGGCGGGTGATACAATGTCCTCAAATGATTAAATAGGGCCATTCTCTCTTACGACTCTCTCTTTTTTTTTAAAGAAGGTAATTCCTAGTCAATTTAAGCTATTGTGAACCATAGCTATTTGGACCATCACCCTCTCTTGTTTGCCTATACTTAAAAGTAGGAGAATAGAAGGGATTTTCACTCCAAATTTCATCTTAACTGCTTGCATCTCAATAACTCGACCTATATCAATGGTAGAAAATCTCTATGGCTCTCTCTACCTAAGCCTATATCTTATTTGGGGTGGATTGTCTAGTGGCAAAAAGCCATAAGTCAAATAACTTTATTCCTCAAGAATTTTGGTAGGCAAAGTGCCTAGGCTAGTAGAGATAGGTTGGTGGGCACCAAAGAAAGCCTTAATGATGAAGAAATTTTCCAAAAGGTTGTTAGTCTTTTAGCTGGAATCTAGAAGATAAAGAAGTAAAGGCTAAGGGGGAAATAATAAGAGCTCGAATGTAGTGGCTCAAGACCGGTGATCAAGTCTCTAAGGACTTATCCTTTCTTCACGCAAAAATTAGAGATGAAAAAAATCCTAGCTAAACATTAATAACAAGGTTGTCAATCAAATAACTTTATTCCTCGATAATTTTGGTAAGCAAAGTGCCCAGGCTAGTAGAGATAGGTTGGCAAGCACTAAATAAAGCCTTAAAGAGATTCTTATTGAGCTTCAAGAGAAACCTTTTGATGAAGAAATTTTCCAAAAGGTCGTTAGTCTTTTAGCCATAATCTAGAAGATAAAGAAGCAAAGGCTAAGGGGAAATAATAAAAGCTTTGATTGTAGTGGCTCAAGACTGAGTCTCTAAGGGCTTATCCTTTCTTCAAGCAAAATATAGAGATGAAAAAAATAATTAGCTAAACATTAATAACAAGGTTGTCAAATACCAAGATGTGATTAAATCAACTTTATAAAATTTCTACTAAGAGCTTTTCACATCGCAAGGCCAAACAGAGGAATGTAGGGTGGCCATGCAAGAGTGTGCCGATGTCACACCACCAAAACTTAGCTAGGAAGGTTGGGATAAGGTTGATTGACTAATCACTCTTACAAAAATTAAAACAAAAAATCCTTTAACATGGCCAATGATAATAAAACTCTAGGTATGGATGGGTTTCCCATTAAATTTTACAAAGCCACTTGGGACTTTGTGGGCTAGATTTAGTGAGAGTGTATAAAGAAGCCTTGATGAGAGGATCCCTTGGGAAGTAGATTAATGAAGGCCTTGACAAGCTCATTCCAAAAGTGGGGAATGAAGATAATTTGATAAATTGGAGGTCCATCACTCCTCTTAACATGTCTTAAAAATATCTTACTAAAACTCTGGCCTTAAGGTTGCATAATATGTTGTTAGATGTCATTTATCCTAAATAGACAATATTTTTGAAAGATACATCTATTCTTGATAATGTACTTGTTGTGTGGGAGGGGCTGCACTATGCGTCAAGCATTAATGTCAATATGATTTTTCTTAAGTTGGACTATCTTAAGGCATATGATTGTATTGAATGGGACTTTGTTGACACAATGATGCAAGCCTTGGGTTTTGGCTATGCATTTCATATCATGACAACTTCTCCTTTTGCTAATGTCAATGAGGTCTTGAATATTAATGGCTAGATTTTCATAAGCTTCTATTTGACATGATTCGTCTATCAGGGATACCCTCTAGCACCATCACTTTTCATGCTTGTTGATGCATTTAGACACTTGTTACAATTTGAAATAGAGAGAGAAGCAATCCAAAGGATCCCATACTCAAATTACCTTTGGCATTATTTCACTTATGATTATTTTGTTGATGATAGGTTCTTAACTATTAAGGAAAGTTAAGACTGTATTAAAGTAAGTGAAATATGCATAAGTATTTATTGTAAAACTTCAATATCCATGATCTAATGGCATAAGGTTTATGCTTGTAAAACTAGTAAAGGTCTAATGCCTTAGTGGTTGTAAAGCATATATTGAAACTGGTTGTATCTAGGCCAAAATTTTAAGTTACCAAGAATTTCTTTGAATTTTGAATGTTGTCCCTCAACCTTACAAAGTAGTGCGGGGGAGAAAGTTGTAGCCATGTTGGAGGAGTGGTTCCTAAACCACTCTCATTGTCTAAGAATTTTTAGATTTGTTCTAAAGTTTTGGCCAACTCATATCTATTATTCATCTTGTTGAGTAATATCCTAAGCCTCCTATAAAATGATAGAGAACATTTTAAGATTTTTTCAATGGGATAAAACTGATGATAATATAGGTTTTCACAAAATTAACTAGGACCTATACTAACCCCTCAAGACACATGCACTTGGGTTTAATTGATATAAAAAACAAAAATTGGCTCTAGTTGCAAAATGGGTGTCTCGTATGGCTACAAGTAATAAGCCATGGAAGTGATTTTTTAGAAATACACTTCTTAAGACCCATTTGAAAGGATTATCTTTATGGAAAGGCCTTGACCTTTAGACTCTCTTATTTTAGCCAAACCAGATAAAGACTTTTGGTACCTTTATTTCCTAGAGCATTTGGCAGGCTTGGGATAAAATTAAGTTTTTTTTTTATAGTACGGGATTGTCTTCTAGAAAAGGTTTTTAATATATTTATCAAAGTCTATGGTGGTCCCCATATTTCACAAACAATTTTGGTTTGCTTGGCTTCAATAAAGATATCCAATCAAAAGCATTACATAAGAAGTATACCAAATCTTTGGCATTTTTGTTAAACATAAATACAAGAGAATTTGCTCTTAGAAAAAGAAATTAAACGGTACTATAAAATAAATAGAAGGGATATTACTTGTATTAATGTTATTAAATAATCTCCTAAATTTTATTAAAGCCCTTGTCCCATATTTACTAAACTATGAGTGGACTCAAGATTGGATTGGTTTGGTCATAAATTTTTTGTTATGTACTCTATTAAAGAAACCTACAAATGCCTTTGTTCAGCGCCAAGCTTAGCCCCTCGACTTAACAAGTACTAGAAAGTTAATATTTCTTAGAAAACTTGACTAAAATATATACACAGTCTAGTTGTCACAAGTAGATCCAAAGAAAGCAATTTTGCATGGTCTCTTTTAATAGAAGGTCTCCCAATAGGGAATTGGCTCACCCATTTTGGCCTTGCTGCCCCAATTTGCATGTAAGCAATTGGAAAATCTAATGCATATATTATGGTGTTGCTTACTAGCCCTTAGGCCTAGGAATGGTATCAAAATTTTCTCAAATCTTGGAAGACTCCTTAGATTACTTAGGCTATGGTCGTTCTACGAATAGATGACTCTTGGGAATGATGAAAGCATAATGCTTGACAAATGATTCAAATTAGAAATTATTTTTTCTATGAAATTTAAATTTAGAAATGAACAACATGAGTTTGGAAGGGAAGATACTTTGTCCCATCTCTTCTCTAAATTTACAAATTTCAATACAAGCTCAAAAGATGCAAATAGAGCTAGAGCACCTTCGTTATTTAGTGGAGTTTTGTTGGGGAGATACCCCATGTAACATAAAAAACCCTTGGAGATCTTGATGGTGGCTTATTAGTTGCAATGTTTGTTCTAATAATTGCTTGAATCTAGCTTAATGTTTTCTTGTTTTCAAATTTATGATTTCTTCTTTAGTTTTATATTGAAGACTTTGCACTATGACTTTAGAATTTTTTTGACATTTCGCTCTAGAATTAACCCAAGAAATGATGTATAAATAAACATATTGATGGTAAACCCTTTGACTATTATTTTTTATTACACTTTTTATATTTTAATCAAATACAATTATTTAATATAAAAGAAGATTTTAAATACAAAAATCTTAAATAATAATTTCAGTATATATTAATTAATAATTATATTAATAAACAAAAAATAATAATTATTATTTTTATAATAAAAACTAAATTCCAAACCTAAATATATCAAATGTGTACCAATTAGATAATTTCTTGTGTTTAGAGTCAACTATTATGCACCAACATCTAATATTTCTTCCAAACTATAAAGTCAGTAGGTAACCATATGAGTTTCCATGGAATTCATGGTTTTTACATCACCTTTAGATTCAAGTATTATACACCAATGCCTAATATACCTTTCAAACTTCAAATAATAGGTACTAACCTATGTGTGTAAGTTTCCATTGGAATGAAGGCAAAAGGTAAAAATGCATGGTATTTACATCATTATGTAGATTATTTTTTTTTTAATAAAAATTATTTTATATAAAAATTAATTTTCATAAATTAGAAAGCATGTGGATAGGGTTGAAGCCTTTACGAGGAGTAGAGAACAAGAAACTCAATACATGATCATAGGAATTATGAAATTAACCCAATGTATGAGAGATTGGGAGGAATTCAATGTATGAGAGATTAGGAGGAATTAGGAAATTAACCCAATGTATGAGAGATTTCTCAACTTTTATTCAAAACAATAATTTATGGGAGGTTGATTTTGAAGAAGACAACTATACATGGACCAACAACAGGAAAGGCTAGAACCTAATAGCAAAAAAATTAGACAAATGCATACTCTCAGATCATTGGATAGGAGGGACTTGTGCTAAAGTTAATACCTTGACAAGGATTGGTTCATATCACTGGCTAATAAGAGTTAAAATGGTGGTAAGTGAATTAAAAAAATATCATGTTTTAAATACAAGCAGATGTGGGAAGACTATCCTTAATTTTTTGATATGATAACACAAACGTGGAATTCTTCAAGAAATTGTGGGCTATTTGCACTTCTAAAACAAATTAAATCAATGACATATAGATTAAAAGAATGGAACAAGAACACTTTTGGAAATATTTTTGAGAAGGAAGAACTAAAAGATAAACTTTCAAAATTCCAAAAATATGATCATAATAATCCAAGCTTGGAGAAAAGGGAGTTGCTTAGTGAATATCATAATCTGTTGAGTAAGGAAGAGAAATTTTGGAGATTAAAATCAAGACAGACTTGATTAAAAGGAGATAAAAATACAAAGTTTTTTTCATAGGATGGCTATAGTACAAAGATTAACATCTATAATTAGTATAATTAAATCAGTAGAAAGGATTTGGATTGAAGACCAGAGTGAAATTAGAAAGGAGACAAGGTCTTTTTATCAAATATTCTAGGATTAGAGGAGTTTAAAGTTCTTAATGATAAACTTCTACAAGAAGTACCTTCAATTATAACTTATGGAGCCTATTACTCTAGAAGAAGTTAATTTAGCTCTTTTCTCTTTTAATAAGGATAAATCCCCATGTTTGGATGGGCTCTCTACAACACTCTATCAACATAATTGGGATATAGTGAAGGATTCTTTATTGGTGGTAGTTGAACAATCTAGGGTAAAACAATACATACCTTATAAAATAAATGCAACATATCTTACCCTGATTCCAAGAAAGAAGGATGCATAAATGTATGACTCATTTAGACTCATTAGCCTATGTAATATGATATATAAGATTTTCTTCAAAGTGATGGTGAATCGGTTAAGACCACTATTAGATAAAATTATTTCAGAAGAGCAAGGACTTGTGAAAGGGAGATAGATTATGGATGAGATCATAGTAGCTCATGAAGTTATGCACTCAACAACTTCAAGAAAAGAGAAAGCAATGATCTTAAAACTTTATATGAGTAAAGCCTATGATAGGGTTCAATGGGATTTTCTTTTTGTAGTATTGGAAAAGTTTAGATTTGGGAAGAAATGGGTTAGATGGATTAAAGATTGTGTCTCTACAATTTTGTATTCAATGTTGGTCAATGGGTTAGTAACAAAATCATTTAAAGCCAAGAGAGGTCTTAGACATGGAGATTCTCTACCACCATATTTGTTCATAGCAAAGGTTTTAGGTAATAATTTGAATAAGGCTAGAAAATATGGTCTTATAAGTGGATTTAAGGCTAGTAATAACATTGGTAACATCACCCATCAACAATTTGTAGATGATGCAACCCTTTTTGGGAGGGTAAGGATAAACGATGCTAGAGATTTGAATAACTTATTAAAGGAATACGAAAGAGAATCAGGAAAAAAAGTTACTAAGATAAAATCCAAAGTTTACTTCCTAAACACCCTAGCTAAAATCAAAGTAGGGATATGCAGGCTACTTCAAATGGAGAAGGCAAATTTGCTAGCAACTTATCTAAGGATGCCCTTATTTAAAAGGAGAATGAGGATAGAATTATGGAATCCAATTATAAGTAAAGTTTAAAATAAACTACCAACTTGGAAAGGTAGATAGTTATCGATAGCATAGAAAAATATAAAAAAGGATGCTAAATTATGGAATATTTGTATTCACATAGAAAATTGAAAAATATCCAAAAATGAAAACAAATAATTTAAACATTTTATGTGAAATGGTGTAGGTTTTTAGTTATAGCACCTCAATTGAGATGAAATTGAATTTATTTGTAAACTCTCAATCTCTAAGGAAGAGAGTTGTGATTTTTCAAGGGTGGGGGACCCAAGTACAATTCCTTGTTCTCTAGCAAAATAAAGCATATGTATCTTGTTAAATTTTAATCTTCAATTTTTAGAAAGTAGAGGGAGTAGTTTAACTTTTTACTTACAAATTAACTTAAAATTTTATCTTTCATAAACATTTTACAAAGATATATTAAGAATAAAGTTAATTTCAATCCCATATAATCAGTTAAAAAATATTTAGGAAAAATCTGCACCAGGTACCTTATTGGCAAATTCCCCTAATCCTCGAAAGGAGTTTCGGGGTTCAAGCATGGTGACATGCGCCAGATACAAAAAAATCTCGGCTAGCATGAGGGGTATACTCAGATGGAATAGGTCCCATGGAACAGAATGTCCTAGTCCTCAGGGGATATGGGGAACAATTTTCTTTAATATAAGGTTTTTGTCCTAGGGGGGATAACACAACGGTTCGAGCTTTGGCTCTTCTTTGAGAGGTCCAAGGTTCAAGCCGCGGTGTGGGCGAGTGTGTGAGGGGGTGGGTGTGTGGTGGTTGTGTGTTAAATTCCCTATTGATAAGCATAGCTCTCGACTTTAGGAGGGGTCATGGTTGGGGGAGCCTACTCAGCCCTGTGCGTTGGTCGTAGGGGTTTCTCACACTAACCAAATATATATATATATATATATATATATATATATATATATATAAATATATAAATATAATTAAATTATTAAAAAAATAGTAAATATTTAGAAATTTAAAAAAATATCTAATATACTAAAAAAATGGTATTAAGTAGATAAATGTTAAAAAAATCATAAAAAACCCTCATCTTTTTGGAGGAGTAGAATAAAAATATTGAAGTATTTTTTTTTTTGAATTTAGCGAAAAACTCCTTGCGGGGCCGCCTTGGTTTGAGAAACCACGACTAGGGGGTTCTACACCATCAAAATCACTCGAGAGTCGTGCCCGACCCTGATCGCATCAACATAATCAACTGGATTTTGGGTACCCAATGTACGTTTGGTAGGGTGGATATTTGAACCAAGTACCTCCCCTGGAGGATTGCCCTACCCTCTCCAACTCACCTACAACATGTGGGTGAAGTATTTTTTAACAAGGTCATATATACTATATGAGACTAGGATGACCAAGATGTTATTTATCCAATACATGTTTTATCTCTTTTTTTGTTACATATGAGAGTTGGTCACAACCACACTATTGTTAGTAACTAACAAGTGCAGGGTTCAAACCACAAGGGCTGCTCCCACCAAACATATTTTACTTCATTATTATTGACCCGATGTGAAGGGGACCACCGATCGCTCGGGGTTTATACCGTCATCGATTTATCGCACACTCAGAGGATTCAGATCAGACTACTACCTTTGCAAACAAGCTACCCTCGAGGTTTGAACCTGGATGTCTTCTTGGTAAGAGTCTGGCTAGACAATCACTTACCAATCCACCTAGCCCTCGAGGACCAATACATGTTTATCTAACCAAACTTCAAAGGATAAAAAATAACAATTTTTTTGTAAATAGAACTTATATAAATAGCACTAAGATAAAACACACACACACACACACACACACACATATATATATATATATATATATATATATATATATATATATATATATATATATATATATATATATATATATATATATGGGATTGAAACCCACCCAAATTACATCATGACCATATAGTGATATTATAAAAGCTTAGTAATTATGCATACATTGCTTGGAAAGACTTGAACCTTAGTGTCCTCATTGAAAGTTCAAGAATCTAACTAGTTGAGTTAATGCCATTTGATAAACAAAGGGTATTTGTTACTTATGAGATAACTATTAATTAAAAACTAAATTTATATAAAATATTTTTTTAAAATAATTTGAAAAACTTATATTAAAACAAAGATCATTTAAAAGTTGGGATGAGACTTCTCCCAACCTTACCCAAAGATAGCACATGTTTTCAATAGTAAAAGAAGATTTGCATTGGATCCAAATCTCCTAAACCATATTTTTACAATGGTTGTTCACCTGTTTTCAACTGTAAAATAAGATCTACATTGGAGCACAAAACTCCTAAACCATATTTCTACAATTGTTATCCAAATTAGCTAAACACTGGATTTGCTCACCAACCTGTCTAATCCTCTCATCCTCAATAGTCATGTCACTATGCCACTAAACCCCTACCTCCTTCTCGATACCCATCTTAGCCAGGATGTCTGCCACTTTATTTAGATCTCTACTCACATAAACTAAAATCACATCATCTAATTCCCTCCACAATTCCTTAATTTGAGTGACAAGAATCCTCAACCTCCATGTCTTCAAAGAAAAGTTCCTCATGCAATCCAAAGCTCCTACCATTATTTGAGAATCTGATTCTAGGATTATCCTCCTATAACCTTGTTTTACTGCCCAAATAGAATCAATTTTTATAGCTCAAGTTTCTGTCATGGCCCTTTCCAGGCCTTGCAGTTCCCAATAGACTCTATTGAATAGAGCACTGTCCCAACATGATTCCTGCAAACAACTCCAATTCCAACTCTACTCAAATTGCCTTTTACAGCTCCATCAGTATTGATTTTAATCCAACCTTCAGGGGGTTGTTTCCAACTAGCTCTGGCCTGCCCCTCTTGCACTTCAAATTCCTTCTCCATTGTCCCTATAATAGCCTAAGTTTTCTCTTTAGAATACACTGCCACAATTTTTGTGACTTTGCTCCAAATGACCTGCCAAACTCCATCTAAATATGAAAAGGTTTCTCTAAAAATTATGTCATTTCTCTCCAACCACACTTGCCACCAAATGAATTTTAATCCAAGCTCTCAACCAATACAAAGAGTTTTAGATTTAAATCTACCCCTCTTCCATCTTTCCCAAATATTAATCCTATTCAAATCACCATTAACTCAAATTTTATAAGATAAAAACCATCTCTCCCAAATCTGGCACATGAATGGGTATTCAAACATCAAGATATCAAATGTTTCCTCACTCTTGTAGCATAAAATACATTGAGATGGACCAATGATTCCCCTATGTTTGAGATTATCAAAAGTAAGAATTCCATTATGCATGAACTGCCAAGCAAAAAAGTTTACTTTTGGCCAACCCTTGGACTACCAAATCTTTCTTCAATCCTCAACCTGATATGCATGAGGAGGAGGCTCTGGAAGGATCTTATCATATCGATCCTTCACTATGTAGACACCAATGCTCCCCTAGCCCTAAGCTAATTCATCTTCCTCATCTCTACCTGTGAGAAATATTTCTTCCAAGATTTTAGTCATGATGGATGTCAATTCCGAAGGGATTGAAATTGGCCACTCATCCAACTTCTTAAACTACTTAAAATTATAATCCCCCATCTGACTAGTGTTGAAATAACTTTTAATTTGGACCCAACCCCTAGTTTCCATGGCTGTTTTTATTGGTTAAAGTTTTGGAAATTCAATAATGATAGGTGGGTATTGATCCCATGAATCTGTCCAAAGTTGTGCCTTCTACCCTCTCCCTAATTTCCAAAATAATTTTATCTTTCACTACTTGAGATCCTAACTTTAGAGCCTACCACATTAAGGATCCATTAACATCCAAAGGAAAATGACCCAACTCATTTGGGTTTACCTGTTCCAAATATTTACTAGTTAAAACTTTACTGAATAAAGAAGTTGGTTGGGAAATCCACCTCCAGTAAAGCTTTCTAACCAAATCTTTATTATTTAACTTTGATCTCCTCAGTCCCAAACCTCCTTTTACCTTGGGTTGGGTTACTTTATCCCAACCTACTAAGGCCCATTTCCTCTCTTCTTTTACTCCTCCCCATAAAAAAATTCTAGCCATATTGTCCAACTCTTTCCATATGGTATATGGGGCAACAAGGATAGAAAATTTATAAATTGGCATGGCCTGAATGACTTAATGTAAAACAATTATTCCACCCCCATAGCTTAACCATTTATGAGACCAATGATTAATTTTTTCCTTGATACAATCCAAAAGATTCCTCTAGATATCTATTTTCTATTTTTTAAAATGCAAAAGAGACCCCCACGTGAACCACTAGGAGAGAAGTCCTCGTGAATCCCAAGACTCTAAAATTGTGTCCTAAAGAATTTGATCAATATTGAAAAATACTACTTGAGATCTTTATCATATATGACTTGGTTTGTGGCCCTAAGGTAGACATTAAGTGTATCTCTAATCATTCTTGCTTCCCTAAAGTTGGCCACTCCCACCAATCTTGTGTCATCCACAAACTGTAGGTGAGTCAAAACTTTCTCACCCACCTTGATACATGTTAGCAAACCTTGTTGTCTTCTCCTCATGATGATTCTATCCAAACCTTCAGTCAATATGAGAAAAATATGGGGGAACAAGAATCTCCTTGACGAAGGCCTCGAGTAGCTCCAAATGGTTGTGAGGGAAGACCCTTGATTAATGTTGAGTATGTCGGAGTAGAAACACAACTCATGACCCATTCTATCCAATCCTGAGAGAAACCAAAGGCTGCCATCATCTTTGACAAGAAGCTCCACTCCACCCTATCATAAGCCTTTGACATATCATATCCAATTTTATGAACAATCCCCTATTGCCGAATTTTTGCATTGAATGGATTGCCTCTTGAGCTAGAACCACACCATCCAAGATATGCCTGCCCTCTATAAAACCCCCTTGCTCTAAGGAGATAATGTTATGTAGAAGAGGTTTTAGTCGCTTAACCATTACCTTTGTCATTATTTGATATATGACATTCCATAATGTAATAGGTCTATAATCTGAAATGTGCACCCCTCTTCCCCTATTGAAATTAAGGCAATGAAAGTATGATTTAATGCTTTAAGCATTATTTTACTACCTTTGAATTCCTCTATAACAACCATTACATCCTCATCCAAGTTTTTCCAGAAGGCCTGAAAAAACTCAATTGGAAAGCCATCTAGACTTGGTGTTTTTCTAGTGCTCATTCCAAAGACTACTTTCTTCAGTTCCTCCCTATCAATGGTTTTAAGTAGGGCTTGATTTTCTTCCTCAGAGATAACAAAGAGTATGACAACAAGAACTTCTTTTTGAGCCTTTTCATATTGCACCATATTTTCCTTAAATAGTTTATAAAGATAATCCATTGAATGGAAATGCATACCTATAATTGTATTAGAGTATCCATTCTCATCTTGAAGAGCTTCCATGTTGTTCGTCTGTCTCCTAGCATAAGAAGCCTGATGGAAAAATTTGGTATTTTTATCACCTTCTAATAACCAAATGGTTCTTGCTCTCTGTTTCTAGTAGGTCTCCTTTTGGTTGTCAATGTCCTCAGTCGCTTTACATAATGCATCATCCTCTTATTTGAGCTGCCCTATAATTGTTCCTTACCTGAAGTGTTTTTGAACCTCATCCCATCTAGCCACCAATGGAGCTCTTTGGACCTGGAAGTCTATCTTTTTAACTCACCTCCATTGTTTCAGTTGATCCTTGACATAATAAAGCTGCTTGTGGAATCTAAACATTGATGCCCCATATGCTAGGCAACCCTCTTCCCACCACTGTGGAATTTTTTTCGAAGTTCCTCTTTTTGTAACCAAAAGTTTTCAAATTTAAATGGTTTGTGATACTGCACTGTTTTGATCCCCCTTCCAAAAAATGGGAAAGTGATCTAAAACTGGACCTTCCAAAATTTGAAATTTTATATTCCATTTCATAAATACCTCCTCTGAAACCAAAAAATGATCTAACTTCACCTTTCTACTATGTGGCTCCATTCTCTTATTAGTCCAAGTATAGTTGGTTCTAGGGCATTTAATATCCACCAAGTGTAATGCCTGGACTTGTGCAATCATAAGTTGATCCCCTGGGTTCAAAATTGGGGTTCCCCCTTCCTGATATTTAGAGGGTAATTTAGCATTAAAATCCCTAGCAACAATCTAGTCTAACTTCTCCCTTGAGACTCTCATGTTATGCACAACTTTCCATTGATGCATCCAACCATCTAGGTTTTGAGCCCCATAAAAATTTATGATTAAAACCTGCTCAGCTATCAAATTGTTCCTAAAATGCAATGTGAGGACACCCCTCCAAGCTATATGTTCTATTGTCATCCATTCAAGAGAGTTCCACAAAGTATCTATCCCCCCAAATACCCCTTGGGCATCCAGTTCCATATTATCAGCACCCCTCCAAAGTTTATTTATTGTTTTACACATAAGATCCAACAACATTTTTGTCTCTTGGATAAGCAAAAAAATTGTTTTACATTTTTCTAAGAGTCTTCGAACAACAGATTGATGGGTTTTACCGTTTAAACCCCTAACATTCTATGATTGTATAATCATTGGTTACCTTGAGAGCAATAAAAATCTATTGGTCTCACCAATCCTCTAGTGATCTATTTGTTTCCTTGAACTGCTATCAATTTCTTATTTGATTTTCTACCCACTCCTTGAGAGCTAATATTTTTTGATATCTTTTCCACCTAAGTTATCCCTAGAGTTGACCTTTCTCTATTCTTTTCTGTTATACCCATGATGACATCCTTTATTATCGGTTGCTCTTTGTTATGCACTATCAATGCCCCTGCAATCTTTGATTGTGGTAACTCACTACACTCAATTACCTGCTCTAGGATGAGAGGAGGTGAAAGAGGGGCTTGAACATGGCTATTATTATTTTTATTATTCTCATCCACTCCTTCCATGAATTGTTCTTCTTCCTGGTCCACTAGTGTCTTGAAGATATCATACCTATTAGAGGGCTTGAGTTGGGTTTGCTCTTTGCCATCTTTTTTATTTTGCCTTCTCCTTATTTTGAGCTGTTCAAAACCATCTCCCTGTGCTTCTTTACCCTAAGAAATGTTGGTTGTTTCTTTATTGATTACTCTCCTTAGGAAGATTTGACATTCCCAAAGGAGCCTCCATTTTTATGTTCATATTGTTTGGGCAGGATTGGGCCAAATGCCCATATTTGTGGTAAAATCTACACCTGAAGGGCAATGCCTCATAATCCAGTTGTTGAATCCAAGATAGTCCTACAAGTTTGAGTTCAACCTTTACCGAAAAAGGCTGGCTAAGATCCATTTCCATGCATAATATAGCATAAACAACTGTGTTTCCTTCCATTGTGTCTTTGGAAACACCCAAATATCTTCCAAGGGAATTATCAATAATTTCCAATACCTGCTCATTCCAAAAATCCATTGGAAGTGCATATAAATGGATCCAAATTGGGATAGCAGTGGGTTCAATTCGAGGATCAAATCCCACTCTCCAAGGCTAAACAAATAATCCTACCGGATCATGATTCCTCTTTTTTGGATTTGAAAGCCCTATTTCTATCGACAAGTGAAGAAAAACTAACAATAAAATATCCATTACTAATAAACCACAAAGAATACTCACAAAGAGGCTCATAGTTTTACCAGACCTAGGAATGCAAAAACATTAGGGTAGGGCAAATACCCATGAATTTACAAATCAAATCATGATTAGCTCTATATAAATCTGTTTCTTCTACCATCCTTTGCTCAATGACAATATTTGGCCTTGATTCTGACTATGGCAAGCATCCATTAACCTGTTCAGATGTTGATCTATTTCTAGTAGCCGCAAAAAGCATTTTTATTATAATTTTTTGTGCTTTTTCAGTCTCTGTTGGAGATTTATCCTTTAAAAAATCTATAAAATAATTGTACTCTCTAAAAGAGGATCCAGAGGTGTCCTCATTGGGCCCTCCTACGGCAACAATATTATCTTCAATTCCACAACAAGCTGAAATATTTTCAGCTACCCAATTGATGCCCTAGTTTTCTCTTCCAGAGCTCCGACTCAATTTCTACAACATATTAGTTAATAACTATTTATCAAATGATATCATCTCAATTATTTATATTCCTCAACTTTCAAGGAGGAGAGCCAAGTTAAAATCTTGCTAACTATATATGCATAATTGCAAAATTGTATTAGCTCAACTAGTAATATTCCTCAACTTTCAAGGAGGAGACCCATGTTCGAATCTTGCCAAACTATACATGCATATTTGCCAAATTGTTGTATGGTCATGATGTAATGTGGATGGGGTTGTTTCAATCCCATATAATTATTTAAAATAATAATAACCAATAACAATTTCCCCTTTTTCTAGATATAATATTTTTCAAGCATCTTTGTAAGTAAAATTTATTAATCAATTATATGGGATTAAAACAAACCTTACTTGTATAGCATCATGACCACATAATGGTATTACAATAGTTTGACTATTATGCATGTCTTTCCTGGTAAGATTTGAACCTATGTCTCCTCCTTAAAAGTTGAGGAATACAACTGGTTGAGCTAATACCATTTTATTAATAATTTAAGTGGATTGATCTTTATTATACACATAAATATCTTATAGAAGATAGCTACTTCAAAATAGATTTATCATGTCAATTAAAAATGAATCAATATTTTATTCAAGATAATGTAAATAATAATAATATGTTGTATTATCCTACAAAATGTGGTACAACTAGATATTAGCTCAGGAGCTTGAAGTACAAAAATGCATTCTCAGATCTTGCCACTCTACACGAGGAAGAATCTCTGCTACAAAATAAAAATAATTAAACTAATCTCCTCTTTGATGTATGTATGTTATGTTTATTTTTCTTCTATCTGCTGGAGTTATGTGTCATATAATAGTTGTTCTTGTTGTTAGTTACTTCAAAAAATTGATTATGGAACCTTAGCAATTTGAGGAAGATGGAATATATCCTTGATAGAAAAGAAAAGATAGGTATGCTTTAATTAATTTGTTAGAATGTAATGAGAGCAATGTATTATTTTGTTTTTGTAATGGGAGTGGCCCCAATAGAAGCCACACATAACTTATTCAAAAAAATAATATGTTGTATCAATTCTTTAGAGCTTCTAGAGGTTTGCGTCAAGGTTGTCTCCTATCTCCTTATCTTTATATTATTTTAGCTGAAGCTTTGGGTAGATATATTTCAGATAACAGAAGGGCTAACATAATAACTGGAATTAAGATAGTTGTTGGGATCAAGGAGATTACTCATGTCTAATTTGTTAATGATACTTTAATGATAGGGGAAGCCTCCAAGTTGAATGTCAAAAGGATTAAAGGTTTCCCAAACCTTTTTCTTTATACCTTTGGATCCACTATTAATGTCAACAAGTGCACATTTTACATTATCAACAATTCCCCAAAAAAAAAGAGGAGCTTTGCTCAAATCCTTTAGATTGCTCATGGTGGAGTTGGCCCCTTTAAATATTTAGAGGTGCTCATGATTTTCAAGCAAAAGAGTAATGATTACTAGTCTAATTTGATGGAAAAATTAATAGGAGAATATTAACCTACAAAAATGGGTGGCTTAGTCTTGCTAGTAGATTAGTTTTGATTAAATATATCACTCAAGCTTGTTTGTATATGAGCTTGTGATTTACCATGCTTCCATCTCAATCCTCAAGGAAATTGACAAAAAGTAGGAACTTTTTTTGGTAAGGAGGAAGGCAATCTCATAGAAAGAAATTTCATCTTGTCAATTGGAGTCGAGTGACAAAAGAAACATGTAAAGGAGCCTTGGTTATCTGGTCTACTTCTATTATGGGCAATGTTCTCAGGGCCAAACTTGTTTAGAATTTAATAAACCATCCAATGAATCTTTGGAAATAACTTCTTATTTATAAGTATGGTGAAGGCAAACATGGCATTTTGTTGCTCAAAGGTATATATAAAAAACCAAACATCTCTAAAATTTGGGCATTGATTGTTAGATAAATCTAGATCCCAAGAAATGATAATAGTATTCGATGTTGGGATTGTTAGCTTTTGATGCTATAAACTTAAAGGAAATGCAACCACAAGTAGTAAAATAAGCATGCAATATTATATGTATGATAATGACAATCTAATAAGTAACTAAATAACATGAGAAACTTTTGAAATAACTCGTGAAATAGCCATTAATGAAAGCTCACGAAATTTTGAACTTGTTACAATATGTGGAGATCTCAATGCTCCATACTTCACACAAGTTCTACATTATATATACTCTAGTCTATCAACTCACTAACTAATCTATTAATCTTGCTTGATAATCTCATCTTCTTTAGTATCTATCAAAGGCATTTATATAATGAGGCATGACTCTTGGCCTTCCATCTTCCTATGACTCTTCATCTTCCTATTCTAAGGACTCATGTACATGTGGACACCATGCACATTTACATCATTGCACATTCTAATAATACTTGTACATTTATTACATTACATAAAGTAAATACTCAAGCCTTAATCTAAGACACTCTCCTAATCTAATGATGTACCCAATATGGTACATTAACTTGTACCAAATAATGTAATATATTCCAACACCCCCTATATTACATTATTTGGTTGTTGAAGACTTTAGTTTTCAATATAGGTCTTCGTCCTGGTTTTGGAATTTGAGCTCTTCTTTCTTGCCTTCTTAATTTTGCTCCTTGTATGTATCCTAATCAAGTAAATATATAGTATCCTCATAAAATGTTATTTTTGTTGAGAGATCTTTAACTTCATGTTCATCTGTAGGTTCCTCTAGTTCTTGAATTTCCTGATTCTCTTGAACTAAGTGTTCTTTTTGTTTCCCTTCTCTACAATGTAGTTGTGGATAATTGTATTCATTTTGAGAAGTATATGGATGCTAAAATTGTTGCTGATATAGATTATATTGATTATGATATTATATTGGTTGGAATGGCCTATTTGATTGGCTTCCAAAATTTGTTTGATTTCCTTGATACTGGTTTCTAGGATTGAATCTACAATAATTGGTACTATGGCCTTTCTTCTTACATATTTGAAAAAATTCCATCTTGATCTTCCTTTTGGAGATGATGCAACATTTCCTTGTGGATTATCTTTTGTAACTAATGAATTGTTAGTTATTTCATCTTTTACTATATTTTCTACCTTATATTCTTGTAGAATATTGACTAACTCATCAAATAATGTATCTTTACTTAGAATTTGTAAAGATGTAACGAAATGCTTGTAGCTTTCTGGAAGTGCTCTCAGGGTTACTTGAATAACAAAAATATCTTATACCTTTTCTCCTAAGGTTAACAATTTTTCTTTTATATCTACTACTTTCCTTAGGAACAGTTCTATACTTTCACCACTATTCAATTTTAGAAAATGCAATTGAGTTTGAAGATTCTAGATGGTGGCTTTATTATTTTCTTCAAATATATTGGCTAAGGTTTTCCAAGCTTCTGTAGAAGTTGTTACTGAAATAATGTATGGTTGTATTTCATCTGTAATTGCAAAAGTTATTATCATAAGTTATTTTGCTTCATTTTATTCAAACTTTTGAATCTCATTATCCCATGTAATAGGTTTAGTTTCTGCTCCTTTAACAATATCCCAAAGCTTTTCAACTATCAATATTGACCTCACTTTGTGTTTCCATGAAGAGTAATTAGGTCCTTTAAGAAGTTGGGATTCTATAAGAATGAACTTATTTGTTGTCATGATGATGCTTGTAAGCTACCTTATATCTCCCTAGAGTTTTGAGTATATGATAAAATACTATCTTTCAATTCTTCAACTTTTGTAGTATTCCTTTTAACTCCCAAGTATTTTAGTAAAATATCAAGTTTGATAAGATCTTTTCAATTCTTCAAGTTTTGTAAAATACTTTATATCTACCAATTGTTTTGAGTAAACTATGGTCTTGATAGTGTATTTAGCTTTCTTAATTTTTCTTGAGTTGAATCCCTTTTATCTCCCTAATTTTCAACTTTCGCTTTTCACCTTATTTTTCCTTATGAATGAATAAGTAGAAAGCTAAATATTAATTTGATGCACCTTCAAATTTTGATAAGGTTCTTTACCTTGAAGACCTTTTAGTTGGATTTCTTATGTCTCATAAATTAGAGCAAGAGGTAAATTCTAAATGCAATTTCCAACTTTACATAGTAAGATTCTTCAAGGTTCAATCGAAATGTCTATATGCTTTACTTCTTTCAATTCTCAAAAGTTTAATTTATAGATTTCAATAATCTATACTGATGTAGAACTCCTTATATCTTCCTAATTGGAAATTTAGAAACTATGGTTATTTGTAAATTTAATGTTTTAATTTTTATGTAGAACTTTTTTTCCTCCAATATAAAGTATTTGCAAATAATCCTAGTGCTTGAATAAAGTAGTGTTAAATACTTTTAATTAAACCTTCCTTGCTTCAAAAATGCATTCAAATCTCCAATAATGCATCTAAGGTTGTATTATATCAAAGAAAGTTCTTATTTCTCCAGTTATCTAATTTTTTTTTGGTATAAGGTAGAGGTGGTTATAAGGTCCACAAACCTTTTACATAGTCAAAATGGGTTGGTTCTAGCATCAAGCCCGTATAATCAAAATACAAAATGGATCTATCTAAGACCCACATTAAGCCATACTTAGAGTCCACAGTCCTATACTTGTCGCTTGACTATTCAGGATAAAACAAAAACCAAACAACACCTAGCACTTACTAATACCACTAGGTTGTTGTACTGTACACTTGTCACCTCCCAGGCCCCAGCAAATGGGATGCCTTTTGTACCTCTGCCTAATTCCATCTGTCGGATTACTCATCATCAACCCCTCTGATCTCCTGATGCTCTAACATGTTTGATCTTAGCTCTTCTCTAGAAGCCAACACCAATAGTTCTTGAGGGAAGTTATCCTTCCAAATTTGCATCTCCCCAACAGAAACTGCAATATTTGCCATTAGATCCGTCGCTTGGTTCCCTTCTCTGAAGGTGTGTTGGATTCGGGCATTAACCAAATGAGATTTATGAATCTTTGCTTCTAGGATAAGCTCCAAGATGGTCCAGCTGGGGTCTTTATCCTCCTTAATTGCCTTGATTATATTAAGCGAATCCCCTTCAAAGATAACTTCCTTATAACCCTCAAATCGGCAATTCTCATTGCCTGCATGCAGGCTCGGGCTTCTGCAAAATGATTTGTTTGAGTTCCCAAAGGCTCTGCAAAGGCAAGGACCACTTTTCCTTCCTCATTTCTCAGAACTCCTCCTGCTCCTGCAGCCCCCGGATTTCCTTTGGCTGCCCCGTCAAAATTAAACTTAACCCACTTTTGTGTGGGGGGTATCCACTTGACACCATCCCGTGGGTTGGTTGTAATGTCTAGGTCTGGAAGTTCCTCTCCCCAGTTTCGCAAAATCCTCCTTTCCCTTAGAGACATGGTCTCATTTTTGAAGTAGAAAGTTTTCCAGTTTTCTTTCAAAGCTCTGATTATTTTATTACCACATAACATGGGATCTTTCTTACGTCCTTTAAATACTCTCTTATTTCTCTCATTCCATATCCCCCATAAAAAATGGGGTAAGTCGAGCTTCCGAGCCAAGTCAAAAGTTTCGCCGGAAGGGGAAGCCCATTGTATGCGAAGTCGGACATGCTATTTGGGCAGACCCAATCTATATGAAATTTGGACGGGATCATTTGGAAGAGTGTACAAGAAAATTCACAAGTAAGAAATATATGACTTACAGATTCTATCGCTTTCTCACACAAGATACATCGATTGATGAATTGGAAACCTCTCCTTTGCAGATTATCTGTTGTCAGAATCTTATTTTGAGCGCCAACCAAAAGAAGAAAGCAATTTTTGGGGTTAAATTATTTAACCAAATAATAGAAGTCGGAGTCCGACCATTGAATCCTGAGTGGATTAACTTATAGGCGATTTTACTGAATAGATCCCACTTGTAGTTTTGCCCCAAATCGCCTTGTCTCTTCCTTCCCCAGGAATGATCGGGAACACCCTTAAAGCATCATTGAGTTTGGTTAGGGCCACCTTCTCTTGCTTTGACAGATTATGAACTGTGATTTTCTTCCAAGAGGAAGTTTCTGTGCTACGACAATAAAATCCCCTACTTTTCCTCCCATTTCCTCCGAAAGTTTATGTTGGAGGACATGAAGGTCTAAGTTATCTTTCAGAGGGGCCTCTTCCAACCACGGGTCTTGCCAAAAGTCCACTTGTCTTCCATTACCAATTCTCCATCTGATGCCTTTCCTGACTACCTCCCGACATTCGAGCAAACAATTCCAGAAATAGGATCCTCTAGGGAGATTATCAGCTTTCAGGAAGTCCTGATTATTTCTGATATATTTTGCCTTAAGAAGTTTTACCCATCCCAATTGATCATTATTGATAAATCTCCATACCTGTTTGCCAATCAGAGCTTGATTCATTTCTTTCATTCTCTTTAGCCCCAGGCCCCCCTGATCTTTGCTTGCACACACCTGATTCCATGCTACCAACGGAATTCTCTTTCTCTCCTCTGAACTTGACCACAAGAAGTTGCGTTGAATTTGCTCCAAAGTAGCTCGGACCTTTGCAGGCATTCTAAATAGAGACATGCAGTAAATTGGAATGCTCTGTAAAGTAGTTTGAACTAATAAGGCTTTTCTTGCGGAGCTGAGAAGGCTGCCCTTCCATCCTGCTAACTTTTTGGAGATCCTGTCAATGACTGAGTTCCACAATGTAGCCTTCATTCTTCCTTCGAACATAGGCATGCCTAGATAAGTCGTTGGTAGAAGCTCCTTTCCACAACCGAAGAGGTTAGCAATTCTTTCCTCCCTCCCACCAGGCGTGTTAAAGAAATAGATGCTACTCTTCTTATAGTTTATGTATTGTCCTGCTTCTGTATCATACTTGGTTAGAATTCTCTTCAGCTTCCTAGCCTGAGGCACCGAGGCTTTGGACACAATGATCGTATCATCCACAAACTGTTGGTGAGACAACGGCTCTGCTTGTTGAGGCAGGTTTGAAACCTTCCAATCGACCATCTGCCACCATTGCTGAAATGTTCCTACCCAATGCTTCCGCTAAAATAATAAACAAGTAAGGAGACAAAGGATCTCCTTGTCGCAACCCCCTTTCACTCTTAAAGTAACCGGAGGGTGACCCATTCACCATGACAGAAAATCTTGTAGTAGAGATACAACTAAAAATCAACTTAATCCATTGGGGACAGAAACCAAACTTACCCAAAATCTTGGTGAGGAACCGCCATGAGACCCGGTCGTAGGCTTTATTCATATCAAGCTTTAGTAACATACATGCTTCCTTACTAGCCACCATTGAATGAATAACCTCATGAATTGTGATGATACCATCCAGTATTTGTCGCCCTTTCACAAAGCCTCCTTGGTTCATATCAATGATGAAAGGAAGGATAACCTTCAGCCTATTGGCGATTGTTTTTGTGAGAATCTTCATCGAGTGTTACATAAAGCGATAGGGCGAAAACTGGAAAATTCCATTGCTCCCACTAGTTTAGGGATGAGGACTAAAAATGTAGCATTAACTCCTTACGGGATTTCCATGTCCTTTTGAGCCTCAATTATAGCTTCCACTACATCATTGCCTAGGATATCCCAAAACTTCGAAAGAAAGGCTGCGGGGAAGCCATCCGGTCCTGGGGAGCTGTTACCATCCATGTCAAAAACCACCTTCTTGATTTCCTCCTTTGTGAAAGGACTAAGTAAGAATCCATTAAGATTCTCGGTTACGAGGGGTGGAATGGCCGCCAGCCAGAGAGTCCTCTTCTTCAATAGTTGGATTTACATCTTCTAGCAACGATTTAAAGTACTCAACCGCTTCCCTCCTTATGTCTTCCATATCTTTGGTGTTAGACCCATCGGCCATCTTGATCTCCTTAATTTTGTTAGAACTCCTGTGGCGAAGAGTAGAGACATGGAAGAACTTTGTATTTCTGTCACCCTCCTTTAACCAACGCAGTCTGGATTTCTGCCTCCAGAAGGTTTCTTCAAATCCTAGCACCGTGTGGTATTCGGCTAACAACTCCCTCTCCTGGTTTCTCAGATCCTCTGTAAGCTGCTCTGACTTCAGCTTCTCCTGTAGTTCATTGATCTTGTCTTTTAGTTCTGCCTTTTTAACAAAAATATTGCCAAAGGAAGTTTTGTTCCACTCTCTAATGTTAGCCTTCACATTCCTTAGTTTACATGCCACTTGGGCCAGTTTCGAACCATTATACTTTTTGTCCCACCATTGGGCAACCAGATCCTTGAGATCCTGATGTTGGAACCACATAAGTTCGAATCGAAAGGGTCTGATGTATCTTTTCTTAGAGTCCTCCCCTGTTTCCCATAGAATTGGGTTGTGATCAGACCCGATTCTTGGGAGTGTCGTTAATGAAGAGTCCCCAAACCTCTCCGGGCATTATTGAGAAAGAAGAAACCTATCTAATCTGATCTGAATTTGGTTTTCCTTCGAGTCTTTTGTTAGACCATGTATAGGAGAATCTACGCGAGGTCCACATCCATCGGCTCATGTTGCTCAACAAAATCTCTAAACTCATAGATATCGGCGAGTTATTCTTTGAGAGCCCCCCAATTTATCTGCGTAGGATTAATATAGCAATTGAAATCCCCCACCACAATCCAAGGGTAGTTGGGGACCGTCTCCCTCAATTCAGCTAGGTGACTCCAAAGAACCCTTCTCAGTCCCTGTCTAAGCTGGAGCATATACATTCGTTAAGATCCACTCTTCCTGCGTGGTTTTATCCACACATAAGAGACAAATAAACCAACTAGACATCAGAATCACTCTACTATCAATCACATTCTTGTTCCACATGTTCTGATGGCCTCTTGGCCTACTACTTCGACTTCTCGCCAAGTCCTATTCTTAAAAGGAATAACTCTACTCTCCTCCATTTTAGTTTCTTGCAGTAAAATCATATCCGGTTTGTGTTCTTGTCTAAGAGCATACAAAGCTCTTATTTTTGCAGGATTACTCCCGCGTATATTCCATGAAAGAATCTTCATTTATGGGCTTTGGATCCTCGAGCCTTCGCCCCAAAGAGCAATACTGCTTGAGTGCCATCAGCCACTCCTCGCTCTGCTTCTTTCTGCCTTAAGGCAGCATTGCTAGGTTTCCCTCTTCCTACCGAACCATATCCCCATACATCCGCTCTAGGTTGGGGTTCCTTGGGATTCACTTGGCTTCTAGTAACCATCTTGGATAGGTCGGTCTTGGTCTTTGGGGTAACAATCCGGCTTTCCGGGTTAAGCTGGTCTTTACGACAGTGGAGATGATTCCGTGCTCTTAGCTTCTTGATTAGTAGATTCTTTTTTCCCTGCTTTGGGGTTACACTGATCTTGGTGGTTCACCTCTTCCTCCTGAGTATCCTTGCATGTATTATTAGTTTCCTGCTCCTTCCTCTGATTTTGCTCCTCTAAATCCTTCTCTTGAGTCTCCTCTACCTCAGATTCCACTTCTTGGCTATCCATCGATCTCCCTTCAGATGATTTAATGCATCAAAACTGTTCTCCATTGGGATGTTGATCTCCTTGGAATTTCTTCCCATAAATTCCTCTGTAGTACATGGGACCACTTCCATCGAGCCTCCATAGGTCTCCCGTATTACCCAATCAAACTTACTTGCCCCGGGGCGTTGATCTATGGGGTTCTTTCCTTTGTGATTTGGCTCTGAGGCTTGCTGTATCATCTTAGGAGCAGGTTGAGCTTGAGGGTTCCCATCAAAGGGACCAGCTCCCCTGTGAGAGGGTTTCGGGGCATAGGTATTTTTTGGAGGAGGGTTATAACGTTGCCTCTTGCTTACAATAGGGCGAACAGGGTCTCTGATATTCGGATTTCGAGCTCCACGTCCTTGAGGCCCATGTTGGGTAGGAATGGAGATCTGCGGGGGAGGGATATTATTCTGGGTTTGAGGAGCAGTATTTTGGAGTGGGGGCTGGTTCTTGGAAATGCAGTGGATACCCTGGTGCCCTACCTTCCCGCAAACACTACACTTAAAAGACATATTTTCATATTCAAAGACACGAGTGTGAAGGCCAAACATAGACGACAATATAATGGATTTAGGGAGCTCTTTACTCAGGTCCGCCAACACACACATGCGAGCAGAAAGGAGTCTTGTTTTGCTCAAGGTTGTAGGATCAATAGCTATTAGTTCCCCAATCTCTGTAGCTATCCCAGCCAAGATTTGTTCATTCCAAAAAAGCAGAGGTAATCCCGACATCTTAACCCAAATCGGAGCCAAATCCAGCACCTGAGTCTGGGGGTTGAAATCGGGGGACCAACGCTTCAGATACAAGCCCCTTTTCCCAAAAAACCAAGGACCTCCTTGAAGAGTCCTTTCCATGTCCTGTTCACATTGAAATGTCACCAAAAGAAAACTCTTGGGTAAAGCCTTAATCATCATACCGGCCCTTGGCTGCCATTTTTGGACGGCCCATCTCCTTATGACTTCCAAGTCCGGCCTCACCCCCATAAATTTTGCCACCAGAGATGTTATGCCCTCCATAGCCACATGTTGAGCTAAGGTATCCGGGACGTGCAACCTACCATTGACAGATTTTAGATTAAAACAAGAGTCGGATAATTTTTGCTTCCCACGAAGAGCATTAAGATATGAAGGTCTCCAGTTGCCAGATTTCTCTTTGTCTCCTTCCTGGGTCTTCCTTTGATCCTGACGCACAGAGTCCTGGTCCCCCTCAGAGATATCTTCAACCGCATCCGCCCAACGCCCTTGGACCGGTTCCAATAGAACTTCCTTGTCCACATCCTCCGCCTAGGGGCCTGCTATCTCACCAGATCCCCCACCTGCCGCGTCTGTTGATCTGCCCTCCGAAGCCCCACACCTAGGGTTTGTCGCCCCTAGACCTCCCGCTCCTCCTCCTTGCTGCTCCATCCGTCACAACTTGCTGCCTCCAAAATCTGCCATTTTTTTTTATTATTATTAGGGCCAAAATTTTTGCGGCCGCTACAGTGCACGGGCTGCTACAGTGGCGGCTGCTACAGATCGTAGGCTTCTACAGTGGCGGGTGCTACAGTCCACGGGCTGCTACCAGACCAAGTGATTCCTTAACTCTCTGTTCTGCTGATTTAACCCTTATGTCTCCCGGTTGACGTTATGTAACTGCCCTCACTGCAATGACGATGGCCTCCTTTTGTATAACAACGAAATATGCTTCCCGATGGCCCCCCGTTTGACTACAACTGTGATACCTTTGTCCAGTAATACCTCTCAGTCACTCCAGTTATCTAATTTATCCTAAGCATTAAGAAATAATTAGTTTCAACCTTAGAAATAAATTTCCTTACTCTTCCTTCAACTTTATAAAACTGCACTTTGATTAAATAAATGCAATACCTCTTTAAACTTGGGTGTGCATTGTTTGTAGTCTTCCTCCTTTGACTTCCTACAAGTTGCACATGTATAGAGGTGTTATTTTGTTCTCCTCCTTCAATGCTTATGACAACATTAAATTCACTTGTTTTTTGTACCTAAAAATATTGACTCCCTTCAACGTTATCTGTTAGAGTATATTACATTATTGAGTACATATCAATGTTCCACATTTGGTACATTACTAGAGTAAGAGTTTACTTTAGAGTAAAGTTACATAGTTACTTCAACATGTAATAAATGCACAAGTGTTAGAATGTGCAATGATGTAAATGTGCATGTAGTCCACATGCACATAAGTCATAGGATAGAGTCAAAGGTAGAGTGAGGGCCAAGGAACTTATCTTCCTATATATAGACCTTATAGTGAGTGAAGAAGAGAGGAGAGAACATAGAGAGTGCATAGTATAGATTGGTAGTGAGTTACAATGTAGCTCTTAAAAAAAATTATAGAGTGTTCATGTCCTCCATTATACTACATTATACTATTTTATAAGCTTTCATTAATGACATATTTATGAGTTATTGCAAAAGTTTCTCTTAGCAGTTTCCTATATATTATAGTGCCATTATCATATAGTTATCATAGCTTGCTTATCTTACATCTTGTAATTGCATTTCCCATATCATATACTCATCAAAAGCTAACAGTGGTATCAGAGCACATGGTAGATAAATGGGAAGTAGGGAGAGACACAAGTGAGATTGAGAGGAATCCAAAAATATCATTTCCAATTTTTTTGAGATTGCATTTGGCTAGTCTTTCTAGGGCCGTAGAAAAACTTGTGAAGACTATAACTTAACATTAATTCCACTAGATTGAAAAATCAACTAGTGAAGATTGATCATCTCTAGACTTAGAGTTTCTTCCATTACAATACCAATATTCTATTGTAGGAAAAAGGAGATTCAAAGAAAGTTGGGAAGATTTCTACATGGAGCTAGGAAGAATATCTTCTTTGGAATCAATCCAAAACCAAAAGCAACAAAAGGAAGATAGAATATTTGGATACCTGTAGAAAAGGTCCCATTACTGGAGATTGCAAACCTGCAGAGAGTAGAAGAAGACAAAACCATAAGATCCTTGTTGCAGATTCAAGGAAGAAGAGACTCCAGAGAAGAGTCTAGGAGAAGATTGGAGGTTGGCAATCTCCATTGAAGACTGCAAATAGCGAATTGAAGAGACTCAAGAGGAGAGTCTAGGAGAAAATTGGAGGTTGGTGATGTCCATTAAAGACTATAAATAGCAGATTGAAGAGACTTTAGAGAAGAGTCTCGATAAAGATAGGACATCAATGATCTCCATTAAAGATTAAAAAATTCACCTTGAAGAAGTTGAAAAGACCCATAAAAGGTCCCATTGAGGAACTTCCAATCTTGGAAGAGATAGAAAAATACTAACAAAAGTGCTACTCCTGAAGTAGCAGATTTCAAAGATTCGAGAGGGAGATCTTAGTTCCAAAATTCCACAATAGAAGGTTGAATAAAAGGTCTAATTTGATAGACTATAGAAGCTACAAGAGTAAAGACCCCAAAGAAGAGGTCTCAAGGAGAAACAAGGAGAAGACTTGATGAGCCTCATTGAAGGAGATTTTGAGAAGGTCATTGAAGGAGTTTCTAGGAGAACTTATTGGAGAAATTTACAACCAATGAGAAGTTCCTGATAAAGGAATATTTTGGGATAATTATCACCATCCAATAGCAAGTCCAAACAAAGATATATTTGGCAAGAAGCTTTCCAGATTTTGTAGAAGATTGGTGAAGACCTCAAGTCTTTCATGTTCTTGAGAAGAAGGCCTAGATTGAAGTCAGAATTCGACAAGGAGATTGAAGGAAAAAGGAGCCAGACATTACTACCAAACCTGAGAGGTTTGAATATTTTCCTTGAAGGCTAGAAGGCTCATTTGGAGAAAGGAGATTGTTGGTTTTTACAGCTGAAGATCGAAGATCATTGAAGGATATTTTAAAGCCACCAAACTATAGTTTCAGGGTAGGAAGTTAGAAGGTTTCAAAGCTGCAAATAGGTGAGCTAAAGAGTTGTTTCAGACAATCAAGAAGAGCTAAAATTTCATCTAGTAAAAGATAGCAATAAGGTGAATCTAATCACCTTGCAATCCTTCATCTACATAGATCATTATGGTAAGAAACTTGGATGCAAAAGGTTCATTAGTTGATTTTTGGGTTATTAAGATTCGCTAAGCACCATATTAGTATTTAAAAAGTTGCAAAGAGAAGGTTGCATATTATAGTCTTCAAGGAAGTGCAAAAGATAGTTTCTTTTAAGGTTAATACCTACACATTAAAATAGGAGATTAGAAATATTTTGACCAAAAGAAAAATATTTCTATTGTCTACTAGAGTGAAGAAGACATTACTTTTAAGTTAAATTTGCAACAGATTGTAGTGCATTGAGTTAATTTATAGGAGTAATAAGGAGAGATTGATATTTCTTAAAGATTATTAAAGGTGCATTAAGTATTTTAGTTGCAGTAAAAATTAGTGCAAAGTTAAACCTCTAAATATCATATTAGTTGCATGATTAAGAACTTGGATTCATTGTTATCCAAGTAAAGGATTTAGAGGTTAGTGTTATCTAGCAAGGAAGACAACAATTCATTACTATTTGCTCTCATGGATTAGAACAGAGAGCCACCATATCTAAGAAGCAAAGAAAGCTTCAACAGGGGACGTATAACTTCGATGTAAATCATAGTACTTCATCTAATCTATTACAAAAGTTTTTGCATTACATTGGCACTGGTTTTGTCTTTTCAAATACATAAAATAGGAACAAAACAAAGAGTTTTCTAAAGACACTTTAATAGGTAGCAAAGAACAGTCTCCAGGAAAACGTCATTAGTGAAAGGAAATCACAATCAAAGTGCTTAAAAGAAGAGAAATTCTAAAGGGCTCAACATCCACTACTAGCAATGTGAAAGCACAAAGTCAAGGTGCTTAAGAGTAGAGCCGGTCTAAAGGGCTTGATACTCACTTCACCAAGGTGTAACAAGACACCAAATTAGCATCTAAACAACAATAAACCTACAAACATCAATAATCCTATGTAATAAGCTAGTACTCATTGCAGGGGGGAGAAAACTAAGGACAACGAAGCACAAGCTATGTAAAAACAAGAGCATACAAGGAGCACCTTACCTAAGTAATAGCTTGGTTGAACCACCAGCTGGAGCACTCAACATCTACCATTGATTGAAGAAGAATCATCAACGAGGAAGGAAGTGCTAAAGTATCCTACGATTACCATAACTGAAGTCAACCTCGTGGGAGAACACCATCTGAATCCATTGTCACAAAGGAGTCAAAGAAAGCTTGTAAACAATTGGCACAAACAAACATTGAGAAGTTTAAAGAACTTTGGTATGTGTGCATGCAAGGAAACATATAAACACTTGTATCAACGAAGGGAGGAATATTGTGCCATATGGCATAAAGGTGTAAGAGCATCTTTATAACCATAATGTATGTGCTCAAGGAGGAAGGACACCCAAACTAAGTAACGCTCCCATCATTGATTCAACGCTCAATAAGAGCATCTTGAATGCTCACCTACATTTTTCCAATGCTTAAGAGTTAATGCACTACACGTTATACCACCTATCAAGCCTTACATCAGGGTTGTGCCACATAAGAAGGAGACAAAAGTCCTGGGTATCGCTTAGTGCCACTAGGCACCTGTGACATTAAGGCAAAATCATACTTATAGTTGTCCAAACAAGAGCACCTAGTGAGTGGAAGTGTATCCTCAACAACCATTAAGTGGAGAGAACCAAAGATGCGATTGAGATCAAATTAGAGGCACAATTGAGAGTCAAATCAAAGCACAAGTCAAGGTTTAGAGGAACAACGCTCAACATTGAGCATTAATAGCTCATACGTAGGAGTCCAATTTTGATATCGGAGTTAAAGTGTAGTAGAATTCTATCATAGAGGAGCACCATTTGCAGAAGAGCATTAATGCTCATGTTATAAGATGAAGACCAGCGCATGGATTAAAGAGTCTCACCACCGACCATTCAACTCGTGCATCATACTTTGCAAGGAAGGTAATAGATATATATTACTTAATATTTTCTTTCCTTAAGTTCTAGGGAGTTATAAGGGGCTTAATATAAGGTTGAAAGTTATATGCATTGGAAAACCAGCCTTAGAGAGATATAAGTCAAATAAAGCAAAGGAAGTATTAATTGCTTGAAGATTCACACACCTTAAAATTTGCTTTCATCAATGAGTGATAAGACATAATATACAAGGTTGAAATCATTATTTTTTGCATTAAAGATATTGCAAACTCAGCCTTAGTAAATTTGAAAGCAAACCAATATAATTTTATATCCTTAAATAGTAATTCAAATCACATTTATTTAAATACAAGTATATTAACATTTATAATCAATACCATAGGAGATATAAGGATTTCTACTTGGAAAATAGATTATTATTATATTGTAAATATCATCAATTTCTAAAATTTCAAATTAGGTAGATATAAGGAGTGTTGCATCAAACTTTAATTAATTGGGATCAAAATCATTGTTTTCTAATAGAGTTGGAATTTATTGCTTATACTTGTCTCATAGTCACATTAAAGAGACAAAAGAAATCCAACCATAGAGAACTCCAATAAATTGAAAAGTGAATACTTCAATAGGAGAAATAAGATGAATAAAAGTTGGTTATTATCATTTCAAAATCAACTCAAAATGTGAACCATTACTTACCAAGATTAGAGTATATTCTAATCACTAGGAAGATATAAGAATCCTACAAAACCTAAAAGGTTATTTATCAAATTAGTTCACTAGAGAATTATAAGGCAGACTACAAGGACCATCATGACAACAAACAAAATCTTCCTTTCAGAATCCCAACTACTTAAAGGTCCAAATTATGCATCATGGAAAAACAAAGTGATGGCAATTCTAGTAGTTGAAAAGATTTGGGATATAGTCAAAGGGATAAAAATTAAACCTACTACAAATGATAGTGAGATTCAAAATTTTGAAGAAAGTGAAGCAAAAGCATTAATGATAATAACTTTTGCCATTACAAATGAAATACAATACTACATTAGTTCAACAAGAACATCTATAGAAGCATGAAAAACCTTAACCAAAATATTTGAAGGGAAGAATAAAGCCACTATCTTAAATATTCAAACTCAATTACATTCTCTGAAAGTAAATAGTGGTGAAAGTATAGAACTATTCCTAAGGAAGGTAGCATATATAAAAGCAAAATTATTAACCTTAGGAGAAAATATAGAAGATAAACTTCTTGTTCAAGTTACCTTGAGAGCACTTCTAAATAGCTACAAGCACTTAGTTACATCTTTACAAATCCTAAGTAAAGATACATCTTTTGATGAGTTAGTCAATATTCTTCAAGAATATGAGGTGGAAAATATAGTTAAATATGAAATGACTAACAATGCATTAGTTTCAAAATATAATCCACAGGGAAATGTTACCTCATAATCAAAAGGACAAAGACCATGGAATAACAGATATTGTCAAGTTTGCAAGAAGAAAGGACATAATACCAACTACTGTAGATTCAATCCTAGAAATCAATATCAAGGAAATAAGACAAAATATGGAAGCCAACCAAATAGGACTTTCCAATCAAGACAATATCAAAATCAGTATAGTCCACATCAACAACAATTTTAGCGTTCTCAAGACCAATACAATTATCCTCAATTGCAACATCAAGAAGGGAATAAAAAAGGGCACTTAGTTCATAAAATCCAAGAAATTCAAGAACTGGAAGAACCTACAAAGGAATATGAATTTAAAGCTCTCTCAACAAAGATAGCATTTTATGAAGAAATTAACAAATTGCTTGAACAAGATTCAAACACATAGCTAAATAAAGAAAGTAGAGAAGGAGAGTATAGATTCCAAAACCAAGACAAAGATCCATATTGAATACTAAAGTCTTAAATACCCAAATAATATAATACAGGGGGTGTTAGAGTATATTATATTATTGGGTACATATCAATGTACCACCTTTGGTACATTACTAGAGTAGGAGTTTACTTTAGAGTAAAGTTATGTAGTTACTTCAACATGTAATAAATGCACAAGTGTTAGAATGTGCAATGATGTAAATGTGCATGTAGTCCACATGTATATAAGTCATAGGATAGATTCAAAGGTAGAGTGAGGTCCAAGGAACTTATCTTCCTATATATAGGCCTTATAGTGAGTGAAGAAGAGAGGAGAGAACATAGAGAGTGCATAGTATATATTGGTAGTGAGGTACAATGTAGCTCTTCAAAAATAGTTTATGGAGTGTTCATGTCCTCCATTATATTGCATTGTACTATTTTTGTAAGCTTTCATTAATGGTATATTTCTAAGTTATTGCAAAAGTTTCTCTTATCATTTTATTACATATTATAGTGTCATTATCATTTTTTTTTATCTTACATCTTGTGGTTTCATTTCCCATATCATATACTCATCAAAAGCTAAAATTATCTCTAATTGCACTTGCTGGTTATGTTCTCCTCACTATGCACTGGGTTTTACTCCACTTTGCTCTTGGACTTTCCTTCATTGTCCTTCTCTACGTACTCCTAGAATGCCTTCTTATTGCATGGGTAAGTGTGAGACTTGTCACTCATGCAAGACATATGTTTGCACTTCCCTTGGAGTTTTATTTAGCTATGTGAGACTTGGCGGCAATGACTCTTCAACCTCTTCACCCTCCAAGTGTTGTAACTTCCTTCATGTAATGTTTTTTATCCTCCTAATGCACTCTATCTTCTTTACAAGTGGTATAAACTCTCTTGTGTTTGATATGGCACTATTCTATCTCCAAGTGGCACTCTTCCTTGTGTAACGTTCTTCAAGGTGGTGCTTATGGTTTATAACTCCTTTCTATGTGTTATCTTTTATGTAGCACTCCCTTTGCAATGTAACACTCTCTAAATGTGTTGTAACTTATCAAACGTGGCTTCTTCAATGATGAGCCCTCCTTTGCAATATCCCTTTGCTTATTGAATGCTCAATAATGTATGATGTTGCACTTATCCTTGCTTTGTTATATTCTATGACCTACAATAGCATAATGTACTTGGTTCTTGCACTTGGATTGTCCACGTTCTATACAATATCCAACAAGAATATCTCGTTGCCTGTGTTTGTTGGTATTTCAATGCTTTGGGGGATTCCCTTTGGTTCCTCAACCTACTGGCTAACTAATGTATACATGGATTAATGAAATGCTTGCCCCTCTATGTTTTCAATCTTCACCTTTGCTTTCCAAAATAATGGATTCTCCTCTTGGACATGGTAGTGGCGCCTCTACTTTTTGCAAGTTATGGTAAATGATGGATTCAACATTGCATTCTCCTCCTTGGCAACTCTCTACTATGTCTCCTTGTTGGCTCAACACTTGGTTAACTTTCCAATGGTGATTCCAAGCTTCTTCACTATGCAAATACTATACCTTTTGGATAGCCTTGCTTTGCAATATAGTATATCCAATATTTGCTTTAGAATAATGTCTTCTTTGCTTTCAATAGATAGTAAGAAGTATATCTAACTTCTCCTTCTTTTGTGCAGGTTTTAATCTTTGTAAATGCAATCTTCTACACTTTCTTGAAGACTTAAAATAGAAACATTTATTCCTTGCAACTTTAAAAATTAAATTTGGTGCTTTAAAGACTTAATAATAAACCAAATATGACTGTTCAAATAATGAACTCTTTGCACCAATGTTGAATACCTTTTTGGTCTCCATTTGATAGCTTGATTTCTTGGTGATTTAGATCACCTAATTGTTGCCTTGATTTTGATAAATTCGTAGCTTCAATTTGTATTACTTTGCTACTTTAAACTCATCTATTTTGCAACTCTTCTTGTTGTTCAAATTAACTCCTTAACTCTCCTAGTTTGCAACTTTATAACTCATATAACTTGCTATCCAAGAATGTGTTTTTGTGACTTCAAATCTCCTCCAAGTAGCCTTCTTTAAATTTATAAATTAGAAGCTATTAATGTTGCCCAAATGCTAACTTCTAATTGTCCTTGAACTCATAAAATTTTTAGATTCTAATGCAACCAATTCCTCCTCTGATATGTTGTCTAATGTGTTGCCTTTAACCTCTATAATTTGGTAGGAAAATCCAATTTGCAACTATATTTACCTCTTCAATTTTTGTTGTAAAAATCAACAACCTCCTTTTTTGCAAGTCAACCTTCAAGCCTTCAATGGTAATATTCAACCTCTTAAATTTGGTGGTCCCTTCTAGCTCCTTTATCCTTCAATTTCCTTTTAGATTTATGAATTTAATCTTGGCTTCTTTGTTGGCCTTCTCAAGAATCTAAATGTCTTGAGGTCTTCAATAATCTCCTCCAAAATTTGGCAAACTTCTTTCCAAATCCTTCTTCCTTTTGGGCTTGTTGTTGGATGGTGACAACTGTTAGAAATTCTTCTCTATTACGAACTTCTCCTTGCTAGCAATCTTCTCCCTTAAGATCTCCTCAAATCTCCTCCAATGATCTTCTTCAAATTTCTTCAATGACCTTCTTCAAAATTTTCAATGAGGCTTTCCTAGCCTTCTCATTTCTCCTTTCAAAAATGCTTGAGGTCTTATTCTCTTGGGCCTTCCAATTTTGTATCTTCTCTTCTTCTTAAGACTTCAATGAGATATATTCTTAATATATCCAATCTTCAACTATGGAAGTTTTACAATGAGATCTCTTTCTTGGATCTATAAAATCCGTTGCTTCTAAAATATGCAATAGGACCTTTTCTACTCCATTTCTATCTTCAATATTCTAAATATGGAAGTTAGTAAATGGAACCTCCTTTGGGTTTTCTCTTCAATATTCAATGTCAAGTCTTCAATATTATATGAAGATATCTTTATTAAGTCTCCTCAATATTCTATTTGCAAATCCTGCAAATCTTGCAATGGGACCTTTTTCTTAAGGCCTCCAAAATCTTCAATCTTCAACTTGTTGCTTCAAGTACTAGATTGATTCCAAAGAAGATATTATTCCTAGCTCTTGTAGGAAGCTTCTCAACTTTCTTTGAATCTCCTCTTCTCTACAAAAAGTATTAGAAAATGATAATAGAAATTTATTTGAATCTAAAGAAAATGAACTTCACTAGTTGATTTGTCAATCTAGTGGAATCAATATTGAGTCCTAGTCTTCACAAGTTTTTTTCAACTTGGTGGAAAGACTCTAGCCAAATTCAATTTCAAAAAATTTGAAAATGAGATTTCTTATCTCCTCTCAATCTCTCTTGTGGTTCTCTCTATTCCTATCAATCAACCTAGTGCTCTGATACCATTGTTAGCTTTTGATGCTATAAACTTAAATAAAATGCAACCACAAGTAGTAAAATAAGAATGAAATATTATATCTATGATAATGGAAATCTAATAAGCAACTAGCATGAGAAACTTCTAAAATAACTTATAAAATAGACATTAGTGAAAGCTCACAAAAAATTAAACTTGTTACAATATGTGGAGATCTCAATGCTCCATACTTCATACAAGTTCTACATTGTATCTACTCTAGTCTATCAACTCACTAACTAATCTACTACTCTTGCTTGATAATATCATCTTCTTCACTATCTATTAAAGGCATTTATATAACAAGACATGACTCTTAACCTTCCATCTTCCTATGACTCTTCATCTTCCTATTCTAAGGACTCATGTACATGTGGACACCATGCGCATTTACATCATTGCACATTCTAATAATACTTGTGCATTTATTACGTTGCATAAAGTAAATACTCAAGCCTTAATCTAATACACTCTCATAATTTAATGATGTACCCAAGATGGTACATTAGCATGTACCAAATAATGTAATATATTCCAACAGGGATGACCCTATTCTTGGTAACAAGCCCTTAATTGTTTCTATTTCTAGGGAGTTTTTTTAATTCATGGTTCAACTTGGGATCAACAAACTTGTCCATCTAATTACTTTGGAAGGTAATCAGGAAAAATGGATTCAAATTCATGTGTTGGACACAAAACAATAAAGGGAGTGGTCTTAGGTCCATAAGCAATTTGTTGGTATTCTTCCCAATGATCCAAACAACAAAGACTACTTTATTTGGGGTAACATTAACTCTTTAGACAACTCTTCAATCAAGGTTGGTGTTTATCTCTAAAGAAGAGAGCCTCTGTATAGAAATTTAAAACATATATGGGGCCAAATTATCACCCTAAAAATAAAAAAATTCAATGGCTAGTTCAACAAAACAAAATTCTAACTAGGGAAAACCTCTATAAAAGAGGTATTTTGGGCCCCAATATTTGTTCTAGATGCTTTAAAGACTCTAAAACTCATGCCCATATATTTTTTAAATGTGAGGAAGTTGCTATGATCTGGATCTCTCTTGCTATTAGTTTTAATGTATACAGTGGCAGTAGATTAAATCTTGAGTCTTGCACTAAAATATCGAATTAAAATTACGACAACTCCTTTCAAGGTAAGCCTCTCATAAAATTTGTGTGGTCTTCAATTCTTTAAAATCACATGTGGTATATATGGATGGACAAGAACTATCAAATATTTGAAGATAAATCAACTTAGAGAATTGTTTTTTGCTAGAGAACAAGGGGTTGTACTTGGGTCCCCCACCCTTGATAAATCATAACTCTCTTATTTAGAGCTTGAGTGTACTAACATATTCAATTCTCATCTCATTTAAGTTGCTATAGCTAGAAACCTAAATCCTTTAACATAAAATGTTTGAATTCTTGATTTTTATTTTCTATATCTTTTTCAATTTTCTATGTGAATACAAGTATTTTAGAATTCAACATCCTTCTTGACATTTTCCTACAACATCCTTCACAATACCAAAACTTCACCTCTACTATCTATGCATTGCATCTTAGTAGAGTAATATTTACAAAACATTGTACTATCATAGTTTGCTTTACCATATGTATAATGCTAGTTTCCTTATTGAAGCACAAATGCAACCACAAAAATTATAATAAATAGTTTATATGAAAACACATTGATGTTATATAATAAAGCAGATATTACCAATGGAAAACATTAAAGTAAATCTTAATCATTATTTGGTTCAAGCAAAAAATATTTTCTTGTCATCTTCAGTTAAACTTACTACTTCCTCTAACCATGGAAAAGAGAATTTAACTTCATGATCCTCAATTAAAAACCTTTTATTGGCTAGCCTATCTACTCGTTTGTTTCCTTCCCTTAATGTATGTGTAAACTTGATTTCTTCAAACTCTATAACTAGATCTTGAATTTCCACAATTATCTCTTATATGTTCCATGGAGTCTTTTATTTCCTCAAAATTGAATTTATTTCTATGAGAGAATCACCTTCCATCCATACTATATTCCATTTTTTTGTTTACGTATTTTTAACCCTTCCAAAGCCACCCAAGCTTTAGCTTCATTATTTGTCTTAAATCCACTATTGAAAGTGTAATGAGATAAAATATTTCCTCTATTATTTTTAATTATTCCTCCTCCTATTGGTTTTGGATTTCCTTTATATGCTCCATCAAAATTCAATTTGACCAACTCCACATTTGGTGGTTTCCACTTTATATTCTTTGCCTTATTTTTTTTTCTCATGTACCCAGTATCATAATTCTATTTTATGACTTGACTCCATCTATCAAGGCTCTATTCTTCTAGATTAGGGATTGGGTGAGTTGATAAAGTTGGTTTAGACTCCTCTATGGCTAAACAAATCTTCCTTTTCATTACCTCTAAATTGCTTTCCTTTCTTTTAAATATTCTTTTATTCCTTTCTAGCCATACTATTTAAAGTATTGTATATTTTGATATATCACAAATTGCCTGTAAAGCCTCACTTTTAAAAATGCTTTTTCATTGCTCTAACCATTCTCCAATTATGTCATTCACCACCATGTATTTACCAAACATATCAAGAATCCATTGACATAGTTTCTAGACTATTAAGCAATATCCCAAAAGATGGTCTGTACTCTCCTCCTATTTTTTACAAAGAACACATTGTGAAGGGCCATGAAAACCCCTTTTCATAAGGTCAATCCAAGATAAAATTCTTCTATGACCTACTATCCAATGAAATTTTTTGACTTTAGGAATGCTTAGGCTATCCCAAATATCTCCATATTCTTACGATATTCATATTTTTTTGGTACTTTATATTATATCAACTTCTTATTGTGTATTTACTTGAGTTATTAAATTCCCAAATCAACTTATCCTTGGCTCCCCTTAGAAAAATCATTGTTGTTATCTTTCTACTCAACTTCCTCCTAGGATCAATGTCTAGTATACTTGTTAAAAAATCTTCTTTCAATTTGTATCTTCCTTCTTGATCCTTGTACAAAATGTTTGAAACCCTATCACCATATTTATCTTAAAGTAATCTCATCCATGGTTTCAAAATTAGATTTAGATTGAGTGGTTTTTTATCACACCAAATTTCCATCCAGATATTTTTTCTCCAGTTCCAACCACCCATATTAAACCTTTAATCACTAGAACAATTGGTTTTTTTAACCGTTCCATAGATCAGAACCATTTGGTAGAGAGAATGTAGTAAATATTAATCTTGGATCATTGGGATCAACATACTTAGAAGAATTCTTGCCCATTGTCTTTGACTCTCTTTGTACGATCTTCAATTACTTTTCCCCTAAGAGCTAAGTTTGCATATGTAAGAACTCTTACACTATGACCTCCCATATTTTTATCATCACACAGTTTGCTTTATTTCACCAAAGGAAATTTCCTTTTATCATGTAATCCTAACCACAAAAATGACTACATAATATAGATTAAACTTTTTTTTATCGCTTTTGGCATATCATACAAGGACATATAAGATGTTGCAATGACTTGTAAAACTGATTTAATTAGTTGTATTCTTCCTGCTAGCAATAACTATCTACCTTTCCATGTTGGTAGTTTATTTTAAACTTTACTTATAACTAGATTCCATAATTATACTCTTCATTATCCCCTCAAATAAGGGCATCCCTAGATAAGTTGCTCGTAAATTTTCCTCCATTTGAAGTAACATGTATTGGCTTTTGATACAGTGTGCAATGGGAGCTATCAATCACAAGATGCAGAATAATATGAAAGTAAATATGTGAGATGACTGAAATATGCTATAAATAGAAATTATGGAAATGAATACAATGTAGCTATGGAGGAAATGGACACTCCATGAATAAAGCTACTGGACTACATTGCACCCATCATCAATATATGGTGATCTACACAACACTATGCTACTACCTACGAATATGCTCTGAGCTTCTATATTCTACTTGTTATAATGAGGCCCTTTTTATATAGGAAGATAGGTTCCTTGGCCAACACTCTACCTAGCTATACAAGGGACACCTTGCACATATACAATTTGCACATTGACACTTATGAATTTATTACATTGAATGAAGTAACTAGATAACTTTCCCCTAAAGTAATCTAATGTCCTAAGTATGTACCTAGGAAGGTATATTTACATGACCCAAATGATGTAATATAATCTATTTCTAACACCCCTATGTATTACATTATTTGGGTATTGAAGACTTTAGTCTTCAATGTGAATCTCCTTCTTGATATTGAGATTCAAATTCTTCTTCTCTGTTTTCTATAACATGTTCAAGCAAGTAGTTAGGGTCTTCATAACCTATCATTATTGCTGAAAGAGCTTTGACTTCATAATTATTTGTAGATTCTTCCATTTCTTCAATTCCTTCTATCCTTTGAGCTAGATGTCCTTTTTATTTATTTTTTGATACTCCAATTTTGGATAATTGGTTGGAAGTTGAAATTGTTGTTGATGAGGATTTTGATATTATCGTGGCTAAAATTGGTTACCATTATTAATCTGATTTCCTTGATTCCAATTATTGGGATTGAACCTGCAATAGCTGGTACTATGACCTTTTCTCTTGCAAATCTGACAATACCTGTTATACCATGGTTTTCGTCCTTTTGATGAAGAAGCAATATTTTCCTGTGGATTATCTTTAGATGCCAATGCAGTGTTAGTCATTTAATCTTTAACTGTATTTCCACCTCATATTCCTGTAGAATATTAACTAAGTCATCAAAAGAGGTATATTTACTTAGGACTTGTAAAGATGTTACCAAATACTTATAGTTTTCTGGAAGTGCTCTCATGGTTACCTGAGTAAGAATTTCATCCTTAACTATTTCTCCTAAGGTCAATAATTTCCCTTTAATATTGGCTACCTTCCTTAGAAAAAATTATATGCTTTCTCCACTATTCATATTTAATGAGTGAAGTTAAGTTTGAAGATGAAGAATAGTTGCCTTAATCTTTCCTTCAAATATTTTCTCTAGGCTTGTCCATGCATCTGAAGATGTTTTTACTGAAATGATATAGGGTTGTATCTCATCAGTGATAGCAAAAGTTATTATCAATAGAGCCTTTGAATCATTTTCCTCAAACTTTAGGATTTCAGTATCACCTGTGGCAGGTCTCTGTGTTTTGGCTTTGACAATATCCCAAATTTTTTCATATACCTAGATTGCTTTCACTTTATTCTTCTAGGAGAAACAATTGGGATCCTTGAGTAGTTGATATTTTGATAGGAATGATTTGTTTTATGTCATTTAAATTCCCTAATATCAATCCTTAGATTTTGTGGACTTCCTTATGTCTCCCTAGTAATGAGAGTATATAAGATGAATATAGTGCTTTTGTAAATTGTAGTTCAATTTTGGTTGATTTTGTAAAGTTTTGTAAATATCAAAAATCAACTTTTCTAACACCTTATTACTCCTATTGAACTAAGCACTTTTCCCAAATTTGAAGAGGTTTAATGTTGGATCTCTTTTGTCCCTTTTTGTGAAATTTTGAGACAAGTAAATTTCTAAATTCCAACCTTTGAAATGCTTTGATAAACCCCTTTTAATATCCCTTTAGGATTTAATTTTAGTGTATCTAATTTGCAATAAATTAATTTGATGTAGTAACCCTTATAACTCCCAAATTTTGGAAAATTAGACCACAATAATATTTGCAAATATTTTAAAATTAATTTATAGTAGAAACCCTTATTACTCCTAATTTTAATATTGCAAATATTATATTGATTAATAGATTATTCCCTTTGACGTATGGCTTTTAATATGGTTAAATTATTCTAAGTTTAACCTTGATTTATCAACCTTTTAACTCCCAAAAAATGAAAACACATTTAAAATGAGAATAAATCTTTCCTTGCACTATACAAAGACTGTAATAATCGATGCTAATTTTGGGTGTGCAAGAGCTTCAATATCAATGTCTTTTCTTTGGTCGTTCCCTCCAATAGAATGCTTGGAACCCTCCTTGGATTTAATGCTCCAAATATGGTGCCTTTAATATCTACCTTTGACCTCCTTTTACCAGAGGATTAAAGGCTCTTCCACCTTGCTTCTACGCTACAACTCGGCCCTGTGTTCGAAGACTCTGGAGTGCTGAATGTGGATGTGTGAATGCTTATGAATGCTTGGTCTTTGGTGCCCTTAAAATGGAGGAGAATCTTGTATTAAGTTCTAAGTGGCATATCCATTTTCTTCTTGAGTGCTTGAGGAGTAGAAGGTGCTAGAAGACACATGTATCTTCCTTTGAGTAATGTATGAACGTTACATTATTTAGTGGAATGCTTTGTCTCTTTGTGGGAAAGTGTATCTCATTTTCTCAACACCAACCTATTGTTAGTAACTCCTTTCTTGGTTAATATGAGTGCTCGTGTGAGGAGCGTTAGGGTTTTGCCTCAGGTGACAAGTGTCACTCCCTCCTTGTGCATGGATGTCTTCTCTAACGCTTCTTCAATGAACCCTTTGGAGGTTTTTTAAACCCTATAACATTTCCAACTCATCCTTTGTTCAATGACACTTGCTTGTGAGTTGTTTCCAGCTAGAACGAGGAGCAACGATTTGGAGGTTTGGGCACTGATTTTGAGCAATGCAAATGTGGAGTTTGAAAGACTCCAATGGTGTCTTATTCTTCTTTTCGCACCTGTTATATATCCTCCTTTTGTAGACAACATTGCTTTTGAATATAATGTTGCTTCTCCCTTTGTTTTGTGCCTTTTTTTTTTCAAGTTCGACCATCCAAGATATGAGGAGTATGAGCCCTTAGAGTGACTCCTTTTTCTATGCCTAGAGAGTTCTAGCATTCAGCACCATTTGATGAGTGTCCAATGGATGCATGTGATAGCAGGGGTAAGCAGCTTGAAGGTCAGTGTACTCAGGAAATGGCTTTATTGATGAGATCAGTCAGTTTTGGGGATTTCTGGTGTCACCTCTAATACTATGAACTGAATTGAACTCCTAATTACATTTGCTAAAATAAAATTGCAAAAATGGAAAGATTGTAGAAGATTGAAACTAATTCCTCTTGTAGAATCATAAATAACAAAAATGAAACCTATTCATGCTTGAAAAATGGAAATGAAATAAATAACAATTTTATAGAAAACAAATCCTAATTACATTAACATAATTGAAAGGCTAGAATATAATATTGCAGAAATGAAACAACTGGAAATCACTTAACACAAATGAAAATGCCAAAAACTGGGAAGTAACTACTAAAAAAAGGGGAGCTTCAAAAGTGTTGTAAGATTCAAAATCCTAAGCTAAGTGATCATCTACCTTGCATCTACATCTACAACACATATCTTTCATGCATCTACAACCAACACAACTAACAAATAAAATATAAATTGTCAGGTTACTACTAACCTGTTACAACAAGAAATGAACAGTAAACCTGTCAAAAGTTTATCCTTCTCCTAAGCCTGGAAGTGGGCCCTTGCTCCCTAACTCAAAAGAAAGCAAGAAGACTACTCTAAGCTACCTAATTTTCATTCGTTCACTCAAGAAGCTAATTGCATGGAGAAACTGCACTTTTTATTGAATTTGAAATAACATTGCAAAAAATACAGGAAAAATCTTGTAGAATCACTACTCAGTTACAACTGAAACAATTGTTCTATTCCTATAATTCTATGCAAACATCTATCTACTCAACCAATATGGGAGATTGTTATTTATACTATTCTATTACATATTTGTATTCATCATGTTGTTGCTTTTCAAGGATTCAGTAACTGTGCTGAAGTTGTCTTCCTGAAATATAAGAAATTGTTCTGCTGTAGCTTATCCATTTTACTTTTTGGGCGTAATCCATTGGAATAAATGCATTTTAAGAGGTGATAAAATCTCTCATATAGTTGTATGCCTCTTCATTTCACCATTTTCCACCTTGCTGACCATTATGTTGGTAGTTTTGATCAAAACTAGTTCTGCTTCAATCATTCCAGAGCTGCTCCAGAATATTAGGCAGTGTAACAGTTCTGACACTTATTCATGCATCAATTGCTCAGGATGATGGGTTTGACCGACTAGATAGTATTCTTAAGTCCTCATAGGACTAATTCCATAGGTTTCATGTGTTGACATTGACAAATTTCAAGCCAGGCTGTTTATGTACAGCTGGCTGGAATTTGTATGGTCAAAATCTATTTTTTGCACAGTCAGCCTAGTTTGAACAGGTTTTGCTGCAAATTTGTAATTCAAACAGGTTAGAAGGAAAGGAAAACAAACAACATGATCCCATAATGAAATACACATCAACATACATTATTGTCTATTCAAATAAATATTTACTTGCTAAGTAAATCAGCTAAAACAATGCAAAAAATGGTCAAAACAGAGTGTTATGCTCCTGAACATCTAAACATGTAAATAGTAATACATAATGCATTCCATAATCAAAATTAGCATAAAAACATAACATAAGGTTTATCAAATAGTTTATAACATATCAAAAAATGGTCTATGAATGAGGTAATTTTTGGCCTCATCACCTTTGGCTGGTTTATCCTGTGGATATTGTTCCTTTGAGGCACCTTCAAATCTGCCCTATTTCCTGTATAAACCAGATTAATACAGTGCAATACAATGTGAAAAATTTATGTATAAAATAACCTTTATTGCACCCTCTTTTGCACTCCTTTTTTTAGATCTGAATTTTTGATTTTGTGGTAGAATTTTTGAATGCAATGTAGGGGTTTTGAGGTTGTCTCATTGATTAGATTCCTTACCCTTTTTGCTTGGATACTGTTGGTCACGAATCTACCACAGGAAAGGATTTTATGCGAAATGCGCCCTAGACCCGGCCAACATTGAAAGGCCGAGAGAAAGAAATGTCTCCCGGACCAATCTCCAGAGAGGGCTGGTTCCCTTACTAAATCTAAGCTTGATGAAGACTAAAGTTGCAGGAAAGAAATAGGAAATATGCAGAAAGAAATGGGAAATATAGTCGTAGGCCAAATTTGTCAGATCGGGAAAGATTAGCAGCAGATAACCTCAAGCACATTAACAACATATAACAGAAGATAGCGACGTAATTAACTTACAACCTTGTGCAGATAACCTCCAAAATCACATTCCAGAACTCACTTCCTCACTAGCAATATTTAAACTCAGATGCAGAATTCAAATTAAGCAGCAGATAAGAAATACGAGCGTAAATGAGGAATGCATAAGATAGAAGGAAAAACACACAGAAAGTTGCTTGCAAAACCAGAGGCCAAATATCTTTCATTCATGCAAAGAACTTGAAAAGTTTTCAAGCAACAAGTCTCTCAACTCTCGATCTCTTTTCTTGAGATATACATTGATATTTATAGAGGTCTTGCCTCTTTGTAGCATTTAAAACATGAAACGGACTTCCTCGAGATCTACAAAATGTGCAACAGAAATAAGGAAATGATCCCCTTAAACCAGCCTCGGAGAAATCAGAAATTGAATGAAACAAGGAACCGGTCGTCTTCATTAAATGGTCATCCTCGGAGCATGCTTGGACCGTTAGAAAATCATGAACAGAAGCTTTGAATAATGGAGGCGTCTTCAATTCTAGTGGCTTCGAAAACTACAGGCCTGAGCACATTCTTCTATCTTGCACACATTGGAAAGCAACAAAACATTTAATTCTGGAGAGCTTTTAATCCTTGGAAATCGCAATACTTCATCGGGCCGTTGAACTGCTTTCTGGCGCGAAACCGTGACGGGTCGCGAAAACGCGACATGTCGCGAAATCGTGACATTTTCTTTCTCCGTACGCTTTTGCCACTTTGGGTCGCGAAAACCAACCATGTCACGAAATCGCGACGTATTTGGCTCTTTGTTCTCCTTCGTCACCTTAGGTCGCGAAAACGCGATGCGTCGCGAAATCGTGATGTTTCGTACTATTCTGCTCCTTCCTTGCTCTGTTCTCGTGAAACTATGACCTGTCGCGAAATCGCGACGTTCTTTCCCCATGTTGTCCTTTGGCTGCTTTGAACCGCGAAAATGCGACAAGTCACGATTTCGCTACACCTTTCTCTCTTTTGGCTTTGTCTTCCTGATACGTCACGAAATCGTGACACTCTCCTTTGTTTGGACTTCTTTCCTCAACATGTTGCGAAAACTTCACCATGTCGCGAAATCGTGACATCTTCTACTTTCTGTGCCCTTCTCTCTTGCAAGTAGCGAAAATAGAACATGTCACGAAATCGTGATGTTCTGTACCATTTTGTTCTTTCTACGCTTTCACATTGTGAAAACAAGACATGTCACGAAATCATGACATCCTTCTCCTTCTTCTATTTAGCCTTTTCTCCACAATATGTCGTGAAATCGCGACGTTTCCTTGCTTTCTCTACTGTTGTCGCTTCTTGTCGCGATATCGTGACGTCTTCCTCTTGCTTGGCCTCATCTTCAAAAATGTCGCGAAATCGTGACGTCTTTCATGCCTTATGCTTTTCTTTCAACCTTGCCGCGATAATGCGACATGTCGCGATATCGCGACATTTTCTACATTTTGCTCCTTGTTCACTTTTCTGTCGCGATTTCGCTACGAGGTTCATTGTCATTGCCCAATTATGTCACGATTTCGTGACCTTTTCTATTACTCTGCTCCATGGCCATCGCAAGTCATGAAAACGTGACATGTCGCGATATCGCGACAATTTTCTACTCTACCTCCATTGACCACTTTGACCATGATTTTGGAACACGTCGCGATATCGCGACATTCTTCGACTTTGGCTTCTCTCTCCTCAAAGGACCCGTGATAGCGCGACATGTCGCGATATCGCGACGGTTTTGAACCCGTGCTCTCCATGCTATTTTTGGTCGCGATATCGCGACAGTCTTCGGACTTAGCTGTTTTGGCACCAAAACTCATAGAGAAACACAGAGGAGTGAGAACTTTACAATTTATGCATGAATAATCAACAATCAAAACAATGTGGCAAAAATGCCAACATTCTTGGCGGCTCGCGGGGTATACAGTTTTGCTGTATGCACGAATCCAGGCCTGAATCCATTGGGCAACAGAGTCAAGAAAAACTTGGAGAAGCAGGAAAGGAAGTGTTGACTGATGGGGAACATCTTTGCGGACTGTTGCAACAACTCTTGCTGACTTACTGAAAACTCAAAGGAATCTGTATTTGGCTTAGCTCACCGGGTGTTGTAAAAGGATCTCCATGACAGTTATGAAAGCACCGGGGTTGCAAAACGGAAATGAACGGAATGAGGAGAGAGGACTATGGAATGGAAATAGTAAATGATGGAATGGTGGGAATGGAAGGAGTGAAGCGGTAGATACAACAAAGGAGGGGAATACGGAGTTACTGACTGCAGGGACAGAAAAAGCGAATAATGAAATGAAGGGAGATGAAATTGAAAAATGCGGTATGAACTACGGATAAATGCTGAAAAGAAAACAAGGATTAGAAGAAAGGGGAAATGAAGAAACGGGAATATCAGAGGGGGAAAAAGAAACAACAGTAGTGGCTTAATTACGGATGGTAGAAGAAGGAATGAGTGAAGAAGGGAATGAAAATAAGGAAGGGGAAGGAAGAAATTGACAAAAGCCACTATCTGTTGGGAAGGAAGAAGAAAAAAGAAAGAAATAAACGTACCTGCGGGCTCGCATGCAAAAAGAGCCGAAGTTGACAGAGGAAATCCACAATACTTTTTTTTTTTTTTCTTTTTTTTTTTTTTTGCTATATACAAAAGTTTACGACATGATTGGCATGCCGCCACCACAAACCCAATCTCAGGGGGTTATCCGATGAATCTACAGTGTCCCGACCAGATCTGATCATACTTGAGTCGGTCCTTGAAGTTGGGATGACCTCCCGAAGTTCTCCATGTTGCAAACAGGGGCAAGTTATCCTGCATGCAGTACCCACACAGTCGACAAATAATGTAGCAAAGAGATTTGCCACATGGAGGGCTCCTGTGGGTACCAGTTGTAGTAATGGCTAAAGCCAATACCACCATCTTGAAGAGTCCCCTGGTTGTGGGCTGAGTACAGGTTCCTCCAACCCCTTGATGCGATAACAAGAATTGTCCGACGATAGTCCTTTCTCCAGGATCTCTCCAGGTTCAGCCTGTTGATGAGGCATAGTTAATGGGCTCTGGCTGAATACTTGCGTGTTATGCACTTGGATACAAAAAGAGTGCAAAAATGTGCCCTCTTTGCTCTCAGGTTCTGCCACCTGAGTTTGTTCTTCTTCTTCGCTTATATCCTCTTGATCCATCTCCTGATAGAAACTGCAAGCAATCATACTATCTTTTGTTGGGACAGTGCTTGCATATGCCCATCGTTGGCCTTGGACGAAATCTGCCTCTTGAGTTCCACACAACTGCATTTCAGGTCTCTGCACAGTATGAGGGATCTGCCATGATAAATACTGCGTAGGGTAGACAGGAGTGGTGACTACCGGATAAGGTAATGGAGTTTCTCCCCATGGTAATTTTCTTGATAGGAGCAGAAGGTGCTCCGCTTGTAATGCTTCCTCAAAGATTTGAGGGAATCTACGTTCGCCTGATTGCAACAAGAGGAGGCTTATGTCCGGATGGAAAGCTCGAACATAGAAGAGGTGGGCTTGGGTGGGTGTTGGTCGGATCATCTCTGGAATTCTCTTCCAACTTCTACAGAATCGGACATTGAAGTCTATGATGCTCTCTAGAGGTGCTCTCGTGATGTACATTAAAAGCTGAAAGGGATCCTGAGAGCCGTTAAAGGGATCCTCGTCGAATCTTCTGATTAGTGCTCCCGCTAAGTCATCCCATGAGCTGATGCTTTTACGCCCGAGCAGTCTGTACCACTGCAACGCCCTTCCTTCCAAAGATAGAACCAGAAGTCTGATCATGACATCTTCATGGTTTATGCCATGGATGGTTGACAAAGTGGCAACATCTTCAATATGCTCTAGAGCCATGCCCTCGGTGCCATTGTATTTTGTTAGGGCTTTCAGGGCACTTTTGGGAATCTCGTGCCAAATTTGGAGATTCAGAGGGCCAGGATCATCCCATCTAGGACATACCCTCGCCATTATAGCAGTGGTCTGCGAGATCATGGCTGTCGCCAAGTCAGAGTCGCCAAGTGAACATTCTTTCCTCCGCTTGTAAGGTCAAGGCTGCTCACCAAACCTTGATTCCTTCGGGGTATCTTCTTTTAGCTTTAAAAGGCGTCTACGATCAAGAAATTTGGATCTTCAGCTCAACAGAGTCGCCAGATGAACTTACAAATCTCCGCTATGAGGTCAAGACAGTTCATCAAAGTCTTGATACCTCCGGGTGTTAAACAATGAAACAATCAGTCTCACCGATTATGGATCTTTGGGAGACAAAAACAGTCTGTCCCACCGGGCGTGCCAAAAACTGTTGGTCACGAATCTGCCACAGGAAAGGATTTTATGCGAAATGCGCCCTAGACCCGGCCAACATTGAAAGGTCGAGAGAAAGAAATGTCTCCCGGACCAATCTCCAGAGAGGGTTGGTTCCCTTACTAAATCTAAGCTTGATTGAAGACTAGAGTTGCAGGAAAGAAATAGGAAATATGTAGAAAGAAATGGGAAATATAGCCGTAGGCCAAATTTGTTAGATCGGGAAAGATTAGCAACAGATAACCTCAAGCACATTAACAACATATAACAGAAGATAGCGACGTAATTAACTTACAACCTTGTGCAGATAACCTCCAGGATCGCATTCCAGAACTCACTTCCTCACTAGCAATATTTAAACTCAGATGCAAAATTCAAACTAAGCAGCAGATAAGAAATACGAGCGTAAATGAGGAATGCATAAGATAGAAGGAAAAACACACAGAAAATTGCTTGCTAAAACCAGAGGCCAAATATCTTTCATTCATGCAAAGAACTTGAAAAGTTTTCAGCAAAAGTCTCTCTCTCGATCCCTCTTTCTGAGATACACATTGATATTTATAGAGGTCTTGCCTCTTTGTAGCATTTAAAACATGAAACGAACTTCCTCGAGATCTACAAAATGTGCAACAAAAATAAGGAAATGATCCCCTTAAACCAGCCTCGGAGAAATCAGAAATTGAATGAAACAAGGAACCGGTCGTCTTCATTAAATGGTCATCCTCGAAGCATGCTTGGACCGTTAGAAAATCACGAACAGAAGCTTTGAATAATGGAGGCGTCTTCAATTCTGGTGGCTTCGAAAACTACAAGCCTGAGCACGTTCTTCTATCTTGCACACATTGGAAAGCAACAAAACATTAAATTCTGGAGAGCTTTTAATCCTTGGAAATCGCAATACTTCATCGGGCCGTTGAACTGCTTCTTGGCGCGAAACCGTGACGGGTCGCGAAAACGCGACATGTCGCGAAATCGTGACATTTTTCTCCTCCGTACGCTTTTGCCACTTTGGGTCGCGAAAACCAACCATGTCACGAAATCGCGACGTATTTGGCTCTTTGTTCTCCTTCGTCACCTTAGGTCGCAAAAACGCGACGCATCGCGAAATCGTGACGTTTCGTACTATTCTGCTCCTTCCTTGCTCTGTTCTCGTGAAACTATGACCTGTCGCGAAATCGTGACATTCTTTCCCCATGTTGTCCTTTGGTTGCTTCGAACCGCGAAAACGCGACAAGTCACGATTTCTCTACACCTTTCTCTCTTTTGGCTTTGTCTTCCTGATACGTCACGAAATCACGACACTCTCCTTTGTTTGGACTTCTTTCCTCAACATGTTGCGAAAACTTCACCATGTCGCGAAATCGTGACATCTACTTTCTGTGCCCTTCATTCTCTTGCAAGTAGCAAAAATGAAACATGTCACGAAATCACGACGTTTCGTACCATTTTGTTCTTTCTACGCTTTCACATCGCGAAAACAAGACATGTCATGAAATCGCGACATCCTTCTTCATTTAGCCTTTTCTCCACAATATGTCGTGAAATCGCGACGTTTCCTTGCTTTCTTCAATTGTTGCCGCTTCCTGTCGCGATATCGCGACGTCTTCCTCTTGCTTGGCCTCATCTTCAAAAATGTCGCGAAATCGCGACGTCTTTCATGCCTTATGCTTTTCTTTCAACCTTGCCGCGATAACGCGACATGTCGCGATATCACGACGTCTTTCACATTTTGCTCCTTGTTCACTTTTCTGTCGTGATTTCGCGACGAGGTTCATTGTCATTGCCCAATTATGTCACGATTTCATGACATTTTCTATTACTCTGCTCCATGGCCATCGCAAGTCACGAAAACGTGACATGTCGCGATATCGCGACAATTTTACTACGCTGCCTCCGTTGACCACTTTGACCATGATTTTGGAACACGTCGCGATATCGCGACATTCTCCGACTTTGGCTTCTCTCTCCTCAACAGACCCGTGATAACGCGACATGTCGCGATATCGCGACGGTTTTGAACCCGTGCTCTCCATGCTGTTTTTGGTCGCGATATCGCGACAATCTTCGAACTTAGCTATTTTGGCACCAAAACTCGTAGAGAAACACAGAGGAGTGAGAACTTCAACAATTTATGCATGAATAATCAACAATCAAAACAATGTGGCAAAAATGCCAACATTCTTGGCGGCTCGCGGGGTATACAGTTCTGCTGTATGCACGAACTCCAAGCCTGAATCCATTGGGCAACAGAGTCAAGAAAAACTTGGAGAAGCAGGAAAGGAAGTGTTGACTGATGGGGAACATCTCTGCGGACTGCTGCAACAACTCTTGCTGACTTACTGAAAACTCAAATAAATCTGTATTTGGCCTAGCTTCACCAGATGTTGTAAAAGGATCTCCATGGTAGTTATGAAAGCACCGGGGTTGCAAAACGAAAATGAATGAAATGAGCGGAGTGAGGACTATGGAATGGAAATAGTAAATGATGGAATGGTGGGAATGGAAGGAGTGAAAGCGGTAGATACAACAACTAAAGAGGGGAATACAGAGTTATTGACTACGGGGATAGAAAAAGCGAATAATGAAATGAAGGGAGATGAAATTGAAAAATGCGGTATAAACTATGGATAAATGCTGAAAAGAAAACAAGGATTAGAAGAAAGGGAAATGAAGAAACGGGAATATCAGAGAGGGAAAAAGAAACAATAGTAGTGGCTTAATTACGGACGGTAGAAGAAGGAATGAGTGAAGAAGGGAATGAAAATAAGGAAGGGGAAGGAAGAAATTGACAAAAGCCACTATCTGTTGGGAAGGAAGAAGAAAAAAGAAAGAAATAAACATACCTGCGGGCTCGCATGCAAAAAGAGCCGAAGTTGACAGAGGAAATCCACAATACTTTTTTTTTTTTTCTATTTTTTTTTTTTTTTTGCTATATACAAAAGTTTACGACATGATTGGCATGCCGCCACCACAAACCTAGTCTCAGGGGGTTATCCGGTGAATCTGCAGTGTCCCGACCAGATCTGATCATACTTGAGTCGGTCCTTGAAGTTGGGATGACCTCCCGAAGTTCTCCATGTTGCAAACAGGGGCAAGTTATCCTGCATGCCAGTACCCACATAGTTGACAAATAATGTAGCAAAGAGATTTGCCACATGGAGGGCTCCTGTGGGTACCAGTTGTAGTAATGGCTAAAGCCAATACCACCATCTTGAAGAGTCCCCTGGTTGTGGGCTGAGTACAGGTTCCTCCAACCCCTTGATGCGATAACAAGAATTGTCCGACGATAGTCCTTTCTCCAGGATCTCTCCAGGTTCAACCTGTTGATGAGGCATAGTTAATGGGCTCTGGCTGAACACTTGCGTGTTATGCCCTGGGATACAAAAAGAGTGCAAAAAGGTGCCCTCTTTGCTCTCAGGTTCTGCCACTTGAGTTTGTTCTTCTTCTTCGCTTATCTCCTCTTGATCCATCTCCTGATAGAAACTGCAAGCAATCATATTATCTATTGTTGGGACAGTGCTTGCATATGCCCATCATTGGCCTTGGACGAAATCTGCCTCTTGAGTTCCACACAACTGCATTTCAGGTCTCTGCACAGTATGAGGGATCTGCCATGATGAATACTGCGTAGGGTAGATAGGAGTGGTGACTATCGGATAAGGTAATGGAGTTTCTCCCCATGGTAATTTTCCTGATAGGAGTAGAAGGTGCTCCGCTTGTAATGCTTCCTCAAAGATTTGAGGGAATCTACGTTCGCCTGATTGCAGCAAGAGGAGGCTTATGTCCGGATGGAAAGCTCGAACATAGAAGAAGTGGGCTTGGGTGGGTGTTGGTCGGATCATCTCTAGAATTCTCTTCCAACTTCTGTAGAATCGGACATTGAAGTCTATGATGCTCTCTAGAGGTGCTCTCGTGATGTACATTAAAAGCTGAAAGGGATCTTGAGAGCCGTTAAAGGGATCCTCGTCGAATATTCTGATTAGTGCTCCCGCTAAGTCATCCCATGAGCTGATGCTTTTACGCCCGAGCAGTCTATACCACTGCAACGCCCTTCCTTCCAAAGATAGAACCAGAAGTCTGATCATGACATCTTCATGGTTTATGCCATGGATGGTTGACAAAGTGGCAACATCTTCAATATGCTCTAGAGCCATGCCCTTGGTGCCATTGTATTTTGTTAGGGCTTTCAGGGCACTTTTGGGAATCTCATGCCGAATTTGGAGATTCAGAGGGCCAGGATCATCCCATCTAGGACATACCCTCGCCATTATAGCAGTGGTCTGCGAGATCACGGCTGTCGCCAAGTCAGAGTCACCAAGTGAACATTCTTTCCTCCGCTTGTAAGGTCAAGGCTACTCACCAAACCTTGATTCCTCCGGGGTATCTTCTTTTAGCTTTAAAAGGCATCTACGATCAAGAAATTCGGATCTTCAGCTCAGTAGAGTCGCCAGATGAACTTACAAATCTCCGCTATGAGGTCAAGACAGTTCATCAAAGTCTTGATACCTCCGGGTGTTAAACAATGAAACAATCAGTCTCACCGATTATGGATCTTTGGGAGACAGAAACAGTCTGTCCCATCGGGCGTGCCAAAAACTGTTGGTCACGAATCTGCCACAGGAAAGGATTTTATGCGAAATGCGCCCTAGACCCGACCAACATTGAAAGGTCGAGAGAAAGAAATGTCTCCCGGACCAATCTCCAGAGAGGGCTGGTTCCCTTACTAAATCTATACTGTTGAAGACTAGAGTTATAGGAAAGAAATAGGAAATATGCAAAAAGAAACGGGAAATATAGCCGTAGGCCAAATTTGTCAGATCGGGAAAGATTAGCAGCAGATAACCTCAAGCACATTAACAGCATATAACAGAAGATAGCGACGTAATTAACTTACAACCTTGTGCAGATAACCTCCAAAATCACATTCTAGAACTCACTTCCTCACTAGCAATATTTAAACTCAGATGCAGAATTTAAATTAAGCAGTAGATAAGAAATACGAGCATAAATGAGGAATGCATAAGATAGAAGGAAAAACACACAAAAAGTTGCTTGCAAAACTAGAGGCCAAATATCTTTCATTCATGCAAAGAACTTGAAAGCGTTCAGCAAAAGTCTCTCAAACTCTCGATCCCTTTTTCTTGAGATATACATTGATATTTATAGAGGTCTTGCCTCTTTGTAGCATTTAAAACATGAAACGGACTTCCTCGAGATCTACAAAATGTGCAACAAAAATAAGGAAATGATCCCCTTAAACCAACCTCGGAGAAATCAAAAATTGAATGGAAACAAGGAACCGGTCGTCTTCATTAAATGGTCATTCTCGGAGCATGCTTGGACCGTTAGAAAATCACGAACAGAAGCTTTGAATAATGGAGGCGTCTTCAATTCTGGTGGCTTCGAAAACTACAGGCTCGAGCACATTCTTCTATCTTGCACACATTGGAAAGCAACAAAACATTAAATTCTGGAGAGCTTTTAATCCTTGGAAATCGCAATACTTCATCGGGTCGTTGAACTGCTTTCTGGCGTGAAACCGTGATGGGTCGCGAAAACGTGACATGTCGTGAAATCGTGACATTTTTTTGCTCCGTACGCTTTTGCCACTTTGGGTCGCAAAAACCAACCATGTCGCGAAATCACGACGTATTCGGCTCTTTGTTCTCCTTTGTCACCTTAGGTCGCGAAAACGCGACGCGTCACGAAATCGCGATGTTTCGTACTATTCTGCTCCTTCCTTGCTCTGTTCTCGTGAAACTATGACCTATCGCGAAATCACGACGTTCCATACTATTCTACTCCTTCCTTGCTCTGTTTTCACGAAACTATGACCTGTCGTGAAATCGCGACGTTCTTTCCCCATGTTGTCCTTTCGTTGCTTCGAACCGCGAAAACGCGACCTACACCTTTCTCTCTTTTGGCTTTGTCTTCATGATATGTCGTGAAATCGTGACACTCTCCTTTGTTTGGACTTCTTTCCTCAACATGTTGCGAAAACTTCACCATGTCGCGAAATCGCGACATCTTCTACTTTCTATGCCCTTCTCTCTTGTAGGTAGCGAAAATGGAACATGTCACAAAATTGCGATGTTTCGTACCATTTTGTTCTTTCTGCGCTTTCACATCGCGAAAACAAGACATGTCGCGAAATCGCGACATCCTTCTTCTTGGTCACACCAAAAAGCATTCTTGCCTATTTCGCCTTTTCTCCACAATATGTCGCGAAATCGCGACGTTTCCTTGCTTTCTCTTCTGTTGCTGCTTCCTGTCGCGATATCGCGACGTCTTCTTCTTGCTTGACCTCATCTTCAAAAATGTCACGAAATCGCGACGTCTTTCATGCCTTATGCTTTTCTTTCAACCTTGCCGCGATAACGCGACATGTTGCGATATCGCGACATCTTTCACATTTTGCTCCTTGTTCACTTTTCTGTCGCGATTTCGCTACGAGGTTCATTGTCATTGCCCAATTATGTCACGATTTCGTGACCTTTTCTATTACTCTGCTCCATGGCCATCGCAAGTCACGAAAACGTGACATGTCGCGATATCGCGACAGTTTTGCTGCGCTGCCTCCGTTGACCACTTTGACCGTGATTTTGGAACACGTCGCGATATCACGACATTCTCTGACTTTGGCTTCTCTCTCCTCAATAGACCCGCGATAACGCGACATGTCGCGATATCGCGACGGTTTTGAACCCGTGCTCTCCATGCTGCTTTTTGGTCGCGATATCGCGACAGTCTTCGGACTTAGTTGTTTTGGCACAAAAACTCATAGAGAAACACAGAGGAGTGAGAACTTCAACAATTTATGCATGAATAATCAACAATCAAAACAATGTGGCAAAAATGCCAACAAGATACTTTGATGAAAAATCCAAACTTAGATAGAAGTATATAGAAGCTCCTTGTTTGATGCAATTTTCTGCACTTTTCTCCTTGCAACTAACCCTGCAATGCTTTGGATTTGAGACTCACCAAGTCTCAATATTTGAAGCTTATATTTATGATTTTGGTTAGTTGTATTCTTATCCAAGTTTTGGAGGATTCTAACTTGGAGGATTTTGGTTAGTTGTATTCTTATCCAGATTTTTGTGCACTAATAATTTCTGTAGATACTTTGTCAAATTCTAATTTTGTGCCCTTCTCAAGAACACAAACAATAATATTTTTGAGAGCAATGGAATAGTGCAAATGAATATAATAATCTTTCACTTTTTAATGCACTAACAATTTCACCTTATCACTCAAATCAAATCTCACAATAGTGCACTTAATCAATTTACTACAGCTAATAAAAAATAATCTAAAGTGAATCTTCAAGAGTTATTCTCCAATTTCACTACAATTAATATTGTAGGACTTAGTCTTATTTTTATTTTTCTAAAGTATATGATAGGTAGTTGATAGATGTAGTTCTAAAATCTAATCGAATCGTAACTAATGTGCAAATGAACCTTGAAATAAAATTTTCTCTTTTTGCACTTTTAAAGACTATAATTCAATTTTCCTTCTTGCAACTTTAATCCAAATTAAGGTGCTTTAACAAATCTGATAATTAATCCAATTAATGAATCTAATTGCACCAATAGTTTCTTACCTTTTCTGAAAGTTTTTGTAGAGGATGTAGATCTTGGTATGCAATATCACCAAGTTGTTACCTTGAGTAAGATCTTGCACCTCTTTGTAAACTGTCCTAAACAACTTCTTCCCCTAAAGATGATCTTGAACTTTATTTCACGAGCCTAGGATTTGGTGGCTTATTCTCCTCTTGTTGTCTCCTCCTTTTTTGCTATAGATTTTTAGAAGTCTTTATCTTAGAAAATAATACCTTCTTGTTGTGAGAGTTAATCTTTAAATCTCTTGGATTTGGCAGGCTTCTCCTGTCTTCAAGTTTTCTTATCAAATTTTGACTTCAAGTGGGATATTCTTCTCAAGATTCTGAATGTCTTGAGATCTTTTGAGATTTAGCACTCCTTTCCAAATCCTTCTTCTTATTTTGGTCTTTTTGTCATATGGCAATAATTGTCCCAAATATTTTATTATCTTTTATAGTGAATTCCTCCAATGAGTTTTCCTTTGATGATTATTTCAGTAAGGCTATCCAAGCCTTTTAATGGATGCTCGTTGAGACCTCCCCAAGTTCTTTGATATTGCAACTTCTTCTGGTCTTTCTTGAGACCTTTTATTCAATATTATTCTCCTAGAAGTGTTGGTGGTGAGATCTTCTTCTAGATCTTTGATTCTGCTACTTTTGGATTCGAGCAGGACTCTCCTAGTCCTTCTTCTTCTTCCAAGACTAGAAGTTCTTCAATGAGATCTTCTCCTGATCTCTTTACCTTCAATTTTTCTTCAGGTGCTTGATTGATTCTGAAGAAGATACTCTTCCTAACTTTCTTGTAGGAATTTTCCCAACTCACTGAATATTCTTTCCCAGCAACAAATTATTAATACTAAAATCTTAATCTGCTTCTGAATTAGATTCTCTCTTTTGGAGTCTTTTTCAAGATCAAGGATTCTATGGTATTTTTTTAGTATCAAGGCTTTTGTGGCCTTTTCTTCAATATCAAGGATTTTGTGGCCTTTTCTTCAATATCAAGGCTTTTGTGGCCTTTTCTTCTGGAACAAGGCTTATGTGGCATTTTCTTCTAGATCAAGGCTTCTATGGCCTTTTCTTTTGGAACAAGGCTTTTGTGGCCTTTTCTTCTACTGTGAAGTTCTCAATATAGCAATGGAGATTTCCAGTCTCCTAACTTCACCATGACTCTTCTCCAAAATTCTTCTTTCACAGTATTCTTTTCTTGCACAAGGAACTAATCTCTACACTATGAAGACACGCCGACCTTCGGGCAATGAAGTTGAAGTCTCCTAGCTTTCTATTGTAGAAAGTGTTCCAATCATCTAAGAATTAATTTTGTGAAACAAAAGAAACTTTGGGCAATAGTTAACAAATTCCAAATATCCTGAATGATCTTCACTAGATGATTTTTCAATCTAGTGGATTGAATGTTGAGTCCTACTCTTCACAATTTTTTCCTATAACTTTGTGTAAAGATTCTAGCCAAATGTAATCTCAATATTTTTGGAACTGAGATATCTTTTAGTCCTCACTTATGGCTCTCCCTAATTCTACCACCCAAGCTCTTCTGAGATTTTTTGATAGTGACTGGTCTAGTAGCGTGTTTGGTTGACAATAACCTCAGGCTCAATGATAATGGTGGTTTTCCTATTGATCTACTATGGCTAGATATACCGTGACGCTGATACCACGGTTATCTTTTGATGCAATATGCAATAGGAGATAACAATCACAAGATGTTGAATAATATGAAAGAAAGTAAATCTACAAGATGACTAAAATATGCTATAAATAGAAATGATGGAAATGAATACAATGTAGCTATGAAGGAAATGAACACTCCATGAATAAAGCTATTGGACTACATTGCACCCATCACCAATATATGGTGATCTACACAACACTATGCTACTACCTATGAATATGCTCTAAGCTTCTATATTCTATTTGTTACAATGAGGTCCTTTTATATAGGAAGATAGGTTCCTTGGCCAACACTCTACCTAGTTGTGCAAGGGACACGTTGCACATATATACCTTGCACATTGACAATTACATTGCATGAATTAACTAGATAACTCTAATGTCCTAAGTATGTACCTAGGAAGGTACATTTACATTATCCAAATGATGTAATAATATATTTCTAACAACATGCACATCCCTACTTTGATTTTATTTGGGGAGTTTAGGAAGTAAATTTTAGATTTTGTCCTATTAACATTTTACCTTGATGCTCTTTCATACTCCTTTAATAAGTTATTCAAAGCTATTGCCTCGTTTATCCTTGCCCTACCAAAAAGAGTCGTATCATCTATAAATTGTTGACAGGTGATGTTGACAATGTTATTACTAGCCTTAAGTCCACTTATAAGCCCATATTCGTTAGACTTCTTCAAGTTTCTATCCAAAACCTCTACCATAATAATGAACAAATATGGTGATAGAGGATATCCCTATCTAAGACCTCTCTTGGATTTAAATGATTCTATTACTAACCCATTAACCAACACTAAATATTAAATTGTAGAGACACAATCTTTAATCCATCTAACCCATTTCTTCCCAAATTCAAATTTTTGTAATCTACAAAAAAAAATCCCATTTAACCCTATCATGAGCTTTACCCATATCAAGTTTTAAGACCATTGCTTTCTCTTTTCTTGAAGTTATTGAATGTATAACTTCATGAGCTACTATGATCCTGTCTAGAGTTTGTCTTCCTTTCACAAATCCTCCTTACTCTTGTAAAATAATTTGTCTAACAATGGTCTTAACCGATTTTCCATCACTTTGGAGATAATCTTATATGCCATATTACATAGGCTTGTGGGTCTAATGAATCAAATAATTTTGCATCCTTATTTTTGGAATCAAAGTAAGATATGTTGCATTTATTTTATAAGGTATTTATTGTTTTACCCTAGACCGTTCCACTGCCACTAATAAATAATCCTTTACTATATCCCAATTACGTTGATAGAATGTTGTAGAAAACCCATTTGAATGTGGGGATTTATCCTAATTAAAAGAGAAAAGATCTAAATAAACTTATTCTAAAGTAATAGGCTCCATCAGTTTTCTATTGTCTTCATATGTTATAACTGAAGGAACTTGTGGAAGTTTATCATTAAGAACTTCAAACTCCTTTGATCCTATAATATTAAGATAAAAAGATCTTGCCTCCTTTCTTATTTCACTATGGTATTCGATCCAAACACCTTATACTGATTTAATTCTACTAATTTTGGATGTTGATCTCTATATTATAGCCATCCTATGAAAAAATTGTATTTTAATCTCCTTTTAACCAATTATATCTCAATTTTAATCTCCTTTTAACCAATTCTATCAAAATTTTAATCGCTAAAGTTTATCTTCCTCAAAATATGATGAGATTCATTAGACAATTTTTTTTCCTCCAAGCTTGAAAAGTATGATCACTTTTTTAGAATTTTGAAATTTTATCTTTTAGTTCTTTGTTCTTATCAACACTATTTCCAAAAGTGTTATTGTTCTATTTTTTCAATCTAGATGTCATTGATTTAATTTGTTTTGGAAGTGTATACAACCCATTGTTTCCTAAATAATTCCATGTTTGTGCTATCATATCAATAAATTGAAGATGGTCTTCCCGCATCTACTCATATGTAAAATATGAACTCTTTTTGAATTCACTTACCACCATTTTAACTCTTATTGGCTAGAGATCCAGACCAATCATTTTCAAGGTATTAATTTTAGCACATGTCCCTTCATCTAGCCAATGATATAAGAATATGCTTCTATCTAATTTTTCTACTATTAGGTTCTAGCCCCTCCTATTGTTGGTCCATGTATAATTGTCTTCTTAAAATTCAACCTCCCATAGATTATTGTTTTGAATAAAAGCTTATAAATCTCTCATACTCTGGGTTAATTTCCCAATTCCCCTAAATTTTCATCCAACTTGGTTATAGCATTAAAACCTCCTATAATCATAAATCGAGTTTCTTGGTCTTTACTTCTTATTAAGGCTTTAATCCCAATCCAAACTTCTTATCTGATCGACTGATTTGTGGGACCATAAACATTAATAAGGATGAAACAAATATCTACAAAGTAGCATGAGACTAAAGAGGCTATCTAATAGCTAGTTTTATGAATGGTTCCATAGGAGATTCTAATGGATTCCAACAAGTTAGAATTCCCCTTACTACTCCTTAAAAAATTGTAGCATCCGATTCACATCTCACCCATATTGCTTTCTATTTTTGGAAACTTATTTTTTCATTTTAGTTTTACGAATACAAAGAATATTATGCTTATTACTTAATCAAAGTTCCCTGATACACCTCTATTTTTAGGAGGAATTAACACCCCTTATATTCCATGAGATGATAATATTATCTTATTAGGGGCTATTGGCCTTGTCTGTAAATAACGAATTACCAATATAATTTATTTATTTGGTAAAGAGACATTCAACCAACTTAGTTTGTGTTCCTTTCTCTGTGTTTTCTCTTACTTTCCTAGATCTTGCTTGATAATTTGAGGGTTTTCCTCTTTTTGCCTTGCATGTATTAAGAGTAGGTCTTATTATTCTATTCCTTAATATTCTTTCACAACTTTATTTTTCATCGTATTTACCCTCTATTGACTCTACTACAAAAGCTTTCGACTTATCCTGCTCATTTTCTGGTATTTACTTATTAATGGTAGAGGTATTAACATCTAAAACTACATTTTTTGTACCATTGTTTTCTCCCGAATGGTGCATGGTACTTCAAGAGAGTCTTCAAAATCTAATGAGATACATTCCTTAGGTTCATCGAGAAAGTTCATACATAAATAAGGATCATACTGAATAGATGATTCCTTATAAATATGCTAAACCTATTGTACTATATCCTCTAAGCTTTAATCTGAAGAATTCGGCGAAGCTCTTGATTCATTCTCATTGATTTGAATATAAAGAATACAAAGCAGTTGATTAACCAACTAGTTGGTTAATCAACGAATTAGAGATCGCCTACGAGCGATACTTTTGCCAAGAAATGAAATACAATAGTATATGCCATATGCTAACATCCCCCCGTATTACATTATTGGCAAATTCCAATCGTATCTCGAAATTTTTCATATTTGATACGGCCAAGTGCTTTGGTGAAGATATCTGCAACCTGCGCATCAGTGGAAATGTATCGAAGTTGTATATGGTGCTTTGGAACTTCATCTCGAATAAAATGACATCTGGTATCAACATGTTTGGTACGTTCATGAAAAATTGGATTTTTGACAAGATTCAAAACACCTTGATTGTCGCAAAGCAAATGAAGTGGAAGATTCTTTGGAAGGCCCATGTTTGTAAGAATGCGACTTAACCACATTATCTCGCAGACTGCTTCACTGGGTCGCACGATATTCTCGCTTCGTTGAAGATAGAGCAACCACATGTCTGTTTCTTCCTGTGCCATGAGATTGGTCCAGGACCCGAGATGAAAAACATATCCAGAAGTGGATTTACGATCATCAAGAGATCCAGCATAATCTGAGTCTGTGTATCCAAGTAAGAAAAAACTATTATTCTTTCTATATTCCAGACCATAATTTGAACTACCACAAACATAATGAAGAACTCTTTTTGCTGCTTTCCAGTGACTCATCTTAGGCTCTTGCATGAATCGTGAAAGATATCCCACAACAAAACTGAGATCTGGTTTGGTATTTGTCAGATATAGGAGACTCCCAATCAACTGGCGATAGCGAGTTCCATCTACCTGAGGTGACTTATCATATCGAGATAACTTAAGTCCTTGCTCCATTGGAGTTGCTTTGGACTTACAATTAGTCATCCGATATTTTTCTACTAAAGTCTTGGCATATTTCTTTTGTGTTACTCGAATATGAAACTGTTCTTGAGTAAATTCTAAACCAAGACAATAGTGCAGAAGTCCTAGATCTGTCATTTCAAATGATTGCTTCAAGTCATTTTTCACTAAGCCAATCATACTTTCCGAGCTTCCTGTGATGATCAGATCGTCTACGTAAAGTACAAGAATCACTATATCAGAACCATTTCTTTTGATATAGAGATTTGCATCTGAAGGACTTCTTTCGAATCCATGCTGCACAAGGTGACTGTCTATCTTGATATACCAAGCTCGAGGAGCTTGTTTTAACCCATACAAGGATTTAATCAATTTGCATACTTTTTGTTCTTGTCCCTTTTCCACAAATCCTTCTGGTTGAGTCATATATACTTCTTCTTCTAAGTCACCATTCAAGAAGGCACTTTTAACATCCATCTGATGTAATTTCCACCCAAACTGAGCTCCCATGGCACAAAGTACACGAATGGTAGTCATTTTTGCGGTAGGGGCAAAAGTCTCTTCATAATCTATGCCTTCTTTTTGAGCATATCCCTTTGCAACAAGCCGGGCTTTATGCTTATCAATAGATCCATCTGCCTTATACTTTACTTTGAACACCCATTTGCAGCCTATGGGTTTCTTCCCTTTTGGCAGATCGACTAACTTCCAAGTATTATTTTTAAGGAGAGATTGATGTTCTACATCCATGGCCTCTTTCCACTGTGGTTCATCAAGTGCAGATTGAACCGTTGTGGGTTCGTTTGTATTCAATGTAGACATATAAATTTTTTCTCCATCCTTATCTTCCTCTCTATCATTTTCTGTACCCATTGACAAATCATCAAAGTGTTGACAAAGTTCATCAACCTCTGAAGTAGATTCTTCTGCTTTCATCTGTTGAGTCATACTCATGAGTACATGGCCTATCAAGAGATAGATCTGGAAGGGATTTCAACTTAGCATCTCTCAAAGTGCTAGTATACCATTTTGGAACTTTCTGTTTTTGCTGTGGAAGTTGAACCTCCTTCTTAGGTTCTTCTTCATCTAGGTATACTAGTTGTGGATGTGTCTTTTGATGTGAGAGCTTCATCAAATATAACATCTCTACTTACATGTGTCTTCTTGGTCTTAGGATCAATCAATCGATAACCTTTTGAGTACTCATCATAGCCAAGAAAGATACACTGCAAGGTTTTCTCATCCAGCTTTCTCCTTTTTTCTTTTGGAATGTGCATGAATGCTTTACATCCAAACACCTTCAGATGAGCAATGGAAGGTTTCCTACCACTCCATGCTCCTTGTGGAGTCTTCCCTTGTAGAGCTCTAGTGGGTGCTCTATTTAGGAGATATGATGTTGTATTTACTGCTTCTGCCCAATATTGATCCTCAAGATGTGCTCCTTTTAGCATACATCGAGCCATTTCCATAATGGAACGATTTCTTCTTTCTGCAACTCCATTCTACTGAGGTGTATAGGCTGTAGTCAGTTGTCTTTTGATCCCATGTTTCTTAAGAAACTCTGAAAACTCGTCAGAGGTGTATTCCCCCCCTCGATCTGAGCGGAGGGTTTTGATCAAACATCCCGACTCTTTCTCAACAAGTTTCTTGAACTGTTGAAAGTAGAGAAACGCTTCTGATTTCAACTGAAGAAAGAAAACCCACATCCTTCGTGAGTAATCATCAACAAATAGTTGAAAATATTTTTTCCCACCATAGCTGGTTGGCATAGGTCCACACAGATCGGTATGGACCAGCTCTAAAGGTTTTGCAGCTCGAGAGGAGCTGGCTTCAAAAGGCACTCGATGTTGCTTCCCTGCTAAGCAATCCGAGCAAACCGGTAAGATAGATGAGAGGGGCGGAAGACCTGTCACCATCCCATATTTGTGTAATTCAAGCAAATATCCAGAACTGAGATGCCCATAACGCCGATGCCAGAGAGAGGTGGCCTCTTTTGTAGTTGCAACCAAAGCAACATGGGAAGAGGATATAGCATCGAGAATAAACAAGCCATGTTGGTAAGATCCAGTTGCTACATGTCTACCACTATGTGTGATAAAACATCTCTTCTGGCCATTGACAACTCGAAACACGACTTCCATGTTTCTATCCAACATTTGGGTGACTGAAAGCAGATTATTGGCTAAGCCTGGAACATAGAGAACCTTTTCAATTTGACAATTACCATCAGGAAGAGACACAGAAATATCCCCTTCTCCTTTTACTTGATATACCTGATTGTCAACAATTGTGACTGGCTTACCCTCTTTTTCCACAAACGTATCAAACCAGGATTTATCCCCAGTCATGTGTTTGCTAGCTCTTGAATCAATATACCATACTGCATCTATCTGGGAAGACGAAGTATGAGTCATGAGCACCTTGTGTGCTCGTTCAGAGTCAGAGTCCGAATCGGACTCGGGAGAATGTGAGTTTGAGTTGGATTCAGCATAAGCAACATGGCCTTTAGACTGCTTATGCTTATTGTATTTTTTCTTGTGCTTGCCCTTCTTTTGGGAACCTCTTTCATTTGGTTGCTTGTTTTTGAACCAACATCTGTTGGTGTCATGGTTATTCATATCACAAATTTTGCAATATTTTGTATCTTTTTGCTGAGATTGCTTTCCTTTTCCTTTGGAAGAAGCACCTCCTTTTTGAAACTGGCCTTGTTGTTTACCACTCTGTTGTGTGGAGAGAGCATTATCTGGCATGTCATCTTTCTGGACCTGAGTTGCCTCCTCAGTCTGAAGCAAGTTTACCAGTTCCACAAATGAGACTTGTCTACCAGAAACATTGAGAGAGGTGATCAACATCTTGTAGGAACTTGGTAATGCTCTCAAGATAATAGAATTCAAGACATCATCATCCACAGGTTTTCCCATAGCATTCAGTTTGCTTTCAAATCTGCCACTCTGCATAGGAATATGTCAATTGTTTCTCCGAACTCATACTGAGATTATGTAGTTGAGTTTGAAGATGGAGAATAGTGGATTGATTCTTCCCTTCATATACTGTGAGCAAAGCATCCCAGGCTATCTTACTAGTTTTTGCATCACAAATATGAGGCTGCACCTCATCTGTGGTAGCAAGTAAGATAAATACAAGACTCTTCTGGTCTTTCTTATCCCGATCATCTTGATCTGTTCTGTTGATTGAGGACGTTTTTCGGTGCCGATCACTACGTCCCATAAATCTTCCAACTGAAGTATGGCTTTCATCTTTGTCTTCCATGGAACAAAGTTAGGACCTTTCAACAATTGGGAATCCGAGAGATACTTATGAATTGTGGCCATTATGAAGGTTCCTTATATCACCAATTGGTCTCCCTTTCTTTATACCGCCCTTACGTGAGGGAAACTATAGGTATATAGGAACAATATACTACTCAATATGTACTCGCCCTTACGAGAGGGAGACTATAAGTACATATGAGAAGCACAATATATTGAACATAGGCGATATTGAAAGGGCATCGTGTTGTTAATGACACCTACCATAGAAAGTTTTATTCCGCATGCGTGGGGCGTAACTTCCCCTAAACACTTTGGAAGAAAGAGCTTTCGTCAGGATTTACGCCTAACAACAATCACGATGTGGGTATGAAATGAGAAATAAAAAAAACTGGTTTGCCTTATTTCTCCCCGACGATTTATAGAGAACAAGCTCAGACGTCGTTGTTGCAGCTATATTAGGCGGCGAATACAATAGTCCAAAGCACGACAACATTACCTGTAAGTGTGGACCAGAGGTATCTCAAATACCGAACATTGCTTGTGCAATAAATTGCACAAATAGGGTATAAATTTGGGGTCTTATATTTGTAATTTATGATTGATAATGCAAGAAAACAGAATATTTAAATGCAAAAAATAACAATCATAAATGCCCACAAATTTTAGCACCTATTTTATTCTAGCAAAAATTTTGTCTGCCAAATAGCTTGATTTCCCCCCTTTGTCTGACAATTTTGTAAAGGAATATATGGATTTCCCCCCTTTCAAGTTGCAAATGAGACAAGAAAGTGAAAAAAATACCTAAAAACAAGGTATGCAGCCGTCAAACCAGGATTGCAGCCGTAAAAAATGCATGAACAGGCGTCAACTGCATTCTGCCGACGTCAACTGTTCTATCCATTGTCACTGTACCATTCGAAGCATCAAAAATAGCCGTCAACTGTTCTGTCCGCCGTCACTGTACCATTCGGAGCGTCAAAAAAACAAGCCCGCCGTCACTGGGACTCACTGGGCGTCAACTGCGTGTTCCGTCGTCACAGGAACAGGAAGGGCGTCAAAAAAATTCCCCGGAGGGATTGGAACCGGGAACCTTCCGCCAAACAAGAACCTGACTTACCGCCTGAGCCAGAGAGCCCGACGAGAAGGAGTAGGCACGCTGTTTGTATTGTAAACGCGAGGGCGATAGAATCAGGGAAAAAAAATAATCCCACATGGCCTGTGCGGCCAATGTGGGGGGGTTTAAAAACGTCGAAAGCGCTTAATGCTTTCGGTTGCCTTCGGGCAACCACCCCGTCCCCGTCCTTTTGCCTCCCTACCGCCGAACCGTCCCCGAGCCACGAATCACTCGCTTCTGTCTGCGTTGTCTCTTGTCTTCGGTCTGCTCGGTCCGTCAGAGTCTGTCAGGGTCTGTCGCGCTTCTGTCTGCATTGTCTCCTGTCTTCGGTCTGCTTGGTCCGTCAAGGTCTGTCCCAGTCGTATCTCCTGTCTTCGGTCTGCTTGGTCCGTCAGGGTCTGTCTTCGGTCGTTTCGCCTGTCGTTCTGTCCGCTGCTGTCCGAGTCAGGGTCCTGCCAGTCGTTCTGTCCGCAGCTCTGATGCCATGAAGAATTCGGTGAAGCACTTGATTCATTCTCATTGATTTGAATATAAAGAATACAAAGCAGTTGATTAACCAACTAGTTGGTTAATCAACGAATTAGAGATCGCCTACGAGCGATACTTTTGCCAAGAAATGAAATACAATAGTATATGCCATATGCTAACATAATCTACTTTTTATTCAAAAACTAAAGCCTCAAAAGAGTTGGTATTTCTTCCAATATCCTTCCTTACTAGTCTCCACTATTTATTTGCTTTCATTTGTCCAGGTCTATTTTTTTTAAGTTGAAAACCATCCTCATCCATATCTATTTGTAAGTTTATCTTGTGGTCTTCTACATATGATTATGTTGGACTCTTCTTAGGGCATGATCTCTCAATATGCCCCACCTCATGACATCTTCTAAATATAAAATATATTTTTTTATAATCTATAGTTTGGATCCACATATTATACCTATACTTAAGAATGATTGATTATGGTAAAGCTTTACTTATATCAATCATGACCAATATTCAAGCATAAATAGCCAAGAATCCATCTTTTGTAGTTTTTGAAATCTCAAAGAATTCTCCCAAAGTGTTGCCTATTGCCTTGAAAGTATTCACTTTCTAAAATTCAATGGGCAACCCATACATCCTATTCCAGATTGGTATTAGGGATAGATTTACATTTTTAAGTGAAAAGCCTTCATACCAAAGGGTAAGGAAGAGTCTTGCTCTTCCCATAAACTAAGGACCCCTTTTAAGATTCTATATATTTCTTTCCTATAAAAAAAAATTACTAGTAAGAAACCTTTCAAAAGAAAGGATAGACTCACTCTTGAAGACTTCCAACTCTTATCAATCCATTTTTTCAAGGTTGAAGCCCTTGGTCAATTCCTATTAAATTTACCAAAAACTGATCTATCTTTGAGCAACAAGGATCGATCCTCTGTGGTGCTCTCACTAAACTTTACTACTAGAGATTGTTCTAAGCATTTAACTATAAATTGATTCTTGGAAAGGAAACTTAAACTCAAAATGTAGTAAAATTTACCAAAATATTCTATAGCAAACATAATATTTGAAAAAAATTATAATAATTTGCATGTAACATTTCTAAAATAAATAAGGAAAAAAGAAATATAGATTAAAAATTATATTCTCAGATAGAATGTCTTGCCTCATTGAAGTCCAAGCCCTACATTTCTTCTCCCATCATATGAACCTTGGCTTATAAATATTTGCAATTTCATTTTTTACAACTTAGAAAATTGTCACTGCCCTTGTTTTGGATAGCTGACTTCATAGGTCGTATATCCCTAAATATTGATCAAATTCCTTCATATGGCTACTCATTTTAAAGCTCTTAAAATTGCACATAAATTGATCTAAGAATTAGTTGAATCAGACAATCCTTCGTGAAGTTATGACTCCTAAAATATGAGATATTTAAAAACAATGCCCTAATCCTTCACAAAGATATTTTGCTTTTGTGTTAATATATAACTCAAACAATTATTTTGATATGCAATATTAATTATGTTATCATGAAAAATACCAAAGCTCACTCCAAAGCTAAGCAATATCAAACACTCTTTCTAAAGCTGAGTTACATATGCTAAAAATGTGGAATCTTCAAGATCTGATTAGCACCTCTATTGCTAGCAGCGTAATGCCTCAACCGTGTTTTAGTTTTTAGCTCTATTCTTTGATGGAGCTTCAAAGTATAACCTTGAAATAATTGTTGTTGGAGGATTTTTATGGTTAGAACCACACTCTAGGATTCTTGATTTTTGCTTGAATTTAGATAGACCACCAACAATGTAGCTGAGTTGATGGGCTGCAAATTTGATCTTATTCTTGTGACAAGAGAAAATTTCAAAACCCTTTCAGTTTATGGGGAATCTAAGTTTATCATACAATTTTTTGACAAATAAGAGGTCAATTCTATTCTACTCTAGTTGTTGACGAATCATGTCTTTGAGCTTATTAAAAAATTTGATCAGATTAATTAGCATCACATTCCTAGGAAGCAAAAATATCTAGCAAATGAAAAGGCTAATGAAGGTTTTCTTTTACATCCTTCTTTAGCTTGCATAAAAAAATTTAAAACTAGGAATTATGAGAACTTAAGGGGTGATCACCCAAACTGAGCATGTTGGCTTTGTTTGTTTTGTAGACAACTATAGACCAAGGATTTCTTTGTTCTAGTTCTTTCGACTTTGCTAGGGAAGAGCTTTTGTGTTGATTGACATTCTTCTAGTTCTTTTGGTTTGCTTGTTCTCTACACGCTTTCTAGCCTTGTAATCTCTATATTATATTAAAATATTAAACCTTTTTCTTTATTTTTTTTTGTATTAAATATTTTTTAGTGATTTTTTTTAATAAGTTGTGTGGCTTCTATTGGGGGCCACTCCCATAAAAATACCAAACTATTACATTTACTGCATATCACAAATTATTTATTTATTTTTCTCTTAAATATATTCTTCAACTTCCTCAAAGTGCTATGTTTCCATAATCATCTCATTGACATCATTTTAATTAATATATAAAATATCATTTGGCAAGTTTCCTTTTAAAATTTGAATTTAATTGGGATGAAGATCAACACCACAATTCGCTAATTTATATGCTATCCAATTTATTTCTCTATAAATATGCTCACACTTCCAAGAGATTGCCTCTAGTAATAGATGACAAACATCAACAATAATATTATTTTTATCCACTCTCCACATCCATTTTTTAATAACATTGATGATAATTTGTGAGTCCCCCTCAATTTTAACATATTTCCATCCTTTCTACTATAATTTTAATCCATGTAAGAAGTGCCCTAGCCTTTGCATAGTTGTTGGTTGAAGTTACAAATGATTCTAAATAAGTGAGGAGAATTTTATCTTCGCTAATTCTAAAAACACCACCTCCACCAACTTTTTTTGATTTCCTTTAAAAACATCATCAAAATTAATTTTTATAAATGCAATTTTTAGACATTTTCATTTTACCAAAGATCAAAGTAGATCCTTTGTTTTAATTCCATTGTTGTAGATGACTCTTCCATGTATGTTCAAATTCTATAGCCAAGTTATTAGCTCTTTTTTTCCTATGATTGAAACTTCCCATGATGAGCACCGTATTTGTAGATATTTTGCAAGAGAGGCAATAATACGGTTCCAAAATTGGGCATGATTTTGAGATTTATTTTTAAAAATTCTATTATTCCTTTCAAGCCATAAATTCTAACAAATAAAGATAGGACCAATCCTCCAAAGAATACATAATTCTTTAGTTTTGAAATAATTAATCCAACATTTATCAACTCTTTCAATGTTGCTGAATCTAACCAATATAATTTCATATTTCTTAAAAAATAATCCCAATTGTTGTGAGAAAATGGATAATGAAGAAGTTGTTAGATTTAGATGAATGAGCCTTGAGAGATAACAATCACAAGAAGCAGAATAACATGAAAGAAAGTAAATCTGCTATATGATTGAAGTATGTTGAAAATATAATTCATATAAAATATTACAATGTAGCTATGGAGGAAGTGAGCACTCCATTAACAAAGCTACAAATCTACATTGTATCCATCACCAATGAATGGTATGGCATACATAACTACATAATCCACTAAGCTACGCTATCTGACTATGTCCACTGACTCTCTCCTATATCTATCTAAGAGGCCATCCTTATATTGGCAAAATAAGATACTTGGCCAACACTCTATCTAGTTGTGCAAGGGACAACTTGCACATGTAAAAATTGCACATTGACACTTGTGCATTTATTACATTGCATGAAGTAACTAGATAATTGCATAGGAAGTAATCTAGATATGTATTTTGGAGGATACATTTACATAACCTAAATTATGGAATATATTCTATTTCCAACACCCCTCTATTACATTTTTTGGGTATTGAAGACTTTAGTCTTCTATATGGATTTTCTTCATATTATTTTGCTTAGTCTTCGTAGTCTTCTTCCTTTGCATTCTTTGTATTTAGGTTCAACAGGTAATCTATGTCTCCATATAATGCAGAGTAGGTTGTAGCTAGGCCTTCTATTCTCATTGGATGATCTTCAACATGTTCAAATTCATCTTCTATCCAACCACCTTTATAGTCCTTGCATGTGTCTTAATTTGATTCAGATTGTTGATGAATGAGTAGATCATGATGCAATTATCCTCTCGTTAATCTGAGATTGCATTTTTGGTGTACTAGTTTTTCCTCTATTGCTTTAGTCTTTATGTCTTGATTTCTTTTTGTATGTCTCTTCTTCTTTTTCCTTCTTCTCTTCCTATGATTGCTTTGATATAGGAGACATATCAACTTTAAATCAAGTTAGTCTATCATCACAAAAGTAGTGTTATTTAACATCAGATTGTTTCTTGTGTCGAGTAAGTACAAACATGATTAATGATAGATAAATCATTAGATATTCTTTTGGAGAAAATATAACCAGTCTTTGTGAGTTCCACCATGATGTGAAGAGAATTTCATAAAGATAGTTAATAAATGTTGTAAAGCTACCTTCTTTGGCTTCCTTAAGAAATAAGGAGAATTTCATCTTGTCATTGAAAGATAGATACTCGTATCCATCTAGAGTATCTATTAAGTTTTGGGAGTAGAATTCTACTTCATGAAATAGTTCTTCATTATTGAAAGCTTTTCTCAAAATTTCATCCATAATGTTTCTTGAAAAATGATAGAACCTTAATAGTCTTATCTTATAGCTCCCTAGTGATAAGAGTATGATATAGTGCTTTTTGTAAGAATATAGTTCAATTTTAGTTGATTTTGTACAAGTTTTGTAAGAGTCAAAAATCAACTTTTTAACATCTTATTACTCCTAATTGAACTAAGCACCTTTTTTTTTTAATTTTGAAGAGGTTTTGATGTTGGAATTATTTTGTTCCTTTTCGAAGATTTGAGAAAAGAATATATATATATATATATATATATATATCCAACCTCAATAGAAACCCTAATAACATCTTTTATGTCCCTTGGATTATTTCTAATTTCCAATAAAATAAATTTGATGGAGTAATCCTTGTGACTCCAAAGTTTGAAAAATTAGAGAAATGATAATAATATTTGCAATATAATTTAATACAAGTTGAATTCCTTATTCCTCCTAAGTAAGATTGCAAATATTAAATTAATAAGATAAGTCACCCCTTTAGCTTTCAAAATCTAAGTTTTAACCTTAGTTTATAACCCTTATATCTCCAAATTATGAAAGCAATAATAAATGAGATTTAGACCTTACCTTTTAGATGCAATATCTCCTCAATATTCGGTGCTTTCTGTGACTAAGTATAACAACGTATAAAAGGTACCTTAGGCGCTTGATTTGATGGATATTCCTTGGGGTGGTTTGTCTTGAATGTTGGTACGTATGGCACTGAAAGTTGACCTTCAAATATGGGGAGCCTTAATGCTCCTTCCCCTTATCTTTCATGCTGCACTTTGAACATTTTTGTTGCGCTTCTCTCACACCTTGACTGTGCTACGCTCCTATTTTGGATGTCTTTGAGTACGTTTCACTCATGCACGTTGAACTTGGACTTCAAATACCTTTTAAGGATAGTTGATCATAGACATTGTGTCAAGTTTCACGTCTATTACAAGTGAGTGCTCCCTTCTTTACGTAACGCTCCAAGTCATTTTTTCAACGCTCTTGGAGAGATTCAAAAACGTATGGGCACTTGTGTGAAGCTGGTGGAGAATACCAAGTGTCACATCTTTACTTGTAAATCCTGCATAATGTTGAGAGGAATGATGACAAAAATACCAAGTGTTATTTTTGCATGGAGTCCATTCTTGTAACATCTTCAAAGATGGAGATTATAACTCCATAACCCCTTTGCTTTGCAACATTGCCTGGGCAGCAAGCAAGATTTTTTCTACAGGTGGATGGACGATGCGCTATGGAGCTTGGATGATAATTTGGAGCTTCCTTCGGTGGGTGGTCTTCTCCAAGTTAGAGACCATGAATGTAACACCTTTCCCTCTTTCTTTTATACCTCCAAACGTATTGAATTTCTTACAGATTTTTTTGACGTCCTTTTTGAAATCGATATGCACTCGATTGTATACGTAAATGTGGCTCATGAATGATCTAAAATGAGCTTTGATTCTACGGGTACGTATGTCCAATATGAACCCTTGAGTGGCTCCTTTTGACTTCGAAAGAAGAGTGCTGACGTCTGGCCTATGTTGGCTTTTTTTTCCTGTAGAAAATATGCCCTTTTATGGCACTTCCAAATCCGCTCTTATGATGTCAAAAACCAGATTAGAGTAGTGCATATAATGTATTATAATGTTGTATAATAAGGCTTTTAATATACATTATTTTGCACTCTATTTCCAAATCTAAAATTTTGGTTTTGTGGCATATTTTCCTACAATACAAGGGTTTGAGGTTGTCTTTAAATAGTAGACACACCTTTCCCTTTTTGCTTGGATAATTTTTATAACGAGTCCAAGCTTAACAACAGTAGATAGAAGCTTTTTAATTGATGCAAATTTTCTACATTTTTTTCTTGCATTCAACTTGTAATGCTTCTGATATTTGAGACTCACCAAGTCTCATTTTCATAAGCTTCTATTTCTATTTGTAGTTAGTTAAGTTCTTCTCCAAAATCTGGAGGATTCTAACTCTTTTTGGTGGCTTTTATTGGCCACTTCAAGTTGCAGATTTTTGTGCTTCAATAGTGTCTTTAGACACTTGATACAAATTAGACTTTGTGTCTTTCAAGAAACACAAAACTAATTTTATTTTTGACAGTGACATAATAGTACATGTTCTTCACTTTTAATGCACTAATATTACACCTTATCACTCCAATCAACTCTCAAAGTCATGCACTAATAATTTATTGCAACTAATCAAGAATAACCTAAAATGAATCTTTAAGAGCTATTTTGCAATTTCACTACAATCAATGTTTTAGGATTTAGTCTTCTTTTTAAAAAATGGATAATATGTAGTTGATAGTAGCTAATTTGAAATCTAATCAACTCCTAATAATTGTGCAAATGAATCCTTAAAAGAATCTATTTCCTTTTGCACTTTTTAGAAGATTGTAATCTACTTTTTTTTTTGCAAATTTAATCCATATTCAGGTGCTCTAATAAATATGATAAATAATTCAATTAATGAATCTCTTTGCACCATAAGTTGCATACCTGTTGTTGGACATTTGAGGTAATTTGAGGCATTTTATGTTGTCATTGATGTCACATGGACCACATTTGGTTTTGGTGGCCAAGATATTTCATAAATAAGTATTTATGATATTTTGGAAAGCTTGGCTATTTACAGGTTATGAAAACCAAGGCAGGCAAAATAAAATATTTTATTTAAAACCATGGTGGGCTTATGTGGAAAGGGATTTTCTTAAAAGCCAAGGTGGAATTTTGTTTCATCGAAAAAGGACCTCCGGTGATGAATATATTAAAGTTTAAAGTTTAAGTTTAAATTAATGGAGGTTGGCATATATATATATGTAAAGGTTTCAATTTATTTCGGAAAGGGGGCATATTATATATCGTTGGAAAGATTATTTCGAGGGCTATTTGACTAACTTATTTAGAAGAAGAAATAAGGTGTGTGTAAAGAGATATTTCTGATTTTGCAAAGGGGTTCCAAAAGTGAAGTTTGCCTTGTTATTTTTCAAGAGGATTAATTCTTTCATGAGGTGACAAGGTATGCAATATTGTGATTTATTTTATTTTATGGTATAAGTGGTTTTGGGAGTGAAAAGGTTATGCAATGTTTTGATTTATTTTATTTTATGGTATAAGTGGTTTTGGGAGTGAAAAGGTTATGCAATGTTTTGATTTATTTTATTTTATGGTACAAGTGGTTTTAGAAGAGATAAGGAAGGTGTGCAATTAAAGGCCTTGGTGATGATTATTGAAAAGTGGAGTAATTTTGATTATTTTGTGATCTACTAACCCTTGTGAAGATTGGAAAAAGAATTTTGTGATTGTGGCAAATTTACAAAGAGGTTTTTTCATCTTCATAAAAGGTATGGGCACATTCTCCTATTGATTGTTTATGGTGGTTGATTTCTGAAATATCATTGGAGGGAAAAGGATTGTTTGTGGTTTCCTTTTTGAAAGTGGTTGGTTGAATGCTTCAAGGTTTTTTGAATTGAGAGTTGTGTCTAAACCTTTTTTGATAAGCATAGTTGTTGAAGCCCATTGGTTGTGAAAGAACTTGAGTTAGAAAAGAACATGAGTATCCTTGTTATGTGAGATTTATGGTTGAGCATTGTTGGAAATATTTGAGTTGGTTGATACATACTTGGACTAGGGTTGTGTGAGAGAGAGTTGTCCCTTGTGGTGATTGGTTGATTTGAGTTGATTGAGCCTAGTCAAGTGATGTGTGAAGTGATTTTTCAAGTTCTATAAAACAAACTATTCCATCATTCTAGGTTGAGTTGAGATTAAGGTTAGAACACATTGAGTCTCTAACAATTCTCTTTATGGTTCTATAAGACTTGAATTGAGTTGAGGTTGATTTGAATTAAGAGTGATATTAGAACATATTGAGTCTCTAACAATTCTCTTTATGATTCTATGAGTTGATTTTAGTTGAGTTGATATTGATTTGGGTTGAGAGTGAGTTTAGAACATATTGAGTCTCTAACAATTCTCTTTATGCTTCTATGAGTTGAGTTGAGATTGATTTGGGTTGAGAGTGAGATTAGAACATATTGAGTCTCTAACAATTCTCTTTATGCTTCTATGAAGTTAATTTGAGATGAGATTACCATTCATTGTTGACTTCATTTTGAGTACTTCTTGAGCATGATTGATTGATCCTTTGAGAAGGCCTTTGGGACATATTTGAGGACAGTGTTTGGACAAGTTCTTGGTGAGCTTGTTGAAGCAAATTTGGGCAAGTTCTTGGAAAGCTTGCTAGCGAATATTTGACAAGTGTGTGAGCTTGTTAAGAAGGTTCTATGTGAGCCTATTGTGCAGGTTCTATGTGAGCCTATTGATAGAGCTTTGGAGGTGATAGAGTATAGAGGATAGAGTCTCAGTGGATAGAGATCCAACAACTAGCACAGTTGAAGACAAATCTGAGTGAGGAGTCTTCAAGTGGAGAGAGGTCCACCAGTTAGTGCAATAGAGAGACAAAGTCTTCTAGAAGATCACATAGCCAGAGCATAAGGGGAAAGAGTTCTCCTATGGAAAATATCCACGAACTTGAGATTATGAGATTAACATCTCCTTTAGACAGAGATCCATAAACATTGTAATTGGGAGTGATTCTCAAAGATATTGATTGAGAAATTTTTAGTAAAATATTTTCTCTGTGGAGTAGCCCACATTGGGTGAACCACATAAATTGTGGTGTCTCTATTGTGTATGATTTGTGTGCATTGCTTTGATTACTGCTATTGATACTGCTATCTTTACACAACATAATATTGATTTGGAAGAAAAAGTAAAAACTGGTCTTATACTATTCACCCCCCCTCTCGGTATAATCTTGTGTTCTTCACCTGTTTCCTGTAGCTCTTCTCCCATATTTGTAGAGGATGTAGACCTTGGTATACAAAAAACCAAGTTGCTGCTTCAAGTAGGTAATCCTGAAGAATTCCTTCTTCACCAAATGATGATCTCGAACTTTCTTTCACGAGCCTAAGATTTGGTGGCTTGTTCTCCTCTTGTGTTTTCCTTCTTCTGCTATAGATTTTGAGAAGTCTATGTCTCTAAAGCGGTGCCTTATTTATGTGAGATGTAATATTCAAATATCCAAGATTTAATGAGCTTCTTTTGTCTTCAAGTCTTCTTGTCAAATTCTAACTTCAAGCAGGATCTTCTTCTAGGGTTTGAAACTCCTTACCAAATTCTTCTTCTCAAATTTTACACTCCTTACCAAATTATTCTTCATATATTTGGCACTCCTTGCCAAATTCTCCTCTTGGGCTTGTTGTTGTATGGCGACAATTATCCCAAGTCCTTCACTATCGGGGACTTCACCTAGATAGTGGATTTCTCCAATGAGTTCTCAAAGAACTCTCTTGATCTTCAGCAAGGCTCTCCTAGCATTTCTTGGATGCTCAATGAGACCTTCACAAGGTCTTTGATCTGACAACTTATGATGGTCTTCCTTGAGACCTTTTCTTCAACCTTCTACTTCTTGGAAGTATTGGTGGCGAGATCTTCTCTTGGATCTTTTGATTTTGTTGCTCTTGGATTCGAGCAGGACTCTCCTAGTCCTTCTTCTTATTATTCCAAGAATGGAAGTTCTTCAATGAGATATTCTCCTGATCTCTTCACTTTTGCTTCAGGGTTGAGCTGATTCTGAAGAAGATACTCTTCCGAACTTTCTTGTAGGAAGTCTCCCAACTCACTGAATCTTCTATTCCTACAATAAATATATTAGTACTGAAATATTTTCGTATGATTTTGAATAAGATATTCTTCTCAAATTCTTCTTTATGATCAAGGCTTCTATGGCCTATTTCAATATCAAGGCTCTTATGGCATTTTTTAGTACTAAGGCTCCTATGGGCTTTTCATTTACAAGGCTTCTATAACCTTTTCAGTATCAAGGCTTCAATGGCCTTTTCAGTATCAAGGCTTCAATGGCCTTTTTAGTATCAAGACTTTTATGGCTTCTTCTTCAAGGCTTTTATGGTATTTATGTATTAAGGCTCTTACGACCTATTCTTCAACTGTGGAATTATGCAATCCAGCAATGGAGTTCTTCAATCTCGTATCTTCACCACAATCCTTCACAAGAAGTCTTCTTTCATAGTATTCTTCTATTGCACAATGAACTAACCTCTGCACTATGAGGGCACGTCGACCTTTGGGCAACAAAGTTGGAGTCTCCTAGCTTTCTATCACAGGAGGAGTCCCAATCCTCTAAGAATTAATTTTCTACAACAAAAGAAACTTTAGGCACTAGTTAGCAAATTCCAGATAACTTGGATGATCTTCACTAGATGATTTGTCAATCTAGTGGATTGAGTGTTGAGTCCTAGTCTTCATGAGTTTTCATAAAAACTTTGTGGAAAAGACTCTAGACAAATATGATTTCAGTATTTTATGAAACCATGATTTATTTTAGTCCTATATTTGTAACTCTCCCAAAATATACTACCTAGATACTTATGAGATCTTTTGTCAGTGGTAGGTCTAGTGGTGCGTCAGTTTGACAAAACTCTTAGGCTAATCAACAATGGTGGTTTCCCTATTGACTTGCACAAAGTAGATCTACCATGGATCTGATACCATTATTAGATTTTGCAGAATGAGTCTTGAGAGATAACAACAACAAGATGTAGAATAACATGAAATAAAGTAAATTTGCTAGATGACTAAAGTATGTTGAAAAAATAAATCATATAAAAGATTACAATGTAGCTATGGAGGAAGTGAGCACTCCATTAACAAAGCTACAGATCTACATTGTATCCATCACCAATGAATGGTGTGGCATACAAAACTACACAATCAACTAAGCTACGCTATCTGACTATGTCCCCCGACTCTCCTCTATCTATCTAAGAGGCCATCCTTATATAGGTAAAATAAGATACTTGGCCAACACTCTATCTAGCTGTGCAAGGGACAACTTGCACATTGACACTTGTGCATTTATTACATTGTTTGAAGTAACTAGATAACTTGCATAGGAAGTAATCTAGATATGTATCTTGGAGGATACATTTACATAACTCAAATGATGGAATAGACTCTATTTACAACATAAGTAAATGGTTTGATGTTTCCAAATACTTCTCATACAAGGCACATCTAAAGGGTCAATAATATCCTTAGATATATATATTAAATTAATAAATACAATGAATTTATTAAATTAATAAGATTATATAATATAGTATGATATAAAAGAATTAATGAATTGTTGGATATATAAATTAAAATTTAAAGCATTAAGCATTTTGTGAACCATTGGTCTAAACCATTATCTTTAAAAAATTAAACTAAAAAGAATAATAGAATTAAATTTAAAAATTACATTCAAGTTTGGATTCATATTATTAGCTCATTTGATGAATGTATAAAAACATGGTGCTTACATGAGAAGCTCCAAGTATGGAAAAATATAGGCTAGCTACTTAGTTACAAGATTTGAATATCTCTATGGGTGTGATTTACAATAATAGACTTGGTCCAAATTATTTAAATCAATTCATCATAAGATGACAATATCCAAAAGTTGGGTTTATCAAAATTAAATATAATAGTGCTTCCCCATAATTAATAAAAATAAAAAAACAAGGAAAGCTAATTGAGGTGGTGATTTTAGGAATAATAAAGGTCACTCTTCTCAGCTCCTCTAATTCATATAGAAATTTGGTAAACAACTATAAATAGGCTAGGGTGCTTCTTACATGTAACAAGAGAGACATGGAAAAAGGATTGAGATTATAGTGGAGAATGGAAAAATAATAACATTATCTTGTATGTCCATAAATTATTGATGGAGGTAGTATCATAGAAATATCAAGTTGTCTATAGATAATAAAATAAAGTGACAAATAATTTAGCCAATTGTAGCATCAATCTTCATCTTTAGAAAATTCAAATTTTAGAATGTAACTAGCTATGAGATATTTATCTCTCAATGAAAATTTTATCAAAGATTTGGTAGGGAAAAATTATTAGAATGAGAGATTTAGTAATATAAAAGAAAAAAAAAATAGATATGGTATAATTCCCCTAATAATTTTTTTTTTTAATATTTGTCCAAATAGAATCTAAGATATAATTTGTTAAAAAATATTATTCAATAGTATGAGCCTACAAGGGCTTCACTTCCCATGGGTATTATGATAATACAATATGCTTTAATACCACTGTTTGATTCATTGAAACTCATGGTAATGCAGTCATGATCTAATATGAATGTTCCTTGTTTCATTCTCATATAATCAGTTAAAAAATATCAAATAATAATATTTAATAAAGAAAATTTGGATCAAGAGTAAAGGGTTGCAATTATATAAGCATAATTAATGTTCAAATACTCATATTACAGTGACATATTTTTAATGAGGTGGATTACAATAGCCCATGCATTTTAGAGCAATTGGTGGGGATTGAAGAGTTCACATCCCAAACCAAGGTTCAAATCTCACGAGTGAATCTTAAAATTTTATTATTTTTCAGAGCTGAGAATAAGGGTGAGAAAATATTGAGGTCTTCAGCTATGGTGAAAGAGCAACAAATTCATTCTAAGTGTATCAATTCTTAAAACCCTTACCATGAATGCAACAAATATTATTTTCAAAAAATTATCGAAGCTAAGGAATGCTAAGAGAAAGAAGAGACAGGAGCAAGTGTGAGCCAGAAGCAAGTACGAGCCAGGAGGGAGTGCAAGCTAGGAGGAGTGAAATCTAGGGGGAAGTGCAGGCTAGGAGCAAGTGTGGGCCAAGATGGGGTGTGAGCCAATATTGATATCTTCAAATATGGTGGAAGAACAACAAATTCATCAAGAGTGTATTGATGCTTCAAACCCTTACCATGAATACCATAAATATTATTTCTAAAAGATATTTTAAGCAAAGGAACGTCATGAGAAAGAAGAGACATGAGTGAGTGTAATCCAAGAGGGAGTGCAAGCTGAGAGGGAGTGTGTGTTAGGAGGAACTGCGAGCTGGGAGCAAGTGTGAGCTAAGAGGGAGTGCAATCCAAGAGGGAGTGCAAGCTAGGAGCGATCCCCAACCCCAACCCCACTAGTTAGTTTGGAAGGAAATTCATATTTAAAATCCCTAATGGGAAGTGAGGATGCCCTACCTGGAAGTATGCTATATATAATAGAATATGTGTTGCCATGGATATTTTAAATCCTTTGCCATAATCCATTAATATTAAATTTGAATCAAAAGAATTGGATCAACAAGTGGATTATGAAACCATTGCATTTTGTTGTTTCAATTGTTATGAAACTAGCCACTTGGAAAGAGTCTGCAAAGTGAAAACTATGAATAAAGAGACATAAAATGTTAGTCATAAGAAAAAAATTAAGGTGAATTAAGGAAATCACACATTAATAGAAAGTAGATCAGATCAAGGATATTCCACTTCTAAATAAGGGACAAAAAAACATCTTATGGAAAATGCCACCATAACCTACTTGAATCAACAATTAGAAGAAACAAAGAAGGATATAAGAGATGAGAAAGTACAATATAAAAATTCAAATTTAGAAGGAATCAAAATTGCAAAGGTAAATATGGAGGATAATTCAAACACAAAGACAACAGAAGAGGTCAATATATTTCTAAGTAAATCATCTTCATTTTCCTCAAGCAGTATAGAATCCTCTCCTGGTAATAAAAATAAAAGTGGTATAGAGGTTATCCATTTCACTTTAGGATTTCAAGAGCAACATAATAAATAAATGAGGATGGAGGAAGTTTGAAACAATTTAGGATTTTTAGGGCAAAATGAGAAGGTAATTGCTTTGAAAGAGCGTCCTTGCACTTTAGGGTTTCTAGGATAATATAAAGGAGAATATGCTTTTGAGGTTACTCCTTGCTCTACAAATCCTAGACAACAAGACAAACCTACATATGATAAGTCTTACTTTGAGCAGTGTGAGAAGATTAAAGAGATGGATAAAGATGAAAATATTGGTGAAAATGAAAAAAAAAAGACTCAAGAAGCAAAAACAAAGAGAAAAAGAAACCTAAAGGGATTGATATAGGAAAACAAAAGCAAATAACAAGAAGTGGGGCTAAACCCACAAATAAAAACAAAAAATGACAATAAAAATAATATCTTGGAATATTAGGGGCATGAATAGAAACCCTAAAAAAAGGTATTAAGAAACTATCAGATTATTATAGACATAATATTTAAATTTATAAATATGAAAAATGTGCAACAAATATTTTAGACATTCATGGTGTTGAATTTTATCCTGACAAAATTTCAATTTCGAAAGGTATCTATATGAAATGATAAAAATGAGTTGACTGCGAAAACTTAGCAAAGAGGAAGATGGAAAATCTCTTTGATAAGGAAGGTAAAAGAAGAATATTTTTGATAGAAAGGCAGGTTGGATATGATTTAATTAATTTGATAGAAATGTAATGAGAGCAATGTAATATTTAATTTTTTCAATGGGAGTGCCCCCAATAGAAGCCACACATAGCTTATTAAAAAACAAACAAAAAAAAGATGGATTGCAATAGTTTAGATTATTGTAGTATTGTGATATGGCCGCTCATTGAAATAGTTATAATGCGGTGCATCTTATATTTATTTTTCATAAAATTATAAAAGAACATTCAACCCTTCATGATTGTAGGTGCTTTCAAATAAAAAGAAGAGGAGTACTATAATTTTATCCCTAGTCACCAATCAATTACTTCTATATGAATTGGAAGTTAGATTTTTTTAGAATAATCAATATTGGTATATTAGAATTATAAAAGATAAGCTTGCAGAAGAGGACAAGTTAGGGACCATAACTAAAATAAGTGACATAATTATTCTCACAAAGACTTACAATCATGAAGTTTGTTAAACTCTAATATTTGAATGATATAGGAAAATAATAGTATGAAATTAAGGAACAAGAAATTATAGGACATGGAGGAATTTTAACAACTCATTCAATTAATCTTTAAAAAATAGGTATGGAGTTATTTTAAATAAAAATCCATAACATTATGAAATTTAAAATAAATTAATTTAAGCTTTATTGCTCATATCAAGCCATATTTTATTTCTATTGGGCACATTAGTGCTCAATATGTGCATTTCTCCATGCTTAATAGGTTCATTGATGAAGAACACAAGTTTATACTAAGAGGGGGGGTGAATAGTATAAGATAAAAATTTTCTCTTTTACTTTCATAGCAATAACTTCAAATAATATCAATGCAATAATGAAGCAATATACAAATCATCACACACATAAGAGATAAAAAGTTTTACATGGAAAACACCCTCTCAGGAGAAAACCATGGGAAAATATTGCTTATATTTTTCTTCAATAAATTTCATTGGCACCAACCCACAGGAGACACCAATCCCCTATACACGTTCATGGACACCAATCAAAAGGAGAAACCAATTCCCTATACAAGTTAATGGACACCAATCCGCAGGAGACACCAATCCCCTATACAAGTTCGTGGACACCAATCCACGGGAGACACCAATTCCCTTGCTCAAGTTTGTGGACAAAAATACACAAGAGACACCAATCCCATTGCTCAAGTTCATGGACACCAAGCCACAAGAGACACCAATCCGCTTGCTCAAGTTCATGGACACCAATCCCCTTGCTCAGGTTCATGGACACCAATCCATAGGAGACACCAATCCCCTTTCTCAGGATCGTGGACATCAATCCACAAGAGACACCAATCTCCTTGCTCAGGTTCATGGAAACCAATCCACAGGAGACACCAATCTCATTGTTTAGTTTTATGGACACCAAATCTTGCTCACAAACACTGCTCAAATCTGCTCACAAACATTGCTTAAATCTGCTCCAAAATATGCTCACAAATACTACTCAAATTTTATCCAAAACCTGCTCATAAACACTGCTCAAATATGCTCCAAAACCTGCTCACAAATACTGCTCAAATCTGCTCCAAAACTTGATCAATAATGGCATCAAGTTTTTCACCTTTTCTTGAGTTTGCTTTCTTCAACTGAAAGCAATTCAAACATATTCTACCTAGAATTATTTTAGCTTCATGAACATATAGAGGATGATATGCACTAGTGTAGAAAGCTTCAAATGGTCAATATGTTCTTCACATTCATTTAGTCTATTGCTTCCACATATCTCACATTTATTGCATTTTAAAGGTAGCTCAAATCTAGCTTTAGATAGCTTATTTGTGTGTTGAATTGGAGATGCTAATACCTTGCTCTTCTTCCAATCTCATGTGCACCTTTTCTTCTTCTTGAAATGGTTGAATTGTCCTTCCTTGTCAATTGAATACTTGGGTGAATATGTGACCTTAATCCTCTTACTCTATTCTTTGAAGCCTTGACTTGTTTCAAATTCATACCTTCTAAATCTACCTCAATAATGATGATCTTTCTTTTGCATGTGCTTTCCAAATCTGCCTTGACAAAATGATTTTTCTCTTGTATATGCCTTCCAAATCTGCCTTAATAATAATGATCCTTTTTAAAAAATAAAATAAAACTTTATAACAATAACATGACTCCTTATGTCTCCATTTCTAAAACTTGCAAAATAAAACTTTATAACAACATGACTCCTTATATCTCCCTTTTATAACTTGAAAAATAAAACTTTATAAACAACAAACCGACTCCTTATATCTCCTTTAAATAACTTGCAAAATAAAAAATTATAATAATAACATGACACCATTTATCTCCCTTTTATCAAATTTAATTTAAAAATTTTACCCTTACCTTGCACAACAAAACTTAGCAAGCCGCGGATGAGATTCGACCTTCTGACCTCTAGTAGTACAATGCCCTAACGTGGGCTAGTGACCAACTAAGCTAACGCAGTGGATGAAGCCAAAAGGTACAATAGAATACTTAACTCCTTGGTTGCACTATCTCAAATACCAAATGCTTCAACAAAATAGGCATCGAGGAGATTCGACCCTCGAACCTTTTGCATCGTAGCACCCTAACACAAGCTAGTCAACCGACTGGGCTACCCTAGTGGATGAAACCAAAGGGGCACAATAGAATACTTAACTCCTTCGGATCGTTGCTATGCCACCGAACTTGCACTCCTCTCCTCCCTTGTCTTCTACTCATTGCTCGCTCTCCTCTCTTGTCTTCTACTCGCTACTCGCACTCCTCTCTTATCTTCTACTCGCTGCTCACACTCCTCTCGAAGGATATTTGATTTTCTTACAACCTTGCAAAATGAATTATTGCCTCATATAAATATGCTTTTCCTTTGTCTTTCATGCCCAAGGAGGTCGGCCCATCATTTAAACATTTGAATTTTAATTTCACTTTTGTATGGTGTGCTCAAGGAGGTCAGCCCATGCATATTTAATTTTTTGTAATTCAAACTCACTTCAAGTCATCCCAATATTTTTGTCTTTATATTATAATATTAAATCTATGATTTAAATATAATAATATTTGAATATCTATTTAAATATTTTGATTTAAATATTAAAGCACCCTTGAAGATATTTGTCTTGATATCAATGTTAACTTATATGATTAAATCACCCTTGAAGATATCTACATTAACATCAATGACAACTCAATAATTCTAACAATCTCCCTCTTTGTCATTGATGGCAACCCTGCAAAGAAATTGTCCTGTTGGCATTTTTGCCACATTATTTTGATTGTTGATTATTCTTGCATAAAATGTTGAAGTTCTCACTTTTACATGAGTTTTGATGGCAAAACAGCTAAGTTCGAAGACTGTCGCAATATCGCGACAAAAAGCAGCATGGAGAGCACAGTTTCAAAACTGTCGTGATATCACGACATGTCGTGTTATCGCAGGTCTTTCGAGGAGAGAGAAGCAAAAGTCAAAAAATATCACGATATCACGATGTGTTGGAGTTTCGTGGTCAAAATGGTCAACGGAGGTAGCACAGCAAAGACGTCGCGATATCGCGACAGGAAGTGGCCATGATGAAGAAGACAAGGAAACATCGCGATTTTGCGACATATTGGAGTAGAAGGACCAAGTGCAGAGAATTTTCGCGATATCGCGACATGTCACGTTTTCGTGAAGTGGAAGCAAAGAGGCAGCCAGATTGTACGGAATGTCACGATTTCGCGACATGACGAATTTTCGCGATCAAGAGCAGTAAAGTCCAAGGAGATAGAACCTGTCGCGATTTCGCGAGATTGAAGAACATTTTGAGGCAAGCGTGTCATGTTTTTGCAGGTTAGAAGCAGGACCGTATAGGGTGGATGAAAATTGTTGCAAAATTGCAACATGTCTTATTTTCGCGACATAGAAGCGAAGATTGAGCAGCAAGAAGATAGTGTATCGATTTCGCGACTTGTATGGTTTTCGTGACCCAGAGATAAAACAAAGATGCCGATGGAAGAACGTAGCGAAAGCGCGACTTGTCTTGTTTTCACGATGTATAAGTGAGACATAGCCAAAAGAGAGAAAGGTGTAGCGAAATTGCGCCTTGTCGCGTTTTCGTGGAAACAGAGCGAAGAAAGAGCATAATAGTACGGAACGTCGTGATTTCGCGACGCGTCACGTTTTCACGAGCTAAGGTAGCGAAGGAGACAAAGGAGCCGAATACGCAGCGATTTCGCGACATGGTTGATTTTTGTGGTCCCAAAGTGACAAAAGTGTACGGAGCAGAGATACGTCACGATTTCTCAACATGTCGCGTTTTCGTGACCCGTTACAGTTTCGCGCCAGGAAGTAGTTCAAACGGCTCGATGAAGTTTTGCGATTTCCAAGGATTAAAAGCACTCCAGAATTAAATGTTTTGCTGCTTTCCAATGCGAGCAAGGTAGAAGAATGTGTCCAAGACACCAAAATTAAAGATTTCAGTATCCAAAGCTGTTGTTCGTGATTTTTCTAACGGTTCAAGCATGTTTCTAGAACGACCATTTAATGAAGACGACCGACTCTTTATTTCATTCAATTTATGATTTCTTCGAGGCTGGTTTAAGGGGATCATTTCCTTGTTTTTGTTGCACATTTTGTAGATCTCGAGGAATTTCGTTGCAAGTTTTAAATGCTGTAAAGAAGCAAGACTTCTATATAAATCAATGTAGATCTCCGAAAGAGATATTGGGAGTTTGAGAGACATGTTGCATGAAAGCTTTCAAGTTCTTTGCATGAATGAAAGATATTTGGCCTCTGATTTTGCAAGCGTCTTTCTGTGTGATTTCCTTCTATTTCATGCATTTCTCAATTATGCTCATCTTTCTGATCTGTTGTTAGATTTGAATTCTGTGTCTGAGTTTGAATATTGCTAGTGAGGAAGTGAGTTCTGGAATGCAATCCTGGAGGTTGTCTGCACAAGGTCGTAAGTGGATTATGCTGTATTCTGTTATTATATGTTGTTTATACACTTGAAGTTAAATTCTTGCTGAGTTTCTTTCCCCGATCATATAAATTCGGCCTACGGCCATATTTCCCATCTCTTTTCGTAATTTCCCGTTTCTTTCTGCATATTTCCAATTTCTTTCCTACAACTCTAGTCTTGAAACAAGCTTAGATTTAGTAAGGGAACCAGCCCTCTTTGGAGATTGGTCTGGGAGACATCTCTTTCTCCTAGCCTTTCAATTTTGGTCGAGTCTAGGGCGCATTTCGTAGAAAATCCTTTCCTGTGGCAGATTCGTGACCAACAGTTTTTGGCACGCCCGGTGGGACAGATAGTTTCTGTCTCAGAAAGATCCACATATTTGTTTAAACACCCGGAGGTATCAAGATTTTGATGAGCTGTCTTGACCTCATAGCGGAGATTTGTAAGTTCATCTGGCGACTCTGCTGAGCGAAGATTCAAATTTCTTGGTCGTAGATGCCTTTTCAAGCTGAAAGAAGATACCCCGGAGGAATCAAGGTTTGGTAAGCAGCCTTGACCTTACAAGCAGAGGAAAGAATGTTCACTTGGCGACTCTGACTTGGCGACAGCCATGATCTCGCAGACCACTACTATAATGGCGAGGGTATGTCCTAGATGGGATGATCCTGGCCCTCTAAATCTCCAAATCCAGCATGAGATTCCCAAAAGTGCCCTGAAAGCCCTAACAAAATATGATGGCACCGAGGGCATGGCTCTGGAGCATATTGAATATGTTGCCACTTTGTCAACCATCCATGGCATAAACCATGAGGATGTCATGCTCAAACTTCTGGTTCTACCTTTGGAAGGAAGGGCGTTATAGTGGTACAGACTGCTCAGACATCAAAGCATCAGCTCATGGGACCACTTAGCGGGAGCACTAATCAGAAGATTTGACGAAGATCCCTTTAATGGCTCTCAGGATCCCTTTCAGCTTTTAATGTACATCACGAGAGCACCTCTAGAGAGCATCACGGACTTCAATGTCCGATTTTGCAGAAGCTGGAAGAGAATTCCAAAGAAGATCCGACCGACACCCACCCAAGCCCACCTCTTCTATGTTCGAGCTTTCCATCCGGACATAGGCCTCCTCTTACTGTAATCAGGCAAACGTCAATTCCCTCAAATATTTGAGGAAGCAGTACGAGTGGAGCAGCTTTTGCTCCTATCAAGAAAATTGCCGTGGGGAGAAACTCCATTACCTTATCCGATAGTCACCACTCCTGTTTACCCTGCGCAGTATTCATCATGGCAGATCCCTAATACTATGCAGAGACCTGCAATGCAGTTGTGTGGAACTCAAGAGGCACATTTCATCCAAAGCCAACGATGGGCATATGCAAGTACTTTCCCAGCAATGAATAATATGGTTGCTTGCAATTTCTATCAGGAGATGGATCAAGAGGAGATGAGCGAAGGAGAAGAGGAACAAACTCAGGTGGTAGAAATTGAGAGCAAAGAGGGCACAATTTTGCATAGCACGCAAATATTTAGCCAGAATCTGTTAAGCATGCCTCACCAACAGGCTGAACCTGAAGAGATATTGGAGGAACCTGTACTCAGCCCACAACTAGGGGACTCTTCAAGATGGTGGTATTGGCTTCAGCCATTACTACAACTGGTACCCACAGAGCTCTCCATGTGGCAAATCTCTTTGCTACATTATTTGTCGACTGTGTGGGTACTGGCATGCAGGATATCTTGCCCATGTCTGCAACATGGAGAACTTTGAGAGGTCATCCCAATTTCAAAGATCGATTGAAGTATGATCAGATCTGGTCTGGTCACTGCCGATTCACTAGATAACCCCTAAGACTGGGTTTGTGGTGGCGGCATGCCAATCATGTTGCAAACTTTTGTATATAGCGCAAAAAAAAAAACAACAACAAAAAAAAAAAACAGAAAAAGAAAAAAAAAGTATTGTTTTCATCGGCTCTTTTTGCATGCGAGCCCGCAGGTACGTATTTATTTCTTTTCTCTTCTTCCTTCCCAGCAGTTCGTGGCTTCTTCTCAATTTCTTCCTTCCCCCTCCTTTATTTTCATTTCCTTCCCCTCTTCATTCCTTCTTCTCCTACTCCTTTTTCTTCTGCAAGTAATCAAGCCACTGTTGTTGTTTCTTTTTCCCTTTCTGGTATTCCCGTTTCTTCTTTTCCTTTTCTTCTAATTTCTTTGTTGTTTTAGCATTTATCCACAGTTCATCCTGTGTTTGTCGTCTCTTCCACTTCCATTCCATTATTCCATTCACTTTCGTTTCCCTTTCATAGTAGTTGGTAGCACAGAAGCACTCTGTTACTGTATCTATCGCATCACTCCCTCACTCCACTATTCCATCATTTACCATTTCCATTCCATAGTTCTCACTCCACTTATTTCATTCATTTTCGTTTTGCAACCTCTTGTGCTTTCATGGAGATTCTTTTACAGCACCTGGTCAGCTAAGCCAAATACAGATTCCTTGAGTTTTCAGTCATTCAGCAAGAGTTGTTGCAGTAGTCTACAGAGATGTACCACAGCAGCCAGCTTTCTTTTCTCAAATTTTCTTGGCTCTGTTGCCCAATGGATTCAGGCCTGGTATTCATGCATACAGCAGAACTGTATACCCCGCGAGCCGCCAAGAATGTTGGTATTTTTACCACATTATTTTGATTGTTGATTATTCCTACATAAAATGTTGAAGTTCTCACTTTTACATGAGTTTTGATGGCAAAACAGCTAAGTCCGAAGACTGTCGCGATATCGCGACAAAAAGCAGCATGGAGAGCATAGTTTCAAAACTATCGCGATATCGCGACATGTCGCGTTATCGCACGTATTTCGAGGAGAGAGAAGTAAAAGTCAAAAAATGTCACGATATCGCGACGTGTTGGAGTTTCATGGTCAAAATGGTCAACGGAGGTAGCGCAGCAAAGACGTCACGATATTGCGATAGGAAGTGGCCATGATGAAGAAGACAAGGAAACGTCGCGGTTTCGTGACATATTGGAGCAGAAGAACCAAGTATAGAGAATTGTCGTGATATCGTGACATGTCACGTTTTCGCGAAGTGGAAGCAAAGAGGTAGCCAGATTGTACGAAATGTCGCGATTTCGCGACATGACGAATTTTCATGATCAAGAGCAGTAAAGTCCAAGGAGATAGAACCTGTCACAATTTCGTGACATGATGGAGATTGAAGAACCTTTTGAGGCAAGCGTGTCATGTTTTCGCAGGTTAGAAGCAAGACCGTACAGGGTGGATGAAAATTGTCACAAAATTGCAACATGTCTTGTTTTCGTGACATAGAAGCGAAGATTGAGCAGCGAGAAGATAGTGTATCGATTTCGCGACTTGTATGGTTTTCGTGACCCAGAGATAAAACAAATATGTCGATGGAAGAACGTAGCGAAAGCGCGACTTGTCTTGTTTTCGCAACGTATAAGTGAGACACAGCCAAAAGAGAGAAAGGTGTAGCGAAATCGTGCCTTGTCGCGTTTTCACGGTTCAAAGCAGCAAAGAGAACAACATGGATGAAGAACGTAGCGAAATCGTGCCTTGTCACGTTTTCACGAAAACAGAGCGAAGAAAGAGCATAATAGTACGGAACGTCGTGATTTCGTGACGCGTCGTGTTTTCGCGAGCTAAGGTAGCAAAGGAGACAAAGGAGTCGAATACGCAGCGATTTTGTGACATGGTTGATTTTTGCGGTCCCAAAGTGACAAAAGTGTACGGAGCAGAGATACGTCGCGATTTCATGACATGTCACATTTTCGTGACCCGTTACAGTTTCGTTCCAGGAAGCAGTTCAAACGACCCGATGAAGTTTTGCGATTTCCAAGGATTAAAAGCACTCCAGAATTAAATGTTTTGCTGCTTTCCAATGCGAGCAAGGTAGAAGAACGTGTCCAAGCCACCAAAATTAAAGATTTCAGTATCCAAAGCTGTTGTTCGTGATTTTTCTAACGGTTCAAGCATGTTTCGAGAATGACCATTTAATGAAGACGACCGACTCCTTATTTCATTCAATTTTTGATTTCTTCGAGGCTGGTTTAAGGGGATCATTTCCTTGTTTTTGTTGCACATTTTGTAGATCTCGAGGAAGTTCGTTGCAAGTTTTAAATGTTGTAAAGAAGCAAGACTTCTATATAAATCAATGTAGATCTCAGAAAGAGATATTGGGAGTTTGAGAGACATGTTGCATGAAAGCTTTCAAGTTCTTTGCATGAATGAAAGATATTTGGCCTCTGATTTTGCAAGCGTCTTTCTGTGTGATTTCCTTCTATTTCATGCATTTCTCAATTATGCTCGTCTTTCTGATCTGCTATTAGATTTGAATTCTATGTCTGAGTTTGAATATTGCTAGTGAGGAAGTGAGTTCTAGAATGCAATCCTAGAGGTTGTCTGTGTAAGGTCGTAAGTGGATTATGCTGTATTCTGTTATTATATGTTGTTTATATGCTTGAAGTTAAATTCTTGCTGAGTTTCTTTCCTCGATCATATAAATTCGGCCTACGGCCATATTTCCCATCTCTTTCCATAATTTCCCGTTTCTTTCTGCATATTTTCGATTTCTTTCCTGCAACTCTAGTCTTGAAACAAGCTTAGATTTAGTAAGGGAACCAGCCCTCTCTGGAGATTGGTCTGGGAGACATCTCTTTCTCCCAGCCTTTCAATGTTGGCTGGGTCTAGGGCGCATTTCGTAGAAAACCCTTTCTTGTGGCAGATTCATGACCAACATGTCCTTTACTGAAATAGGATCACCAGTTGCACCCCTTGACAAGCTGCTCCCTCTTACTAAAACTCTCCCCATTTGACATCAATGGCAAAGGCTCCTCGGGGCTGTAAGATAAGACACTTGACAACACTCCCTTTCTACCTACTTTTCTTGAGACTTCTATTATGATATGGGAGCGAAACTCCCAAATTACTATGCTCCTTTTCTTGTTCTATTTTCTTTCTCCAAACTTTGAAGGTCATATTTTTTTGCACAGTTTGACCATCCTCCTTACTTGATTTTGAAAGTTCAGGGAATATTGTTCTACACCATCTAGATGTATGTCCAAAATTATTACATTTGTAACATATGATGTTGTAGTCCATGAGAGGTGCAAATGAGTTGAAATTCCTCTTGGTGAAGCCAAAATCATTCTTAGCATGGTCCCTGCAATTTACAGCTTTATGACCAAATTGGTGACATGAGAAATAATAACCATGGAAGAAACATTGAAACCTATTTGATTGCCTTGGAGGATATTACCACATGGTTATGTCATTGTTGTTTCTGTGATGGAATTCGTTCCTTGATGATGCTTTGTTTTCTTCCTCCTTGATGCTTCCACTTCTTAATACATCAGCATAGGTCTCAGGCTCTTCTTTAATTATTTTCATTGATGTATCTCTTCCTTTTGAGCTTGACTCCCCCTTTTGTTTTCTTTAACCTTATTCAAAACCAAGTCCAATATTTATAGTCGAAGATTTATGTGCTTTGATAATATCACCCAAGAGATATGTGTTTTTCTCAAGCATAATATTTTGTTGTAGCTTATCATTAGATTCTTCCACTTCCTTCTTGAAATAAATAGCTTCATAGTTTAGTTTTTCACATTCCAACTCTTTTGTCTTTTGTTGCTCAACCATACCTTCTTCAATTTGCTTTGCCTCTTCAACTTTAACTTTTAATTCAATGAGTTCTTGCGACAACTTTGCCTTTGTCATCTCATCCTCTTGTACTTGAGTCTTCAATATTGATTTCTTCTTTCTAAGCCTTTTCAACTCTTTAAGAGCAACAACAAGTTCCTCTTCTATGTCAACTATGGCTTCCTCTTCATTTTTTAAATCTTTCTTCCCTTTTTGGCTTTTGACAACAGGAGCATCTTCTTTCAGCTTCTTAGCCATGTGTGTTCTTGTAAGATATTCCTTCAAGCGGTTAGGCTTTCACGAAGGAACCTGCTCTGATACCAATTGAATAACACAAGCTTATACTAAGAGGGGGTGAATAGTATAAGATAAAACTTTTATCTTTTCTTTTCAAAGAATTAACTTCAAATAATATTAATGCAATAATGAAGCAATGCACAAATCATCACACATATAAGAGACAAATATTTTTACATGGAAACACCCTCTTAAGATAAAACCACGATAAAATATTGCTTATATATTTATTTAATAAATTTTATGGGCATCAACCCACAAGAGACACCAATTCCCTATATAAGTTCATGGACACCAATCCATAGAAGATACCAATCCCCTATACAATTTTATGGACACCAACCCACAAGAGACACCAATCCCCTATACAAGTTCATGGACACCAATCCACAAGAGACACTAATCCCCTTGCTCAAGTTTGTGGACACAAATCCATAGGAGACACCAATATCCTTGCTCAAGTTCATGGACACCAATCCACAGGAGACACTAATCCCCTTGCTCAAGTTTGTGGAAACTAATCCATAGGAGACACCAATCCCATTCCTCAGGTTTGTGGACACCAATCCATAGGAGACACCAATCCCCTTGCTTAGATTCGTGGACACCAATCCATAGGATACACCAATCCCCTTACTCAATTTAATGGACACCAATCCACAGGATACACCAATCCCCTTACTCAAGTTCATGAACACCAATACACAAGAGACACCAATCCCCTTGCTTGGGTTCATGGACACCAAATCTTGCTCACAAACACTTCTCAAATATGATTCAAAATCTGCTCACAAACACTGCTCAAATCTACTCCAAAATTTGCTCACAAACCTAAGCAAGGGGATTGGTGCAAGTTCGTGGACATTAATCCATAAGAGACACCAATCCCCTTGCTCGGGTTTATGGACACCAATCCCCTTGATCGGGTTTGTGGACACCAATCCATAGGAGACACCAATCCCCTTACTTAGATTCATGGACACCAATCCACAGGATACACCAATCCCCTTGTTCAATTTCATGGACACCAATCCACAAGAGACACCAATTCCCTTACTCAAGTTTATGGACACCAATACACATGAGACACTAATCCCCTTTCTCAGGTTCGTGGACACCAAATATTACTCACAAACACTCCTCAAATTTGATTCAAAATTTGCTCACAAACACTGCTCAAATATACTCCAAAATCTACTCATAAACCTAAGCAAGGGGATTGGTGCAAGTTCGTGGAAACTAATCCATAGGAGACACCAATCCCCTTGCTTAGGTTTGTGGACACCAATCCATATGAGACACCAATCCCCTTGCTTAGATTCATGGACACCAATCCACAGGATACACCAATCCCCTTGCTCAATTTTATGGACACCAATCCATAGGAGACACCAATCCCCTTACTCAAGTTCATGGACACCAATCCACTTGCTCAGGTTTGTGGACACCAAATCTTGCTCACAAACACTGCTCAAATTTGATTCAAAATATGCTCACAAACACTACTCAAATCTACTCCAAAATCTACTCACAATACTACTCAAATTAGATCCAAAACTTACTCACAAACACTGCTCAAATCTGCTCCAAAACTTGCTCACAAATATTGCTCAAATCTACTCCAAAACTTGATCAATAATGGCATCAAGTTTTTCACATTTTCTTGAGTTTGCTTTCTTCAACTAAAAGCAATTCAAACATATTCTACTAGAATGATTTTATATTCATGAACATATAGAGGATGATATGCACTAGTGTAGAAAGCTTCAAATGGTCAATATGTTCTTCACATTCATTTAGTCTATTGCTTCCACATATCTCACATTTATTGCATTTTAAAGGTAGCTCAAATCTAGCATTACATAGCTTATTTGTGTGTTGAATTGGAGATGCTAATACCTTGCTCTTCTTCCACTCTCATGTGCACCTTTTCTTCTTCTTGAAATGGTTGAATTGTCCTTCCTTGTCAATTGAATACTTGGATGAATATGTGACCTTAATCCTCGTACTCTATTCTTTGAAGCCTTTACTTGTTTCAAATTCATACCTTCTAAATCTACCTCAATAATGATGATCTTTCTTTTGCATGTGCTTTCCAAATCTGCCTTGACAAAATGATTTTTCTCTTGTATATGCCTTCCAAATCTGCCTTAGTAATAATGATCCTTTTTAAAAAATAAAATAAAACTTTATAACAATAACATGACTCCTTATATCTCCTTTTTTAAAACTTGTAAAATAAAACTTTATAATAACAATGACTCCTTATATCTCCCTTTTATAACTTGCAAAATAAAACTTTATAAACAACAAACTGACTCCTTATATCTCTTTTCAATAACTTGCAAAAAAAACTTTATAATAACAACATGACACCTTATATCTCCCTTTTATCAAATTTAATTTAAAAAACTTACCCTTACCTTGCACAACAAAACTTAGCAAGTCCTGGATGAGATTCGACCTTCTGACCTATAGTAGTGTAGCGCCCTAACATGGGCTAGTGACTAAATGAGCTAACACAGTAGATGAAACCAAAAGGTACAATAGAATACTTAACTCCTTCATTGCACTATCTTGAACACCAAACACTTCAGCAAAACATGCGTTGAGGAGATTCGATCCTATAACCTTCTACATCGCAGTGCCCTAACACAGGTTAGTCAATCAACTGGGTTACTCCAATGGATGAAACCAAAGGGGCACAATAGAATACTTAACTCCTTTGAATCACTACTACGCCATCAAACTTGCACTCCTCTCCTCCCTTGTCTTCTACTCGTTGCTCGCTCTCCTCTCTTGTCTTCTACTCGCTGCTCGCACTCCTCTCTTGTCTTCTACTCACTGCTCGCACTCCTCTTGAAGGATATTTGATTTTATTACAACCTTGCAAAATGAATTATTGCCTCATATAAATATGCTTTTCCTTTGTCTTTCGTGCCCAAGGAGGTTGACCCATCATTTAAACATTTGAATTTTAATTTCATTTTTGTATGGTGCGCTCAAGGAGGTCAACCCATGCATATTTGATTTTTTGAATTTCAAACTCACTTCAAGTCGACCCACTCTTTTTGCCTTTATATTATAATATTAAATCTATGATTTAAATATTATAATATTTGAATATCTATTTAAATATTTTGATTTAAATATTAAATCACCCTTGAAGATATCTATCTTGAAATCAATGACAAATCGTATGATTAAGTCACCCTTTAAGATATCTACCTCGACATCAATGACAACTCAATAATTCTAACAATCTCCCCCTTTGTCATTGATGGCAACCCTACAAAGAAATTTTCCTTTACTAAAATAGTATCACAAGTTGCTTCCCCTGGCAAGCTGATCCCCCTTATTTAAACTCTCCTCATTTGACATCAATGGCAAAGGCTCATTGGGGTTGTAATATAAGACACTTGACAACGTTCCCTTTCTAATTTCTTTTCTTGAGACTTCAATTATGAGATGGGAGTGAAACTCCCAAATTACTATGCTCCTTTTCTTGTTCTATTTTCTTTCTCCAAAATTTGGAGGTCATATTCTTTTGCACAATTTGACCATCCTCCTTCTTACTTGATTTTGAAAGTTTAGGGAATATTGTTCTACACCATCTAGTTGTATGCCCAAAATTATTACATTTGTAACATATGATGTTGTAGTCCACGAGAGGTTCAAATGAATTGAAATTCCTCTTGGTGAACCCAAAATCATTCTTAGCATGGACCCTACAATTTACAACTTTATGACCAAATTGATGACATGAGAAACAATATCCATGGAAGAAATATTGAAACTTGTCTGATTGCCTTGGAGGATATTGTCGCATGGTTCTCTCATTGTTGTTTATGTGATAGACTTCATTTATTGATTATTCTTTGTTTTCTTCCCCCTTGATGCTTCCACTTATCAATACATCAGCATAGGTCTTAGGCTCTTCTTTAATTATTTATTTTATGCCTCTCTTCCTTTTGAGCTTAACTTCCCCTTTTGTTTCCTTTGACCTTCTTCAAAACCAAGTCCAGTCTTTATAGTTGAATATTTATGTGCTTTGATAATATCATCCAAAATTTATGTGCTTTTCTCAAGCATAATATTTTGTTGTATCTTATCATTAGATTCTTCCACTTCCTTCCTTAAAGAAACAACTTCATATTTTAGTTTTTCACATTCCAACTCTTTTGTCTTTAGCTGCTCAGCCATACCTTCTTCAATTCGCTTTGCATCTTTAACTTTAACTTTTAAGTCAATGAGTTCTTGCGACTACTTTACCTTTGTCATCTCATCCTCTTGTACTTGAGTCTTCAATCTTGAGTTCTTCCTTCTAAGCCTTTTCAACTCTTCAAGAGCAACAACAAGTTCCTCTTCTATGTCAACTATGGCTTCCTCTTCATTTTTTGAATCTTTCTTCTCTTTTTGGTTTTTGACAACAAGAGCATCTTCTTTCACCTTCTTAGCCATGTGTGTTCTTGTAAGATCTTCCTTCAAGCGGTTAGGCTTTCACAAAGGAACCTGCTCTGATACCAATTGAAGAACACAAGCTTATATTGAGAGAGGGGGTGAACAGTATAAGATAAAACTTTTCTCTTTTCTTTTCAAAGCAATAACTTCAAATAATATCAATGCAATAATGAAGCAATGCACAAATCATTACACACATAAGAGACAAATATTTTTACGTGGAAACACCCTCTTGGGAGAAAACCATGATAAAATATTGTTTATATATATCTTTAATAAATTTTGTGGGCACCAATCCACAGGAGACACCAATCCCATATACAAGTTTATGGACACCAATCCATAGGAGACATCAATCCTCTATACAATTTTGTGGACACAAATCCACATGATACATCAATCCCCTATAAAATTTAATGGACACCAATCCATAAGAGACACCAATATCCTTGCTTAAGTTTGTGGAAACCAATCCATAGGAGACACCAATACCCTTGCTCAAGTTTATGGACATCAATCCATAGGAGAAACCAATTCCCTTGCTCAAGTTTATTGACACCAATCCACAATAGACACCAATCCCCTTGCTCAGGTTTGTGGACACCAATCCACAAGAGACACCAATCTCCTTGCTCGATTTCATGGACACCAATCCACAGGATACACCAATCCCCTTGCTCAGGTTCGTGGACACCAAATCTTGCTCACAAACACTGCTCAAATATGATCCAAAATCTTTTCATAAAAACTGCTCAAATATGCTCCAAAATCTACTCATAAATACTGCTCAAATCTGATCCAAAATCTGCTCACAAACACTGCTCAAATATACTCCAAAACCTGCTCACAAGTATTGCTCAAATCTGCTCCAAAACTTGATCAATAATGGCATCAAGTTTTTCACCTTTTCTTGAGTTTGCTTTCTTCAACTAAAAGCAATTCAAACATATTCTACCCATAATTCTTTTAGCTTCATGAACATATAGAGGATGATATACACTAGTGTAGAAAGCTTCAAATGGTCAATATGTTCTTCACATTAATTTAGTCTGTCGCTTCCACATATCTCACATTTATTACATTTTAAAGGTAGCTCAAATCTAGCATTAGATAACTTACTTGTGTGTTGAATTGGAGATGATAATACCTTGCTCTTCTTCCACTCTCATGTGCACCTTTTCTTCTTCTTGAAATGATTGAATTGTCCTTCCTTGTCAATTGAATACTTGGGTGAATATGTGACCTTAATCCTCTTACTCTATTCTTTGAAGCCTTGACTTGTTTCAAATCCGTGCCTTGATGATCTTCCTTTTGTATGTGCTTTCCAAATCTGCCTTGATAAAATGATTTTCCTCTTGTATATGCCTTCTAAATCCGCCTTAACAAAAAATGGTCCTTTTTAAAAAATAAAATAAAACTTTATAACAACAACATGACTCCTTATATCTCATTTTTTAAAACTTGTAAAATAAAACTTTATAATAACAACATGACTCCTTATATCTCCCTTTTATAACTTGTAAAATAAAACTTTATAAACAACAAACTGACTCCTTATATCTCCTTTCAATAACTTGCAAAATAAAACTTTATAATAATAACATGACACCTTATATCTCCCTTTTATCAAATTTAATTTAAAAACTTTACCCTTACCTTGCACAACAAAACTTAGCAAGTCACGGATGAGATTTGACCTTCTAACCTCTAGTAGCGTAAAGCCTTAACACAGGCTAGTGACCAACTAAGCTAACGTAGTAGATGAAACCAAAAGGTACAATAGATTACATAACTCCTTCGTTGCGCTATCTCAAACACCAAACACTTTAGCAAAACAAGTATCGAGGAGATTCAATCCTCGAACCTTATGCACTGCAACGCCCTAACACGAGATAGTCAACTAACTGGGCTACCCTAGTGGATGAATTAAAATGGGCACAATAGAATACTTAAATCCTTCAGATCACTACTATGCCATCGAACTTGCGCTCCTCTCCTCCCTTTTCTTCTACTCACTGTTTTCTCTCCTCTCTTATCTTCTACTCGATGCTCGTACTATTCTCTTGTCTTCTACTCGTTGCTTGCACTCCTCTCAAAGGATATTCGATTTTCTCACAACCTTACAAAATGAATTATTGCCTCATATAAATATGTTTTTCCTTTGTCTTTCGCGTCCAAGGAGGTCGACCCATCATTTAAACATTTGAATTTTAATTTCACTTTTGTATGGTGCGCTCAAGGAGGTCGACCCATGCATATTTAATTTTTTGAATTTCAAACTCACTTCAAGTCGGCCCACTTTTTTACCTTTATATTAAAATATTAAATCTATGATTTAAAAATCATAATATTTGAATATCTATTTAAATATTTTGATTCAAATATTAAATCACCCTTTAAGATATTTGTCTTGACATCAATGACAACTCATATGATTAAATCACCCTTGAAGATATCTACCTTGACATCAATGAAAACTCAACTATTATATCAGTTAAAAGATAAAATTAAGTATGTCCCCATAAGGATTATCTTCTTGTCATGCCCCTATCAATCTCATTTTTTTTGTGACTAGTAAGTATGGCTTGTTAACTCCCATCTATGTATTGTGTAAGACTAGTGAGTTGGTTTATGAACTTCTATCTATGTCTTGTATAAAACCAACAGGTTGGTTTATTAAGTATTATGTAACAACTTCAATATTTATAAAAATAATAGTAGCAATCCTATAATGTGAAATAATCAAACACTCAACAATATCAATAAATAAGATCCAATTGCTAACATATCAAATATGTAAATATTAAATCCAGATTCAAATTAATACAAATCCCTTAGCCACTTAGAAATGGTGAAGTCTCATATGTGTAGCAAATGGGATTAAGAATCAATATGAAAGATGATTTCAACTAACACACAACTCTTCATATTTATAGACTAAATTAAAATTAACCCTAACTAGAATGTTCAAAGGACGACTATCTAAACCTAGGTCCCGAGCTAATAAAAATAAAGATAGCCACATGGCTATGTTGGAGTCATTACATGGCTCTCCCCTTCAAACATATTTGTCCTTAAAGCCAGAAAAGGCTAGAAAATACTCCGAAGCTCCTCTATAACATTTTATTCTAGAAGGTCTTATCACTTGATGAGGAACTCTTGAATTTGTGACACTGAAGATGATGAACTTTGGACTATAACACTACTTCAGGCTAGAGAGTGATTCAACCTTCTTCATCAAGTATTGAAAGTTATGTATGAGATTGCACTTTTTAGTCCATAACCTATTTAAGACAAGATATATGAAAGACAAGATGGATGTGGGATGAGGGAGGAAGCTCCAACTGATATGCCACTTCAACAATTCGATGAACCACCTTGTAGGGACCATAAAATTGAGAAGCCAACTTCTTACTACTCTTGGTCTTCAAGGATAATTACTTGTAGGGTTGCAAGCACAAAAAGACCATATCTCCTATGGAAAATAGTCATTCAAATCGGTTTGAATCATATAATTGCTTCATGCAGGGCAATACTTGGTTCAAATTATCCTTAAGAAGATTAAGTACAGGTCATCGTTGTTATGACAAATCATCTACCTAGGCAACCTTAGAAGATCCTAGAACATAGTTTACCATCGATGGAGGTTTTTGACCATATGTTGCTTCAAATGGGAACATCTCGAGGGATGTATGGTATGAAGTATTATACCACCATTCAACTAATGACAACCAATTAACCCAATGATATTCTTTACATTGAGCAAAACAATGGAGATAAGTACCCAAACATTTATTAATAATATGTACCTGGCCATCTGATTAAGGGTGATAAGAATATGACATACACAACTTAGTACCACTAAGAAAAAAAAAAATTCAAAAGTTATTGGTGAAAATAGGGTCATTGTCGCTCATAACGGTTTTGGATATACTATGTAATTTAAAAACTTAATTAAAAAATACCTTGGCCACCTTACTGACTAAATAGGGATGTTATAATGCACATAAATGAGCATATTTGAAACACTAATCTACTACCACAAAAATCATCATTTTCCCTTCAAATTTGGGAAGGCCCTCAATGAAATCCATGGACATGCGGTCTCATTAGGGATCAACAATAGCCAATGGTTACAACAATCTAGGAAATTTAATTATTTCTCCCTTTTTATGATGACACAACTCACATTCGACCACAAATGTATTGACATTTGCTTTTAATTCTTTTCATGAAAAATATTTCTTCAACCATTGGTATTTTTTCAAGAATTTAAAATCCCCAACCAAAGGATATGCATGTATTACTTAAAAAATATTTGACTTAATAACCAAAGATCAAGGAAGAGAAATGTGATCCTTTTTGTGAAGAACTCCATTAGTATATGAGAAACGAGAATACAATGATGAGTCACTCTCCATGTCTTGAATGATCCATGCAATCTCTGAGTTAGATAGCCAATTCTTCTAAAGTTGTAAAATCCATTGTGGAAGAGGACTTGAGATAATATTGACAACAACACCATCCTCGTATTTGCAAGACAAGGCATCGACCACCACATTCTCCTTTTTTTTTTTTGCATTCAACAACAAAATAATACCCAAGATCTTGGTCATCCATTTATTCTATTTAGGGCATGAGAAGCGTTTCTCTAAGAAATACCTAAGGCTACTATGACTAGTCTTGATAATAAAGTGATGCCCTAACAACTAAAGCCTCAATTTCTCTACAACATGTAGTATAGCTAACATTTCCTTCTTATAAGTGGATCATCCCAAATTTTTTCTTGAAAGTTGCTTACTTTCAAAGGCTAATGAGTGTCCGTCTTGCATTAAAACAACTCCAATACTTGTGTCATAAGCGTCACACTCAATGATAAAAGGGTTTGCTAAAATCAAGAGTGGCCAAAATAGAAGTGGTACACATAGCTTCTTTGAGGCTTGGAAGGCTTGATATGTGGCTTCAAACCAAATAAAGGTATCCTTTTTTAGTGAGAGCAGTAAGAGGAGTAAATTTTTTTCCATAGTTATGGATAAAGTTTGTGTGGTAGCTTGATCATGGGTATGGTGAGAATGACATTTGAAATAGAAGAATCCTTGAAAATATTGATTATTGTGGTAAGGACAATGAGAGTTGAAGTCACATTTATGTGGGGGACCAAAATAATAGAGCTTTTGTTCTGCTGCCAAAGCTACACATTGAGCATTATCAAGAATATAGGGATTGAGCATGTCTACTTTATTTTAAATTGTATCCTTTGGACCATAGCGAAAGGTTAAGATCACCATCATATATTCAATTGGTGGATATAGGTGAGAAGACTTGTAATCTCAAAGCAATACTCCACTATTCATATTTGCTTTGTTTGCATAAGATGGACCACATATGATGTGGAAGATCCTTTTACAAATCTTAAGAGAAATTGTTCTTTGAATTCAAGACATAAAAGAGGACCCTCTTGTTAGCAGAGCTACCAAAACAACCATTCATGAGCTTGGATTCCCAATTTAGAAGTTTCTTATGAAATACAACTTACTTTAGGGACATGGTACAAATGAATAAGGCTTTCCATTTTGGCCAATCATCCTTGAAGATTGACACCTTCAAATATGGGCATGTCAATGCAAGGAATAGGAACATCATGAGACTACTCAAGGAAATTAGAAGCACCTACTACCAAGGACTCCATATCAGAAGCAAATCCTAGGTCATATGCACTTCCTTAGAAATTTGTATGACTATGAATAGGTGGAATTTGTGAAATAATACTTCTATTTGGTGTCAGATGAGTGATTAGAAGTTGTTACCTTATGGTTTGTTGTGATCCTTGGACAAGGAAAGGGGTAGTGGTAGGTATTTTTTGGACATTTTGTATTATATCCAAGGTATTGTAAATGTAATAAATAATTTGTTCTTGACTATCTAAGGACTTGGTAATGGAAAAAAATATTTTTTTGTGATTCAATAGACAAGAACATAGATCGAGGTCAATAGTATTGGAAGTGTAATACCAATTGAAGGGTAAGCAGGAGCAGTGATCAGGTTATTAGGAGTGTCTAGGGGAGGGTTATTGAAAGGAGTTACTGGATGAGGGTTATTGGGAGGAGTGATTGGGTGAAAGTTATTGGAAGGAGGAGAGGAAGAACTCTAGGTGTTAGGAGGTAAGGCCATGGTGTCTACGGAAGAAAGAAAATTAAAACTATTGATATTTGGAAGAGTGTTTTGATTCTTTCTAGGATTTCTAGGTTGGCATTTCTTTCTAATCATACATACATCCTCTAATTGAACAATGTATTGCAATTGACTGTTGAATTACAACCAATCAGTAGTAGTAGCAAGTTCATTCATACACTTGTGGCATTTCATAAAAACCCAAAAAGTTATTGGAATGATATTGGAAAAAGTTTTGAAAAATAACTCTTACTTTGATGAGTTCAAAGAGATGATCACAATGGGATAGGTCTCCCACAAGGGTCCTAAACTCGCCTTCCAAAAAATGTTGTTGGGGATACCCCTTATTTTGAATTTTTCAAAGGGATGATCATAATGTTATAGTTCTATCACAAGGGCTCGACAACACCTGATACTCTTTTTTGAATCATGTTTGGGAAAAGAAAGTAACAATAGCAAACTCATAATATTGTAGAAGATAATTGCACTAGAAGATGGACCAAAAAGATTTACGAAAAAATTACCAGGACACAAATAGTAGTAATGTTCAACAAAGGTTCTAGAAGGGATCATACACCCTTTTACTATAAATTTGCACCCCACATGGAATCAATATTGAAGTTTTTATACCACTTGTTATGAAACAACTTCAATAATTATAGTAATAACAATAGCAATCTAATAATGCAAAATAATCAATGCTTGATAATATCAATAAAAAATATCCAATTGCTAGCAAATCCAATATGCAAATATTAAATCTAGATTCAAATCAATGCAAATCCATTATCCACTTAGAGAGGGTAAAGTATTTTAGCCACTTAGAGAGGGCAAAGTCTCAAATGCACAAAAAATGCAATTCAGAAACAAATATGGAAGATGATTCCAACTAACACATAACTTTTCCTATTTATAGACTAAATCAACATTAACCTTAATCCTAATGCTCAAAGGGCGATTATATGAACCTATGGTTTGAGCTAATAAAAATAAATATCGTCATTATGGCTATATTGGATCCATTACATTGAGTCCCATCAATGTTTTGTATAAGACTAGTGAGTTTCCTCTCTATTCCCCTTCAAGCCTTTAATAAGACTAAAGGGATTAGTCTAATAATCTCAACAATTCCTTGCAACCAATTTATTAATTATTCACCATCTATGCATAATGAAGCCAATGAATTATTTAAGCCTTTAGGGTTCTAAGCTTTAGGTTCAAGTTTTCTAAGAGTAGTTAAGATGGTTTGTTTATAACATAACTTTTTAAACTCATTCATGGAGAACGATTGTTACTATTCGTTCAATAGTTCAAAAGGTTATGCCATTTTAGTAAATCTAACAATTCTACTATGGTTTTAACATATTAAAATGTTATTTTTCCTCTTAATTGCAAGGTTCCCAAACTTAGGAATAGAGTCAAATGCAATATTTTAATTAAAATATTTTATAAAATGAAAGATTAAAAACATCTAATAGAAAAAGCATTTACTCTATCTATTCTTTACAAATAAATATACTTAATATATAATTTACTTATTTATTTTTGTACAAAATACTCAATGTTGTAGCATATTGTCACAACCCAAATCTTTGATAAAATTTGTACAACCTATGTGGGTCTAACAATGAAGATTTTGAAACTCTAAATAGAGGCTCAAAGTTTAAATCCTATGGGGGTAGGGTTGTACAACATACTTTGGTAACTGTACTTTTGTTGGATAACTACTTATTGGGTAAAAAACATCCTCCATGAGGGTCTTCATATTGCTTATGGCCTCGTGGATGTTAAAAACTACTTTACCTTTACCTTTTAAAAACAATTTCAATTTTATCTATTTATAAACATGAAAATTACATAAACTTATGGATGACATGGAATTTATTTTTGATGTTATGAGTGTTGAATTGACATATATACTCGAAATATAGGCAATTTTATTACATTAGAGTATGTCTAGCTATATTTTTGTCTTGAGTGTTTGATAGAGGTAATCCCTGGTTGAGAACATATAGGAGAGTGTCATCTAGGGGAGGTCACTAGATGCTGACCAACAACATGGATAAGTAAAACTCGTGCACCCACTACCAATAGAATATGTTTGCATCATAATAATAATAAGTTTTGAGTGAAAATTGCATTTGCACTTAATAATAAATTTTCTTATTGGCATAAAAAAAAATTGTTTATCTTGCATAAGCCTTGTAGAATTTTCTCCATCATAAATTAATATTTTTATTTAAATTAAATAAGGTCAATAAAACAATGTGTGTCATCTTCTAATTGACTAATAAAATGAGAAAAGAATCTTCTCTATCTTAAGGTCTTAAAACACTTTTGTTAAAGGGAACCACTTGGGAGTGGGCCAATGAGTAGGTAACACTTTATGTGTGAGTGTGTGTGTATCAAATGATGTGAGCTCAACAAGTTAAATTTCTTGATTTTTAAAGCAAATACCTAGGTTCAAATCTTGCCAAGCGATATATGCATAATTTCCAAGCTATATCTTGCCAAGCGATATAGTGGTCATGATGTAATATATGTGGGGATCATTTCAATTCCATATATAAACATGTGTATGTATGTATGAAAAAATAAATAATAATATTTAGGACATGTTTTTGGTGGGAAAACTAGTTGCATGTGGGCACACTCTATTTGATATCTCTCCATGGATATTTTCTATATGAAGGAGTTAGTTATTTGAGGAGAACAACAAAATTAGACTAGGGGGGTTTTCTTCAATAAGCCTTGCCTTGACCATAATGAGGTTAGCAATAAGAGCAACATTAAGACTGAAATTCATGATAGAAAAGATCTCGATATCCATTATTTTTGAAGATGAAAGGAGTGGAATCCAACAGAGTTATCCCATGGCTTTCATCCATCCTCAAGTTTATGGAGATTCACCTTGTAAGGTACTTAATTTTCTATTCTATTCCAACTCTCCAAAGAGTGACAATATTAGTACACTTTATTATTGTTTGGTTTGGTTTTATTTATAAGAATATTAGCATGAACTTGGGTGTGAATGTTCTTTTGAAAGTTAAGTAACATTTTTTAATGCAATTTAAAAGGAAAGAAAATTGATTGTACCTATTTTTCCTTTGACCTATTATAAGACTTGTATTTTGCTACAAAATTTGTGTAAAACCCACTCTATATGTTATAAGAATTTAAGGGCATACTTGTCCAATGCTTCCCCGAATAAATTATCAAAGGAATTTATTGTTTTTTTCTCATTCTAAGTAGCCAAGTAGTGACTAAATATGGGTACACCTTAACCTGATTATCTTTTCCATGAAGTTGACCTAGAAGATACAACTTAGCTTATAGATAGAAAATTATTGTGTCGTTGAGGCAAAGCAAGGAATTGTCATGCTAAAAATATGATTTGACTTTTGACTTCTTTGCAAGTAGTACATATTTTTAAATCTATGTGTGAGGTTAACTTAGAAGTCTATAAACTTAGTGGTAGGATCCTCGATCCTAACTTATGGTTGAACAATGAAAATAATGAAAAGATGTTTAGAATTGCAATATAATGAATCACTATTGTAAAAGAATCACGGTTTCACTGGTAAGGGGATCCCTCAAATGGATATAATTAAATATATATTCTTTATTTCCTGGATTATTGTTTACACCTTATCGAATTATATTAAATACCTATTCTAGGGTTGTGAGTGAAAGGACACAATGGTCCATATGAATTAATAAACCATAAATGAGTGATTAGTTAAGTGCTAAATAGTTAGGATAGGTAATTCTAAAATGCTACCCTCCTTAAAAGGAGCTTTGTCCTCAAAGCTGGGATTAAGGAAATTGTTGTTGAAATTGATTATGAGCTTTCCAAGTAGTATTTGCACAAGTTCTTGCACAAGGTTAATGTTACTTTTTCAGAGGTAGGGATATATTGAGGGTCAAAGCATTAGTGGGGGTTGCCAAGAATAATAGTAGAAGCTTGCTTAGGAGAATTGTGATGACAATGAGCATCCACTTTAGCCGATTCTTCCTGTGTCGAATGAAGGGAAAATAAAGGCACACTCACTCTTTTACCTCCTTTCTTAATCAAGTTGCCTATACGATGAGAACTCACTATTGGTGAGGAACTTGTGTGTAGTTCATGTAGAGTGTATGTTTGGCCCTCATAGGTCACTTTGTGTATCCCTGCCTCATATTTTCTTAGGGTATAGATCACTTCTTTGGTCATTTCATGTATATCGACCTCATTATCTTCATGGTTGTGATTAGGTGTTTCGATCATTTCTTGCTCATATTCCTCATATTCACCCTTTATGGATTGACAAGGATCAACTACCTTCAATAAATACAACTTTTGTGTAGCACATTTATGATGGGGTCCAAATTGCTCATCACAAGTGTCACAGAGGTCATTCGCTCGTCGTTCTTTCATCTGCTCAAAGCTGAGACATTTAATTGGTAAAGTTTGGTTAGGTTTGGGGATGGTGTAAGTGCTTTGTGATTTCCCCATAGGTGTTTTTCCTAATTGATATTGAGAATTGAGTTTGTCTTTGACTAATAAAGCTAATCTAAAGGTCTACATTAGGGTGTGGTGGTTGAATATTACCACCTCTTTCTTAATTTTTTCCTTTAATCCACTAACGAAGCAACTTATGAGAAATAATTCATCTAACCCTAATATGTGATTGATGAGATCCTAGAACTAATTTTGATACATACACATGAAAGCGATTTGACGAAGGGTGGTGAGATTAGTCCGTATAGGCATATCCTAAATTTGTCGAAGGTTGTCAGCAATTTTATTAAAATTTAGGTGGTAAGATTGTCCTTCATTGGCCATGGTGAAGTTATGAGATGTTCAACAAGGAGCATTCTTGTCCAAAATTCTAATAAAAGACCCACCACAATTACAAAATTTTGGTTAAAATTGTAAAATGGTATGTTTTTCCACTTTGTACAAAATTGAAAAATGCTGCTTTTAAATATTGGAAAAGTTGGTTTTGTAATTTTTCTTGTTTTTTGGTGGTGCAATTTATGCTTGATCATTTAGGAGAGAAGGATGACTCAACAAACAGGACCTAACACATGCATAGGACTCACTGACCAAAGGATACTGGACACAGGACTAACACCACTGACTCAGGACTGGATCGGATTGACACATACGAATACTGATGATCAACTCGAGACTGGACCAGATTGACACATGCGGATACTGATGACGACTGGACATAAACAACGCAAAGTAGGATCGAGGGATAGCACAGGCAGGAAATACGAGGGACGATGATGGGGTAGGACATAACAGATAAGGCAAAGCATGAATGTGGTAGTGGGTGTGGGACACGAAGGCAGCAATGGGTATAAGATCGAAGGCGACAATGGGGCAAAGGTGGAATAGATAATGTGAAGCATGATGATGATAGTAGGCACAAGACAACTAAGGATAGCGGGATGGAATGAGCATGAAATACTAGGTAGCGAGCAAGTGGCGAGACACAAGGTGTGAATACGAGGCACAGGAGGAGGGACAAGGTAGCGATAGCGATGGAGTCAATCGATAGGATATAGGCAATTTGGTGGGTGAAAAGTGTCACGCGAGGATTAGAAGGGAGAGCATGATCGAAGTCATGATGTTTTATACATGCGTCAGAGTATTTAAACCCCAAAATTGCCTACTCGTCATCGATGTGGATTATTATCCCATCGTTTAACAAAGCCTTGGTACTCACGATATTCTTACGTCAAAAAACCAAAAATCGAAAATAAAAAATATTATAAGCTTTAGCTTTTTCTTTTAATTTTTATTTATTTATCATCGATTTTCTGTTGGTGTTTTGAAAAACGTCGTCGTGCAACACAATTGAGTCTTTTCCATGATTGATACTACGATGTTTTGATCTATGAGTGTGCTATCATTGGAAAAATATGTTGATCCGCAGTGAGTTTAGAAATTGTTCTTGTTTACTTGCTAGAATTGGAATTTTTCATTTGCTACAGACGATGCATCTAGAGATAATGTTGTTGTTTATTGGAGATGACGTAGCCAGAGACAATGTTATTGTTATGGTGGTGAGTGACGTTGATGATCAGGTTGGTGATAAGCGAGATGGCATAGGAGTGGAGATAGTGTTGTGAAGGTGTTGTCAATAGCATAAAAAATCCTTTCATCGACGGCAGTATTGGTGCAATGAAATGGATATGATATGAATTTTAGAAGAACATAGATGTTTTTACTCTTGATCAGGAACCACTTTGATACTGTATGGTAGGATCCTGGATCCTAACTTATGGTTGAACAATGAAAATAATGAAAAGATGTTTAGAATTGCAATATAATGAATCACTGTTGTAAAAGAATCATGGTTTCCCTAGTAAGGGGGTCCCTCCAATGGATATAATTAAATATATATTCTTTATTTCCTGGATGATTGTTTACACCCTATCAAATTATATTATATACCTATTATAGGGTTGTGAGTGAAAAGACACAATTGTCCATATGAATTAATAAACCATAAATGAGTGATTAGTTAAGTGATAAATAGTTAGGATAGAAAATCCTAACACTTAGTATCTAGGGTGCAGATATACCCGCTCTATGTTGTGATGTGAAAGGTTGATGTACTCACAAAATTGACCTTCTTGTCAAATTTGAGTTATTCTTTTTAACTATCAAAGAATAGTAATACTAACAATAGTAATAACTATTATGCTTTTGTCTTTGAAGAAACAAGAAGAATTATTGATTGTCAAAAAAATAACTCTTCTATTTTTGTCTTTGAACAAACTAAAAGAATTAATGACTTAAAACATATATATTTTCATTTTTTTGCATTTAAACAAATTAGAAGAATTTGAGACTATTAAAAAAATAACTATCATATTTTAGCCTTTACACATTGAAGGAATTATTGACTACCAAAAAATATTATCTTATGTTTGTATTTGAGCAAACTAGAATAATTATCGACTATGAAAAAATAACTATTTTGTTTTCTGTATTTTTACAATCTGGAAGAATTTTTTATTGTAAAAAAATAAGAGTCCTACTTTTTCATTTGAACAAACTAGAAGAACAATTGATTGTTAGAGGAAAATGGTCATATTTTTATCTTTGAACAAACTAGAAGAATTCTTGAGTATAAAAAAATAACTATCATATTTTTGTCTTTGAATAAGGTGCTCTTTTTTTATCGTCAAAAAAAAAAAAAATTGTCTTGTTTTTGTCTTTAAACAAATTGGAAGAATTATTGACTATAAAAAATAATTGTCCTATTTATGTGTTTTAACAAATTGGAAGAATTCTAAAAATCTATGTACACTCATTGAAAAAAACAAATTGGAAGAATTATTGACTGACCAAAAAATACATTGTCATATTTTTGTTCTTTGACAATTTGAAAGCATTCTTGACTATCAACATAAGTATTTATCCTATTTTTTACTTGGATAAGCTAAAAATATACATTAATTATCCTAATGTACACTTAGATATATTAAAAGTATGCATTGAAGGTCTTTTTCTATAAACGATCAAATTAAAATGATCCTTACTAGGTCTTGCTTGTATGACAATTGTGCTTTGACAAATTGGAATATTATATTGATAGACATCCTTTATGCATGGCTTGACTAATTAGGTGGTTTTAAGATGAAAATTTTCCATAACTTGCACTTGAAACCAAGACCAACTAGAGCGTTACCTTGATTAACTATTGTTAAATATGACATAAATACTTTATTTTATTACAAAGCCAACTGGGAAGGGCACTTTATTCAATGACTTGTACTAGTACTTTGCCAAGGAGCATTCAACAAGTGTGATTCATTATCCTCAATTTAATACCTTACCAATATTAATGGGCACTTGATCACGAATCATTGTAGATGGTCTAATATTTTATACTAGTACCTTATTAAGATGCGAGTATATTTTACCATGTCACTATTATGAATGGATCATTGTGATTGATCATTGTTTTATGCTTGATATTTTTTCTATAAGGGAGGGCATCTATGAAGTCACTATAAAAGTAAATAGAATTTATAACCCGTTGAGATGAAAAGGAAGAGGTATACATAGATAATAGGAAATGAATGATTTGTAAATGATACTTGCAAAATAAGTCCTTTATGAGTAAATATAAAGGTGGTATGCTTGAGTATGAGCTTTGATATATGATTGAATAATTTATAAAATATATTAGGTGGATTTTTTTTTAATATAAAATTGTGAATAAAGTGATCATTATGTTTATAGTATACTTGAGTTAATTACAAAAGCATTTTTTTTTGCTTGATAATAAGGGGTTGTACTCGGATCCCCCACCCTTGACAAATTACATCTCTTTTCTTTAGAGCTTAAGATTTTACAAATAGATACACTTATCATCTCAATTGAGATGCTATAGCTAGAAATCTACATCATTTTACATAAAATGTCTAAATTCTTGATTTTTATTTTTTGGATCTTTTCAAATTTCTGTATGAATACAAATTACTCCAAAATTTAGCATCTTTCTTAACATTTTTCTATAGCAGCCTTCACAATGCCAAAACTTCACCTCTACTATCTATGCCTTGCATCGTAGTAGAGTAATATTTCCAAAACATCGCACTATCATAGTCTGCTTTACCAAAAAATGGATTGCTAGTTTCCTTCTTGAAACACAAGTGCAACCACAAAAATTATAATAAATAGTCTAAATGAAAACACATCATTGTTACAAAATAAATTAGATATTACCAATGGAAAACATCAAAGTAAATATTAATCATTAATTGATTCAAAAAATCAACATTTTTTGTTAGGTTCCACTAAACTTTATACTTCCTCTAACCATGGAAAGGATAACTTAACTTCACAATCCTCAATCAAAACCCCTCTATATGCTAGCTTATCTCCACATTTGTTTCCTTCCCTTAATATATGTGTAAACCTGATTTCTTCAAACTCTTTAGCAAGATCTTGAATTTTCACAATTATCTCTTGTATGTTCCAATGAGTATTTTCTTTCCTCAAAATTGCATTTATTACTATAAGAGAATCACCTTCCATCCATACTCTATTCCATTTTATTTGTTTACAAATTTTTAACCCTTCTAAAGCTACCCAAGCTTCAACTTCATTATTTGTCTTAAATCCACTATTGAAAGCATAATGATACAAAATCTCTCATCTATTATTTCTAACTATTCCTCCTCCCACTAGTCCTATATTTCCTTTAGATGCTCCATCAAAAATCAATTTAATCCACTCCACATTTTATGGTTTCCACTTTATATTCTTTGTCTTCTTTTTGCTTCTCTTGTACCCAACATCATAATTCTATTTAATGACTTGACTCCATCTATCAAGACTCTTTGCTTCCAAATTAGGGACTGGGTGAGTTGATAGGGTTGGTTTAGATTTATCTATGGCTAAACATATCTTCTTTTTCATTACCTCTAACTTGCTTTCATTTACTTTAAATATTCTTCTATTCCTTTCTAGCCATATAGTCCAAAGTATTGTATCTTTTGTTATATCCCATATTATCTATAAAGCCTCGCTTTTATAAGTGCTCTGCCATTTATTTAACCAATCTTCAATTTTTATATTCATCACCATGCATTTACCAAACATATTAAGAATCAATTGCCATAGATTCCATACTATAGAGCAATGTCCCAAGATATGGTCTATACTCTCCTCCTTATCACATAAAACATATTGAGAGGGACCATGGAAACCCCTTTTCATAAGGTTATCCCAAGATACAATTCTTCTATGACCTACTAGCCAAACAAACATTTTGACTTTAGGAATACTTGGGCTATCCCAAATATCTTTCCATATTCTAGTGACGTGATTATTTTGTTGGTGTTGAACATTATATTCACTTATTGTTGTGTATTCTTCCGAGCTATTCAACTCCCAAATAAATTTATCCTTGTCTCCCCTCGGAATGATCACAATTGTTATCTTTCTACTCAATTGCCTCCTAGCATCAATGTCTTGTATACTTGTAAAAACATCTTCTAAGCATTCTTGACTATGAATTTAAGTAACTCTCTTGTTTTTGTACTTGGATAACTTGAAATTATACATTAATTGTCCTATTGTACACTTGGATATGTTGGAAGTATGAATTGAAGGTCTTGTTCTATACTTGGTCAAATTAAAATGATCCTTACTAGGTCTTGCATGTATGACAATTGTGTTTTGACAGATTAGAATATTATATTGACAAACATCCTGTGCATGGCTTTTCTAATTAGGTGGCTTCAATATGAACAAATATGATGAACAATGTACACAACTTACACTTGAAACCAATACCAAATGGAGTGTTATCTTGATTAATTATTATTAAATAAGACATAAATACTTTATTTTATTACTAAGCCAAGTGGAAAGGACAATTTGTTTAATGATATGTACTAGTACTTTACCAAGGAGGACCCAACAAGTGCGAGACATTATTCTAAATATAACAGCTTGCCAAGATTGATGGGCACTTGATCATGAATCATCATAGATGGTCTAATGTCTTATACTAGTACCTTGTTAATATGGGAGTATATTTTGCCATGTCATTATTATGCATAAATCACTATGATGGATCATTGTTTTGTGCTTGCTATGGGAGGATATCCATGAAATTATTATAAAAGTAAATATAATTTATAACCTGGTGAGATAGAAAGAAAGATGTATATATAAACAAGAGGCAATAAATGGTTTACAAGTGATACTGCAAATTAATTTCTTTATGGGTGAACATATGGGTGTGATGCTTGAGGATGAGCATTGATACATGGCTAAATAATTTATAAAAAATTATGCCCCAATGAATGCATTAGGTGGATTTGTTTCAATACAAAATTTTGATAAACTATGATTAAACCGATCATTATGTTTGCCAAGGAGGACTCAACAAGTGTGAATCATTATCTTAAATTTAATACCTTACCAAGATTAATGGGCACTTGATCATGAATCATTGTAGATGGTCTAATGTCTTATACTAGTACCTTGTTAAGGTGGGAGTATATTTTTCCATTTCACTATTATGAATGGATCACTATGATGGATCATTATTTTATGCTTGATATTTTTCCTATATGGGAGGGTATCTATGCAGTCACTATAAATGTAAATAGAATTTATAACCTGGTGAGATGGAAGGGAAGAGGTATACATATGCAAAAAGAAATGAATGACTTGAAAATTATACTTTTAAAATAAGTCGTTTATGGATGAACATATGGGTGGTATGCTTGAGGATGAGCACTAATATATGAATAAATATTTTATAATAAATTATGCCCTAATGAACACATTAGGTGGATTTTTTTCGATAGAAAGTTTTAACTAAATATGGTTTTAGGATCAAGTGAGTTAATTATGAAAGCATTCTTGACTATCAATATAAGTTATTCTCCTATTTTTGTACTTTCTTTTGTTTGAGAAAATGGATTATACTTGGGTCCCCCACCCTTGATAAATCACAACTCTCTCCTTTAAATATTAAGAGTTTACAAACATATTCAATTCTCATCTCAATTGAGATGCTATAACTAGATACCTACATCTTTTTTCACAAAAAGTCTAAATTTTTTATATTCATTTTTTGGGTTTTCTTCATTTTTTTTGTAAATACAAATATTCAACATCTTTTTTCTTGATATTTTCCAATTTTGTTCATCCATGCATCTAAGTGAAATATTTATTAGTGATGGTCTTCGATGATGCCAAGCTATCATTGTGCCACTTGAATATTCGTAACTACTTTGTTGGTTCCATGCTCTGCTACTCTACTCTAATATTTTAAACAATTGGTCTTGTTGTTCCCTAATATTATTATGCCCATTTGAAATCTAGAAAGATTATGTTTTTCTGCCAAACAATGCCATACTTGATGCTTTTCTGACTCCATGTAGATCTAAAATATTGATGCCTTAAGCCATGCCTCCAAGATTTTTATCACTCAAGGTGGTGTGGGTGCTGATATGCTGCATACTTAACCTGACATTATGTTTCCTTTGATTCTTCAACAATATGTTTTTCATTTTAAATTATTCTTCACAATATTATCTTTCTTACCTTTCATTTGGTGCATCCTTGTGCACTTCTGACAAGGCTTCCTTGGACTTTATTGTTTCTTCTTCCATGGATTCTATTGTTGTTGCAACTGTAAATTCAGCTTTTGAGTCTTCTATTGGTTCTTCAACTTGTTCCCCTACCATAACTGCTTCTTGATTTTCCTTGGATCCTTGCTTTTTAAGATTTTTCTTCTGAGTGCGACGATGAACTTGCACATTGTCATATGTATTGTTTCTTCTATTATATCATTTTTATTCATTTCTTTCAGTTCTCTGTGAAGCCTTTTTATTTCTTCTTCATATCCTTTGATGGTGACCTTAAAACTAGTTATCTTTTTATATGGGTTCCTTTGACTTAAGAATGCATGCTCCATTTCATCCTTGGTGAAATTTCTTTCCTTAGAAAGACTTGCCCACCAATCATAAGCTTCCTCTCTCAAAAGTTTGAAAAAATGGAATTCCCAAAAAGGTCCTTATAATATAGATATATATACTTCATCCACCATTCTCAAGCATGAATGTCATCCTTTCTAGTAAAAATTAGTAACTCCATGATCTCAACCCCCCAAAAAATCCCAAAAGTAGCTAGGGTTTTGGGAAAAAAACTACGGTTTTTTACTTTTTTGATCTCCTCTAATTGTTGCTATCAACAAACAATTCTATAAATTATCTTAAAAAAAATAAATTGCAACTAATTTCCTTACCTTGACTAGTAGAGATTTATATAATTTTATTCTTTGCAATTTGAAAAAATTCTCACTATCTTTGTTTTGGATGGCTTCACTAGATTCAGAATTGAAACATTACATTTCTTTAGCTCAAAACTCTTTCAAAATTGTATCCATCTAAATAATAATCATTTAAGAAAATATCATGGCCATGGTGACAATAATCCTAAGCCTTTAATTGTGCTCTTTCTCTTCATATTCTCCATGAAAATTTTATCATCATGTTGTCCCTGTCCATGTCCTTTCCTTTCCAGTCCTATTTTTGTACTTGGATAAGCTAAAAATACACAATAATTATCCTATTGTACACTTGGATATATTAGAAGTATGCATTGAAGGTCTTGTTCTATACTTGGTCAAATTAAAATGATCCTTATTAGGTCTTGCCTGTATGACAATTGTGATTTGATAAATTCAAGTATTATATTGATAAATGTCCTTTGTGCATGGCTTGTCTAATTAGGTGGTTTCAAAATGACCAATTTACATAACTTGCACTTATCACCAAGACTAATTTGAGTGTTAGTTTGATTAATTATTATTAAATATGACAAATACTTTATTTTATTACTAATTCAAGTAGGAAGGACACTTTGTTCAATGATTGTACTAGTACTTTTCCAAGGAAGACTCAACAAATGTGAGTCATTATCCTAACTCAACAAATGCAAGTCATTATCCTAAATTTAATACCTTGCCAATATTAACGGGTACTCGATCATGAATTATTTGTAGATAGTCTGATGTATTATACTACTACCTTGTTAATATGGGGGTATATTTTTCCATATCACTATTATGAATGAATCACTATAATGGATCATTGTTTTATGCTTGCTATTTTACCTATATGGGAGGGAATCCATGAAGTCATTATAATTGTAAATGGAATTTCTAACCTAGTGAGATGAAAGGGAAGATGTATATATAAATAAGAGGAAATTAATGGTTTGCAAATAATACTTGCAAAATAAGTCCTCTATGGGTGAATATACAAGTGGCATGCTTGAGAATGAGAATTGATATATGACTAATTAGTTTATAATAAATTATGCCTCAAATAGCACATTAGATGGATTTTTTTTTATATAAAGTTTTAACAAACTATGATTAAAGTGATCATTATGTTCATAATATACATGAGTTTATTATGAAAGCATTCTTGACTATCAACATAAGAAATTGTCCTATTTTTGTACTTGGATAAATTGAAACTATACATTAATTGTTCTATTGTACACTTGGATATATTGGAAATATGCATTGAAGATCTTGTTCTATACTTGGTCAAATTAAAATGATCCTTACTAGGTCTTTCCTACATGACAATTGTGCTTTGACAAATTGGAATATTATATTGATAGACATCCTTTATGCATGACTTGTTAAATTAGGAGGTTTCAAGATGAATAATTTATATAAATTGCACTTGGCACCAAGACCAGTTGGAGTGTTTACTTGATTAATTATTGTTAAGTATAACATAAATATTTTATTTTATTACTAAGCCAAGTGAAAAGGACACTTTCAATGATTTGTACTAGCACTTTTCCAAGGAGGACTCAACAAATGTGAGTCATTATCCTAAATTTAATAGCTTTCCAAAATTAATGGGTACTTGATCATGAATCATTATAGATGGCCTATGTATTATACTCGTACCTTGTTAATATGGGAGTGTATTTTACAATATCACTATTATGAATGGATCACTATGATGGATCATTGTTTAATGCTTACTATTTTGTCTTTATTGGAGGTTATCCGTGAAGTCACTATAAAAGTAAATAGATTTTCTAACTTGATGAGATGGAAGGGAAGAGGTATACATAGGCAAGAAGAAATGAATGGTTTACAAATAATACTTGCAAGATAAGTCCTTTATGGATGAACATACAGGTGGCATGGTTGAGGATGACCACTGATATTTGACTAAATAGTTTATAATAAATTATGCCCCAATGAACGCATTAGGTGGACTTGTTTAGATGTAAAGTTTCAATAAATTATGATTAAAGTGATCATTATATTTATAGTATACATGAGTTAATTATGAAATCATTCTTGACTATCAACATAAGTAATTGTCCTATTTTTGTACTTGGATAAGCTAGAAACATACACTAATTGTCATATTATACACTTGGATATATTGGAAGTATGCATTGAAGGTCTTATTCGATACTTGGTCAAGTTAAAATGATCCTTACTAGGTCTTGCCTATATGATAATTGTACTTTGATAATATTTTGAAAGTCATCCTTTATGAATGGCTTGTCTAATTAGGTGGTTTTAAGATGGACGATTATGATGAACAATTTACATAACTTGCACTTGACACCAAGAATGATTGGAATATTACCTTGATTAACTATTATTAAATATGACATAGATACTTTATTTTATTACTAAGCTAAGTGGAAAGGACACTTTGTTCAATTATTTGTACTAGTACTTTGCCAAGGAGGGCTCAACAAGTGTGAGTCATTATATTAAATTTAATACCTTGCAATGTTTAATGGGCACTTGAACATGAATCACTGTAGATGGTCTAATGTGTTACACTAGTACCTTTTTAAGATGGGAGTATACTTTTCCATGTTACTGTTATTAACGGATCATTATTTAATGCTTGTTATTTTTCCTATATGGGAGGATATCCATAAAGTCACTATAAAAGTAAATAAAATTTTAAAGTTGGTGAGATGGAAGGGAAGATATATAGATATACAAGAGGAAATTAATGGTTTGTAAATGATACTTGTAAAAATTTATGGATGAACATACATGTGGCATGCTTGAGGATGAGCACTGATATATGACTGAATAATTTCTAATAAATTATGCCTCAATGAACACATTAGGTGGATTTGTTCTGATATAAATTTTTGACAAACTATGATTAAAGTGATCATTATGTTCATATTATACATAGGTTAATTATGAAAATATTCTTAACTATCAATATAAATAACTATCCTATTTTGTACTTGGATAAGTTGAAAATATACATTAATTATCCTATTGTACACTTGGATATGTTGGAAGTATGCATTGAAGGTCTTATGCTATACTTGGCCAAACTAAAACAATCCTTACTAGGTCTTGCTTGTATAACATTTATGCTTTGACAAATTGGAATATTATATTAATAGATATCCTTTATGCATGGCTTGTCTAATCAGGTGGTTTCAAGATGAATAATTTACATAACTTATATTTGAAACCAGAACCAATTGGAGTGTTACTTTGATTAATTATTATTAAATGACATAAATACTTTATTTTTTTACAAATCCAAGTGAGAAGGATACTTTCTTCAATGATGTTTACTAGTACTTTGCTGAGGACTCAACAAGTGCAAGTCGTTATCTTAAATTTAGTACCTTACCAAGATTAATGGGCACTTGATCATGAATCATTATAGATGATCTAATGCCTTATAATAGTAACTTGTTAATATGGGAGTATATTTTTCCATATCACTACTATGAATGGATCACTATGATGGATCATTATTTTATGCTTGCCATTTTGCTTATATGTGAGGGCATCCATGAAGTCACTATAAAAATAAATAGAATTTCTAACCTAGTGATATGGAAGGATAAGGTATATATACAAGAGGAAATGAATGGTTGTCAAATAATACTTGCAAGATAAGTCCTTTATGGATGAACATATGGGTGGCATGCTTGAGGATGAGCACTAATATAAGGTTGAATAGTTTATAGTAAATTATGTCCCAATGAACACACAAGGTGGATTTGTTTAGATAGAAATTTTTGACAAACCATAGTTAAAGTGATCATTGTGTTATACATGATTTAATTACTTCACGTAAATAAGATGCATTGATATGTTTGAATGAATATGTATCCAAAATTCATGATTTTAGAATGCATCCTCTATCTGTTAAGTTACATGGTATGTGTGATGTCAAGTAGATAGATTAACATAACTATGAGTTTATTTTTTGACATGTTGGTGCTTTGTATCTGATATCCTCATTGAAGCATCTATTCTCTTGAGTAAGGAATAAAACCAAAGGTGAATTATAGGTGAGAATTCCTTGGATGGGTAATAAATTGCTTCGATGATGTTCTCCATATTATTAAATCATAGATTAAATCCAATAAGATTCATTGGTAATTGGATGACTCACATACATCTCACTTATGAGGTTTGTAAGTTATGACCATCAATGTTGGTTGGGATCACTAGAGAGTAGTCAAATCAAAGTTGATTGTTAGTAGATGTAAATCCAAACAGATTAAAAACTTGGCTTCCTCATGTAACTTCTTTTGTCATGGTTACAATTTTCTTTGTACTACACTATTTGGTTGGAAATAGTTTATTATTGTCTAAGTCCTTCATAAAGTTGAACTAATAATGTACTTATAGAGAACAACATAATTACAAGCCTTATACATGTAAAGTTTATGACTATTTTATAAAAACTAAATTGTGGAATATTTCCAAACTAATTTATCATCTTTTTGAATTGATGTAGCAATATTATCCCGGTATTCAAGCAATGATATGTCATTTGGTTATAACTATTAGTATACAGACAAGTGATTCTCCACGTTTGATTACCTTTAGAATATTATGATTTCAAAACTATAGTGCTATTCTAGTGTAAGATTTTGCATAGACTAATTATGGAATATGTAATATTTTAATCTAATGAATATATATATATATATATATATATATATATATATATATGTTTGGATGATAGAAACAACATATTTTTGTCTTATTTTGATCGAGTGTTGGTGGCGTATGTTCACCTAAATACATATACATACATATATGTATATATAGGTGTGCGTGCACGAAAACCTCATATCTTCTCATGTTGATCTAATATTTTTAATGAACCTTTATTCTAATTAATATAAATCATTCATCATTTTACAAAAATATCAAATCATTCAACCACAAATAATTATCCACAATAACAATGAAACAAACATAGATAAAACCCTTTAGGTCGGGCATCACCAATGTTATTCCTTAAGGAAAGAACCACTCCACAATATCTTGCAAAAATGAGATCCACTCCATAAGCCAAGACTATTACATGAGAATAATTGATATGATTTCTTATTATTACAATTACAATATCCCTTCTTTATATACCCATCTTCCTAAACCTTTATTCCACTCAATATTATAATAAAATAAACCTTGGGTTATGTGTGGCTCTTGCCAACTATCCATTATACCCTTACACGATATAATATAATATCTCCATATTCCTATCCCTAAGTATCATAACATTCCACCCTAGCTACAAATGTTTTGTCCTTGAAACATGGGAAGAAACTAAATAATATGATCTTCTAAGCAATGCTAATGTAACAACCCCAAAACTACAAACCCATTTTTTTTTGTAGAGCACTTACAAATATAGGCTCTTAAGGGGATCACCCTTAATAATTTATTTCAGCATACAAGGCTTCACCACATTTGAGTTTCCAAGTTGCTATAGACAACACTCAATGGATAGAAGAGGCCAATCCCCGTGTCTTGGGGTTTACCTTACTAAACCTACATGTTTAGAATAACACCATAAGTGGTCCCTGTTGGTCATCAAATCCGCATAGAAAAGGACTTTCGGTGGGTTTGTGCGCCCTGGACCTGCGATAAATGTTGAAAGGCCGAAGGGAAGAGATGCCCCTCGTGCCAATCTTCGGAGAAAGGTCGGCTCCTATGCTAAACTACTTTTGGGGTTTGAGATAAGAGTGCAGGAAAGAGATAAAAGGAGTTCGGGTTAGAGAAAGAAATAAAAAGGATAAGGGTTAGAGATTGATGATTCAAGGTGGGGAAGAACAGGAAGCACGATCACTCACTAATAACTCGAATAGCAGCAAAGAACACCAAGAATAGATGAAAGAAACGCGATACTCACTTTCCTATGTATCCTCTGGATGAGTTCACAGGGTTCTCCTTTCTCTCTCGCTGGAATTCAAGGTTCAGAGTAGCAGCGATTAAGGCAAGGGAATAACAAAAACCATGACCCACCAGGTAGCATAAAAGAAAGCTTATACGACGTTTTTCCTCTCCTATGTATCCTTCAGGGTGAATTTTAGGGTACAGTCCCCAATCGCACATCGGATTCATGATTCAGAGTCTCAGTATACGAGTGCAGATAGACAAAAGAATTAAGCACATAAGGCAAGCATAAAAGAGAGAAATGGAGTACAAAAATCTTTAGTATTAGACGCAAGACATCAAGTTACAGCAGCTTTCTAGCAGAAAGTTCCCCCCCTTTTACATTGCAAAGCCTGGGTTTTTATAGAGGACCCGACCCTCTAAATCATTATTACAAAAACGGCGGAGTACACCCTCGGACCCTGAGAAATTGGCTCCTCGCTACTGCTACAGATGATCTCTCAAATCGGCTACCAAAACTGGTAACGGTGACCGAGCCAGCCGGGGAAAGATGCATTAAATAAGCCACCTGGGTGTCCTTGGATTACAGGTGCGGTGCTTGAGTGGTGGCCATGCTTGCCGGGCTCTTCTTCTCGGGCTGATACTGCGCATCCAATTACCAAAAATGAGCAATGGGCTTATCGGGAAAGAAAATATGCATTTATGAGGCTTTCTGATTGCCTCGAGAAAATACCCAACTTGGGAAGCGTTCCTGGGAAGCGCCTCGTTGATTTTCGCTTCGCAAAACTACTTCGGGGGCATGGAGTGCCGAAGCCGATCCTCCTCTATCCTTCGCTGCTTTGCTAGCAAAACTGCTTTGCTGATGGGTTGGGACAAACGCTTCGAGCCGATCTTTTGAAACGGTGGTTCGGGGGAGTTTTGGCTGAAGCACTTTCTCAACTTCTACTGCTTCGGGTAAAATCTGGCCGAAGTGGACTTTAGAAATACTTCAGGCCCGAAGTAATTTCTTTGCCTTAGCCGATTCGGGCTATCTTTTCTTCTTCGACGAACTTGCTTGGATGCCGCTTCGCAAACTCCACCCGAAGTAGTCGCTGGGAATGCTTCAGGTGCAAAGTGTTTCCTTCGTCCCTTTTTCGGTAAGGTTCTCGCCCGAAGTGATGATTTCAAACGCTTCGGGCTCGAAGCTCTTTTCTTTTCATTTTGTCCACCAGGGGGCGATAGGGAAAACCAAAATTGCTATAACTTATAAACAAAATAAAACTTTCAACAAAACAAATATTATACAAAGTTTTAATTTTTCTGCCCCTTGGTGGAATGTGACAATATTGTCAACAGTCCCTCCATATTTCCTTTACCCTTATCAATAGAGGACCATGTGACCATGATGTAGGGATTACCCTTTAAATGCAATAATAATTAAAGGGGGATGCCAATTCCCTAAACTGATTCTAGTTTCTCCTAGATAGATTATTCGGTATAGAGCCTTGGTGGTTAGTTACCAAGCCTCCATGGGCTAACTAAGGTTATTTCCACTTTGACGACAACTAACATGATCTCTTGATCCTACATGATAAAGGGATCACCACTAATGTCTTATGAATAGGTTTTCCCACACACATGATCCTACTCAATCAAGGTGCGACTACTCACAAGTACCTTGGCTATTGTATATACACAACTCCTTATAGGTTCATGAGATCCTAGCTATTACATTCTAGCAACTCCTTGTAGGAATCTTGGCTACCTAGCTATTGCATTCACACAACTCCTTTCAAGATTAGGTTTCATGGTTCTCAAAAGAAATTTCTACCTACCCTAAGGATAGATAATATCAAGATCACAACAAAACTAAAATAAAGCAAATAAGCATGAAAGTACATTAAAAAGCTCCACTCAAAATAAGATCCCAGATTTCCATACTTAAAGCAGTACCAATCCACAAGATTTAAATAACTCTTCATTACATAAAAAGGTCATTAAACTATTCCTAAAAACATGAGTCAAGATTACAATTCTTTCAAGCAAAACAAACTTGCTTATTTACAACAATATCAACTTGACAGATTCACAAACATCTTCTAGGGTCTTCCACCAACTAATTCCATAGGCTTCTTTTATGGATACCACCCACCAATTATGGGGATTACTTAGGGATCATAACAACTCTAAATGTGATCGAGCCAATTGAGAGAATTTTGAGAGCTTTAATGTAATGCCTTTGGATTAGATGTTTTTCGCAGGACTGCCCAAACTGTCGAACTCGTTTCGGCCATATCTCACTCATCCGGACTCGGATTGAGCTAAAATTTTGAGGGTAGATGCCTGAAAAACCCTAGAACGTCTCCACCAATTTTCATATCATTTGGAGCAACACAGATCCTAGCGCATCCCTATGTGTGAACGAGATATTTGGCAAGCAGCTCCAGAGGTTGGTTTTTAGGGCCTTCGGGCCCTAGCGACCAATATTTTTGTGGTTTATGCTCAATATTTTAGCAGGAAATGTTGCAGGGGATCCAAGATGGGTTAGAAATTTATCTTTCAATAGATCATACCATGAACTTGAGTGACAACGACTTCCAATTTGTCTGCACAAAAGAAAAGTGAAAACCATACCTTTCCACGACGTCTAGGGCAAGGATTAAAGAGATCACGAAACAAGTTTCAAGTAGTTGATCAAAAAATGGCTCATATCTCAAGTGAATCTGGTGCTAAGGTGCACCCACAAAATAATTCTACTATGAAAACCCTTGTCAAGGGTAAGAATTTCGAAGACTCAGTCCCAAAAATGAATTTTAGGGATGCCCTTCATGGTGGACAGCCTCAGCCCAATGCTAATATCAATCTTAGGGCTTCCCATAAACCTCTAAGAATGCCTAAGATTGATCCCAAGAAAACGGAGTCAGGATGTCTTAAAGCAGCTGATGGAACTCCTATTGTTAAGCTTGATATGGGTAACATTCAGACTGGCATTGAAGATTTGGAAAAAAGAGGACTAATTTGTCGGCTCGTGGGTTTTCATCCGAGTCTATCTCGCTTTCAAAGTCTGGGCTGCAAAAAGCTGGAAAACTAAAGGTGAGTTACAAATCTCTATTTATCCAAATGGTTATTTTCTTGTTTTATTTGCTAATAATGAAGATAGAGAGAAAACTTTTCAAGGGGGTCCTTGGTTTTTTGGAAGGGCAGGGCTTTTCATGAAGCCCTGGCATACTAAATTTAAAGCCGAAGAAGAGATGCCTTCTATAGCTCCCGTGTGGGTTAGACTCTTTGGCCTCCCTATTGAATTTTGGAATCCTACTATTTTTTCTTCAATTGGAAACTCTTTAGGAACTTTTATGATGACTCGCTGATTGTACTCAAAATTTTGAACATATTATTTATGCTCGGATTTGTGTTTTAATGGATTTTGACAAACCCCTACCTAAAAATATCACATTACAATTTGGGGAAGACACTTGGGAGCAAGTAGTGGACTATGAGAACATTCCTTTTCGTTGTAGAATTTGCCATGAATATGGTCATTTGGCCAATGCTTGCCCAAATAAAATTCCTGATCAAAAGAAAGAAGATATAAACTCAGCAGGTTTCCAAATACCTAAGAAGAAGAACACTCAAAAAAACCAGTTATGAAGGATCAATCAAAGTCATCTGCTAATATGTTTGAAATCCTTTCCACAAATGATGTCCCAAGTGAGGAAGAGGAAATAATGGAAACTGAAATCTTAGAAACACAATTTAAATATGAAGGGAAGAACTCGGAGACAAACCAACAAATCAAAGGTTTTCAACAAAAAAAAAAGGAGAAAATTTACACAAGAAAAACAATCTTTCAAATGTCAAAACTTCAAATAATGCAGTCCCAATATAGACTCCGTTGAACCATCTAGTAAAATTTTGGCCGTGTACGAGCATTCTTCAAGGTTAGAAGCCATCTCAGATTCAATTGGAATAAGTCAAGAAACAGGGAAAAAAAATTGAAGATGGATTCTAATCAAAAAGTAGGTCGCAAGACCAATCAATATCATATGGTAAAAGAAGGTGAAAAGCTTGTAGAGGAAGGTAAGATTAATGCCCTTCCCAAATTTTTTAGCCCCGGTATTAATGAAGATCATCACTTGGAATATTAGAGGACTCAAAGGGAGTCTTTCAAAACAAAATGAAATTAGAAGAATGATTCAGATAAATCATCCACATCTTGTTTTCCTTCAAGAAACAAAGATGTCAATGGAGGATATGGACTCAATTGCCAATGAAATTTGGCCAACCGGAAAAGTGGTTTCCCTCGGCTCCCAAGGGACTTCGGGTGGCATTGCTTGTCTTTGGGACCCAAAAGAGGTAGTTATTCACCATATGGTTGGCAGTTGGGGTTTGTTGGCTATAGCTATTCAAAGTAGACATTCCAACCAGATTATGCTCTGCATTACTCTTTATGCTCCGACTTCTTTGGAGGAAAAAAGAAGACAATGGAAGGATATTACTCATATTATCTCTCATTTTCCTAAAGCTTGGATCTTGATCGGAGGAGATTTCAATACCATCCTCTCTCTGGATGAGAAAAGGGGGGGAAATAGAAATTTGGACAAAAGCACCGACCTCATGAGCGAATATATTGCAAACCTCCATCTTGTGGATATCCAACCAGATAATGGCCTTATGACTTGGTCTAACAGAAGGCAAGGCTTAGCTTGTATAATGGAGAGATTGGATAGGTTTTTGCTCTCTGAAAATTTCTTAATCCATGGTCACATTCCTAAAGTGAAGACTCTTAATAATGTTGGTTCGGATCATTGGCCACATGGTGGAAATGTGGAAAACCAATGTGAGTTTCTCTCCTTTTCATTTTCAATTAATGTGGCTTAGAGACATTTCCTTCAGACCTCATGTGCAACAATGGTGGAAGGAAGGTAAACCTAGGCATGGGACTAAGATGTTCTGTTTTGCCAAAAGATCGCAATACATTAAATCCAAAATCAAGACTTGGAACTGGAAAGAGTTTGGGGATGTTCATAAAAAAAAACATGAAGTTATTGCTCATCTTGAAAATTTGAATAAGAAAATCCGTTTAGATGGCCTCACAGAGAAGAGAAGTGCAGATGAAATTAAACTCACAACTCAGCTTGAGGAATGGGAAAAAAGAGAAGAAATCTTATGGAAGCAAAAATCTAGAATTCAATGGCTCAAAGAAGGAGATCGAAACACAAATTTCTTCCACAAATCTCTTCTAGCTCGAAGATCTCACAACTTTATTTCTTCCTTAAAATCAGATTCTGGAGATGTTGTTTATACTTGGGATGGCATGAACTCTATTGTTGTTGATTACTTTTCCAATCTTTTTGCTGCTACTCCTCTTGACTCAACTTCACAACAAAATGTTCTTCAAGCAATCCCTTCTCTTATCACTTCTGAGGAGAACTCTATTTTGACTGCTCCTGTTACTATCAATGAGCTTCAACAAGTAGTTTTTAAAATGCAAAAAGGGAAAACCCTAGGTCCCGATGGTTTTCCCATTGAGTTCTACCAAGAGTTCTGGGATATCCTTCATGTTGATTTATTAGAGGTGGTGGAAGAAGCCAGGAAAGCCAAAGAAATTTTGAAGGTTATCAATAAAACTTATATTACTCTTGTTCCAAAAGCTCAAGAGGTTGATCATATCTCAGCTTTTAGACCTATTGCTTTATGTAATGTTCTTCTCAAAATCATTACTAAAATCATGGCAGAAAGGTTGAAGCCTCTTTTGCATAAGATTATTTCCCCAGAGCAAGGGGGTTATGTGGAAGGACGTCAAATAGTAGATGAGATAGTTCTTGCTCAGGAAGCCATCCATTCCATGGATATGCAAAATTCTCCTTCCATGTTCATTCGGTTAGACTTATCCAAAGCTTATGACAGAGTGGATTGGCACTTCCTTATCAAAGTTTTGAGGCAATTTGGTTTCTCTAAGGATTGGATGGATTGGATTATGGGATGTATCTCTTCAGTTTCCTACTTAGTTCTTATCAATGGCAGGCCTTCTCAGTCATTCCCAGCTTCCAGAGGTATTAGGCAAGGTGACCCGCTATCCCCTTATTTATTCATCATTCTTGTTGAATGCTTGGGTAGGACTATAACCAAAAAGAGGGAAAACAAAACCCTTGAGGGAGTTACCATTGCTCATGGAGCTAGACCTATCTCTCATCTTCAATTTGTGGATGACTCTACTCTTTTAGGTAAAGCTACTCTTAAGGAAGCTTCTAATATTAAGAAAATCATTAGCTGTTTTTCTAAGGCTATCGGGCAGCTTGATCAATGAAGACAAATCTAAAGTTATTTTATTTCACTGCCAGGAATCCATGGTCTTGGATAAATTAAGATATAAGAAGACCTCTCTTCCAATCACTTATTTAGGTATTCCCATAAATATTCAAAGGCAGAAAAATAAAGATTGGAATTGGTTGTTGGACAAAGTCAAGAAGAAAATTGGAAAGTGGACCAACAAGTGGCTTTCTTCTGGGGGTAGAATCACCTTGGTAAAATCAGTCCTTCAAGCTATTCCTATTTATGTTTCTTCCATTTTGAATATCCCAAAGGTTGTTCTTCGAGAATTGGATCAAATCACTCATCGTTTCCTTTGGAGTGGTACTAAGGAGAAAAGAAAATGGGCCTTGGTGAAATGGGATACTTTATGTCTTCCTAAGAGTGAAGGGGGGTTAGGATTCCGGTCTTCTATTAATAACAACAAAGCTTTAGCTGCTAAATTATATTGGAGGATGTTGCATAACCCCAATGCTCTTTGGGCCAATAATCTCCGTGCTAAATATGCTGAGAACAAAAGTCCCGAAGACCTTGTTCGCTATCAACTTCCTACCAAAGGTTCTCCCATTTTAGCAGCTTCTTAAGACTCGGTGAGGATTTGATAAAGAAAAAATTATTTTGGATCATTCATAATGGTCAACAGGCAAATTTTTGGACAGATTCTTGGGATGGTCACAAGCCTTTGATAACTCGGTTTCCCGATTGGAGGCCTTGGATGGAGGAGCTTCACCGAGCTAATTGGATAAAGGTGGCTAATTACCGTCGGTACCATACCGGTAATTCAAAGGTTGGTAGATATTGGATCCCTATTGAGGACTCGGCCTATTCAAATCCCAGAAAGGCAAAGACAAGATATCCAAGGCATCCTTCATATGAGATCCCTCTCTTGGTCCCATGAAAAAGATTGTTTTGGATGGAACAACACTACTAAGGGTGAGTATTCAGTTGCTCAAGGTTATTTGACCTTATGCCATAATAATCCCAACCATTCTTCTCACATATTTTCTCGATTGTGGGCTCAAAAGCTTTGGCCTAAGGTGAGGTTCTTTAATTGGCTTTTATTGCATCGTAGGGTGCTTACTCGGTGAGCAACTTATGAAGCGTGGTTTTCATGGCCCTTTTAGATGTGAAATGTGTGAAGAGAATGTAGAAAATCTCAACCATATTTTTATTGAGTGTACTTTAGCCTCTCGAGCTATGGAGGAGAATGGCCACTTTACTTGGCTTACAGTGGTCCAATTTTTTTACTTTTGAACAACTTTGGAGGGATTGGCCTAATCAAGAGGGTGTTGATCATTTTATTAGGCACTTAGTTTGGATGGGTTCTACCATTCTTCTTTGGAATATTTGGAATGAAAGGAACAACCAAATTTTTAATCAAGATAGGAAGGATATTCACTATATTTGGCAAAAGACCATAGCCAACTTAGTTGAATCAGTCCATCAACTCCTTAATCACCCCCAAAACTCCCACCAAAGATGGGATCAAGTGATGCAAAGATTGAAGATTAAATCTTCTAAGGGCAACCAACTTAAAGGGAATGTGAGTATTAGTAAGATGGATAGGACTAGAAATTGGCAACCTCCTCCTAAGGATTTTGGAAAAGTCAATACCGATGGAGCCTCTAGAGGGAACCCTGGAAAAGCCAAGGTGGGAGGAATTGGTAGACTTTCGGATGGCTCCCTGGTTTTTACTTTTGCCGAGAATTTGGGTATTCTTTCCAATAACCTTGCCGAGGGGTATGGTATCCTCGGAGGCCTTCAGGAGGCTACTAAGGTTGGATGGGAAAAGGTGTTAGTTGAGTCCGACTCTCAACTTATGATTAATCTCTTGAAGACTCCTTCTAAGAATCATAAGGTGGATTGGAGAATAAAAAGAATTATTGAGAAGATTCAATTAATCCAGATGGGATTTTTGAAAGTTGATTACAATCATGTGGTCAGAGATCAAAACAAGAGTGTTGATGCTTTAGCTAATTGGGCTTTGGACAAAGGTGATCTTACTTGTTATGGCCACCCTCCTATATGGTGGGCTTCTCAAATTAGGGAAGCTCTTCTTTCTATCATTTCTTTGGATGGCTCCAGCTTCAAGGTACCTAGTTTCTTCTTGTTTTTTTTTTTTTGCTTCTCTTTGGTTCATTCAGTTTTTTTTAGTTCCCTAGCTCATTCTATTCTTTATTTTGTTTCCTCCCGTTGATTCTTGCCTTAATAGTCTTCTGGTCTAGATAGGTCATTGTTATGTTCAATTTTTTTTCTTTTTTCTTTTTGTTTTTTTTTTTTAGTTTTTTAAGGTGGGTGGGTTCTTTTGTTTTGTTTTGTTTTTGTGTTCTTTGTGTTGTTTTTTGTTGTTCATGTGTTTTTGTTGTTTTGTTTTTTTTTTTAATGTTTTTTGTTATTGTTCTTGTGTTTTTTTCGTTCTTGTTCTTGGGTTTCTCTTTGTTTGTGTTATTTCGTGTTTTTATGTGTGAGTGTTTTCTATGTTTTTTGTTTTTGTTTATTGTCTCGTTGTTGGTTGTTTTTTATTTTTATTTTTATTTTATTATTTTTTAATTTTTTAGGTTTTGGTTGTGTTTATTTTTCATGTTTTTTTTGGGTTATGTCTTTGTAGTGTTCTGTTGTTTTTGTCTTGTTTGTGTTTTGTTATGTGGTTCTTGTGTTTTTCTATGTGGTTTGTGTTGTGGTTTCTTTTATCTTATTGTGCGTGTTTGGTTGTGCTTTTGTTTTTGACACACTCAAGGAGCATGTTTTTTATTTTATTTTATTATTTTTGTTGTTATTTACTTATTTTTAAATTGGTTTTGTGTGTTTGTTTGCTCCTTGAGTATGTCAAAGGTGGTAGGCCAGGTCCGAGTCCTGGGCATTTTTGGCGGAATGGATACCCCCGCCTCCTTGGGTCTTACCCGAAAGTGGCATCCCTTTTGGGATGTTTTCCACAAAAAAAAAAACAACTCTAAATGCAATGCATCTCAACTCTACTATGCAACAACCTTGCTCAACAAACAAGCTATCTTTCTTTACATTTAAAAGCATCTAATAATTTAAACAACTCAAAGGTCACAATGTTCCAAAGCAATCCAGGAGAAGCCCATACTTCCCCTTATAATGATCCTTAATCTACACAGATCTTAGGAGTTATTATAAATAACTTCTCTAATAGAGTCAAAATAATACTCAACACAAAGCAAGAGAATCCCATACTTCTCTTTACAATGATCCCTTAATCCACTTAGATCTCAGGAATCATTATAATAACTTTCTTTATAATAATTCCCTAACTCACAAGAGTCTCGAAAATTATTACATAAATCTTCTTTCAAAACCAAAAAAATATTCTTTAACCCTAAGTTTCCTTCCACATATAAGTAATATTAAAGCATTTAATCTAGTATAAAACTTTCTTTAGCAACAAACTTCCTGGACAACAACAAAGGAAGAATAAAGTTCTAAAACTTACATCAAGCTTTCACTAACATATAATAATACTCTAACCTACAAAAGGTTTCAAGAGTAATTAAAATAAGTTTCCTTTTATCAAACCATCTAAGCAAAGAAACTTAAAAGAAAACTATCTCTTAGTTATTTCATTTTCCTCTAGCATACTAGAATAAACCAAGTTAAAGTTTTATCTCTAACACAACCCTAAAATTCTAGCCTTAACAAAACATAAGATTAGCTTCTACAACTTGAAAGATATAATTAATGCCAATGCTAGCAAACAACAAGTGATTTAAATAAAGTAAATATTCATCAAAGATATTGTAACCCCATATAGCAAAACATACAATCAGCTCATAAAGTCACCCATAAAAAATTACGAAGGAAACATCTAAAGCAATCGATTGACCGTGAGCTAACACATAAAACAAAACAGCCAACCACCAAGCTAACACCACTTTGGCCACGATCAATACATGCACAAATTAAGAGAATATCACATAGGCTATAGGAGAACAACACAACCAAAGGACCCAACTTGAAGGGTGATGTAAGGAAGCAAAATCCAACCAACAACACACTATTAAGGTTTCGATAGAATGTCACCTACCAACTTACGAAGGAAAAAGGAATCAACACCAGTATGACATCCTTCATGCAAATAAAAACAAACTAAAATGGGGAGAGGATGCACTACTAACAACTCTGAACAGGTCACAAGCATAACAAGAGTGATCTTTTGCAAGTAAACCATAGAAAATTTGAGGTACACATATCAACACAAATACTAACAATGAAAAGGTCAACACATGGTATAAATATAGGAACCCTATTCTCTAGGGAAGCATACGCAACAAGGATTTGACACAACATGAAAATGGCATCGAATAACCAATGAAAACTCAAACAAAGATGCAACCAACAAATAAGGAACAAGACAATATAAAAAAGAAGGAGGATTCACAACAATGAAGCAAAACTAGAATAGAGCAAACACAATTTGAAGCACCTATGTTGTAGGTTAAATTACCTCCATCGATCCTCTTTGAAAGTTGCTACCTCACCTTCATCTCCACTGCTTCCTTAGGTGTCTATTACCCCCTCACATGCCTCCCCTATCTTGGTTTTAAATGAAGGGCATAAAACTACATGCATGAATGCTTCTTTGAATACTCAAGAAGTGTTACACTTTATGAGCGGTAAGATCATGAGAAACCGGGAATGCCTCTTCATCTTCCAAAGGCATCTAAAGAATATAACGTACCAACAACCACAAACAATGGTAATCCAAAGCTTGAAATTTGGTATTAAATTTTTTTATTGTTGGATAATAAGGGGTTGTACTCGGGTCCCCCACCCTTGACAAATTATAACTTTTTTATTTAGATCTTAAGAGTTAATAAACAAATACACTTCTCATTTCAATTGAGATGCTATAGCTAGAAACCTACATCATTTTACATAAAATGTCTATCAATTTTCTATATGAATACAATTATTCCATAATTTAGCATATTTCTATATATTTTCCTATAGTAGTCTACACAATGCCAAAACTTCGCCTCTACTATATATGCCTTGCATCTAAGTAGATCAATATTTCCAAAATATTGCACTATCATAGGCCACTTTACCAAATCTAGATTGCTAGTTTCCTTCCTCACTGAAGTTCTAGCCCTTCATTGCTCTTCCCATAATTTGAACCCTAGCTAACAAATATTTGCAATTTCATTTTTTATGACTTGAAAAATCATCATTGCCCTTGTTCCGAATGGTTGAATTCATAGGGTCGAATCTCCCTCAATATTGCTTGGATTCTTGCAAATGACCACTTATTTTAAAGCTATTCAAATTCCACACAAGTTGGTCAAAGAATCTGGTGAATCAGATAACTTTTTGTGAAGATATGGCTCCTACAAGATGAGATGTTTTTAAAAAAATCCTAATCCTTCACACATTTTTCTGTTGTAAAGAGGAGGGAAAAACCACCCCAATACCCGCAGGTTCCAAAACTATAGGCACACCAAAGATAAAAATAGGGGGTTTTATTTTACCTAGCCTTCCACCCAACAACCTGAATTGTTGTTGCACGATACTCAGCAACCTAGCCTCCTATTATGGTTTCCTTAGTTGATCAAGTCTCAAACAATCCTTCCACCCAACAAAATCCAACCTTCCATGCTCCTTCAGCCTAGGCAACCTTCCACGCTCCTTTAGTCTTCCCAGCCTTCCACTCAGCATCTTAGTATTTTGCTATAGCTCCTTCAGTCGGCCCAACCTTCCACGCTCCTTCAACCTTATTAGCCTTTCATGTTCCTTCAACCATCCCAACTTTCCACCCAACATCCCAGCCTTTCGCTATAGCTCCTTTAGCCAGCCCAACCTTCCACGGTCCTTCAACAAACCTAGCCTTCCACGCTCCTTTAGCCTTGACACTTTAAATATAAAATCATCATTCAACCTTAGGTATTAAAGTTAGACATACAACATATATATATATATATATATATATATATATATATACATCTGTGTGTGTGTGTGTAAACATAAAAGAAACCATACAAGGCTTGATTTAATAAAATAAATTAAGTTGTCAAACAAGCAAACAAAGAGTATTAAATTGCTAATCCAACATAAAAATTATTCTTGGCCTCAAAGCAACTAAATCAAACAAGGCATCCTATCCATAATATTCTACACCAATGTTTTATCCTCAAGTAGGTGGTTCTTTTTTATGATAGTCTAAGTTATCGCCAACTTTTTTGAGGAGGCTCATTACAAGAAATATCCTAACCCAATGGTGTAAATGTGGAACAACAACAAAAGGATATGCTTCTACATTAAGGTAAAATTTCCATGTTTACCCTGAGCTATCAATGAACGAATCATCATCATCATTTCCCTAGGTAACCCTCATGGTAGGTGGTTCACTCATAGGCCCATCACGGAGAAGGTACCTGATCCTACATCCACATATATATCAGCAATACCATTCTCCATACACATAAAAGTAATTATAATTCTATTATTAATTATGCTCACAAAAAATATGCCATTATATAAACACATCAATACATAGTTCCTTATCCATAAAATTTTCTCCAAGGCGGGGTGTTACATACTTCCCCCGTTGGACTAAACACAGTCCTCTGTGTTTTTGCAAAAAGTAGCATACATAAATTTACTCAAATAAAAATGAAAATTGTTGTCTCATCTCATCAATATTTTTCCAAGTAGCATAATTCTTTGAATATTAGTCCCACTAGACCTTGCACTGTTCTAGGGTTCATTTCCTTAACATTTTGGAATGAAACCCTAAATTCTTATTTGGCCACACCTTAGTGGCTACAAAATCTGTCCTTTATAATTTAGAAACATTCCACACATGAGTATGATCAACAACATACTTTCTAAGCAGGGATATGTGGAAAGTGTCATGGATATTTGATAGTTTGGGTGATAAAGCGAGCCTATAAGCTACTGGGCTAACCTTCCCAATGATTTCAAAGGGCTCCACATAGCGAGTATCCAACTTTGTTGACTTGATGTCACTTTTCATGGTTCTAACGCTTAGGAAGTGTCTATCTCCTATAGAGAATTCCATTGGTGATCTTTTTAGATTCACATAGCTCTTTTGGCAATTGGCCACTTCCCTAAGCTTAAGCCAAATTGCTTTGAGTTTTTCCTCCATATTTCAAACAGTATCAGGGCCAATCATCACCCAATTTTCTAGATTATCCCAAGATAGAGGGGAATGCATCTTCTACCATACAATGTTTCAAAGAGGGCTATCCCCAATGATGCATGGTATCTATATTATAAGAAAACTCCATGAGATGCGAGAATTCTTCCCATTTTGGCTTTTAGTCCATGCATAACATGTCTTCCAAAACTTTTTTCACCCTATTGGTTTGATCATCTATTTCGAGGTGATATGCAAAACTAATGTTTAACTTAGTGCCCACTATACGATGAAGAGCTTGTCAAAATTTTGACATAAATCTAGAATCCCTGTCAAATATGATTACCTTTGGAAACCCATGTAATATAAAAAATTATTTGGTAAACTTATGTGCCACCATCGATGCATCATCCTTGATGTTCCTTGGTATGAAGTGTGTGATCTTGGTCAAATTATCAACTACTACCAAGATGGCATCATGCAATAACCTATTCTTAGGTAATCCCATAATAAAGTCCATAAAGATCACCTACCATTTTTGCATAGGTATCTCATGTGGGTACAACTTTCTAGCTGGGTGATGATGTTTTGTCTTAACTTTCTGGTATTCCAAACATCTTGATAAGAATACGGTGATGTCTTGCTTCATACCAACCCAATAGGAGGTATTTTTCATATTTTCCCTCATTTTGACCCTCTTTGATGAGTAGAGTAGGGAGAATTGTGTACCTCCTATAAGATCATTCTTCTCAGGTCACTTGCTTTGGGTAATGACTACATGATCCTTAAAGCATAAAATCCCATCCTTAATGTTGAAGTCTTTATTTTCTTTTGAATGTCCCACTATCTTCTTCTAAAGTTCTAGGCAATAAGGATCTTGAGGCTAGATTTCCTTGACCCTATTTATCGAATCTACATGGCTTCGGGTTAATGTGATTATGTCTTCTCTTGCTTAAGGCATCTGCCATCTTATTTTCTTTACCTTTGGTATAGTTAATACCAAAATAATATTTTGCTAAGAATTCTATCCATATTCTTTGTCTCGCACTCATCCAAGGTTGGGTAAAAATATACCTCAAGCTTTGGTGATCTATCCTTAGCTCAAAAAATCTACCCAACAAGTAGTGTCTCCAAACTTTTAGGGCATGCAAACTGCTACCAACTCCAAATGATGTAGAAGCCTATCTTTTAGAGGGTATTTTTTTAGAAGTTTTAAATAAATTTTATTTATGCATGATTAGGTGTCGAGATTTTCTAAGACGCTTAATATGGGTGTTACAAAATTTTGTGTTAATTTGCATGTCAATTCGAGTTTATTTGTAAATTACTAAAAACGGCAATTTTGATGAGAAAACAATTTGTTGAAAATAGTAATTACTAAAAACAACAAATTTTTATATAAAAAACAATTTTCTGAAAATGGTAATTACTTAAAATGACAATTTTTGATGAAAAATAATTTTTCGAAAATGGTTATTACTAAAAATGGTAATTTTTGATGAAAAATAATATGTTGAAAATAGTATTTTTTAGAGCTTTAAGCTTTAGGGTTTCATTTTAGGGTTTCTCTTGGGATATCTACATAAACTACCCTTGTATTTCATTATGAGGGAAAATCTAGGAATGAGAAAATAAAGCATTTACTAGTTTATTTCCATCTATTGCAATTTTTATGTGAATGGAGGTTTTACCGGTTTATTTTCTATTTATCGCAATCTTTATGTTATAGGAGGTATTTTTTTTTACCTCTTGCAATTGGATTTACATAATTAGGTATCAGAGTAAGTTGGATCTTTTTGGGGGAGAGAAGGTAATCTTGTCGATTACATTAATTTTGCTATTCTTGTTTTCTGTTTGGAATAACATAGATCAGATTAGCATGAGGAGAGGTTATACCTAAATTAACAAACATATGCAAGAGTTGCAGGTATAAGTTGCTCAGTTGACTAGATTGATGGCTCGTATGAGTGAAAGACATCTAGTAGATTTTCTAGATTTTGATTTTGATCATAAGACTATGGGAGAAGACAACAGATCAGAGGTTCATGTAGAGGAAGAACCAAAGGGGAAGCTAGAGGAGCATCATTTCAAGGACATGCTAATTAGGGCCTTGGAAGGAAATAGAGATGGGATCAATGTTGATGTCCTCGAGTATGCAAGAGAAATCGAAAGAGTTGATAGACTGGTTGAATAACTTGGAGTTCTTTGAGTGGAGAGACCTTTCAGAGGAAAGGAAAGTAAAGCTTGCATGCATGAATTTGAAAGGGTGTGCATTGATTTGGTAGGATCATATATAGAAGGAGAGGCAGATAAAAGGAAAGGAAAAGATTAGGATCTGACATAAAATAGAGAAAAATCTTAAGGAGAAATTTTTACCTATAAATTATACCCAAATGTTGTTTCATAGAATTTTAAACCTCAAAAAAAATGATCATAGCATTGAGGACTACACCAACGAATTCTACAAGTTATCAATTAAAGCAAAGCTTTAAGAGTCAAAGGAATAAAAGGCTACAAGGTATGTAAATGGATTAAGTTATGCCATACAAGATGAACTAAGTATGTTTTGGATCCATAGTGTAGAGGATGCATATCAGGTAGCATTAAAGGCAGAAAAGAAACATAAGAGGAGTAAACTTAGAAGAGGAGCGAAGAGAAAACCATTGACACCTCCAATCAAGGGGCGTAGTGGATTTAATTCCTCAAAGGGTGAATCTTCTAATACAGGAAAACAAGAAGAGTTTGGACAAGGTCATAGTAACCACTAGAGAGGTAGAGGATTTTAGAGAGGAAGAGGAAATGGTGGAGGATAAAATTGGGATGGTCCATAGAGGAAATATACTTGTTACAGATGTGGTGAGAAAGGGAACCTTTCAAGTGTTCACATTATTTCGCTCAAGAAAGAGAATAGGGAGAACAAGCTAGAATCAATCTAGTTGAGCTAGAAGAGCAAACTGAGATGGAAGTTGTTGTAGACACAGGGGAAAGTCTCATGGTGAGAAGGACAATGATCATCCCAAGGAGAAAGCATAGGACAATGATGGTGGTGATTCTTGGTTGTGCACAAATATCTTTCAAACTAGGTGTACATTTGGAGGAAAGGTATGTAATATGATTATTGACAGTTGTAGTTGTGAAAATATGGTTTCAAATGAAATGGTTGAGAAACTTAACTTGAAGTGTGAGAAGAATCTGTATCTCTACTACATATCGTAGTTCAAGAAAGGGAACGAGATAACTGTAGATAAGAGATGTCTGGTTAAGTTTTCAATTGGGAGTACCTACAAGGATGAAGTATGGTGTGATGTAATTTTGATGTATACAAGTCACTTATTGTTGGGGAGGCCTTGGAAATATGATAGGTAGACTACCCATGATGGGGGAAGGAATACTTACACATTCTAGAAGGATAGAGTAAAAGTGGTCTTGTTATCGCATAAGGAATAAAGGAAAATTAAAAACCTATTGACAACTAAGAAATTTGTCACAAGGATTAATGAAGTTGGTTTTCTTTATGTGTTGATAGCACCAAAGGTGGATACTGAGGATGTTGTTATACCACCTGCAACAGTAGAGTTGCTAAAATAGTATACAAATGTCATACCAAAGGAGTTACCAGATAGAATACCCCCAAAAATGGATATTCAACATCGTATTGATTAGATCCAGGATTAGAGTTGTTGGAAAAAAGATTGATAGAAAAACGTTGTAAAAGTTTGATTAGAGGAACTAGTAGGAGCAAAGTTCTTTTCAACTAGATGAGAATGATGCAAGAGCCTATCTTTCAGAGGGTGCTTTTTTAGAAGTTTTAAATAAATATTATTTATGCATGATTAGGTATCAAGATTTTATAGGATGCCTAATATGGGTGTTACAAAGTTATGTGTCAATTTGCATTTCAATCCGAGTTTTTTTGCAAATTACTAAAAATTATAATTTTTGACGAGAAAACAAATTGTCGAAAATAGCAATGACTAAAAACGGTATTTTTTAACGAAAAAAATAATTTTCCAAAAATGGCAATTTTTGATGAAAAAATAATTTTTTGAAAATGGTAGTTACTAAAAAATCAATTTATGATGAAAAAATAATTTTTCGAAAATAGTAAATTTTTATCTTTAGGGCTTTAAGCTTTAGGGTTTCTCTTGGGATATCTATATATATTCCCCTTGTATTTCATTATGGGGTAAATTATAGGAATGAGAAAATAAAGCATTTACCAATTTATTTCCATATATTGCAGTTTTTATGTGAATGAGGGTTTTACCAGTTTATTTTCTATTTATCATAGTTTTTATGTTATGAAAGGCATTTGTTTTGACCTCTTGCAGCTGGATTTACATCACCAAATCATGAGCAACATATTTTACCTCATGCTTCTTGATTTTTGAAGACTCGTATGCCATTGTAGCTTCTTCCTAAGATAAAACTCCACCTAAACCTTCTAGAGAAGCATCAGTACACATAGTGAACTTCCCAAAAAGGTGGAATCTTTAGAATTAATGTCATTATCAACTTATGTTTTAGAGTCTCAAATGTGACCTCACACTTATCCGTCCATTTGAATTATTTTCCCTTTTTTTGAAGGTTGGTGATTGGGTAGGAAATTTTAGAGTAATTCCTCGCAAAATACCTATAATAGCCTGTGAGCCCCAAGAAAATCTCGACTTTCATCACATTTACAGGCATATGCCAATTTAAGATAGATTCAATTTTTGAAGATCCAGAACAATACCTTCTACTAAGATAATGTGCCCCAAATAATGTACTTATGGAGTATAGAACTCGCATTTGGATAATTTCCTATAGAGTTGGTTCTTCCTTAGTACTTCCAATACTAATCTGAAATGTTGATCATGCTCTTTCTTATTTCAAGAGTAGATTAGTATGTAATACAAGAATACCAAGATGAACTGGTCTAGATACTTCTTGAACACACTATTCATCAAATTCATGAAGGCAATCGGTGCAATTTTTAACCCAAATGGTAGCACCATGATTTTGTAGTGCCTATATTGGGTTTTAAAGGCTATCTTATGAGCATCTTCTTATTTAATTCTTAGCTTATGATAACTCGATCTCAGATCTATTTTTGAAATTATGGTAACACCCTTTAACTGATCAAAGAGATCATCTATCCTAGGTATATGACACTTTTTCTTAATGGTTACCTTATTTAGAATTATATAATCTATACATAGTCTCAGGGAACCATCCTTCTTTTTCACAAATAATACTTGAGAACCCCAAGGTGACACACTTGGTTTGATCAAACCCTTTTTCAACAAGTCCTAAAGTTAAACTTGTAGCTCTTGTAACTCAATATGAGTCATTCTATAAGGTGTCCTGGATATAGGTTCATCTCTTGGCATTAATTCAATAGTGAAATCAACTTCCCTTCAAGAGGATATACTTGGAAGGTCTTCAAGAAATACATCTCGAAACTCATGAAGAATTGAATACTTATTAAAAACTTCCTCATATCCTTTCTCTCCAATTCTACCATTGATCTTTGCTACATAGAGTAAGCTATCTCTTTTGATAGCTTTCATTAACTACATAGCTAAGGGTAAGTGGGGTTGGAAAGAACCTCACCCAGTTTGAACTCTTATTCTCCTCTTATTTTTGTTGGTGAAATCCATCTACCTATCTTGAAAAATTATTAAGGCTCCATGTGCCTTCAGCTAATCCATCCCTAATATAATATCAAAGGCATGAAGAGGTGCCACATACAAGTGTCATAAAGTAGACCCTTCAACTAAATTTATCTCAATTATAGGTAGACATTGATCCGTTGGGTAGGTTTACATAGAATCGTACTTGACTTTCCATCCTTGTGCCAAAAATCCAAGTCTTTCTAGTAGATCCCCGATAATACTAGTGGAAATAAAACTATTTTTGACTCCTCTATCAATCAAAATTTGTACATCTCTGGTAAATAGCTTATCATTTAGTAGCATTGGTGTTGCTTGGCCATCTAAAGTATGATTTCTAGTGGTATCATAGATTCGGTGTGATGGCTCCTCTACTCTATGGCTTTGCTCTTTAAGTGCACTTTCTAGCATAGTGAGGACCCCCATAGATGTAGCAACCTGCCCTAGGTGCTTGGAATTTCTCCTACATCCTTTCCCCTATTTTTTCTTTTTGTGTTGACTCATGTTTTTAAGGGGTATTGAGATTGGGTCCTTCATCCTTATGATTTTTTTTCTTACTTTGACATGAGTTCCCATTGTTCCTATCATTAAACTCTGGATTGCTTTTATTTATTTTATTTTGATCCTTATCCCATTTTATAAATCCTGCACTTTTTCTTTTTCTCAACTCTTATCTTTCATTTATTGTCATTCTTGAGTAATTGAAGTAGGTCCTTCTTGTTTGAAGGTTGGTTATTTTCCTGCCTAGCTAGGTCGTATGCTTCTTGTAGGGTTTTAGGTTTGAGCAGATTGATTACTATCCTTATTTTAGGATCCAACCCTAGAATAAACTTATGTACCTTAATATGCTCATTGTTCTCATATTATAAAATATATTTCAAAAGTTTCACATATTTTTGATAATATACTTCCAAAGATAATGACCCTTGTTGGAAGGTAGATAACTCTTCAAAATGTTCAATATAAAAATGGTTGGTGAGAAACCTTTTCTTAAAAGCCTTAACAAACTCTTCTCATTTAAGGTCCATGGCTTGAATTTTTTTCCTAGAGTTGTACGTGTCCTATTAGCTTTTGAGGATATATGCAGTGGAAGAGATCTAACACAAATCCTAATAAGATTCAATAAATATGAAATCAAGTGAGCCTGCAATATGACTAAAATATACTATAAATATAAATGGTGAAAATACAATGCAATATGGAGAAAATGGTCACTCCATTAATATGAGCTAAAAATCTACATTATGCACAGGAGCACTACTACTATCTACTACAATACACTTGATATGTACTTGATATATATTTGATCTACATTATGAGACCCTTTATATAGGAAGATAGATTCCTTGGCCAACACTCTACCTAGTTGTACAAGTGGACACCTTGCACATTACAACTTGCACATTGCCACTTGTGCATTTATTACATTGCTTGAAGTAACTAGCTAACTTCCCCCTAAATTAATCTTCTACTCTAACTATGTATCTAAGGTGGTATATTTACATGATCCAAATAATGTAATATACTCAAACTCTAACACCTCCTTGTATTACATTATTTGGGTATTAAATATTTCAATCTTCAATATGAATTTTCTTCTTGTGGATGCTCTTTGGCTTGATCAGGTTCTTTAGCTACGTCAGTCTTCATGTTATAGCTTCTTGTCCTTTCCAATCCTTTATTTTTTAACATTAGATGTTTTTGATGAACTAGTGATCTCATGATTTGGCATGTCTGAAGTGGATCAGAATTGCTCCATATTTTTCTTCTTTGGATTTCTATATGACATGTCTTTCTGACCTTCATAAGTATCAAACTTGAGCTCATTGTTAATAGATGCTTTTGGAATAATATTTTGAAAGTAGCAATCTATTATTTGTAGTAAACTTTATTCATGGATTTTATAGTACTTGTATTTATAGTAGCAGAAGAAAGATGAGTGATTTTTCCCTTCACAGTATTTGCATGGATGGAAATTCCAACAATTGATCTTTTCATGACCGTATTGATTGCAATAGGTGCACAATAGAGATGTTTTGGCTGCTTTGTAGTCTATCTCGGGGATATCATGTTTATTAATATCTCTAACTAGATCCTTAAACCATATGTGCACAATTGAAGCTATTCCATTTTTACTTCTTTATATGATGTATTCTTGATCTATCTCTTTTTCTCCCTTATGGTCTTTTGTGTTTTCATTGATATAGTTATCATCAACTTCATTTGAAGAATCTATTTTTCTGTAGCTATTTGTTTTAGAACTTATTTCTCATTTTATTGATTCTTCATTTCCTTATTATTATTATTATCCATTGTATTGTCAATCATGATTTTAATCCATATTGGTATTTTTTGCATTCCACTTCTAAGTGTATTGCTTAATGTGATGGTAGTCATCTTTATAGCTCCTTGGATTAGAGTATATAGTACTTTGATAGAGCTTGTATCTTATGAGATCAAATTTTATTAAGTGATATACCTTATGAATCCCTAGTTATGAGCTTGATTTGATAGAACCTTTTAGAGCTTAGGTTTTTGTAGGCTTCCTTATGATTCCCAAATGGATTCAGCTCGATAAAATTTGAATGAATGCTATTATTATAAAGTTTTGTACAATGCCTTATGTCTCCCTAGTAATTTTGGATATGTTGAATGATATATAAAGTGCTTTTGAGAATAGTAGTTCAATTTTTGAGTTGATTTGTAATGTTTTGTAAATAGCAAAAATCAACTTCTTTTACACCTTATTACTCCTATTGAACTTAAGCACTTTCTAATTTTGATGAGGTTCTAATAGTTGGATCTCTTTTGTCCATTTAATTTAAGTTTGAGACAAGTATATTAATTAGTTTCCAACTCTTGATATTCCTTATAGAATCTTCTTTTATAGCCTTTGATATTTTGATATTTAATGTTTCTATATTCCAATTACCTACTTTGGTGTAGTATTCCTCATAACTCCCTAATATGGAATATTAAAAAATAATAATATTTGCAATATTAGATGTTTAATCTATCTAGGTAGAAATCCTTATTTCTCCTATGTTTTAGATTGCAAATATTAGGCTATTTAATATATATTTTCATTTTTAATATTGCTTTCAAATATGGTTGACTTCCCTTAATGTTTCAACCTTATATTATACTTTATATCTCCCTATTAATGAAAGCAAATTGGAATAAGGTATAGTCTTACCTTTGTAATACCCAAACCTCTACATATTTGGCATTGATTTTTGGACGTAGATGACAACACTCTTTAGTGTTATTTTGATCGTTATCTCCAACGTATGGGCATAGGATTTAGTGCTTCTCTTGAATTCGGATGGTGGTTGGTTTCTTGATACCTTTGATGACAATAATTCAACAGTGGATGCCTCACGTCTGACCACTTTGACTAGGAGCTTTAAATGCTCTCTTTTTGCTACTGCTATGAACATTGATGCTACTAAGTAAATTTACCATGAAGTTAGCTTTTAATGCTACTACAAATTTGACCTTGAATGTTGTTGTTCCTTGGTCTTTGGCACCTCAAATAAGAGTTGAATCTTCAAGTGAGTGGCAAGTGTCATGGTGGTTATCTTTGAGTGTTTGAGGGATGAGAAGATGCTTATTCCCACTTGTAAATTTCTACCAGGTAAAGAATGAGCATTGCTGTCTTGGATGAGCGCTCATACCAACCTTCTTTCCTGTAACATTTTCTTGGTAAAGCTTGCAATGGATGATCACTCGTGTGGGAAACATTAGGGTTTCCTTCTAGGTGATAAGTGTCACCTTATATTTGTGCATGAGTTTTTTACGTAACACCTCTGTAATGTATCTTTGCAATACCATTATTAACAATACAACATGACCAAATCTACCTTTGTTGTATGCATTTGATGGCGTTTGAAGTGAGTTGTTTCTAGCTGGAATGGTGAGCAACTCCTTGGGAACTTGGATCAACGATTTGAGCAATGATTTTAAAGGCTTCAAGCAATGCTATGGTGGAGTTTGAAATACTCCAATGATGCTCCTTGGACGTACGTCTAGTGTAATATTTTGTACCTTCTTTTTCAACCTGTTATAAAAATCCCTTTTGTAGATAATATTCCCCTTGAATATAATGCTTCTCCTTTATTTGTATTGTTTGCTTGTAGGTTCGACTGTTCAAATCCTAGAAGATATGAGCTTTTTGGAAGACCCTTTTACCTTGCTTGGAGAATGCTTTTACATGGCTGCCTTGGACTATTTTCTCCTTGCGAAGAGTGTGCCCTTTTGGCACCAAAAATCTATCCTTCTTCCTACATAGGGCAAATTAGAGTAGTGCAATATAATGTAAATACTTTTGAGAATATAATACCTCTTTGCACCTCTTTTACAATATTTGGTTTTATGGTAGCTTTTAAAGTAGGCAATGGTTGATTTGACATTGTCTCTTTTGCTAGACAACTCTCTCCTTTTCTTGGTTACTTTGGTAATAAACCCAAGCTAATAACCACTAAGATATAAGCTTTTTTTTAGAGGTAATTTTTTTACTATTTTTCTTGTAAATAGCTTTTAGTGCACTTTGAATCTGAGACTCACCAAGTCTCAATTTGAAGCTTTTATTGTTGATTTTGATGGTGGTCTTCTTCTCCACTCCTTGGAGGAATCTGATCTAATTTTTGTGGCTTCTTTGGGCCATAAAATGTTGTAGGTTTTGTACAAAAAATAGTGTCTCTAGACACTTTGATAATCTACTAGTTTTTGTGTCCTTGATCTTTAACAATCAACAAACACAAACTAACCCTTTTGAGAGTAACTAGTTAGAGATCAACTAGTATAGTGCCAATGGATTAATAATGTAATTTTAATGGTAACAATAATCTCACCTTATTTTTCCTGTAAATGAACTCTCAAAATAATTTTATATGCACTTAATAATCTTTGCAACTTTTAAGAGTAGTCTATAATTTTTTTTTTGGTAAGTAGTGTTTGTATTTACAGCGAGTTTTAACAAGGATCCCAAAACCTGATTACATAAGCAATGGGCTTAGGGCATCAATCCCTTGAAACTGAACACCAAAACAGAAATCCCGCCCAGCGGTAACAGTAAGCATGAAACAATCCCTCTCAGCGGGAAAAAAACAAATAAGAAAGAAAGCGGTAACAGTAAGCATGAAACAATCCCTCTCAACGGGAAACAAACAAATAAGAAAGAAAGTAGTTTTGGAGATCCCGCCCAACGGGGAGTAGCCAAAAACCACCATCGAGAAGATCCCGCCCAGCAAGAAGCAAAGAAAAACCGTTACAATAAAATCCCGCCTCGCGGGAAGCAGTCAAAACCACCACAAACCTGTCCCGCATAGCGGGAAGCAACAAGGAAATCCCGCCATCCGGGAAACCAGCAGAAAAGAAAAGATCCCGCCTTGCGAGAAAACCGACGAATTTGACGGATCCTGCCCCGTGGAGAAACCATCCCGCCCACCGGGAAAACATTCCGTTCAGCGAGAACCATCCTGCAGGAAGCCGACAGCTAGCACAGAGAGGATCCAGCCCATCAGGAAGTGACCAGAGAGTTGCACCACAAGGAACCCGCCCTGGGAAAACAGAAGAGGATCCCAGTAGCAGGGACCAAGAATCCCATCCAAGCACAGAGCCCGTCGAGGATTCACAAGAAAAAGGGGGAAGCTGTCCAAACCCTAAACCATCACCTCCACCACATCGAGAAACGCAGGGGACCAGATCCACGCGAATAACCTACAAAAAACCCCAGGGGGAAGCCTGAGGGAAAAAGGGAAGGGATCCCCAACCAAACGAGGATCCCCGGGAAGCGCCGATCCAAAAAAACAACCAAGGAAACCCTAGCCGACCAGGAGGGGCGCGAGATAGTGGAGAAGGATCTCCCCCCAGGAGATCATCTGCAAACAACCACTCCCCGGGAGGGATGACCTGGGTTGAGCCAAGGACTGGGCAAGAACCAGGAGCCATGGGAGGGGGAGCAGGGGAGGGACCAGAGCCCTCCCCTCTCTACTTTCTTCCCTCTTCCTTGTATATTCAATATATAATTCATTTTCAAGAGTAGTCTATAATTTATCCTTGATGAATATTCTGCATTTTGCTTTTTTACTACAATCAATATTGTAGGATATAGTCTTCTTTATTTCTAGATAGAAAATAGGTAGATGATAATTTTCTTTCTTTCAAAAATATCCAACTCCTATTTAATGTGCAAATAATCCTTAAAATTAATATTCCATTTTTGTACTTGAATACTATAATGCAATCTATCCTTCTAGAAATTTTAATCTAAATATGGTGCCTTAAAAAAGTTTGATAATAATCTAATTTGAGGTTTAATCAATGAACCTAATTGCACCCAAGTTGTTTACCTCTTTGATGACTTCTAAAGTAGATGTAGATCTTGGTGTTTTTGATTCACCAAGTTGCTATCTTCTTGTTGGCTATCCAGAATAGCTTCTTGCTTCACCAAACTATAGCCTTGAACTTTCAATATTGAGCCTTAATTTGGTGACTTTATCCTTCCAGTGATATTCGATTTTTTGTTGTAGATTCAAAGAACTCCTTTCTCTGAATTGTGCCTTCTTGTTGTGAGATGTAATATCCAAATCTCCTGGATTTGGTAGGCTCCTTTTGTCTGAATATTTCTTCAAGCTTCTTGTTGAATTCTAACTTCAAACCGATCTTCTTCTTCTCAAGATTATAAGTTTCTTGAGGTCTTCACTATATTATTCTTCTGGGATTTGGTATTCCTTGCCAAATTTTTCTTCTCTTGGGCTTGTTGTCGGATGGTGATAATTGTCCCAAGTCCTTCACTATTAGGTTCTTTCTCCTTGGTAGTATATTTCTCCAACGAGTTCTCCTAGGAACCTTTTTAACAATGCTTCTACAAGCTCTGCAACAAGGCTCTCCAAGCCTTCTTCTCTTCTTTTTCTTGAGACCTCTCCAAGGTCTTCTATCTTGCAACTTCTACGATCTTCTAACTGAATCCTTTTCTTCAACCTTCTGCTTTTGGAAGTGTTGGTGATGAGATCTTCTTATTGGATCTATGATTCGACTACTTCTAGATTTGTACAAGACTCTCATAGTCCTCTTTCTTCCAATAATGAAATTTCTTCAATGAGATCTTATCTTGATCTCTTCAAATCCTTCTTGAAGGAAATATTTAATAAGTAAAGAAAATCATCAATCTCCTATTTCTTGGACTCTTATCTGGAGTATTTTTCAAGAATTTTTATTTGGAGTATTCTTCTGAATCAAGAATTTATCTTCTAAATCAGGAAATCTTCTCTAAAGTATTCTTTAGGAACTCTTATTTGGAGTATTCTTATGAATTAGGAATTTATGTTTTGAATCATAAATTCTTTTCTGAAGTATTCTTCAAGAACTCTTCTTTGGAGTATTCTTATGAATCAAGAATATTTTTTCTGAATTCTTCTTCAGAATCAAGGCTTCTACAACCTTCTTCTTGCTCAAGGCTTCTATGACCTTTTCTACTTCTGCACTCTACAGGTATTGATCTTAAATGGAGATCACCAATCTCCTATCTTCTTCTTTGACTCAACTTCTGGAGTCTCTTCTTCCTTGAGTCTACTATAAGGCTACTGTGGCATTTTCTTCACTTATGCACTTTGCAAGATTACAACTCTTGTAATGGGACCTTTCTTGAGGTCTTTGAAATCTTTAGTATTCTTCCTTATTGTTGCAAGTGTTGGAATGATTCTAAGAAGATATTCTTCCTAAATCTCTTGTAGGAAGCTTCCCAACCTTTTGCTAAATCTCCTTTTCCTGCAACAAAGAGTTAGAAACTAGAATTGAAAAATTTGTAATCATGGAGAAAATAATCTTCACTAGTTGATTTGTCAATCTAGTGGCTTGAATGTTGAGTCCTAGTCTTCACAAGTTTTTCTACAACTTTGTGGAAAGACTCTAGTCAAATATAATCTCTGAAATTTTGCAATTGAGATTTATTTCAATCCTCACTTGTGACTCTCCCTATTCCTCTTGACCTACTGGACTTCTCTTGTGATGACTTTTGTAAGTAGTGGTGCACACTGTTGAATTCAGTTTACAAAAGTGCAAAGATGAACTATAGGTCCTCCTATCTTGATTTATCATGGCTCTGATACCACAATTAGCTTTTGAGGATATATGCAGTGGAAGAGATCTAACACAGGTCCTAATAAGATGCAATAAATATGAAAGCAAGTGAGTTTGCAATATGACTGAAATATACTATAAATAGAAATGATGAAAATACAATGCAAAATGGAGGAAATGGTCACTCCATTAATATGAGCTAAAGAGCTACATTGTGCTCCATACATGAGCACTACTACTATCTACTACAATGCACTTGATACTGACTTGATATGGACTTGATATATATTTGATCTACCACTATGAGGCCATTTATATAGGAAGATAGATTCTTTGGCCAACACTCTACCTAGTTGTACAAGGGGACACCTTGCACATTACCACTTGTGCATTTATTATATTGCTTGAAGTAACTAGCTATTTCATCATCATTTTTATTCTTATTTATGGGCTTAGCCCCATTTCTTGTTAGCCTTTGTAATATTTGCTTTGGTTTCCCAAATCAATATCCCTTTAAGTTTTGTTTTCTTTTTGTTCTTACTTTGAAGGTCTTCCTCTTCTTTTTTACATTCTCACTACCACTTTTATACTCATCAATCTCTTCTCATTTTTACATTGTTCATAATGATACTTATCATCTCTAAGTCTATGCTACCTTGGAGAATTTGAAGTGTAAGGAATACCTCAAAAGCACTTCCTTCTTTATGTTGCCTCGAAAAACCTTAAATACAAGGATGATCCTCGATGGTGCTTACTTTTTTATGCTACCTTGGAAATCCTTCGTCATGGATATCCTCCATGCTCATTTCTTTATTGTGTTGCTTTTGAAGTCCTGAAGCGTAAGGGATAAAATCTATTACTTTTATTTTTACTGCAAGGAGAGGGTTTTATATTACTAGATAAAAATAAATATGATTTGCCTAGATTAAACTTGATCTCATTTTGCTTCTTTGTTTTAGAACTTCCAAACCTTATGTTGCACATCCAATTATTTATAGATCTATACTTGCACGATATAATTCCTCATCCCTTCCATCCTTCTTTATTTCTTCTAATGTTTGATTTGAGTGAATTGTTACGACCTTTGCCATCTAATGATATAGAGAGGTCTTCTTTTCAACTTTTTTGGAGTGAAAATTATTGAAATATGTGTAATATATTCTTGTTAGGCCAACGTTAAAAGTGTGGAAGAAGTGATTATGAGCACTATTAATGTAGCCTATAGGAAAGTGTACATGTAAGCCTTAGGGTACCTTTCACATTTCACTCTTAGTCAGGTTGATTAATCCATATTTATGGATAACCTTTTTTTTTTGGTATAAGGTAGAGGTGGTTATAAGGTCCACAAAACTTTTACAAAGTCAAAATGGGATGGTTCTAGCATCAAGCCCGTATAATCAAAATACAAAATGGATCTTTCTAAGACTCACATTAAGCCATAATTAGAGTCCACAGTCCTATACTTGTCGCTTGACTATTCGGGATAAAACAAAAACAAAACAACACCTAGCACTAACTAACACTAGGTTGTCTGTCTTGTACACTTGTCACCTCCCGGGCCCCAACAAATGGGATGCCTTTTCCGCCTAATTCCATCTCTGTCGGATTACTCATCATCAGCCCCTCCGATCTCCCGATGCTCTAACGGGTTTGATCTTAGCTCATCTCTAGCGACCAACACCAATAGTTCTTGAGGGAAGTTATCCTTCCAAATTTGCATCTCCCCAACGAAAACTGCAATATTTGCCATTAGATCCGTCGCCGGGTTCCCTTCTCTGAAGGTGTGTTGGATTCGGGCATTAACCAAATGAGATTTATGAATCTTTGCTTCTAGGATAAGCTCCAATATGGTCCAGCTGGGGTCTTTATCCTCCTTAATTGCCTTGATTATATTAAGCGAATCTCCTTCAAATATAACTTCCTTATAACCCTCAAGTCTGGCAATTCTCATTGCTCGCATGCGAGCTCGGGCTTCGCAAAATGATTTGTTTGAGTTCCCAAAGGCTCTGCAAAGGCAAGGACCACTTTTCCTTCCTCATTTCTCAAAACTCCTCCTGCTCCTGCAGCCCCCGGATTTCCTTTAGCTGCCCTGTCAAAATTAAACTTAACCCACTTTTGTGTGGGGGTTATCCACTTGACACCATCCCGTGGGTTGGTTGTAATGTCTAGGTCTGGAAGTTTCTCTCTCCAGTTCTGCAAAATCCTCCTTTCCCTTAGAGACATGGTCTCATTTTTGAAGAAGAAAGTTTTCCGAGTTTTCTTTCAAAGCTCTGATTATTTTATTACCACATAACCTGGGATCTTTCTTACGTCCTTTAAATACTCTCTTATTTCTCTCATTCCATATCCCCCATAAAAAATGGGGTAAGCTGAGCTTCCAGAGCCAAGTCAAAAGCTTTGCCCGGAAGGGGAAGCCCACTGTATGCGAAGTCAGACATGCTATTTGGACGGACCCAATCTATATGAAATTTGGACGAGATCATTTGGAAGAGCTGTACAAGAAAAATCACAAGTTAGAAATATATGACTTACAAATTCTATTGCTTTCTCACACAAGATACATCGATTGATGAATTGGAAACCTCTCCTTTGCAGATTATCTGTTGTCAGGATCTTATTTTGAACTGCCAACCAAAATAAGAAAGCTATTTTTGGGGTTAAATTATTTAACCAAATAACAGAAGTCGGAGTCCAGCCATTGAATCCTAAGTGGATTAACTTATCGGCGATTTTTACTGAATAGATCCCACTTGTAGTTTTGCCCCAAATCGCCTTGTCTCTTCCTCCCCCAGGAATGATCGGGAACACCCTTAAAGCATCATTGAGTTTGGTTAGGGCCACCTTCTCTTGCTCTGATAGATTATGAACTGTGATTTTCTTCCAAGAAGAAGTTTCCTGTGCTACAGCAATAAAATCCCCTACTTTTCCTCCCATTTCCTTCGAAAGTTTATGTTGGAGGACCTGAAGGTCTAAGTTATCTTTCAGAGGGGCCTCTTCCAACCACGGGTCTTTCCAAAAGTCCACTTGTCTTCCATTACCAATTCTCCATCCGATGCCTTTCCCCGACTACCTCCCGACATTCGAGCAAACAATTCCAAAAATAGGATCCTCTAGGAAGATTATCGACTTTCGGGAAGTCCCGATTATTTCGATATATTTTGCCTTAAGAAGTTTTACCCATCCCAATTGATCATTATTGATAAATCTCCATACCTGTTTGCCAATAAGAGCTTGATTCATTTCTTTCATTCTCTTTAGCCCCAAGCCCCCCTGATCCTTGCTTGCACACACCTGATTCCATGCTACCAACGAAATTCTCTTTCTCTCCTCTGAACCTGACCACAAGAAGTTGCGTTGAATTAGCTCCAATGTAGCTCGGACCTTTGAGGCATTCTAAATAGAGACATGCAATAAATTGGAATGCTCTATAAAGTAGTTTGAACTAATAAGGCTTTTCTGCGTGAGCTGAGAAGGCTGCCCTTCCACCTTGCTAACTTTTTGGAGATCCTGTCAATGATCGAGTTCCACAAAGTAGCCTTCATTCTTCCTTCGAACATAGGCATGCCTAGATAAGTTCTTGGTAGAAGCTCCTTTCCACAACCGAAGAGGTTAGCTATTCTTTCCTCCCTCCCACCGGGCGTGTTAAAGAAATAGATGCTACTCTTCTTATAGTTTATGTCTTGTCTCCTTCTGTCTCATACTTGGTTAGAATTCTCTTCAACTTCCTAGCTTGAGGCACCGAGGCTTTGGACACAATGATTGTATCATCCACAAACTGTTGGTGAGACACTGGCTCTGCTGTTGAGGCTGGTTTAAAACCTTCCAATTGACCATCTGCCACCGCTGCTGAAATTTTCCTACCCAATGCTTCCGCTAAAATAATAAACAAGTATGGAGACAAAGGATCTCCTTGTCGCAACCCCCTTTCACTCTTAAAGTAACCGGAGGGTGACCCATTCACCATGACATAAAATCTTGTAGTAGAGATACAACTAAAAATCAACTTAATCCACTGGGACAAAAACCAAACTTACCCAAAATCTTGGTGAGGAACCGCCATGAGACCCGGTCGTAGGCTTTATTCATATCAAGCTTTAGTAACATACCCGCTTCCTTACTAGTCACCATTGAATGAATAACCTCATGAATTGTGATGATACCATCCAATATTTGTCGCCCTTTCACAAAGCCACCTTGGTTCATATCAATGATGAAAGGAAGGATAACCTTCGACCTATTGGTGATTGTTTTTGTGAGAATCTTCATCGTAGTGTTACATAAGCCGATAGGGCGAAACTCGGAAAATTCCATTGCTCCCACTAGTTTAGGGATGAGGACTAAAAAAGTAGCATTAACTCCTTCTAGTATTTCCATGTCCTTTTGAGCCTCAATTATAGCTTCCACTACATCATTGCCTAGGATATCCCAAAAATTCTGGAAGAAAGCTGCAGGGAAGCCATCCGGTCCTAGGGAGCTGTTACCATCCATGTCAAAAACGACCTTCTTGATTTCCTCCTTTGTGAAAGGACTAAGTAAGAATCCATTAAGATTATCGATTACTGAGGGGTGGAATGGCTGCCAACGAGAGAGTCCTCTTCTTCAATAGTCGGATTTACATCTTCTAGCAATGATTTAAAGTACTCAACCGCTTCCCTCCTTATGTCTTCCATATCTTTGGTGTTAGACCCATCGGCCATCTTGATCTCCTTAATTTTGTTAGTACTCCTGTGGCGAAGAGTAGAGACATGGAAGAACTTTGTATTTCTGTCACCCTCCTTTAACCAACGCAGTCTGGATTTCTGCCTCCAAAAGGTTTCTTCAAATCCTAGCATCGTGTGGTATTCGGCTAACAGCTCCCTCTCCTGGTTTCTCAGATCCTCTGTAAGCCGCTCCGACTTCAGCTTCTCCTGTAGTTCATTGATCTTGTCTTTTAGTTCCGCCTTTTTAACAAAAATATTGCCAAAGGAAGTTTTGTTCCACTCTCTAATGTTAGCCTTCACATTCCTTAGTTTACATGCCACTTGGGCCGGTTTCGAACCATTATACTTTTTGTCCCACCATTGGGCAACCGGATCCTTGAGATCTCGATGTTGGAACCACATAAGTTCGAATCGAAAGGGTCTGATGTATCTTTTCTTAGAGTCCTCCCCTGTTTCCCACGGAATTGGGTTGTGATCAGACCCGATTCTTGGGAGTGCCGTTAATGAAGAGTCCCCAAACCTCTCTAGGCATTCTTGAGAAAGAAGAAACCTATCTAATCTTATCTGAATTTGGTTTTCCTTCAATCTTTTGTTAGACCATGTATAGGAGAATCTACGCGAGTCCACATCCATCGACTCATGTTGCTCAACAAAATCTCTAAACTCGTAGATATCGGCAGTTATTCTTTGAGAGCCCCCCAATTTATCTACAGGATTAAGGTAGCAATTGAAATCCCCCGCCACAATCCAAGGGTAGTTGGGGACCGTCTCCCTCAATTCGACTAGGCGACTCCAAAGAACCCTTCTCGGTCCCTGTCTAAGCTGGAGCATATACATTCGTTAAGATCCACTCTTCTGCGTGGTTTTATCCACACATAAGAGACAAATAAACCAACTAGACATCGGAATCACTCTACTATCAATCACGTTTTTGTTCCACATAACCGGTAACCCTCCTGCTGTTCCGGTGGCCTCTTGGCCTACTACTTCGACTTCTCGCCAAGTCCTATTCTTAAAAGGAATAACTCTACTCTCCTCCATTTTAGTTTCTTGCAGTAAAATCCTATCCGGTTTGTGTTCTTGTCTAAGAGCATACAAAGCTCTTATTTTTGTAGGATTACTCCCACGAATATTCCATGAAAGAATCTTCATTTATGGGCTTTGGATCCTCGAGCCTTCGCCCCAAAGAGCAATACTGCTTGAGTGCCATCAGCCACTCCTCGCTCTGCTTCTTTTTGCCTTAAGGCAGCATTGCTAGGTTTCCCTCTTCCTACCGAACCATATCCCCATACATCCGCTCTAGGTTGAAGTTCCTTGGGATTCACTTGGCTTCTAGTAACCATCTTGGGTAGGTCGGTCTTGGTCTTTGGGGTAACAATCGGCTTTCCGGGTTAAGCTGGTCTTTTTGACGGTGGAGATGATTCCGTGCTCTTAGCTTCTTGATTAGTAGATTCTTTTTTCCCCTGCTTTGGGGTTACACTGATCTTGGTGGTTCACCTCTTCCTCCTGAGTATCCTTGCCTGTATTATTAGTTTCCTGCTCCTTCCTCTGATTTTTCTCCTCTAAATCCTTCTCTTGAGTCTCCTCTACCTTAGATTCCACTTCTTGGTTGTCCATCTGATCTCCCTTCAAATGATTTAATGCATCAAAACTGTTCTCCATTGGGATGTTGATCTCCTTAGAATTTCTTCCCATAAATTCCTCTGCAGTACATGGGACCACTTCCACCGAGCCTCCATAGGCCTCCCGTATCACCCAATCAAACTTACTTGCCCCGGGGCGTTGATCTATGGGGTTCTTTCCTTTGTGATTTGGCTCTGAGGCTTGCTGTATCATCTTAGGAGCAGGTTGAGCTTGAGGGTTCCCATCAAAGGGACCAGCTCCCCTATGAGAGGGTTTCGGGGCATAGGAATTTTTGGGAGGAGGGTTAAAACGTTGCCTCTTGCTTACAATAGGGCGAACAGGGTCTCTGATATTCGAATTTCGAGCTCCACGTCCTTGAGGCCCAGGTTGGGTAGGAATGGAGATCTCTGGGGGAGGGATATTATTCTGGTTTGAGGATCGGTATTTTGGAGTGGGAATTTGGTTCTTGGAAATGCAGTGGATACCCTGGTGCCCTACCTTCCCACAAACACTACACTTAAAAGACATTTTCATATTCAAAGACCTGAGTATGAAAGCCAAACATAGACGACAAAATAATGGATTTAGGGAGCTCTTTACTCAGGTTCGCCAACACACACATGCGAGCAGACAGGAGTCTTGTTTTGCTCAAGGTTGCAGGATCAATAGCTATTAGTTCTCCAATCTCTGTAGCTATCCCAACCAAGATTTGTTCGTTCCAGAAAAGCAAAGGTAATCCTGGCATCTTAACCCAAATAGGAGCCAAATCCAGCACCTGAGTCTGGGGGTTGAAATCGAGGGACCAACGCTTCAGATACAAGCCCCTTTTCCCAAAAAACCAAGGACCTCCTTGGAGAGTCCTTTCCATGTCCTGTTCACATTGAAATGTCACCAAAAGAAAACTCTTGGGTAAAGCCTTAATCATCATACCGGCCCTTGGCTGCCATTTTTGGATGGCCCATCTCCTTATGACTTCCATGTCCGGCCTCACCCCCATAAATTTAGCCATCAGAGATGTTCTGCCCTCCATAGCCACATGCTGAGCTAAGGAATCCGGGACGTGCAACCTACCATTGACAGATTTTAGATTAAAACAAGAGTCGGATAATTTTTGCTTACCGCGAAGAGCATTAAGATATGAAGGTCTCCAGTTGCCAGGTTTCTCTTTGTCTCCTTCTTGGGTCTTCCTTTGATCCTGACGCATAGAGTCCTGGTCCCCCTCAGAGAAATCTTCAACCGCATCCGCCCGTCGCCCTTGGACCGGTTCCAATAGAACTTCCTTGTCCACATCCTCCGCCTGGGGGCCTGCTATCTCGCCAGAGCCCCCACCTACCGCGTCTGCTGATCTGCCCTCTGAAGTCCCACACCTAGGGTTTGATGCCCCTAGACCTCTTGCTCCTCCTCCTTGTTGCTCCATCCGTCACAACTTGTTGCCTCCAAAATCTGCCATTTTTTTTTTTTTTTTTTTTAGGGCCAAAATTTTTGTGACCGCTACCGTGCACGGACTGCTAAAGTGGCGGCTGCTACAGTATGCAGGCTTCTACAGTGTCGGCTGCTATAGTGGCGAATTTGATGGGAGACTGCTGCTCCCCTCTCCGACTGATGGCGGCTGCTGCTTCTGCTGCACTATTGCTGCTGCATTGCGGCGAAATTAATTTTGAAATTTGTTAAAGTTTATCATGTAATATTGACCACAAAAATGATTGACTTTATGGATAACCTTTGATTAAAGGTGTAATTTATTATTATTTTATCATTATAAGTTTTATTTTTATTTTTTTGATTTGGTTAGTGTGAGAAACCCCTACTACCAATGCACAGGGCTGAGCAGTATCCTCCCAACCATGACCCCTTGTAAAGCCAAGATCTATGCTTATCAATATGGAATTTAACACACCCACCCCCTCACACACTCGCCCACACCATAGTTTGAACCTTGTATCTCCTAAAGAAGAGCCAAAGCTCGAAACGTTGCGTTGTCCCCCTTGGAACTTTTATCATTATAAGTTAACCTCAAAGTAAAGTCAATGTCAACTTGAGGTTAGCTACTCATTGATTTTTTTGTACCACATAAACACGTTTCAATGAGTGATCATTTGTAAGATATGTGTGAATAAAATGTGAAATATTGGGGTGCCCATGGGAACCTACCTTCTACCCTGTATTGTCCTCCTATATATATATATATATATATATATATATATATATATATATATATATATATATATATATATATATATATATATCGTTTACTATTACTATCTTTAATTCTCTTCTACTTTTTTTCATATGATTATAGTGGATGTATGTTTCAAAATGTTTTTGGAAAATATTATTAATTCTTACAAAAAAAAATCCGTAGTCTAATATAACTTCTACTATAGTATCATGCCTATATCTTTGGTCTCATGATACAAAATTTTACTTCTTTTTCCATCATTTTTACCTTGTAATATTTTATCACGTGTCTAGTTTCATAACATTAGTGGCATTGAAATGCAATGTTTTCATAATCCACTTGGTGATTCCATTTCTTTTGGTTCAGATTTTAAATATATATTTCAATTAAATAATTATAAATTAATTAAATAAGGTATATATATATATATATATTTTGATACATAGAGGAATCAACAACTACCTTTCCTTTTTGAATAACTGGTCACAAGGTCAAGTTGCATTGCCTCCGATCATAGCGTCAAATCATGGTACTATCACTATAACCCCTATATCACCTCGGTAACACGACCCATAGTAAGGGATACCCCCGATGGCTTGGGTTTGGTACTGTTGTCATCAAGCTGACGTACACTCAGCAAACTCAGGTCAGACTACTATGTTTGCCCTAGATTGGACATGCCTCCCAGGTTAGAAGCTAGGTCTCCTCTTGGTAAGTGCCCAACATCTTACCAATCCACCTAGCCTTTGGGGACGACAAAAGTTTTTTATTCTAATATGTCCTAGGGGGATAACGCAACAGTTCGGGCTTTGGCTCTTCTTTGGGAGGTCCAAGGTTCAAACCGTGGCATGGGTGAGTGTGTGAGGGGGTGGGTGTGTGGTGTCTTTGTGTTAAATTCCTTATTGATAAGCATAGCTCTTGACTTTATGAGGGGTCATGGTTGGGAGGAGATTGCTCAACCTTGTGCATTGGTCGTAGGGGTTTCTCACACTAACCAAATAAAAAAAAATTATACTAATATAAATACAAAAATTATAATAAAATGCCATTAGCTCAAAGGAGACTCAAATTTGAATCTTACCAAGGAATATTACCAAATTGTTATAATACCCCTATATATCATGATGTAATACATATGAGTCTATTTCAATTTTACATAACCAATTAAAAAAGACAAAATTTGTAATTAAAGAAGAAAATGTTTTAAATAAAATATATTATATGACATTTGATTAGTCTAAAAATAATATAAATATATATTTTTAATTTTGTAATGTGGTATATGAGATTGAAACAAACCCCATCTATATTATATCATAACTACATAGCAATATTGCAATATTACAACATTACAATGACTTGACAAGTATGCATGTATTGCTTGGCAAGATTAGAACCTTCATCTCCTTCTTGAAAGGTAAGGCATTTATTAGGTTGAATTAATGTCATATAATTCAAACATTAAGGTTCACCCATGGGATTTAAACCTTGGTTTGTGGTATAAAACTTTTCACACTGAATTGCTTGCTCTAAATTTTATGGATGAAAATAATATTAGTTTTTTTTTTTCCATTAAGTTATTTGGGATTAAAACATGTCCCACCCCTATTACCTATTTTTTAAATATAAGCTCACACACATGCGGACACACACCACACTCCACCATGGTTTTGAACTAGGGTTTTCGAAAAGAGAGCCCAAAGTCCTAACCACTAGGGTGTCCCACATAGTAGTATTATCTCATGATCACATAGTGGTATTACAACAAGTTGACAATTATGTACATGTCATTTAATTAGATACAAAACTTGGTCTCCTTAAAAGTCAAGGAATTGAGAAAACCAACTCAAATGTGAAATAGGTAGATGTAAGTGATCAAAAGTGAAACTAAAGGAGATAATATATATCTTTTCTATATAAGGGCCCATTAAGACACAATTAGTTTGAAAATAACATAAACATTTTTTTTATATAAATTTTTAATATGTTATAGGATATTGAAACAAGCGCCACCCATCTTATATCATAAATACATGATGGTATTATAATGATTTATAATGCATATATTGCTTGACAAGATTTTAACCTTGGTCTCCTTCTTGAAAAACAAGGTTAAGCTAATGTCATTTAATTCAAACGTTAAGGTTTATCCATGGAATTTGAACCTTGGTTCATGGAATGAAACTCTTCACAACCAACTCCAATCTTATGGATGAAAATAACATTTTTTTTTCATTAGGTTATATAGGATTGAAACATACCCCACTCATATTTCAGCAAAAAAGAAGAAGCAACAGCTCGAATTTCAGTTTGCAGGAGAACCGCTTGAGGTAGTAGTAGAATACAAATACCTGGGCATAGACTTTCATGACAAACTTAATTGGAATACATGTAGGATGAAAAGAACTCAAAGTGGTTGGAGAGCACTATATGCACTTCAAAATAGGTGTAGGAATGCCGAGTTGTGAGACTGAAAGACCACCAAGGTCTTATTTGGCCTACTTGTTACACCGGTTTTGTTGTATGGTTGTGAGGTGTGGGCTAGTGGCACAACAAATACAAAATGGAGGAAAATAGAAAGGATTCAAAAATATCTAATCACAAATTTTCTCAAAATTAAGGCCACAACCCATTATGAAATTATTCTAGCTGAAACTGGAATGTTCCCTTTAGAAGCAATTGCTATGACCAAGTTGTTATGTTACTTGAAAAAAATAGAAAACATGAAAAATGACAGATGGCCTAGGGCAGCTAGGGACGAAGAGTTGCATAGACGAAAGAATACATGGATGAAACAAAATAAGAAATGGATGAAACATTGGGAAATCAACATAAATGAATGTCTAAATATCAACAAAGACAAAAAAATTATGTGAATGAAAAGTTCAGAAGTGAAATGTGGAAAAATGCAAGCAGGAAAATACAATATTATATTGCAAAGTTTAACCCAACATATGACCACAAGGAAAAAGCATATATAGGTGCTAAAATAAAGTGGAAGGAAAAAATCCTCATTGCTCAGATAATGACTAGCTCTCATAGGCTTAGATGTGAAACAGGAAGATGGACAACGCCCAAAGAACAATGGGAAGAAAGGATATGTACTCTATGCAACACAGGGGCAGCAGAGATAGAGAAACACTTTATCTATAAATGCTCGAGTTTTTCATATATCTGTGGTAAATACAAAGAAACACTTGGAAATAGGTCTATGGCAGAGTTATTTGAAAACAATAAAATAAAAAAAGCTGGAGAATTGCTAATCCAAATCAGCAGGAGAAGGAACAACCTTCTCAAAGATATTAAAGATCATATGATATGACTTGAGTAATTGTACTTCCATATTTGAGGTCCCATAGACCATATTTAGGTCTTGCGGACGTAATTAAAATCTTTCATTTCATATTACCTCATTCCCACATAGTGGTATTACACCAAGTTAGGCAATTATAAACGTGTCATTTGATAAGATTCAAACCCTGGTCTCCTCTTTGAAAGTCAAAGAATCAAGAAACCAACTCAAATGTGAGGTAGTTAGATGTAAGAGACCAAAAATAGAATGGAAGAAGAAGATATATATATTTTTATATAAGGGTCAATTAGAACAAATATTTTATATTGGAATATAAGACATATAGCAATATTCAAGCTAGCTATGTTAATATTATAATAATATTCGAGCTAGCTATGCTAATATTATAACAATATTCGAGGCTAGCTATGTTAATATTATAACAATAAAATCATTGCAATAATTTTTTGAAAAAAAGAATGTAAAGAAATTAAGAAAATTTAATCATCAAAATCAACATCTAATTTTTTTTTGATTTGGTTAGTGTGAGAAACCCCTAAGACCAACGCATTAGGGCTGAGCAGTCTCCTACTAGGCTGAATAGTCTCCTCCCAACCATGACCCCTCATAAAATTGAAAGCTATGCTTATCAACAGAGAATTTAACACACAACCACTACATACCCATCCCCTCACGCACTCGCCCAGGTCGTGGTTTGAACCTTGGACCTCCCTTGGGAATAAAAAAATCAACAACTATAAATTAATTTTACATAATATTTTTTTAAAATCAAATCAAATTTTTAGGGTTAACCATAAATTAAAAAAAAATCCATAAAATAATGATATTACTTAATCAAATAACATTAACTCAATTAATTATATTCCTTTTTAAAAAAATTAAAGTTTAAATTTTATACGGTATATATAAATAATTATAAATTATTAAAATACCACTGTATCAATCTAATCCATCTCAATTTCATATAACCAATTAAAAATAATATCACTTAAAAATAGTTAACAACTCTAAAATAAATTGAATGAATCTTTCCTACCCCATCATTATACCCTTATCCATTCCTTTTAAACTAGATCATCCATTAAAAAATGTTGGAAAAGCCAGTGCTATTTGTTTATATTAAAGTATAGGGCAGTCACCGAGTTGCTTCTATTATTATTTTTTTATCGATGCCTTTAAAGCTTGTGTAGTCGTCCATTGTGTTTAAAACAATTCTGGTGGGGAAAGCAGGCGATCTGACGGCAAGCTTCGCAGGAGCGCGTGGCATATAGAACTCTGCAACTGTGCAAGTGACCATTTGGTTCTTTGACACACGGAAGGGCTAGAGTGGAGTGGAATGGAATGATTTTCTTGGCAGTTAGTGATCGGGATCCGGGAAACACAGGGGTTTAGACTCTAGAGGCTCGGCTTTCTTATTTCTCGTGGGCCGTCGCTTCCCCTTTGGCGAGTGGACGTGGGTCTTGGTCTGGTTGTGGGTCGGGCATCGATATCCTTTCCGTGAATTTGGGGCTTCCTGAGCTACAATTCCATACAGTTGCGGCTTTCCCTCCGCCACCAATTAGACAGGTATTCTTCCTATTTTAAGCTCAATGTGTCGTTTTACATAGGGCAGATCCATCTCTCATAAACTTTTGCCTTAGATTTTTAGCATTTCATTTTCGTAAGCGTAGGAAAATTGTACACCCGGATTTATTTTAAGCTTTGTTGCAATTCTAATTCTGGAATTTTTGAAATTCACGGTAGGAGTAACATTATTCTCAGCTGGCGTGTTTGACAGGGCTGGGCAATTAACTTTATTTTTATGTTTCCGTCGTTAACCTTATCCTGCTATTAAGGCTGAGTATGAAGAAGGGATATTGAAGGTGTGTTTGCTTGTTTGTGCAAGTAAAAGTGGAATCGTTGTCGTGTAAAATTTATGCTGGGCTTGGCATTTGGGCCTGTGAAGTTTTCTACTTGGCCTTGGATTTTGCATTTTTCACAATTTCACATTATAAAGAGGGAGCCTCTTGCTTTAGAATTGCATTGCAAAAATTACAGAGTATGTTTCTTGTCATATGACCTTTGGAATCTTTCTGTATATTGTGCGATGCAGAGGATACTAACAAGCATTAGAATCCTACAAAGAGACAAACATCTCCAAATCATTCATTGTTTGCTAGTGCACATTCTGATCCACTACTAACATATTGAACATGTTATTCATGCATTAGGATAGTGGTCAAAGGAACGGTGCTACACATCTTTGATCACCATAATCTATGAGAGCTGATAAGACACACTTTCTATCTCTGAACAGTTAGCGATATCCATCTCAAATCTTACAAGAAATCAGACATTTAAAAATGAACTAGTCATATCTCTTGCTTCAGTTGTAGAGTTTCAAAATACACCGGTTGTTATGATCTGTCTCAATTGGAAGTAATGGGCGTCTACTTTTCATTGGCCTAGAGGAAATCTTAGTCTATGTGAGAATTTTTTTTTCTCAAGGTGCCTAAACAGTCAAGGCGTTTCAGCAGTAAAGGTTTACGATGATCATATCAAATATGACCAAGGTGAATGGAAAACTGTTGCCAAATAAAACTAGAATAATGGACGTCTGTATTAATTGTTGATGAGATAAATAGAGGGCGTGCACTGAATAAGACTGGAATGACAAGGCGTGAAACTATCGAGTGAATGGTATTACAACATTGAGACCAGAATCCTTTCAATGTGTGCCGAATTCGAGTGATATAGCCTATGTCCCTAAACCTTACATTAATAAAATAAAGTTGTAGTAGTTGTGGTGTGGAACTGTTGAAGATTTTTCATGATATCTTTAAATTAGTGTTAGAAGCATCCCTGCTTTTAGAGTATCATGAGTAGCATAACTTTCAGCCTTAAAGTTGAAGGGAGCTCCAAAGTAGCTATAGCTGTTTGATTTCCCAAATTTGAAACTAGCAAATTCTGATCTGAATTTTTTTTTCTTCCAGATCTATATTGAGAGAAGGCAGAGTCTGATCTGAAATTTTAAAAATCTGTTCTTATTCCTTTAGATGGTTACTGACTTTTCTGGAAAGGAATCTACAGTCTTGGCAAACAAAGCAAATGAGCCAACAAAATTCTGATACTGAACTGAAATATGAAATCTAAAAAAATGGAATCCAAACTATTACAACTGTATTTCATTCCAAAAAATATTTGTCAACAGTACAGAAACAAAAGAAGAGTTTCCTTAGAATATATGGGTACCGATTTGGTCCAAAATGAAGACATCTTGATTGTTCCCTTTGACAGGAATTCAGTTTTCAGGCTGTTAGTGATATGACTCTAATGACACACACACAGAGAGAGTTAATTCTATTGTTACTGGTTTTGCCTGAATTTAGTTCAATATGTATCAAACTGGTTCAGTTGGTCCAATACGATTTTTTTTTTTGAGTTCTGCTAGAAAAATAATGGCTTTATTACACTCAACTGCCCCCCTTTCCATGGATTTATAGTCAAAGATGGTTGTAGTTCACAATCATCTGACAACCAATGCAGATATGCCAGTTGTTGGACATTGAATAGGGGCAGAAGTCATGGGAAACCCTGGTTTGTTTCAGCTTTAAAAGATCATCTGTTTTCATCTTCAATGTTGATGACATGGATTTTTTTAAATAAATGTTGATGGTATGGATTTGTGGGGCCTGTTTTGATCTGGGTGACTGTTGCACATAAAGCTCCAATTGAAGGTCCTCATGGAGAAAAACACTCTTGACATCCTTTTGGTGAACTTCCCAATGGTGCAAAGCAACAATAGAAAGAATCATCTGCATGGAATCCATGCAAGTCATAGGGCAAGGCAATAATAGAAAGAAACATCAGCATGGAATCAGCTTTGAAGGATCATCTGTTTTCAACTTAAATGTTGATGGCATGGATTTTTTAAAATAAATATTGACGGTATGGATTTGTGGTGCCGGTTTCAATCTAGGTGATTGTTGCATATAAATCTCGTCCTGAAGGTCCCCATGGAGAAAAGCGCTCTTGACGTCCATTTGGTGAACTTCCCACTGGTGCAAAGCTACAATAGAAATAATCGTTTGCATGGAATCCATGTGAGTCATAGGGCCAAGAAACAATAGAAAGAATTATCGGCATGGAATCCATGCAAACCTTGAGGGCAAAAATATCCATATCGAGAAAATCCTTTAGCAACAAGGCATGCCTTATGCTTCTCAATCTGATCATCAATACCAAACATGGTCTTGTAGACCCATTTACAACCAACAACGTTCTTTCCCTTGGGAAAGGGAATTGACTCTTAAGTCTTACCCTACTTGCATTGCATCTTCCCACTCGAGACATCCCTTGGTGTGAGAGTAATTGGTATGATATCCTAAACCATTCACCTTGGTGAGTACACTTGTTGAAGAACAGGTCTGACATCTTGAAAAAGAGTTTTAGCCCACTTGGACATAGGGCAATCTATAGGAGTATTAGTAAGTGGGAAGACATTATGAGAAGCAAGATCCCAAACTAAAGAATCCAACATACCATCAAGATCTAAAGAGGCATCCAACAATGTCGCACAAGGAACAAGAGGGTCGCACTCCTCTGACAATGAACATGAAGAGGGAGGTTTAAGCTTAGGTAGGAGGAACCAATTGACGGGAAGAATGGTCACTTTGAAGATGAAGCATAGCCATTCCCATAAGGAAGCTAAATGCAAGAAACAACAGGAGCCAAACAAGGCGCAAAGGAATCTACAAGAAGAATTCAATGAGGACTAGACCTAAAAAAGGAAGCTCCTCAAAATCTATAGGACGACAAATTATGACATCTTGTGCAATTGAACCATAATGTCAATAAGCCTTAAACTATTCATTATACCCCATGAGAATGCATCATGACTCTTCACTTGAAGTTTGTTTTGCTTCTCCTTAGGAATGTGACCTCAAGCTGTTGAACCAAAAATTTGAAGATGCGAAACACCTATCTAATACTCATAGGGGGTGATATCCTTGATTGCTTGAGTCGGTGCCTTGTTGATAATGTATGCTGCACAAGTCTCAATTTCACTTGAAATTTGAGCTTCATGTGCTTGACATGCATCATACAACGAGCCATTTCCACAATGGCCATGTTCATTCTTTTTGCTACTACATTTTGCTAAGCAGTACAAGGATTGTCCATTGCTAAGTAATGATATGAGTTGTAAGAAAATCCTCGAAGGCATGAATAGTAAACTCTCTTCCACTATTGGTTTGCTGGCATTTAATCTGTTTCCACTTTGATTCTCTGTCAAAGCCTTGAAATGCTTGGACTTATCAAGAGATTCGTTCTTGGAGTTGTTGGTGCATTTAATATTTCTTTTCATTACTATGTTTTGCCAAGGAATATAAGGATTGTCCTTTGCTAAGTAATGCCATGAGATCTAAGAAAATCCCTAAAGGCATGAAAAGTAAACTCTCCGCCACTATTGGTTTGCTAGCATTAAATCTGTTTCCACTTTGATTCTCTGTCAAAGCCTTGAAATGCTTGGACTTATCAAGAGATTCGTCCTTGGATTTGATGGTGCAAAATCATAGGAACTTGGAGAAATCATTAGTAAAAGTGAGAAAATACTTGTTCTCAGTTCTTAGAAAGAGAACTATTTGCCATAGGCCCACAAATGTCAATATGGACAAGTTCCAAATGTTAAGAGGGACGATGAGTTTTTCCTTTAGGAAAGGACTCACAATGATGATTCCCCATAACACTTCTCACATCCATGAGGTGGATCAATAGGTGGAAGATTATCAACCATACTAGGACAACTCATATCCCTCAGGAATCCATTGCTTAGAAATCTACAAGTACGTTTCTTGGAGTGCTTCTATCCACTAGGCTTTGGCTTCTAAGCTTTTTTGCTTCTTGCTTGAGAGCCCCTTTGAATGAGCTTGGACCTATGGGGTAGACTTTCTGGTATTTCTTGAAGTAGCCTGATGATGAATAGGATAGTTGAAATGTTGAAATATGTAGTTTTAATCTTCACTTGAGCCATGGCTGATCTTATATTGTAATCATTTATATTTCCCTATGGGCCAATGAGCACTTTTTATATGTGACTTTGTTGTAGTATTATATTATTATCCTTAAGGTCGATTCTTTAACCTTAACTTTGGGTAGCTTGTAATTTAGGTATTTATACCCCTTCATGTCCAACCATTTTTTCATTGGTTGAAGATGATTCTTTATTTGTTAATGAGATTATTTAGTGTCCAAGGGCATATTCCATATTTGTGTTGTGGTTTACTTTTCTCTGTTGAGTAATGTGTTGATTCAGTTAGTTCCTGAATATATTGATAAATCTAACATGGTATTGGAGGGGGTGTGAATATCCGTTATTTGACCTTGAATTCCAGCTTGTGATCTACGATGATTCTAGAAGTAGTGTGATTTTTCTAGAAGCAGTTGAAAGCTTTTTGATTATTCGATAATTTTTAGGATTTCATCAAATATCCTATTTAGAGCTTGGATTGTGAGAATTTCTCTATATTGCCTCAGTTGATTTGCTTTGGAGAAAAATTTGCCAAGTCCATAATATCTCCCTCTTTTGACATTCAATCTGTTTTTGGTTAATTAATTGGCGATGGATTATTCCATTGAAGCCTTGTTAAATGAAGAAGCAATTGTGCTCAAAGATGGTGGATTGAATTTAAAAAAAAAAAATTACAAATGTTTTGTCTTTGTGAAATTTGGTAAAAAACCCATTTCCTTCTTTGGTTCGGATTTTTAGGCATCGATGCAATTCAAATAAGAGGGCAATCTGCATGACTTTCGAAACAAATAAGAGGTTGAATATGTTTCGATCTCCTCAAATTGCTAATAAAATTTGGGGCGTATTTCAAAGTATGGCAAAGACCTCCAAGTTCTTGAAGAAAGTTGTTAGATGGGTCCAACAACTTTCATGGTGCTATGATGAAGGAGGATGGCTTGAGGCATGTTGTTTAAAAAAAACATTGTATAGGGCAAACCATGGCAGTTACGAACAAATCGTCAATTTTTTTGGATTCTTTGCAAAATTTCAAGGGGTTGTAGTTTTAGGACTTTTGAAGTTTTGGTCATCCGAGAGCTTGATTTAGTGATCAAAAGGTTTTGTTTAGTCTTCCCTCCATTTTTAAATTCAAAGTTTAAAATTTGGAATATTTGCAAGTTTGGCGACAATGGCATGAAGGACAGAGTCTTTTTGGCAAAAATTTAATAATTTTAATTGGAACAGAATATTCCAAGGTATATTTGCTCTTTCAATGATTGTCTTTGGAAAACAGGGCTTGTGGGTGTCGCTTATTGTCATTTTGTTTTGGATATTCAAATGTGAACTAGGTTGATTGGTAGAAAGCATGTGTGCAAGGCTCTTGGATGTGAGGTGGGAGTTTGATTCCCTCTAAATTTATGCATTGCATTTTTTGTGTGGGCTTGCTCAAGGTTAGTTCGTTCGGAGAGGGTACTTTGGGCACACACATTTAAAATTCCTTGTCCATCTGTGTTTTCTACAAAAGAATCAAATTTCATCTCTAAGACGAAGCATAACAAAATAACAAAATTATACAATGAGGTTCATGGACCATATGCTGCATTTGCCTATGCTTAATGGGCAAAAACACTTTTTGACTAAGAAACCTGTATGTTTTTTGCAAAAAAGAGGGCTATAATGGTGAGTTATGTCATTTTTCAGATCAAGAAGCTTGAGGAACCTACGAAGAAGGGTGGACGTGATGCTTCTCTTTTCCTTGTTTAGGGAGATGATGTCCATGAGGGTGAGATTTCATTTGCACATGTGGTGGCTCATTTCACTTATTGGACCTCCACACCCTCAAAGGAATGAATTGCATATTTTGGAGCAACATGACACATGATGAAGCAACACCATATTTTGACTGACTACAACAGACAACACGTGGTGAGCATGTGGTCATTGATGATGATTCTTCTTTGCAGGTGTCTAAATGTGGTGGTTTGACTTTTGGGTCCTTATCTTTTTGGGAAGTTATTCATGTTTGAGGTGTTGGCCCTAACCTCCTTTCTATTTATAGCATTACTCATACTAACAAAAAGGTGGAATTATGTTTTGATAGATGGATGATCAAGGACATTGATGATGACTTTAAGATAGTGTCTTTAGGATGCTGTGATGAATCTGATTAGATGTATATCCTTCTTTTTCTTCTTCCTCCACGAAGAAAGGGTTTGTTGCTATGGTTGCTAAGGCAAGTGACATCAGAAGGTGTTGGTATCATAGACTTGGGCACATCAATTATGGTTTCCTTAGGCACATGAGTTGTCTTTAGATGGCAAATGGTTTTCCACCCATTACTCCACCTAGTGGCATTTGTGAGGGATGCATCTTGGGGAAGTACTGTTTGAGATCACTTTGCGAAAGGGAAAGCTAGACATATCTTCTAACCTTTGGAGCTCTTTTACAGTGATATTTTTGGTAATTTGTGGTCCTATGACTGATTGTTCTCTCTTTGGAGATATGTGCTTTCTCATATTTATTGATTATTTCTCTAGGTTTTTATTGATTTATACCATTAAGACCAAGGATGAAGATTTTGGCCATTTCAAGACTTTCAAAGCTTTGGAGTAGAAACAATTTGAAAGAAAGATCAAGTGCCTTCAAACAAAAGGGGGTGGTGAGTTTGTTAGCCATGCATTTGGGGAATTTTTTGGCATTTAATTACATTTCTTTCAGAAGACTGTCCTTTAAACAAAAGGAGGTGGTGAGTTTGTTAGCCATGCTATTGGGGAGTTTATGGCATTAATTTGCATTTCTTCATTATATTCCCAAGTAGAAGAGGGTGGCCAAGCAAAAGAGCAAGGATATTTTGGAGATGGCTTAATGTATGTTGCATGCCAAGTAGATGGAGATCAAGTTTTGGAGTGAAGCTTTGAATGATGTTGCATATCATCAATAGGATACAAACTTGTGTAGTCCAAGGTATGACACATCTTGAGAGATTGATAAGAGTTTAGAATGATGTTTCCTAGTTCCGTATCTTTGGGTTTGTTGTATGGGTTCATATTTCGAAAGATAAATGGATCAAGCTCCAAGCTAAGAGTCATCAATGGATTTATGTAAGTTAGTCTAAGGCTTATCGTCTCTGACCCTTTGATTCAAGATATTTACCTTTGACATGATGTGATATTTCATGAGGTTCTTTCTTCAACTCCTTCTAGTCCACTTCTAATCCTCATGGTAGATGATCTTGCCCCCCTTGTTGTTGAAATTGTAATCCGATTCATGGCCAAGGCCGACATTGTATGATGTATTGGATAGGCCTAAGGGCATTTCATTGTATAATGTATTAATTTATTGTAATATTTTATTATGTAAGCCCTATGGGCCGTGGTTAACCTTGTTATGGTTAAACCCACTTTATAACTTGTAATTAACCTTAAGCCCTCTTGTTATGTCGGCTTAGGTTAAACTTTATTATGTAATTGGGGTTTTGGTATTGGTATAAATACCCCCCTTCCACTCCTCATTTGATTATCAAAGTGTGTGAAATGTAATCTATATATTGTATAGTGATTATTTATGTTGCCTACAGGCGCTCCCAAATCTCTGTGTCTATATTTCCTTTTTCGTCCTTTCTTTATGCTTTCTGTATAAGATTTGAGTGGATGGATTGCTTTTGTTAATTTTTAAAAAATATTGTGAATTCCAACATGGTCTCACTGTTGCTTCTGGCTTACACTCTCTCTTGCCTCACACTTGCTCCCGGCTTGCACTCCCTCTTGGCTCACAATTGCTCGTGTCTCTTCTTTTTCTCGGCGTTCCTTCACTTCAACAATTTTTTGGAAACAATGTTCCACGCATTTGTGGTAAGGGTTTGAAGCATTGATGCACTCTAGATGAACCTGCTGCTCTTTTGCCATGACTGAATCCTGGCTCGCACTCCCTCTTAGTTTGCACTTCCTTTTGGCTTGCACTCGCTCTTGGCTTGCACTCTCTCCTGCCTCGCACTCACTCCCAGCTTGCACTCCCTCTTGGCTCACAATTGCCCTTGTCTCTTCTTTTTGCCGACGTTCCTTGGCTTCAACAATTTTTTGGAAACAATGTTCCACATATTCATGGTAAGAGTTTGAAGCATTGATGCACTCTGGATGAACCCTCTGCTCTTTTGCCATGACTGAATCTCGGATTGCACTCCCTCTTGGTTCACACTTCCTCTCTGATCTCATTCGCTCCCGGCTTGCACACTCACTCCCAACACATGCTACTGCTGCACTTACTCCTGCTCACGCTCGCACTCACTTGCACTCACTTTCACTCACTTTCGGCTGTACTTACTCACTTGCTTTTGGTTGCACTCACTCCCGACTCATGCTTGTACTCGCTGCTGCACTTACTCCCGGCTCGCGCTCGCACTCGCTGCTGCACTTACTCCCGGCTCGCGCTCGCACTCGCTGCTGCACTTACTCCCGGCTCGCGCTCTCACTCGCTGCTGCACTTACTCCCGGCTCGCGCTCTCACTCGCTGCTGCACTTACTCCCGGCTCGCGCTCTCACTCGCTGCTGCACTTACTCCCGGCTCGCGCTCTCACTCGCTGCTGCACTTACTCCCGGCTCGCGCTCTCACTCGCTGCTGCACTTACTCCTGGGCTCAGGTTCGTGATCGCACTCACTACACTTACTCCCAATCGGAGTTCCGTATTATTCTGAGTAGGTTAGGAGACTTTTGCCTTCATTATTCCAAAAAGCAACTGCTACACCAACTTTCCCAGGTTTTGCTTTGGAAGCATCATTCAAATTAACTTTGATGAACCTAACATTTGGAGATTTCCATTTTTCCATCCATTCACGAACTTGCTACACTTACTCCCAATTGGAGTTTTGTATTATTTTGAGTAGGTTAGGAGACTTTTGCCTTCATTATTCCAAAAAGCAACTGTTACACCAACTTTCCCAGGGTTTGCTTTGGAAGCATCATTAAAATTAGCTTTGTTGAACCTAACGTTTGGAGATTTCCATTTTTCCATCCATTGATGCAAATCCTTTGCATTAACTCATTGTCGCAGACCACCCCTACATGCATATTCACATTGTGTAAACAAGAGGCTATTCACATCTTTTTCCACTCCATGCCCACAAACATTCAGCAAGAGAGGCAACAATATGAATCCAAACTTGGATATGATTTTGAAAATTCTTTTGTTCCTTTCAAGCCAGAAATTGCAACAAATAATGACAGGATCAATCCTTCACAGAATGCTTAATGCTCTAGCTTTTGAAAACTACTCTAGCATTTCATTGACACTTCCAATGTCAATTGAGCAACATAATAAATTCTTATTTTCATTAAAATGTAATCCCAAATGATGGAAGCAGAGGGAAAGTTAAGACGTAGATGATCTGATGTTTCTAGCTTCTCCTTAGACAGGGAATACCTAAAAGGTCCATAATATTCTCTTTTTAGCAAATTGTCATCCATAATAGTCTTGCTTTGGATTGCTAACAAAAGGAATGTCGAGGCCTTCAGGAGGGCCTCAAGTTAACATACATTCTTCCAAGGGATATCCTTAGGAGTAGGGAATTCTGTTTGCTGCAAAAACCCTTATATTTAAATATGATCAAGTATCCACAATCTTTTGATGGATTCCAAACCAATGCATCCTCACACAAAAAAATGAGAAAATAGAACTCTTCAAGCTTATCTTGGAGCTCATTTGCTGCTTAGTTGAAGGCGTTTTCCTTTACCAAATTGCTAATAGAATTAAAAAATCTGAAATTGTTGCTCACTTAAATACAGTTTTTCTCTTTTGAACCTCTACAAGCTGAAGAGGCTTGAGCCAATGGTTGCTATTTTGGATGAGAAATAAGAGGATAAGGCTTAAACCAAGTATAATTATTTTTTGCATAATCCCCCTCATTAATTGACTGCCTATATGAATCTTGATTAATTGAAAGTTTTTGGATAAGAAGTTCCATGTTGCTAAACCCCTAGGAAGGGTTTGTTTCCTTAACAATTTTATTGCATCTATAGAACCTATATATTTTTGAAGTAATATTTTTGCTTACAATATTTCCTTGAGCCTTAAATAATCTCCAACCAAAATTTGCCCTTAATACCGAACGCATAAATCTGCAATTTTGCAGGCCTGCCCTCCAACATTCTTTTTTTTTTGCAAACCCTATCCATTTACAAAGAGGAAATCTAAATTTCTTCTTACATCCTTTCCAAAGACAATAAGATGATAAGGCTTAAACCAAGTATCAACAAAATTTTACATAATTCCCCTCATTGATTGACCGCCTAATATGTTTCTTGATTAATTGAAAGTTTTTAAATATGAAGTTCAATGTTATTGAACCCCTAGGTAGGGTTTGTTTCCTTAACAATTTTATTGCATCTATAGAACCTATCTATTTTTTGAAGTAATTTTTGCCCAAATCTTTCCTTGGGCTTTTAATAATCTCCAACCAAATTTTACTCTTAATGCCGAACTCACAAATCTGCAATTTTGCAAGCCTGCCCTCCAATATTCTTCCTTTGCAAACCCTATCCATTTCTAAAGAGGAAACATAAATTTCTTCTCACATCCTTTCCAAAGAAAATCTCTTCGATTTTTGTCATATTTGGATGCTATACCTGTTGGTAATCTTGAAAGTGACATGATATATAGATGGATAGATTGGTCTTCTAGCCATGGTTAAGAACTTGTCTTTCCAACCAGCTAGAAAAGATTCCATTCTATCCAAATTGAGTTCTAAAGCTCCTTCTTTCTTTTACTAAACAAAGGGATTATATAGATATGTTCACGCCAAAATTTCAACTTGAAACCCTAAAATCTATGTAATAATGCATTGTAAATCAAGGGCAATGTTGATAAAAAATATCCTAGATTTGTCATATTAATTAGTTGTTTAATGCCGTTCTCATAGCGTGAAATGGGTCACCTTGGTAGAGTCCATAGGAAACGGGGGATCTATTGATTAAAATAAAATATTTTGGAGTGCTATAACAACATGTAATCCATCATATGGTATTAACTCAAATGGTTAAAAATGTGGGCTCCCAATGGAGAGACCCAAGTTTAAATCTTGCCAAGCACTATAACACTACTATGTGGTTCGTTGAAATACTATGGTGACATGCTGATGATGTAGTACTGGCGGGGCCTGTTTCAATCTCATATAACCAATTCAAAAGAAAAAAAATCAATCCATTCACACCTACCTTGATCAAGACCCCTCTTTTTGAGAATATCATATAAAAAACTCGAACATATCCTATCATATGGTTTGTTTATATCCAATTTTACAAGCAGACCTAGTTTTTCATGGATTGAAGAGAATGCATAGCCTTTTGAGCAATGATTATACCATCAAGGATTTTCATACCATGAAGAAAATCACCTTGTTCCTCCGAAATAACACAATCTAGAATTTTTTTAATCTTTTTTCCATAATTTTTGAAATTATCTTATACATCATGGCACAAACGCTTATTGGACAGAAATTATAAAAATATTGTTTCACTTTTCTTGAGTACCAATAGAATTAAGATGGCATTGATCTCACTTACATAGCTTTCTTTTTCCTAGCCTCTTCAATTGGGGCTAACATGTCAGTCTGCAACATATCCCATAATGTTTGAAAGAAAATTGCACGATATCCATCCAGGCTAGGCGCCATATCAGGCTTGAAAAGGAAGATTGCCTTCTATAGCTCTTCCATCAAGATCTTCCTCATCAAGCTCTCATTTTTTCTCTATGTGATAATTGATGGAATTTTTTGCAAAAGCTTATATCCTGAGCTTGCTTATCCTACCTAACTTTTGATAGAATACCTTTGAAATAATTGATTGCTTCCTTCTTTACCTCTCCTTTAATGTTTCTCCCATTTGGAGTTGAAATATTTTTTTTTTGACAAAAAGGACAATTTTGTTTTGGTAGTAAGATGATTTTTTTTGTTATTTTATCACCTTTCTCAAGCCATCCATCCCTAGAATTTTAGGCTAAATATGACTCTTCTTTTTGTAATACTTATGATAAAAAGAAAGTAATTGTTTTTCTATTCAAATAAGTATGTTGGCCCATTTCATTTATTTCCACTATTTCTTGGAAATCCTTGAGCTTGGATTTAATTTGCTTTCTTAAATATGCTGCCAAAGGATTCGTTGTTCTAGATCTTCATTTACCCCTTAAGATATTTCATCTTTTGAATAAACATATACATATACCACAAGGTTACCGGGTGTGCGTGTGCGGGTGCGGGTGCGGGTGCGGGTGCGGGTGCGGGTGCGGCTATTTTTTAATTAAAAAATATATATATATATATATATATATATATATTTTTAAAATAAAATATATCATACACATTGCAAAATAATTAAATAAATCATACACATTGTGAAATAAAATAAATCATACACATTGCAAAATATTTAAATATGGCATTATAAAAGCATATATGATATTCGTGTACAAAAATGACAGGATGTCAAAGTCATAAAGAGATAACAATATACTATATAGTAGTGTGCATGTACAAATATAAGATCAGTCTCATTGTTTTTAAAAACTTTAAACTTTAAAAAAATTTAAAAATGATTTCTTATAAAATGTACTTAATATCAATGTGTTTCGTGCGATCATGGAATGTTGGGTTCTTCACTAACTGAATAACACTTTGGCTATCACAATGCAATGTAATCTTCTCCTGCATTATCTTGAAGTCACCCAACAGTCATTCTAGCCAAATTGCCTCTTTGCTGGCTTCAGTTGCTGCAATATATTTTGCTTCAGTGGTTGATAAAGCCACTATTGACTGCAACTTAGAAGTCCAACTCACAGCTTCACCAACAAGAGTGAAAGCATATCCTGTGGTGGACTTTCTCCCATCTCTATCTCCACCATAATCAGAATCCACAAAACCTTTAACTTGCAAATTTGCTGTACGTAGTAAATAGTAGCCTCTGAAGTGCCTCTTAAATATCTAAATATCCACTTCACTGCATTCCAATGCTCCTTACCAGGATTCGCCATGTACCGGATGACAATTTCCATTGCTTGGGCAATATCCGGTCTAGTGCTTACCATGGCATACATGAAGCTTCCTACTGTTGATCAATACGGTACACGAGACATGCTTGTCTTCTCTACTTTTGTTCCAGGACACTGTTCGAAAGACAATTTGAAGTGTGAAAGAAGTGGGGTACTAACTGGTTTTGCATTCTGCATATTGAAGGGCTGTAGAATCTTTTCTATATGTGACTGTTGACATAACCAGATCTTCCTTCCTGTTCTGTCCTTGTGTATCTTCGTCTCTAAAATTTGGTTTGCTGCTCCTAAATCCTTCATTTCAAATGTCCTAGCCAACTGAGCCTTTAGATCAATGATTTTCTTCATGCTAGGGCCTGCAATTGGCATATCTTCTACATACAATAGCAAAATAATAAAATTGCCATCATCAAACCTCTTATAGTATGCACAATGGTCAGCTTCACTCCTGCTGAAACCTTGGCTCTTCATGAAGGTGTCAAATTTTCTGTACCACATCCTTGGCGCCTGTTTCAATCCATAGAGATTTATTGAGTCTGCAAACCAAATGTTCTTTGCCTCTTTCTTCATAGCCCTCAGGTTGATCCATATAAATTTCCTCGAGATCACCATGCAAGAAAGCAGTTTTTACATCAAGCTCCTCCAGTTTTAAATCTTGTGCTGCTACAAATGCAAGTAAAACTCTAACAGTAGTCAGCTTCACAACTGGAGAGAAAATTTTATTGAAGTCTATACCTGACTTTTGCACATAACCTTTTGCCACCAAATGAGCTTTATAGCGTTCCAACAACCCATCATTGTTCTTCTTTACTTTGTACACCCACTTGTTGCCAACAACCTTTCTTCTAGGTAGGAGATCCACAAGTTCCCACGTTTTATTCTTGCGAAGTGCTTCCATTTCCTCCTCTATTGCTTTCCTCTATTTTTCTACATTCTCAGATTCTCTAGCTTCCTGAAATGAACTAGGCTCACCATCATCAGTTAACAAAGCAAAAGAGGGCTAAAAAACAGGAGAATACCTATACAAATGCTTTTGTGGACGCGTAGATCTTCTAACCCAAAGATCTATTGGTTGTGGCTCTTGGTCTTGTGACTGTTGTGGCTGCTCTACTTGCTGTTTTGCATGCTGATCAGAAGCTTCAACATGCTGATTTTCATTTTCATCTTCGTTCATATCTACTTCAACTGGTACAACTTTATGTGTTTGTTGCGCCTCCTTCCATTGCATGGATTTTTCATTTAAAATTAACATCCTGGCTAATAATTACCTTGTGGGCAGTAGGATCCCATAGTCTATACCTCTTCACTGTATCTCCATAGCCAAGAAAAACACATTTGCTTGATTTGGGGTCAAGTTTGGACCTTTTTTCTTTAGGCACATGGGCAAATCCATCACAACCAAAGGTATGCAAATGAGAGTAATCACATGGCTTACCACACCAAACCTTCTTCGGAATCTATCCATCCATCACAGCTGTAAGTGACCTGTTAATGAGGTAAGCAGTTGTATTAACAACCTCTACCCAAAACCTTTTATCCAACCTAGATGCGTTGACCATGCTTCTTGCACGTTCCATGATTGTGCGATTCATCCACTCAGCCACACCTTTTTGTTGTGGAGTATATGGTACATTCTTTTGGTGCTTAATTTCTTCCTGTGTGCAAAATTTATCAAATTCCTTGGAGCAATATTCACCTCCATTATTTCCACCAGATAAAAAAATAAAATATTCATCCCCATTATTTTACTTGAGACATTAAATAGGCTTGCCCAAACTTTTCTCTATTCGTGCTTTGAACTCATTTAACTTCTCCAAAGCTTTCGACTTCTTTTTAGAAAATAAACCCACACTCTTCTAGAATAATAATCTATAAATGTAAAAAAATATATAGCACCATTTAAGGATCGAGTGGGGATTGGTCCAAATATATCAAAACGTATAAGTTGCAGAAAATTATAACTCTTACCAGAGCTTGTAGTAAACCAAACCCTCTTTTGTTTACAAGACTTAATCCTAAAAAGCATACCTCAGTCATGCAGAATTTTCAAACCTTTTTCACTCATATGGCCTAGGCGTTGATGCCATAGCATTACTGCATCTTGAGCATTTCTTGAAGTTGCTGCTACTGCATGGTTTGTCACCGTATCACCACACAAACGATATAGGGTCCCATAAGATTCTCCTTTTGTTACTACAAGGGCTTCTCCGGTAATTTTTCAATAATTTTTACCGAAAGTGATAGTATATCCCAACTTATCCATCATCTTGATTTAGAAATGAAATGAAATGAAATATTATTAATGTTCGCGGTGGGCCAAAATAAGACCCAAGGGACTATAAGAAGGACAATAATGACTACCAGCTAGCAGACTAAAAAGCCCAACAAAGAAAAGAATAAATACAAAACGAAACCCAACAACTGGGCCAAAGAGAAAGGGAAAAGAAAAGGGATAGCAAATGGGGGGAGTGTTGTGGTTCAGAAGAGAGGAGTGCACGCCAAGAACGGAGAGAGAGGAGGGGGGAGGGAGCATCCCAGGAGGGGCAAGCTCCAAGAACCCCCTAGAAACTATTGTCTTCTAACAGTCGAGGCTGAAGTACTGGAGCTGAAGAAGTCCACGATATGTTTCTGACCAGCGCTAGCTCGGAACCTTGAGAAACTATGGGTGCATTGTCTAGTGACCCTGCTTTTGTTCAAACTAGATGATGTGGGGCTTTTTCGTTTGGAGTCACCTGGTCCATCGGAGCTAGTGAAGTATGTTGTGATGAGCCGATGTTGAGGAGGGTGAGATCCATCTGGAGAACTTTTATGTCGTTGAAGTTGAGTTACTTCCCTAAGAAAGAGTGCGAGACATCGTTGGTTCGGGTATTTAAAGAGTGAGCAAATTTTTCCGCAAATCAGGCACATGTTATACATCACATAACATCCTTTCTCTACCATCGTCCAACCTGATCATGATGTGCCCTCTTCCCACAACTTCTAAAGGATGATCATCACCCAAGTAGACCATCCCACCACTATGTGGTTGATATTTAAAAAACTAGTCTTTGTGAGGAGACATGTGGAAAGATGCACCTGAGTCTAAAACCCAGGTATATAAAACATATATGCTATTGCTGATACAAAAAGCCTCACATGTTGCCATCTCTCCTGAATCTATTGTAATGGCCTCAACTGATGGCTGAATCTGCTTTTCACCATTCTTTTCCTTTTTCAAATGCTAACAATCCTTCTTTGAGTGCCTTGGCTTCCCACAATGCCTACACTTCCCTTTCAGCTTGCGTCCTCTAGACTTAGATTTGAACTGTGATCTACCTTGTTGAATCCTCTCGTGAGATCGACCTCTCACAGCGAGGGCTTCATTGGTTGAGGGTTCCAGAGACATTTTTTGCAACTCTTTTGCCAACAAAGCGACTACCACATCATCAAATGTTAGAGCTCATGATGATGAATTGTTGATGGTCATCACCAAATGATCCCAGGTGTCCAAGAGGGAACAAAGTAGGGTGATAGCTCTGTCCTCATCCTCCATATTCACATTAACTGAGAACAGTTTACTGATTAGGGTATTAAACTCATTCAGATGATCTGCCACAAATGAATCCTCCTCCATGCTCAGGCTATAAAGTTGTTTTTTCAAAAAAACCTTGTTTGTTGCTGATTTTGTCTCATACAACTTTTCAAGTTGCTTGGTTTACTCGCGACCCCTTTCAAGGCTAGGGCTTAGGTCGTTTTGAACCAGCAAATCCTCCACCTTCATCTTCCATACGTTAAAGTTCTTGCCATCAAACTTCTCAATATCGAACTTGGTTACACCTCCTATCATAGTTGTAGCTCCCACTCGCACAAAACCCGAAGGCTTTGATACTAGATGTTAGAAAAAACAAATATTACGAGCAAGCAAAACAATAACATAGAAATAAAACGCTAACACAAATTTTTACGTGGAAACCTTGCAGCGTGCAGGTAAAACCACGGGGCAATGGCAGCTTCATTATTTTATTGATTTTGGCAAAATTTTACATTCACTAACTTTTACATGCAAGGGGTTATTCCCCTTTTATAGAAAAACAAAGGAAGACTCCAAAAACTGTTTGTTTCCTCTCCTAAAGGAAGACTCCAAAAAACTGTTTGTTTCCTCTCCCAAAGTACGGTTGTATGGACGACCAAAATTTTTGGGTCGGGGGTGGAGCCCCAGAACCCCCGAGCAGGGGGGAACTTGGCCGGTTCCCCCTTGCAATCCCCTTGACACGCCTAGCGCATACGAACAACACATACCAAAGGATCACTATAAACTACACCACCATGCACCTCTCTGCTATAGAATATTGGAGATCTGGATATTGACTTCACCTCCTAACAGGATTGGTCTAAATACTTTAACTTAGGTTCAACCCAAGAAAGCAATACCAAAACAAAACTCAAATGCTTAAACTATAGCATCACATTCACATGCATCTCAAATAAATATAAGCTTCATCTAAGGCTAACACATTTATAATAACTCCATGCTATATTTGGCTATTAAAGAGATTACATAAAGAAGCATTTCAATAGATCACCAAAACCATTATTCATAATGCTATCAATTTCCACTTAGAGAACATTAACATTTCATCACAAGATCACATGTTTATAGCCACAAATAAATCATTGAGCAAGAGAACTAGCATAATACCAAATATTCTATTTCCTTCTTTTCACTATTGCTCAATACAAAACTACTAAACATTGAAGTATTGCTATAGTTTTTCTCAAAATTTACAAAAGCAAATTCTCATTTGCAAAACCATTTTTCAATCCAAGATACAATAATGCCATTCCGCCTAAATGGCCTTTGTACCACCTTCCTCTGACGACCTTCTTCATGTAAGGAGTTACCTACCAACTTGAGGAATATTTAGGGATCAGGATAGCTCATTTATGCAATGCAATCTAACATGCTAATTGTATTTGCAAACATCCATGCACAATACTTTTAAAAGGAAATAAACTAGAGAAGATCCCAAATTTCTCTATTTATTATTACACGCTATGCAATTGCAAACCAAACATGCACATTATATTTTTAAATGGCAACCAAGGAGAGAATCCCATACTTCTCTCTATAATGGTTTTCCTAACTACTCAAGTCTTGGAGAACCATTATAATATTACTTCTAGACCAAGAGTCTTTCCCAATTTAAAACACAAACAAAAGTTCATAACTTCCTTCCTATCTACATATCCATAAAGCACATAAATGGAAGAAGCCCCTTCTAGCATTATATTAAAAAAAACCACTTTAACAAGATAGGAAAACCACCTAATCTCTATTTTTTTTCCCTAAAAGATCATTCATTAAAATACTATCTCTTTTTAAAAATAGAGACCAAATAATAAACCATTTTAACATACAATCAACAACATAATACTTTCATTAAAATAAAGACCTAACTTAAACATTTAACCTCATCTCATAAAGAAAAGATTAAACTTATTCATTTATGTTCTTTTCCAAAAGATCTATCAATCTAGGGCGAGCAATTCATTCAAAGCATTATTGGCTTCATAAATTTAAGAACTTTCAATTCACATGAAACCTTCAACAAAAGAACGTAACTCACCTTCTAACACATGGCTCACACAACATTCGCATAGGACAGAGCAACAACAATATGCAAACCTACGATCCCAAGTGCACTACCCAAGACTTGGGTGCGCAGGAAAGCACTTGACACCACAGACTTAAGCATGCAAAACTCTTAGAGTCACAACCAATGAAACTAAAAAGGAACCAAGGCTCACAAAGGCAAAACGAGCGGCCGAAGTCTGCCTCAGATGCAGTGCTCAAACAAAGAAGAAGAACATCACAGGGAACACCTGAAATGGACTGGCTCAGCTAAGTTGCCACTCAAGACGTAACCTCCTGAAGAGATCAAGGAAACCAAACCCAAAAAGAGCATCTAAGATCTGCTAACATACAAGCAATTGACTCCAAGCAAAACTTAGACGAACGTTGAACTAGCACGGCCTACCTGGTCCTAAGAAGGCAATCGTCGAGAAACAAAAGACTACACTCACTACCCTCATACAAACAAAAGGATCTCCACCAAAGGATGAAAATCCAAGGCTCTCAAAAGATCAACAAACTCTTAAAAGAAAGACAAACATAAAATACACAACCAGGAGATACAAATTAGGGAGAGCACAGAGCAAACAATTTCCAGATCATAGAAAAGGGATCACACGATCACCCTTACCTCCTCTAGCTCAAGCTGAAGACCTTCCAAGCTGCGCGCCTTTCTTCCACCTCTCCACTGCCCCCCTTTTTCCTCTTCCAAAAGCCCTTAAACCTACCCGAGCTCCCTCTCAAATACTAAGGGTGGCTTCTCTTCTAGCTAAACATTAGCCTCCATGATTTCACTCGTTCAAGCTGGCCACTTCCAGATTGTAATGTTTGCGAAGAATGTTAGCGAAACAAGAACGTTACTCCAACATTGCTGAGCGAGGGAAACATTCAAATTTCCATTCCAAATGATGATTAAAAGTAAGCAATCATTTATTAAACATATTATTTTTTAAAGGTATACATTTCTCTTTTAATCAAACATTTACAAAGCAACTAAATAATCCATTAATTCTTTACTAAACCTTATTATTCCCATTAATAAGGTATTTAGATCATTTACTTGCTAATTAGTGTCAATAGTTAATTATTAATATTGACACCAATATTCTCAAGTATTAAGGTTATCAACTACCAAATAAATACTTGAATGATCTTTATCCATCAATCTATGTTTTCCATACGCACAAGCATATAAGCCATTCAACAAACAATATTACACACCATTGTTTTATCCTTAAGTAGGTGGCTATTTTCTTTAAGATAGTCTATTGCTACCACCATCCTATTAAGGAGACTCATTGCACAAGCAACTTCCCGACCCAATGGTGTGAACATTCAATAAGCACAAATGCAATGCACCTACATGAAGGGTACTTTATTACCTTGAGCTGTCGATGAATGAGTCATCACCATCATTTCCCAAAACTTTCTCTCAACTCAGGTGGTTATCCATACTAAACCACCAGTGAGAGCCCTTGGTCCTGCAACCACAATATATATCATCAGTACCACATTCCAATACTTGAACCAAAGCATATAAAGCGACTACTTATTGATAGCAATGAACAAAACCATGCATTAAATATCCATACATCAATACATAGCTCATTGTCAAGGATAAGTCCTGCCAAGGAGGGCTGTTACATCCACTATTGAAAGCGTAACGAGACAAAATCTTTCCCCTATTATTTCTAATTATTCCTCCTCTTGTTGGTCTTGGATTTTCTTTAGATGCTCTATCAAAATTCAATTTGACCAACTCCACATTTGGTGGTTTCCACTTTATATTCTTTGCCTTCTTTTTGTTTCTCTTGTCCCCAACATCATAATTCCATTTGATGACTTGACTCCATCTATCAAGGCTCTCTGCTTTCAGATTAGGGATTGGGTGAGTTGATAGGGTTGGTTTAGACTCCTTTATGGCTAAACAAATCTTCCTTTTCATTACCTCTAAACTGCTTTCCTTTTCTTTAAATATTCTTCTATTCCTTTCTAGCCATAAAGTCCAAAGTATTGTATCTTTTGATATATCCTAGATTGTCTAGAAAATGTCACTTTTAAAAGTGCTCTGCCATTGCTCTAACCATTCTTCAATTCTTCCATTCATCACCATGCATTTACCAAACATATTAAGAATCCATTGCCATAGTTTCCAGACTATTGAGTAGTGTCCCAAGAGATGGTCTATACTCTTCTCCTCTATTTTACAAAGAACACATTTTGAGGGGCCATGAAAACCCCTTTTCATAAGGTTATCCCAGGATAAAATTCTTCTATGACCTACTAGCAAAACAAACATTTTGACTTTAGGAATGCTCGGGCTATTTGAAATATCCTCCATATTCTTGTGATATTCCTATTTTGATGGTGCTTTATTTTATATCCACTTCTTGTTGTGTATTCTCCTGAGCTATTCAACTCCCAAATCAACTTATCCTTGGCTCCCCTCGGAATAATCATTGTTGTTATCTTTCTACTCAACTGCCTCCTAGCATTAATGTCTTGTATACTTGTAAAAACATCTTCTTTCCATCTGTATCTTCCTTCTTGATCCTTGTGCAAAATGTTTGAAACCCTATCACCATATTTGTCTTGAAGTAATCTCATCCATGGTTTCAAAATTGGATCTAGATTGAGTGGTTTTTTATCACACCAAGTATCCATCCAAATATAATTTTTTCTCTAGTTCCCACCACTCATCTTAAACCTTTAATCACTAGATCAATTGATTTTTTTAAACTGTTCAATAGTGCAGAACCATTTGGTAGAGAGAATGCAGTAAATATAAAGCTTGGGTCATTGGGCTCAACATACGTAAATATTTTCCCATTGTCTTTGACTCTCTTTGTACAATTTCCAAATTACTTTTCCCCTAAGAGCTAAGTTTGCATCTGTAAGAACACTTAAACTGAGACCTTTCCTAGTTTGATCATCACACACCTTGCTCCATTTAACCAAAGGAAATTTCCTTTTATCATGTAATCCTATTTTTGACCACAAAAATGACCGCATAATAAAGATTAAACTTTCTTCTATTGATTTTGGCATAGTATACAAGGACATCTAATAAGTTGGAATGGCCTGTAAGACTGGTTTAATTAGCTGCATGCTTCTTACTAACAATAACCATCTACCTTTCCATGTCGGTAGTTTATTTTGAACTTTACTTATAACTGGATTCCATAATTCTATCCTCATTCTCCCTTCAAATAAGGGCATCCCTAGATAAGTTGCTGGCAAATTTGCCTCCTCCATTTGAAGTAACTTGCATATCCCTGCTTTGATTTTAGTTGGGGTGTTTAGGAAGTAAATTTTGGATTTTGTCCTATTAACTTTCTGCCCTGATGCTCTTTTGTATTCCTTTAATAAGTTATTCAAAGATTTGGCCTCGTTTATCCTTGCCCTCCCAAAAAAGGGCTATATCATCTACAAACTGTTGATGGTTGATGTTGTGGATGTTATTACTAGCCTTAAGTCCACTTATAAACCCATCTCTATAAGCCTTCTTCAAGTTCCTACCCAAAACCTCTACCATAATAATGAAAAAATACGGTGATAGAGGATCTCCCTGTCTAAGGCCTCTCTTAGCTTTAAATGATTCTGTTACTAACCCATTGACCAACACTGAATACGAAATTGTAGAGACACAAATTTAATCCATCTGACCCATTTTTTCCCCAATCCAAACTTTTCTAATACTGCAAAAAGAAAATTCCATTAAACCCTATTAGGCCTTACTCGTATCAAGTTTTAAGATCATTAATTTCTCTTTTCTTGAAGCTGCTGAATGCACGACTTCATGAGCTACTATGATCCCGTCCAGAATCTGTCTCCCATTCACAAATCTTCCGTGCTCTTCCGAAATAATTTTGTCTAATAGTGGTCTTAACCGATTCACTATCACTTTGGAAATGATCTTATGTGCCATATTACATAGACTTATAGGTCGAAATGAATTGAACAATTCTGCATCCTTCTTTTTTGGAATTAGGGTAAGAAATGTTGCATTTATTTTACAAGGTATGTATTGTTTTACCCTAGACTGTTCCACTGCCACCAATAAAGAATCCTTCACTATATCCCAATTATGTTGATAGAATGCTTCAGGGAGCCCATCTGGACCTGGGGATTTATCTTTATTAAAAGAGAAAAGAGCTAGATGAACTTCTTCTAGAGTAATAGGCTCCATCATTTTCCTATTGTCATAATTTGTTATAACCGAAGGAACTTCTTGTAGAAGTTTATCATTAAGAACTTCAAACTCCTTTGATCCTAGAATATTCTTATAAAAATACCTTGCCTCCTTTCTGATTTCACTCTGGTCTTCAATCCAAACCCCTTCAACTGATTTAATTCTACTAATTCTTGATGCTAATCTTTTTACGATATCCATCCTATGAAAAAACTGTGTGTTTTTATCTCCTTTTAACCAGGTCTGTCTTGATTTTAATCTCCAAAATTTCTCTTCCTTATTCAAAATATTATGATATTCACTAAGTAACTCCTTTTCGTCCAAGCTTGGATTATTATGCTCACCTCTTTGGAATTTGGAAAGTTTATTTTTTAGTTCTTTTTTCTTCTCGAAAATGTTTCCAAAAACTCGTTCCATTCTTTTAATCTAAAAGTCATTGCTTTAATTTGTTTTGGAAGTGTATACAGCCCATCGTTTCCTGAAGAATTCCACGTTCGTGCTATCATATCAACAAATTGAGGATGGTCTTCCCATATCTGCTCATATTTAAAATATGATATTTTTTTGAATTCACTTACCACCATTTTAACTTTTATTGACCAGTGATCTGAATCAATCCTTTTTAAGGTATTACTTTTAGCACAATTCCCTTCATCTAGCCAATGATTTGAGAGAATGCATCTGTCTAATTTTTCTGCTATTAGGTTTTGGCCTCTCCTGTAATTGAATCCCATACCTTAAGAATATTGAGCTCCATAATTGACTAAACCAAGTGACAAAGGAGCATTAAATTTTGAAAAAAAAAAGTGCATGAGCAAAATGCTAACGTACTAAAATGATTTATTGATGTTTAGTCTACATATTGGTAGCTGAATAGGCATCTATATAACTTACACATTTATCGAAGAACAACATTTTGTCCTTCTAGAAACTTAGGAGACAGATCAGAGAACAAATATGGCATTTTAAAGCAATTTTGAGGATGTGATTTCTGAAAATTCAAAATAATGGTTTCGCAAAAAGTGTACAGATGTACGTGGGGCTGGAAAATTTGCAGTTACTTCTTCTATTGGTGATGGGCTCGTGCATAGCTGATTGAGGACATTTACTCTCATCTGCACAAGTATTGCTGAAATAGATCTCAAGGTTTTGATCGTTTGCAGAATTGTATAGATATTATTTGTATGCTGTGCATATGGAATCTAGATTTTTCTCCTATGCTATTAATATATGTCTCTGTGCAAATTCTTTTCTGGAATGTGAATTTCATGCAGTTTGTTTAGCATTAGTAATGAAATCTTTATTATCTTTTCCATCTGAGGCAAGTTTTAGCTTATTTATAATTTTATACTCTACTTTTTGGATGGCAAAAGAAACAACCACTTAAGGAGCTGATTTTTATATGTTGTACTCCTATTCTCGTTAACATTGGAGTCTCTATTTTTTTTTTTCATGGGTTATATGGGATTAAAACGGGCCCCACCTGTATTACAGTATCACCATAAAGTGGTGTTACAACAAAGCTTGGATATTATGATGTATTGTTTGACAAGATTCGAACCTGTGTCTTCTCCTTGAAATGTTGTGGAATCTAACTGGTTGAGCTAATGCCACTTGATATTGGAGTCTTTACTTGATAATTGATTCCTTTTGATTTTTTGTTTTTCTCCAAAGAGAATGCTCTACTTTGAACATTCTGCTTGAATGATTTTTTTTGAGTTCTTTTTGTGTATAGAGTAGCAAGTTTGAAAATTTGGATTTTTGTAGAAGGTTGGGTTACGTTTAGAGTAATACTAATAACTAAAATTTCAAATATATATTAAAATTATGATAAATATAATCCGTCAGTATTTCTTTTAAAATGTTATTACTAAGTTTTTACAGTTTTTTTTCATATTTTTCCAATACAATTTCCATCTTCTATATATTATTTAAAAAAATTAAACAGACCCAGACTAAAATGGACTTGGTTAGCCTGTCCAAAAAGTTCGGACAGAACTAACGTTGGCAGGTACAGCTGAACCTTGTAACTATGGTTGAAAATGAGTATGTTGGCAATATGGAGAGCAACTTGGAGCTAAGATTATATCTTCTTTTTCTTTTGCTTTTCTGTTGCAGAGACAGGTATTGATTATATTGGACTCTCAAGCACAAGTATGAGTCAAAAACAAGGATTCGCTTACAGGGCTCCCATTGCTAATGGTTCTGCTCGTCGTCGAACAGATAAGGATTTTGGAAATCGCTCTGATAAAATAATGTGTCATGTAAGGTCTGGTACCAATATATCTGGTAATACAGTTGGAGGCCATGGTACTTTTAACAATCTGAACAGTGACTGTGTTAGCCCTGCTGAAAATGCTATGCTACACTGGGAAGGGCCATTTTGTGGAGGTAGAGGTGGAGAACCTGAGAGGACCCGCAATGATCGCCTGCTACATATAACAATGCGTCTTATTGGCCAGCTGGTTGAAGTCCAGGTGAAAAATGGGTCTATTTATTCTGGGATATTTCACACAGCAAATATTGATAAAGACTATGGTTTGTCTTTTATGCCATTCCCTTGATTTGTGGATAGAAAATTTTAAAATTAAATATTCTAATTAAATGTTACATGGGAGAAATGCATTTGAAACGAAATATAGATTTTCATTTCTTTGTTTGTTTCTCTTTAGATTTTTGTTGATTGTCGTCTTTCTGTCTGCTCACCCGATATAATCATTGCGCCTCCCCCCCTGCCAGTCTCAATTATGATGGCAACTGATCTTGCTTTGGCAGGAATTGTTTTAAAGATGGCCCATCTCACGAAGGATGGAAATGCAAAGGGAGGAACAAAGGAAACATTTAAAAATTCCGCAAAAAGGGCTCCTGTAAAGACATTAATAATCTTAGCAAATGATCTTGTTCAAGTCATTGCAAAGGTTGTAGAATTCTCCTTGTTTATGATAGTAGAAATCTATGGTGATTTTAGTTGAACACTAAACATTTTAATTTCATTACGTAATTTTAATTGGAGAGGAGAGAAAAATTCATTAATTATCCTTCTGAGCCAGGGTGTTCCATTTACTGGAGATAGGATGAGAACAAGTCGTGCAAGTGATAACAGGTATGACATTATTACAGATTCTCTTATATCAAAAGCTCATCCGATTGAAGTGGAGAGAGAGTTGACGCCATGGACTCCTGATAAAGATGGTCCTGAAGATGTAGACCTTGAGAACACATTTCAGAATACGTGTTACAGGTGATTTTGCTCATATTTGGTTAGCAGTCTCTGTGTTATTGGAATACATCAGCTTTCTTTTCTGTAGCAAAGATGTCTTGATACCTCTTCATGTTTTTTTTTTATTTTGTTGAGGGGCAATAAGAGCAACAATAAGGCTTTGGCCACTATAAAATTCATGGTTCTGTTGTTGAGAATTGAACTAATGAGCAAAATATCTTGTATGCAATACAAACGTTTCTTGGAGTTTAACTGATGTATTTCATAGATGGAGACTTATTCTTATCAGAAAAAGCATGGAGCTTGTGATGTTGTTTTTATATGCTTGATGCTGATTTTGCTTGAAGCACCTTTCTTCTCTTTCTTCTAAAAGTCTTCAAAGTCCTTTCATAGTTTAAAGGTCTTTTTTGTTTGTTGGTCTGAGCAGGGAATATCTCAACCTTCTAGATTAAATCTGATTAAAGAGTTGCAGGTGATACCTGAACTACCAATCTTTCTGTTTAATAGCACTATGGACGGTTAGGCTTTTCTCTTGTTAGATGTTCAGAAATGTTACAATACCATTTTAGAATTAATGCAATTCCTGTAGCAGTGTGTACTTAATGCAGCAAGGATCTTTTCTCCAAGCTTTGCGGTACAACCTGTAAGTCAGACATGAAGTGAAATTTTTATTTCTGGTACATTACTACCTAGAAAACAGTATAATAGGATTTGCACAAGGGATTTTCACATTTGAAGATAAGTACTTTACAATTGGAGAGGAGCAAACTGTGATATACTTCAGTAGATAATTCTATTGATGTCCAGTATGACCAATGTAAGCCAATGGGGCTCGTCAGAAGCAGCTGTCACAATGCACTGGAGTAACAAAAAAATACTAGGAGATAAGCTAAACTAGAGTTAACTACACTAAAGTGGAACAATTGTGGCATTAAATTCCAGCCTCAAGGTTTGGACCCAAAAATTGGGTAAACCCTAACATGCTAAAAGTGATTATGAGGCTATTCCTTGCATTTCAGATTCTTTAGGGCAAACATAAATCTTTAGAAGATGAGTTTCATTATGAACAATATGGAAAATTAGAAGAAATTGATGAAGATGAAAGGGTTACTGGGACTGGAAAAAGGAGAGGAAGGCCGTCAAAGCATGAACAAAGAAAAAAATGAAACTTAAAGGGATATTGATTTGGGAAGCCAAATAAAAATATCATAGGCGTTAACAAGAAGTGAGGCTAAGCTCACTAATAAAAATAAAAAGTGATGATGAAAATGATATCATGGAATATTAGGGGTATGAATAAGACCCCTAAAAAGTGAGTTATTAAGGAATTAATAGATTTTTAATACAATAATCAAAATTAAATAGTGACGTATGTAAGGATGATATGAAAAGATTTGGAAGATGGGTGATTGTCTAGCAGTTTCTGTTGTAGGAGCCTTAGACAGGATTGCAACAATATGGGACAAACACAATTGGGATGGACAATTGTTAGAAGCAAAAAGTAATTGGGTTGCTAGACTATGTTACAGGATAGAGGCAAACATCAAAGTTGGGGTTATAAATGTATATGCTTCAACTATAGTTACTCCTCGTGAAAGATGTTGGAAGGACTTTAACATATTTTTGTCAAACACAATGATGATTCATAATTGTGATCTATGGATTCTTGGGGGTGACTTCAACATAGTTCTATCTCCTTTCAAAAAGAAGGGTGGTACTCTAGGATGGTCTAAATCAATGCAAAATTTTGCTTCATTTGTCAATTCAAATGGCCTTTGGGATACCTTCACGTTTTCAATATACATGAGATAATAGATGCATTGGGCAAACTCATATAGTAGAAAGATTGGATAGATTCTTGTATTCCAACACATGGTTGCAAACGAAGTATACAATCTCTTTAGATATTTTATTGCGAGTAGGATCGGGTCACAAACCCATTCTTTTGATTTGCGATTTACCAAATCATGATCACCCAAAGCCATTTTTCTTCCAGTTTATGTGGCTCCAAGACCCCGATTTCTTCCGGATGGTTATGTTATGGTGGGATGAAGCAAATTTTGAAGGATCATATATGTCCAGGTTTGTTCAAAGATGCAATATTTAAAGGAGCAAATGAAGATTTGGAATGCCAATTCTTTTGGTAACATTTTTAAAGAAAAGAAGGAAATTTGATCCAAGCTCAAAAATTTACAAGAGATAATAGAAATCAATGGAGTGGACAAATATTCTTATGTGAAAGAAAAACAGTTACGTTATGATTATCGTAATGCATTGGAAAATGGGGAGTCATATTGGTTCTAAAAATCTAGGGCGAAATGACCAAAGGAAGGAGATATAAATACAATTTTTTTCATGCTACACCACAAACAAAATTTTCTTTTCGTTGCATCAAAAGTAATCCAAATAGAAGAAACATTGAGGAAGAATAAGATATAAGGAAGGAATCAATTAATTATTTCAAAAATGTTTTGTCAAATACTGGGCAAGGTAAGGAGGCGTAAAAGCTTTTGCAAAATATTCCATCAATTATCACACAGGGACAAAATGAAAGCTCTTTGAAGAAGTTATCTATGGAGGAGCTACATGAAGCAATTTTCTCTTTCCATCCTAACAAGGCACTTGTCCCCCATGGATTTCCTGCTATTTCCGTTCAAAATTTTTGGGATTTATTTGGGAGTGATATGTTTGTTGCGGTTGAAGAGGCCTGGAAAAGGAAGGCTACAATAAGTGAGATCAATGCCACTTTTATTACATTGGTTCCAATAAAGGAGAGATAAATATTTTGATAGTTTTCATCCAATAAGCCTTTGTAATATGATTTATAAGATCATGTCAAAATGTATGGCACATAGGTTGAAAGGCATTCTATATTGTGTTATCTTAGAGGAACAAGGTGGTTTTGTTCGTGGTAAATAAATTTTTGATGGTGTAATCATTGCATAAAAGGCCATACATTCTCTTCATTCCAATAAAAAACTAAGTATGCTTATGAAATTAGATATAAACAAAGCATATGATAGGGTTTCCTAGAGTTTTCTACATGATATTCTCAAAAAGTTTGGTTTTGATTACAATTGGTGTGAATGGATTAAATGTTGTTATAGCACTGTGAAATATTCTATTTTGATAAATGGTTCTCCTGTTGGTTACTTTAAGTATTCTTGTGGACTCCACCAAATTCTTGCGGAGGCATTAGGGAGAGCTTTCTCAAAGGCAAAATTGGAAGGAAAAATCAAAGGTACTCAGGTTGCAAAAAATGGCCCCTTTGAATCTCATCTCCAATTTGTTCATGAAACTTTTCTTTTGGGCCATCCCTTAGTTAGTGAGGCCTTGGAGTTTAAATAAATTTAGTATGCTATGATAGGGCTACTAGATAGTTGGTTGATGCTACAAAATCTAGGATTTTTTTCATTAACATTGCCCTAGATTTACAAAGAATTATTGTGGATATTTTAGGATTTAAAATTGAAAAATTTCTATCAATCTACTTGGGTATTCTTTTGGGTCTCTTGTTTGGATAGAATGAAAGCTTGTTTGGCAGGCTGGAAAAGTAATTTTTTATTTTTAACCATGGTGGGAAGGCTACAACTCATAAAGACTACATTGCAATCCATCCTTATTTATATGATGTCACTTTCAAGATTGCCAATAGGTATAGCATTAGAAATTGATAAAATTCAAAGAGACTTTCTTTGGAATGGAAGCGAGGAAAAAAATAGGTTTCCTCTTTGTAGGTGGGATAGGGTTTGCAAAGAAAGAACATTGAAGTAGGCTTGTAGAATTGCAGACTTATGAGTTTGGCCTTGGGGGCAAAACTTGGGTGGAGATTATTCAGAGATCAAGGAAAGAATTGGGTAAGAATGTTACTTCCAAAATATATAGATTTTCTTGATGCAATGAAGTTATTTAGGAAAAGAACCCTACCCAACGGTTTGCCAACGTGGAACCTTATATCATATAGTTTGACATTGGTTGAGAAAAAATATTAGATCTTTAGTCAATGAGGGGAATTATTCAAATTTTTGGTCTGATACTTGGTTGAAGCTTTATCCTCTTATCTATGATTCAAGACGACAACCATTGGCTTGGGCATGCCTAGCTTGTGAAGGTCAAAGTTCAAAGAGTATATTAATGTGAGCAACAACTCTAGATCATGGATTTCTATGAGTAACTTGGTTGAAGGAGAGAAACTCAAACAAATTGCAAGTGAATGTTAAATGATGCTTCAAGAGTTTTATTTGCCAATTTTTACACGAAAGGATGAATTGGTTTGGAATTTATCAAAATATGGTGGATACTTAGTCAAGTTGGGATATGAGAATTTAGAGCAATCGAAATTTCCTACTCCCAAAGATTTTCCTTGGAAGAATGTTTGGTCACTAGAGGCTCTCCCTAAGGCTTGAACATTCCTTTGGTTAGCAGTTCAAAGTAAGATTCTCATAGGAGAGAGTCTACAAAGAAGAGGATATTGTGGACCTTTTAGATGTGCCTTGTGTGAGAAGGATTTAGAAACATTAGACCATTTACTTCTTCATTGTCCCTTTACTCACACTATTTGGGGTTGCTTTTTAAAAAATATGAAAATATATTGGGTAGCTCCATCAACATTGAAAGATTTGAAACGTTGGATTAATTTTTTTGAAGCTAAAGTATTATTTATTTTGTGGGCGATTGGTCTTGCCATTATTTGTTGGAATTTATGGCTTGAAAGAAATAATAGAATTTTTAAAATTAAATCTCAAAATCATGCCCAAGTTTGGAACCATATTATTGCCTCTCTTGTAGAATGTTTACAGATATGGTGCTCATCATGGGAAGTCTCAAGTGCAGAAAAAGAGGTGGTAACAACTTGGTTATAAGATTTGAACATACATGGAAGAGTCATTTGCGATAATGACATTAAAACAAAGGATCTGCTTTGATCTAGGGTAAAATGGAAATGTCCAAAAATTGGGTTTATCAAAATTAATTTTGATGGTGCTTTTAAAGGAAATCCGGGAAAAGCCGGTGGAGGTGGTGTTTTCCAAAATAATGAAGGCAAAATTCCCCTCACTTAGAATCATATGGAACTTGAACTAACAACTATACAGAGGCTAGGGTACTTCCTATAGGGACCAAAATTGCAATTGAAAAAGAATGGAAATATATTTCAATTGAGGAGGATTCACAAACTATCATTACTACTATCAACAAAAATGGATGTGGGGATTGGATAAAAAATAATAGTATTGTTGATGTTCGTAATCTTTTATTGGGGGCAATCTCTTAGAAATGTGAGCATGTCTATAGAGAAGGAAATCAGGTAGCAGATAATTTAACCAATCGCCATTTTGATCTTTAGCTTTGAAATTCAAATTTTAGAAGGCAATTGGTCGAGTGAGATTTTATCTTTTAATGAGAATGATGTCAAGGAACCGATTGTGGAAACATAGCACCTTGAGGAAGATGAAGAATATATTTGATAGGAAAAGAAATGAAAAATGTGTGATAAAAAGGCATGCTGGATATGGTTTAATTGACCTATGATGAACAAATGTAATCTTTTGGTATTTTGATGGGAGTGGGCCCCAGGAGAAGCCACATATTTTGGTATTTTGATGGGAGTGGGCTTCTTAAAAAAAATGATGATGATGAAGAGAAGAGAGAGCCAACAATCAAGGTAAAAGAGAGAAATATATAAAGTTTAGGTGGATCCAAAGGCCAACTCTAATCTGTAGTGGGAATACAATAGAAAGAGAATTGTTATGAGGAGAATGACCGAGAGGAAGGGGGTATGGTTGGATAATCTTCGGAGGATATGGAATTTGACCTTTCAAGACATTTCTAGCATCCATGGCCAAGGAACAAACAAAAGAAGATAGGAACAAACAAAATGATGTGATTAGTTGAGTGGTAGTTGATATCCCTTGTAATACATGACGTTGAAGAGTCATAACTTCTTGAAGGTAAGAAGCCAAGTATCTTTGGTCAAGATAGCTGGAAAAGTGGCAAGTGATCCACCTGAGTCTCTGCTATCAGTCTCCATCAAATCTCATAATAAATAGGATACTTGAATATCAGTCTCCACCTTCGAGAGAGAGCAAAGGTGACAATTCTCTTGAGTAATATTGTTGTCTGTCAGCACTTCCAACTAATGCAAGGGAAGCCTTGGGCTGACCAAGAAGAATCTTGAGGCTGTGTCCAATGTCATTGGAAATGATTAGGAGTAAAAGTGCCATTTTAAATCCTCATGGAATGTTCAGTGTGGAAGTGAAATATACCAACTCAGGAAAAACAAAACACTTGCAGAATTTTACAACAAAATATTGCTCAAAACCTAAGTTGCAGAAAACTGGAAAATACAGCAGAAATAACAGGAGAATATTTTGATTTTTTATTTATATTTGCCGCAACAGAAATAGACTAAGAAACCCTTACAAATCTGATATGCACTTGTCAAACACAAAACTGCCTCCAAAACTGCAATAACAACCTCTCCAAGGCTGGACGTTCACTTCCTGGAGCAATATTTGGCCAATGAATCACTTCCCGGGTTGAGCGCTCCACCTAGGGTTCCAAACCCTCTCAAATCTGATGCCAAAAACAGTCTTTGAAACCTCTGATCTCAACAATGGATGCACACATGCAAACCCAGAATGGATTTGCCTCTTCAATGGGTAGATAGCCCTAGGGTTTTACCCCTTCAAGCCTCCAATGGATCTCTCCAAAGGGAACCCCAATAATCTCCTGCAGCAGAATGCAAGAGCCCAAAAGAGCAAAGCTCTCCCAAATTCCAAATTCTCCAAATTCACAATGCCCACAAATGAAACCCTAAAGTCCCTTTTATTCTCAAACCCTAAAGTGAGATTAAGTCCCAGCCTTAGATTTAACCATGGAGGGCTGAGATTAGATCTCAATCTCATAAGATCCAATGGCTATGATATAATCTCATGTTGAGATCACTTAAAGTCACTTAAGTTATATTGGACCCCACACAACAAAGAAATAAAAGAAATAATAATAATAATAACTTTCGAAACGTCACTTTGTCAAATGCCTATAATATAGCTTTGTTTTTGACACAAAAACCCTCCTAATACCATAATTAACTCTACTAACCCATATACCAACATTCAAACTTGTCAAAACACACTTATTAACCCCTATAACTCCTATTTTAACCACAAAATATGACGAAATACTCTCAATGACGCCCAAACACACTTAAGACACAAAAGACAATATTTACAATGCTGGAATTATTTTGGGACATTACAAGTCCGCCCCTCCAGAATTGCTTGTCCCCAAGCAATTCATCAAAGCTGGGTGCTTCAAAATTTCTGGTCCCTCCCAAGTAGCATCATCTTCCGGCAAATCCTTCCACTTCACCAAGTATTCAGAAAGAACCTTATTCCTCAATCTTTTCTCCCTCATATTCAATAATCTTTCAGGAATTAACTCTAACTTACCTTCTTCATCAATAGGAGGCAAAGTTTGTGAAGGTGTAACATGCTGTCCCAAAGCTTTCTTCAAGCAAGATACATGAAATACATTGTGAATCCTACTGCTTGGAGGCAATTCCAACTCATATGCAACTTCACCAACTCTCCTCATCACCCTGTAAGGTCCATAAAAACGTGGCTGCAACTTTTCTGCACCACTCTTCTTCAATGTGGTTTGCCGGTAGGGTTGTAATCTCAAGTAAACCATGTCATCCACATTAAAACTACGTTCTGTCCTGTTCTGATCAGCATACTTCTTCTGTTGATTTTGGGCCTGCTGTAAGTTCTCTCTCAATGATTTCAAGATGTCTTGATGTTGCTGTACAAAATCAGCAGCGGTGGGCACCCTACTATCCTCCAAGAGCAAATCAGAAAACTTAGGAGGCTCATATCCATACAATGCCATGAAAGGTGACATTTTTATGGACATATGATAGGAACTGTTATAGCAATACTCTCCAAGAGACAGCCATTTTACCCAAGACTGCTGCTGCCCTGTAACATAGTTCCGTAAATACCCTTCAACCCATTTATTAACTATCTCTGTTTGCCCATCAGTTTGTGGGTGGTAGCTAGTGCTAGGAGTGAGTTGTGTACCACACAATTTGAAGAATTCCTGCCAAAAGTTACTCATGAACTTGCTGTCCCTATCATGAACTATGGTTTTTGGTAAACCATGCAACCTGAAAATCTCCTTAAAAAACAGATCAGCAAGTTGTGTTGCTGATGTAGTTACTGTAATGGCAAAGAAATGAGCATATTTTGTCAATCTATCAACTACCACAAAGATGCTATCTTTACCTTGAGTTTTGGGCAAACCTGTGATGAAATCCATGGAAATGCCTTCCCATTTTTGGTGTGGAATAGGCAAGGGCTGAAGTAGACCAGCAGGATGTGTGTTTTCATGCTTGTTTTGTTGGCATGTAGCACACTCCCTAACATGTCTCAAGACATCTTCTTTCAATCCCTTCCAAGAAAACCTCTCTTTCACCACTTTGTATGACTTGTAGAATCCTGGATGGCCTGCCAAAGGAGCATCATGTAAGGCTTCCAATAATTTTTCTTTCATTTTTGATTTCGGCACTAAATAAATTCTGTTTTTGTACAAAATCAGCCCATCTCTGATTTTGTATCTCTCATCTACAACTTCCCCATTAATGATGTCTGAAGCAAATCTGTCCTTAATATATTCTGCCATAATTTTGGCCTTCCAATCAGCTTGTACAGCAGTAATAGCATGAAATGAGGGGTTTCTAGAAAGTGTATCAGCTGCTGTATTAGCTTTCCCTTTTACATATTGAATCTCAAAATCATAAGCCTGCAATTTAGTCACCCATTTCTGCTGTCTATCACTTAATTCACGCTGTCCTAGAAAGTGTTTAAGACTGTTATGATCAGTCTTAACTATGAATCTGCTGCATACCAAGTATTGCCGAAATTTGGATAATGCATGCATCACTGCAAGCATTTCCTGCTCATAAATATTAAATGTCTTCTCAACTGGACTGAGTTTTCTACTCTCAAATGCTATAGGCCTCCCCTTTTGCGTCAATACTGCACCAATCCCTAAACCTGAAGCATCACATTCAATCACAAAAGGCTGAGAAAAATCAGGAATAGCCAAAATGGGACATGTCATCATAACTGATTTTAATTTCTGGAATGCATTTTCTGCTGTACTATCCCACTGAAATGCCCCTTTTCTTGTCAAATCAGTCAAAGGAGCTGCCAATTGAGAAAATCCCTTGATAAACCTCCTGTAATAGCTGCATAACCCCAAAAAACCTCTTAATTCAGTCAAAGAGGTGGGTGTGGGCCAGTTTTTAATAGCAGAAATTTTCTGCTCATCTACATGCACACCATTGGCACTGATTATGTGCCCAAGGTACAAAATTTCTGAAAGTCCAAATTCACACTTGGACATCTTGGCAAAGAATTTCTGCTGCTCCAATATGGTCAAAACTGTGTCTAAATGCTGTAAATGTGATTCCCAAGATCTGCTATAAATTAGAATATCATCAAAGAAAACAAGTACATATTTTCTAAGTTGATCCCTGAAAATATGGTTCATAGCAGATTGAAAAGTGGCGGGTGCATTAGTGAGACCAAAAGGCATAACCAAAAATTCAAAGTGTCCAAAATGGCACCTGAAAGCAGTCTTGTGTACATCCTCATCCCTCACTTTAATCTGATGGTATCCAGATCTTAAATCTACCTTGGAAAAATAAGTAGCCCCATGCAACTCATCTATCAACTCATCAACTCTAGGAATTGGATACCTATTTTTGATGGTCTTCTTGTTTAAGGCCCTATAATCTATGCACATGCGTAAGGTTCCATCCTTTTTCTTCACAAGTACAACAGAAGAAGCAAAAGGACTAGAACTAGGCCTAATATGACCCATGACAAGCAACTCCTTAATAGTCTTTTCAATCTCATCTTTGTAAGCTCTAGGATGCCTATATGGTGTAATCATGACAGGTTTGGAATCAGGTTCTAATTCAATGACATGCTCAAAACCTCTATCAGGTGGAAGACCACTAGGTAGATCACCAAAAACTGGGCTATGTCTATCTAGAATGCATTGTATATCAGGATGGAATTTTACCTCAACTGTGGGTGGTGTAGGCATACCTTTAAGCATGTAAAATGTGGCTCCCCATACAACGTCCTTCTTCTTGAGTATTCTTTCCAAACTGTTGGCTGAAATTTGCTGCGGATATTGGTCTTTTATGCCCCTCAAAGTGATCACCTTCCCATTACATCTGAATTTCATTTCCAAGGTTTTATAGTTGGTGTAGATACCTCCCAATGAATATAACCATTGTACCCCTAAAATAGCATGAGGGATACCTCCCATCATTGGATATACATAAAAATCATCCACCACTGAATAATTACCAAAACAGATTTTTACCTGTCTAACCACTTGGTCACACCTAGTAATTTTGCCATTCCCATTCTTAACACCAAAACCAGAAAAACTTTCAGTTTTCAGATTCTTTTCAGCCACAAAACCATCATTTATGAAATTATGAGTAGCTCCTCCATCAATTAAAATCACAGCAGAATGATTGTTCAACTTTCCTGGCACCTTCATAGTTATAAATTTTGACTCACCGGTAATAGATGCCAAGACTCCCTCTTCTTCATCTAATTCAGGAGATGGCTGCTCATGTTGTTCTAATTCTGCAAAATCTGCATCTTCATACTCACTTTCAGAATCTGATTTTTCAATTTCTTGTGCATTTTCATCCTCATTTGGCACATAAAACTCTACTAAATAATTCTGCCCCTTACCTTGACATTGGTGGCCAGGTCCCCATTGTTTTTTGCAAGAAAAACATAAACCTTTCCGCTGTAACTCCTTCCTAGTTGCCTCATCTAACCTTGGTCTTTGCTGATTTGGGTTTTTAGGTGGTTGGAAGCCCTTATTCTGAATCTGATTTGTTTTGTTTATTGGCTGTCCAAATTTAGAGGGCTGTCCCCACTTTGGTTTACTGCTGTTTGTGGAGGTTTCAAGGTCAAAAGCAGTTGAAACAGCCTCATCTAGAGTCTTAGGCTTGAAAGCCTTTGACAAACCTCTTAAAGGTTCATTTAAACCCTTCAAGAAGAGGTGAATAATCCTATCTTCAGCTATATCAGTGACCATAACTGAAATTTGCTGAAACTCCTCAACATAGCTAGCAACCGAACCCTTTTGTGTAATAGTAGCCAATTTACTGAAAAATTCATTTTCATCTTGCCTCTCAAACCTATCCAAAAGTTTAGTTGCAAATACTTCAAAAGAATCAATGGTTCCATGGCCTTGAGTGAATAAGCCATGATGCCACCATTGATATGCAACACCTTCAAGATGAAGGGCTGCATATTGGACAGCCTCTTTTTCTGTCATAGTGGGTTTGAGAGAAAAATATGTCTGCAATTTTTGTAACCAAGCTCTTGCAGAAATCTTATCACTACCATCAAAAAATGGAAGTGGTAATTTACCCAATTTGTGCCGCAAGTCCCCTCCTCCTTGAGCTTTCCTACCCTGTTTATGTCCCTTCAACTCCAAGTATTTCTCAAAGTCTACAGCAGTCTTAAACCCTTGAGGCATGGCCTCATAAGCTGCCCAACGCTCTGCTAATTCTGTATCAGGAATTTCTGCATTTTCTTCAGCAGTTTGGGGCTGTACGAACATGGGAGTAGAGGGTTTCCAAATTCTGGATGTCCTAGATGTCTCCCCTACTGGATTAGTTGGTCTAGGGATGATCCTAGCTCCTCCCTGGGTTGAACTTACACCCTCATTATTCTGCTGTTGTAAGGGAGCATTTCCCTCTCCAATCCGATTTTCTGGTTGTTGTTGGCCTCTAGAACATAAATCCTGGAGTGACCTCTCCATTCTCATCAATACTTGCAACATAGTATTCTGGGTTCTCTTAAAAACTTCTGCAGCATCCTCAGGCCTAATCTGCTCTTCTTCTCTCTCCATTGTTTGTCTTGACCCTGATTTACTCTTGCTTCTGGTTTGGTAAGGGTGGACCATCAACAAACCCTCAGGCTGGCAGGAGTTTTAGCTCTGATACCACTTGAAATATACCAACTCAGGAAAAACAAAACACTTGCAGAATTTTACAACAAAATATTGCTCAAAACCTAAGTTGCAGAAAACTGGAAAATACAGCAGAAATAACAGCAGAATATTTTGATTTTTTATTTATATTTGCCGCAACAGAAATAGACTAAGAAACCCTTACAAATCTGATATGCACTTGTCAAACACAAAACTGCCTCCAAAACTGCAATAACAACCTCTCCAAGGCTGGACGTTCACTTCCTGGAGCAATATTTGGCCAATGAATCACTTCCCAGGCTGAGCGCTCCACCTAGGGTTCCAAACCCTCTCAAATCTGATGCCAAAAACAGTCTTTGAAACCTCTGATCTCAACAATGGATGCACACATGCAAACCCTGAATGGATTTGCCTCTTCAATGGGTAGATAGCCCTAGGGTTTTACCCCTTCAAGCCTCCAATGGATCTCTCCAAAGGGAACCCCAATAATCTCCTGCAGCAGAATGCAAGAGCCCAAAAGAGCAAAGCTCTCCCAAATTCCAAATTCTCCAAATTCACAATGCCCACAAATGAAACCCTAAAGTCCCTTTTATTCTCAAACCCTAAAGTGAGATTAAGTCCCAGCCTTAGATTTAACCATGGAGGGCTGAGATTAGATCTCAATCTCATAAGATCCAATGGCTATGATATAATCTCATGTTGAGATCACTTAAAGTCACTTAAGTTATATTGGACCCCACCCAACAAAGAAATAAAAGAAATAATAATAATAATAACTTTCGAAACGTCACTTTGTCAAATGCCTATAATATAGCTTTGTTTTTGACACAAAAACCCTCCTAATACCATAATTAACTCTACTAACCCATATACCAACATTCAAACTTGTCAAAACACACTTATTAACCCCTATAACTCCTATTTTAACCACAAAATATGACGAAATACTCTCAATGACGCCCAAACACACTTAAGACACAAAAGACAATATTTACAATGCTGGAATTATTTTGGGACATTACAGGAAGGCCAACTTAGGATTGAGAAGTAGAGAGGGATTGACCCAAGTGATCTGAAAATATTGTCAATAAACATCATCTCTAACTGCTTGATTAATCGCCTTCTTAATAGGAAGAAAGTGGAGAGGAGTAGAGAGTGAATGAGGGCAATTACTGTATTGAGTTGCCAACTGACTAAAAAAGAGAAACAACTTCTGAGTACCAACCATGATGACAACTGGAACAAACTGCCAAATCTGGGTATCTCTCTTTGGTTGAGGTGCGGTCACTCATGATCTAAGACGTTGAAATTGAAAAATAATCTTGAGGATGCTCTCAAGGCAAAGAGGATGATTTTTAAAATCAGCATGAACAATCCATTGGGGAACTGTTCTTTTAAATATGATAAATCATTAAAGCAAAATGGTTTGGACCCTTTCAATGCAAGCCCAACCAGCGCGCACCCTAGACTCCGGATCCGAATCTCAGATGGACTGTGGGTGTGATAATGTGATCAAACAGGCACATCCCTGTACGTATGTCTTGGAAGTGTTGTTGGAAACAGTGGCATTCTAAGATTCAGAGAGATGCATGTCCCTTGCAAAGCCATGGCTGTGAAGTTGGCAGAAGGTTAAGGGAAGGACCTATAAACTGAACCCCCAAGTATGTGTAAGCTGTGCAAATATTATGAAGGTTGAACTGCCTTCCCTAACGTCCTCTAAAAGAAACATTTTGGTAACTTGTAACCATCTTGCCTAGAAACTAATAGGGGATTTCCACGGTGAATTCAGTTGACATGGCATGGTGATGCAGTAGTGCCAATGGCTGTTGAATTTTCATGCTGAGACGGCAAACATGTGGCTATTGTCATGGCTGGCTGGTGCAACAACACATGCAGGTGTTCATATTGCTGGCTAGTGTGACAGCACACACGGTTGTTGTGGCACATTGGCCCACCCAATACAAGTAAGAAGATATTGCACTAAAGCACAGTCTGTAAATTATTTAACATGGGTAACAATTTGTTTTTGGATTGGAAGTTATTTTTTTATTTTAGTATAATTATATAAAAATTTGCTTGGGATGAGAATAGGAGAACATTTTTCAAAATACACCATTCTTTGTGTATGTCTAACTGAATGGTTTTTCTATGTTTTTCCTTTAAGTTCTTCCAAAACAACTTGTCCAGTCCACATCTAGAAACCCCCAATTCTTCATATTCTACTTTGTCATATAAAAGATAGCTAACTTGTTCAACTCAGTATTAAAATCCCTGTCAACTGATTTACTTAGTTTTAAGTTTTTAACCCATCATAGCCAAAATAGGTTGAGAATAAAGTTTGTCCAACAAAATGCATTTACTTTTTCTCCCATCTCACTCATTCAGTATGTTTGCCATACCTTAAATTTAACCATTGCCATGTATAAAATATATCAAAATTTCATTGTCATTGATAGCTAGAGTGACCTTGCCCATGGTACAATAATTTCTGTGCCAAAACAGAACTACCATCATTATATGCACATCAACATATCAGTCACACATATTTACAATTGAAAACACCAAAATACAAACCAGAGACGCATATGTAAGGAACAGGGGCCAAGGTGTGTAGAGTGAGAGGGTCTCATGAAGGTATGATCGAGTTGCTTAACATGTCTCATACCTATTTTGCTTACAACTGTTTAGTAGGTTGGGATATTTTATGGTTTTTTATTGCTTCTTTTAAGAAGTAATATTATAGGACTGCAGAACTAACTGGGATTGCAGAAATGGCCATAAAAATAGCCAGTGCAAAAAGGAGCATGGAGTCCACCTTAATCTCATGAAGAACAGGGTTAACAATGGGGAACAGAGGACTAACCTTTTGGGGTAATATGCATATATACCGATTATATATTCAGCAGTGTGCAAATATTTTACAAAATAACATATACAGAAACGAAACTCAAAGGAACTCACAGAATATGTATGCCATTATCTTCATGCAACATAGTTGACAATCCAATCTCATGCACAGCAACAATTGTACAATGGTCGAACAAATAAAAACACTGGAATATCATTATCATATGCAATATGCTTTTCCAGACTGGTAGGCGATTAATATATACAACGGGGTCATTGGGGGTGGGCGGAGGGACGGTTTGTAACCCCCCCAACACTGACTGCCTCAAACCTGTATACTCAAATTAGAATTATCCCCCTAACTATATTAAACATTCTTTATTACAATCACTTAGGTGTTGTGCATCCATGTGACAACCCACATATGACAACTATGAAAATTGTATACATTTCAAAATGCTCATATGTGTGGTTATGCTCGGGGCAACTCACTTTAAAGGTGGTGCATGAGCTGGTGCCATGTCAGATTCGCTGCCTACGATATATGTGAGGAGGGACATGGGCCACCTAAGGGACATGGAAGGTAGTATGCAATAAGTAACGGAAGATTTTCTCATTTGAGAAGATGAACCTTATTTTGATGCCATCTTGGGTCTGCCTAGGGAAGGGAGTTTGGTCATCAAATGCATACATGCACAGGTGCACCTCAATAGGATCAATTTTCAATAAGAGTTGCAAAATAACAGTCAAAATAAATTGATTTGAAGACCTTTTTTCATGTGCACTCTATCTATCATTGTCTTTTGAGATTTATAGACAAAGATTTACTATAATTAAGGATGGATCAAACTTTATTATAGAAGGATGCACACTGTAGCCGTAACATACGTGGCCATAAGATGGTGGTGAATGCTATATGCTGTAATGTACTCTTACACCAATTCTTTGAGAACAACCTCGGTGGCCCTTTGACTCTATGAGGTTAACATTTAGCAGGTATGCTGGTGAACCGCTTTTAGAGTGTAGCTTGGTTAGTCTCTCTAGTGAATGTTATTTACATTTAAGCTCTCTTTGAGGTAATGTTGATTGTGCTTTCATGGTATAGTTACAAAGGAGGATGTATATAACAGATTTAGTTGGAACCATGAATTAGTGAGCCTAGGTTTTAGGAGAACGATGAATGCTGAATGGTAGGTATCAGGAGTACTGCGATATGTCAATTGCGATACTTCAGTCCTTGCCTTCGCATTTGAGTAGGAAAATGTGTGTCTACCCTTGTAGTGTTTGAGTACGGTTACAGTGCATACTAAATATAAATGTGTGTCTACCCTTGTAGTGTTTGAGTATGGTCACAGTGCATACTAAATATAAACTAAATATAAATGTGTGTCTACCCTTGGAGTGTTTGAGTACGTTACAATGCATACTAAATGTATGGATAGAAGTATGTGATTTTGAAATATGCATATAATTTTGGTTATGTGAACCAGGCACCACTGTAATACCTCGCGATTACATCATGATTGCATTATCATGGTATTTCAACAAACCATGTTATTGTGGTGTTACAATAAACTCTATTATCACAGTCTGCCTTATCACAGGTGCTACCATCACAATGCTGAGATTTGAACGCGGGCTGTGCTCATACAATTGCAACCCGTTTACCATTGCTTCACAATGACTTGGACAAAATATTCATGTACTTATGAGGAAGGTGATTTGTAATGCTGCCTCTCGTTGAAGTAATGTTTCTTAGTTGATTATTTTGCTTCACAGGCTCACAGTATCTATTAGTGACTTTCACTTATGCTATTGAACAATAAATCTTCTGATAGAGATCAAGGTTACTCTTATATCTAGGGAAAGTTTTGAATCTGGAGTAAAATGGGACATAATCTCCCTGATTTCTTCTAATTTTAAAATATTCATCACTCTGAAGGAGAAAATGGAACTAAAGTGTTCTTTTGATGCGGGTAACATGCAATTTCCAGATCTCTTCGGAGTTTCTGATATGAAGGATGACACTAAAGTTCATCATGGGAACATTGCTGTGGAACATTTTGAACTCTTTTGTGACAGAGAAATGCATCATGTCCCTTGCCCAAGTCTTGGAGCTGTCCATAACTTTTCATCTCAGTTGTATAATACAATACTAATGATTGTATGGGCTCAGTTTGCTTTTGGCATCAGTTTTGAGGCTATTAACAATCAGTAGCTGTTTATGCATTGCCCAATATTAGTTCTTCAAACCAGTTGATTGCATTCCTAATATTTGCCTGTGAATAGAAGCTACCAGTTGTCAGTACTATCTGTTTCCCAGTGCAATGATTGCTTGTGGGAATGTTTCAAAACCTTAATAATAAAACATAACAGTTTTGTATATATGATAGCATAATATTATTTGACTTGGAATGCACCATTTTCCTGTGTTACATACAACCTGTTTGCTTGTGTGTCTGTCAGGGGGAGAGAGACACTTTAAAGTTTGTCTTTAAATGGGCTCTTATCTTTCATGGCCTTTGTTCTGTTTAAGGTGTGCAACATTACATAATTGCTTGTTGCATTCATCCATTTGCCATCATTTGCTTTTTAGTGGAGAGTATTACCTCAGCACCCTTCTACTGTCTTTGTCAATCTTTACTTTATGATTCAGCAAAAGAGATCAGCCTTTTCCTGTTTCAGGCATATGCTTTATGTGAAGAAAGAAATAATAATAGTAATGTCTACAGCACCATATTGCAATCAATGAAATCATAATCAGGGATGATATATCAGTGGGTAAGGAATGTCCAACCTAGGGCAACCAATGCAAAATAACTATATTTTTAAGAGGAATAAAATCTGTACATTATATGAAATAGTTGATATTTTAGGTTTATTTTTTTTGTTGTCTGATTCTTTACTCTGAATATAGGAATTGGGATCAATTTGAAACAAACAAGTCCCTGTTTGGTGTGGAAAGTACATTTGATGAGGGACTGTACACTACCAAACTTGAGAGGGGTCCACAGACGAGAGATCTAGAAATAAAGGCTTCTGAAATTGCAAGACAAATGGAGCGGCACAAACTTAGAAATTCCCCTTCAGTAGAGGTAAATTTCTACTCTATATTCTCTGCTCTATCTCTGTTTTGAACAAGGAAAAATATATATTTTTTTCTTTGCCTTAGGTCGTTCCCTCCTTTTTTCTTCTTCCCATTACAATAGTGTATTCTTCGTTTAATTTGCAGCATTTCATTGGGATCATGATTCAAAGTTTAGCTGTTTTTCTTGTCTGTGTCAAAGGAGTGTTTTGCAAACGAGTCAGAAACTTTTGACGAGGAAAGCAAGTGCTCATCAGTTCATGGGTCAGAGGATGTTGGTGAAGACAATGATGACAAGCACATTGATAGTCACAATGAGAAGACCTTTGGAAGTGCTTCTGCTGGCACTGAGGATGTGCTGTCTCTTTCAAATGACAGCAAAAGAATCCCTTCCATGCCTGCAGGTGAACCCGATAAGAAAGCCGCTCAATCATGCCAAATTTCCTCAGCTGATTTCTCAGGGGTATTTTCTTGCTTCTACATCATGTTCTTCTTTTTGAGTGTTTGGCAATTAGAAATATCCACATATTCAGCGGTATAAGGTTTGCCTAGTTGTTTGTAGTTGTGAGCCATTGTTACTGACTGCAGAACACAGTAAGTGTATGTTATATTGTCAAAGATACTTTGTTGGCTCTTTCTTGGAGTGAAAAAAATTAAGAAACAAATAATGACCTCCTCTTTACATCTTACATTCAAGATTAATTGTATAAGGATTCCCACACAGAAAGGTTTCCTGAATGAGCTAGGTCCTAGGCAACATATAATTTATTTTTCTCACTGAAACTTGGAATTTGATGAGTGTTGATTTTATCACATTCAAGGATTTGAATTATCTTCTTTTTAGAAGTTAGAATAAAAGACAAGGTGGTAGAGGATCAACTGGAATTGCGTCTTTCAGTCAACACTGGCTGATAGTTTTACTTCGGCACAGAAACTGGCCCTAACCACAAATTTATTTGGTTTGAGGTAAATGACAAAACAATATTTTTCTTTATGTGCCAGTCAAGATTTTATAAAAAACAGAAGTTAGATAAAAAGTTATTTTTAGCTAATCTAAGCAACATTGTCAACAAATATAAGCATGAAGATGAAACAATTCTAATAGGGGATATTAACGCTTGAACAACAAACAAATAAGCTACGATCTATGGACATAATACATAGTGTAATCTACTATGGCTATGGGAAGAATCAAGTCTAACCCACAAAATGGTTTGAGAAATGTTGAAGACCACATTAAAAAACAACTTTTGCTTAGTGTTCTATGAATTAGTTATCTGTCGTGGACTAAAATATTGGTTCAGTTCCCAACAATTTACTTGCTTTAATGAGAACATTAGTAGCACTTGTAGTATTGAGATTCACACTCATCTCAGACTGAACAAGCCTGTTTTTTTTGCCCCGAACTTGGGATTGGGCAAAACTCAAGAAGGAACTTGACTCAGGAAATAAGAAAAAAGCATAAAATATAGTAAATTTTACATAAAGATGCTTGGCTAGGGTCAAAATTACTCGACCAGGGTAACCTCGCTTGTGGACTCGCTAGTACTCATGGACTCGGAGAGAGTCATCATGATATGGTGGCTCTATAGAATACGTTCTCAGCTTGATCCCACTAGTCAATCTAATTGAGAACATTGATATTAGGACAGACCACAAACTTCATTCAAAACATAGATCAGCCTTTGTAATATTAATTATAGTTTTACTTACAATATCTCCGCATATGGAAACAAGAAAGCATCCATAACTCTTTTTAAATAACCTTTCCTTAATTCCACTTGCAATTAAATCCCTCTTCTGCTGAGGAGATTTACATTACCTTTACAATTAAATCATCGAAGTGTGATAATAAATATTCTTACCTAGCCTCTTTTACCCAAATCCAGTGTAATACCAATCTTTGGTATGGATTTATTTGTAAACCTGGTAGAAGAAACATTATTATTCGAAATAATAAATGATTTCTTTGAACAAACAAAAACAAATTCTATCGAGTCTTTACAAACATAACCCAAGAAAGTTTAGGAAGATATCCTTACGTCTGAAAGCTATTGAAACCCCTTGGATTGCCCTTAGTGAGTGAAACTGTCATCTCAAAATGACTATATGTCGCCCTTAAGCACACAGATGGTATCATGGTACAATTGACAGCAATATGTCCTCACAGACGCATGCAGACTCTTTAATTTCTGATAATATCTGAAAGGAATGTGAAATGGATGGACATTGATATTGAAATGACCATTATAGGGTAATGTTCAAGCTTAATGTATGAAAGACGAAAGACGTTTAATGTTCAACAAAACTTGACCATTTCAATTTTAGGAGCCAGTCCTGATGTGGTGCCACCTCAAGCATGAACAAGCGTGTACAGAGATGAGTACATAAATCAATTTTGATTGTACATATGTTTTGTCATTTTGAATGGTTTGCACACTGTGTGCTAAAATGTTGTCATGCTGTGTTAAATGGCTAACATTGTTTGTGTGCAAATAAAATAATGTCATGCATTATGAGTTGTCATGTAAGGGTAGTTAAGGATAGGTACGAAGAAGATTTGGAAGTTGGCAACTGCCTCCACTCTCTGAGAGCAGTATATACAGGCCCCTTACATTTTTGAATACATGATCTTGTGGTATAATCTTGTAGTATCACATTTCATTGTAGAATCAAGTCATTTGTTTGTGGAGAATACATGCTAAAAAATTGGTAGTTACGTTTATTTACTTGCTGTATGGTGCATTCTGTGGAAGATTTGTTTGGGTCAGGCTTCATTGATTTGTAACTTATGTGCTGATATTCTTCCTTTATTTTTTGACTCACTTGCATAATTATGAATTTTTATGTGTGCAGAAGGAAATAGGAATTCTTCCATCAGAAGTATCAAGTGCGTATGCCTAGTCTTATTTTTGTGCCTATTATGTACAGTTTCTTCTTAGCTGTTTTTTGCATGAGGCATTTTGCCAGGGAGTGGAGGCCAGCAAATGCCTTGTGACCCTTGACGTGTGTATATATACAATTTTAATTATTATTATTATTTAATTTATAATACTTCTTTCATGTGAATGAAGATGATGGAGGGAAATCTACTTCAGTGGATGCGTCAGAAATTCCACAAAAGATGAATTATTCAGGTGTTGCCAATAATGAGCAAATACAATGCTTTTGTTAAAAGAACTTGTTCTTTTCTCTCATCTATTGTTTGCTTCTTTGCAGTTGCTGACCATACACATTCTATGTGCAGTTGCTGCAGGCTCTATATCTTCAGGGTCATCTGTTTCTGTTGATTTTTCTGAATGCTCAAAGCCTGCCTTTTTAAACAAAAGTCTATTGCCTAATAAACCTGTTTCTCAACAAGAACAACTACCATTGACAAGTAAAACAGGAATCTCGGGCTCAGTTTCTGAGTTGCCAGCATCGTCATCTGCATCATCTGCACTAGTATCTTCATTGGACTCATCTATGGGAACTGCTTTAAGGAAGTCAACACTCAATCCTAAAGCAAAGGTCAGTGAATAGGTTATTGTTTTTGTCATTTAAGTAGCCTACTGGATGTCTGCTCACGCATTGCTCATATTCAGATGTTTTGTGTTTGGTTGCAAATATTTTTGCCTTGTATTGCAGGAATTCAAGCTGAATCCAGATGCCAAGAGCTATACACCATTTTTCACTACACCTAGACAACCATCTTCAGTTGTTCATGGTCCAATATATGTCCCAGGCAGTGTTTCACCTTTAACACCTATGCAATCTGTGCCACTGGGGCTTGGAGGCTCTTTAATACAGCAAGCTCTTCAACCTCCCAAGTTTCCTCAATACAACAATTCACTAGCAGCAGCTGGAGTGAGTACTGCTTCATATCTCCCGCCTTCAGCTGCTTTTGTGCCACATGTATCAGGAACTTCTGTTCCAGCAGTTTTGCCTGCACCACAACCAATCAAAATTCCACCTCCTGGACAGCAGGCAAGTTCTTTAAGCTTTTGCACTGAGGATACAGACTATTTCTCTTGATGTATCTTCCAGAAAATTTATATTCTTTTAGCCTATTAGGAGAGGTTGCATTATTATATGTGGCTATCTTTTTCTTAGATTAGAAGATGAAATTTGTATTTGTTGAATCTACATAGTATGATTTCATTCTCAGAGAATAAAAGAGAGTGATATATTTATGATAAGCCTGGAATTATTGTGCCTATCTATCTTCTTCCAGTCGACTATAAATACAACATTGTTACCAATCACAATCATAAGCAGTTCTCTATTGAATACAGTAAAACTCTGAATGTTCAGAATAGCAGAAGAGAGGTAGAAGAGAATACATTTTTGGTTGTCTCTAGATACTTGGGGTCTTTGAACAGTTGGGTCCCCATAAGAATGTCTTTCCTATAGAATTGCCTGTCTTGAAAGGAAATGAAGGTGTCAAGATAATCATAATGTGGGCCTTATAAAAAGAATCTCTAGAAGAGGAATGCAAGTCTCAATCATCATAAGAATTTGTTTTGAAGAATAATGACTTTGGTCTTCTAATTGGGCTCAAAGGGAAATACTACTCTTCAGCTGTTGCGAGTGATCAAAAGACTGCAAGTTGTACGATGCTCTTAAAGACTAAATTTCATACTCAAATTTGCCATGCTAGATGATCTTTCTCACTCTACCTTTTCCATCTTTCTATCGGTGTCATTGATAATATCCTGTGGCATATTTGGGTCCTACGATTCTGTTAATATGTATTGCGTTGTCATCTGCTATGTTGAAAATGTGAATGTTTATATTGCTTTGCAGTTCTAATGTTTTATTTTTTATCATTGTAATGAGGTTACCAATATATCAAAGGACATGAGTTCAACTGGTTAATTTCAAAGGGGAGACCCAGGTTCGGATCTTGCCAAACGATATATGCATAATTGCAAAATTCATACTCAAAATTTGCCTCCTTGATCGTTCTCACTGTGCCTTTTCCATCTTTCTATAGATGTTTGTCATTGATAATATCCTGTGGCATATTTGGTCCTACAATTCGGTCAATATACATTGTTTTATAATCTACTATGTTGAAAATGTGAATGCTGATATTGCTTTGCAGTTTTAATGTTTTATATTTTATCATTGTAATGAGGTTACCGATATATCAAATGGCATGAGCTCAACTGGTTAATTTCCTTAGTCTTGCAAAGAGGAGACCCAGCTTCGAATCTTGCCCTTTGATATATGCATAATTTCAAAGCTGTTGTAGTACCACTTTGTAGTAAAGATGTAATAGGGGTGGGGCTGTTTCAATCCCATAAAACAAATTATAAAATAAAAGAAAAAAGAGGTTACCGATATATATTTTGCTGTCCTAACTTGTCTTTCATGGTAACAAAGGTGTCAACATGGGTAGGCCTTTGTCAATTTCCCATCATGCAATCTGTAGGTCTTCTTTGTTAAGTTGCTAATATAAATCAACACTGGATCATTTTACTTTGATCTTTAACCCAAAATGGAATGTCATATTTCACTCATTCATTCCAAACTAAGATACCGGTTCTGCTTCCTAGGACCCCCGGATCCTGGTATGGGCCGTACTAGATTTGGATTCGGATCCAGTTTGCCTGTGGGTCTGTCCGAGGTCCTGCTCGGGGGATCCAAATACACCTGGGTTTGTCCCCCGGATCTTGGTATGGGCTGTACACGATCCGGATTTGGGTCTAGTACGCTTGTGGCTCTGCCCCGTGTTTTGCCCAGGGGATCCAGATACGTCTAGGTTTGTCCTTGGACGAACCCAGGCATATTTGGATCCCCTAGGCGGAACCTGGGGTGAACATGTGTTATTTCCTAGAAAAAGCGTTTTTTATTATTTTTTTTTTAAATTTTAACACGCTTTTGATTGGTCAAACATGACCAAAAAACAATTAAAAAACAATTGCAACCCTAAAACTAACCTAAACAACACTAACAAAACTAAAAACAACACACAAATCATTTACCAAGCATTTGAAAGTTTTTTTTTCCTCTCACAGCTTGTTGCCATTTTTAGCTGCCACTGCTTATTTCAGGTTCAAAGTTCATCAAGTAAAGGTGTAAACTCATTGTTATTGCATTCCTAAGCTAATACAAGTGCCAAAGGTGACTGAGAAGCTTGCAAAGGACAAATTTTTAGACTTGCACTTGCAAATTATAAATTAGAATGGCAACAAGTGCAAGCTTTGTAGGCAAGTCCTGATTGAGAATTGGTCCACAAGCCGCACTGTGGGAAATATGTCACTATGTTAGAGCAGATTCTAGGGGGTAGGGGCTATGTATGGGTTTGTAATACCACCTACAATGTTCGATATAGCAACTCATACAACTGAGTGAAAGCTCAGTTGTGTGCCATACCTGGTCAAAAGATGCACTAGTGCCAACATTTGTGATCATACAATATAAAAAAGAACAAGAAGACGCAAATGCTTTAGCTGCCTTACAATCAGGTCATCATTTGGCAAAGAAAGGATCTCGATTGAAGAAGGCACCTACTGCCCCAACTCATGCTCGCAGCCCAGTTGTGGTTGCACCCCATCCTTTTTCAGCCACACCTTCCACATGTAAAGAGGATTCTTCTCTTTCACGGAAAAGAACAAAATGACCTTTGGAGAAGGCATTCCAAAATGAGTCAAGGGACAAAGGCATTCCAAATTGAGTCAAGGGACATTGCAAATGAAATGATTGCGCGTTGTGTGTATGCCAACGAGTTGTCTTTCAATGTGGGTAGATCACCATATTGGCAAGCCATGGTGAAAGCCATTAATGAGGCTCCAAAAGGGTACCAAGGCCCAGGTTATGAGAAGGTGCGCACCACTTTGTTAACAAAAGAATTTTTTTTTGTAGAAATGAAATGAAATATTATTAATGTCCGCGGTGGCCCAAAATAAAACCCAAGGGACTATAAGAAGTACAATAATGACTGCCAGCTAGCAGGCTAAAAAGCCCAACAAAGAAAAGAACTAAGAAAAATACAATATCAAACCCAAAAAACGGGCCAAAGAGAAAGGGAAAAGAAAAGAAAAGGGAGAGCAGAGGGGGGGAGGGCTGCAGTCCAATAGAGAGAAGCGCATGCCAAGAAGAACGGAGAGAGAGAAGGAGGGGGGAGGGAGCAGACTAGGAGGGGCAAGCTCCGAGAATCCCCCAAAAACTAATCTCTCCTAACAGTCGAGGACGAAGTACCGGAGCTGAAGAAGTCCATGATATGTCTCTGCCCATTGCTAGTTTGAAACCCTGACAAACTGTTGGTGCGCTGTCTAGTGACCCTGCTTCTATTCAAACTGGATGGTGTGGGACGTTTTCGATCGAAGTCACCTTGTCCGTCGGAGTTGGTGAAGTATGTTGTGATGAGCCGATGTTGAGGAGGGTGAGATCCATTTGGAGAACTTTTATGTCGTCGAAGCTGAGTTATCTCCCTAAGAAAGAGTGCGAGACAACGCTGGTCCGGGTATCTGAAGAAGGTAGAAACACATCGAGAGTTGTCCCTGAAAAGGCAATGGAACCTACCCCGGATCTCATAATAAATGGGACAACAAAAAATGAAGTGATGCAGGGTGATGCAGTGTAGAAGAATCATTGCAGCCCGTCAGAGATTCATGGGATGAAACGGGGTTGTCCATCGTTTTCGATGGATGGAAAGATACAAAAAATCGTCCTTTGATAAATTTCATTGCAATAAGCCACAACGGGCCAATGTTTTTGAGAGCAGTTGATTGTGAAGGGCAAGTGAAAGATGCCCAATTCGATGCTAAAATTTTGATTGAAGCAATTGAAACGGTGGCCTCTCAAAACGTTGTCCAAGTCATAACGGACAATGCCAAAAACTGTAAAGCAACGGGGATGTTGGTGGAGGCGAGGTACAAACAAATATTTTGGACACCTTGTGTTGTCCATTCACTCAACTTAATGCTGCAAAAGTTGGGGAAGCAAATTGAATGGATAAAAGAAATTTATGTCGGGGCCAAAGACAGTCAAATGTTTGTGACAAACCATCACATGTTGTAAGCTATATTTAGGCAATTCTCAAACTTGGAGGTGTTATAGGTAAGAATTTTGTATGATTATGTTTAGTTTGTTTTAAATTTTGAAAACATTTTTGTTTTGTTGTTTATTTATTTTTTGTTTATGTTTTTTTACTAGGTTGTTGAGACTTGATTTGCCTCGCACACAATCATCTTGAGGTGACTTGTGCTAGCGTGAGAGGTATTACAAAATATGGTTATTAGTAAACTTTGGAGCATATGGCGGTAGTCAAGCACTGAGAGGGCTCAAAAAATAAAGATGTTGATCCTCAATGATAATTTGTGGGGTCGTGTTGATTACTTGCTCAGTTTCACTGAGCCTATCATAAGCATTATTCGATTCGTAGACATGGATCAACCATGTTTAGGAGAGGTATATGATGGGATTGTCTCAATGATTTAGAAGATCAAAGCCATCATCAATGCAAAAGAGCAAAGATCCCCCTGAGACATTTTTCAAACAAGTGCAGTCATTTCTAATTGAGCGGTGGAACAAAATGACGACTCTACTGCATCTCCATGCCTTCGCATTGAAACCCAGATTTTACAGTACTGAAATCCTTTCTTTGCGTGGTAGAGTGGCACCATATAAAGATATTGAAGTTAGTTAAGGGTACAAGGTAGCATTCAGAAGGGTCTTTACTGATCTTGAGATTAAGGACATATTTTCAACTGAGTTCGTGGACTTCATTTCCTCTAAAGGATATAGCCTTAGTGCTTGTCCTGACAAATACAAGAAGGATGCCCATATGTGGTGGTATTTGCATGGGCAAACAACCCCAACCTTGCAATCTCTTGCAATCAAAATATTATCACAGGTCTGATTTTAAATTATAAATTTTATATTTATATTTTCTAAATTTTGAACTCTATTTTTATACGTATAATTTCAATTTTTTATTTTGCATTGGTTTTGAAAAATTTTCACTTGTGATTTTCCTTATAGGTTACGAGTTTGTCTTCATCCGAGCGGAATTGGAGTACACACTCCTTTATCCACTCGGAGAAGCGCAACAAGCTGGCAGAAAAAAAAGCTGAGGAGTTGGTTTACGTGCATTCCAACTTGCACCTCTTATCACACATGCAATCAGACTACAAGGAAGGGCCAACAAAGCATTGGAATGTTAGGGTAAAAGATGTTGATTTAGATGCTTCCCACTCCCATCGTTTATTACTTGACATAGAGGCTTTGGCTTCGCCAAGCCAACCGAGTGGTGTTGGTGCTAGTGCCAATGGGAGTGGGAGTGCTAGTGCTAGTGTTACTGCTACTGCTTGTGGTTCTAATGAACCACATGTTGATGTTGATGCTTCCGATGAAGACATTGAAGAGGAATATGATGATATTTAAGTTCAATTTGTAAATGTTGATTTAGTAATTAATAAACGAGTTTTACTAATTTTTGTATGGTTGAACCCAAAATGAACCCAAGACAATTTTCTTTTTGTCATACTGGCGAACCGAGTTATTCGAATCCAAACCCAAAATCAAAACGTACCGGTAACTTAGATTCCAAGTCCTATATTTTATTGCCCATCTTATACTACAATCTCATTTCAGGTCTTAAACTCTGTTTTAATTCACTTGTTTATATGTTGTTTCCTATCATGCATTTGCTGTTATTCTTTGCTCTCTTTCTTCAAGATTTCTACCTTGTCTGAAGCCTAATTGCAATTTCTTATTTTTAATAGGTTATCTACTTTCTTTGTTAGAGGGTTATTTCCTTTCTGACTTATAATATTACTGGGGAAGCTTTGATTCAGCCTCTACTTTTGCTATTTTTTTTCCCTTTGTTGCTAGTTAATGTTGACAAGTTTTGTCACATTGCTTCTGAAGGGGTAGTGAAATTTGATTATGTTGATTTTCTTGATATAGTTTTCCTTATTTTTGTTGATAGTAGTGTTGCAGCAATTTTGGCTGTCATTTTTTGGATCCCCCTTGTAAATAACTGAATTTGAAAGAGCTTCGCCCATAATATAGCAAGAAAAAGGAGCTTCGCAAACAGCAGGCAGAAAAAAAAACATAGGTGCAAGCCAAATTTTCTAAGGCACAGAAAGAGCTTCGCAAGCGAAGCTCCCACAAGACTAGCTTCGGGCCGAAGTTTTGCGAAGCATACAATGTAAAGTAAAATGCCAAAACAAATTCTTAAGTGTGGAAAAACACTTCGCAGAAATGCTAGCGAAGCACCTGCTTCGGCCGTCCCTTTTGGCGAACCACTCCTCAAGAAAATCTACTTCGCTCAAAATCCTCCCGAAGCACCCGCTTCGGGCGACTCAAGTGCGAAGCTTCCCCCCCGAAGGCTGGTTGTCCCTGAAAATTTTCTAAGGCATGGAGGAGCTTCGCTTGAATTTTCCCCGAAAGGCTGTTTTTGCAACGGTTCGCGGCGAAGCAATTTTGAAGGTCCACTTCGGCTGAATTTTGTGCGAAGCTCCCTCAGTAGAAGCCTAACTGTATGCCCAAAATTTTCTAAGGCAAAATTCTACTTCGCTTGAATTTTTCCCAACCACTTTGAAGGAAGGTTCACAGCGAAGCTGTTTTTGGATGTCCCTTCGCTGCGAAGCACCAATACAAAGAAGTCTATCCCACTTCGGCTCTCATCCATGGCGAAGCAGCTCCCCGAACTAAAATTCAGCGAAGTTCTCCAGGGCACACACCCCAAGACTGGGTATTTCTTCGAGGCAATTGAGTGGTTCATTAATGCATCTTTACTTGCCCGAAAGACCCGGGACTCATTTTCAGCAATGGAAAAGGAAAGGTCAGCCGCAGGAGGAAAACCCGATGGACCCGGCAGCCACTCGAGCATTGCGCCCAGAGATTGAGGACGAGTCAGGCGGCCCATTAATGAGAGTTTCCCCGGCTAAAGCGGTCGTAATTGCTAAATATAGGAACGGATGTGAGAACTCAATCACGGGAGGAGCGAAGGCAGATTTTCCAGTTTTTCGAGGGCGTACTGCTAGGTTTTGTGCAATGATGGCTCAGAGGGCCGGGTCCTCTATAAAAACCCATGAATTGTAATGAAAAAGGGGGGGAACTTTTGCTAGAAAGCTGCTGTAACTTGATTCCTGCAATTGATATTAAAGACTTTGGGCTCATTTCTCTCTTGTATGCTGCCTTCTGTGATTATTTCTGCTATTCTGTCTTTGATTGTATACTGTAATTCTGAATCCTGAATTTAGGTGTGTAATTAGGGACAGAACCCTGGAATTCTCCTGGAGGATACATAGGGGAGAAAATGCCATGTTAATGTTCTTGTATGCTGCCTCGTGGATAGTGTTTCGCTATATTTACATGTTTCCTGTTCGGCTGTAATTCTGAAATTTGTATTTAGGCGTAGGGGAGTAAGTGAATCCTGGAACTCGTCCAGAGGATACATAGGAAAGTTAGCGTGGTGTTCATTTATGTGTTATCTTTTGTATTTATTGCTGCTACTTCAAGGTATTAGTTAGTGATCGTGCCGCTGGTTCTTCCCCTCATTAAATCAACCAACCGTGTTTCTTCCCTACTCTTTTATTTCTTTCCTGCACTCTTACTCTTTTTATCTCTTTCCTGCACTCTCATCTTTAAAAAATCAGTAGTTTAGTAAAGGAGCCGGCCTTTCTCCGGAGATTGGCACGGAGGGCATCTCTTCCCTCCGGCCTTTCAATGTTGGTCCAGGTCTAGGGCGCGTATACATACAAAATCCTTTCCTGTGGCAAATTTGTGACCAACAGTTTCTGGCACGCCCGGTGGGACCCGGTCCGTCTCACCTTGTGAGTGGTAGTGAGAGCCGATGCTTATCTCATTACCAAACAGACTCTAGCATCTGGCGACTCTGCTTAACCTGGAAATCTCAAAGTCGTTGAGACCGATACCAAAGTATCCGTGCCTTCATGCAAACAAGATATCGAGTTAGGAATAGTGGAGAAGGAACCGAGTTTTTTGAACTCGACATTGATGCTTTCGGAGAGCACCCTAGGCCGATAACACCCGAACAATTGTTACGGAGGGCGCCTTCGCAAGAAGCTGTATTTGATGAAGAGGGCCTGACTTCCGACAGCACAGCAGCTAGTCTTCCCCCTAATCCTCCTAACTCCCCCGATCATCCAAGCGCTTCCGCTTCAGTCAGTCACCTACAAGGGACTTCGGGAATCCCTATCTTTCCGACTCCAAGCGCAGGCATGGCACACCAACAGCAGCAGCAGCTGCCGCCACAGCAACAACAACCCAGGTTGTTCCCGGCATGGAACTCTTCCGGACCATTAAACCTGGCGGGACAAGGACAGGTTCCACCTGCTGCGATGAAGAAAATTCCTACCTTCGATGGCACGGGGAAGACCGCTCTGGAACACATTCAAGACATAGTTTCTCTGGCGGCAATACACAACATCACCGAAGGAGTGATGGTGAAGCTTCTGGTTCTATCCCTCCGAGGAAAACTCCTTTATTGGTATAGATCGCTTCCGCCTGGCACCATAACAAGTTGGGACCAGTTAGCTGGACAACTGATGAGAGGTTTCAACGAGTCTGCTGACCCTTCCTCCCTCTTGCATCAATTTACGACAATTCAGAGACACCCGCAGGAGGAAATTGCAGACTTCAATGTGAGGTTCGCTCGGACTTGGCAAAGAGTACCTACTGGACTTCGGCCAACCAACGAGGCTGCAGCATACTACTACCTTAGGGCCCTCAATCCAGATATCAGTGTGATGGTAAGGTATTCGAATGTGAATACTTTCCCTGAGCTCTATGAATTAGCCCAGAAAGCGGAAATGGACCTGATAGCCGTAGGAAAGCTTCCCCAAAGGATGTCGATGCCTATATTCCCGGAGTTTCCGCAGACACAATGCCTGAATGCAGCTACGTCGCAAGCCTCCATAACCCCTGTATATCCCCTCTCATCATGGAATCCTAACCCCGTTGTAACCCAAATCGTTACACCACAAGTGCATTTCCCCGCGTATTCAACGCCACAGCCTACCGTTCCTGCGTTACCAGCACCACCTCAATACCCCGCTTTGCCCCCAATACCTACGATGGCTCCATTGCCGCAGGCCCCCAAAGCTGAAGATATGCAAGCTAAAATATTACAGTAAGTTCAGTCTTTGAACTCTACTGTACAGACTTTGTCCAACGATATGATTATCATGAAGAAGAAACAAGCACAACAAGAATTTCTTCCAAGGAGGTCTTACCCACCGCCAGCGCTCACCAAAGATCAAGTGGTGCAGCCAGGAAGATCTTCGGCAAGAAATGTTGTGATCGACGAAGGAACAAGCACTTCTGACACCGTGCACTGGTGTTCTACATGCAATGACCCACATGAGGAAAACACCTGTATGTTGCATCAACATTTTGTGCAGACGCTGTCAGGAAACAACCCCAGCGGACAAGTCAACATGATAAGACAAACAGATCAGAACCCGGTCGTGGACGAAGAAGAGCAAGTTTCGATGCTTACTAGGGAGGGAAAAAGACCAATGGAAGTGGACGCAGCTCAAATGGCTCCCTTGAAGGTATATACCCGCCGCGAAAAAGAGCAGCAACCTGCTAAAGCCCCAGACAAAGCTTCACACCCAGCGCCAGCAAAAGAGAAGACCCAACAAGTCTCCGCAGCCCCGCCTCAGGCCGAAACTAAAGAGCAGGCAAGGGAAAAGCTTAAGTTCCCTTCGCTAACCAAGCGGCAAAGAGTTGAAGCCACGGAGCAATATCACACAAAGTACGAAGCTAAAAAAGGGCCCGAAGTGCATACCCCCATAAGGTATAATATCGTGGATGAGCTAAAAAAGACCCCTGCCAAAATTAGTTTATATGATGCTTTACAGCTACCAGGACAGGTAGACCTGTTGCAGGAGTCTTTGAAGTCCGCGAAAGCTGGGCAATCAATGCCGCCCGCCATAGTGCAAACCCTGTCTACGTCCATAACAGGAAAGAACAGACCTCCCCCGTTTTACTTGTCATTACAAATGGAAGGTCATATTGTCCATAACTGTATGATTGATTCAGGGGCAGCAACGACGGTCATGCCTAAAGCGGTCTGCGAAGAAATAGGGATGGAGTATACAAGAAGCAGCCATGGCGTACTCCAACTGGATGGCACTCCTGTAAAGACCGTCGGGGTAATCAAAGATATACCCATCCGACTACACAAAGTGCCCCAAATTGTGGTGATACAGAAAGTGGTAGTAGTAGATCTAGAACCCTATTTCAGCATGTGTCTTTCGAGGGAATTCACAACGAAGCTAGGGGGATACCTGTCCATGGACTATTCACATTTGGAGGTCCCATTCAAAGGGAAGAAGGTCAAGATTTACAACGAGAAACCTTCCACGTTTCTCGTACAGAAAATGACTGAAGAAGAATGCAATGATCTCGTCCATGCGATAGCAGAAGAAATTGAACGAGTGGACTTAGTAGAGGAGTCCCTTGCACAACTAAGTTCTGAAGATGAATTTTCATTGACAGACTTTAATGCTATGATAGAAACAGAAATAGGGTGTTACACCATTGCAAAGCCAGAGAAACACATTAAGTCAGAAGATAAAGTACCTGCCCAAGGAGAATTATGGCAATTATTCTTTGATGGTGCCCGGTGCAAAAACGGAGCTGGGGCAGGGATCCTTCTAGTATCACCATCCGGAGAACAGAAAGAATATTGCTATAGATTAGTTTGGAGCTGCACCAACAATGCAGCAGAATATGAAGCCCTATGCCTAGGACTGAAAAAAGCGGAAAAGCTAGGCATAAAACACCTCAAAATTTTTGGAGATTCAGAACTGGTATGCAATCAGGTCACCAACAAGTGCATCTCAAAAAAGCATTATCTTAAAGCATACCGCAACAGAGTATGGGACCTGCTTGAACAGTTTGAGTCACTCAATCTGCAGTCCATCCCGCGAGAGAAGAATAGACACGCCGATGTCTTGGCCTCCATCGCGGCTAGATATTCTCCAGCTGACGACATGGTACACAAGCCTAAGGCCGTGAGGATGATTTATAGGCCCTCTGTGCCGGATAAGGACATGCATTGGCAAGTTTTCGACAATGATGAACAGATCATCAATTTCCTGGTCCAAGAAGCAGCCACTGTTGAAGAAAGGAGTATGAAGAGCGAGGAGTATGAAGGACTGGTCCAGTTAAAAAATAACCATGTTCCAAGAGGATTGATCACTCTAGAGAGCCTGTTCGATGAGAACGACAGAGTAGTTTCTCACATAATCAAAGTCGACGCTAGGCAATATCAAGATCTAGAGCTTGAATCCGGGAAAGTGATAAAAGTTGGAGCGGACTGTACCATGGCTGAGTTAGAACAAATCAGGTCTCTATGCAGGAAGTATCCAGATATAGTAGCCTGGTCTTACCAAGACCTAAAGGGCTATGACCGAAGGTTGGTTCAACACACCATCGAGCTACAAGAAGGGGTAAAACCTTTCAGACAGAGGCAAAGGCCGGTCAACCCAAAGATCGAAGCTCTGATGAAAGCTGAACTTCTGAAAATGCTTGAAGCAAAGATCATCTATCCCATAAAGCATTCTTCTTGGGTAGCAAACTTAGTTCCTGTCAGGAAGAAAAATGGGGATATTCGGCTATGTGTGGACTTCCGCAACTTAAATCAGGCTTCACTCAAAGACCACTATCCCCTCCCGCAGATTGATCAAATCTTGCACTCAGTAGCTGGAGCCCAACGTTTCTCCCTACTCGATGGTTTTTCAGGATATAACCAGATTTGGGTTAGAAATGAAGACCAACACAAAACAACCTTTACTACTAAGTGGGGGACGTTCGCTTACCAGCGGATGCCGTTTGGCCTTTCGAACGCAGGAGCTACCTTCCAGAGAGCTATGGACTTAGCATTTGGAGAACTGCTGAACAAGGTTATCGTCATCTATTTGGATGACATGACCGTCTTTTCCCGAAAAAGAGAGGACCATCCCTCGCACCTGCAGCAAATATTTGAAAAATGCCGAGAATTTGGCATCTCAATCAATCCTAAGAAGTCCATCTTTGCAGTGAATGAAGGAAGACTGCTAGGGCACCTTATATCGGAAAAGGGGCTCGCGATAGACCCTGACCGAGCTGAGGCTCTCCTAAAACTTCCATTACCAATGAATAAAAAGGGGCTGCAGTCCTTCTTCGGGCAAATTAATTTCGTGAGGAAGTTTGTACCAGACTTCGCCCAAATCATCAAGCCGATGTCCCAACTGTTGAAGAAAGATGCCGAATTTGTCTGGACTGATGAAAGAAGGGAAGCATTTGAAGAAATCAAGGCCCGAATCGCTCAGGCACCCGTCCTGACTAACCCTGACTACAGTAGGGATTTCATCCTATACGCTGTAGGAGAACCCGAAAGTTATGCCGCAGTCCTGACGCAAAAAGGAGAAGATGGCGAAGAGCGCCCCATTGCGTTTCTAAGCCAGGTGATACACCCCCACGAGGAGAAATACAACTTCATAGAAAGACAGGTGCACGCTGTCATGAAGTCCCTAAGGAAATTCAAACATTTCGTCTCCCAAAGTCGGGTTACAGTGTTCGTCATCCATCCTGATGTACGCAACTTCATTATCCAAGGAGAGTTGGGCAGCAAAAGGGCTGGTTGGGTCAACAAAATACAGGAATTTGACATTGAAATCAGACCCACAAAGTTGGTTCGCGGTCGCGCGCTATGCCAAGAGCTTGCGAAGAGCGTAGCAGCCGAAGTAACAGCTTGTCAGTGGGATGACTTAGCGGCAAAAGAAAGCTTCGCAAACCGAGACGAGGATGAAAAGGATTGGGTCAATGAAATAGTAGAATATTTCAGCACTGGGATATGTCCTTCGCATTTAAATACTTCGCAGCGAAGACACTTCAAGCTGAAAGCCCTTCGCTTTGTCTTACGCCCCGAGGACCTGTTCTACCGAAATATTGATGGCGTTCTTCTGAAGTGTATAAGGGAGGATGATAAGAAATGGGTCCTTGGTGAATTCCACTCAGGTTTATCAGGGGGCCACTCTGCAGGAAGGACAACTGCTTTAAAGATAATCAGGGCGGGCTACTACTGGCCCTCGCTCTTTGCCGATGCCTTCGCGGTTTGCAGAAAGTGTGAACAGTGTCAGAAGTTTGCCGGGCGAAGCAAAAATGCTCCCATGCCCCTCCAGCCAATACAAGTGGAAGCACCATTTCAACAGTGGGGATTGGACTTCATAGGGGTCATCTCGCCGAACTCTTCTGGAGGACATAAATTCATCCTCACCGCGACCGATTACTTCACCAGATGGGCCGAAGCAGTGCCCGCCAAACAAGCTGATCAAGAAACGGTAGTCACTTTTCTAGAAGGCTTGATCACCCGGTTCGGCATCCCCGAAGCAATAGTAACAGATAATGGCCCCGGATTCATAGGCGCCAGAATTAATGAGTTCACTTGCAAATATGGGATATACCGCAAGGTCAGCTCCAATTACTATCCCCAGGGTAATGGATTAGCAGAATCAACAAATAAGACCCTGCTGAGGTTGCTGAGAAAGCTCATAGACAAAAACAAAAGGACTTGGCATCTTCTCTTAGATCAAGCCTTATGGGCTGATCGAATATCTATTAAGAAGTCGATCAAAACCTCACCGTATGCTTTGGTGTATGGTAAAGAGGCTGTCCTACCAACCCATATAGAAATTCCTGCGTTGAAAATGTTAAGTGATGAAGAAGCAGAATCCGGTCCTATGGAAGTTAGGCTAGCCCAATTATTGCAATTAGAGGAAGAACGGGATAAAGCATATCAGAACTTCGCAAAGCATGCCCAGGTCACCCGAAACTGGTTCAAGAAGAAGTCATCCGTCCGGACATTTAAAGTGGGAGACTTGGTCTGGAAATGGAATTCATGGAAGGTTAAGCCAGGTAATCATGATAAACTGGATGCGTTTTGGGAAGGACCGTTCGAGATTGCCAAAGTAAATTCAGCTAACTCCTTTATCCTCAAGGATGCGACTGGTCAGACTCTGCCACTTCCCGTAAACGGTCTTCACTTGAAGACCTTCCATCATTAAAAGTTTTCTGGAAAATCTTAATCCTTGTATATACTGTTGTTTATACTTGTACAAACTTTGTTTTAAGAGTCTCTAGAATTAAGCATGTAGTTAGATATAGATTGCATCCTCACGTCATTGTGAAAATGAAGTTTTGCCTCGTGACTAAGGTTCAGCTCTGCCGAATCAAGAGTAAAATCTCCTTCGGAATTTTTCTACGCGAAGTAGCCGGCATAGGTCGGTTCGCTGCGAAGCACTTTCAAATCAACAACAAGGAATGACTCATTGCACTCAGATCTTAAAGGAGAAGGCAGATGTAACCTGTTTCGCTTGGCAGCAGGCTTCGCTGAAGAGGCAAAAGGAATATTTCTCCGAAGTATAAAGGCATGGAAAATGCTTCGCAAAAGGAAACTGAGCGAAGCAACTTCAAAGGGAAAATTTTGCGAACCACTTCTTTGAGACAAAGGAACGCGCTTCGCTCCTAAGGTATCCTAAGCCCCACTTCGGGGTCAATCTTGCGCGAAGCGCCCGGTAAGACAACGATGTAGCCTAGATCCCGTAAAAAGGCAGCTTCGGGTCCGAAGCATAGAAGACCAAGGGAAAGTTTAAGGTTCGCTGCGAAGCACTTTGCGCCAAAATCAGCTTCGCCAAGTCGTAGAGCGCAAAACGAGAAGCATTTAAAATGTGCCTTGAAACGTGTGCCAACTACAATCTAGGAAACCGTCCAGGACGTGGGGGTTTAATGCAAAGGTGGCGGAGCGCATCCCAAGAGAATGTCGTTATGATTAAAAGTTGCGCCCAGGTACGAGGTGGCAGGGGAGTTAGATTTTCGAAGCCGGGCCAGGTCCTCGAAGTACACAGACCCGCGTGCAACCCCGCCGCAAAGCCAATGAAGAAGCGAAGCAATCCCTTCCGCCTGATTTTCGAATTTAATTTTGGTAGTTGCCATTAATGATGGTGGCTATAACCTTCGGCTATAAATCCCGAGCTTTACCAGTAAATAAGTTGTTTATCTGCCGTCAAGCAAGACTGTAAGAAACTTAGCCAGAGCTCTACGATATTCCCATTTTCTGCATTAAAATTCTGCTCCTTAAAAACGAAATGGGGAAGAAGAATTCTAAAGAGAAAAGGAAAGAGCCCGAGGTAGTGACTCCAGAAAAGGCAAAAGGGGGCAAGGAAGAAAAGAAGCATAGGCCCAAGAAGGTTGATTTAAACCTGCGCCCTGAGAAGCAGCCCATAGAAGAAGGGGAGGAATCAGAGGATGAGCAACTGCCAGAACCTCCCATTGATGGGTGGGAGAAGATAAGAGACACCGAACTTTCAAAAAGCATCGCAGAACTGCGATACACTATCGACTACATGAAGAGTCGATTATCTGCAGAAAATAAGAGGGCTGCCGCATACTACTCGCAGATATACTGGTATCTGACTCCACCAACCCACCACTGTCCTGAATTAATCTGTGCGATAGCCCAGAATTACCAGCCGTCCACCAGACAAGTTCTGGACGCTGCGGGTAATAAGTTATTTTCGATTTTTAAGGAAGATGTGCAAGTAGCTTTCGCTCCTTTGCAAGGGCCACCCAAGGGGTATTTAGTGCGCAATGTTCTATTGAATGAACAAATGGACAGATTTAACGCCTCCAACCACATTGTGAAATTTTTGAAGGAGAGTCTTAAGGATGGGTTACCTTCAGGCAAGCTACCACAGATGCCTCGCCTTCTGCAAGACTTCAAAAGCACAAATATCTTTTCCATTATTGCATGGGTCGCAGGTCTGTCTACAGACGCCGACGTTTATCCCTGGCAAGTGTCCCTGGCCGAATGCATTTCCCGAGGAGAGTTCTACGCTCCAGACCCCTCAAGGCCAAACACGAACCCGGTTTTCTTTGACTCGGCAGAATGGGTAGCGCGGACCTTGCACACGCGGCTGGCGAGTTTGAAGAATGCCGGGACAGGCCAATATTTTGGGCCGTGCTCTTTCCTAATCTGGCTCTTTTTCTGTCACACCCACAAGCATTTTCCTCATATTGCCATTACTCAGAGTGGCAAAGACGGAGCCCCGCTGCCGGTGTACCAGTGGACCCCCCTCCTAGCCAGGACGGGGTCGTATTATGTGTTCAATCAGCAATTTTTAGGACCTGCTCTTCAGCTATTGCAGGGTTCTTGCCCTCGAGTACCCGTGGACCTTAGGGACAAAGTGGTCAATGAGCGGAAAGGGGATGTTTTTCAGTTGACTCAGGGCCTTGTCATCCGTCTGTTTGGATTCACGGGGAAACCCTTCATTTTGCCTGTATATCCTTCTGAATACCAATTTGCTTTAGAGGTCGCTCGCCAGAGCGATATGACAAATGTAGTTTACGGCCACGGCCGGAAGTGGGCCCCGACTTGCGATTTCCCTTTCAAAATGGGGGTCGTAGAGGTCTTCGCCATGAAACAATATGTATTTTTAGATGATAAACTTGCTGACTTCGGGTTGCTGCAACTTCCGCAGCGGTGGTGCTATGACCCCTTGGGGGTGATGAGAGATCATTTGAGGTTTAAAAATTTTCATATATGTCCTCAACCAGAGATAATAAAGCAGAGGAATAACCCTACTGGCAGAGATTTAGAGTGGCATTTGGAAAGAATGAAGACATTGCCACCATGGCACGAATTCTACACTATGGAAGTTGAATATGATCCTGCTAGACACCCTTTCCCGAGCGCAGACGCTGCTTTCTAGAGAAGAATGAAGGACGATTTGAGAGGGGAGATAAAGAATTGGCGCGAGCCACAACTCAAAGAATGGTGGATAATGAGAGTCCATCGACGTAAGCAGAAATCATACGGACTCTTGGAGATGGACAAAGATTTCGCCATTTATTATGAAGCGAATGTCGGATCATGGCAACCTCTCGCGTTTGCTGATTTTATTCCTCCCAGTCCCCCAGGTTCGGGCGACAGCCCCAGAAGAGTGACCGATGATTCTGAACAAGAAGAGGAAGATGAAGTTGTAGCAACATCTCAGGAGCCGCTCAAGGAGCCTGCGGGAGGTTCCGAAGTTGAGGTCAAAGGCCATCGCAGCAACAAGGGAAAGAGGATGCAAAGAAAAGAAAGAGACCTGGACAGGTCCAAATGCCTCCTCCTCACCCGAAGCGGCCCCGCACCAAATCCTCCGGCGCTTCTAATGAACAATCTGCAGCAGGATCAGCGGAAGCCAATACGGAAAAAACAGCATCTCCACGGGCAGAGGAAAGTGTTGAAATAGATGTCATTGATGTGGAGGAATTCCTACAGGAGGCGGGAGACGTTGGAGAAAGGGTTGAAAATGTTGAAAATGCAGGAACCGTGGGAAGCAGCGAACCCAATACGCAGGAATTTGCCACTTCTGCTCTGCCGTTAGAGCACGCAGGTACGCATTCTTCTTCTCCTGCTCCCGTTTCCCAACTTGTGTCAACTCTAGTCCCGGCCGAAGGTCCCTCTGAGCCTTCTCCAAAAGTTGCTTATCCAGTTGTACAGTCACCCCAACATGAAGTTTCTCTAACTATTACGAATGTGTCGCATGGTTCCGCCGCTCCCGTATGTGTTTCCACCCAGTCCGAGTCGTTAGGCCGGGACGTGTCCGCAGCCACCGCTTCGCTCACCCATACCACCATCCCGTTGGTACTTGGCCAGACTAAGGGCAACACTTCGTCCCCAAATCCCGACCCCCACCTCGCATCCACACATACCATAGCTTCACCATCCACTACACCCACCACTGAGCCCACTGGCGACACGTCACCGATTCAGTCTTTGTACCTGCTTACCCCTTCGGCTGTCAACCCAGCCTTATTAGAAAATGAGTTAACCATGATCAAGGAGAGCCCTCTAGCGAAGAAGTTGATCCGAGCCCGCCAAAATACTGACAATATGCTCAAGGAGGCGAGGAGAAAGAGGGGGCGTTCATTGGCAAGACAAGAGAAGTGCGCGGTCATTGATCTGAAGAATGGGAAATTGCACAAGGTCAAGAAAATTCCCAAGGTTCAGAAACCCTTGGACGAAATGACCTCTGCAGATTATGAGTATCAGGAGAAGGTCAAGGACCTAGAACATATAGACATTGATAATGAATCAGAATCAATGCATGTGAGAATAGAGACCTTCCGCGCACATGCCCAAATCGCCAACCAGCGCCGCTGTGAGGCGGAGAATGCCAATGTCAAGCTGGAGGAGGATCTAGCTAGGATACGCTCTCAGCTGGAGGATGCTCTAAGGCAATGTGAGCAATTAAAGGATGATAGGGATGCCTTAAAACAACAGATAGAACAACTGCAAAGTAAAGTAGGAGATCATAGCAAGACCCAGGCCGAGGCTGAATTGAAGGCCAAGGAGTTTGAGGACCGGATCTTGCAGATGCAACTGCAGTTGTACGAAAAGGAGAGCTTGGAACTGTTCGACAGGAACAGAATTAAGGATATCCGCTCTCATTTGCTCAGGAATTTCAGATCTCGGGCCTCTAGTGCCCTCTCAATATTATCATATATTACAGAAGCCCAGAACGCTGCTTCTCAAAAGGGGCCAATAGTGGACGAAATTATCCAGGAGATTAGAAGCCGGCTCGGCTTAGCTTTTGAAGTGCAGAGCATAAAGTACCAAGACTTGCAAGTCGCAGCTATGAGTCGGATGGCCCGAGATTGGTCCACCGCCCAAGCCACAGTCCGCGCCTTCTTCTCCAAGGTGAGAAAGGCACAGAAGGCGAAGCAACTTCTCGGATATATTTGAACAGGAGCAGCGTACCTCTGGGGTATTTTCAAAATCTTTCAGAACTGGGTTTCCCGAGTTTCACTGACGATGACGGGAACCTTTTGACAAAAGAAGAATTGAAACCTGCCTGGCTCAGCTTTGAGAGCGATGTCTCTGAGATTGATCAGTGGAAAGAGCCAGTTACGGAAGGCCAGGTCACAGATTTTATTTTGAGATATTGTAGGATCGCGGCGTGCTTAAATGATTTAAGCACTAGGGCCAAATCTGCTGACATTGGGCAGATTGACAGGTTCCATGTCCTGGTTAAGGCATTGCAAGACCGAGAGCCTTTCCAGAAAGGTGCGTGGGCTCATATTCGCCGAACCATGGAGAGGATCCGTGACCGCCTTCCACCGCCGCCGTTGGAGCAGATACCTGGCGAAGGAGATGGGAAAAGATTAGAAGCAGTTGATGAGGTGCCCCCGGAATCAGAAAAACAACGAGGAGAAGGGTCTGGAGGTGACTCTGGCCCAATGGATGAAAGCTAGAGGGTTCTCACACCGAGGCGAACTCGTTGCCCCGCGAGCCGCCAAGAATGTTGACAAGTTTTGTCACATTGCTTCTGAAGGGGTAGTGAAATTTGATTATGTTGATTTTCTTGATATAGTTTTCCTTATTTTTGTTGATAGTAGTGTTGCAGCAATTTTGGCTGTCATTTTTTGGATCCCCCTTGTAAATAACTGAATTTGAAAGAGCTTCGCCCATAATATAGCAAGAAAAAGGAGCTTCGCAAACAACTGGCAAGAAAAAACATAGGTGCAAGCCAAATTTTCTAAGGCACAGAAAGAGCTTCGCAAGCGAAGCTCCCACAAGACTAGCTTCGGGCCGAAGTTTTGCGAAGCATACAATGTAAAGTAAAATGCCAAAACAAATTCTTAAGTGTGGAAAAACACTTCGCAGAAATGCTAGCGAAGCACCTGCTTCGGCCGTCCTTTTTGCGAACCACTCCTCAGGAAAATCTACTTCGCTCAAAATCCTCCCGAAGCACCCGCTTCGGGCGACTCAAGTGCGAAGCTTCCCCTCCGAAGGCTGGTTGTCCCTGAAAATTTTCTAAGGCATGGAGGAGCTTCGCTTGAATTTTCCCCGAAAGGCTGTTTTTGCAACGGTTCGCGGCGAAGCAATTTTGAAGGTCCACTTCGGCTGAATTTTGTGCGAAGCTCCCTCGGGAAGCCTAAGCGTATGCCCAAAATTTTCTAAGGCAAAATTCTACTTCGCTTGAATTTTCCCCGAACGGCCACTTTGAAAGAAGGTTCGCAGCGAAGCTGTTTCTGGATGTCCCTTCGCTGCGAAGCACCAATACAAAGAGGTCTATCCCACTTCGGCTCTCATCCATGGCGAAGAGGCTCCTCGAACTAAAATTCAGCGAAGTTCTCCAGGGCACACACCCCAAGACTGGGTATTTCTTCGAGGCAATTGAGTGGTTCATTAATGCATCTTTACTTGCCCGAAAGACCTGGGACTCATTTTCAGCAATGGAAAAGGAAAGGTCAGCCGCAGGAGGAAAACCCGATGGACCCGGCAGCCACTCGAGCATTGCGCCCAGAGATTGAGGACGAGTCAGGCGGCCCATTAATGAGAGTTTCCCCGGCTAAAGCGGTCGTAATTGCTAAATATAGGAACGGATGTGAGAACTCAGTCACGGGAGGAGCGAAGGCAGATTTTCCAGTTTTTCGAGGGCGTACTGCTAGGTTTTGTGCAATGATGGCTCAGAGGGCCGGGTCCTCTATAAAAACCCATGAATTGTAATGAAAAAGGGGGGGAACTTTTGCTAGAAAGCTGCTGTAACTTGATTCCTGCAATTGATATTAAAGACTTTGGGCTCATTTCTCTCTTGTATGCTGCCTTCTGTGATTATTTCTGCTATTCTGTCTTTGATTGTATACTGTAATTCTGAATCCTGAATTTAGGTGTGTAATTAGGGACAGAACCCTGGAATTCTCCCTGGAGGATACATAGGGGAGAAAATGCCGTGTTAATGTTCTTGTATGCTGCCTGTGGATAGTGTTTCTGCTATATTTACATGTTTCCTGTTCGCTGTAATTCTGAAATCTGGATTTAGGCGTAGGGGAGTAAGTGAATCCTGGAACTCGTCCAGAGGATACATAGGAAAGTTAGCGTGGTGTTCATTTATGTGTTATCTTTTGTATTTATTGCTGCTACTTCAAGGTATTAGTTAGTGATCGTGCTGCTGGTTCTTCCCCTCATTAAATCAACCAACCGTGTTTCTTCCCTACTCTTTTATTTCTTTCCTGCACTCTTACTCTTTTTATCTCTTTCCTGCACTCTCATCTTTAAAGAATCAGTAGTTTAGTAAAGGAGCCGGCCTTTCTTCGGAGATTGGCACGGAGGGCATCTCTTCCCTCCGGCCTTTCAATGTTGGTCCAGGTCTAGGGCGCGTATACATACAAAATCCTTTCCTGTGGCAAATTTGTGACCAACAGTTACTTTTTCAGTTCATCTGGTCTTTCTTTTCTGTCAATTTCTCATTTTTGTTCTTCTTACTGGAGAATTTCCTTTATGAGATTTGCAATTATGTCTGAAAGTTGTACATTATCTTTTAAAAGTTTCTGATTATAATCATCCTTTAGCATTAGGGGGTCCTGGAGTTTCAACACTTTTTGACTTTCATTTTTTCCCTCTTGCAGGGCTGTCATCATTTGTGTCTGACTTTTGTTCAGAATGATTTCCAAATGTCTGAGTTCATTTCTTCTTTTGTTCTTTAAATACCTATAACTTCATTGAATCCTGGACATGTAGATCCCTAAATTTAGCAGTTTCAGAATATGTTCTTTCTAACAAATAGTCGTGTTGTCAATTGCATCTTTCTCTAGGTTGTCCTTATTCCATATGGGATGATCAGTAGCTCTTTGCATCCTTTCTCGAATGTGTTAAATTCACATGTGATATGGACTATGCTAATTCCACCTTGGAAGTATATTGTTTTAAAGCTTTGGAGGTTTTGAACCCTTGGCCCCACTTTGAAACAACAGGTTATCATAGTCTCTTGTCAAACAAATCAACAATACTTGCCATAATAATGTATAGAACCAAGTATTAGAGTGGAACAAAATTCCATTATAAGAATAGGCCACTAGGAACAGCTTGTAGAAGAGCATCACAACGAACCAGTTAGAGTTAATCATGTTGCTCACAAATATTTATTTTATATAACCACTTAATGGTTTCTTATCATTTCTCTGATTCCTTTATTAATTCGCCAGTCTTCTCACACAAAATATAATTAAATCCTAAATGGGGCTTCTTATAAGAAATATGCAGGTCAACCATTCTGCACTTCTGCCTTTACATTGAATTATTAGATACCCATCTGGTGAAATTGTCATGGTTGTTCTATTGCTGTGAAAATAACTCTAAATTGCTGCACCTTCGTTGAATTCCTGTCAGCCAAGAAGGTGGTTCTTCTTCAGATTTTGTCAATAATGAGATTTGCGCCTATAATATCTTGTAGGATTACAATTTTGTTTTCAGTATACTAACAAAATTCTGTTGGATCTGACTTTTGTGACCATCTGGATTGGTCCAATCAGATTCAAAAATTTTAAGTAAAAATAATTTCAATATGATTTTAATTTCTGGCTCTAAACTATTACAAATATGTGTATTTGCATTTATTTGTGTATATTTTAGACACATTTATAAATAAATGGTAATTAGAATTGAAATGGGTCTTGCCAGTATTACATCATAACCATCTTATCACAGTTTTTGAACAAACCACATAGTGGTATTTGACAGTTATTCATATATTACCTGGTAAGATTTGAACGTGGGTCTCTGTCAAAGTCCATGCTTTTAACTACTTGAGCTCATGTCGTTTGATTACATATTGATATAGATATAATATACTGTAGAACATTAAAATATGTTTCTTAAAAACGGATTTGAATTTCCAATTTCTTTTTTGAATTCGAAATTTTATTTTTTTTGAATTCTCTTTCAAATATGTATTTTTGAACCTTGTAACTATGGTTTTGAGCTTGTGTGTGATATTGGACTGAATTTTGGACTCTCTTTGAGATCTGCAAGGATATGTTTTTATTGGAAGAGAATGATCTTTGGGATATTGTTAAGGATGATGTGACTCTGTCTACAGATCCGCAACAATTGGCAGCTTACAAAAAGAAGGAAGTGAAGGCCAAGCGGATGATCTTGGATGCAGTGAAGGATCACTTGATTCCTCACATATCCGAGAAGACTAAGGCAAAGGAGATGTTCGATGCCCTGGTTAGCCTTTACCAGAGCGAGAACATAAACAGGAAGATGATATTGCGGAGCAAACTCAGATCTATGGAGATGACCAGATTTGACACCGTTACCGCATTCCGATGAAGATCACGCAGATTCGTGATCAACTGGCAACAGTAGGGGAGAAGGTTGAAGACATAGAGTTGGTGAACGTGGCACTTAATGGTTTCTTAGGTTCATGGGAACCATTTGTCAAAGGCATTTGTGCTCGTGAGAACCTTCCCACCTTTGAGAAATTGTGGGATGATTTCATCCAGGAGGAGACTCGGATGGAGTCAAAGGCCAACAAGAAAGGTGGTGACGATAACCTAGCTCTTTTTGGGCAAACCAAGAAGGGCAAAGGTAAAGAACCCAACAAGGGTAACGTAAAGAATGAGGAGTCAACCTCACAATCAGGGAAGAAGGACTTGAGCAAGGTCAAGTGCTTCATTTGTCATAAGCACGACCATTATGCATCACAATGTCCAGAAAAGAAGGGCAAAGGGAAGCAGCAATAGACGTAGGTAGCAACCTCTGCAAAAACATAGATGAGCGAGTTTGCTGCTAAATTCGAGAAGGATTTCTCATTGGTCTCTTGCCTTTCTACCAACACGTTTCCAAGAAATGCTTGGTATGTGGATAGTGGGGCATCTCGGCACATGACATCAACCCGACAGTGTTTTACCAATCTACAAGAGCAGGGACTCGGGGGTTCGAGGTTGAGCTTGGTGATGATACCAAATATCCGGTTGCAGGAATTGGTACCATTCCTTTTCGACTCCAGTTAGGGAACTCTTTAGACTTTTGGTGATGTTTTGTTTGTTCTAGGTCTCAGGAAGAACTTGCTTTCAGTTTTGGTTATGGAGGATACGGGTTATGCAATGGAGTTCAAGAACCAACATGTCCTTATTAGACCAAAAGAAGTTAGCCTGGACACAACACAAGTAATAGGGGTCAGAGAAGGCAGTCTATACAGGTTGCAGGGTGAACCTGTTTGAGCCCTAGTTCATAGTAGTAACAACTTGTGTGAGTTGTGGCATAAGAGGATGGGGCACCTACATCATAGAGCGGTGCCTATTTTGAGGGAGATAGTGATAGGTCTTCCAGAGTTCAGCATTGAGCAACAGGGAGTATGCAGAGGGTGCATGCTTGGTAAGCATGCCAAGGCTGTTTTCCCAAACAGAGCATAGGTCTAAGGAGATACTAGATCTGGTACATTCGGATGTTTGTGGACCGATGTCAGTAGCATCAATTTCACATAGCATATACTATGTTTCCTTTATTGATGATTTCTCTCACAAGACATGGATCTACTTCTTAAAGACCAAGGATGAAGTCTTTAGCAGGTTTCAGGAGTTCAAAGCTCTAGTTGAGAACCAGACAAAGAAGACGATCAAGGTCTTGAGATCAGACAGTGGGGGTGAATATACCTCCAAGGAGTTCAATGGTTTCTGCAAGCAGGTAGGAATCAAGAGGGAGCTGACTGTTCCATACAACCGACAACAGAATGTGGTTGCAGAGCAAAAGAATCGATCCATCATAGGGGTTGCTAGGGCCATGATTCATGACCAGGGCTTGCCGATGTTTCTTTGGGTAGAAGCATGCAACACAACAGTCTACACCCAGAACAGGTGTCCTCACAGGATCTTGGAGGACAAGACACTAGAGGAGGTATTCACTGGTGTGAAACCAAAGGTGAATCATTTCAGCATCTTTGGATTTCCAGTTTATATCCATGTTTCGGTAGAGAAGAGGACCAAGTTGGAGCCCTCCAATAGGAAGGGTTTATTTGTAGGATACAGTGAGACTTCAAAAGCTTACAGGGTTTATATTCCAGAGAAGAGGAAGACAGTAGTGAGCATGGATGTAAAGTTTGAGGAGGATGTTGCATCCAGGAATTCCCATGATCCTATTCCAGTCACTAGTGGCTTCTAGTTCAGGACAACAACCTTCAGGTGAGGAGGTGGAGACATTAGCCTCTTCCAGTTCTATCAGGAGACCTCGATGGCTTACACAGACATTGAGGGATGCTCAGGAGTATGTTGAGGCTCCTAGCAACATGATTAGGGAGAGCAGACCTCCAAGGAAGTTTTCAAACTACATGGCATTGATGAGTAACATCATAAATTCAGAGCCTTCCAGTGTTCAAGAGGCAACAGACCAGCAAGTTTGGCGAGATGCCATGGTGGAGGAGTATACCTCCATCATGAAGAATGATGTTTGGGACATAGTGCCAAGATCGGAGGGGAAGTTAGTTGTGAGTTCCAAGTGGATCTACAAAATTAAGCATGCTGCAAATGGCAGCATCAAGAAGTTCAAGGCAAGGTTTGTGGCGAGAGGGTTCTCCTAGAAAGAGGGAGTGGACTATGAGGAGACTTTTGTTGCAGTTGCCATATACACTTCCATTAGAGTAGTTTTGTCTTTAGCTTCATCTATGGGATGGCGGATTCATCAAATGGATGTGAAGACAACTTTCCTTAATGGGATCATTGAGGAAGAAGTATACATAGAGCAACCTCAAGGCTTTGAGGTAAATGGGAAGGAGTCCCATGTTTGTAGGTTGAAGAAAGCCTTATACGGACTCAAACAGGCACCGAGAGCATGGTAATCCAGGATAGACGGATACTTACAGAGTGTGGGCTTCGCCAAAAATGATGCAGATCCTAATCTATATTACATATTTGTTGGGATTGATCTACTCAATTTGGTGCTATATGTAGATGATTTGTTTCTTACAGGTGCAGAGAAGCTCATTGCAGGATGCAAAGCAGATATGGCAACTGAGTTTGAGATGAAGGACATTGGCATGATGCATTACTTCTTGGGTTTGGAGGTTTGGCAGAGACCAGGGGAGATATTCCTTGGGCAGGGTAAGTATGCAGTTGAGATCTTGAAGAGGTTTCGGATGGAGGAATGCAAATCTATGGCCACACCCATGATCACTAATCTAAAGAAGGTGACAACTTCAGATTCAGAATTGGTGGACCCTACGTTGTACAGGCAGCTGATCGGATCCTTGATGTATTTGGTCAACACTCGACCAAATATAAGTTTTGCAGTGAACACCTTGTGTCAGTTCATGGTGGAGCCAAGGCAGGAGCATTGGGTAGCATCAAAACATGTGCTCTGATACTTGAGGGGCACGGTGGAGTATGGTCTAAGATATCTTGGAGATGGTGAAGTGAGGTTGCAGGGGTATACAGACTTAGATTTGGCAGCCAATGTAGCAGACAGGAAGAGCACCTCAGAGTGTTGCTTTAGCTTGGGATTGGGCATGATATCTTGGTTCAGCAGGAAGCAAACTTCTGTGGCACTTAGCTCAATAGAGGCCGAATACATGGCAGCCAGTATTGCTAGTTGTGAGGCCATCTGACTTCGCAAGTTGCTTACAGTATTGATTGATCAGGAGTTGGATCCCATGGTGATATACTGTGATAATTAGAATTGTATCAAATAGACATCAAATATCACTTCATACGAGATAGGATTCAAAAGGGAGCCGTAAAGCTCTAGTATATTCCCACAGATCAGCAGGTAGCTGATATTCTGACCAAGCCCTTAGTGAAAGGGAAGTTTGAAGCATTCAGAGACAAACTTGGATTGGTGCAGAATTCCTTCCTCGCTAAGAGGGAGTGTTGACAAATGTAGCTCGGACAGGAACTTCTTGCACGAGCTTCAATATGAACGTGCTAGAAGTGGTTCGAGACATTTCTAATTCTATTTTGAAATTCACTTAAGTTATTTTCTATTTTTAAGTTCACTTAAGTGATTCTATTTTGTAATTCACTTAAGTGATTCTATTTTGAAATTCACTTAAGTGATTTTCTATTTTTAAGTTCACTTAAGTGATTCTATTTTGTAATTCACTTAAGTGATTTTCTATTTTTAAGTTCACTTAAGTGATTCTATTTTGTAATTCACTTAAGTGATTCTATTCTGAAATTCACTTAAATGATTTTCTATTTTTAACCTTACTTCTCAAGATGAGATGAGATCTAATCTTAGGGTTAGAGAGATTAGGGTTACCTTTTTCAAAGATAAAAGGAGAAGGTCAAGAGTGTTTTATACACACAGAAAGAAGAGAAGGAGAACAGATTGCTGAAGGAAAACTACAAGCTTAGGAGGAGAAGAACAGTGAAATTGCTGGCCAAAAAAGGCAGCAAGAGAGCAGGGTGTTCTGCTGTAGCTGTAGCCTCCTTTATTTGTAATATTTTAGGTTCAAAAATATATTTAACTTCCGTTGTTCCGTTGTTCACGCTGTTTATTTTTCTAGCCATCTGTGTGACTGTTGCATGTTTGAATAAATTTTCAGATCCGATTTATATTAAAATAACATAGGACAGCAGTTATCTAGGGTTAGGAAAATTTACATTTATATCCAATTAATGCGCATACCATTTTTTATTCAATTATTCCGAACGTGCTAATTCCTCAGGTTATGTAGGTGATGCCATAGACAGTGATTTGATCATTTCTGCAATTAATGACCCATATGTACTTTGTGGTGTGACTATGTCTTGATTGTTTACTCATGGAAGTCTTGTAGGGGCCTCTAGTAAAACCGATCTTTTTAGATTGTCCTTTGGCCTTAAGAAAATCTAATAAAACAGACTTTTTTATATACCCCAATACTCACAATTGTCACTAGTAATGTCATTAGTGCCCTGCTTAATTATGTTTACTTGATTGTCCAGACAATCTGCTGGATTGTTGCCTCCCTACAGCGATGGTGGAAGGATATACTTCTAAATGTAGAGATCATCTGAATTCATTTGGATTCTCTTTATTCAACAGCTTGAAATTGACTGAGATTACATTGTGTTAATAATAAGCATCAAGTCGCCTTGAACACCTTAGGTGGTTGCTCAAAGCTTTCTTGAAACCATCAAGCTTCCATCTCCACTTAGTTGTTGGTTGCCTTTTTGATGCCGACAATATAGGCTACAGATAAAATCCTCTTCACTGTTTCTAGTGACTCGGCCTCTAGCCAGCCTTTTCAGATGCCTCCAATTAAGTTGAGATTTACAAGATTCAAACTTGTGGACTCCCATCTTGCCCTCTTTTTGGTCTAAACCAACTGAGCTGGTCTTAACCAACACTTGAACGGCTCAGTTCTTAGCTTAGTTGTATTAATGCCAGTTGTTGACTTATTGAATAAACTTTGTTGGATCAGTAATAGTATCAAACTAGCAACTCTGACCTTTTGGTTTGAGAAAAAGACATAAAAGATTTTAGAAATTCTACCCGAAGTTCTATGACTCTCTGCTTGCTTGAAGCAACTATTAATCTTTGCTATGTGTTTCTCTTCTGCCAATGAATATGATTTATGGTATTATTTTCAGTTTGTTTGCAAAGTAATCTTGTTTGACATAAATATTCTACAAAAAAACTCATCCTCAATCAATTCTTTACCTTTTTACTTCTATATTATCTCTTAACTGTATCATTGACACCAAGTTGCCTCATCCTGTGAGCGGCTAAAATAATTTTTGTCCTTGAACCATTGGTTTTAGTTTTGTCTTTCCGTGATTCATTTAATGTTTTCTGTTCCGTCCTCGCCTTACTATCTCTACCTTGGAACCGTGTTTCTTTATCTAGTTTTAGTCACTGATATACCTTGCTTTGCTGGTTCTATGGTTAGTCATAAGTCACAAACTCCTCTGCTTGGTTTCTTATATCTTTCTTACCCCCTCATTTTATATCATATCCATTGGCTCAAACTTCATGACTATATGTATTCTAATTCTTCATATAGTTTGTTCGTTGTCATATGTAATATGTTTCTTCAATCAGTAGTGCCAAGATCATGCTTTTCATTTTCTTATGACCTGTTCATAATTTTTCACAAATAAAATCTTTTTATGCCAATATACATGGACACTGTCTGCTTATTTTTGAAATGTCGGACATGTTCATATTTATCATTGAGTTTTGTCTTAGGAATGCTCAATAATTCTGTTCTAACTTAATTTTTCTTGTTCGATTTCTTATTTACATTTTATTTGAAGGTCTTTGGAAGTTAATTCTTGCTGTGTTCATCCCTTTTTTGCTTAACCTAATGAAACTAAGTACTTATGTTCCTCTTCATCATAGAACGGAAATTTAGTGCACCACGTTGGGGAGTGAGTTAGGTCTTCTCTTTCTTGTGGTATCTTAACATGATTTCCCTTGCAGTCCCATTTATTGAATTTGGTAATTCATGGATATTAATCTGATTGCTTTTGATGTGCAATTTAAATAAATATGGATTTGGGACCAAAAACATCCATCTTATCTTTAGGATATTTTTGCAGTTTGTTTTTTCTTGTCTTGTTTGTCCTTTGTCATGCACATGAATGTTGACCTGTATCTTGATATCTACTTGGAGATTTCTCATTATTGATAGTTGGATTTTCTTATTTTGCTAGAATACACTAATGGCATGGACACTGTGGTTGAGAGTCTCATTGACATCATTGCTGTGATGTTTAGAACCATGAATTTTCTTTATGTAGGGTTTTGAGAGCTTGTGAGGTGGATTATTGTTAACAAGTCTAAGTCTTCCATTACCTCCTTTCCTATGTTATCCTGGGCCCTAAATTTGAACATTATGATAACAACTTAGTGACATAGTTGGGAAAATCAGCTGTTTGTTGTGAGAACTTGCATATCATGAGTTTTTGCCCAGCTGCATTAATTTTTAAATTACTTGGTGCTGAATTTTATTGAGTACTCACAGGAAAACTTGAGAGTAATTGTAGAAAACTCGTCGAAACTCGGCCAAATTTAAGCGAAAGCTTGTCTTGCCGAGTTTTCTGAGTTTTTGACAGGAATAGTTATTAAAGTGTTTTTCCTTTATGAATTTATATATATTTAATTCGATTTATTTTGGTTAAATATCTTTTTTTTTGCTGAGTTTGCTGCATACTCTCCAAAAATGGCCTTACAAAGTAATTGCTGAGTCTGTGTTTTCCAACTATGCTTTATAATTCAATGCAACAGGATAGAGGCCCTAGAGAAGGATAGGGAAATGGCACTAGAAATCAAGTAACTGTAATGAACATCTTTCCATGTTTTAACGTGTCACCATTTGCACAATTTTGCTGTCGTCAAAAGACGTTATCCAGGACTACCTCCAATGGATTATAGGAAATTTTTTGGACATGGTGTTGGATTATACATGGAGCAGAAGCTGAGGATTATAAATACTTGCCTATTGTTGTCTTTCATATGAGCTTTTCACTAGCTGAGAGGAAATAGAGAACCTGTGGCTGTATTTGCTTAGTAAAGTGTAACATATTAGGATAAAAAGAGCACAAAGAATTTAGTAGATGCGTGTTCCAATATTTATCTTGTTTCTCATAGAACAAAGAATGCTAGTGTTACATGGAGAATGCATCCCTTGGAGATGGGGATGAAATGTGCCTCCCTATTTTTTAGTTTTTCTGGTAACTGAACTCACCATCTTTGGAATATCCTGGAATTTCAGAAGTTGTTCCTAAGATGTATGAGATTTTTCAGCAGGAAATGGGGATGTCCAATTGCCCTTGGGACGGTATTGGATGTCCTGATGCCCCTGAATTTGTCTTGGTAATGGTTGGGCATTCTGGCCAGCATCAATCACTAAAGACCTTAAAAGGGGAAAACAGAAATTTTACTTCTGGAGATTTGAGTTTGGGGAGTGTTGATCTGAAAGCTTCATGCAAGGGGGGAAGAGCACTCAGAGCATAATGAGAAGTTGGAAAGGTGAGAATAATTATACTAATATATGTATTTGAATTTTTAATATTTTATTTTATTTTATGAATTTTTTGCTATATGGCCTATAAAAGATTAGGATGTGATGCTGATAATCTTGATTAGGACATTTCCTTTGCCTGTTTAGTTGTGGGTGAAGTATTAGAAGATTCATCTTCTGCACAGGCTACAAAAGGCTGGCATGTCGTCCAAAAATATCCTGACTAGAACATTTCCGTTTCTGTAACTAGCTCGAAGAGTAGTATGAGATTCAGCTTCTATGCAGGCATCTATTGCAAAATTTTGTTCTTCTTCAGGTTTTGCAAGGATTTTTTTTTCTTTTAAATTTATTATTATTGAAATTTTACTTTGGAGAGTCATAAAGGGCTTCTTTTGAGCTGCAAGGAGAAATGAGTTTATGTTTAGAGGACAGGAATCTAAAGCTAAGATCAATTATGAAATGCATTTTTATTTTTGTCATGTGAAGCCTAATCTGTCAAGGTCTATTCTGGCCATTATGCAATGAAGTACTATTTGAGGCTTAATAAGCATGAAATCGTTAATTAGCTATATATTATAATATTTTGAACTTTTGCTGGTAAGTTATAATTTTTCTAAAATATTTTTCTACAAGTTTAAAAGGTTTTAATGCACACACGCACACAGTCCCTGTTTTCCTACTCCTAAATAAGAGTGGTTATGTCTATGATGCTGTCATAGTTTCCAAAGTTGTACTTTAGGCAACTTAGGATAATCTTAAATTCATTTATCTACATTTATTGTGTTTGACCTTTAAAAATTGAAATTTGGGTATGTGAAGGATGTTGCTTTCGTGATTTCAATCTTACCATCTTGAAACTTATGTTTTATGTCTTCTATGCCAGCTCACCATCTTGAAACTTACATTTTATGTCTTCTATGCCAGCTCATTCCACATTCTTTCAGTGGGCAGCAGCCCATCAGATACACCTCACAGACTGCTCCACTACAGCAGGCACCAGCTTACGTACATCCTGGTGGTCAAATGGTACAGAAAATTCATGAGAACAGTTTTCTTTTGAATCTTTTTCTTTCGTGTTAAATTTAGGGCTAAAGTTATGCAAGAAAAGGTGCTGTTTTTTATTTTAATACTTCTTTGGTAAATCTGCAGCAGAATATTATAAATAGCTTTCCCAGTTGAGTAAATATAGTTAATATTTAGCTGTATCAAGGCTACACCACTTCAAATTTACTATCCTAATGCGTTTGTTGTGTATATGGCAGTATTCACAACCAATGGTATATCAACCAGGACAAGTAGTATATATCCAGCCTTATCCCAATGTATGGCAAGTTTTTTAAGGCTTTGCTTACATTCTTTTTGAATGCAGTAGAGTTCATCTTCTTATCCTTAATTATCTGTATACATTTTGCATGGCAATTCTTTTCAAAGATTATTTGACCTTAAGTAAAAATATTTTCTTTATATAGCAGTGACTTCCAAATTTGTTGTCATTTCAAATTAGTCTGTCATTTATTAGAAACCTGATTAATCATTTCCATTTTTCATTGAAATTTTCATTTCTTCAATGTTAAATACTCCAGTAAGTAAAGTGATCTTCAGAAGGATATTTATTCTTTCATCTATACTTCAAGATTAATGCTTTAAGAACAACATTGTATTTTCATATATACCTTGTTTGTCATTTGTTTCATAGGCAGTGAACAGAGTCCCAGTCATATCATTGAAAAGAATGATATTAATAGAAAACAATTGTGCTGTTAAAGTATCCTTAGTGCAAAGCTGGGTAAGCTTTATACCACTTGTAGTTACAAGGTTCAGCTGAACCACCTCCAGGTTTGTGCCTATCTGAACTTTTAGATGGTCCAATCTGGTCTGGTTTGGTTTCGGCCATTTTTTAAAAATGTTTGCAAATGTTTTTAGTGACATCGGAAGAAACCTATGTTACAAGAGGATGGGCATGGGGATAGGGGGGCAGTGGGGGGACGTACCCACTATGCCCCTTACATAATACACAGTGTTTTGCAGCTTGTATCTGGAAACTTTATATAGAGAGACAATAATACAAATGGATTGATGGCTGCAGAACTGAAATATGGTGAATTGTTTGACTTTGCATAATATAGATAAAATAAGATAAATGTATTAATGTCCTCGAATGACCAAAGTAGACCAATGGGATTCATTAAAAATAGCTGTTACAAGGCACTGTAGTAACCAAAAAGTCCCTACACTAAAGTAGAACAACCGTATGGCATTTTAAATTACAGCTTTGAGGGTTGGACCCAAAACGAGTAAACCCTGACATGTTAAATGTGATGATGAAGAGAGAGCGAGCAGTAAAGATAAGACACAGAGAGAAAAGAACTTCAGTGGATCTAAGCGCCAACACTAATCTGTAGTGAGATGCAAAGCAGAAGCATAGTCATTGTCATCAGCAACCATCCTATAAGGGCCAACACAAGATCTAATGATGCACCTAGGAGAATGGCTGGTAGTAATGGTGTCTAGTTGGATATTCTCAGAAGGATATGGAGGTTGACCCCTCAAGACTCTTGCAACATCCATGGGCATCGAACCAATAGAAGAAGATAGGCAATTGGTAAGCCACATCTGTATACAACTCGATTACGTGCGGGTTGGCCGAAACTTGGCATGAAGAACCACATTCATATCTTACTGCATGCAAGAAGAAGAAAGCCCCGAAGCTGTGGTACCCACTTCTGTATGTAGACAAGGGCAGATCTATGATTAACATTCTGAAGGGTTGTAGATTCAAATGAATGCTTATTACTCTTGACAGTAGAGATAGGGTTAAAGAATGAGGTAATTAGTCAAGTGGTAGTCGATCTCCCCTGTAGTAATTGACATCAAAGATTAATACCTTCTAGAAGGTACAGAACCAAGAATCTTTGGTCAGGATAGTTGAAAAAATTGACAAGCGACCCACCTGACTCTCTATACAAGCAATAGTACCTCCCTTCATCTCATATAAATAAGACACCTGCAATGAGATGTTCTTTAGTCTCCACCTCCCAGAGAGAGCAAAGGCAACATACTTTGAGTTGACCAAACAAAATCTGGAGGCTGTGTCCAACATGTCTTGATATAATCAGGACAAATGATAGTGCCATTCTTAATCCTCATGAGGTGTTTAGTGTAGAAGGCAAACATAAGACTAAGAGAATGAGATGGAGCGACCCAAGTGATCTGACTATATTCTTGAAAAACATCATCTTTGGCTGCTTCCTGTCAGGAAGAAGACAAGGAGGAGCATTTAAAGAGTACTTGAACGAAGGTAATTGATCTATAGAGAAGCCAACTGACTGAAGAAGAGATATATCTTCTGAGTATGATCCATGGTGATGACCATAACTGCTTTTAGGGGAAATCCAATCTGACAAGCAGAATGCCAAATATGGGAATATCTCTCGGCCTTAGGTGTGTTCATCCATGCATCTAAGATGATTATGCTGAAAAATAATTCTGAAGATACTCTCAAGGCGAAGAGGGTGAGTGCCAAACTCAGCCTGAACGATATCGTGGAACTGTTAATCTACATCAGATAAATTGCTGAAGCAAAATACTTTGGACTGTCTCAATATGAGCCCAATCAAAACACCCTAGACTTAGGCACCAAATCTTAGATCCATAAAGGATTGTGGGTTTGGTGATGCAATCAAAGAGACTTATCTTTGTAGGTATGTCTTGGAAGTGCTGCTTGAAACATTAGCATTCCAAGACTGAGAGAGATGCATGTTTCTTGTAAAGTTATGACAAATTATTAAATACTCACAAGGATTTGGCCATGGTTTTTTCCCGAGGTACCAACCTCTATCACCAACACTAATATTTTCTTATCATATTTACCTGTTGACCCTGCTTTCCTCTCCTAATTCCTCAAATTGAACCCTAAGTTAGGAAGGAAAGCAGCTGCCATGTTTTATTCCTATTGTACTTATTAAACCAAAGTGAACAAAAGGCATCCTTGATTTAGTAGCCTCCTTAAGGCTATGAAACTCCTAGGCTTTGCCCCTTAGAGACTTGTTGCACTTCTGGTATGTTGAAATTGCTTTCTGCAATTAATGCAAGTCCTTTGACGGTGGTTATTATTTATTCCACATTATTATCAGTGGTGAGCAAGTTCAAGCTATTATGAACCCATTATTTTACCTTCTTCATTTCTTCCCTCTCTTCCCTGCTCCTTTAGGAGGACTCTCTTATAGCTGTTCCAGCTTTTTATACTTTTGCTTTTTCCGTCACAAGCTTTCTTTAAATTCTTGGTATATTACATTGTATTTTGTCGATTATCTTCTAAGCATCAGTGATAATGCATAGGTGTGACTAAAACTATGTGTGCTAACTTTCTTTTTCTGCTTGAAGGACATGATGCAAGTGTCCCAGATCAGTCCTCCCCAGGGATCAGTTCCAGCTCGGGCGGCAGCCCACCAGGCTCAACAGTTGAAGCATCGTGGTATGTTCTTACCATGATCACACACATTTCTGTTTAGGAAGAGTAAAATAACTTCACTAGTGGAAAATTGAAGTTTCTATGAAGGGAAAAATCATTTGACTACTGATTATCATTTTTATTATCATCTGATATATTTTGAAGAACAGAAAGCATTTGAGCCGTGTCTTGTACTTTCAGAGATGGCTTTAGTGATGAAAAGGTTATATGTTTTGGGTGTATGTATAAGTTTTTTATTTTTGTTTTTATTCTTTATCTAATAAGCTATGTGTGGCTTCTATTGGGGGCCGCTTCCATTGAAATAACAAAACATTACATTGTTGTCTTTACATTGCTGTCGGGTTAATTATACGATATCCAGCGTGCCTTCTATATTAAAGATAAAGATATTCATCTTCTCCAAACTGCTATATTTTCATAATCAACTCCTTGATATCATTTTCAATAAGAGATAAATTCTCACTTGGCTAGTTGGCTTTTAAAATTTGAAATTTGCCTAAGGTGAAGATCAACACTGCCATTGGCTAATATATCTGCTACCCAGTTTCCTTCTCTATAAATATGCTGGCTATAACAACCTATCAATTCCCTAATACCTCTTTTTTTAGGGGTCTTATTCTTGCCTCAATAATCCAAGATACCATTTTCATCATCATTTTTTTGATTTTATTTGTGGGCTTAGCCCCACTTCTTGTTAGCACTTGCTTTATTTGCTTTTGTTTGCCCATATCAATATCCCTCCGAGTTTTCTTATCTTTGTTTTTGCTTGTTGGGTCTTCTCTCGTTTTTTCATTCCCACCAACAATTTCATCTTCATCAGTCTCTTCAATTTTTCCATACTGTTCATAGTGAGACTTATCATCTATAAATTTGTCATGCTATGAAGGATTTGAAGTGCAAGGAATAACCTCAAAAGCAGTTTCTTTATTATGTTGCCCTGGAATCCCTAACATGCAGGGGCGTTCCTCCATAGTAATTATCTTTTTATCAGTGTTCCACGGGGATGCGTCCCCTCGTCCCCCGTGTCCCCCAACACGGGGGGACGACATTGGGGACGTTTCCCCCCGTCCCCCTTTTAGGGGATGATTGGGAAACGTCCTCGAGGACGCCTGAGGCCTACGACCTCCTGTCCCCCGGACGTCCCTGGCCGTCCCCGGGGACAGCTGGGTCCCTTTGGGGACGCTCAGGCCGTCCCCGGGGATGCCCAACCGTCCCCCATGGCTGGGCATCCTCAGCCAAAAGAAAAACTAAAAAAAAAATTAAAAATGAAAATTTAATCTGTTCTTTAGTACATTGTAAGACATTTGTGTTCTTCAATCTGTTCTTTAGTACATTGTTGAAAATGATGACTTTCCACAAATGAAGATTAAAGCAAAAGTTACAGTATTCTAAAATTACAGTATTCTAAAGCAAGTCCTCAGCCAATCTGTTCTATGAAGATTAAAGCAAAAGTTACAGTATTCTAAAATTACAAGTGAGGGATAAATATTGTTGATATAATAAGCGGAGATCACTGAATAACATAAAGAGTAACAAAGAGAGACCCTACTCATACTAGTGAAAATTACTTAGAAAGAAAAGAAGTTTCTTAATGTCCACAGATGATCAAAGCAGGTATTTGGACTCAAATACTACATTGTGTAACAACAGTCTGGAGAGAGCTGGAAATAGTGTTCCAAAGAAAAACCAAGAATACAAAATTAATAAGCATAAATTTACAAAATCCCTTTAAACAAGGTTAATCAAAATATTTTGAGAAGAAAGCTGACAAGGAAAAAAATAGTTAAATTGTAGGATGTTAAAAAGTGAAACAAGCAAGTTTTACAGGACTCTGAACAGCGTGCCTCTTGACTGCATTTTTGAAAACATTTTTAGATCATGGCTTTGCATGTCTTAATTCAGGTTCATAATTCATAAAATCATGTAAGGTAAAAACATGATGAAGTTGTTGGCTAGTAAAAGTGGCATGATAACTCTTACTGGAATGGCACTTTATTTGGTGGGGAAAAGACCCTGGTCCAAAATGCTTCTATTGCTGATTTATCTAATGTTCAAGAATGAAGATTTTGTAAAACAGATAGCATCCAATTAGATTCATGTTCACTATTTTGCTTTTATGTGTGTTCCTTTGTTGCTATAAAGATTTGCTGCAAAGTGGCCTAAATTGTTTGCTTTGCATACACTTCCATTGAGAAAATACAGATGAGGAATGCTTGGCATCAACTTGTCTTATTCTTACAAAGAGACAAATCCCATTGAGTTTAGGACATTGACTTCAATGAGAAAATTGTAACTTTTGCTTTAGGACATTGACTTCAATGACAAATCCGCTTATTTTAGAACACTGTAATTTTAGAATACTGTAACTTTTGCTTTAATCTTCATAGAATACTGTAACTTTTGCTTTAATCTTCATAGAATACTGTAACTTTTGCTTTAATCTGTTCTTTATGTTCTTTAGTACATTGTTGAAAATGATGACTTGTAAAAGCTGAATAATGTGGCATTCATTACTTGAGCAATAGCAACTAATTTGGTTAACTATTAGAGATTGGCAGATTGCACTTGATATCCTTGGCTGAACCTTCAAGTTATATTTGTTGAAACAATTAAATGGCTGCACTTAGTAACTAATATCAATATGAATATCCTAATATCATTTTTGTTGTGTGTAGAATTCTGAATGTGTAGATTATTCTAAATTTCTAAAAAATTTCAATTTTCATAGTATTATACCAGCCGTCCCCCCCAGCCGTCCCCGAGCCGTCCCCTAAAATCGGCCTGCTGTCCCCCCCCGTCCCCCGAAACCCGTCCCCCCGTCCCCCAGGCTCGTGGAACCTTGCTTTTTATGCTTCCCTAAAAACCCTAAATTGCTATGGATATCCTTCATCCTCATTTATTTATTATATTGTTTTTGAAACCCTAGAGTGCAAGGGATAACCTCTACACTACTTTCATTTCTATTGCAAGGAGAGGAAATAATTTTAGTTGAGAAAAATGAAGACGATTTACTTGGAATAAATTTGACCTCTTTTGGCTCTTTTGTTTAAAATTTTTCTGCCACATCTTCCTTTGCACCTTTTATTCCTTCTAAATTTGAATTTGCACGTTGTACTTCATAATCCCATTTATCCTTTTTTGTTTCTTTTAATGGTTGATCTGAGTGAACTATGGTGGTTTTTGTCATTCGATGCTGCCGATAGGCTTTCTTTTCCTCTTTTTTTGGGAGTGGAATATCCTTGATCTAATCCAACTTCTACTACAATATGATATCCTTGCTTCATCTTGAAGTTTGTCTCATGACCAAAATTTTCTCTCTTTCTCCATTGTTTTCACTTTGCAATCTCTTGTCATGTGTCCAATCTCATAACATTTGCGGCATTGGAATGCAATGTTTTCATAATCCACTTGTTGATCCCATTTTCTTGATTCAGATTTAATCTTAATGGATTGTGGCAAAGGTTTTGAAATATCCATAGCAACACATATTTGGGTATATACAACATGCTTTTGCTCCTTAGTAGTTGGACCTTCTTGGATGTAACTTCCCTAGGGTTGCCAATATTCTTCAAAAGATCTATATTGATAAGCTGATATGAAAGTCCAAATAGCCTAACCCACACTAGATACTTTTTAACTTTTTTTGTCTCAACAAAAAGTTTCCAGTCCATGGTCTTAAATATAGGGCATCTGCTTTTCTTAATCATGGGCCACCATCTATTAATTTATCCCTAATTTCTGAGCTAAAAAAGATGAAGAAGAAAAATCCTTTATGAAAAAGTCTTGAATAATTTGAGTTTAATCCCCACTAACACTCGATCAATTTTGAATCTCCAAAACCCTGGCCAGTATCATGCTCGATCATCTCATTCTTGATAGTCAATTCTGGTGATCATCTCGTTCTTGATAGTCACTTCTGGTGTAACATCTGCTGCCTGGGTCGGACTTGCCATAAATTCGCTCTTCCTCGTGTCCAACTTGGGCATCCATACTTGCAATTAAGGCTTTCAAATATGACTTTCATTCCATGTTACCTGGATTTTCCGCATGAATCTTTTATTTTTTGAATTTTTCCAAAGACCTAGAGCAAGAAAAGGTGAGGTGTGCTCCTTCCTCGCACTTGCTTTCTATTTGTGTTCTCTCCCTGCTCTTTCCCAAAGATCTAAACAGGAAAATTCGAAGCTCACTTCTGGCTTTGCCCTTGCTCCTGGATCACCTTCGCTTCTTGTGTATAACAATTTACCATTGCTCACTCTTCCATTATTTCTTGCATATATAATTTTGCTGCCCTTCATTGTCATTTTTTATGTAGCCAGTTTTTTAGATTTATTTTCTTTTGGCATATTAGAGTAGTAACTCTATAAAAGAGGGCATAGACTATTGCCGTCTTCATTCATGTAAGGTTGGTGTCTGCACATGTGGAAATTAACTTTGATAATACTACAGGCATTGACTGTCAAGAAAAGCAAAGAAAGTGTTTCAGTTCCTGTGTGTGTAAAGTGGACAATAAGACCAGTTAAGATCGAACAAAAAGTGCATTAGATAATTAGACTGATTGTGCAAATTTCCGTAGTCATTAGAATGCATGGTTATTTTGCTTAAATGGATAATCTTGTTTGAGAACTTCTCGATGTAATAAATGGTTATTTTGCTTAAATGGATAATCTTCTTTGAGAACTTCTCAATGTTGCCATAACATTTTTTTTCGAGGTTCCTGTTTTTGTGCGATCAATTTGGACGTCTAGAGGTTTAACGTTAAATATTGGAACTCCACATAAAGTTTGCAAAAATGAAGTAAGTGTGCCATCTTGCTTTAATGTAGATATTGCCATCAATTTTGGCAGCATGCATTTTTGTTTGCTTTAATGTAAAATTTTGTTTTCTTGCATGCATTGTAGAAGGAAAGCTTAGCTAGTTTGTATAGTTGATGTTTCTGTATTCAAGCAAAATATTTTTATGTGAACTGATTGTTACTTTTATTATTTACAAATTTTGTAAAGGCTAGCTTTGGAGGATTTAATGCCTTTGTTGTTGTATTGAGTTAGAATTCCATGGTTTCGAAATCAGACTCTTATTTTAATCTGTGTTAACATAGATGTGTTCTTAAGAGTTCAAAATGCCTGCCCCATGTTTTGTAACATCCTGAGACTGATGGGACAATGAGGAACATCTGCAAATACCGTTGGATGTTCCTCATGATGTCAGAAATAAATGCAAATGTTCCAGGTGTGATTAAGGCACATGTTGCCAAAGGTTATGTTGAGAAGACTCTGATATCAATTTAATTTTGCTTTTGTGTGTTGGCCAAAGAAAAGGACGTTCAAAATGGACACCTTATGCTAACTGATCAGTCAACTTAATATTAGCCTAAGGACAGGCTTAAACTGTAAAACCAAATGAACCATCTTGAGGATCATGGTTTGAAGAGGTAAAGGGCAGTTTTTTTGGATTGGAAGAGAGCACGTAGAGCATAGGAGAATATAGGAATCCTGGAAGCATTAAAAGGAGTAATCTTTCAGCGTGAAGAGGAAAGTTGTCTCTGGTGATTTTTAGCCATCTTTGAAGCATGCAAAAGAAAAATGTAAGGCTAAAGATTCAAGAGCCAATTGGGCTGGGAAAAAAAGAAGACAACATCAATGAAGAAGAAGAAGAGCGGTCATATTGAGGAACAGGTTTGAAGAGGCAACTGGCACATTTTTAACTTGGAAGAGATCAGATAATTTTAGAAATGCCAATGAAAATCATCAAAAATAGACTGTTACGATGTTCTGTAGCAAGCAAAGAGCACTGATAAAAAAACTAAAAACCAAACAAGAGTAAACTATACTGAAATGAATACTCTGCAACATCATGGGATGAAAATGATCAAACCATAAACAAGTAGGAAAGAAGTGACAAGAAAATATTTTGCCAAGAAAGAACTAGAGAAAGAGAAAAAGAGCTCAAATGGATGCTAGCGTTGACTCTAATCGATAGTGGAATACAAAGTAGAAGAAATGTCATTGTCACCAACCGTCCCAATGGAGCCAACATAGTATTCAACAATGCTTTCAAGAGATTGGCCAGGACTGAGGGGGCCTGGCTGGATAGTCTTGACTCTTGGGAAAGCATAGAGTCCAACCCCTAAAATCTCTTGTAGCATCCATGGCTAGGTAAGGTAAGATAATTCTATTAATGTCCACAGATGGCCAAAGTAGGCCAATGGGACTCATTGAAAAGAGTTGTTACAAATTACAATGCATTGTAGTAACCACAAAGTACTACGAAAATAAGCTAAACTAGAGTAAAGAATCTAGTGTAAACTACTCTAAAGTGGAACAATTGTATGGCATAAAATTACAGCCTTGAGGGTTACCCAAAATGGATAAACCAAAACATGCTAAAAGAAATGATTAAGAGAGATCTAGAAGTTGAGGTACAACAGAGATAGAAAGGAGCTCCAATGGATCCAAGCGCCAATATTAATCTATAGTGGGATGTAAAGTAGAAGCATAGTCATTGTTGTCACCAACTATCCCAAAAGGGCCAACACAGGATCTAATGATGCTTCTAGGAGAATGGCTAGGACTAAGAGGGCCTGGTTGGATAATCCTGGGAGGACATGGAGTTTGATCCCTTAAGACTCTTCTAGCATCCATGGTTGTGGAACCAATAGAAGAGGACAAGAAACTAGTAAGTTGCGCCTGTCTACAACTCCTCGATATGTGAGAGGGGTGGTCGAAACCTAACGCCGAAGAACTGTAGTCTTGTCCTATTGCAAGCAAGAAGAAAGAACTGAAGCCCTAGTAGCCACTCTTGTATGTAGACAAGGGCGCACAAATCTGTCATTAATATTTTGGATAGTTGTAGCTTCCAATGAGCGCTTATTACTCTCGACTATAGAGATAGGGTGAAAGAATGAGGTGATTAGTCGAGTAGTAGTCTGTCTTCCTTGTAATAACTGACGCCGAAGAGTCATAGCTTCCTTGAGGTAAAGAGCCAAGCATCTTTGGTCAGGATAGCTGAAAAAAGTGGCAAGTGATCCACCTGAGTCTCTATACAAGAAATAGTACCTCCCTTGAATCTCATAATAAACAGGACACTTGAAGATGAAATGTTCTTTAGTCTCCACCTCCCGAATAGAGCAAAGACGACATACCCTATCCTCTCGAGGAATATGGTGGTCTGTCTCCACCCGCAACTGATGTGAGCATACTTTGAGTTGACCAAGAGGAATCCTAAGGCTATGTGTCCAATGTCACTCAACATAATTAGGATGAGTAATAATGCCATTCTTAATCCTCATGAAATGCTTAGTGTAGAAGGCCAACTTAGGACTAAGAGGTTGAGATGGAGCAACCCAAGTGATCTGAATATATTGTCAATAAACATCATCTTTGACTGCTTGATTAATTACCCTCTTATTAGGAAGAAGGTGGGGAGGAGCATTTAAGGAGTATTTGAAAGGAGGTAATTGATCTATGGAGATGCCAACTGATTGAAGAAGAGAAATAACTTCTAAGTACCATCCACGATGAGGACCAAAAGAGCCCCTAGAGGTAATGCATTTTGAGGAGCAAAGCACCAAATATGGGTATCTCTCTCGTCTTGAGGTGTAGTCACCCATGGATCTAAGGTGATGAAGCTGAAAAATAATTCTAAAGATGCTCTCAAGACGAAGAGGATGAATGCCAAACTCAGCCTGAACAATACATTGGGGAATTGTTCTTTTACATCGGATAAATCATTGAAGCAAAATAGTTTGGACCCTCTCAATGCATTCTAGGATTGGACCCCAAATATCAAATCCATAAGGGATTGTGGGTTTGATGATGCAATCAAAGAGGTGCATCTTTGTAGGTATGCCTTGAAAGTGTTGTTGGAAGCATTGACCTTCCAATATTGAGAGACATGCATATCCCTTGCAATGATGTGACTTGAAGATAACCGAAGATGAAGGGAAGGACCTATAAATTGAACCCCCAAGTAGGTGTAAATATTGGTGATCTCAATGGACTTGTCCTTATAGAAGAACTAAAACCTAGATAGGGTACTCTTTGACGCATTAAAGAATATCACCTTAGTCTTGCTAAGATTGACTATCAATTGTTTTAAGTCACAAAAACGAGCAAGAGCATCTAAATGCCTTTGTAGGCCCTTGAGAGTATGAGCAAGAAGAACATCATCTAAAAAAAGCAATATAGCTATCAAGACATGATGTAAAAGGCAACCATCATCAACATTTGTATATTGACAAATAAATTCTTCAAGCTCATCAATGTAGATCCCAAAGAGTGAAGGAGAAAGAGGACGACCTTGTTTGATGCTAATGGTGCTTTGGACATCCATTGAGAAACGAAAAGTTGTTCAAAAACTGCCAATAACTACCTCATATAGTCTCTTGATGGCAGTGATAAAGAGCTCTGAGATGCCGATGTCAAGTAGTCTTTAAAATAAAAATGCCTGGAAATGGTGTCAAAGGCCTTTCTAAAGTCCACAAAACAACAAAACAATTTAGAGGACCGTCAGCGAGCCTCCTCAATTATAGGTCAAAGGGTGAAAACATGATCAATAATTTGACGATCCCTTCTAAAACCAACTTGCCCACTCGTTCTAAGCTTTCCTCGATCCAACAATTCCGTGAGTTTCATATTCAAAATTGTGTGCCCAATCATGATAGTTTTGTAGTTATTCGGATCTGAATAGTCCCTAGTATTGTGGATGGGGTGGATAATATGCTGTGACTAGGAGGCAGAGAACCCATAACAAATAACCTCATTGAATAATTCTCTGGGTTACACTGGGACGCGTCCTCCTTCCTAGGGGATGCGCCCCTTGCGTCCCCTGTACGGGGGGACGACATCAGGGACGTTTCCCTGTTATCCCCCGAAAAGAGGGCCGTCCCCCTTGCAAGGGATGGCAACGTCCCCCAAGCGGCTGTCCCTGGGGACGCCCAACCGTCCCCAGGGCATCCCTGGGGACGCCGAGCCGTCCCCTACGGTTGGGCATCTCATGCCCCCAAAAAAATGATACAAAATTAAAGTAAAAAAAAAACAGCTGTCATATTTGAACAGTTAGGAGTAACTGTCATTGCTTACATGGTGGGAGCTGAAGAATGGTGGTTGTCAATGTTTAAATACTACTTCAGTGATTGGACAGCAGTGCAGAATTGCTAGAGACTGAACAGTAAAGCTGTCTTGCTTTTATAATTTATATTGATGGCTGTAAACTGATGACTGTCTTGATTAACCATTGATGGCTGAAGAAACAGATAACTATCTTGCTTGAACATTGATGACTGAAAAAAGTGAAAACCAATGACTATCTTGCTTGAACATTGATGGCCAAAAAGAAAAAACTGAAAACTGTCTTTGTCTGAACATTGGTGACTGAAAAAAAATAAAAAATGATCTTTGCTTGAACATTGCTGGCTGAAAAAATGATGACTGTTATTGTTTCAATGTTAAAAGCTGAACAGTGTGGCATTCATTACTTGAGCAATAGCAACTATTTTGGTTAACTGTTAGAGATTGTACTTGATATCCTTGGCTGAACCTTTAAGTTATATTTGTTGAAATGGCTGCACTTAGTAATAGGCTAATAGCTGAGTTCATTTCAGATAGAAACATGTTTTAAGAACATGCATACCTTTTAAGTTTTTATTGTTTTTCATTTTTGTTGTGTGTAGAATTTGTAGATTATTCTAAATTTCTAAAAAATTTCATAGTATTATACCAACCGTCCCTAACCGTCCCCCGCTGTCCTCAAAACATGTCCCCTCGTTCCCTTGTCCCCTCGTCTCGTGGAACCCAAATAATTTTGCAATAGGATAGCCAAGAGCTTCAAAACCATAGTTGAGAAAATCGGAATCGGGTAGTAAATTGGCTGGTTAAAAAATCAGCAAAGAATCGGAATCGGCAAAAAATCGGGGAAAAAATTGGCATTTTTTATTGAAAAACAGAAGAAAATGCAAATTTTCATTGAAAAAAAGCTTTTTTCATGCATATCAGAAATTTTCGGGAAAAAATCAGCAAGATCAGGAGAAAATCGGCTAGCCTGTGAATCGGGAAAAAATCGGCAAAATCGGAATTTTTTGCAGATTTTCTCAACTATGTTCAAAACCATACTTCAAGAACTCAGCTTGAGATCCCTCAAAATCAACAACCTTGCCAGTGATTAATTTATGTATAGCTCTTTTGATGTCCCTTGAAGAGAAGAGGTGTCATGACATTGGGGGGAAAGAGAGATGGATGTTGGGATGCCTTGGGATACCATATAAAGAATTATCATGGGAGACTCAGGACTTGTTGTTGATGCATATGGGATGGGGCTTCCTAGGAAGAAAAATGTGCCAAAAGGCTTTGGGAGAGTGATGAAGAGCATCTAGAAGATCACAACGCGTAGCAACAAGAAACTTTTGCTTCTTACGTGGAATGAGGCATTCATATTCCTTTCGAGTGGAAGTGGCTCATGTATAAGAGCAAAAGGGAGCTTTTGATGCATGGACAGACATTCCTCATCATTCCAACAATTCATGGGGCAAGCACCAATGCAATGAATAGGCTTTGGCATAGGAAAAGTGTGGAGAAAGGAGTCAAGGGCTGCATCCCATAATGTACGAGACAAAAATTCATATTTGGTTGTTGTTGTGGTGGAATTAAGAGAGTAATAGTGGGACATCAATTGGGAGAGATGAGCAGCATAACCATTGACCAAAAACAGATCAAAATAAATCATGGGATGGTTGGTAGGATTGGGCAATGGAGGAGGAACTTAGGGAGAAAGTCAACATTGTATGTTCAGCCAAGGGAAGTGGACTAGATATTTAAAAGTTGTGAATATCAGAAAGCAAAGTCCTGTTGGTGATGACATAATCAACCACACTTGCACCTCCCGCATATGGAAAACAAGTGAACCTAGATGAGTTAGGAAACTGAGGAATCCCATTGAGAACCAAGAGGCCATGTGACTTGCACAACTAAATCAAGTGTTTTCCATAAGCTATAATAGGATGCTTCTCATCTGCAGAGGTTCTCGTGAATGCAAGATCCTTGGAGTTGAGTTTGAAGAGACAAAATTCGTCCTCTGTAAGATCATGAAAAGGTGCTCGGTGGGTCCTAGAGTGGGCATTGAAGTCGTCTAGAAGAATGACATCACCCATTGATGAACATGTAGAAATATCGTGTTAGAGATCCAAGTATTAATGATGTTGGAGGCAAATGACATTGATATGAAAATGTCTCTAAGATGGGATGGGCCCCTCTTGATCTAAAACCACAAATCTGGAGTGCTCGTCTGATGCGAGCAATGACTAATGTTTACAATTGTAGTCCTAAATGAGGAATACCACACCACCTCAGTTGCGAATGCCACTTGATTGATGTGTCATGTGCTTGAAAGCAGAAACACAAAAGTAACCATTGATTGGTAGAAGAGATCATTCTGGTCTCTTATGGGTCTCTACCTTGAGAGCTTGGAACAATCTCTACCAATAGAGGATGATAAGTAACTGGTAAGTTGCATCTGTTGACATCTCTTGGGTAAGTGAGGGGCGACCGATATCTTGTGTCGGAAAGCCATAATCTTACCTTACTGCGTGGAAGAAAGTGCCAGAGTCTTATAACTCTACATGGACAAGGACCTACAAATCTGAGATTATATTTTTGGGAAGACATCACAATGGAGGAACGGTTATTGCCCCAGGCAACAGAGAGAGGTGAAAACTTAGCAGGCATTCAAAGGAGAAATCTTTCAGCTTCAAGGAGCAAATTTTCCCTGGTTGTTTATTGCAATTTTTAGATATATATTTAAAAAATAAAAAGGCTAAAGATTCTAGAACTAAGACTCAAAACAGGAAGGTAGCAACAAGCCCCTGAAGGACTTTTTAAATTTGAAGTAATTTTTTTAGGGGAAAAAAGAAAAGAAAGAAAATAAAATAATAGTGCAACATAGCATCTGAGCACCCTTGTAGGCGAGGAAAGATAGCATCTGAGCGTGTGGACCAATGAGCAATGAATGAGTGCCCTTCCAAATGGATTAAGCTAGATAACTGATTTAGATCTCTTTTGGAGATGGAAGTCTGTTTAGACATGGTTATTGTGCCGCTTTCTTGGTCTCATACCTTCTTGCTGACCTACAGCAGATTTTGCTTTCATATGTTATGGAAATCACAACTAACAAAACAATGCACGGTGGTGGTTCTGACTTTAATATTTTTCAACAATGTGGAAAGTTCTATATATCAAACTGTTTTTGGTGATACTGAAATGTTGTAAAACCATGGAAATGCAGTCTTTCATGAAAAGTCAAATATTATGGGTGTAATGTACAGGAAACTTAAAACGTCTTGTTCATTTGTCCATTTGCATGCCCCCACTTTGGTGTCTTCTATATCTCCTATTGATATACCATTGCCCATGACTATGCGTAGACGTGAAGGATCAAATATGCATGTAGAGGGGTCTTCCAGTGAAGGCAATGCAACTCTAAAGAAGAGTTTTGACTCAATTCCAAAACCTGGTATATAAGAGGCAAAACTCTGTGCCAACGCTAATAGTGCAATTAGAGAATTTTATTACTAGGATGGACTCTGCATCCTTATAATAGGGAGATGTTTAAGAAAATTATAGGCCACAGAGAATTTTATTACTAGGATGAACTCTGCATCCTTATAATTTAAGAAAATTATAGGCCACATTTTCTCTCCCAGCTAATCGCTAAATGAATGTAAGTAAACTTGGTAGAGAGCTGGCCAAAAGAATGGATGAATTGAAGCAAATTTAGGAGTACAGTGAATTCTTGATTATGATGTGCAGATGGACAAGTATCTAGAATTTTGGTGTTATGTTACAACATGAAACCCACTAAGTGAATTTAAAACTAGTCTGCTTCAGGTTTTGTTTCTTGGCAGGCCAAAAAAAGGTACAAATTTTGGAAGACAATTGAATCAATAAAAATATCAGATGATATTGTAATACAACTTGATTGATGAAAAGTGGAAATGATAGTATTGTTTATTTTTTATATTTACATTCGAGAAATGAAATATTATTAATGTCCACGGTGGGCCAAAGATGACCCAAGGGACTATAAAAAGGACAACAATAACTACAAGCGAACGGGCCAAAGCGCCCAACAAAGATAAATACAAGGACGCGACCCGATAAGCGGGCCAAAGGGAATGGGAAGAGAGAAGAGAGGAGAGAAGTGGGCTGCAATCCATAAGAAACAAATTGTGTGGAGTGTTCGCCAAGAAGAACGGAGAGAGAGAGAGAGAGAGAGAGAGAGAGAGGGGGAGCTGCCCTAAAGGGCGCTCTCCAACGACCCCGAACACTAGTCTCTCCTAACAGTCAAGGCCGAAGAATCTCTGCTGAAGAAATCGATGATCTGTCTCTGCCCATCACTAATCCGGAGTCCCAACGAACCATGGGTGCGTTGTCTAGTGGCCTTGCCTCTGTCTGAACGGTCCGATATGTGACGTTTCCGTCCGATATCCTCCCTCGGTCCATCTGAGCTGGTGAAGTAGGTTGTGATGGGTCGAGAGTGTGGGGGGCGAGAGCCGCCTGGAGGAGAGCTCCTTTGTCGACGAAACTGAGTCGCCTCCCTAAAGTAGAGTGCGAGACATCGCTGGTCCGGGTATCTGAAGAAGGTGGATAGAGATCGTGAGTTATCCCTGAAAAGGCAATGAAATCTGCCTCAGATCTCATAGTAGATGGGACATCGAAAAATAAAGTGATGCAAGGTTTCTACTTCTCCCAAGGAGCAAAATAGGCAAACCCGCTCCTCCCTCGGAAGATGGTGATCTGACTCAACCCAAAGTTGGTGGGAGCACACTCTGAGCTGTCCAATCGGGATCCGTATGTTATGCATCGTGTGTTGTTGGAGGTACTGTGGGGGGACTATCCAACCGTCTTGTATCTGAAGGAAGTGCTCGTGGTAGAAAGACAACTTGGGGGAAAGAGGGGCAGCGGGAGAGATCCATGTGCAACTGGTATACTGGAGGCTAATGTCCTTTCGGATCTCGTGTAGTATCTTCTCCTTATTATTCCGAGAAGGGGGGAGAGCACCCAAGGAATAAGGGGGAAGTCTATCAATCTGTATCTGAATGCTGGCCAAAAGTGTAGAGACCTGAAAATACCAGCTCCTCCGACCCCCTCGAGGGCTCAAAGAGAGGTCCATCGAGGAGCGAAGGGCAAGGTAAGGGTACCGTCTACAACCCGAGGGGGTATCTCCCAAAGTACGGACCCTGTGAAGATAGGTGATAATCAAGAAGATGATCTCGAGCCGAAGAGGAGAGGCCCCAAACTCTGCCAGGATAATAGAACGGGGGACCGTGCCCTTGCAACGAATGAATCTTCGAAGAAAAAGTGTCTGCACTCGTTCAACACGAGACCATTCAGTCGGGCCAAGACTAGGACCCCATATCACTGACCCATAGGTTATAGTTGGTTTGACCAAGGCATCAAAGATTCTCATCTTTACTGGAATATCCTGGAAATGTGCTCTGAAACAACTCCTCTCGAGCAAAGAAAGAGTTGCATACCCCTTACAAACTCGGGCCTGGGCGGCGGGTTTCAACCCAAAGGTGGGTCCAATGAAGAGAACCCCCAAGTACACGTAGGAGGTGGTGATCTCAACCTCCCGCCCCTGAAGATAGAAGTGGAGATGGGATAGAGCCTCTTTGGTAGTATTGAACACCATAACCTTGGTCTTAGAGAGGTTCACTGTCAACTGTCTCAAGGTACAAAAAGCGGCTAAAGTATCCAGATGACGTTGAAGCCCCTCAGGGGTCGAAGCTAGAAGGACAACGTCATCGGCGAAGAGGAGGATAGAAATCAGCACATGGTGGAGAAGGCAACCGTCCTCTGCCTGTGTGTTCTCTCGGATAAATGACTCAAGCTCGTCTATGAAGATCCCAAAGAGTGTCGGAGAAAGGGGGCAACCTTGTTTCACTCCTATGGTGCTGAGAATGTTGTCTGAAAGCCCTTGTGGAGAGCGAAACCGTCCTATCACTGTCTCATACAACCGCGAAACTGTTGTCAAAAGCTGTCCAGAGATGCCAACCGACCGAAGTCTCTCAAGTAGTAAATGTCGAGGTACTGTGTCAAAAGCTTTCCTGAAGTCGACAAAGCAGCAATAGACTCTCGAGGACCTGGAACGCGCCTCCTCAATAATAGCCTTGAGGACTAGGATATGATCTGTGGTCTGGTGGTCTTGCCGAAAACCAGCTTGGCCCATGGCCCTGTGTCCCTCCTCCTCCAACCTGTGAGAAAGAAGCACATCTAATGTTGTGGCATAAAGCTTGGCAAAGACATGCCCAATCATGATGGTCCTGTAATTGTTGGTTTCGTGGGGATCTCCCGCCTTATGGATGGGGTGGATGATATGTTGAGTCCAAGAGTCAAGGAAACCCGAGCAGACAGTGAGGTTGAAGAGATCGGTGAGGGGCCTAACAAGAGAGTCGATGCCATGCTTCAGAAATTCCGCCTGTAACCCATCTAAATCTGTTGCTTTGCTCGTGCAAAGCTTTCGAATAGCCTGCTTAATAAGCCCAGTAGAGAAGAGGTGGCAAGGAGGGGAAGGAACCCTAATAGGAGGTTGATTTGGGATGGTATAGAGGGATGAGGCGTGAGTGGTCCAAGAGGAAAGATTGATCCCATGGTTGACCTGGTCTCGGGGGAGGATAAGGCGCTAGAAGGATTTAGGAGAGTGGTGGAGGGAATGAATGAGATCCAGTCTACGCTGAGAGAGGAAGAGACGTTTCTTCTTCCGGAGGAGCGACTTGTAGTCTCTGTGGGAGGTGGCTATGAGTTGGGGAGAGTACCAAATGGTATGTTTCAACCTTCGGTGGGCAGACTTACAATCCTCGTCATACCAAATGTTCATGGGACAATGACCGGGGGGGCGAGGGCGAGGAGGGGGGCGGATGGTGTGGGGGTAAGAGTCCATCGCTGCCCTCCAAATAGCTTGGACTAAGAAAGCAGAACGATCGGTAGCAGTGGGGAGAGAAGACAGCCTAGGAAGAACCTGACATAAACGGTCCATGTAAGTAAAGGAATAGTAGTAGTCAAAGTCTATAGAAACCCGAGGGGTGGGAGTGGAGGAAGGGGGTGGTGGATTAATAGGGAGTGTGACAGTGGAGAAAGTGAGAGAGAGTACGAAGATGAAGCTGGTGATTATTCAAGCTCCTTGATATTGCTTCCGCTAATGCTTCTTAACATGTAACTTAATCTTAATGTTGGAAGCGAGCGCGAGCGTAAGCCGAGAGCAAGTGCAAGCGCGATTATCAAGGATGAGACGATTGAGCATGATATAATGGTTCTTAAAACCAGAGGGTTAATATGTAAGTTTCATGGATATTGGCCAGGTTTTTTGAGATTCAAAATTGGATCAAGTGGAAGTGGGGTTTGAATTCAAATTACTCCATGACATTTCTTCCAAAAGGATTTTTCCTCATTATTTTCTTCAGTTCAGAAATAAGGGATAAAATAATGGATGGAGGCCCGTGGTTTAGGGGTAAAGATGCATTATATTTAAGACCTTGGAGTGAGAATTTTTCTGTGGACACAAAAACTATTAAAAGGCTTCCAGTATGGATTAGGTTTTTGGACTTCCTTATCAACTCATCAATAAGGAGGTTTTGAAGAATATTGGTAATACTCTAGGTGAATTCATCCAGGAGGGACCAACTACTAAGGAGAGAAGGCATGTTGTATACACTCGAATATGTGTTGCCATGGATATTTCTAAACCTTTACCGTAGTCGATTAGGATTAAATCTGAATCAAGAGAATGGGATCAACAAGTGGATTATGAAAACATTGCATTCCGATGTCGCAAATGTCATGAAATTGGGCACATGGCAAGAGACTGCAAAGTGAAAATGGAGGAAGAGATGGAATTTTTTGGGCATGAGGGTAGCTTCAATTTGAAACAAGGAGACCATATCACAGGAGAAGCTAGGTCAAATCAAGGATTTTCCACTCCTAAGAAAGTGGCTAGAAAAATCCCTCTACATCATCAAATGGCAAAGGCCATTACAGTTCACTCGAATCAACCATTAGAAGAAAAAAATGATATGGGGGATGAGGAAGTACAATTCACAAGTTCAAATATAGAAGGAGCTAAAGGTGTGAAGGAAGAGGGGAAGGCAAATTTTAAAACAAAGGAAGATGGGGAGACAAATTTTAAAGCAAATGAGGTGAAGGAGGTCAAGCTTAATCTAGGTAAATCACCTTTATTATCCTCAAGTAGCTTAAAATATTCTCCTTACAATAAAAATGAAAGTAGTATGGAGTGTATTCCTTGCACTTTAGGATATCAAGAGCAGTATAGTAAAGAAAATCTTATGGAGGATATCCAAGGAAATTTAGGGTTTTCAGGCCAACATAAGAAAGTGATGACTTTGGAGGATCATCTATGCAGTTTAGAGTTTTCAGGGCAACATAAAGAAGAAAATGCTAATGAGGCTATTCCTTGCACTTTCGACTCTTTAGGGCAACATAAATCTTTAGAAGATAAGTCTCATTTTGAACAATATAAAAAAATAGAAGAGATTGATGAAGATGAGAGTGTTGGTGGGAATGGAAGAAGGAGAGGAAGGCCATCAAAGCAGGAACAAAGAGAAAAAGAAACTCAAAAGGATATTGATTTGGGAAGCCAAATAAAAATATCACAGGTGTTAACAAGAAGTGGGGCTAAGCCCACTAATAAAAATAAAAAGTGTTGATGATGAAAATGATATCATGGAATATTAGGGGTATGAATAAAACCCCTAAAAAAAGAGTTATTAAGGAATTAATAGGTTGTTATAGCCCTGAGTTTATTTTAATACAAGAAACAAAATTAAGCAGTGAGGAATGTAAGGATGCTTTTAAGAAGATTTGGAAGACAGATGATTGTTTAGCAGTTTCTTCTATAGAAGCTTCAGGTGGTATTGCAATAATATGGGACAAATGCAAATGGGATGGACAACTACTAGAAGCAAAAAGTAATTGGGTTGTTGGATTATTTTGTAGGAAAGAGGAAAACATCAAAGTTGGGGTTATAAATGTATATGCTCCAACTATAGTTACTCCTTGTGAAAGATGTTGGAAGGACCTTAGCATATTATTGTCAAATACAATAATGATTCATTGTGTTCTATGGATTCTTGGGGGTGATTTTAATATTGTTCTATCTCCTTTGGAAAAGAAGGGTGGCATTCTCCTAGCATTCTCTTGGGGGTGATTTTAATATTGTTCATCATCTATTACTAGAGGCAATCTCCTGGCAGTGTGAGCATATTTATAGAGAAGGAAATTGGGTAGCAGATAAATTAGCGAATTATGGTGTTGATCTTCATCCCGGTGAAATTCAAATTTTAGAAGGCAACTGGCCAAGTGAGATTTTATGTCTTAATCAAAATGATGTCAAGGAGCTGATTGTGGAAACATAGCACTTCGAGGAAGTTGAAGAATATATTTAAGAGAAAAAAGAAATGAAAAAACTGTGATAAAAAGGTATGTTGCAGCAAATGTAATATTTTGGTATTTTGATGGGAGTGGCCCCCAATAGAAGCCACATATAACCTATTAAAAAAAAACATGTTATTTTCTGATTAAAGTTGTTTCCTGTTACTATATTTGTCACTTTTTAAATATTCTCACTCTTATCAAAGATATGCTGTCCCAAGACTCCTATGTGAAAGATGCATGACTTATTACACCAGGAGTTCAAAATGGTATCATACCAAAATGAAAAATAGGTAAATAAATAACTCTTTCATGATATAGAGGTCATGAAGGCATTTTTCACTGTAGTGGAGAAAATCAAATGGCACTAGAGACACAGTTTAGAAAGAATTCATAAGTTGAGCATTTTTGCAAAGTTTGCTAAGAGAGGAAAATGCTTAACTATGCCTTCCTGCTTAAAATGCTTAAGTTTCAAATATTCATCTTGCTAAGTAATGCCTAGCTTACTAGCAAGCCAACTTTTAGCGACATTGACTACGCTTGGTTGAGAACATAATTTATGGAATTTAAGGATGTAATGGAGAAGACTTTATGTTAATTTTAATTTACATATTCTCTTGCTATTTTGGAGATATTTCAAGAAATTGGATTGATCATGGTAGAGCCTATTTTGGTGTTATGTTACAACATGAAACCCAATAAACTAATTTAAACTAGTCTGCTTCAGGTTCTGTTTCTTGGCAGGTCAAAAAAAGGTACAAATTTTGGAAGACAATTGAATCAATAGAAAGAATTAGTCAGGAAATTTTATAAACCAAATTTTTATTTTAAAACTTCGTTCAAAATTAACGTGTTTTTAGTCCACGAATACCTAAGATGATAGTGTAATACATCTTGATTGGTGAAAGGGTGAAATGATGGGATTGTTTATTTTTTATATTTACAATTGAGAGAAGAAGCTGGTGATTATTCAAGCTCCTTGACATTGCTTCCACTACATGCTTCTTAACATGTTATTTTCTTGCTAAAGTTGTTTCCTGTTATTATATTCCTCACTTTTTAAATATTCTTGTCCTTATCAAAGGTATGTTGTCCCAAGACTCTAATATGCCACCCCCCAACAAAAAAAGGGTCCGTGCTTTTATTTTTTGAACTTGGTAGGTGGGAGAGTGTGAGATCCGTGGGAGGCAGCTTGCCGAATGAGGACTTGACTGCCAGTGTCAATGGAGACTTGAACCTGGGCCAGCATTGTCAAAATCCCATGATTTAAGGTCTGGGCTCCAACATAGGGGCAATGTTTATTATTTTTAAAAGATATGATCTGGACTCTCAGCTGTATTCCAAGTCTTACAAAAGTCTGTCTACAAAAGAATAGTTCTGTAGCTGGCAAGTTAGTAGTACAGCTTACATACTAGATATTATTGACTAGAAAGGTCAGCTGGATAACACAGCCAAATTGCAGTTAGATGAGAGCATCCGTAGCTTGTGATGAAGGGAAATTTAGAGACTTAGGGGCTAGCCTGGTAAGGGGAGCCCTTGACAGACTTCATAAGGATTTTCATGAACAAAAGCAGGGCTATTATTCTTGCTACTGATAGATATTTACTTATTTTAACCATGATTCTTGGCATGTGTAATAACGTGAAGAGGCTTGAGAAGCCAATATCATTATAAGTGGAGTTGTATTCTGGGGATCTAAAATTTGGAGGACCATAAGTGTCTTAATTAGAACTAGAAGTATATGCTATGATGTATTGTTCTTGGGTGTTGCAAACTACTCATGTCCCTTGCCAAATGGTACTCTGCTTCCCTTTTTGTTGGAAGGAACAACACAAAACTCGGAATATTTGGAATTATTAAGTGTCCTTAATTTCTATAAACTAGCATAGAGGCTTAGGAGACCTGAAGCTAATAGCCTTCCATCACAGAACCTTCTCTCAAGTTGTTTGTATTCTCCTCTCAAGTTATTTGTGTTTTTGAGTTATTGACTGAATTGCTTTCACAAGTATGATTATGCGGTTTAAGAGGGTTAATTTGGAAAGGATGAAGCAAAAGAATATTTGCAAGCATTTCAGGACACCAATTGAGTCTTCTATGGTATGCAATGCTAGACAACAAATCATTATTTGCTTAATATGGGTGTCAGCAATTCTTGAATAAAATGTTCCATCATTTTGAGTGCTAGAAGTTGGGTACCTACTTGATTCTCAGTTTGTGTTGCACTTGGATTGCATGTATGGGCTTTGCATACCAGAGGATGCAGTAGGCTGTGAGAGTCACTTCTGATGAGGTCTTTGCTGAATGTCTCAATATATATGATCTCTAGAATGGTGTATGAATTGTGAATTTTAAACTAATTATGCATGGCATGCTAATTAACATCACTATCTAGTGCATGAAATCTTTAGGGTGGTATATGAAAAAGTGACAATATCAATAAGACATGGGAACTTTTAGCAGAGGCCTTGACATACGTATGTACATAGATTTCTGCATGCCTTCAATTGCATGCATCTATGGATTGCCATGAGATTTAAGGTCTTTGGATTGTTGCTATTGCTTCAGATGGCATGATTGTGAAAATAGTCCAATGAAGACACTGGACTAATATAATGGTTACAAGTGAAAGATGTCCCACTTGTACAAATAATTTTGATGCACTAGAAAATTTGATAAGTTGTGTCTGGTCCATAGATGGCCAAAGTAGGCCAATGGGACTCGTCAAGAAGAGCTATTACAATGCATTGTAGCAACCAAAAATTACTATGAAAATAAGTTGAACTCAAAAGAAACTAGTGTAAGTGGAACAACTGTATGGCATTAAATTACAGCCTTGAGAGTTGGACCCAAAATGGATAAACACTAACATGCTAAAAGTAATGATGAAGAGAGAGCCAGCAGTCAAGGTAAAAGAGAGGAAGAAAGGAGCTCTGAGTGGATTCAAGCGCCAACACTAATTTGTAGTGTTATGTAAAGTAGAAGCACAGCCGTCATCAACACCAACTATTTGAAAAGGGCCAACACATGATTTAATGATGTTTCCAAGATAATGACGAGGACTAAGGCGGTTTGGTTGGCTAATCCTAAGAGATGGACTTCAACCCATTGGGTGTCTTCTAGCATGTATGGCCATTGAACCAATAGAAGAAGATGGGAAATTGATAAGTTGCATCTGTTTGCAACTCCTCAATATGTGGGTGTAGCCAAAACCCTATGCTAGAGAATTGTAGTTTTGTCCCATGGTGTGCAAGAAAGAAAAAGAGAAATAACTAAATCCCTACCAGCCTCTCTTGTATGCAGACAAGGGTGCACAAATATGTCATTAACATTTTGAAGAGTTGTAGTTTCAAATGAACACTTGTCACCCTTGAGAACAGAGATAGAGTGAAACAATGAGGTGATTAGTCGAGTAGTAGTCAATCTTCCTTGTAATAATTGACATCGAAGAGTGATAGCTTCCCAAAGGCACAGAGGCAAGCATCTTTGGTTGGGATAGCTGAAAAAAGTGGTAAACGATCCACCTAATCCTCTATACAAGCAACAATATCTCCCTCAAATCTCAGGATAAACAGGACACCCAAAAATGTCATTTGTTTCCAACTTCTGAAGACCAAAGATGACATACCCTATCCTCTCGAGGGATATGTTTTTCTATCTCCACTTGCAACTGATGTGAGCACACTCTAAGTTGACCAAGAGAAATCCTAAGGCTGTGTCCAATGCCATTGGCTATAATGAGGACACTTAATAATTCCATTCTCAATCCTCATGAAATGTTTAGTTTAGAAGGACAACTGAAGAATAAGAGGCTGAGATGGAGTGACCTAAATTATCTGAATATATTGTTGATAAGCATAATCTCTGACTGCTTGATTGATCACCCTCTTCTCAGGAAGGAGGGGTAGGAGCATTTAAAGAGCATTTGAATGAAGGTAATGGGTCTATGCAGATGCAAATTGATTGAAGAGAAATAACTTCAGAGTACCATCCACAATGATGATCAGAAATGATCCTAGCGGTAATCCATTCTAAGGAGCAGAGTGCCAAAGAGTGAAGGAGTCATGTCAAAAGTATTAAATAGTAAAGTGGGGGAGTCATGCATGAGGCATTGTTGTCAAATAATCTAAATCGTACTAAGACATCGACCTGAATACTGTTGAGGGTCTTTACAAAGGTTTGAATTGTCATTGCATATCACAAGTGTTCGTGTTCGGGACACAATAATAGTTGAGCATTTGATACTTTTACATAGATTTTGTGCTTGAGAAGGCATGCGAGTCATCTATAAACCTAAAGTTGATTTTTGGCTATTGGGTTGTGTTATTGCTGATGGCAGAACTGGCCCTTACCAACCATGCAAGAATGAATTGATGTACTATAGATAATCTGGTGCCAAAAATATAAGATTAATGTTTTGCTCTTGAATAGAATTGGCTACAATAACTATGTATGAGTTACTGGTATTCAACCATATATTATCTGATGCACAAAATATTGAGATTAATATTTCAGTCATCAATATAAGTGTCTACAATAACTTACTATTCAACTTAAATGCATATTGAAGAGCAAGATGCACTAAAATAACTGAAGCAGCCACTTGAACATGCTGAAAAAACATTCCAGAGCATTTGCATGAAAATAATCAAGCATGTTCAAATAAATTTGAATTTTCAAAATATCAGAGGATACCAATTCTTGAGCAGGACTCTGTGTCTGAATTTATAAACAGGTGGTTCTGGATGGAACTTTCTTGTCCAGGTAAAATTTTATATAAAGCATGATTGTTGTTGACTCATAGGTACCTGTAATGAATGTTTTTTATATTGGCTTGTTTTTAAAGAAAGAAGAAACAGATGGAAAGCACAGGTGGAAGTCCCTCACTTCTATTGTTACCTCTCGTCTCTTTATGCTCTTTCCAAGTTACTAGTCAAGCACAACCATAAAAAAATCTTCAGTCTAATCTAGTGGACTAGCTTATCCTATATCTCCCCTCTATTTATGTCTGTAAGGAAATTTGTATACCCCTTAAGAGTCTAATAAGCAGCTTTACTACACTGCTTGAGTGCATTAACTACTAGTTCTCTTGAGATCAATTTATTCTATTTTTGGTGTGGGTTTAGACTTCAAGTGCTAAGTTACTAGTCAAGCACAACCATAAAAAAATCTTCAGTCTAATCTAGTGGACTAGCTTATCCTATATCTCCCCTCTATTTATGTCTGTAAGGAAATTTGTATACCCCTTAAGAGTCTAATAAGCAGCTTTACTACACTGCTTGAGTGCATTAACTACTAGTTCTCTTGAGATCAATTTATTCTATTTTTGGTGTGGGTTTAGACTTCAAGTGCTTTGTTATCGGAAATTTGTTTTATGAATCTACCTTATAGTACATTTTTGAATTGCAGGTACTGGTGTTCATGGGATGCAGTATTGTGTAGCTCCTCCCTTTGTTTCTGGACAGCAACCATATATCCAGTCTGCTCCTGTTTCACATCTTCCTAATACATTACAGCCATCACCAGGTGTGCGAACTCCAACATCACTGCCTGGGATTCAAATTCCCCAGGGTATTGTTGCAGGGCCAACTCTTCAGAATGGTAGTGGCTTTGGCAGCAATGGTATTTGGGTGGGTGGGAAAGGTGCAACTGGAAACTTTCAGCAGTAAGGACACTGTAGAGTGCCAAGCAATTATACTCCTAAATGCTAAGTTATATGTTTCTGCTTGATGACTAATCTGATTTGTAAATTTTGTACAAAAGAGAGCTTGTGGCCGTCTTGTGCTTGTGTTTGCCAGGGGAAAAAAATATATTATGGTTCTCTATTTTATTTTTTTAATTGGATATAATACAGAGATATCTTGATGTAGCATATAAATACATGGTGGTGAGAGCAGATACAGTAAGCTTTGCCTGGTGAATATGTGTCTTAGATAAAAGTGACATGGAAACTGATGATTAAATCTTTTAAGATGATGCTATGCTCGTCATAAGTCCTCATCAATTATGGGCAAAGTTGTATGCTGTTAATACTTATCTAGTGCATATATAATTGATATCCTCCCTGTTTTTGTTATATTCACGGATGCTGGATCAGGAACAAAAGAAACAAAGGTAACTTGGAGGCCTTTCTGCCTTAAATCAGTAATTTAGAAAAATAAAAATAAAATAAAATCCACTCAGCATTTTGACATGCAAACAATTGTCAGTTAGCAGGCATGACAGACTTTTGCTGTAGACTGTATAATTATATATTATACTCACTGCATCTTGAAATAGCAATTTAAAGGAGAGGTTTATCCCACTGACAGGCCGTTGTCATTATATACAAATAGCTACCCTACTGCAAAAGAAAGATTGCAAATCATCATTTTAGGTTATTCATTTTGGAAGTTTTGTAAGAAAGCATTATTCATCACATTGTCTTTTAAAATTTCTTCAGTGTGTTTTTAACTACATAGTTCCATACTTTGTTTACTTTTCTTTTTTCCTGCACATTTTTCGAATAAAAAAAAATTGCTTGCCTTTTTGGTAACAAATCTTCACAAGAATTAGAAAAGTGCCCTAAATTTATTTCAGTGCAAGGTGACCCAATGATTGAAATACTGTGGTATCTTGACACAATGGAAAATTACTAGGCAGATCCGGCTTCAAATTATTTTATGGCAATTGTTGTATTGACAACCCAACAGCAGATTTTAATTGCCTTGCGCACTAGTGAAACCATTCAATGCCCCGCCTATATATGGTTTTTTGTCTAGCGAATTTACCATTTTACCTTCTGCAATGCATTTCTTGATGTTCTGTTATTATTTTGTCCAAATTCAATAATTTTCGAAGCTAAAGGAAGTGCATCAATCTTCTTACCTATCCTGCTTTTTGTCCTATCTAGTAAGTTATGGCGATCATAAAGATGAAAGTATTATTTGTTTGTCAACTAGGGCTAAGGAGCAGGGGTTGAAGTATGATTATATATATTTTAAGTAGTGAAGAGATTGATTTTTTTTTTGTTTTAAACGAATGAAGATATTGTTTTAAAAAAATAATGAAGAGATTGATTTTTTTTTTTTTTTTAAAAGGAACGAAGAGATGGATATTTTTAGTGACCAAAGCATTCATGGAAAATTCAAAGATTTGGAGATCTTAATCTCGTCTTGGTTTATTTTTTAATTTCATTGATGTACAATGTTCGTAAATATCAAAATTTAATTTTAGACAATTTTATGCAAGTATTAAAATTATTTTATTTTATTTTATTTTTGACAATAATTTAGACAAATATATTAATTTTAATTGATCTAAAGATTAAACGGCCTCAATTACATCATATTATGACCTTCTTGCCATGGTATTTCAACTAGCCACATATTGATATTATAACACGCAATTGTATGTATATTCTTGCCATGGTATTTCAACTAGCCACATATTGATATTATAACACGCAATTGTATGTATATTACTTGGCAAGCTGAGGTTCCTAGCCACATATTGATATTTTAACACGCAATTGTATGTATATTACTTGGCAAGCTGAGGTTCCTAACCGCATTATCCTCGTTTGATATGATAATTATAATTTGTTAAACAAAGTGAAAGCAAACGAGTGTATCTAATTCTGAAAAGGCATGTTACAGTGAACATTTTATATATATATATATATATAATTGAATTATCTTCAGCGAAACCTTTGTCAAGCATGGCATATTCGCAGAAGAAACTCGTGACAAGACTGATCCAAAAAATATCAAAAGAAATCTAATTACTTAGCATTTCAGAGCAAGGAGGGTTTGTGGCGGAGTGTTGTATTACACATCTATCTCATCGGGTAAGCACATTTTTTGTTCTCTTTCGATTTATAAAACAATTTAAGTAGATAGGAGAAATACGTGGACATATAGTTCATTCATTCAACACCCCAGTTGCAAGTTCCACTAGCTTTTAGCTAGAACAAAAAATTTGAAAAGGGTTTTAGTCACCCTCAGAAAAACATACGACAAAAACAACAACGCAAAACATACGACAAATATTTTCCCATCACAAAACAGTGAGGGTCGAGTCTGTTTCAACGGGTTTGCAGTGGAGGAGGGTTTGCATAGATATATATACACAAATTTGTTCAACGGGTTTGCAACAGAGGAGGATTTGCAAAGCAAGGAGGGTTTGCGACGGAGGGTTTTATTATATATATATTTCATCGGATCAATAGTATAGGGGGTTCGGCAAGGGTTTGCAGAGCAAGGAGGGTTTGCAGAGCAAGGAGGGTTTGCAAAGAAGGGTTTTATTACACATCTATTTCATCGGATCAATAGTATAAAGGGTTCGACAATGGAAGAAGGGAAGCAACAATTGCAAGAACCGATATATGTCAATGAGAAATAGTACTGGAGGATATTAAGGCATCGACAAGCTCGAGCAAGGGCAACAACAATGAAGAGGACATATCGAAAAATAAAAATAAAAAATATTCTACCACATAAACAGGTGGAGAATAAGGAACAATCAAAGGCACTAACCATCATCAAACGAGGAGATCAATTAGCCCAACAGAGGGGACAAAAGAGAGAAGATAAAAGAAACGAAGGCAAAATGACAACACAAGAGAATACAGAAGGAAAAACAAGCGAGGAGAAAAAAATTAGAAATAATCGCAAGAAAGCATTCAACATGGAAAATGGAGGTCACCAAAATGAGTTTTTAGACGAGGAAGAAACTTACAGTCCCACAACCACACCACTCATGTGGGCACCAAGACTTTATGTGCAAGAGCTAATGAAGATGAAAGAGAAACTTGAAAGCATGGAAAGGAGGGAGAAATTAAGAGATACTAAATCAGATGAGGTTATAAACACCATTCGGAGGCTGGAAAAGGAAAACAACCAACTCAAGGAGCAAGTGTCAAAGCTACAAAACCTTGCAAACATGGGTCAACGTGAATGGCATGTCCTCAAACAAGCCATCCACCCCCAATCAATGATGCAATAGAGGTGGAAAAAATAAATGCAAATCAAATAAAAGAGGTACGAGAAACACTCCAAAACATGGAAACAAGAGAAAATGAGCTACGAAATGAATTAGCAAAGGCAAAGACATGGTCTCAAGTAGTAAAAGAACCAATCAATCAACAAAAAGAGTTGATAGAGAAGCAAGTAAAAATTCAAATAACATAAGAGAAAGAAAGACATGAGAAGTTATCAAATATAATCATCAAAGGGTTGAAATATTATGGGGATAGGGAAGACACAAATCATTTAACCAGGGACTTCTTGTCAGATCGATTACAATGGAAAGGTCAGATAAAAAAGCAAGCAAAATTGGCAGGCTGAGAGAAGGAGGCAGAGATAGGCATATTCGGGTCACATTGATGAGCTACGAGGATAAAACAAGGTTACTAAAAAACAGAGGCATGCTGAGAGGGTCACAATTCTATTTAGATGACGACCTAACATTTTTACAGCAGGAAGAAAGAAATAAGGAATGGGAAAAGGTGAGGGCAGCAAGGAATGAAGGGAAACATGCATATTTAAGAAATGGAAAGGCATACATCACATCTAAACAAACCCAAAACAAATAGGGAGTATGGCCCGCCTAGGAACATCTTACGATGGTAAGTTGGAACTGTAGAGGTTACCCTTGGAGAAGAGGACCCGGGTTAGGGCCCATTGCTAGAGATAAAGATATAATCATACTGATGGAAACACATGAACACGATGGATGTAGGACTCCAGAATTTGTGGGATACAAAAAAATAGCAATATGGAATAAAGCAGCGGAAAATGGCAAAGGGCATGGGGGTATTATGGTTTTAATAAAAGAGGAATGGGATAGGGTCATTAAAATTGAAAAACAAGATGAAAAAAACAAGTACATCTGGATAAAGATCCTAGAAAATAAGTCAGTTATTAGCATAGCAACATGTTATTTTGCTCCCAAGAATTCTAAATTCTATAAGAAACATGACCTTAACAGAGAAGACCCATACTCCTCCCTAAAAAGAGACATTTCGATATACAGTAAGTTGGGGGAGATTATATTAATTGGAGATTTCAATGCAAGGACAACAAATAAGCAAGCTAACATTCTAGAAGGTAGCGAAGATATTGAGATTAATCCTCTTTGGATGCCGAAGAGGAAAATCAGCAAGTGGACCAGGACTTCAGAAGATGAGCATGGGGCTATCACGCAATATGGAGAAGAGTTGTTAGGCCTCTGCAACATACACAACTTGATTATTTGCAATGGGATGAACAAATGGAAAAATTCAGGAAAGTATACATGCAAAACATATAAGGGACAAAGTGTAATAGACTATGTAATATGCTCACAAAATTACATACCAAAAATAGAGGAGCTAGAAGTGGAAGATTCTCCAGTGGAACTTAAGTCAGATCACAACCCAATTGTTATGAAACTTCGAATGCATGGAGACAAACCAAGGGAAAAACACTTGCAAGGCAATCAAAATAAATATCCTCACAAGGGAAACATTCTCTTAACAGATGAAAATCGATAGAATTTTAGAGCAGTATTAAATAACAAGTTACAAGAAAGGGAAGAACTACCTCACAGTAGTAGAGATTACAGTAAGAGTGAATGGTTAATGCACGTTATCCAAGAAGCTCTAAACAAATGCAAGAGAGCTAAACCTAAAAAGAAAGAAAGGAATAGCTTCCCAACCAACCCATGGTTCGATGAAGATTGCAAAAAAGCGCGAAGATTACTAAAGGAACCAACGGGTAAAACAAGAGCAAACAAAAAAGCATATGAGAAACTAGTAAGGGCAAAAAAAGAAGAATACACTAGAACAAGGAGGAAAGAATTGATTTACTTAGGGAAGCATGAACCAAAGAAATTTTGGAAGGAACTAAGCGTGAAAAGGATGCAAACTAAAAATAGCATAATAGTTAATCAATGGTTGGAGTATTCAAAACAATTGTATCAGCGTAGTAACCAGCAGGAGACACCCCCTACTATCATTGTCAAGAAAGAACTTTTCACAAATGAAGACATTATTCAAGGGATAAAAAAGTTAGCAACTGGTAAAGCCCATGACATAGACAATCTTCAGGCAGAGCATATAAAATGGGGGGTAGATATTCTGGCACCGCAGATCAAAGAAATTTTCAATGAGGTCATACAAAATGGCTTCCCTACCGAGTGGACAACTAGCTTGACCATTCCTTTGTTTAAAAGTGGAGATGTAAATAATCCCTCAAACTATCGAACTATCATGATCAACCCTCTCTTTGCAAAGTTGTTTGGGAGTATGATAGAGCGTAGGATCAACATATGGGAAGAAGAAAAGGGAAAGAGAGCAAAGGGGCAAGCATGTTTTAGGCCCAAGCACTCAACTATTGATCACTGTATCACGCTTAGACACATAGTGGAAAAAATATGGGACAAAAAAGAGGAGGCTTTTTGTTGTTTTGTAGACTTCAAAAAGGCATTTGACACAGTGCCAAGGAAAAAATTATGGAGCAGAATGGAAGAGCTAGAGGTTCCAATTCACTACAGGGCAACAGTTCACAGACTATATGAGCATGTAAAGGCTAGAATCAGAACACATGAAGGGTTATTTGAATGTTTTGGTAGTGACATAGGTGTCAAACAAGGTTGCCCTCTATCTCCGACCTTATTTGGGTTGTACATTGACAAGTTAGAAGAATGGATAAACAAATTTGGGGGAGAGGGTGTGCACTTAGCCAAATATGTGGTAAAACTCCTCATGTATGCAGACGATGTAATTCTTGTGGCCAAAACAACCAAAGATCTAGAAGATCACCTTCGAGCTCTAGAACTCTTTTGTAAGGAAGTTGGGATGCAGGTGAACATGAGCAAAACAAAAATTATGATTTTTTCAGCAAAAAGAAGAAGCAACAACTCGAATTTCAGTTTGCAGGAGAACCACTTGAGGTAGTAGTAGAATACAAATACCTGGGCATAGAATTTCATGACAAACTTAATTGGAATACATGTAGGATGAAAAGAACTCAAAGTGGTTGGAGAGCACTATATGCACTTCAAAACAGGTGTAGGAATGCCGAGTTGTGGGATTGGAAGACCACCAAGGTCTTATTTGGCCTACTTGTTACACCGGTTTTGTTGTATGGTTGCGAGGTGTGGGCTAGTGGCACAACAAATGCAAAATGGAGGCAAATAGAAAGGATTCAAAAATATCTAATCATAAATTTTCTCAAAATTAAGGCCACAACCCCTTATGAAATTATTCTAGCTGAAACTAGAATGTTCCCTTTAGAAGCAATTGCTATGACCAAGTTGTTATGTTACTTGAAAAAAACTAAAACAATGAAAAACAACAGATGACCTAGGGCAGCTAGGGACAAAGAGTTGCATGGACGAAAGAATACATGGATGAAACAAAATCAGAAATGGATGAAACATTGGGAAATCAACATAAATGAATGCTCAAATGTCAACAAAGATAAAAAATTATGTGAATGAAAAGTTTAGAAGTGGGAGAGGGAAGAAAGTAGAGAGGGGAGGGCTCTGGTCCCTCCCCCGCTCCCCCTCCCATGGCTCCCCGGTTCCTCGCCCAGCCCTCGGCTCAACCTGTGTCATCCCTCCCAGGGAGTGGTTGTTTGCGGATGATCTCCGCGGGGGAGATCCTTCTCCACTATCCGCGCCCCTCCCGGCCGGCTAGGGTTTCCTTGGTTATTTTTTCGGATCGGTGCTTCCCAGGGATCCCTGTTTGGTTGGGGATCCCTTCCCTTTTTCCCTCGTGCTTCCCCCGGGGTTTTTTGCAGGTTATTCGCATGGATCTGGTCCCCTGCGTTTCTCGGTGCGATGGAGGTGACGGTTTAGGGTTTGGACAGCTTCCCCCTTTTTCTTGTGAATCCTCAACGAGCTCTGTGCTTGGACGGGATTCTTGGTCCCTGCTGCTGGGATCCTCTTCTATTTTCCTGAGGCGGGTTCCTTATGGTGCAACTCTCTGGTCACTTCCTAATGGGCTGGATCCTCTCTGTGCTAGCTGTCAGCTTCCTGCAGGATGGCTCTCGCTGAACGGAATGTTTTCCCGATGGGCGGGATGGTTTCTCCATAGGGCGAGATCTGCCAAATCCGTCAGTTTTCCTGCGAGGCGGGATCCTTTCTTTTCTGCTGGTTTCTCAGATGGCAAGATTTCCCTATTGCTTCCCGCTAGGCGGGACTGTTTGTTGTGGTTTTGATCGCTTCTCGCGAGGCGGGATTTTATTGTAACGGTTTTTCTTTGCATCCCGCTCGGCGGGATCTTCTCGATGGTGGTTTTTGGCTACTCCCGCTGGGCGGGATCTCCAAAACTACTTTCTTTCTTATTTGTTTGTTTCCCGCCGAGAAGGATTGTTTCATGCTTATCGTTATCGCTGGGCGGAATTTCTCTTTTGGTGTTCAGTTTCAAGGGATTGATGCCCTAGGCCCATTGCTTATGTAATCAGGTTTTGGGATCCTTGTTAAAACCCGCTCTAAATACAAACACTACTTACCAAAAAAAAAAAAAAAAAGTTTAGAAGTGGAATGTGGAAAAATGCAAGTAGGAAAAGACAATATTATATTGCAAAGTAAAACCCAACGTATGACCACAAGGAAAAAGCGTATATAGGCACTGAAATCAAGTGGAAGGAAAAAATCCTCATTGCTTAGATAAGGACTAGCTCTCATAGGCTTAGATGTGAAACAAGGATATGGACACTGCCCAAAGAACAATGTGAAGAAAGGATATGTCCTTTATGCAGCACAAGGGTAGTAGAGACAGAGGAACACTTCATCTATAAATGCTCGAGTTTTTCAGATATCCGTGGCAAATACAAAGAAACACTTAGAAACGGGTCTATGGCAGAGTTATTTGAAGATAGTATAAAAAAAGTTGGGGAATTGCTAACCCAAATCAGCAGGATAAGGAACAACCTTCTCAAAGATATTAAAGATAATATGATATGATTTGAGTAGTTGTACTTCTATACTTAAGGTCCCATAGACCATATTTGGGTCTCGTGGACGTAATTAAAATCTTTATATATATATATATATATATATATATATATATATATATATTTGTTTGTGGTTAATGTTATCCAATTTATTTTAAGAGTTATTAATAAGAATACCTCACTTTACTACTTTACTTTTGTTGTGCTAAACTTTTTTGAATAAAAAGAAAGAGACTAAATACTTTGAGTGCACAATTGGGACCTTTGGTGAGGATTTCAAGAAATCTGTTGTAGAACTTCATGGATTTACATTTAAGAAAACGTTTATGTATGTTGTCATGAATGAACAAATCGCATGTTTTGGTGTATGAATGTATATGCACTATTGTGTACATACAAAGTGTTTGTAATAAGTTGTTATGCAATGTTATACGTGCACTCAGGAAAATATTTATGATAATGTGTACATGACATAGTGTTGTAATAATATAATATAATAGTGTTATAATAATATTAATGTAATAGGGTATTTTTAATGTTTTAAGTAAACAAATAGTTTGGAGGTGATGGGGGAGTTGTCAACTGCCTATGGATCTTGTCATGTCTATAAGTATACATCTATGTAAGGGATGCCTGAGAGAGAGAGAGGTGCGTATAAGTTATTGTTGTATAAAATATATTGTCGATAAATTGTTTGTTGGAATAAGATGTATTGAAGATATTTGTTGTGCAAGATACATGTTGTGTGTGTGTGTGCAGTGTATCCATTTGTATTTGCAAATATTGACATTGTATATTTATTTAAGTGGTAGTGGAATTGTACTACATTGTGTTGTATTCTATTTTTACATGTGGCTTTTATTAGGGGTCACTTTCATGAAAAATATCAAAACATAACATTTGCTATTAGGTAAATTAGACCATATTCAACATGCATTTATATCATATTTATTAATCGTCTTTGTCAAAATTTTATGTCTCTTATAACAATTTCTTGATGCCATTTTTATTTAGAGATAAAATCTCCCTTGACTACTTTTAAAATTGAATTCTCCAAGACAAAGACCAACATTGCAATTGGTTAAATTATTTGCTATATTCTTTCCTTATCTCTAGATATGTTGACACATATTGCAATCGTTGATTGATATAAAAATAATGTTATTGTTGTCTCAATATCCACATCTAATTTTAATCTTTGTAAGAAATTACCTAGCCTCCACGTAGTTGATAGTTGAAGTTCCATATGATTCTAGGTGAGGAGAAATTTTCTTTCATTATTCTAAAAAACACCACCTCCATTGGCTTTTCCGGTTTTCCTTATTTGATGCATCATCAAAATTTATTTTAATGAATCCAACTTTTGGACATTTCCATTTTATCATTGCTTGACACATATTCTATGTGTGAACTCCATTGCTACATATGATCTTTCTATGAACATTTTAAATCTTGTAACCAAGAGGCAACCTTATTTTTTACACACTTGGGACTTCTGATGATAAGCACCTAGCTTGTAAACATTCTACTAAAGAGGCAATAATAGAATTCCAAACTCGGGCATTATTTTTGTTAAAAATTCTATTGTTCCTTTCAAGCTATAGATTCCAATAAATAATGACAAAACCAGTCTTCCATAGAATACATAATGCTCTATATTTGAAAAAATTAACCCAACATTTTGTCAACTCCTTAAATGTTGATGGAGATACCCAATTTGATCTCATGATTTTGAAAAGCAACCCTTTGTTGGTGTAATCAAAGTGACAATGAAGAAGTAAATGCTTTGATGTTTTCAAATCCTTATTATTATGCAAGGCACATCTAAATGATCCATTATATCCTCTTCTACATAGACTCATTTGTAAGAATTTTGCTTTGGATTGCTAATCAAAAGAATGTTGAAGCCCTATGGAGGGCCTCAAGTGATCAAACATTCTTCCAAGAAATCTTTTGGAGTAGGAAATTCTGATTGCTCTAAAGCCTTGTATACCAACTTGACTAAGTAACCATTATCTTTTGATAGATTTCATACCAACCATCTTTGTAAAAATGGGTAAATAGAACTTTCTAATAATAATTTGAAGCTCCCATGCTATTTGTTTGAAGTTGTCTCTCTCAACTAGGTTGCTAAAAATCTAAGATTTGGAATTGTTGCTCATATCAATGCAAATTTTGATCTTTGAAAAACACGATAAACATGTCGAATCCAACACTTTCATTTTGGATTAGAAATAAGAGAATTAGTATTTAAGTAAGCATTATACCAAAAGCTTGCAGAATTCAAATCATTGAGTGACCACCTAATATTTTGTTGATCAATTGTAAATTGTTTGATACAAAGTTCCATGTTGTAGAGATCTTGATAGGGTTCCTTTTCTTCACAATTATTATTTTTTATTAGGTAAAGATCAGGTTTTGAAAGGGATGTTCCCTTTTATAATGCTTTCCCTTGTATTCCCAAAATTTAGCATTTGTACTCTATTTCATTTACAATTCAAATCAAAGTTGATCAATACTCCTTTCTTATTAGCTTAGCATTTATAGTTCTAGCCAAAATTATGCTAAACCCACTTGAATCAACTTAACAGTGCCTCCTACCATTCTATTTTTGGAATCTTCACTTAATCTAATTCAATCTATTTTGTAAATTTTTCTGACCACTACCATCCATATTCTATTTTTTGAAGCATATATATTGGTAACTAAGCATTTCCACCCCTTGTTGATGATTTCCACTGTCATTTGATCTTTGGATTTTTCAAAATTTTCCATCTGTATGTCTTTATTTGCCCAAGCTATGAGTAATCCTCCAGAGGTTCCCTTTGCTTCTACCTTAAACCATTGGTGGTTCTTCCATATAACTCTCATTATTCTCTCATTTTTTCCCACTTAAATTTGTTTCTTTAATTGTAATAGGTTTAGTTTCCTGATTTGAATGAAAGACTTGAACAGTCTTAGTGTAACAAGGGTGTTTAGTCCCCTGATGTTCTAGGAGATCAAATATATTTTTGAGGACGAGATTTGACAATGCCACCACCTAGCAATATTGTCATCTGCATTTCATTAGCCACTTTTTTATCTATCTCTTTTTCTAGTTTGTTGGCCTACTTTGGTCACTTTGATCACTTTTTTGTTTGCCTACTAAAAGCTTTTCCTAGCCCATGTTTGACTTGATCTTCTATCTTGATCTTTTGGTTGATGACATATCAACTCTAGTATTTATCATACTTCCTTCTATCACTACAATATTACCTTGGGCTTCCAGTTCTACCTCTAGTTGATATTCTTGAAAAAATCTACATTACCTTGGGCTTCTTGTGTTTTGCTCCATATTAACTATTTCCACTTCTTCAATTTGATGGCTAATTACCACCCTTGGGTCTTCCTTCACCTCGGTTGAAATATATTTTTCTTTTGTTCTTATTTTATATAAGGCTCTTGTTATAGTAGACTCTACCTGCAAATTATCACTTCATTACCAACCATGGTCTCTTCTCCTTTGCTATCTAAATCTCTCCTATTGAATGCTACTTCTTTATCCCCATTTTAGCAAGTTATTATTTCCCGCGCTTTCCATTTCTTGTCAAAAATTGAGGATTGGCTAATTTTTCTTTGATCACCCAATTGGAAGGCGCTTGATTAGTTTGTTCTCTCATCTCTTGGGTATTTTTTATGAATTTTTGCACGACTTCTTCCACTTTATCATAGTTCTCTTGGGTATTCCTTATGAATTTTTGAACGTTTTCTTCCATTTTATCATAGTGAAAAGCTAGATGACCTACTCAAAACGGTTTTTGCAATGAGAAGGAAGGTTTTCATAATCTACCTCTTGGAAGTGTGTGCTTGCCTTCGACTTCAAGGTGAGCTTTTGGGGAAGTGGGTTGCTTATGTCTAACCTAACACAAATCCTTGCATAGACTACTTTGGAGTGTTGCTCCATGGTGGGTTCATAGTCGATGAATTCTCCCATGGAGTTTCCGATGTGCCTTAGTGCTCCTGGGCTCTAATATTCAATAGGTAATCCATACTTTCTGACCCAAACAGGGATAATACCTATTTTTACTTTATTTGAATCAAATCCTGTCGACCATTGTCTGAGATAGAGCACTACATTCTCCTTGAATCATGTTTTTCTAAGGACATAATCATGTCTTCCATGGCTATGATGATAGCTTAGAAGAATACTCTAGGGAGTAAAGTAAAGTCTACATGCCCTTTGACTCTCCAATTATCCATGGTCCATTTTTTTATAGCGTAACCCCATCCAAGGACCTAAAAAATTCTCAATCACGCTTGTTTTCATTTTCTCTAGCCAATTGTCCATTAGATCATCACCAAAGGGGATTTCCATATCTTCCTTGCTTCTATTTTTTGGAGTTGGTCAATTATGCATTGATGACCTATTTTGACCTCAGAGCTTCACTACCCATGACTACTTTTCTCTTTGAAACTTATTGCTTCTCATTGTTTTCCATATTTCTTCATCCAATTTATTCCTTACATTATGGATTGCAATTTTTTGAATAGTAGATTGCATGACAGTTGAATCCATGGTCTCCTTGAAAACTCCTTATCTTGTACATGCTCTACTAATACTGGAAATTTTGACTATCTGCAAAAGAACATAAATAATAAGCTTTTTTCAACACAGAATCGAACTCTAGCCAATCACAGATCTTTAGATACTGACCTTCACACTATATATTTCAATTGACAAATCCACAAATTTTGGCAACCACTCTTCAAACCTTGCATCCATGGCCTCCTTGCAAACCCCTTATCTTGTATAGGCTCTACTAATACTGGAAATCTTGACTATTTGCAAAAGAACATAAATAATAATCTTTTTTCAACACGGACTCAAACTCTAGACAATCATAGATCTATAGATACTGACCTTCACACTATATATTTCAATTGATAAATCTACAATTTTTGGCAACCACTCTTCAAACCCTTGCTAATTTTTTTTCTCTTCCAAATTCAAAAATCGCTCCCAAAAACAAAGGAAACCCTAACCCTCCTACAACTTTTAGGGTAAAGCATTGGTTTTTGAAAGGGTCCTAATCCCTTATGCAGTGGTTTGAACTTGGATCTCCTGGATAAGAACCCAAAGACATACCACTATGGTATCCCAACAGGGATAATTTTTCTTAACAATTTTTTTTTTGATTAATGGTGAAAAACAAGGTTTTGAAAGGTCCTAGAACCTTTTACATTATAGGAGGTAGAGAAATATAAGACTAATTAAGCACAAACTAACATCCAAGGCTAAAAGAAACAAAAATTAAACTAAAACAACCATCCAAAAGCAAAGATCAACCCACCACTCAATAGGGCATAAAGGAGAACAACAAGATGCATATAAAAAACTCCAAACTTAGAGAGCAAGGATGAAGGCAAAACACCAAGCATATTCCTTGAGAATGGTAACCACAAGGGAGCAAAAGAGCCAATCCCCCAAAAAACACCCCCCAAAGAGAGGATCACTAGAACACAACTAAGATCTCATCCAAGCAAAAAGATAATAAAAATACCTATTGGATATGTAGGCCCAATGCTTCCAAAGCAAAAATTGTCAGTAATCGTGAAGGAAAATTATCTTCCCAAATTTTGAACTAGCCACTATCCACCCCCAAATTGGCCATAACATCAACAACCTGGTTACCTTCCTTATAAATATGCTCAATTTTAACTTCTAACATATCTTCCAAAATATTTGATGTGTCCTTAATAATATTTAGGATAAAATAATTATCAGTCTTTCCAACCTATAGATCCCGAATGATGTTCAAGGAGTCACCTTGAATGAGAAGTCTTCTAAAGCCCCTCTCAAAAAATTGGTGAACACCCAAGAAAAGAGCCTTAGCTTCAGCTATGTGGTTAGTTTGAATACCATAATCTTCAATGTAAGCCCAAATGATCTCACCATTATCATTTCTGACAACATCCCCTCCACTAGTCCTTATGGGATTACCTTTCGTAGCCCCATAAAAGTTTAGAATGACCCATCCTTTAGCTGGTTTATGCCATCTAGTAGCCAATATTTTTTGAATAGTGGATACAGAAACATAATTCTCTAGATTCAGATTCCAACTAACAACAACCTCTTTCTCCACAACTTCCTCCCTACCATTTCCAACATCAAAGACAGTCAGGTTATTCTCAATAACAACTTTAATCCTTCTAAAGACAAAGGATTCATCCCTAGTAATATCCTTGAAAATTATTTTGTTCCTCTCCCACCAAAAATGAGGAAGAACCAGATCCCACACCCTAGTGAGGTTGTGATTTGATGAAGGGGGATTTCCACTGAGTGAAAAGTTCCTTGAAAGTTCAAGGTAAATGGAAAAATAATCCAATAAAGCATTGAGCACCTTATTTGAGAAATCACAATGGATGGAAATATGATCCACATATTCAACATCATTAGAACACAAGAGACAAATATTGGGAAGATGGAATCCTTTATTACATAAATTATCAACAGTCAAAATTTTATTTTGCAAACATAGCCATAAAAAATTCAATCTTGGGGATCAAATAAAGATACCAAACCCTTTCTTCTAGAAAATATCCTCCCTTGGAAAATGATTGGACCTCATATGTAGTCTTGATAGAAAAAATACCTTTAGAAGAGTGAGTCCATAGAAGGAAGACCCTGTCATTCTATTTAGGAAGAAAGTATTGTTGTAGCAACATGTTCAACCTTGCCAAACTCTGAAGGATTTGAAGATCAGTTGTATATAAAGTCATATGCTTCCAAGTACTCTTGCCATTAGTGATGATTATGTAATCAATTACTTTTTCTCCCTATTTCAATGATAAAGGAGCCTTCAACTCATAAAAATTTGGACTAAGAAATAGAGGTACAAGAAGAATCCAAGTATCCTCCTAAAAGAACACATTCTTACCATTTCCAATATGCCACCACATACCCTTTGTAACCAAACTTCTGACCCACAACAAACCATTCCAAATCATAGAGCCCCTAGGAGGAGCAACACTTCTGAAAAAAAGAATGTGATTTTCCAGATACTTACCTATCATAATATCTTGCCACAGATGATCCTCCTCAACACAATCTCCAGGCTATTTTTACAATCAATGCCTTATTGAATAACAACAAATTTTTGATCCCAAGACCACCTTCTTTCCTAGAAGAGCAAACCCTATCCCAAGAGACAAGGGACACACTTTGTTTATTCTCCACCCCAACCCATAGAAATCTCCTAAATATCTGGTCAATCCTCCTCCTAACTTTTAACAATTTTATAACATTAATAGAACACACATATTTTTCAAAGTAAAATTTTTCCAAATCTTCTCTTGATTTTTTAATAATCTTCAGCAAAATTTTATCCCTAATGAGAAACCCAAAGATGCAATTTTGCAAGCGTATCCCTCCAATATTTTTTACATATTAAATTTTATCCCACTTACAAAGAGGAAACCTAAAAATTTGCTCACATCCTTCCCAAAGAATCTCTGAATTTTATCAAATTCATATGCTATACATGTTGTGAACCTTGAAAATGATAATCTATATAGAGATAGATTGCAATGTAATATTCAAGGATTGTAGCCTTCTAGCAATGGTTAGGACCTCCTATTTTCCTTTATTAGAGAAAGAAATACATAGATATTTTGATGGCAATATTCTAGTTTTGAACTAGAAAATCTCCACAATGATCCATTGTAAAACTAGGGTAGTGTTAATTAAAAAGATCCTGGATTATGCAGTAACCAATTTCCCAATATATTTATCATAACATGATAATATTGATTTGGCCTTCATGGCCTCACTGATTGAGGGATGCCTCAAAGGAAAAGTAACATCACTAAATTGGAGATCACATTCAAAGAGATTGTTTGTTTCAAATTGAATACCTTTGATTTTTTCCATGTATTTTTCCCTTTGAGAAGGCTCTCCCCAATGCGTGCACAAGAATAATGAAGAGATAAAAAGATGATGGGTCACCTTGGTGAAGTTCATGAGATGGTTAGAAGTAACCAATAGGTATCCATTGATCAACATAATGTTTTGGAGTGCAAAAATGTCTAGTCCACTCATGCCAACCTTGACCAAAACTGATTTTTTTGTGAAAATCACATAGAAAACTCCAATAAACCCCATCATATGATTTTCTCACATCTAGTTTGACAAGCACACTTCATTTTTTCATGGAATGAAGAGTATGTGTGGCCTCTTATGCAATGATTATACTATAAATAGTTTGTCTAACACAAACAAAACCAATATTTTTACTATGAAATAATACAATCTTAGAATGCCCTTCAATATATTTGTTAGGATGTTTGAATTATATTATAAATCATATTACAAAGGTAAACATTGAATGGAAACTATCAAGATATTTTCTCTCATATTTCTTAAAAACTAATACAATAAATATGGCATTAATCTCACTCACTTTATCCTTATTTTCCCTTAGTCTCTTCAATTATAGCCAACATATCACTCTTCAACAAATCCCCAAAACATTGAAAGAAAATTATAGGAAATTCATTGGGGCAAGGCGTCTTATTAGGATGGAAAAAGAAAATTTCTTTTTGTAGCTTCTCTAGGGATATCTTGCTCATAAAGATTTCAATCTATCTTTGTGTGGTAGTTGATGATATATTTTGTAAATAATTACTCTATACATCTGTATTCTTCTCAATGTTTGATAGAATATGTTTTTCCTAAAGTTGGACAAGCCTAGTACAACACTACATATCGTAAGTGAAGGTAGCAATCACATGAGTCCAAATTAAGTAAAACAATGAGGTATGAGTGTGTCCTATGTGGATTATCAAGCTTTGCACAAGAGTGACCATATTTGAAGAAGGAATCAATAGCAAAAGGTCCATAATATTTTGCTTTGATTATGGATAATATGGGGACAAGCCCATCACATATATACAATTGTGGACCATTAGTAAGTAGAGAATTATCCATGGTTAAGGATCTAAACAAATTTAATGATATTACTATTTCTATTTTTTCATCTTTAGAGGTGCAAAGTCTTTTGTATAATTGCTTATTGTAGGTAAGTGCAAGTTGGTGACAATGGGATGTGTTGCCTCTTGGAGGGTCATGATGGTCATGTGGACCAAGAAGATAGTGCAAGGATCAATTAGAGGGTGTTTCATTGATTGGGAAACTTCATCACTATTTTAAATATCCGCGTGTTTCCTTTGGAATCCTATGATGTGGTTGGCTCACTACCCACCAAGTGAAGATTGATTGCTATTATATGACAATAGAGTGTTTAGATGATACTAACTTGAGTATATTTTAAGTGGGATGAAAAAACTCATTTTCCTTTGATTTCTATTTTTCATGAACATGAAATACTTCAACAAAGGATTTCAATTTTATGTTATCATCGTGGAAGTGAAATGGATGAAGGAGAATGAGAAAAAATAGTCTAATGTAGGTGCATAATGTTTTCAATTTTTTTGAAGATATGTTTCATAAGGACTTGTTTATATTGCCTCCCAAGAATAAGATAAATTTTTCTATTGATATTTCATTTATCTAACCAATGTCCAAGGCACCATATTAGATGAATGCAACTAATCTATGTGAGTTGAGGGTGTAGTTGTGCATTATTGGATTATGGGTCGATATGCCCTAGCTTATCACATTGAGAAGTACTGATTATCTTTATGAACAAGGATACTTCTACAAGGTTATATATTGATTATAAAGAATTGAATAACTTGGTTATCAAGAATATTATATTCTTACTTATAATGTTGATATAATCTAATCATATGAGGGGAGCTAGATTGTTCTTCAAGATAGACTTAAGATCTAACTACCATTAAATTTGCATTCAAGAAGGTGATATCATAAATACCACTTTCAAGACTACATAGCATTGTGAATATTTAATTGTATCATTTGAGTTCACTAATATCCCTATAGTCTTTATGAGTCTGGTAAAGGAATTTTTAGGTACATTATGTTGGTCATTATGGATGATATTTATGATTTATTATTTCACTATATAGAAGTAGGAAGAGCACTTATGAATAGTACTTTAGTGTTTACAGGAGCATCATCTTTATGCTACATTTTCAAAGTGCTCATCATTCTAATATAGGATCTAATACTTAGGGTATATTGTTTTTGGTGAGTGTATCTTTGTAGTCACCAAGACTATAGCTATAGTGTAGAGGATAAAACCTACTAGTGCTATTGAGATACAAATATTTATGGGGTTAGTAGGATATTATAAGAGGTTTGTGTTTTTTTGATAGGTTAGTCATTTATTTTATTATATAAAAGGCAATTAATTTTAAGTGAATAGACAGATGTTAGATGATCTTTCAAAGGATAGAGTTAATCATTATTGCTCCTATCCTAACCACATATAATGTGGACATATATTTCTCTAAATGCATAAACAATTTGATTGAAGGTCTTGAGGGATTCTTTATGCAATATGGCTATGTAATTACATATAAGAGTAGGAAGATTAAGATTTTAACTTTCTTACACATGAACTTAAGTCAGAAATAATGGTTCACACCCTTAGGATATTGTCTTATTGTTGGGACTTTGAGCCTTTGGTATACCATAATTCATCCTAACTCAAATTATTAACAAAATAGGTGGGTGAGTTCTTATGTGAGTGTGACTTTGATATAGTATATATTAAGATAACACACTTATAAACAAAAATATGCATACTCATCCATGCAAATATAGATGAATTAGAAGAGTCATATCTTAGAGAAAGTTTTAGTTGGATAAATATTATTAATAATTACCATAGATGGCTCATGGAATTATTTGATAGAGCGAATGGTAGTAGGACTATGGGATACAACTTTGAGATGGATATACTATTTTTATTTTATAATAAAATCTATGTATTCAAAGGATCATTTAAAGAGTTGATCATGATAGAGGGGCATTGAATCCCTCAAATCACCTTAGAATAAAGAAGATATATTTGTAACTAAGACAATTATATATTTGCCCTATCATAAATGATATGTTATGGAGTGTGTATCTAGTTACATAGAGTGTTAGAGAACAAAGATACAAACCTGACACCTAGTGGGATAACTATGTGCACATGACATCCTTGTGTGGAAATAAGATATTATCTCCATTAATTCCATTGGCATACTATCTACATTTAATTATTGACACAATACCATCATGGTGGTTGTCAATATGTTCTTTAAGGTAGTCAATTATTTTCTATGTAGGCCACTTATAATGCTTCACTATCATTAAGGTTTATATATTGATTAAATTATGATATTGCACAAAGTATCAAGGATTATCATATCAAATAGAGAAACTTTGTTCATACTATGATTTTTGACCACCTTCCAAAAGAGATTGGATGCTAAAAAGAATATTAGTACAACTTATAAATTTTAGATAGATTGGAAGACAAAGTTGGTGAATTAGGTGCTAGAGAATATTGTAAAGATGTATGTGATAAACTACCAAATTCATTAGGAGTATATCTACTAAATGGAGTTTTTATATAATAATAGTTATCATAGTTCAATTGGTAAAACACCTTATGAGGTTTTGTATAAATGCTAATGCCACTCTCTTGATTTGATACACATTGAAGGATATAATTGTAATTAGGATTGAATATATCAATAGATACAAAGGAGTAGGTAGCCTCTACTAGTTGATGCCCGTTAGAGACACATGATAGGTAAAAGAGCTTGATCAATGCCTAGTGAATTGATAAATTTATACTATAGAAGATAAAGTATTCCTTTGAGTAAGGCCTAGTAAGATCCTTATATGCCTTGATAATGGTCCAAAGTTGTATCATTAATTTATGTAATATTTTGATATCCTAGAGAGACCATGGCTTATAGAATAGCACAAAGGCATAGCTTGGCATGAGAGTGTTAGTTTTAAGGAGGTATATTTTAGGTTCATATTATGATTTGGATTGGAGTAGATTATAGGTCACCCAAAAAAAAGTCATACATGTGAAGCCCATTCATTTATTAGACCATCACATTTTTGGAAGTATAATATGATTCATGACCAAGGCCAACATTATATGATCTACTAATGTATAGGTCTAAGAGAAATCAATGTATAATGTATTTATTTTATTGTAATATTTTATTATGTAATCCCTATGTGTCGTGGTTAACCCTATTAAGATTAATCCCACATTTCAAATTTGTAATTAACCTAAAGCCCTTTTGTTATATCAGTTTTGATTAAACCTTTTGATGTAATTTGGGGTTTTGGTATGGGTATAGATACCCCCTCCACTCCATCATTTATCATTAGTGTTGTAATTCTTATCTATGAATAATATAGTGATTATTTATGGTGCCTATAGGCGACCACTATATATTTATCTCTTTCATTCCTTTTTATGCATTTTGTATAAGATTTGAGTGGATGGATTGCTTCTATTCATTTCTAGAAATAAGTGGAAACTCCAACATGGTATTAGAGCGAGCATGAAGCAACATTTCATGGTTACATAGAAAGACTATTTGAATCCTCTAATCCTCCCTCTAAATTATAGAATGCATTCCTTCTCAATGCTTCATAAGCCTTTCTAACACGAGATGAAGAGGACATTTTATCATAATTTGTCATTCATCCTCTCAAAATTTTAAAGATTTTTTTCATATTTGCTTTCTACTTCGTTATCATTGAGGTTAATTTATGATTCTAGATTGCATATAATTCTTCCTTCATTCTATAAAAAAATTAAGGTGCTTTAAGAAGAAAGAGAAGTTTGAATTTTTTGAATTTAAATTTTTGGCACCTGTGGTTTGGAGGAAAAATGTGTGCATGCCCTATCAATATAATTTGTTCATTCCAATGATGTGCTATCCATATTTACAAAGAGGATAGGTAATTGAGGCTCATGGAATGTAGCACTGTAATGGACATAGATGCCACTTGAAGCAGATTGTGAGTTCAATTTGAAGGGTCATATTTGCTTGTTGATCTCCCACAGTGGAGGTAGACAAAATATTTTTTGTTCCATAGTGACGAACATGGAAGAATGATAGCTCAATAATAGAACGCTTGCTTGGGCATAGAGAAAGAAAGATAATGAGTTCAAAGTTCATCCCTAATGTTTTTACAAATATTTTTTGACAAGTGTCAATATAGGCAGTGGTCTTCAAGGAGACATATTAGTTTTTAATATGCATATGGTGGTTGCCATATTAACCAACAAAATCATCTTAAGAATGGGAGGTTCAGAGGTCAAATATCATTAAAGTTAAATCTTTTGCTTCATATTTAGTCGATGGGCTATAGGTAGGTTAAAATTTAGTTGGATATCTTACATGATAAGTCCCAATGCAAGCATTGGTTACGTGGATAGAGTGATGGTTTTATGATCTAACCCACTTGGGTTCAATTTCCATTAAAGTCATTCTACACAATAGGAGGTTGAATTGGATCTCTAGCCAACATGGTGAGCAATGTGGCATCATGATGTGCAATAAAATGCATTTTTTTAAATGTGTTTATTCATCCTTAGCTAATCAAAGAATGGAAAGTAGTAGGGTTTCAATCGTTTAGAGGTGACCACGTGGCAAAAAATGAGTGGTTGTCACTAGTAAATAAGTAGGCATCTAGAGGCCAAATAGGATTTACTACTTCTCTTCTAAGTTTTAAGACTTTAGTTTTTGAATTTTTGGGGGCTATTTGGAAAAATATCTCATAGGCCATAGCTTTTGCATATGAAAGCATTTTGAGCCCCTTTTTCAAATCATGTGATTTTTTGAGTTATATAATTGGTGACATAAGTTTACAAGCCTATTCTAGTGTCATCGGTCAAATTGTGTGGAATAGTACTCAAGCTCTATTGCTCTATTTTGAAAGGGTTTATTTACCATATTTTATGCAATCAAAACCTTTGATCTATTTCTTTAGGAGATGGGTTTGGATTTGTAATTGTTACAACACATTTTGAGTCTTTTGGAGGCATATAGGAAAATAATTCAAGAAGTATTTTAGTCAATTCATCTTACTCTTTTAGGCTATTGATTCAACTTATTAGTTAAGATCTAATCATTCATGATCTCTTCTTCTATTCCTTGTTAAATTATTCGTAGAAGTTTATTATAACTCTTTTTTAAGTAACTACCTCTTTTAATGATAGAAATTAGGTGGCCCAAGGGCAAGTGGAGATCTTCAAACAAGGGATTATATGCTATAAAAGGAAAAAAATTGCCTTCAATTCATACCTTATGCAAGTATAAAATATTGAAGAAAAATTTATTTAAAGGAGGTAGTGATCTTGACTTATCTTCATCATTTGAAGTCTTAGAAAAAGTATTTTTTTTGGATGTGTGAGAGTATCTAATAGTGGCAATATTTTCTATGGTCTAGCCTAAGGAGACCCTTGTGTAAGATGTATTTTTTCATAAATGGATTTTAGATGATGAGGGGGATTCATAGGAGTCTACCTTAAATGTGAAGACCCATTAGAGCATCCATTATGGGGGAGAAGATATTATTATCACTAGTGTCCTCTCTTCTTGGCTCTTCAGTCTAGATTATGAGGAGATGCTAAAAGTGTAATATGATTCATAGCCAAGGATGATATTATATGATGTAATAATAGGCCTAAGAGAAATCATTGTACAATGTATTTAATTTATTGTAATATTTTACTATGTGATCCTTATAGAAAATGGTTAAACTTTTTAAGATTAAAACCACCTTATAAATTATAATTAGTCTAAATATCTTTTGTTATGTCAACTTGGATTAAACCTATTGATCTAATTTAGGTTTTTGGTAGTGGTATAAATACCCCTCTCCACTTCATCATCTAAATATCTTTTATTTTCAATATTGGATCTAGATTCATGTAGGTATATGGTATTCACATTGCCTCTCAATACACATTTCCTTAGGATCATATAGCAGTAATAATTAATATTTATAGCCTAAAGTATTCTAATATTTGCTTATATTTCATGTGTCATCCTTAATATTGACTTTGTCATGACCCTCCCTTGGTGAACTTATTCATATGATGGACTTATGAATTGATATGTTTTTTTAATGATAGATTAAATGGCTATATGATGATTAGTTATAAATATTTATTTTATTTAAGAATATGATGTTGCTAATGGATTTGCATGATTGCAAGACTAGGTATCCTCATGGGTGGGTGAAATACTAACCACCAAGAATGAGGTGTTCCATGAAAGAAAAAGGAAAATGATGGTTATGATAGTCAAAACTATCTGACATAAGTCTCCTAGGCACATGATGTTTGCATATACACATAGTTCATGCATTTTTATTTTGTGGTCTCACTCTTGCATTTATGTACTTGATATTGGCGATGGTCTTCACCACGTGAACAATCCATCCATTACAGAGGTTGATAACCTTGAATTTATCATAAAAGCCTTCTACGTATTGGATAGGAGAAGTAGGGAATAACGATGAATTAACCATCACAATTTGATTGCTGTATATATCTCCATGGCATTTATCATTTGCTTACTTCTTGTGGATTGAATTACTATAGATGGATATAAAGTAACATGGAATATTTGATGCTTGCTTATAAATAATTATTAGTAGAAAGGAATTATTAATATTTTATGTTATAAGCCCTTCTTGCAATATTAATTTGCTTATGAAATTGTATTAATAAGTCTCACTTATTAATGTACCTTATGTTTGGATTTTAAAAGGGATTTCTAATGTATTATTAATAAAAGAATCTATTAATAAGAAATAATGAAACTAATGTTTTGAACATTAGAAAATTGAAAATATTAAAGAAAAGAAAAACAATAGCAATTATTAAAAATACTTTGCATTGTTTACATTTAAACCAAACAAAACAAAATGGTTTGCAGGTGGTCGTTGGGTTCGTTCCATTAATGAATCCACTCCTGATTTTATTTAAAAACCTTATGGTAATGAATAGAAATTGATCTTTTTGGGAGAAGTTTGCTTCACCAAAGAACCTAAAGTTCAGAGAGGGTTTTTGAAAATTTTGTAGAGCAAAAAGAACAAGGAAATTTGCCATATTTGAGCACATTGGTCTTCTTCAATCAAGTATATCCAAAAATATATATGATGCTTTGTGTCTATTGTATTATACTTGAAGAAGTTGCTTTAGTTTTGTGAAAATAAATCAATGATGTTTGAATTGATTTACACAATAGAATGGATTGTGTGCTTGAAATCTAGAAGACCTTTGTTATGAAAACCATAGAGGGATTAGGCAAAATAGATTTCCTTTATTTATTGTATGTAATATGACTAGATGTTGATGAGTTTTTAAATTTTTTGCTTTGATTAACCTTGGAGAAGGTTGTTACGTTCTCTCTATACATCTCCAATCAGTTTATCAATTTGCATATGGGGATGCCCATCTGTAAGCCTATGAATTTTAATTTCAAACCAAGAGCTCTTATATTTTGACACATATAACTCTTTTCCTATGTTGGATCTTCCTAGTTTATTTTGTGGAGTGCACATATGTCTGCGTGAGGATTGAAGACGATAACATAATCCCTGAGCTCTTCCTGTGTAAAACTTTGCCTACCCTGAATGACTCAAAATGCCTTTGGTTTTAATAGGAAATAATTTGGTATTTGAATTTTATGTTCATTGTGTGTCATGTTCCCTGGTTTGGACCATGAGATGGCATCAAATTTGATTTATGTAGAATGATTTGGAAATAAATTGTGTAGGGTTAAGGGTTAGTAAATTACAATGATTTATATTGCCCATAGTAACAATTAGATAACAAATAATATCTTGGGTTAAATAAAATAAAATTATTGGTTAAAGGGTGACTGAAGAAACCTTATGGATTATTATTAAAATAGGAATGGTTGACTTGACTTACTTTACGTACGTATAAGAGATGTTTGTATTAGTTGCATTTGTATTTGAAACGAGTTAGAGAACTATGTTTTTCAAAGGGGCTTGTCATATAGATAGGAACTTAGGAAACCATTTAAAGTCAATTTAAATTATGATTTTATGTGTTATTTCATAATATATGGGATGTTATTGAACCATGAATAAGTAACATATTGTTTTAAGAGTTCAAAGGAGACTTTAATGAATCTTTGATTTAAAATATGGAATGGATTAATTATTTTACTATGTTCATATTATAGTTTTGGAAAATTTGAATTGATTTAAGAAATTATATTTCTTGTAAGGGATTATGATTTTTTTTTTTGAAATATGGAAATCATGATTTGGTGATTGGGGTGTGGAGTCTAATAGATACAATGGAACTTATGGGGGTTCCATTATTGTGTTTAAAAAAATACCTATAGGGGTATTATGTTTTATAATAAATGAAATGTGTATGCTTGAGAAAATACTTATGGGGTATTTTGTTTGCACTAATTGAAATGTGTATATTTGAGGAAATTATTATGGGGGATTTTCCTCCTTGCTTTATAGAAATTGAAAATGTGATTGTGTAAACATTGTATATAGTTGCATTGAAGAAAATATGCATATAGGTTTACATTTTTATGAAAGGAGCTATCATGATCCCCTACTAATCTGTTTCTAGGAGGTGACCAAGGAAAGTGTGATTTGGAGAGCTTCACTATGGCTTTTTAAGATGCTCCTTATTTTATGCATTTTGTAAAGAGGAGTACTTGTTGTAAAAGAATGTAATAAGTAGTTTTATATGTTATTTGAGAAGGATGCCTTGTAATTTGATTTATATTTGACTGTAAATTAAGAAGCTTATTTCCTTTGTTTAGATGAATTCTATTGATTCAAGGAAAAAATAATATTGATATGAGTGTTTGATGCTTCTAAAGTGCTACTCTCATTATGGCATGCATGTTCATGGTTTATGTGTAATATTTGATTAAGTAGAAGTAGATTTAACCTTATACATATAACTTAATAGAATGTTAAATGTGACAATGAATGAGAGTGAGTAGGACTAATTTTTTATTTTAAGAATCAAAATGGGTTTAGATTTTATAACCTTTGGGGACTCACCTTAGTTATCCAAAACCAGTAGAACCTAAGGATGGATCCGAACCTAGATATGTGGTGTAGAAACATATCAAGGATTTGCAATGGGCACTTCGATAAAGGAAGTTTGAAGTGGATCCAAAGAAAAAATATTTGGGAAAGATTCAGGTGGTGTAGCCTGATTTCTCTCTTCCATTTATGGAGATTGGATCCCTTTTGCAAAATGGATTTCATGCTGGAACCCCAAATGATTGTTGGGTATTCATGTAAGTAATTTCATGCATAGTGATACTCACCCAATTATACCATCACGAATATGGGATAATTGAGCACCTAAGAGATCTTGCACCTAAGTACTAGATTAGGACTTACCCTAGTAATAGAATTGACATCCCTATTCTTGAATGATAGAGATACAGTTAATCCCTACAATGTGGTAAAGCTATACAATAGTCATGGAGAGTGTTAGAAAATGGAGGGACCACATGAAGGTATCCTTTAAGCTGTATGGGTAGTGTACAAGGTTAACCCCAATGTGTTATTGGAGAGTGATCACTCATGTCCACTCGAGGGATGTTTGCAGCATATGAAACTCAAAATGTGGGAAAAATTTATGATTGTAATCATATTTGGTACATTTTTGTGAACCTTAACTGTATATAAAAAATATTTCTGTCTCCTAGGATGATTATATTGGGTTGTTACCTATGATTATAAAAAACTTGATTTTTGTTCTTGTCAAGACACTACAATGGTAAAAGTGTTGGGCTTTCCTTGTGGAGATCCAAGTTCAAGTTATGGGGAGGGTGACCCTCAATATGCCTCTAGTTGAATTCTTTTGTTATTATTGTATGTTTAAAAAAATCTTGACTTTGGTATCATATTAAATATTACTAATTAATTTGATAAATCTATCATGCATATTCATTCATAAATAGATGATCAAGTATTAAAATTATAATGAAGAATGGATGGGATGTAAATTAATGTAGATAAAAAAATTAATTGGTACTACCTAGATACTAATCACCACCCTTCTTGGCCACTTTCATCAAATTATGGTCCTTGTATCAAAATTTTGGATGAGTGCTATTGTTTACATTTTCATGATATAAAAAATCTCATAGAACTCACACCATGATGCATCTTGTAACTTCCTTGGGGTGTTCATTTAATCGACCATAGGTGGAGTCTTACCTTGTTCATATAGGATTTTAAACTTAATTTGGTGCAACTATGTCAAATTTTGGAAGGTAATCAACCAAAAAAATAGACATTTTATTTGAAAAATCCTCATCCCCAAATTTATCTAGTTGATATTGCATATATGCTATGATGAACTCAATATAATCCAATTTTTCCATTCATCTAATTTATAAATTTTAATAACATTAAACATTATCAAATGGTAGTCCTTGAGCTCATTATCAATGGGATACCACAAGATCAATGCATTAGTAAATAAATATTTTTTGGAATGGTCACTGAATATCCTTATTATTGAAAATGCTAATAAATCTTTAAATACTTCCCTAGAATATCCAATCAATTCACTTTTGTTTATTGATGTTTGGATTGTGAATGGGACCAAATACACACTAGAATCATCTTGAATTTTCAACATTTTACTTTATCTCTTTATTTGTTACAATAATATATTATCTAGCCTCCTTTTTGGAAAACATCATTTGAGTGCATGGTTAATATCTCCTTGAGTGATCATCCAAAATTTTAGGGTATTCAAAGAAATTGTGGAATTCCTATGTACCAAGTTTTTGACATGGCCACCTTTTATATGTTAGCTCCAATGAAAATTTCCCAAAAAATTAATCTTGTACTCTTTGGTAAATGAATGAAATTTCTATTTACTATCCTTGAATAGAACTTAAAATACCTATTTCCCTTTGTAAAACCCTTCTTGGATTTTCTATTCTTGTTTAAGCTAGCTTAGGAAGTAGATGGTCTTAATGTGTTTGTTGCCTATAGGGTTCCTAGTATAATTTAAAAAGCAATGATGTTATTGAGATACTAAAAGTTGCTATCATATAAGTTGCTAGTATATCCATTATGTCCAAAATCTATCAATTGGACTAAAAAAAGTCAGAATTCCCTTTTTAATTGGTTGTTTTAATGGAAATATTCTTACACTTATTTTTGCATGAAATGATCAATTGGTAACTTATCACTCTATAGTATTAAATACTAGTTATAATTTAATGAGAATTATTATAGCATGAAAAAATCATGATTAAAATTATGTAATATTTCTCTTTGATAGATTGACCAATAACTTAAAAAATTAATATTGATTGATGAATTTAAGATTGTAATTTTTAGTTTCTGTACCTTTGACGCATTTATAGATTGGTGATTACGTCAGCCTATGCAATCTAACTTAATGATGATGTGGTATTGATCTCAATATATTTTTTGGTTATTGGTATTGTAAATCAACTCATTGGTGGGTTTTTTATTTAGTATTTTTGAAAAATTGATGGTCTAGTAAATTGACCATTCAACTAATCAATGATCTTAAACTATATTTTTTATGAATTGAATTTGTTTGTTCACATGGATTAATGTTGATTTGTGATATGTTGAAATATATTACTAAGACATGTGTTATTTTGTTCCAAAACCTCTTTGGCATTAGTCCTAATTTGATACCCATTTGGCAACTTTGAGGTAGAAGTGGTTCCCAAGGAAAAACTCTCTGCCAACCTAGATAAGCAATTGGTGGATTTAGTATCTTGATGATAAATTTCTATTTCTCTAGACCTATCCACAAAATCATGGTAGCTATCCTTACTATGATATATTTAATGTATCAAAAGTAAAATAAATATCCGCTTCCTATCATAGTTCTATATTATGTTTACCATAAGACCTAAATTTGGAGACTCATTGTAAATATAGAACCAAGAAATATCATTTTGTTGCATTCCTAATGAATTTTCGTTTAAAGTATGGGTCAATTAGGGTTAAGTGTAAGAGCTCAACCCTAAAATGCATTTAAAAAATTAGGGTGAATCAATTTCAAAATCTAGGCAATTTGCCATGTCTTCTACATGATTTTGGACTCTATATGTTTCAAAAAATTGAAAATAGAGTTCTCATCAAAATTTAAGTCTTCAAGAAGGTTCCCATACCTTTTTCTACTAGTCATTAGTTGTCAATCATATTGTTTCTTTTGCTATCAATAAGTAATTATCAATAATCCCATCCCTTTTGCTATCGATCATTAGTTGTCAATCATCCCATCCCTTCTGCTACCAGTCATCAATCGTCAATAATTTCATCTATTTTTCTATCATGTGTTAGTTTTCAATCATCCTCCCTTATACTATTGATCGTCAGTCACCAATCATCCCCACTTTTGCTATCTATCATCAGTTATTAGTCATCCCCCTTCTACTATTGATCATCAATTATTAGTTGTTTCATCCCTCTGCTATCAATCATCAATCATCCCCCCTTTTGCTATAAGTCATCTATCATTAGTCATCCCATAACTTCTACTACGAGCAGTTAGTTTTTAGTCATATCCCCTTGATATCGATCATGAATTATCAGTCACCCACTCTTTTTCTATCGATTATTAATCATTAGTCATCATGTCCCTTCTGCTACTGAGTACTGATCATTATTCGTTAGTTATCCTATAATTTTTTCTACTAGTCATTAGTCATCAGTTGTCATGTCCCTTCTACTACTAATCATTAGTCATCAGTTATCATTCATCAGAAGTTAGTCATCTATCCCTTTTGCTACCAATTATCAATCATTGGTCATTGGTTGTCTATCCCTTATACTATCGATCATCGATCGTTCCATCCCTTTTGCTATCATTCATTGGTTGTCTTATCACTTATACTACTAATTGTCCCTTCCCTTATTTCTTTTATTGGTTTCCATATCATTCCTACTATCGATCATCCTATCCCTTCTACTATCGATTGTTTGTTCTATTATGACTCATTTATTATCGGTATAGGTCACTTTTTACTGCTACTATTCATCTCAAGGAGAATCATTGTTTAAGAAGTAGGAGTATCATTGTTGTGTTAGGTATATATACTGGTGGTATAATAGGTAAATTTGGTGGTGTAAATAAAATTATTTATAATTTCAAGGTGAAATGGTCCATAATTATAGCGATAATGTTGGTGATTTAAAATAAAAATGATGAAATTATTATCAAAACAAGGCAATCTGACCCAAATAAAATTTTACACCCAAAAATTTGGGGCAAATAGGCCTTGCTCAAGGGTCTCTATATTTTCCAATTTCAAATTAAAAAAATCCTCATATTTATGAGTTAACGATGATTTGCCGCTATGCATAACCCTAGGGTCAATGATCAATATACTATGAATTTAATGGCCTATACAATGGGTTAAAGTGCTTATCCTAATTTGAGTGCTCGACAATTATTTTCTTAGATGCTTATTTTATTTCAAATGAATTGGTGGTTATTGTTTTATAACCCTTCTATTGGTTTGAATTTGTACTTGCCATCTTGTTACCCATAATCTACTATAAAAAAAAATAAAATTTGAGCCCCAACTCATCTTATTGGCTATAAATATTTTTGGGGTTATATTAATGATAAATATTTATTACTTTGAGTCACATATATTTCTAACCCATTGTCTTGATGTGTTATTAATGCTCCTCAAAAATTGCATTCACTTAAAAATTGAAACACGTCCAATGGGTTCAATGATGTCATTATGGGATATGTATTATGTACTTATGTAAATTGATAAGTCATGATATCATTAGCTTATGAAATAGTGAGGATCATTGATCAACTACTTTGATTGATCCATAATGGATAAGATGAAATCATATTAAAACTACCCTATTGAAAAAGTATACATCCATAGATTAATCATTGTACGTATTGTCTTACTATTGATCAATCAATTAATTACTGGGGGTTAGAAAAATTTCTTATTGATCCTTCAAGAACTCCCTTGCTTAGATGAAATCCTTTCAATTATTAAGAGAGATAGGGAAGGAAAAACATGAATAGACTTTTTTATGAGGATTTTTAGTTTGGTGATGTGGACTATGTATAATGTTTAGAAATATAAAAAAGCCTCAAACCAACTAATAGGTGTTTGAGGTGTTATTTTTTATGAGATAAAAAACCTTCTTCCATCCATTGTGGCCAGTTCATATATGCATGGACCCTAAAATTTCATGATTTGTATGACTACTCCAAAGTGAATAATTCTCATCCCACTTAGAACTAGGTCTCTCTCTCCTCCAACTACATATGCTTAGATTTCTTGTTAATCCACCTTTTGATAATATCTTGATGATCATTGAATTTATTAAAGGTATTTTTTCCACTCTTATTCTAAGTACAATAGATCATTAATGCAAATGTATGGATTTATTTATATGTTCTTCAACTCAAGTCAAATTATCTAATGATGGTAATTTAAAATTTATAGGTAGCATGACTTCATTTTCATAGAATAGATATCTCAAAAAACCATGCAATTTGATAAAGAGATCAAAATTAATTCATATATAAAAATCATGGCCTCTTGAAATTTGGATTTGAAATCACATAAAATGTAGCCAAAACCTTTAAAATTTTGAAAACATAAATTTAACTCTAGTGAATCCACCACTATAATGTGTTTTTTATCTGATGACTGAAAAGGTGTCACTTGTACACTAACTAGGTAGTCCATTAGGTAGGAAATTAATGAATTGATTTTCATAAAGTGTTGCTAATCTAGAAAAGAGGATTTCACATATTCACTACTTGTGAAGGTCCTTGGGTAGTGAATTAGCCAATTTTTTGCCACCATGCATTATTAATTTGAACAATGAGAGAATGAGAATGCCACCTATTCATTGACTTTACTACTAATTAGACAAGTTATTTGGAAAGTAAGAATAATTGGTTTGTGAGTTGAAATTTTGGGTTTGGATTATAATCCTTATAAATACTAAAAAAATAGCATTCATCCTCCATCCAAGCGCTATATTATCCATATATCTAGCTATGTCATCCACAACACCAAGATAAAGTTAATTTATTCCAAAGGGGAGGGCCATAGGGTTGAACCCAATACCTCTAACATGTCAAGTCTTGGCATGCACCCAACTAGTCACAATCTCATGAGATACTCATACTATAATACCATATCCAAAATATTTCCAAGCACTAAATAAAGTAAGAGGGAATACTAAGCATACATGCACTAATAACTACCAAAAGGTCATCAAGATTCTCAACCATACGTTCAAACATAAAAAATACCAAGAACTCAACAAAAAGGACTACATGATTGCTGAAATTGAGTCCTATCAAACACCAAAGCCTTTTCCACCATGTGTTATATCACATTGTCATCCGTGTCACCAAGTCAAGAAAATGTGTTTCTTAATAAAAAAGAGATTAGTTGAGCTCAATTTTGGGGTGCATAGAACTTCACATTCTCAAATGTTGAGCTAGAGATACTGCCTTTTACACCAATTTGATTACACATCATTCATCTCCAAAAACAACAACTACAATAGTTGTTTAGTGGGTTGAACTCATATCCTTTGTCTACATACTTACAACTAAATCTCATGTAATTACACCATGGTACATGGTGGATATTGCATTCCTAGATCTAATTATTAACCCATCACATGTCTAACAGATGTACCACCTCCATACCACCAACCCATTTGTCACTAGCAAGGGGAACATTCAATTTAAAAATAAAAATAAAAATTTTGAAGGCAAAATAAGTTTTTTATAATGTAAAAAGAAGGCATTTGATGATAGGATCCCAAAAAGTGTTAATTTGCCTCCTAATGTTTCACAAAGAATCTAAAAATATTGACAATTTGTCCATGTCTATTATAATTTGCCTTGTACAACATTTTCCTAGAATTGACTAATTGACCGTCCTTTCCCACCAAAGTAACATAAAGTTTGTTAGACCATATTCATACTTTTTTTAAGTGGCTTGGAAGTCTTCGCCATGCACTAAAGCTATCCACAAGCTTGTCTAGCAATTGAACGTGATAGAAAATGGGTTCACATTTTCTTCTCTACTTTGGAAACCATGTTGAATACCATCTCATCTATGCTGCATTGCTACTAAAAAATCTATAATAACAAAGGAATTGAAATTTTTAATCAAAATTTAAAAATACAACCAATATTTGTGAACAAACTCAAAAAATTTAATCCAATATTTTTCAATGAAATTGCTACTCTATTGCTTAAGAAATCATTGAAATAATACATCATAATTAATTAGTCAATTAAATGGATTGAATTTCAAAAGAGAAAATGTGATGATCTTGCCAAAAAAAATATATTTTAGACTAGTCAATTGTTGTAGTATAGAGATATCTTCACAATACAAGCTCCAACTAGGGTTAAAAAAAATCCTTAAAAATATAAAATGTATAAAATATTCCATAAATGGCTTCTAAGAAATCCATGCCACTTCTAGAATCATCCTAGAATAATGCATGTCAAATTTGAGGTCAAGCAATAGTGAATCATACTTGCTCTTATATGATATCAAATTTATCAATATATTCAAGAATGAACAAAATCAATATGTTACGCAACAAAACAAATATTAGATAAGCCCAATATGATATGAAGGGTGCTTATAGACATCAAAAAATCTCACTAACAAAAGAATAAATCTTTTAAACCAATGAAAATGGTTGGTATAAAGGAGTTTAAATACCCACATTATACATGACCTTAGGTCAAGGTTAAAGAACAATCCTTAACATTGATTTTTACAATATTCCATAAATCCATTGATAAAAGGTGCATAATAGCCCATAGGTCCTCATAAGGTATCAATCCAATATTATCAAACCATGTATCAATCCAAATAAGGTAACATGTCATGTCCTCATCAAAATTATACACATATTGAAGGTTTAGATTTTCTATAATCAACTCATACTAAGTTGGTACCAAATATAATGAATTCAAATGATGTTGATATTCTATGATACATTACTACAATGTTTATACTTTAGGTATAAAAATAGTACAAGATGTTCACACAACTCATTATATGTAAATAACAACCCCATAAAAACTATTATCAATGTTTTGTTCTACCTTATTTAGATGCCAATATTCCTACCTTACCATCACTAGCTACCACAAGGATACATGTTCCTATTTATTTTATTCCTACAATAAAATATTATCGGTTCTAAACCCTAGCACTTGAAATCAATCCCATTGATCTCAAAGGTATAGTTCCTAAGTTTTTTTAATAATAACATCAATGAAGCTCAACTTTTTGTCAAATTATTTATAGCCTATTATATGCATTGGTTGTCGAATAGATTCATTTTAAATTTATTCACTAATTTTATGGCTATGAGTGAACTTGATTTGTTTCTTATTTTACCTAAACTTTCATATTTAGTTTTGATTTTTTTAATGAAAAAATTAAAGAAAGAATATGGTGATAATATTAAACAAGAATAAATAACGAATAAATTGCTTAGTTATCATCAGTTTATAAATTAAAATAGTTTTTTATCACAAAATTTGGGATAAATTAAGAGGAAATATCAATATAAAATTTAAAAAATTATGTTTTGACATACTTTACTATATCGTATTGATTTTTTTTAATATTTGCTTTAGGAATATCTTGAGAAAACTAATAGTTTTACGAAGCATTTTAAGAATTTGGTAAATAGAGTATAATAATAAAGTTGGGAAAGCTATCCAACTAATATCAAAGCAAGAATTTTTAGGTTACTTCAAATGGAGGAGGCAGAATCCAGTTATTAGTAAAGTTTAGAATAAACTAATAGCTTGGAAACATAGATGGTTATCATTAGTAGGAAGAGTGCAATTAATTAAGTCAGTCTTACAGGCCATTCCAACATATTATATGTCATTGTATACTTTGCTAAAATAAATTGAAAAAAGTTTAATCTATATTATGCAATCATTTTTATGGTTAGGTTTGCATGATAAAAAGAAAATTTCTTTGGTGAAATGGAGCAAGGTGTGTGATGATAAAACAAGGGGAGGTATTGGTTTAAGAGTTCTTACAAATGCAAACTCAGCTCTTAAGGGACAAGTAATCTAGAGATTGTACAAAGTGAGTAAAAAATAATGGGCAAGAATTCTTCTAAGTATGTTGAATCCCATGACCCAGGTTTAATATTTACTGCATTCTCTCTACCAAATAGATTGACGGCGGACAAGAGTTTACACCTTCACAAAATTCCACTTTTCATTTAAAATCTTCTGAAAATAATTACATACATCCAAATAAAATAGCCCGCAGGATTTACAAAGGACCAAGCTCGACTTGGTCTTCTCCCCTGCACTCTGTCTCCCCTGTTCTCTAATCCGCCACCGCTGCCCATTTTAAAAAGCTTGAGTTTTTATCGAGGCCTCAACCCTCTCCCCATTAATGACTCACCTGTGCGAATCAATTAACAAGACCTACCAAAATCGGCTTTTCCTGCCGAGTCATCAATTTTCACTCCTTAATTGGCCAACTCCCTGATCCGCCATGAAAGCACGCATTTAATTGGTCCTTCACCTGCAACTGTCGCTTTGTCAGAATGTTTGTCTGCAACAACTGTCTCTTTTCCCACGCGCGCACGGCCTGTCCACGTGTCGAATTTTAAATTGTCTTCAACCGGCCGCGAAATCGTGACATGTTGCGATATCGCGACCAAACTGGCGCCTTGCCTTCGTCTGCCAATAACGTCATGAAATTGTGACCAAAATGCCCCTGAGTTCCTTGCTCAAATTCCTGCCGCGATATCGCAACGTCACGACGTCGCGACCGTTTCACCTCTAACTCCTCTGCTCTGTTTCTTGTCATGATATCGCGATGTCGCGACCGCTTCTCCTCTGAGCCCCTTATTATGACATGTCACGATATCATGACCAAACTAGCACCTTGCCTTCATCTGCCAATAACGTCGTGAAATCATGACCAAAATGACCCCGAGTTCCTTGCTCAAATTCCTCGTCGTGATATCGTGACGTCGCAATATCGCGACGTCACGACGTCATGACCGTTTCACCTCTGAATCCTCTACTCTATTTCTTGTCACGATATCGCGACGTCACGATATCGCGATGTCACGATATCACGACGTTGCGACATCGCGATCGCTTCTCCTCCGAGCCCCTTGCCTTGGAATTTTTGCCTCTGAGTCCATGCCTTAAGTTTTTTGCCTTCACCTTTCGAGCCCTTTGTCAACTCTGTCTTTGCTTTTCTTCGAACCCTTCATGCCTTTGCTTTCAAAGACATCACGATATCGCAACGAAAAATCCCTCCGTACCTCTGCCTTCAAAATCATCGTGACATCGCGATATAGCGACGAAAACCCCCTTCGAGCCTCAGCCTCTAACACGTCACGACATCGCGATGTCGCGATATCGCGACGTCGCGATATCATGACTAAAACTCCCCTTCGAGCCTCAGCCTCTAACATGTCGCGACATCGCGACGTCGCGATATCGCGATGAAAACTCCCCTTCGAGCCTCAGCCTCTAACACGTCACGACATCGTGACGTCGCGATATCACGACGAAAACTCCCCTTCGCCTTGCCGTAGCCTTTGGGGTCGTGATTTCGTGACCCCCCCCAACTTTGCCTTGGTAAATAAAACAAATTTCTTAGAAAATCCGGTTGATGCCCGATTGTCCTGCTGTCGTCGGATGCTCCTACATCAGACACCCGGGGTAAAAAGGAGAAGTGACCTTCACTTCTATGCTATTCGGTCCGCGTCTTTTGTAACATCTCCAAATGGGCACCTATCCCTGCAACCTGCTTCAACCCCGTCTCCTAGCAAAAACTTTTTTTACCTTCTACCAGAAAAATTTTGGCATTGCTGCACACCTTCTCATCCACTGCCTGTAATGGCTTTAATTTGTGGTGCACTCCACCTTTCATCAAGGAGTATGTATTTGCACGACCATCATGCACTGCACTCCGATCAAACTGCCATGGCCTCCCTAACAGCAAATGGCAAGCATCCATGGGAAAAACATCACACAGGACCTCATCTTGGTACTTCCCAATATTGAACGTGACTAAGCACTGTTCATGGACCCATGCTCTGTGGTCCTTTCGCAACCACACAATCCGGTATGGATGCGGGTGTCTCCTCCTCTCCAACTGTAACTTAGCAACCATCTCCTTGAAGACTAAGTTATCTGTACTCCCATTGTCTATAATAACATTACAGACTTTGCCTGCACTTTTGCACCATGTGTGGAACAGGCTTCTCCTCTGCTCTAGTTTGTCTTCATCAATCAACATGGTCCTCCTCATGATCATTGCTTCTCCTTTCTCAGCCTCTTCAGAATGTTCTGATTCAGCATCTTTCGCTGCCACAACAGCTCTGGCAGGACCCACTTGTTTCTTGTTCACTCTCTCGGGGTTCTGGGGACACTCATATGCCCAATGTCCCTCTTCTCCACAGTGGAAACATGTTCCCTAAAACACTCCTCTTCCATACCCACATCCAGATCTACCTCTTCCCCTTGGGTAGCCATTGTTCTGAACTTGGGGTTTGGGTTCTTCATCTTCCTTCTGATCCCGACTGCTGCTAACCTCTTCCTTCTTCTCCTCTTTTCCTTCCTCTTTTCTTCCATCAGCCTTTCCTCCGTGCCCTCTTCCTCTTTGCTTGCTCTCAAACCTTCTGTTTAGTTTTTTTTTCAACCTTCAGAGCAAACTAGTAAGCATCTTCAATGGTGCTCACCCGAACTAAGCTCAACTCTTCCTGAATACTGGGTCTCAACCCATTAATATAACGGGCCACCTTCTCCTTGCTTGCTTCCAAATGGCCGATTCTGATGGAGATTTTATAAAACTCCTTCGTATATTCTTGGACAGTTTTATTCATCTATCTCAAACCCTACATTTTTCTTAGCAGATCCAACTCGTAATCTATCGGAATAAACTATCTTTTTAATTTTTCTACCATCCGTTCCCATCTTGTTATCCATTCTTTTCCTCTTCGGTTCCATTCCAGCTGTACTCCCTTCCACCATATGCTTGCATGACCTTTCAGCTTGGTCTTAGCAAATCTGACCCGATTAGGGTCTTCAACCTCCTCATATTTGAAATATTCTTCTAAGTCATTTATCCAGTCAATCACCTCTTCTGGATTTAGGTTTCTCGAATATGTAGAAACCTCCATTTTTGGTTGCTTTCCAATCTGAGAGATGGCTTTGTACAACCTGGCTTGTGCAGGATCCATAGCCTCTTCTTCTTCCTCAGACTGGTCTTCTTCTTCATCAACTTCATCTTCACTATCTACATCTCTTCTTGGTTCGTGTCCTCTGCGTAGTTCTTCTTGCAGGGCCTGAACTTGCCGCTGCAAAGTTTGGAAATATGCTGCTGCCATCGTGCCTCCCCCACCAACAGGGTTTCTTCTCGGAGGCATTTTACTCACTTTTCACGAGCCTTCCCATAGATCCTGGTGTAACTGCCTCACGTCCGGTGATCTGTTACACACTCAGGATCTTCTGACTCTGATACCATTGACGACGGACAAGAGTTTACACCTTCACAAAATTCCACTTTTCATTTAAAATATTTTGAAAATAATTACATACATCCAAATAAAATAGCCCGTAGGCTTTACAAAGGACCAATCTCGACTTGGTCTTCTCCCCTGCACTTTGTCTCCCCTGTTCTCTCATCCGCCACCGCTGCCCATTTTACAAAGCTTGAGTTTTTATCGAGGCCTCGACCCTCTCCCAATTAATGACTCACCTGCGTGAATCAATTAACAAGACCTGCCAAAATCGGCTTTTCTCGTCGAGTCATCAATTTTCACTCCTTAATTGGCCAACTCCCTGATCCACCATGAAAACACGCATTTAATTGGTCCTTCACCTGCAACCGTCGCTTTGTTAGAATGTTTGTTTGCAATAGCTATCTCTTTTCTCACGCGTGCGCAGCCTGTCCACGTGTCGAATTTTAAATTATCTTCAACCGGCCGCGAAATCGTGACATGTCGCAATATCGCGACATGTCACGATATCACGACCAAAATGGCACCTTGCCTTCATTTGCCAATAACGTCATGAAATCATGACCAAAATGCCCCCGAGTTCGTTGCTCAAATTCCTATCGCGATATCGCAACGTCATGATATCACGATGTCGCGACCGTTTCACCTCTGACTCCTCTACTCTGTTTCTTGTCATGATATCGTGACGTCGTGATATCGCGACATCACGATCGCTTCTCCTCCGAGATCCTTATCGCAACATGTCACGATATTGTGACCAAACTGGCGCCTTGCCTTCGTCTACCAATAATGTCGCAAAATCATGACCAAAATGCCCCCGAGTTCTTTGCTCAAATTCCTGTCGTGATATCGCGACGTCGCGATATCACGATGTCGTGATCGTTTCACCTCTGACTCCTCTGCTCTGTTTCTTGTCACGATATCGCGATATCGCGATGTCGCGACATCACGACCGCTTCTCCTCCGAGCCCCTTGCCTTGGAATTTTTGCCTCTGAGTCCATGCCTTAAGTTTTTTGCCTTCACCTTTCAAGCCCTTTGTCAACTTTGTCTTTGCTTTTCTTCGAACCCTTCGCACCTTTGCTTTCAAAGACGTTGCGATATCACGATGAAAACTCCCTCCATACCTCTACCTTCAAAATTATCGCAACATCGCGACGTCGCGATATCGTGACATCGCGATATCACGACGAAAACCCCCTTCGAGCCTCAGCCTCTAACACGTCGTGACATCGCGACGTCGTGATATCGTGACATCACGATATCATGACGAAAACTCCCCTTCGAGCCTCAGCCTCTAACACATCACGACATTGCGACGTTGCGATATCGCGACGAAAACTCCCCTTCGAGCCTTAGCCTCTAACATGTCGTGACATCGCGACGTCACGACGAAAACTCCCCTTCACCTTGCCGTAGCCTTTGGGGTCACGATTTTGCGACCCCCCCCCAACTTTGCCTTGGTAAATAAAACAAATTTCTTAGAAAATCCGGTTGATGCCAGATTGTCCTGCTGTCGTCGGATGCTCCTGCATCATAGATCTACTCTTTAGAATGGTTTTAAAAAATATATTCATCTAAATGATTAAAGGTTTAAGATGGATGGTGAGAACTAGAGAAAAATTTTCTATTTGGATGGATACTTGGTGTGATAAAAAAACCACTCAATTTAGATCCAATTTTGAAACCTTGGATGAGAATTATTCAAGATAAATATGGTGATAGGGTTTCAAACATTTTGTACAAGTATTCGGAAGGAATATACAAATGGAAAGAATATATTTTTAGAAGTATACAAGACATTGATGCTAGGAGGCAATTGAGTAGAAAGATAACAACTATGATTATTCTGAGGGGATCCAAGGATAAATTGATTTGGGAGTTGAATAGTTCAGGAGAATACACAACAAGAAGTGGATATAATGTAAAGCACCAACAAAATAGTAATATCACTAGAATATGGAGAGATATTTGGGATAGCCCAAGCATTTCTAAAGTCAAAATATTTGTTTGACTAGTAGGTCATAGAAGAGTTTTATCTTGGGATAACCTTATGAAAAGGGGTTTTCATGATCCCTCTCAATGTGTTCTTTGTAAAAAGGAGGAGAGTATAGACCATCTCTCGGGACATTGCTCAATAGTTTAGAAACTATGGCAATGGATTCTTAATATGTTTGTAAATGCACGATGATGAATAGAAAAATTGAATATTGGTTAAAGCAATAATAGAGCACTTATAAAAGTGAGGCTTTACAGACAATATGGGATATATAAAAAAATATAATACTTTGGATTGTATGAATAGAAAGGAATAGAAGAATACTTAAAGGAAAGGACAACAATTTATAGGTAATGAAAAGGAAGATATGTTTAGAAATAGAGAAGTCTAAACCAACCCTATCAACTCACTTAGTCCCTAATCTAGAAGCAAAGAGCCTTAATAGATGGAGTCAAGTCATTAAATAGAATTATAATGTTGGGTACGAGAGAAGTAAAAAGAAGGCAAAGAATATAAAGTGGAAACCACCATATGTGGAGTTGGTTAAATTGAATGGAGCATCTAAAAGAAATCTAGGACTAGCAGAAGGAGGAGTAATTAGAAATAATAGAGGAGATATTTTATATCATTATGCTTTCAATAGTGGATTTAAGACAAATAAAGAAGCTGAAGCTTGGGTGGCTTTAGAAAGGTTAAAAATATAAAAACAAATGAAATGGAACATAGTATGGATGGAAGGTGATTCTCTGATAGTAATAAATGCAATTTTGAGAAAAGCAAAGGCTCCATGGAACATACAAGAGATAATTACGGAAATTTAATATCTTGCTAAAGAGTTTGAAGAAATCAGGTTTACACATACAATAAGGGAAGGAAAAAAATATGCAGATAGGCTATCCAATAGAGGGGTTTTTATTGAGGATCTTGAAGTTAAATTATCTTTTACATGGTTAGAGGAAGTAGTAATTTTAGTTGAAGTTGACAAGAAAATGTTGACTTCCTGAATCAAATAATGATTAAGATTTACTTTAATTTTTCCATTGGTAATATCTACTTTATTTATAACAATAATGTGTTTTCATACAAACTATTTATTACAATTTTTGTGGTTGCACTTGTGTTTCAGGAAGGAAACTAGCAATCTAAATTTGGTAAAGCAGACTATGATAGCACGATGTTTTGGAAATATTACTCTAATAAGATGCAATGCATAAATAGTAGAGGTGAAGTTTTGGTATTGTGAAGGATGCTATAAAAAATGTCAAGAATGATGTTGAATTTTGAAATATTTGTATTCATACAGAAAATTGATAAGATCAAAAAAATGAAAATCAAGAATTCAGACATTTTATGTAAAATGATGTAGGTTTCTAGCTATAGCATCTCAAATGAGATAATAAGTGTATCTATTTATAAACTCTAAAGCTTTAAAGATGAGATTTGTAATTTTTCAAAGGTGGGGGATCCAAGTACAACTCCCTATTATCCAAACTAAAAAAAAGTTGGGAAAGCTATTATAGTAATAATGTAATATATGATATTTGACATAAAAATTTAAACTTGCCATGGGTTCATCAAATATAAATGTATTGGCCCTAAAACAATCACCCATAAATGGGCATGATGTTATAGAGAGGTTGCTTCTCTAACCTTTCATCAAATCCTATGTTCTAATTTTCACAACAAAGCCCTAAAATAGTAGTGATCACACCATTTCTTATTTTTAGAATGGGATTTGAGGTCACATTATAGTGATTTTTTTAAACTTTTGTAGATATATATAATGACTTTTGGGCCCAATTTCAACATAAACCTGATAAAGTGTGAAATAATAAAACAATATGAAGATATTAGAGATGATATTGCAACTAAGGGGGATCATCCTTAAAACCAACTATTGTAAATCTATAATAATCCCTTCCTAAATCATAATGCCAATAATAAAAATACTAGCACCAATAATAATGGAAATGCTAATTCTCAAAGTGAACAACATAATGCAAGGTCAAATAGCCAAAGGAATAATAATGGTAGGCACCAAGAAGACTATTATTATTGTTCTATTAAGAATAATAATTACAATAACAATACCCAAGCTAATCAAACATTTTCAAGTGGTCAAATTAACTCCCTTAAGTGAACCAAATAATTTCCAAACTTAGAGTAGACAATGGGGAGTATTTTGTGATGCTAAATATGATAATAAAATCTGCTAATGCTAATGATATCAAGTATCTTACTTTGGGACCAACAAATTTGGAGCAACTAGTTTGGAGTTAGGACTTTCATATCTTAAGCTAAGTTTCCAATTTCATGGGTGAATCTTAACACTTTATTAAATGGAATGATATTATGGACTTTAAAGATAAAAATTTAAATCTAAATATTTCTAGCAATATATGAATAATTACCATCTGGTTTATTTAAAAATTGTGGTAGCATGGTCATGATGTGATATAAGTGGGCCCAATTTAGTCCATATAACCAATAGAAATGTTTCCTACTTTACAATTAGTTAAAAAATAAATGGATGACACAACCTATAGTATGTCTTATAAAGCCATCTAGACAAAAGAAATTAAAAATAAATATTTAAAGTAAAACAAATAAAGTAAATCTAATTACAAGTTAATCATGAGATAAGTATTAAAATCATTAATCCAAATCATCCTCTAATTGTTAGAGATCACTCAAAAAAATAGATATCAAAGTAAATAAGAATTCTCTACTTCTAGTGACTAATATAAGGTATTTCCTACACCTTCCCAAAATCAAGTGCCTATTCAATATTCCCAAACTCCATATCCACCTAAAAGGTATACCTATTATTATTTTCCTCAACTAACTAAACGTCCTTATACCAAGCCATATACCAAGCTAAATCCTACCCCTATAATTGGGATATTAGTAAGGAACTTTGAATTATTCCTTATCTTAATTTTGCTTCATACTTCCCCTACTAGTGATAAATCTTGATAACACTTCCTAATGAAATGCATATGCCTACTTAAACCTCCAAACTAAGATCCTACTTTATGTGTGTCCTATGAAGTGTAGGATATTAATCCATAAGGGAAAACTCATATTTTTTAATACTTATTTTGATCTTCTATTGTGTTTTCCCATTGGGTATAGAATTGAAATTACTAGAGTTGATGATGCAACATAAATTACTATTGCTATTCATAAATATAGTGTTTTTGATGAGATTTATTAAATGATGGTAGTGGAACCTATATCCTGCCTATGTCACTTGTTAATAACCTTGAAATTAATTTTGCATATATTCTATTTATTAGGAACAAATGCTTCATTTACAATGATGGACCTCAAGATCTCATTGGTTGCATTTAGTTGCTTAAGTCATAAGTTTTAGATTAATGAGTCTCATTAATGGAATTTCATTCCCATAAAAATTATAGGATAATCTTAGGTTTGTCTAATAATAGTAAGATAAGATCTAAAACATCTTTCAAATCTTACCATGAAATTGAAAGTGAACCAGATCCTTGGGACCCTTGATCTCATAAATATGGTGAACATTTTATCCTATATATAGAGGAGACATCGCTTCATTTATTATATTGACCCAATGTGGTAATTTAGATGTTCCCTCATGAAGACCATCTAAAATAAGACTAAAGGTCCCTAATGACATTTATGAGTTTGAAGATAAAAAAGCTAATATTGATGTCATCATACTCTTGCCACTAAATATTGTCAATATATTTTATCCTCTCCTCAAGACAAGAACTAGAGAGAATTAAATTTTATATTATGAAAGTATTTCCTAGATCTAAAGGTTGCATCAACAACATGAAAATATGGCTAATATCTACTACAAATATGATATTAGTTTATATAGTGATTATGTGAACAAAAATGATAGCTTAAATACTCATTTAATTGAAACTCCTTTTGTCACTAACCCATTTAATGTGCAATATCATTGTATTGATCATTTTTCAATGGGTTATAGTGGATTGAAATAGATCCCACCCGTATTACATCATGACCACATAGTGGTATTACAATACCTTGGAAGCTATGCATGTATCACTTGGTAAGATTTGAACCTTCATCTCCTCCTTAAAAGTCAAGGAATTTAAACGATTGAGGTAATACCATTTTCTATGATATTGGTAATGAATATATAGGTTTTATGGAAGTTCCTATGTTATATGATGATGATTTTTCTAGTTCTATAAAATTTATAAAATAACCACTCTTACTCCTAATATTAAATATAGTCATTTTAATATTAATGCATGCAAAGGATCAAGATCGTTTAGAATACAAGAACTATATTGTCAAAATAAATTTTCCATGTGACTTTTGTTATCTATATTATTTTTGATTTATATTTACCATGTTTACTCCTTAATCCACTCAATTATATTATATTAAGAAAATATTATGTTCAAGATTGTTAAACATATAATGACTTTCTTAGTCATGTGTTATTATTTTTTACCGATTATTTAAACCTTGTTAATGATTTTTTTTTAGAATTATATAGTCCACTTTATGTTATTTGGATTGAACTCAACTTAGAGTATTTTATATGATAATTTGATTCACTATATTATAGTCCACTAGGTCAAAGATTTGATTATATCTTTTGAAAAATTGTCCTATATAGATTCAACTATTCTTAGGCATAATTTGTGATATAATTCTATTATACATCTTGAGTCTTATTTTGTTGTATACAGTACTATAAATATGTTATATTCTATTCATCCTTCAGGTGGCATGCATTTATGGGATAATTATTTAGACCCATGATAGTCATTTTTCTAATTCTAACTTTACCCAACTCATGACAATTGATAAAATTTTTGGCTTATAATTCTTTAGCTAATAGTTTACTTACTAGACTATTGCCCTTTCAAAATTTTAATTGTAAATTTTCCTTGTAAATTGTGATCAATTCTTTTGTTAAGACACAATCCCTATAAATATTATCTTATCATCTTGTTCTTTAGAGATCCCAAATATAATTTTCCATTTATGTAGGTTTCTAAGCCTATACATAGGTCTCATTTATGGATCTAATACTTCCTCTAGTAGAAAGTTATTTTGTCAATCTATCCCTTAATATTCCCTTGTGGTATCTAGTTTGTCATTAAACAATTTGAATTTGACTATTCCATTCATTATCAATATGTTAGATAGACCATATAAATATTTATGATTCTATTGATTCACTTTTCTTTGGCATATGACTTCAGTTGGAATAATAAATTACTAGATTCAATAGCTAAGATAAAGTCACAATTTCTACCCCTTTTAAGGAATATTTTGAATACATGGAATCATTTTTCTAGTCAAATCCCCATTATATCTAGTTCCCCGTTCTCTCTATTATGTTATTGATATTGAAATAAAAATAAAGGGTTGCAATTCTTGATAATGATATGCTTAATGTCATGGTATTCTTTCCTTGCCTCCATTTTTATGAGAATATCCTAGAAATTTTATATGTTATAAGAAAATCCCTTCTAAGAAAATAACATAATTTTGGATTATTGGTACTCTAATGAGATATTTGTCCATCATAATGGTTTGATTATGTTTGTCAAATATAAATAAATAATTTGAATAATTAAATTTGGTCTAAACCACTTTGAAGAAGGGGTTTTCTAAATATTGAGTCAATAATTGATGTTAATATCATCAATTTAAGAATGCCTATTGCTTTGTCCCAAAGAAATAGATTTATAGTACCTTGCTAAGAATTCCAAGAATATCTTAGCATGGGATTACTTTGACATGCATAGCATGCATCCAAACATTGTCATATATGATGATATTGATCATATTTACTAAAATCAATGCAAGTACTCTCTTGTTATCTAAGATATATGGTAAATTAAAATTTAAAAATATTGGATGGCATACTTATTTGTTTAGTTAATTATTCAAGTTGAAGTTAAAACATAGTCCTAGAAAAGAAAAAAAAGAAAGGAATTTGATTTAAATTATTATGAATAATATTATTAATTTATCATGCCATAAGCATGAATTTTCATTGTCATCCATTTATTATATTATCAACTCTATTGTAAGATATAATATATTATCTCTTATGGAGGGTTATTCAAAATATAACCAAAAATGATGATATTTATTAATAATGGGTGTACATTCTATTATATTGTTGTGAATTTTGTTTTAAACATCTAGGCAACATATCAACTTGGCATAAATTTTGTTTTGCATGATTTAAACAATAAGATTGTCAAATCCTATATTAATGAATTATTATAAAAACCTAGAAAGTGAGTTTATAATCCATCAAACCTTTATTTTATGTTTGATAATTTACCAATATGAGGTAGATTTAATTCTATGTGTGCTTTTGATGTTACTATTCAAATGTTATTAGAGTTAGTAGACTCTAACCAGGAGATAAATGCAAGTAAAGATAATACAAAAGGTATAAAAGTTGTATATCTCCATTGAATTGTAAAGGAAATTAAATTATTTTAGGAAATCTAGGGGTAATTTGTCGACTTCATGATATGGCCTATAAATCTCACCTTATTAATGAACTATTAAAGAAGGATGTCAATATATTACACAACCTTTTGAGAGTTTAAGCACTTTCTAGTTAGTCCTCCTACTTTCAATCCATCCAATTTTGATAAGGATTTTTTAATATATATTTTCCACCATTGTGTTGTTAGGAGCTATTTTAGTTCAATTAAACATTATGAATCAATAATGTACATTTTATGTATCAATCATATCATGTTTCCTAGAAAAAATAATATAATTTTATAAAAAAAGATTGGTTTACCATATTTTATGCTAATGAAAAATTGTATCATTATACATTGTATCAAAGTACTTATGTTATGACTATGATGTTTGCCTCCAAATCCATATATTTCTAGTGATGTTAGATATGGAAAGTGAATTACTATGAAAAAAGCATTTGATATATATATATAGTTAACCAAATTTTAGTAAGGTCTAAGTTATTACTTTCTAATAGGTTTTCATGTCTAATTCCAAATATTGTACTTTTAGATAGACTACATGATAAGAGACATTATGGGTCTCTTTTTTATCCTTATAATTTTATCTTTTATTCTTTCTTTATTATTTTTAATCTAATTGAAGAGTTCATCTTTGTTGGAATTCACAATATTTTTCAAAAATAAATAGAAGCAATGCATCCACTCTATGCAAAAAGCATAAAATAGGAGGAAAGAGAAATATAATGGAAACTTGCAGGTACCATAAATAATTAATATCCATAGATAGTATTTTACAACACTTTGATGACTCAATGAGGAGTGTGAGTGGGTATTTATAGCAATACCAAAGTCCTTAATTACATCATAAATTTTAACCTAAGTTGACATAACAAGTGGGATTTAGGTTAATTATAAATATTAAATTAGGTTTAATCATAACAAGGTTAACCATGACCCATTAGGATTATAAAATAGAATATAATAAATACATTGCATAATGAAATACCCTTAGGTATATCTAATATATCACATAATGTTGTCTCTTGGCCATGAATTAGATTATAAATTTAACACCCCTACATAATTTGAATTGAAGGATCAAGCAGGGAAGACATTAGTGATAATAACTTCTTCCCCCCATAATGGATTCTCTAATGAGTCTCTACAGTTGATCTAGTTCCATCTGAATGTCCACCTTGCTTTAAGAACTCAACTTCAATATTTTGTAGCTTTAGTATGCAATTATTCGTAGGGTGTCCCTTCCTTTTATAGCATGTAGAAGTGGTCTTTGATTTATTTGAAGAATTACCTTTGCCTATGGGTCTATCATACCCCGCCCCTATAGGACCTTGATAAGAAAACACTATAATTGGATTCATTGTTTTAATGTTGAACATTGTAGGTGCACATGTTGTAGGAAAGGGAAGATGGCTTGGGAGGGAAGCCATCATGCATGGAGAGGGGGAGGTTTCAAAAAATATGGAGAGAAAATAGGCAAGGAGGAGAAAGGTAGAATTCTATGAGGCCATTTGGGGAGACTACATTGGAGGGCTCCAATGGAGAAGTTTGATCAAGTTAGGTCTTTTTGGAGTAGTGGCTCAATGTTTTTAACATCAATTTTCTTTTACTGTTGGAACCTGCTTATTAACAGTAGTTTTTGATTGCATAATTTTTGGTTGCACTAATGTAATTTAAGGTTTGTGATTCCTTTCTTAGGATAGAGAATAACCTTTGTTTTATTTTTTGTATGCTCATTATTTAGAAACGACCTGTTATGGCCTAAAACCTATCGAGGTTGAAACTTGTGACTGCAACCCTTTGTCTTCGATAGATGAAGCACTTGTTTTATTGTATTGTTGGTGTTTTTATGCTCTAGTTCATAAAACAATCCTCTTGAGTACAATTGATCTTTATCTCATTTAGGTTTTTTCTCGTCATTGGAGTTTAAATGTTTTCCACCTCATATATCTTAGTTGAGATAGTGAGGTAGAGGGTTGTGTGAATCGAGTGATTATTTTAATGTTTTTGTCACCCTATTCTTAGTTGGATCGTAGTATGCACCCGTATAGTTTTCAATTGAAGGATAGCAGACCCCCTAGTGATGTGCGCTAAGATTGTCTAGTTCTACTTGTCAACTCAGACAACTGTCTTTTGCTACAAAATCAGTAGCTTCATGGTTTACCATCAACGTAAATAAACTAGTTGACCTTTCTCCCCCTGTTATGTGTTGTACAAGCACGGTTGCCACTACCTGGGGAATGTAAGATCTCTAAGTGTCACCTTACAACTCAACCATAATGTTGCTAGCTTTTGAAGGCTTTACTATTTTATGCTTATTGCATTATGACTTTTAGTGATCTTTTATTTTCTCTTTTCTCTTCTATAGTGTTGCCTGACATGATACTTTTATTCATTTATATAATCTCCATTATTATCCCAAATTTTTTGCATTATGATCAATAGATATTTCTTAATTCTCATTTGGCTCTTCTCTATTGTTGATACCATGTCACTAATATTCATCTATGTGATTGCCTTCATTATCCTGAAGTGCGGGATATGACCTGCTTTGATGCTAGATCCCAGATTTTACCAAATGACAATTTTGTTCCATCCTATTGGGTCATGTTGGAAATTTTTTCCTTGGGGTCTTTCAAGATTTCTAACATTCAGCTTTTTGTTATTGGTATCCTTATTCTGAACAATTTTTTTCAGGATGGTCACTTATAGGATTTATATCTTTTACATTTGTTTTGAAGAAGGCTATTGAGTTAGTAAATAATATATAACGATTCTATGCCAATACTTGTTAATCTCTTGGGATTCTTACTGAAATACCTTGTCAAACTAGTCACTTTCATTATATATTCAAGAAAATTAAGTTGATGATTTTGGAAAGGCCAAGGCCCAACATCCTCTAAAAAGAAATAATATGATATTTCTTGAATAGCTCAGCTTGTTTAAGGCCATCCCTCAATAATAGTTCTCAACATTCATCACACATTTGAGCTTCAATTATACATTTATGGGATGAAGCCTAAGACAACCATGTCATCTAGTTTTGTTTCCACTATTTTTGGAATATCTTCAATAATAACAACCATCAAGTTAAGATTTATTAGAGTTATCTTATTTGACCAAATGCATTTTGAGATGTAATCAAGTTTTGTTCAGTTTGGAATGAAACCTGGAAATTGGAACATGTTCATGTGAAGTTGCAAGAGTAAGTACAATTTATTAGTGAGTAAGAGAGAAATGTAATGGTAGTTTAAACCTAACTGCTATGTGATTGAGTAAATATGCATTATCTTATGTTGTTTCATTGTGATAACCATAAGTGGTTTTCTAAAAAATTTAGTGGAGGTAAAGTTGAAATATTATAGCCCATACCCAAAAAATATTCCTTGATATTGGGTATGGGGATTGGTTTTGCTTTTCCAAAAGATATGACAATCATCAATTATTTTGTTAAAAAATATTGTGCTAAAGGATCCACTTGTTGGCAGTTATTGTTCCATAAAAATGCTTTTATATCCCTCTACTGTTCTTTTTCCTATTGGTTTAAAGAGTTTTTTGTGGCATGAATCTTGTTGTATTATAGTCACAGTTTTGTTTCTGAATGTAATTTAAGAAATATTGTTTAGGCATTTTACTTCATAATTTCTTGTACTGTTTAAATAGTAATTCTTGTACAAACAATGTCAAGTTATTATACCTTAACATTTTGGTTTGAAAGTCTAACTCTGCATTACTATAGATTGTTTCACATCAGTGTAGGTTGTTATTATTAACTATTACAACACTTATCATCACAACCTTTGGTGTATGAATGATCCTTAATATTTTGAATAAATAGATCCTAAGGTAATATCTTAAGTATTGGGCTCTATGGTATATGTCCAAATAAAATATTTACCCCTTTAATCACTTACATCGTAGGTCCTTGAACGCCAAGTTTTTTGCAAGGTTTTTTATTGGTTTCTTTGTGATTTTTGTTACCACCTATTTTAGTAATGTTGTGGAAGGGATACTGTTTTGATTAAATAAAATATTACCTTGTTAAATGAATGGGCTATAGAAATTTAGACCAAATCAACCCTTGAATTTTTATGAGGGTAAACTTTATTCTTTGATTAGATAAATGTTATTCTATTGAAAAAATGGGTTATAGATATTCGGACCCAAATAGACTTTGATTTTAAAGAGAAAAAAATTATATTTTGTTTGGATAGAATGCACCTGATTTTTTGAACGGGTTATAGGTATTTGGATCATATGATAGTGTATAGTTTAAAAAATATTTGATATTATGAAAAGAGAAAGGTTATTTAATTGTTTTATTCCATATAGTTGTTATGGTTAAATGCATTTGAAATAACCTCTTAGATTTAAGGAAAGGTTAATTAAATTGATTTAGTTCACAACCCCTTTGAGTATCTATCCATATCCTCCTGACTAGAAAGAAGGCTTATGGTTACTTTATTGAACGAATTGGAAGGAATGCTATTCATTAGATTAAATGAGATGGAATGATATAAGTGAAATTCTTCTGCATTTTTAAAGGAGATTGGAATTGAAATATAATGATGGATATTCTATTATATTTTAGTTATATTGGAATTGAAATATAATAGTGGATGTTGCATCTCATATTGATAGGATTTGAATTGGAATAAATAATAATAGGGAATCTTAGGTTTATTTTTAGTTGATTGGACTTGAATTATAATAGTGGATATTATGGTTCATTTTAATAGAATGGATATGAGATATAGTAGTGGATACTATGTTGCATCTTAGATATTTGAATTTGATAAGTACTTGATTGATTAGGAGTATGGGCTCTTAATCGGTTAAGGAAATTTGATTTTGATAAGTACTTGATTTATTAGGAGTATGGGCTCTTAATTGGTTAAGAAAATTGGTTTTGATAAGTGCTTGATTGATTAGGAGCATGGGCTCTTAATTAATTAAGGAAATTGGTAATAATAACTACTTAATTAATTAAGGGTATGGACTCTTAGTTTATTATATGTAATGATTCACATGTATTATTTTGGTAATGAAAGACTCATGGAAGAAATATATTTCTTGAGAGTGGATTAAAAGATAGGGAATACCTTGGGTGGATGAACATGTAGTTAATACAAGGGAATTTATGGGGATTCCCTCATTGTTAGGGAATATGGATTTAAGGGATCATTTCCTGGTATGGGGCATAGGGATTATGGGGTCCTTATGTGCCCATAATTGTATTAATGTTGGGAAGAGGAATAAAGAGATTTCTAGAATGATTGTATTGGACTCAATTGCAATAAATGAAATATGGATATATTTTAAGGTTGGGTTTTTTCCTTAGGGGTTTTCCTAGGATATATGATGTGTCATATGTGTGATGTATAAATTGGTTATTATCATCTTGTGAACTTGTATTTATTGCTTTCTAAATCTAGTTTATCATGGTTATGTTATTCTATAATAAGGAGAAGTTCATGGTATTTCTCGTACCATAGATATAAGTTCATCAAGGATTATATGTTATTATATTGTAGTGCCACTCATGGTAATTGTAATGGTTAAACTAGAAGTAACCTAGTTATGGTGATTAAGCAATGCATACTCCTTGTATTATTTAGTAGTCTTTACTACGATGAAGCACAAGAGAGTAATGAATGACATTCATCAATGTATGTCTATGAACTAGAAGCATATAAATATATAGTGAGAGGAAGTGACTAAAGGAATTGAGATAGCATGGTCACAATACACTTAGTGCACTTACATAGATAGAATTATATATGGTATCGAGATGGAAGTTCCCTTTGATGAACTAAAAGGGGATAAGTTGGCTCATCGCAAAGATGAGATGGACAACTTAACAATGGAACATTAGTTCAATAGACACTTGCATAGTATAGCTTATGCAAGGTGGGGATATGTATATCTCTAATGAGTACAAAAAAAATTCCCTCTCGAGTGGATTGGATATTAGGATTATTACATTTGGTATCATAGCCCTAGGTTGTGATGGACTAGATGCCTTTGTGAAGATACTCTAGGTATGATGGACTAGAAGCTTCTATCGATAAGCTAAAGATGGTTAAGAATTGATCCTAGGAAGGTTAGCCTTACTTTGATATGGTTTCTTGTGTGAAGCAAGAGTGATCATAATTAATAAGTGAGTAGTATGGTGTAAGGCCTACCTAGGAATAGTATCTTGAAAGGAGCAAGAATAACCATAGCCATTATCAAATGAGTGGCAATGAAATAAGTTAGTTCAAAAGGATAAAGGACTAACTATAAGCAACTAAACTCAACTCCTTTTGTAGATAAGGAGAATAACACCTTATGGTGATGCAAGTGTGATCCATATCATTACTAGGAGGTAATAATTGGTCATAACTGAGATGACACCTTATGGGGATACAAGGTGATGGTGACCATTAATAATTTAAGTTAGCTCTTAGGAAGATATAACTAACCTTTGGAAGCATGATGTAACAACCCAGGTCTGACTCACCTGATTGTACAACTCAATCAAGCTCAATGGTTCCACATGGTAAAAAATGTTTTTTTGCCTTCACTAACTAGACACAGCCTAAGATGAATTTTTTGAGTCAACAATTTTGATGATCACCCAATGTTTATTAGTACGAGGTATTTTCAACCACTTTTGGGTTTTAGTCATTGCAGATGACTCCCAAGTGGATGATATTGGCCATATCCCCTAGAAGGTACCATTCTATGAGTTCATCTTCTCATCCTCATGTTCTGGTATGAGAGTGTAGATTCACAATTGGGGTTATCCTCTAGGGCCCATAACACCTAGAGGGTGTTATACTCTCTCCATCCCTTAACATGAGGAACCCAAAATTATTTTAGCCTTTCCATTCTGTATATTAACATACAAGGGTGTAGCGTATATGCCTTATGCCTAGTTAATTGTCCACTTTACTAGATTTAACTAGGGCCATACCATTTCCCTAGCTCTGGACCTAGAATCGCTTGTCAAGTTATGATTAATGATGAGTTGTCCCATTCCAACCATCGTGGTTTAGTCTAGCTTCTTAGTCATGCTAGATTTTTCCTAATCATGATATGTATAAGAACCCATAACCGTACTACTCGCACAACAACCTAGAGGATACGTCCCATACCATCCCTTGTCACCTTCTCATCCTAACACCTATCTCATTAGAAAATGATCATTCTTGAGTCACAATGATTTCCTTAATGAAATCACTGGTATTGGATGTTTATATACTTATTTAAGGGATTAAGTTCAAGATTTCTATTATCCTATATGGCTATTTAATACTCAATGGAATATAACATATATTTTTCTTAACAATAGTTTCTTTACTTAATAAGCTGAAAATTGATATCCTATTTCACAATAAAAACATATAAAGTAAATACAACACTATGCTTTATTAGAAAATGAAAACCATTAAATTTATAATCTATAAAGAAATAAGACAAAATGACTAATAACATAAAATAAAATAAATAATATAATTTCATTCTAACTATATATAAAAGGGGCTAAAAGCAACATGGTTATTTAAAACATCCCTTAATGGAATCTTATCCTTCCTAAAAGAATGCTTGAAAAAATTAGGCATCTAAAAAAGATAAATGAAATGAATGCTACATTTAGTCATCCTTTCCGTAACATCCCCATGATTTTCTAATAACTAGGGCCATACCATTTCCCTAGCTCTGGACCTAGAATCACTTGTCAAGTTATGATTAATGATGAGTTGTCCCATTCCAACCATCGTGGTTTAGTCTAGCTTCTTAGTCACGCTATATTTTTCCTAATCATGATATGTACAAGAACCCATAACCATACTACTCGCACAACAACCTAGAGGATACATCCCATACCATCCCTTGTCACCTTCTCATCCTAACACCTATCTCGTTAGAAAATGATCATTCTTGAGTCACAATGATTTCCTTAATGAAATAACCGGTATTGGATGTTTATATACTTATTTAAGGGATTAAGTTCAAGATTCCTATTATCCTATATGGCTATTTAATACTCAATGGAATATAACATATATTTTTCTTAACAATAGTTTCTTTACTTAATAAGCTGAAAATTGATATCCTATTTCACAATAAAAACATATAAAGTAAATACAACACTATGCTTTACTAGAAAATGAAAACCATTAATTTATAATCTATAAAGAAATAAGACAAAATGAATAATAACATAAAATAAAATAAACAATATAATTTCATTCTAACTATATATAAAAGGGGCTAAAAGCAACATGGTTATTTAAAACATCCCTTAAGGGAATCTTATCCTTCCTAAAGCTTGAAAAAATTAGGCATCTAAAAAAGATAAATGAAATGAATGCTACATTTAGTCATCCTTTCTGTAACATCCCCATGATTTTCTAATAACTAGGGCCATACCATTTCCCTAGCTCTGGACCTAGAATCACTTGTCAAATTATGATTAATGATGAGTTGTCCCATTCCAACCATCGTGGTTTAGTCTAGCTTCTTAGTCACGCTAGATTTTTCCTAATCATGATATGTATAAGAACCCATAACCATACTACTCGCACAACAATCTATAGGATACGTCCCATACCATCCCTTGTCACCTTCTCATCTTAACACCTATCTCATTAGAAAATGATCATTCTTGAGTCACAATGATTTCCTTAATGAAATCACCGGTATTGGATGTTTATATACTTATTTAAGGGATTAAGTTCAAGGTTTCTATTATCCTATATGGCTATTTAATACTCAATGGAACATAACATATATTTTTCTTAACAATAGTTTCTTTACTTAATAAGCTGAAAATTGATATCCTATTTCACAATAAAAACATATAAAGTAAATACAACACTATGCTTTATTAGAAAATGAAAACCATTAATTTATAATCTATAAAGAAATAAGACAAAATGACTAATAACATAAAATAAAATAAATAATATAATTTCATTCTAACTATATATAAAAGGGGCTAAAAGCAACATGGTTATTTAAAACATCCCTTAATGGAATCTTATCCTTCCTAAAAGAATGCTTGAAAAAATTAGGCATCTAAAAACAGATAAATGAAATGAATGCTACATTTACCCATCCTTTCTGTAACATCCCCATGATTTTCTAATTTATCTGCTAGCTTTCTTAAAACCAGATACTGTTGATGATTTTCTATGAGTGCAGGAGTTGTAGTAGATATATCAAGCTATTCCATGTACCTGTTGTATAACCATAGGTAGAAGAATAAGGTTTGTCGCTCAGGTAAGTTGGGATATGATGCTAATGCTTTATAGCACCACGGTTGCAAGTACATGGAAGCTCGCAGAGGTAAACTCATATAGGATCATATAATGAGTGTTGTTGCATATGTTGCTTGCGATAGTTTTGCATTGTTTACCTCCATTATTGCAAATTCATATAGGAACATATGATGTATTTGACTACGTATGTTGATTGCGGTACTTGTGCATTTTGTTTGAAAAACATGTAAATGTATATATATATCACATTCAAATAATAACTTATGTAGGTGGTTACAAATAAATATATATAGTAAATAATTAAATTAAAAAGTTAAAAAATATATTTTATATATAAATATATATATTATAATAATAATGTATAAAATTATATAAAAATATCAAACATATATAAAGATACATATTTGTTGTTTTTTTTAATTTACATGGTGGAAAAGATACATCTTCATTTTATTAACAATAAAAAAAATAAAAAAATGTGTATGGTGTCCTTGCTGACAAACTGACCTGAGCGACACTTGGCAGAGGCTGAGTGTTCCATATACATGAAGAAGATTATGTATCACCAAGTTGATGAAGCACCGCATCCTTTAAAGGGAAAAGAGAAAGGTTTTTGGGAACAATTGGAACATTTTCTTCGTTGTCGGAGGAGCTACGTGATCACTCTATTCATTCTTTGTTCTATTCAAAAGGAGTCTTATGGATTTTATTCAAAGGTCAGTATAATATATCACGCTTGTTATATGAGAATGATTGCATTGTTCGGTTTGTTTTCTTTCCAATTGTATGTTGCTTGGATGAATTACCTTAATGAAAGCTTTTTGTATATAAATCTATTGTATGCTTAATTTTGGTATGCAATAACCGGGAAAGAGGAGAATATTAAATTATTTTGAGTAAATCAAGTAATTACACTCTCAAAATTGGAAATCAGTTTATATTAATATTTAAACAAATGTATACTGTGTATATCTATAATAATTTTCCCAGATAGATAGATATATAGATAGGTATTAACATGGAACGAAATTCCAATCATGGAATATGCCACTAGACTTGCATCATCACATTAACCAGTTAGAAAGCAAGAGGGCCAGCCCCCCACACACATGCCCAAACTCGATGTTAATACAATAAGAAAATATTCAATAGAGTTGTGGAATGAATTTTTAAATACATATTTATATGGGAAAATTTTGTGAATAAAGTTTGTATTGTGAGTGTAATGCATGTTGGGAAAAAAAATTCATATAGTTGCACTTCATAAGGAAATGTTGACCCCTTTCATGCCTCAAACCTTATCCTATTCTACGGGCTTCTTCAAAGTCAGCGTTATTAAGTTGCACAACAAAGCATATTGGCGAGGAAGTGCAAGTGTTAGCATAGCGGAAGAAATTGAACCACGCAAGAAGACTTTCGTCATCTCTTTCATGTATAAAAAATATTTTTAATGTCACAATTATGTGGGTGAATTTAATGGGGTCGTCTGGACATTAGAAAAATTGATAATGAATTTCAAATGAAGTTAAAATTATATTAGGAAAATATTTGCAAGAATTAATGCATATACTAGAAACACTCTTTTGCCATGCGAGATATTGTCTACTTACCCAACCTGTGGAAAAATGATGATTAAGACATTAGCAAATATGTGCTGACATGAACCATATCTTCTGCTATGAAAGAATTCACTTCGCCTTTGGTTGAATAAAAATAATATTAAGTCTCTTTTTCTTATATACGAATAATACTTTATTTTTAGTTGGCGGATCCTTAAATGTAATAATATTTTCTTAAATCGAAAGATATAGAGAATACAATGATAAGGTAAATAAGTATAACTTAGGTAAATTCATCATGTACGTGCTTTTGTATATATGAATATATATTCATTTTTCGTAGATGAAACTTTTAGATTTTTAAATATATTACATTAAGTTGAGAAATCTGTAGTTAGTGGTATGATTGTTAAATTTTATCAAAAGTTATATTTAAAGCTTTTGGGTAAACCCATAAAAGTTTTGTAGAGGTCGTGGTATATGTTTACATTATAGATACTTTTGAATATAGAGGCTTTTGTGGATATTAATAAATTATTTTAATAAATCACTAAACCAATTTGAGTATTAATTATATTATCTTTTATAATTTTATGAAATGTCTTATTTTATTGTTAAAATACTAACCTTTGGTTGTTATGAATTGAAAAGGCCTTGGTTAACCATGTATCATTTCCCTTTCATTTATTTTATGATATAATTTGGAAACACATTGAATAGAGACTAAAATATCATTTATTTTAATTTTAAGACTTGTTGATTATTTACAATGGCTTGTATATTCCATGTAATATAAAAAGAAAAAATTGGGTTGAAAAAATAGAATTTACAAACAAATCCTATAAACATGAAAAGAATCATGCTACTCTTCACCCATATGTAAATATGGAGTACCAATGATATCCTACCAATAAGGGCAAAATGGAAAACACTCCTTAAATCCTACCGAGAAGGAAAAAATACACCCAACTTTGACAACTCGTAGGGACGATTGTTGTGATTCGGGGATAATTGTTATCTAGAAAAAATGATAAGAGGGTAGTGGACCTCACGCTATGAGATTAATGAATGATGATATGGTATGTTATTCTAGGTTATCATACAAAGTAGTACCGTGAGGATTCTCACATTCATGGTGTAGTTGCAGAATAGTCAACGATAACTTAAGACTAGGGGAGTTGGTATTCGAGGTTGAAAGGTCCAACAATAGACGATATGGGATGTCTATCGTAAACTACATCATAATTTGAGATACCTGGACCCCAAGCCAGAGTATTGGTGGGATCTAATAGTGTCCATAGAGTGATGAACTACTATCAGACACTAGGCATAATAACGCTAACTCTAGCACAGATTCAAATGAATATATGAACTAGGATTAAGTAAAGGTCAATGGGACCAATGTCCTCCGTGCTACGATATGGGGAATATGCATCCACCCTTCCAGGTATTATGGTCCTTATAAGGATAACCCATTTTTAAGAACCTAGAACATGATATAGAATAAGGTGGGTCTCATAAGAGTGGTAACATTTTATAGGATTTGGCTAATCTCGAGCACTCGTGTTTCCATCTGCAATGGATAATGATCTTGGAGTGTGATAACCTATGCCTATGTACTAATATAAAGTTGGGTGAGCATTTTTAGTTTGTGAATTTGCTTTTGAAATAAAATAAAATTTTGAATTAGATAATTTGACAACCACGAGAGTTAGACCTAGGTTGTTACAGTTGGTATCAAAGCCTAGGTTGTAAAAATATGAATTGTTGGATTGGCATAGCTCTTTTGTCACCAGGTATAATGGCAGGGACCTTGAAAAGGGTAAGTTCTACTCCATAATAGGGGATTGTAGAGGTTTTTATAAAGATACTGAGATGACTAGTGAAAGAGCCAGATTGTGTACAAACAACTGAAACGTCTTGGCATGTTTTAAGAAAAGAAAAGGAGCCAACAGTAGAAAGGGCTACACAAAATGATGATAACATGACCAAAATGATTTACCTGATGCATGAATAGTTGAATCAATATAAAGAGTAGATGGAAATTCAAAGGGCTTAGATGAGTGAGCACATGGAACAATAAAGAGCACAATTATCTCAGCAACAAGAAATTATTGCTCAACAACAAAAGGTAATAGAAAATTTGACTAAAAGTAAAGAGTCATAAAGAATACAAAGTGAATTTCTTGAGGGATCATCAAGAAGAAAAGTCGGTGTGGAATTACAAAAATAAATAAAAAATTTATAAATCTCTAAATTTTACGGGAAGGGGGATGGTGAATTAGCTATAAATTGTTTAAGTGATGTCGAGGGATACTTTTCCATTCAACCCCTGTGTGCTAAATCTAAAACTACTTGGGTTGTAGCACACTTAACAGGTCCTGCTAGATATTGGTGGACCATATATAAGAAAACAATCCAAAAGGAGGCTGCTGACATTCCTTGGGATGTGTTTGAGAAAGAATTCAAGGATATATTTCTTACACCTTAGTTTTATATTGAAAAGTATGCATAATTTACCAATCTTTATCAAGAAAATAGAACAGTAATAGAGTATTATCAAAAATTTGTTCAGCTTCTAAAGTATGCTCCTAAATATGACAAATGCGAGGAGTTTAAAGCTCATATATTTGTGTTAGGCTTGCATCCCATAATTGGATCTCTTGTTGGAAGGATCAATCCAAAGAATTTTATTGAAGCCTTTGATACCGTACATTATGAAGAATTAAGTCAGAAGAATAAGAAGGCTTATTATCAAAGTTTTGATAAAGATGAATCTAAGAAAAGAATATATCCATAATTTTCTAAAGGAAAGGACCAATACAAGAAATATAGGGATAGTGACCATTTCATAGGGGATAATAGGAATAGAGGAAAATATCAGGGTAACAAAGGGCAACAAGATAGGAGAAAATTTATAGAGAAAGTTGCACATAGAAATGTGACACAAGAAAAAGGAAAGAATGTTACTAGTTAAAATAAACATGGAGATAGAAAAATAAAAGCCCCAATGTATGCTTTATATGTGGAGCTAAACATAATTATGCAAATCAATGCCTAGAGAGAGCAAATAAGAGAAAACCAATTGAAGAAGCTCCTCATAGAATTTATGCTACCATAGGTAACCCCAATATTTTAGGGCAAGCCACTCCATTTATTTTAAAATAAAAATTAGGTGAGAAATATGTTTGTATTTTGATAGATAATGGTGCAACTAATAGTTTTATATCTTCTAATATTTTGAGGTACATACTAGTAAGACCTGGGTTTATGGAAAATGGATGGCAAGTTAAATATAGATCAGGATAAACCTATATGATCAACCAATGTTTATGCGACTCCCAAATAGATATACATCAAGGAAAAATAAACTAACACCTATATGTAGCACCTTTACATGCTTTTGATATCATATTAGGTGTAGATTGGCTAAAATCTCACAAATCCCTATTAAATTTTGAAGAGATATGGCTTGATTTCACGGATGATTCCAAACAATGAATCCGAGTCCATTGCAATCGAGTGACCCTAGAACCACACTTACTGATTGCTATGCAAGTTAAAAGAGCCTTAAGGAAGGGTTGTAGGCTTTATGTGGTCAAAATGAACAAAAAAGAAGAAACTGAATCAAATTTTGATTTATTCCAACAATATCCAGTTCTAAATGAGTTTAAAGATATTTTTTCTTGAATACTTGTCTGGATTACCATTGAAGAGAGAATTTTATTTTTCCATTAAGTTATTAACAAGGGCAACACCCATATCTAGAAACCCCTATCGTATGAACTTCATTCAATTACAAGAGCTTAAAACTCAGATTCAAGATTTATTAAAAAAAGGACACATCAAACCCAATGTTTCACCATGGGGAGCACCAGTTTTATTTGTTAAGACATATGGATCCTTGAGATTATGTATCGAATATCGTATTCTCAATAATATGACTATGAAAAACAAGTATTCATTACCAAGGATTGATGATCTCTTTGATCAATTGAGAGAAGCAAAAAAATTCCCAAAAATTGATCTTAGATCAGGATACCATCAACTAAGAATTAAGGAGGAAGATACTTTCAAGACTACCTTTAGAACCCGTTATGGGCACTATGATTTCACAGTGCTACCCTTCAATTTGACTAATGCTCCTGCTGCCTTTATGAACTTGATGAACAATGTGTTTTGAGAAAAATTAGACCATTTTGTGTTAATATTTTTGGATGATATCTTGATCTATTCTCGAATTAGGGATGAACATGATCAACACATGAGAATAGTCCTAGAAATTCTAAGGAAAAATTAGTTGTATGGAAATTTATCCAAGTGTGAGTTTTATTCTTCACAAGTGCAATATTTGGGTCACATAGTTTCATCCGACGAGATTGCAATTGATCATAAAAATATAGAAGCCATAGTTAATTGGCCAGCACCCACCAACGTATTTGAAGTAAGAAGTTTTATGGGAATGGTAGAATATTATAGGCGATTTGTAAAAGGATTTTCAAAAATTATGTTTCCCATAACCCATTTTCAAAGGAAGGTAATTTTTATCAAATGGACTCCACTATGTGAGGAAGCCTTCAAAATACTTAAAGAGAAGTTGGCAACTACACCTGTCCTTCAAATTCTAGATCCAAGTAAACCATTCACAGTTTATACAAATGCTTCTCTAGAAGGACTGAGAGGTGTCCTGATGCAGAATGCGGCCGTGGTGGCATATGAATCTAGACAACTTAAGAAGCATGAAGTTAATTATGCCACTCATGACTTAGAGCTAGTTGTCATAGTTCATGCTCTCAAAATATAGTGATAATACCTGTTGGGTAAACCTTTTGAATTAAAAATAGATCATCAAAGTTTGAAGTATATATTCACCCAACCATTACTAAATGCTAGACAACGATGGTGGATGGAATTTTTGGCCGAATATGATTTCAAGATAGATTATATAAAAGGGAAAGAGAACAAGTTGGCTGATGCACTTAGAAGAAGGAGACATGTAGTTGCTTTAACATGATGCCAGTATGGATTGGCAGAGAAAATTAAAGAGTTACATAAATATGATGAATTTTGTAATCAATGCCATATTAAGGTCGAGCAAGGACCAAATATGAATATGGATTTCAAAATCAAATAAAATTTGTTATATTTCAAAGATAAAATATTATTTCCAAATAATAATGAGATAAAAAGGACTATATTACAAGAGGCACACTATGCTCTATACTCTGCTCATCCAGGAGTAGTGAACATGTAGGAAAATTTGAAGAAGGATTCCTTCTAGATAGGAATTAAGAAGGATGTAACTCATTTTTTTGCAAGGTGTCTCGAATGTCAGACGGTTAAAGATAAACAACAACATCTTGGGGGACAAATTTATTCTTTTGATATTCCAACACAAATATGGCAAGTGATTTCCATGGAATTTATAGTTGGTCTTACCAAGAATCGATTTCGGCATGACATAATTTTTGTTATAGTTCATAAATTAGCTAAGGTGGCACATTTTATACCTAGAAATTTTCATGATGATGCTCCTACAATAGCTTAGAAGTTTTCTTGGTAAATCGTGATACTGCATGGTTTCTCTAAACTAATTATCTCTGATAGGGATTCACAATTTACTTCTAAATTTTGGCAAGCTTTGTAGCGAGCATGGGCACAAAGCTTAATATTAGCACAACCTATCATCCTGAAATGGATGGACAGACCGAGAGGATCAACCAAGTGTTGGATGATATGTTACATCTAAACTCAATTCTCATCTCAATTGAGTTGCTATAGATACCTACATTTTTTTCATAATAAGTTTGAATTCTTGATTTTCATTTGTTAGATCTTCTTCATTTTTCTTTGAAAATACAAATATTTCAAAATTCAAGATCCTTATTCTTGACATTTTCCTATAGTAGCCATAAAAATACCAAAAATCCACCTCTACTATCTATGCACTGCAACTTAGTAGAGTAATATTTCTAGAAATTTACACTATCACAATCCACTTTACCAAATCTAGACAGTTAGTATTCTTCACAAAGCATAATTACAACCGTAAGAATTATAATAAATAGTTAATATGAGAACACATTAATGTTATAAGATACAAAAAATATTTATTTTCAATTGGTTATATGGGATTGAAACAAGCCTCACCCATATTACATCATCACCAAATAGTGGTATTATAACAAAGCTTGAATATTATCAATGTATTGCTTAGAAAAAATTGAACCTTGGTCTCCTCCTTGAATGTTGAGGAATTTAACCAGTTGAGCTAATGCCACTTGATATAAAATACAACAAATATTACTAATAAAAAAATATAGTAAATCTTTATTATTATTTGTTTTAGACAATCAATATTTCCTTGTTAGTTTCATATAAAATTTATAATTTCAACCATGGAAAATAAAATTTAACTTCATGATCCTCTATTCAAACCCCTCTATTGGCTAGCCTGACTGCACATTTGTTTCCTTATCTTAACTTATGTGTAAACTTAATTTATTATGATCTCTTGTATGTTCCATGGAGCCTTTGCTTTCCTTAAAATTGTATTTTTTACTATTAGTGAATTGCCTTCCATCCATACTTTATTCCATTCTATTTATCTGCATATTTTAACTCTTTCAAAGCCATCCAATATTTAGCTTCATTATTCATATTGAAAATGTATTATGATAAAATATTACCCCTACCTATTATTTCTAATTATTTCTCCTCCTTATATTGGTCCTAGATTTCCTTTAGATGCTTCATAAAAATTCAATTTGACTAACTCTACTTCCTATGGTTTCCACTTTATATTCTTTGCCTTCCTTTTGTTTCTCTTGTACCCAACATCATAATTCCATTTGATGACTTGACTCCATCTATCAAGGCTTTTTGCTTGAAGATTCAGGATTAGGTGAATTGATAGGGTTGATTTAGATTCCTCTATGGCTAAACAAATCTTCCTTTTCAATATCCCTAAACTGCTTTTCTTTCCTATAAATATTCTTCTATTTATTTCCAGCCACACAATCTAAAGTATTGCATATTTTGATGTATCCTAGATTATTTGTAACACCTCACTTTTAAAATTGCTTTACCATTGCTTTAACCATTATTCAATTCTTCCATTCATCACCATACATTTACCAAACACATTAAGAATCCATTGCCATAGTTCCTAGACTATTGAACAATGCCCAAAGATATGGTCTATACTCTCCTCATTTTTGCATATAACACATTGTGAGGGTCCATGAAAGTACCTTTTCATTAGGTTACCCCAAAATAGAATTTTACTATGACCTATTAGCCATACAAACAATTTAATTTTCGGAATGCTCGGACTATCTTAAATATCTCTCCATATTATTATGGTATCCCTATTTGTTTGGTGCTTTACATTATATTTGCTTCTTTTTATGTGTTCTCCTAAGCTATTGAACTCCCAAATCAACTTATCCTTGGTTCCCCTCATAAAAATAATTATTGTTATCTTTCTTCTCAATTGCCTCCTAGGAACAATGTTTAGTATACTTGTAAAAAAATATTCTTTCTATTTGTATCTTCCTTCTTGATCCTTGTATAAAATGTTTGAAATCCTATCACCGTATTTATCTTGAAGTAATCTCATCAATGGTTTCAAAATTGAATCTAGATCATGTGGTTTTTTATCACACCAAGAATCCATCCAAATATAATTTTTTTCTACAGTTCCCACCATCCATATTAGACCTTTAATCACTAGATCAATTGGTTTTTGGAACTATTCTATAGTGTAGAACCATATGGTAGTGAGAATGCAGTAAAGATTAATTTTGGGTCATTGAGCTCAATGTACTTAGAATAATTATTGGCTATCATCTTTGGCTTTCCTCGTACAATCTCCACATTACTTTTCCCCTTAGAGTTAAGTTTGCATTCGTAAGAACTCTCAAATCAAGACCTCCTCTATTTTTATCATCACACACCTTGCTCCATTTCACCAAAAGAAATTTCCTTTTATCATGTAATCATGACCAAAAAATGACCTTATAATATAGATTAAAAATTTTCTATCAATTTTGGCATAGCATACAAGGATATATTATGTTGGAATGATTTGTAAGGCTAATTTAATTAGTTGTACTCTTCTTGCTAATGATAATAATCTACCTTTCCATGTCAGTAGTTTATTATAAACTTTAATTATGACTAAATTGCACAATTTTATCTTCATTCTCCCCTCAAAGAAGGGCATCCCTAGATAAGTTGCTGGCAAATTTGCCTCCATTTGAAGTAACTTGCATATTCCTACTTTGATTCTAGTTGGAGTGTTTAGGAAGTAAATTATAGATTTTTTCCTATTAAATTTTTGCCTTGATGCTCTTTCATTTTCTTTTAATAAGTTATTCTAAGCTGTGGTCTCACTTATTCTTGCCCTCCCAAAAAAGGTTGATCATCTACAAATTCTTTATGGGTGATGTTGTCTATGTTATTACTAGCCTTAAGTACCCTAATTAGCCCATCTTTGTTAACCTTCTTCAAGTTCCTACCCAATATCTCTACCATAATAATGAATAGAGGATCGCCTTGTCTAAGACCTCTATTGGATTTAAATGATTCTATTACTAACCCATTGACCAACATTGAATATGATATTGTAGAGACATAAGCTTTAATCCATCTAACCCATTTCTTTCCAAATCTAGAATTTTCTAATATTGCAAAAATAAAATCCTATTTAACCCTATCATAGGCTTTACTCATATCAAGTTTTAAGATCATTGCTCTCTCATTTCTTGAAGTTGTTGAATGCGCAATTTCATGAGCTACCATGATTTTATCCAAAATTTGTCTCCCTTTCACAAGTACTCCTTGCTCTTTTGAAATAATTTTTTCTAAAAGTGGTCTTAACTAATTTTCTAGAAATTTGAAGATTATCTTATATGCCATATTACATAGGCTTATGGGCCTAAATGAATCAAGCAATTATGCATCCTTCTTTAGAATTAATGCAATATGTTGCATTTATTTTATAAGACATGTACTACTTAACCCTAGACTATTCCACTACCACTAATAAAAAATATTTCACTATTTCCTAGTTATGTTGATAGAATGTTGCAGAGAGTCCATTTGGACCTAGGAATTTATCCTTATCAAAATAGAAAAAAGTTGAATGAACTTCTTCCATTGTAATAGGCTCCATCAGATTGCTAGTGTCTTCATATATCATAACTGAAGGTATTTCTTACAATACTTTATCATTAAGAACTTCAATCTCCTCTGATCCTAGAATATTCTCGTAAAAAAACCTTACTTCCTTTCTAATTTTGCTCTACTCTTCAATCCAAACCCCTTCTACTAATTTAATTCTACTAATTCTGGATATTGATCTATGTACTATTACCATCCTAAGAAAGATATTTTGTGTTTTTATCTCCTAGCCAAGTCCATCTTGGTTATAATCTCCAAAATTTCTCTTTACTCAAAATATTATGATATTCACTAAGCAAATCTCTTTCCTCTGATCGTGAATTATTAACTTTTTAAAATTTTGAAAGTTTCTCTTTTAGTTCTTTGTCTTCCAAACAATATTCTCAAAAGTGTTCATGTTCCATTATTTTGATCTAGATGTCATTGATTTAATTTTATTTGGAAGAGCATACAACCCACAATTACCTAAATAATTCCATGTTTGAGCTATCATATCAACAAATTGAGGATGGTATTTCCACATCTACTCATATTTAAAATATGATTTTTTTTTTAAATTCACTTACCATGATTTTAACTCTTATTGGTCAGTTATCTGAACCAATCCTTGTCGAGGTATTATTTTTAACATTAGTGCCTTCATGTAGCCAATGGTTCTAGAGTATGCATTTGTCTATTTGTTTTTCTATCAGGTTTTGGCTTGTCCTATTTTTGGTCCATGTATAGTTCTCTTCAAACTCAATCTCTCATAGATTATTTTTTTGAATAAAAGATAAGAAATATCTCATACTTTGGGTTATTTTCCTAATTCCACCAAATGTTTCATCCAAATTGGTTATGGAATTAAAATGGTATTTACTTCTCATAAGGGCTTCATTAATCCATCTCCATACTTTTGATATGCTTGACTAAGTTTTAGGTCCATCATCATTGATAAGGATAAAATGAATATATGCAAAGTAGCATGTGACTAATGAGGCTATCCAATACCTAGTTTTATGAATGGTTTCACAAGAGGTTCTAATAGGATTTCAACATGTTAGAATTCCCCCTGTCACTCCTTTTAAATTCATAGCATCCCATTCACATCTTGCCCATACTGTTGTCATAGTTTTGGAAACTTCTTCCTTTATCATTTTAGTTTTAAAATTATTACTTAAATAGAGGTCCTTGATACATCTTTTTTTTGAGGGGGTATTACCACCCATTATATTCCATGAGATGATAATCGTGTCTCATTAGGGGATATTGACCCCACTTGCAAATTACCAACATCAGTTTACTATTTGGTAAAGAGAAGTTCAACCAACTTAGATTGTGTTTGTTTCTCTATGTTTGCTCTTGCTTCCCTGGCTCTCTTGATAATTTGAAGATTTTCCTCTTTTTTCCTTGATAGTATCAAAAGTATATCTCATTATTATATTCTTCATTGTTCTTTTACAACTTTCATTTTCATTGGATTTATCCTCTCCTAGCTCTGCTAAGGAAAATTTTGACTTATACTGCTTCTTTTTTAGTATATCCTTGTTAATAGTAGAGGTATTAAAAATCAACACTATGTTTTCTCTACCACTTTACTTCTCTTGAATTTTGCATGGAAATTTAAGAGGGTCTTCTAAATTCGATGAGGCACATTCTTCAGGTTTAGTAGGAATATTAATACCTAAATCAGGATCATACTAAGTATATAGTTCCTTGTTAATATTTTGATCTTGTTGTACCATGTCCTCTTAGATTTGATCTAATTTTTCTTCATAGGCTAAAACTTCAAAAGAATTGGCATTTGTCCAAATATATTTATTTACCAGTCTTAATTTTTTATTTACTTTTTGTAAAGAAAAATAAATAAACACCGATACAAACAATGAATCAAAGCAAATAACAAGGTATGCATAAAATGAAAGATCTTATTTATTATGAACTCGAGGAACTTGGATCTCCACTTTATACATAGGTATACCCCAAATTAGGGGTTACAATACAATGCTTGCTTTGATATAGTTATTACAATTAGAAGGTTTTTAAAACCCTCGTTCAAATGAATTTTGGTGTCTTTGGATTGTCTTCACTCCAAACAAGTGTGAGTGGGCTTGTGTATCCCTGTGGGGCCACTCGAAGCTGCAACAATCATCCAATAGAAATATCTCTTGTAACCTACACACAAACATATCAGAATAAAGTTAGTAACACCTACGGGGCCTCCACAGTGTGAGGCCCACTAAAATATGAGAGTGTAATATACTAACCCTAGTTGAAATAATCACCAAATGAAGTGCAAAAATATAGAAAATGTGAGTAAAACAATAAAATCTAATACCTTATCAAAATATTCCTAAGTTGCTGGATCTATGCTCTTGATGACTCGATATTGTGATGCACGAACACCGTAAGTGTTTGAGGGTTAATTGATTGTAAATCGATGAACGATGAACGCCTTGTAGCGTTCAAAGATGGTTGTGGATGCCCTGCAACATTTCAAAAATGCTCTATAGCATTTGAGAAATATCCTAAAGTATTTTGGGGTTGTGGGGGCACGCTTTGCAGAATCTGATCTAGTTTACAGAGGTTTCGATGGTGGATATTATGGGTGTGGCGATAGCAAGGAGGAAATGTGTTAGCGGAGTGCTAGGATTTACAAAATAATGGATGATCAATGCTTTCAGATCTTGACCTCTCAAAAATATTTTGATCAGGATGTTAGTTTTTTTTATCCTTATTCACAAAAGTGAATGATCTTTTATAATTTTCCCTTGATCATGTTAGGGTTTTGACAACCCCAATAGACGATCGAGATCAAAACATGATGAAGGATTGTAATTTTGATTTGATAAGTGGCATGGATCATGTTAAATGAATGGTTAATATTAAGACATGATGGGCGACTGAGATTTATCCATATATATATTATATGAATATATAAAATATTTATATTTTTATATATATAAATAAATATACATATATAAATAAATTTTGAATGGTTATGCTTTGATGATTCGTAGATGAAAAGTGGGTAGGATTTGATGTGTATAGATACCCATTTTTGTATTGTGTTGCTTGAAACACAATTCAGTGCAAAAACAAGAGACATGTGGTTCGATGAAGTGGCTTCTTTTCTAGGTGCACAAGAAGATATTGAAGACAAAAATTATTGTTGTAGCTTACCCATAAAATGGCAAATGAGTGAAGAATGAATCTCATGAGTCAATTGATAGAATGGTGGATGATATGAATGATGTAATTATTGATTCTACTTTTGCCCCAACAGAAAAAAGGAATATTTTGAAATGTGGATGATATGAATGATGTAAAGGAATGTGAATAATGTATCTTGATGGATGTGGGAAAAATATCAAATTTGGTTACCCCAAGTTTGGGGTGATTATATGCTATTAAAATATATGCCTTTTGACGTCATTGAAATGCAAAATTATGAAAATGCAAAAAAAAAAAAAAGTAAAGGAACTAATCATCCTAGGGGCCTGTTAGTGACTGTAGCAATTCTTGAATGTAAAATGAGGAACCAATCATCCTAGTGGGTTGTTATCCCTGGTGACTATTGTAATGTAAAGGAAATAATGTAGTGAAAGTTATCCGTGTTTGTTACCCCACGAAAAAGGGCATCAATGACAAATTTTGAGAAAATTAGTCTAAGCACAATCTCACTCAAAAAATAAAGGATCAAAGAGATTTTGTTTTTGAACAAGAGGATGTTGAATGATGATATGAACAAGCGTTCTTATGGTGATCTAGCCATCCTAACGAATTGTATGGATAACCAATCGCTACAATCACCAGGGGAATAGATTAAACCACTAGATATGAGGTTTGCTTGATAATGCAAATGAATATGAAAATGTTGAGTCGAAATGTGTTGAATCGTAGATGATATAAATGATGTAAATGAATGTGAATATGAATGGTGCAATGATTGATTATGCTTTTATCCCAATATAAAAGGGATTTTTGGAGATGATATGAATGATGTAAATGAATGTGAATATGAATGGTGCAATGATTGATTCTGCTTTTATCCCAATATAAAAGGGATTTTTGGAGATGATATGAATGTTGTAAATTATTGTGAATATGAATGGTGTAAGGAATGTGAATGGTGTAATGAATAATTTTGCTTTTTCCCTAATAGAAAAAGAGGTTTTTGACATGTGGATGATATGAATGATGTAAATGAATGTGAATTATGTAAGTGGATTTTGATAATGTTGAATGGAAATGCATTTTTGAGTATATTAGGCAATTTTGAATGATGATGTATGAGTTTGAATGAAGATTAAAATGTATTTATGAGTGAATTCAATGGTTTTGTGAAATCTAGAATTGTTTTGGAACATTTGGAAGCAATTTGAGGCATTTTCATGACTTCTAGTTGTAAAAAAGAATGAAATGCTTAAATTAATCCATGTTATCACAAAATGAGATGCAATGACGTGATATTTGGAATAGTGAATATGGAAATTTTGTGAAATTTTGGACCGTTTTGAGGTGTTTTTATGTGAGTTAGGCATTTTCGTGACTTTTGGTCACAATAAAAAATTAAGTGCCCAAATCAATCAATGTTATCACAAAACATGATGTGATGATGTAATACATGCAAGGATGGATTTTGTGATGATTTTGTGGGGTTCTACATTTTTAAGCCTTTTGATTCCTTTTGTAGCATTTTGGATCCAAATTTTTGTCTACATCCACATCATGCACAGACGCGGGGGAGCATCTGCCACTTGGTAGACATAGAAAAGCATTTGAGTATGCCAGGTAGATGCCTTGAGGTATTTGAGCATGTCAAACTTAGCAATAAAAAGACTACAGGAACAAAATTCTAGTTCATTCTTGCATTTGATAGTATGAGAAGCAACGTTTGAGCGAAGGAGTGTGGAGTATGGTGATGGCGATGGAAGTAGCGGATGCGATGATGGAATTTGATGTGCAAGTGATGGAGATAAATGTTTCTAACCCTCTTGTTTGATTTTAAAATATTTTTTATTATGCAATGTGTAAGATGTTGATGTGCATTTGTGTTTGTTTTGTGCTACAATTGAGGATATTGGAGACTTGACATCGATTCTCGCCCATCATACCAGGGGTGAGAAAGGTGTTGTAGAAGGACCACTAGGATTGGTTGGAGTGGATGGGATTGGTAGGGTGTACCTGGATTGAGGTGGTGAGGGTCGATGAGGGGTACTTATTTGCCTTGGAAGAGTGATGGGATCCAGATAGGGGGACTTTCCAGTTGTTGACCAAGGAGATGATGATGACACTGGAGAATGTGTACATATTTCAAGTACCAGTGGAGGGGTTGTGTGTCCAAGTTGGGCATGACGAGTATGAGATGAGGTAGATTTTTGGTGATGGATGGAGGGGTGAACATTAGGGGTGGTGGTATCACATACTTGGATATGTATATGGAGAGGCAGTTGGAGGTACTTCTAACCTTAGTCATGTTCCTACTAGATAATGTGTTGGTTCCTAACAACATCGGATGCTAGTTCCCATAGACATGATTCAATTGGTATTAAATATGATCAATGAGCCTCAGGTGTATGCTTGGACACCTACTCTCCTATATCATACATATATGGAGCTATATGAGGTGACGAGATAGGGGAAAAAGGGGTTGGGGTACAATGTGCTACTTCAGATCTAGGGTTAGAAGCACCTCAGTGTAGCTCATCCTATGGGCCTACCATGCAAGTGGTATGGGGATAAACCCTATACATTAAGATGGTGGGTAGTTGAGGAGATACAATCGAGTCATCCTAGTCATAGTGTCTAGGAGTGTAGAGATATTTGGGCTGAGTTGACACCTAATCAGGTGTATTGGAGATCATGGTGAGATGTCAGGTGATTGACTGATGCAGAGTAGTTATGGCGGGTTTGGTAGGCTATATGGGTTGTTGGTTGACATGGTAGTGAGGTGGATTTGATATAGTTCTCATGGGTGCTATGACAATTTAGGATATGATAGGGGGTTCCTGACACTCCAGTGCTTTACAGGCATCAGGTTGATGAGTTGAGCCTACCTTGTGTGGAGGAGTGGCAGGTGGAGTATGAGAATGACAAAGAGATAAATATCCCAGTTTTGGATGATGTTAGGACCACGATGGAGTACAATGCTTGGTTTACTTCATAGCCTCCATGGGTATTGAGTTAGGTGGTTTATAAGGGAAGTGGATATGATGGGGATGCAAAAATAGAGGCAGAGGAGACTCCTCAACATCAAATATGCCATCAATATAGTAGTGGAGGGAGGTAGGCAAGGGTTGCAATAGAGCAACCTCCAGATATTGGAGGTGATTGTGGTGGTGGGGATGGTATGGAGGAGGTTCTAGAGAGACCTCCTGGTTGGACTAAGGATGAGTGGGATGAGAAAGACCAGCTCTGGTAGATGGTAGCAGAGTGAGATGTAGGAATAGTGGCATGGGATGCTGATAATGCTTGGTTACGAATGGATTTGGAGGTATGGATGGTGGTAGGTGGAGGCAAGGATGTGATAGCGAGGCTCCAATAAGATCTAGCTCAAAGGGATGCTTCTCAAAGGTAGGATGTAATATGCCTTCAATCCTAGGAGGGCTACATTTAGGAGTTGGAGGATTTGCTTATGTAGCATAACATTGGGCTGCCAGTGCGGCCTACCTCCTCCCTAACTGGTTATTTTAGGCATAGTGACTCTCAGTCTAGGGCTCCATTAGGGTCACAAGGGTCTGCCTATGGGCACTAGCTAATGCCTTGATGCACTTTTATATATGAGCCTTAGTGCTCCATTTTATATAGCCTTTGGATATTCTTTATATATGTGATTATATATACATAGCCTTTATTTTTGTGTACAACTTTGTGTGAATGCATGTGTATATGATATGATGGATGACAATGTAATAATGATGTATATACTTTAATATGATGACAATGCAAGTGATACCAACATATAATGGTGGAATGTAATGATGATGTAGTAGTTTAGATTTTTCTTGACCATATTTATTGTTGTTGCTTAATCAGGGACACCAACATCTAATGGTGGAATGTGAAGTGAAAGACTCATGTAATGGTATGATAATGATATGGATGTTGTGTTGGCTTATGGATGACTAATATAGAGTTGTTTTACAGAGACTCAAAAATCCTAGTGATGTCGAACAAACTCACTAAGTTCTATCTAGATTCTCCAAGACCAAATGTATGTGCAGTGTGTTAGTCTCACTATGACACTGAGAGTGGGGGGGTGAATCAGTGTAGCTCTTAAAAACTTAAATATTCAATTCTTAATGCTAAAACAATGAAAGCTTAAAAACTCCATAAAGCAAATATACCAAAAGAGCATCACACAACACAAGATGTACCGAGGTTCACCAGTTTTGGCTACTCCTCAAAATTGACTGTTTGGACTCCCATCCAAATCCAGCCTTTACAAAATATCAATTTTACAATCAATTTACCAGCACCCACTGGAAGGAGCACTAAACCCTGATTTATCTGCACCAACAGAAAGGAGCACCAACCCCTGATTTATCTGCACCAACAGAAAGGAGCACCAACCCCTCATTTACCAACACCAACTGGAAGGAGCACCAACTCCTGATGCCAAGCACCAACTGGAAGGAGCACCAACTCCTGATGCCAAGCACAAACTTGGACTTCTGTTTTGAATCTAGATGATTGACATAAAGATGCATTCACTTTTACAAGACCCTAACTAGTCTATTGCTTTCTCAACATTGCCCACTCTTCACCCAACACACACCCTGCTCGCTCTCCTCTATTTCTTTGTAATATTAAATCCGCCTAGCTTTAATCTCGAGCACTTTCACTCAATTTTAGCAGCACTTTCCCTCTCTTTTAGCCACACGTAATTCTCCATGTAGACCTCCTTTTATAGCCATATTGTCTCTTTGTAACTCCAGTTGTAACTCCTTTTATTTCTCATGTGCCACTTGTCAGTTGTAACGCCTTCTAACTGTAACTCCTTTTGTATATATATAGGGTAGGCTTTTTGTCAAATACGATGCATGTTACGAGTTGAAACATATACCCCTACCATGAATTTTCATCTTCTCGGTCACGACTGTTCGTATTCTTTTCTGTGCATGCATGCATATTCGATTCTATTTATACAACTGTTAGATTTCTCCTTCTTCGACTATTCTTTTATTAGCTGCATGATTTTATTTTGTAAGGGCCCCTGTAACTGCTGCATAACTTCAGTTAATGGTCACATATCTTATTTCGACTGGGTTCTATTTTTAGCTCGTGCCAAAGCGACCTGTCACAAAATCATGACACTTTTGCCTCTTTGTCCTCTTCTCGGCTTGTACCCGCGAAAACACAACATGTTGCGATATCGTGACACTTTTGCCTCCTTGCTGCTTCTGTTTGCTTGTACCCACAAAAACACAACATGTCATGATATCGCGACACTTTCGCCTCCTTGCTGCTTCTGTTTGCCTGTACTCACAAAAACACATGTCGCGATATCGTGACACTTTCGCCTCCTTGTCGCTTCTGTTTGCCTGTACCTACGAAAACACAACATATCACGATATTGCGACACTTTTGCCTCCGTACTCCTCCTTTTTACTTTTGTCACAATATCGCGACACTTCTGCCTTCTTACTTTCTCTCTCCTCCTTGAGTCGCGAAAATGTGACATGTCGCGATACCGCGACACTTTTTCTCCTTTGCTCTATCTCTAGGCTTCGGGTCGCGATAATGCGACATGTCACGATATCACGACACTTTTTCTCCTTGGCACTTTCTCTTACCTTCGGGTCGCAAAAACGTGACATGTCGCGATATCACGACACTTTTTCTCCTTGGCACTTTCTCTTACCTTCGGGTCGCGAAAATGTGACATGTCGCGATATCGTGACACTTTTTCATTCTCTTCCTTCCTGCTCTCTTCAAGTCGCGAAAATGTGACATGTCGCAAAATCGTGACACTTTTCCTTCTCGGCCTTCTTGCTCTTTTCAAGTCACGAAAATGTGACATGTCGTGATATCGTGACACTTTTCCTTCTCGGCCTTCCTGCTCTTTTCAAGTCGCGAAAATGCGACATGTCACGATATCGCGACACTTTTCCTTCTCGGCCTTCCTGCTCTTTTCAAGTCACGAAAATGCGACATGTCGCGATATCACGACACTTTTCTTTCTCTGCCTTCCTCTTCACTTCAGACTACGAAAATGCAACATGTTGTGAAAATGCAACATGTTGGGAAATCGTGACACTTTTTCTTTCAAACTCTCTCTCTTGCAATATGTCACGAAATCGTGAAACTTTTTCTTCCGTACAATCTCTCTTGCAATATGTCACGAAATCGCGACACTTTTTCTACTTGCCTTTTTCTCTTCCAACATGTCGTGAAATTGCGATAGTTTTGCTTTCTTACGCTTTCTCTCTGAACATGTCACGAAATCGCGACAGTTTTGCTTGCTTGCGCTTTCTCTTCGAACATGTCGCGAAATCACGATAGTTTTTCTTGCTTGCGCTTTCTCTCCGAACATGTCATGAAATCACGATAGTTTTGCTTTCTTCCCAACATATCACGATATCATGATAGTTTTTCTTTCTTCTCAACATGTTGCGATATCGCCACAGTTTTCCTCCTTGCTCAACATGTCGTGATATCACGATAGTTTTCTTCCTTGCTCAACATGTCGCGATATCACGACAGTTTTCTTCCTTGTGATTTTATTTTGATTTTTAGCATATGGGCCACTTCGATCTTTTGGATAATCACTGTACATACTTTGAAGAACCTCTTAACTCCTGTCCACTGCATCAACCGATCTGTCTGACTGTGTTGACAACAATGACAATACTATTGTTGCACCTTGCTCATCACAGTGAATGTTCATTTACTAATCATGAGCATGGTAAAGTGAGATGAAACATGTCATGGAGAAGACCAGGCAGCTAGCTTGTCCTTATGTGCGATTAGAGGTCTCTTCAAGAGAGACGTGTCATCACGCATGAGCGTACTCCACTGCCATTCAAGTATTTATAGCCTCAGTGGAGATTAACTCCATAGTCTAATAATCAGGGTTATGCATAGTGACGAATATTCACAAATTGGAAAAATATTAGCATTTTTGAAAATTTGAATTAGAGAATTTGGGGAAACCTAGACATCGGTCCTTTCACCCAAAATTTTTGGAAATTTTTTTTTTAGGTATCGGTTCGCCATGCGTTAATAATAGTATTACGGATTTTTTTAAATATTTGCCAACACTCCTTCCTAAATATTGGACCATTTTCGCCTTAAATTTCTAAAATTTTTAACTTATCCTACCAAATTCACCAACTATTACACTATATATAACTAACACACCAACGCTACTTTTTCATTTAAAACATTAAAACTATTAGAAAATCAAGCAGCTGCAGTGAAAAGTAAAACCTTCCAAATGAAAATATGAACTAAAACATTAGATCTACTATAGAATTCCACAAAAATTCAACCATATATAGAAACCAGTCAATCCAGATCAAAACTCTACTCGACCAAAAATTGAACCCATATTTGCACCCAAAGAGATATGGTTCTTGTTTTCCACCTGGATACTTTACTACATTCATAACAACAATCGAACACAATTATTTACCTAAACCGACATCCAAATATTGTTCTGTACCTAGATCGACATACATCAGTCTAACATAGTTTTGTATCCAAATCAACATCAGGATAGTCTGCATAGAATTGTACCCGAATCGACATCTAGTCTCTATTTTATACCTGGATCACCATCTAGACACTAATTTGTATCCAAACTGACATTTGGATAGCCTTACACAATTTTGTACCTAGACCAACATCAGGACAACCTGACATATTTCTGTACCCAGACCAACATCCAAACTTTATTTTGTACCAAAAATGCTATTCAAACACTAATTAACCTAGATCAATATTCAAATAGCTTGACATAGTTCTATATCTGAACTGACATACGAATGGCCTGATACAAATTTGTACCTGGATCAACATCCAAAATATGTTCTGCAACCAGATCAACATCTAAAACTGTTCTAAAACCAGACCAACATCTAACACCATTCTTCACTCAGACCGACTATTGGACCTCTTTTTCACCAAGAAAGCCCAATGGAACTTTTTTCCCAATGGAACTTTTTTCCAATCGTACCTACCTCTAGAACTTTTTTTGCACCAGGTACTCTATTTCTTTTAAAATATTGTGAATATGTGATCCTGTATTTTTTTGGTTCTTTTGATAATATGAGTTGAAGTAGTTGTAGTAATAAGATCTAATTTTCTGTTATCTAACTGTAGTTATTTCTTTTGTTGTTTTTTCTCATTTATTAAAAATAAGTCAATGCTCTATTTCTCACATTATTTTCTATTTTACCCTGTTCTCCATGTTTTACCCTATTTTCTCTTTTTCTGTTAACACTCTTTGATTCTTTATTTCTATTAAGATCTGCTTTTCTGTTACAAGATTATAAATAGGTAAATACTTTGGTTCTCTAAGAACATTGTGATTCTCTATTTATCTAAAGATATTGTGATTCTCTGCTTCTTGTCCATTTTGTACTAGAATATTATATTTTTCCACATTTGTATCTATAATTATATATTTTGCATACACAAGTTTTATTTCTTACATTGATTTGAATTTATATATTTATTAATTTTATGCTCTTATTAGTGACAAGTGTTATCTCCAAAAAATGATGTAGTGGTAAAATAATCACAACAAAGCATGTATAAAAATATGTATGTATTTTCTACCAACCCACCATATGTTTATTCTAATTACTATATAATATTGAACCCTCATAGAATTAAGATATCTTCAACATTTTATTACTTTTATAAATTGAAAAATATTTTCTACAAGTAAAATTTCACCTACTGGTAATGCAAAGAAAAGGGCCAAATATTCTACTGAAAAGAGTATCTTGAATTATTTTAACCATATGCCAAAATCCAATGGGCCATCGACATCCAAGCAAATTCAAGGTACAAATGATTTTTGACTACTAAAAAATTAGTTGTATAGTCCGTGATTATTTTAAATAATGCTTTCTTCCTTAAATAGTTAACTCATAGTATGTGCCTCTATCCATATTGCATGATGATATGAATCATATTCCTGTTTGTATTTTTTTTATTAAATCCAAAAATGATAAAAAAATATTATTGTATGCTACTATGTAGAATACCTTATTGACCGTGATATATCTCCTATTGAAGATATTCCTCACCAAGAGATGCCTTCTAATGAAAATTATCTTAACAATGACATCCAACAAACACTTGAAGTTATTCCTCAAAATGACATGTCAGTTGAAAATGAAAGTGATAAATTAAATACATTACAAAATCCTTTTGAATCTTGAGTCCATTGTTATTGGGGGAGAGGGGGAGAGACCTGCTCCCTCTCCCTACTTCATTTCCCCTAGTTCTTACCCAGTTCCTGCCCCATCCAGGGTCATCCCACTTTGGGAATGCTTTGTAGTAGATAATCTCCTTGGGGGGAGATCCTTGCCCTCTTTTTGCTCCTTTCCCAGTAGTTTCAGGGTTTCCCTGCTTGAGTCTGGGGCTTGGTGCATCCCAAGGTTCTTCTAGGGTTTCCTGCATGTTTTTGGAATCCTTTCCATAATCTCCCTTAGGTTTTTCCCCTGGGGTTTTTTACAATTTTTTTTGCTTGGATCCGGTTCCCAGGGCTTTTTTGGGTTTCCTACATGTTTTTAGAATCCTTTCCCTAATCTCCCTCAGGCTTTCCCCTAGGGTTTTTTGTAGGTTTTTTTACTTGGATCTGGTTCCTAGGGCTTTCTTGATTTGTGGTGGTTGTAGGTTGGGTTTTTGATTGCTTCCTGGTGCATCCTATGAGGTCCTCACTTCATTGGGGTTGGTCTGGGGGGCCAGTTTCCTCTGTGCTAGTGACTCCTCTCTGGGATGCCTTTGGTTGTAGGTGGTCCCGTCCCTTTGGGTGGGGATCTTTTCAATTTCATTTTCAAAGGCTTCTTCTTATTGGATCTATTGCTTTATGGAAACTCAGTGCATTTGCATGGCCTTGGGGGGCTCTTACTATGCTTGAGTTGTTCCCAGTCCTAGTTCTAGTTCCCTAAAGCTATTCGTGAGCAAGGATGGGGGGATTCTAGTCTGTCCTGCTGGGGTGCTTAGGGTTATCTGTTGCATATCTCGATCTTGGGGAGGGGACCTATGATCAATGCATGCATACCCATGGCTCCCTTATTTTAGGCTTCTGTGGATCCCATATTTGTGCTTGTTGCCACTTTTCACCTGGGATTTATAGGTTTTTTATTTTAGTTTTCTTTTTGGGATCTTCTACTTTTTGGCCTTGCTTCTTTATGAACTCTTAGAGCATGTTTTTGGCCTTGGGGGTGGGCCTCATCCTGTTCTTGAGTTGTTCCTAGTTCCAGTTCCTTACAACTATTCATGAGCAAGGATGGTGGGTTCTTGGTCCTTTCTATTGGAATGCTTGGGGTTTTCTTTTGCATTTTCTAGTCTTGGGCTGGAGATCGGTGTGCTTGCAGTTGTGGTCACTCCTTCCTCCTTCAATTTTGGCTTCCAAGGATCCTTTATTTGCACCTACTGTTGTTATCCCTGGCTCCTTCCGGCTTCCTTGTAGTTCAACTTGGTTTGCATGAGGATATCTTTGCCTGTAGATATCCCAGTAGTGTTGTTCCATTTCTCAAGCTCAAGTGGAGGCTTCCCACATTTGTTTCTTTGAGGGTCATGATGCCATTTCCTAGGTTGTCCTGCTACTACACCCTAGAATATATCTTGTTACTACTGGTTGCTTAGCTCGCATGGATACTTGCTGCTCTACTACACCCTAGGTTGCATTTCGGGCCATCCCTAGGCAGGGATCCTCACCAAATTTCTAAAGTTAATTTTTTGAATTTTCCCCTTATAGGTTGAGTGGGGCTCAAACTTCCATATGGCTTGTCACGTGTTGCTATGATTTTAAGGGGATTTTTTTTAATATCTAAGGTGCATAGTGTCCACCCCCGGGTGGATCCCATACTGACAGCAATGGGAGGATGGTGGTTTTTGGTGAAGTGGGTCTCATTAGTTGGTACTAGAATATGGTCTCTCTGCTAGATCAAGGGTTTTTTTTTGGTTTTTCCCTTTCTATTTATGTTTATTTTCATGTACTAAGGCAATACCTAAGAACTCAGTGCTACGGCCCTTTTTGTTATAAGGTTTTGGTATCCTCTTAAAAAACCCAGTTTGTATATAAACTTAACTTACCAAAAAAAAACTCCTTTTGAATCTTCAAGAAAAAATACTAAAAAGAGAAAGATATCTAACTGGGCTATTGGAAGGGCATTTAAGAATGAATGGAGCAAAAAATTCCCTAGATAGAGCCTATCCCGATCGAAGACAACCAAGTCAATCAAAAAGAATGTAGATGCAAAAATTATAGTTGGAAACTAGGTAAGGGTCATAGGCTGCAAAATAAGATAGATACAATAGAAAAATATGCTAGAAAAGCTTATGTAAAAGTTACAAGAAGTGATGGTAAAAATAATAAAGAAGTTAGGTGGAAAGATGCATCAAAATGTATGAATGTTAGATATGCAATAGAATATGATAATCACTTAAAGTAACAACAATCTCTTGTTGAGAAATATGGAACGATCAAAGCCTAGTTTCATAAAATTCATAAGACTACTTTAGCTTCAATAAGTTTGTAGTTTGTTGTTGTATATAGTATTATCAAAAAGGGTAGACCCATGTTCGATTTCATTGATTATAAGCACCTATTATACATAGTTGATGTGCCAAACCTTTCTAGTTCACATTGGTCAGATCGAAGTGGTTGGAAAATGACAAAATGTTTATCATTAGTTGAGGACCTGAGGGAGAAACTAAAACTTGTCAGATTCATATCACTTTCTATTAATGAGGTGATGGTTGTGGACAACACATCCTAGATTTGCATGCATGTGTACACATTTCAAAATCATGTAAGTTAGCCTAGTTTGCTAGGATTACATAAGATGGTGGAAATTTCAAATGTAGAAAACATCTATAATGTTGTTGTGAGTAGTTTAAAAGATATTGCGAGCATGAATTGAGATAGCCACAAAGTTAATATGCGTTGGAGTTGATGGTGTTGCTATAATGCAAGGGCACATGAATCGTCTTTGTGTTCATCTCCAAACCTCAATTGCCCCATATATGATACCCATTAATTGCATGGCTCATAGAGTAAATCTAGCATATAAAATCATGAGCTCTTTTGAAAATGTTGTAAGAGTGGAAGACCTCATTCATGAAATACATTCTTATTTTTCTTGTAGTCCAAAAATGTTTACAGAGTTTCAATAGTTTGCACTAGGAGTTACATAAGGAAAAAAATTGTTAAAAGATGTGGATACAAGGTGGATTTCATTGTATCAACTGCACACAAAGTTTTTAAAGAATATTAATCATTAACGGTGTTTATGTACGCAAATCGTAGGGTAGTTGATAAGGCAAAATATTTGTTGTTCCGTTTGACTGACTTCGAAACCCTTTTAACGTTATGTGGTATTCTTTTAATGTTACATGAAATGAGTAGATTGATTAAACTTACACAAGAGAGATCCATCTATATCGTTGATTTCATGAGGATAAGAAAGTAAATATGTATGATTATTGATAGGCTATATGTGTCCAAAGCAGATTTTAAAGATCTCTTGTTTGATAGTTGGAATACAATGACAAACATGAACGATCCAAAAAGCTTTTTGAAGTTTGACATCAGTGATCATCTTTATATTAATGTTCGTGGAAAGATGATACCTTTTTATTCTTTTGAAAGGCAATCAAGTATAGTTGCGGACGATGTTGAACAAGTTCTTGTAACACAATATATTTGAAATTGTTTTACACAAAACTAAGACAAATTTGTTTAAAATAACAAAATCATTGACAAGTGAGATAAGAGAATGATTTCAAAGAGATGAGTTGCTTGAGGCCATGGGTGTGGTTAACCCCATGTTTTGGGGTCCTTGTACTAAATACAATTCTACACATTAGTTGTTTATTAAATATATGCTCATACTTATTAAGCATTTCAATAAAAGTGTGGAAGTCAATGGTGTTGAAATCAAAAGTATACTCAACAAAGATCCTTTAAAACAAGAGTTATCACATATTGATGGAACAATGGTTGAGCAAATTTCATTTTTGAGTAACATCCATGAGACTGGTTCCATTGCACATTTGTGGCAAAAATTGTATCCAAGTAGTGTCTTACAAGATACTAGTAGTGAATACTTTTGTTTATATGAATTATATCAAATAATTATTTTGGGATTTGTGGAAGATGAGAGGGTTTTCAGTGCACTATATTTTGTTAAATCTAAATCCGCAATAGGCTTGACAAAAATTTAGAAAATTATTTGAGAATTTATGTGTCATCGTATTAGTTGGACACTCCCTATGAGAGAGCATTGACATATTGGAATTCCCTTGCAGACATAAGGGGTACTAGGAATATGAACAATAAGGAGGATACTGATGCTTTTAGTGATCAGATGGTGGGACACAAATATTCGTTATGCAGAATAGTAATACTGGATAACCCGAAAAGTGTTTATTTCAACTACCTAAATTGTGATTTTTCTAGTATTTCACAACAATAATAATTTGAATTCATTTGATATCATATTTCACAATATTGGTTAAGATTTAATAGATTTCACAAAAAATGATTTTTCATAAACTTTAATGTTTTATATCCCTTCGTTGTTTTTGAAATAGTTTTAATTACCTTCATATCATAGTATTTATTTGTTTTAGTTACCTAAATTGTAATTTTACAACATTGATCAATATGAATTTGTTAGTTATCCTTTTCAACTATAAATTTGTATTTATTTGTCATCACAAGATTGTTTCATCTATCTGAATTGTAACTTTATGATTTACAATACAACATTGTCTTTCAAATTATATGTTTTATTGGAGTGTTCAAACCCAATTTACAATATTGTCTTTCAAAATATATGTTTTTTGTTATAATATTGTTAATGTACTGATATTAATGTATTGGCACAACTGAGTTGAATCGTGAATATAGTTGAATCGTTTATTATTTCAGATTGCAATTGTGAATATAGTTGAATCATTCTAAATTTAAAAGCTACACAAGAATATAACTAGAAAAAAACCTGAGTGATAGAAGACAAATTAATAAAAGCCTTTTTCATTATTTGCATAGAAAATTTATATTGTATAAAATTGTTTACAGAAATATAGTAGAACTTGTTGTCAACTATGAAAAGTTTTACAATATATTAATTTTATCATGGGTGAGCAGGGGCAGATTTAGTCGCTCCTTGTGCATATGGATCACCTAGGGCTTGATATTTAGTCGCTCCTTGTATATCTACATCTCATTTGAGTTTGAGATGCTCCTTTTATATCTGCATCTCCTTGAGTTTTAAGATATTCCTAAAGTTGCAGGTTCTTTTCTCTTATATTATGTTCTAATAACCTGCGTAGGCCCTTTCAATGCTCCTATTTTGATGAGGCCTTCCTCTGCCTTCTATAAGCTCCCCATCAACAATCTATCTTCTTTGGTTGGATCCTCAAGGACTACATATTCATTTTGTTTAAGCTTCTTCTTAAGCAAGATATTTGGATCCATTTTGTGCTCCATGATAATTGCTTTTAAATAATTACTATCCCTAACCTTAGCCTGTAAGGTTTCCTTCATTGCTATTGCATTTAAGATTGATTTATTTGGAACCTCAAGATTATCAACCATGAAATCAACTCGTTTCTGTAAATTCTAAAAATTTACCTACAAAAAATTAAAGAAAAACTTAGTTAGTCGAGAATTATAATGTAAATATAATGATAAATTTTATTGCATGTAAAGTCTCACCTCAACAACATCTCTTGCAACATCAACGATTAAAATTTTCTTCTTATCAGAATCCCATAGGTTGTAATACACTTGGGATTCAACATTCAGGCTCTCTAACCTATTCAACATAGTCTTTAAAATTTGATCATCATAAGACACAAAATGGTTCACTAATCCTGATTGAGCTTGATGTAACAATCTAGCAAGCTTCTCAGGTTGGTTTCTGATCGGTACGGAAATTTCTTCCCTTTTATCATAATTTTTATAGCGGGCATTTATTTCCTTGATAAGGATATTTGCTCAAAATTCCCAATCCTTCATTTCATTGATATTTTTAAGCAAAGCATTTTGTATTAGTGCATAACAATTATTAGAACCCAAATTCTTTTTAGAAAAAGTAACTAGTTCATCCTTAGTTTGACGACCAGGATCGGAGGTGTCAGAAGGTGATGATGAAATTGGTTCAGCTATAGGAATTTCTTGTTCTTGTAGTCCTTGAAATATATCTGACACTTTAAACCCTTCAATGTTCCCCTATAAAAGATAATCTTAATATAATGTTGGCACATCTAATTCGGAGGTCGAAACATCTTTCAACAAACAACCAGTTGAAAATGACAAGGATTGAAATGTAGAATTCTATGTCCTGGATGGTGTGGGTCCAGCCCGTGATCTCAGTCCAACAAGTTGTTTTCCATTAATGTGACCTTGCATAAATTGTTATCATTTTTGAGGTTGTCCTTGTAGTGGTGGTGGTGACATCATTTTCTTCCTTCTTTTAGTAAATTATTGGGAGGGACGTAAATACATTATAACAAGATATTATTAAACAAAATTAAAGTGGATAAAAATAGTGCATAATAGTAAAAAAACACTTAACCGATGAAGAGATCTCTTTCTTTCCTTTAGTTTGTGGAGACAACTGGGTGTGAGTGCAGGGGGGGTGGGGCGTAAAACTAAAAAATTAAAAAAAAAATAAAATAAAATAAATAAATAAATAAATAAAAAAAAAAATATATATATATATATATATATATATAATTTCAACTAAACAGTAATGGTAATGAATCAAGAAAACTCAAAATATTAAACTTACTCGTCATTGGTGCAACATAACTGGAATTACATTCCATAATATTTGCTTGCACATGCTGATGAGAAACGAAAGAAGAAGCTAGCTTCTAGCGTTTATGAGGTCTCTACAATGGTTGTGATTCACACATTATGACTTCTAAATCAACATCATCCTCTAGCATGTAACTTCTAGTAGTAACATCATGTTTTATCCATGTTATGGTTGCTTTACTCTGTACTTAGGTGGAAAAAAAAATTAAAATATAAATAAAAAATATTCTAAAATATAAAAAATTATTTAATGGTGAAAAATAGAATAATTACCTTCAGCTCTTCGGTAGTCATAGCAATGCTATAATTTTACGTGCACTACAGTCGGTGAACCAGTACCCTGCAAATTATAAAAACTTTTAGAGTAAAGTGCTAAAATACTATTTACCGAGGCTATTGTGTGAGGTTTGTCTAATTGTTTTATTTGAAGAGTATAGAGCTATGATATGATTCGATTTGAAATATATGTATACCAGTAAAATATTTCGTGGTACTCTAGACAACGAACACTATAAGCCAATGACTAGAATGCAATATTCGTTCTTCCAAGCAAAAATAGTCTTGAAATAATTGTTGGAAATTGAGGTATTAGTTAACCCTATCTTGAACTTTGTCACAGATTCTACAAAAAAATTAGGTGACATAACAGATTTTAAAATGTGAAGTTTAAGATAATCAAGTGAAGAGAATTATACCTGACAACAATTTTGGAGAGATATTGTAGTTGCTTGCCAGGAAAGCCTTATCATTCTTAGAGAGAATTAACTTATGTGAAATGAGAGTGAGACCCTTCTGTGGAAGACTAGTCAATCTCTAGATATCAGAGGGTTTGATTATAAAATATATTTTTCTATTCTATAGAGATAGACTAACTTTACCAAGATCATTGTCGTAGCCTTCGATGATATTGTATAGAATAATTTTATCTGTTCTAAATTAGGGTATAGAAGTCAAAGACTCAAAACCTGCATCCTGAACCCATGTATGGTCGTTCCTAGGTGTGGTTAAGAACTCTAAAAATCTGATGCAACTTTGATTTTTGAATGTAATTTTTTGAGAGGTTGTGGACATGGTGGTCATTTCTTTGGAAATGTATGGGGTAATCGTCATTTTGGGGAGGGAAGGGTTCATAGCTTCGTTTTGATGTTGTGCAATAGAAAAAATATTGAAAAAAAAATACTAATACCTTTTTATAGATGAAATTGAGTGGGGTGGATACATGGTAGCATGTTAGTGGACATGTATTTGGAAGTGTGACATGTGGCAGGGTGAAGCCAAATCATGTTTTACACTCGATCAAAATTTAGATCATTATATGTACCTGATCTTAGGCCAAACCATTATCTACACCCGATTTGAGGTCGGACGATTATCTACACCCAATACGAGGTTAGAGCATTATATACACCCAATGAGTTAGCCAGATATTTACTTCACCCAATCTGTTAACTGGATCTATATTACACCCATTCTATTAGGTAGACCTTATCTTGCACTTGGTATGTTGGTCAGAGCTTGTTATCCACTCGATCTATCTACTGGATCTTTCTTCCACCTGATCCGTTAATCGATCCTTGCTTTGCACATGATCTGTTTGGAAGAATTAATATACACTTGATCCATCAACCAGGACCTTTTCCAACCAATCTAATCACTTTTTCAATTGGATCTTTTTTCCACCCTGTCTAATCCTGGATTGTGCTTTGTACCCAGTCTAAGCTTGGATCGTGTTTTCCACCCGGTCTGAGCTCGGATTGTGTTTTAGACCTGATTTGAGCTTGGATCGTATTTTGCACTCAGTATGATCCTAGGTCATTTTTTACACCCATTTCGAGCATGGATCATGTTTTGCACCCGATCCAAGCTTGGATCATGTTTTTCACCCAATCCTGAGCTAGACTATGTTTTCCACATGATCTGGCCAAAACTATCAAATTCACCAATTTTTTACAATTTTTTGTGAAAAATAAGGTAATTTTCCATTTCCTCCTATATGAAGTTGGCTAGAATTTTCCAGGGTTTTGAAACAGATTTGTCAATTTTTTACAAGTAAATTTGGGGTCCGACCCCTTATGCATAACCCTGCCAATGATCTGATCTCTAAGCTTTGGAGAATAGGACTACCTAACCATCTGGATGGAAATGTAGTTTTATCCATGTGATTTGTAAAATGAGTTTGAGCTTTGGATAATCATATTCTCAACCATAGGGTGATGAGAATTTTATCCTATCCTTACTACTCATTCTTTTATTTGGAAGTGTTGATAGTGGTGAAGACCACTGTTTTGATTTTGGACTATGTGCATAATAGAACAAGCAAAGATGAATTTTTTCCGCTTCGAGGTTCAACCCAATCATGGTGTTATCCCTCTTTGACACAAGATGTTTTTTAATATGTGTGAGATGTGTTTGGTTTAATAATGTTAGAATCAATTTCCAAAATTCAATATTTTCTTAGTGAAAATGTGCCTTGGTCCTAGAGAATAATTGACATGTATTGCAGGTTTCTTGAAACACTAGGAGTGATTGAGTGACCAAAAACACCTAGGGATAATGGAAATTTGTATTGCAAATGATGACTTGACTTATAAAAATGGAAAAATGAGATGGATGTTAACTTAAGGGTACCCCTGATTAAGAAAACAAGACTTATTGAATTAATTACTATCTGAACTAAGAAAATGACCACTAATATGGTGGATGAAATGTATTGAAATGACATGAAAGTACTTATGAAAAAAGAATGTGTGAAATGCAATGTGTATAAATGATAATTTTGTGTATTTTTAGCTATGTATGTATATACATATATAAGTCACATTAAACATAGAATGCTCTCAAGTGGATGATGTTCAATGGTTTGGGCTCTTCTACTCCCTCTAGAATGATAAGCCAATAAGTTCCTTGATCCACCTTTTGTGTGACAATATAAGGACCTAACCAATTAGTTATGAATTTATCATGAAGATGCGGTAATGCATTGGTGTTTTGTTGATTCTATTTAAGGATAAGATCTCCTACTTGAAATTCACATAGATAGACTTTGGCATTGTAAGCATGCTTTAAATGATCCTGAAATACTCATAAATTCTCCAAGGCATTGATTCACATTTCATCAAGGAGCATGAGTTGGTCAAGATATTCTTGTCTAGCAGTATCACCATCTATGAATTCCTGTAGTAAAATATGTAGTGAGGGGATCTTGAGATCTAGAGGCATGATGGCTTTCACACCATAGACCAATGAGAATGGCATTACCCCAATAGGCATGCAGATGCTTGTTTGATAAGATCATAATGCCAAGGGGATTTGAGTATGCCAATCTCAATAATTTTCTTTGACTAATTTCTTGAGAATAGTGATCAAGGTCTTATTGCTTACCTCAACTTATTCATTTTTATGTGGGTAATAAGGAGTTGATAAACTATATTGGATATTATATTTCTTTCAAAGTGCTCGAACATCCTTGTTTTTTAAAGACTTACCATTGTCAGAGATTATTTTCAATGGGATACCAAAATGACATATGATATGTTGAAGTATAAACTCCACAATTTGAGGTCTTGTCATACTAGTTAGAGGAATTACCTCGATCCACTTCGTGAAGTATTCAGTGGTAGTGATAGTGAGTGTGTGTTGTCCCGAGGAAGGAGGTGAGATTTTTCCAATAAATTCCAAACCCCATTGTGAAAAGGGCCAAGGAATATGAATAGGATGTAAGGCTTGTGATGACACACGAGTTAAATTAGCATGTTGCTGATATTGTTGAAATTTCTTGATATAAGTGCAACAATCACATTCCACAGTACATCAATAATAACCCATGCATAAAATATGCTTTGCAATGGCTATTCCACTAAAGTAACCACCACAAGTACCATCATGAGCTTCATATATGGATCATTGGGCCTCTGCAAGCTTGAGATAATGGAGGACTCCATCATAACCACATCTATACAACACATCCTCCAAGAGAGTGAAACAATCTATCTTATGCTTGGAAGTTCATTTGGAATTTCGTGATATTTCTGATGGGAGTTTTCCAAACTTGAGGAAGTCATTTACTTAAATATACTAAGGCTCATATGATTTTGTGTAAATAAAGCAAACATCCTCATCTTTATATTCAACATAGGAAATTATAGATTTGGATATTGTTGTGACAATTAATGGTTGTACCTCTCCTACAAAGTTTTTTGGAATCAATGATCCTAGAGAGGCCATTGCATTTAAAAATCTATTGGTCAAACGAGGCAAACTATCAATTTTGTACTAGTCAAATTTTGCTTGCAATTTCATTGCTACTTCATGATAGAGTGTTAAGACTAGCTCTTTGCATTGGTACGATCCTTTTACTTGATGAACAACAAGTTGGGAATCACCAAATATCTAATATGCTTTATGCCCATAGCTATGGTTGCTTGAAGTTCTAAGATTAGGGCTTCATAATTTACATTATTGTTTGTGCATGGGAAATCAAGTTTAAATGATAATGGGATAGGTATCCCTTGTGGTGTATGAAATACAACTCCTGCACCTTGTCCTTTTTTGCACTTGAAACCATAAAATAATAGGGTGATATCGACATCTTCCTTAGGAATGACATATTCCTTTTGTTCATTGACGATAAATATCAAGTCATATGGGAACTCAATAATCAAGGGTTGATCACTAGGAAGTGGAGCTTTCACAAGCTGATTGGCTATTACCTGAACCTTAATGGATTTTTTATTGATGAACTCAAGATCAAATTCTATTAGGAGGATTATCCATTTTGTGGTGCGGGTGTTATTGTAAGTGCGAGTCATAATGTAAAGTAGAGGATTTTCGTGAGCTATGACATAAGTGTTGTGACTTCGCATATAATTTCTAAGTTTCTTAGTGATAAAAAACACTGCTAGGCACATTTTTTTGACATAAGCATATTTGGTTTCATTGCTTACCAATGTTCAAATAATGTAATAGATGCTTGCTCTCGGTTGTTTTTATTTTTTGTGCAAGCATTGTTCCTAATTCAAAGTCCGTTGCTAAAATATAAATATGAAAAGGGACCCTTGGGTGAGGTGGAGTTAAGACTGGTGGAGAAGCCAAGTATTGCTTGATGTCATCAAAATCCTTTTGACATTATTTTGTCCATGAAAATATCACCCCATTTTGTAGCAGGTGATTGAAAGGCCTGCATTTGTTAGAGAGTTGCACTATGAAATGATAGATTGATTGGATCTTTCCTTGTAAAATACACAACTCTTTCAAGTTTTTTGGGGAAGGCATCTTCATAATGGCCTTGATATTTTTTGGTTCCACTTTAATGCATTTCTTAGAGATAATGAATCCTACTAGTTTTCCTGAGGTGACACTGAAGACACAGTTCTTGGGATTCAACCTTACATTATGCTCTAAAAGTTGATCAAATTTTTTTCCAAGACATCGATGTGCTCTTATCGAGTTTTAGATTTTTCCAATAGATCATCCACATAGTATTCAATGATCTTATGCATTTAGTCATGGAAGATGTATGTCATGGTACGTTGATAAGTGATACTTGTTTTTTTAAAGCTGAATGGAATTACCTTGTAACAAAAAGTCCCCCAAGGTGTTGTAAATATTGTTTTGTGTTAGTCATCAGGATTGATATGAATTTGGTTATATCCTAAAAAACCATCCATTAAGAAAATAATTTCATAGCTATCACAAGTATCGATAAGAGTATCAATGTTTTGTAGAGGAAATTCATCCTTAGGATACACTCTGTTAAGATCTCGAAAGTCAGTACAAATACGAATTACCCTGTTAGGATTACAAACTGGCACCATATTTGAAAGCCACCCAGGATAGTCAATGGGTTGGATGAAACCCACGTCTAATATCTTTTGAAGATCTTCTTTGACCATGAGGGCAATGGTTGGATGTAACTTTCTTAGTTTTTGTTTTAATGGATTAGCATCAGGATGCAAGGTGAGATTGTGGACAACTAAGTTAGGGTCAAGACTATGCATGTCTTTATAGGACCATGAAAATATTCCCTTATTTATCTTGAGGATAGCTAACAATTGCTCTTGTTCATCAATGGATAAAAAAATTTCAAGTTTAACAATTTGTGGATTATTTGCATCTATATTAAGGTTCACATCTATAGTATCTTCAATGGCCATATGTGAACCTTCCTCAAGTTGATGGGGCATTGGGATCAAATGAATATCATAAATGACATCAAACTTTTTTGGCACAATCTCTTCCATCTTTGTCTAGAAAATAGCAGGATCCAAGGTTGAAGGTGAAGACGAAGGTAAGGATTAAGGAGATGGAGGAATGTAAGTAGCAGAAGCTCTTAACAACTCCTCAAAAAAGATGAATTCAAAAAATTATGGTGGTGATGAAATTTATTCCATATCAATGAGATCTATGTCAATAGGAATTGGTTTTGCCAAATTGTATGGATTATGCAGTGGTGTGAATAATTCAACAAGATTCATGATGACTTGGTGAGGTAATGGTGGTTGGTAATATAAAGGGTGGTTTTTCTATCCTCTTGTAATCGATGAATGAACCTTGAGAACCTAGATAGCAATAAGCACATGTATAAATGCAAATGACAAGGCCATGCAAATGCAATGCAAACATTTTTTTGTTTTTGTTTATGTACATATATTACATCAAGTTTTTGTAAGGTGATTAATGAAGTGGAGGTGGTGGTTCATCGGTTGGCTCAGCTTGCTCCCTTGGGAGAAGCAAAAAAAATATGGGTTGATGGATGGGAAATATTCTAAGATAATACTCATCATGTTTAGTGAATGGTATGATTGGGACTGATTCCTCTTTGGATTCATCTGAAGCTATTGACATGACATCATATTCTTCATATAATTCCTCAAGTCATCGTTGTGATTGGTTTCCTCTTATGAATATAAATGAAGACTTTGGAAGGCTTTTTCAAAAGAGGAAGTGAAAGGATGTGAATGGTAACCCATGCCTGAATGGTCATGCACTTCTTGATATTGAGGTTCAATAATGTCATGCATACCCTATTCATGTCGTCCAAGGCCATATCCTTGCCAATTAACTCAATTAAAGTATCGTGATAGGAAATTGAACATGTTCTCTATATTTGCAAGGACCAACTACTTAGGTTCAACTTGAGAAAGTGGATTGAACTATGAATAGACCCTCCCATATATGAAGTTTATTCTATTAGGTGTTGAACCCATGTGGTACACTGTTCCTATAGATAAGGGTGGATCACATGGATGGCCATAATTCCTAAAATTTTAGATGTTGAGTGGTGTAATTGTGACATCTTGAACCACGTACTCACTAATGCTAAGACTAGTGAGGTTGATTGCAACTTATGTGGGTGATGAGATGGATGGAGTGGATGTAGATATGTGAGGCTCATATGTGGCTTGTGGATCGAGTGATGGGAGATATGTATGTTAAAATGACATCTCACAATTTGTCAAATCGACTTGTGAGACATCGACTAATGGAGATGAAGATGGATTTGGTTGCTAAATTTTATGGATGATTGGTGATTTTGGTGTGGATGACATGATAGTGGGTGTTTGTGGAGTTGGTTGTATGCATGATGATGAATGGGCAATGTAGATATTGTCGAAGGTGTGGAGGGATGTTCCCCTAGTATGGATGTGGAAGGTGTTGATTGGATTTGACCACATGTACATGTTGTCGATTGTGATGAAGGTGGGGGTGTGGAAGTGGAGGCTTGATGTGGGGTAGTGATAGGGATATCCTTGAGAATAGGAGCTTTGGATGAGGAAGTGTTGTGATGTGAGGTGGATGGTGTGGTTTATGGGGTTAAGAATAAGTGAGTGGATGGAAGTGTGGATTCGTATGGGTTGGAGATGAAGTTGTAGTATTTAAATGGTTTGATGTTTGTTAGTATGCAATGAATCTACCCCTCATGTATATATTTAAAACATTGATGTAGTATTGAAGGGATACATTTCATCTCCCTTATCCAAGGATGTCCAAGGAGTAAATTTAATCCATGGACTCCTCCAGGATATGGAACATAGTGTACAACATCTTAACCCCTTCTATGGGTAAGACCATAGTGTTAATTTTAGAACATAAAGCATCATTGAATTCTCACAAGGTGAAAGTGGATTTGGTTATGTGTGAAGGTGGAATATTGAGATGTTTAAGGACTAAGGTGGTAATGATGTTAATGGATGAGTCGATGTCAATCATTACTCGTTTGAAGGGCTTCCTATAAACCCAAGCCATGATGTGTAATGGAGGATCTGATGATTCTGATGATATTGATTTGATCTCAAAATCATAGAATACTATAGAGAACTCCATACATGTTCGAATGCTTCCCATAAAATTATTAAATAAATTAGCATTTTGAGATTGAATTTCAATGGATTTTAAGATTACCATTAATGCCTCACGGTGTGGAGGAGATTATTGTATAAGCTCGTAGATTGATAGTTTTACGAAAGTCATTTTGAGACTAGTTGTTAACCGACTGCTCATCATGATGATATGTCTTTGTGGATGGTTTGGGGTATGAATAGGTTGGTATGTACAACTTGGAAGGTGAATTGGTTGAGGTGAATTGACAAAAAAATGAAGGGGTGGAGATGAATTAGTAGGTTGTGGAGACACATTTGTTTAAGGTGCCATGGAAGGTTGAATTGCTTGAGGTTGTTCATTTTAGTGATCAATGCCTCGTTGATCTTGAGTGACTACATGGATAGCCCCCACAAAAAATTGGTACTATTGCACATGATTGACTTGGTTAGGGGGATTCATGGTATTTGATCCCCCTGTTGTCTGTTGTATTTCCTCATGATGAGGAAGTGGTGTTTGGTAGATACCAAAATTTTGATTTTGTTGTGCTAAGGGACTATCCAAATTAATTACCCCTAGGTCTATCAAGTATTACACCATGTTTTTAAATGAAAATTAGTTATTAATGTCATACCCCTTCTATTGATGGAAAGGACAAAATAAATGCTCCTTATAGCCCTTGCCATGTTTGGTTGGATCATCAAATTTAATTTTGAGCAAGGTGATAGCATTAGTGTCATACAACCTGTAGAATATGGAATCATATAATTTAGATAAAGGTGTGTAAGTGTGAGCCTATCAAACAAATTATCGATGTTGATGGTTGTTCACAATTGGTGCTATGTTATGGAAATTTTGTGGTGGGGGAACTGCTTTATAAGATACTTGTTGCAATTTTTGTGATGATGGTTGTGGTTGGTGTTGACCATGGGATTGTTGAGACATTTAGGGTTTAATCAAGACCACTTGATTGACTTGTCTCGGTTTTGATTGGCCATAATAGTTTCCTTTAGATTGAGCCTTATTTTACCATTTTTTTCTTTGGTTTGATCTCACCCTCTTGAATTTTTATTTCTTCAATGATTCAAGCTTGGGCAAGAGCTTCATTGAATGTTTTATATTGTTGTAATTACAATAATAAGGAGATAGGTTTTAAACAAATCCTTGCAAACATTCAAGTTAATTCTTCCATTGGGAGGGAGAATGACAACTTGGTGATGACTGCCCTCCAATGGTTTTCCAAGTCATAGACCGAATCTTCTTCAAATTTTTTGAGATTTTTCAAGTCAGCCAAGGTAGTTTTCTTATGAAATTGAGGGAGAACTTTTCCAAAAATTGGTCCACAAATTGTTCAAATGTGTAAACACTATGATGTGATAGATGATTATACCAATCTAAGGCATCTTCCCCTAATGTCTGAGGAAAATTTTAGAGCATTAGAGCATCATTTTATTGGATTAAAAAACACGAATGGATGAATGTACTGATGTGCTCCCTAGGGTCCTAAAACCCTTTGAATTTGTCAAAATTTGGTAGTGTAAAGTCTATAAGATAAGGTGATGAAGGTACCAAAGAATGAATGGGTTAATTAATCAGTTATCTCAATGTAGGTTTATGATACATCATACCAGGAGTATGCATAATTAAGTTATCGATCTATTGTTGCAAGGCTTGGATCTTAGGGTCTTCCATGTGTGTATGGAAAACCTGGTTTTTTTATGAGTGTATGGAGGTGGTGGCTGTGGATACCCTACAACATTCCAAAAATACTCTACAACATTCAAAAAATACCCTGGAGCATTCGAGGGTTGTGGGGAAATGTTCTATAGAATCTGATATGGTTTGCAAGGGTTTCAAAGATAGATACAATGGATGTGGTAGTGTTGAGGAGGGTATGTGTTATCAGAGTATTAGGGTTTATAAAATAATGGATGATCAATGATGGATATTAATTTTTCTAACCCTCATTCACAAAATTGAATGATCTTTTATAATTTACCCTTGATCATGCTAGGGTTTCGACGACACTAGTGGACGATCGAGATTAAAACATGATGAAGGATTATGATTATGATTTGATAAGTGTCATGGATCATGTTAAATGAGTGGTCAAGATTAAGTTATGATGAGCGGCTGAGATTTATTTATATATATATTTTATATAAATATATAAAATATTTATGTTTACATAAATATATAAATAAATATACATATATTTAAATAAATTAAGAATTGTTGTGATTTTATGATGCGTAGATGACAAGTGGCTAGGATTTGGTGTCTACACTTTCATATGTTTGGACCTATGTTTTGGAAGCTGAAAACCATCCTCATCCATATCCATTTATAAGTTTCTTTTGCGGTTTTCTACATATGTTTTTGCTAAACTCTTCTTAGGGCATGGTTTCTCAATATGCCCCATCTCATGACATCTTCTACACTTGAAAATATATTTTTATAATGGTTTGGGTCCATAAATTACTCCCATACTTAAGAATGATTGATCCTAATGAAGGTTTACTATGATCAATCATGACTAATATCTAGGCATAAATAGCCAAGAATTTGTCTTTTGTAGATTTGAAATCTCAATGAATTCTTCCAAATTATTGCATATTACCTTGAAGGTATCCATTTCCTATAATTCAATGGGAAACCCATAAACCTTGACCTAGACTGGTACTAGGGATAGATTTACGTTTTTAGGTGCAAAGCCTTCATATCAACAGGTAAGCAAGATTCCTACTCTTCCCATAAACCAAGGACCCCCTTTCAAGATTCTCTTTCCTTCCTGGAACAAAAAATGGCTAAGCAAAAACCTTTGGGAAGAAAGGATAGAGTCACTCCTGAAGACTTCCAACTCCTATCAATCCATTTTCTTAGTGTTGAAGCCCTTGCCAAGACCCATTAAATTTACCAATGTCTACTTTATCTTTGAGCAATAAGGATCTCTACTTTGTGATGTCCTCCATAAACTCTAGTACTAGGGATAACTCTTAGGATTTAGCTATAAGTTGATCCATGTAAAAAAATATATAACTCGAAATCTAATAAAATTTACTAGATATCATATACAATTATATTATTTGAAAATAAACCTACATAATTTGTATACAAAAATTCTAAGTTAATTAATGGATAAATTAAACTTAGCTAAAAAATTCCATGTCTAGATAGAATATCTCACCTTGCTAATGCTCTAGCCATCCAGTGCTTCTAATATCATTCGAACCCTGACTGACAGATATCTCCAATTTTATTTCTTGTGATTTGAAAATTTATCACCACCATTATTTCATATGAATTACTTCATAGGGTCATATATCCCTCAATAATACATTTATTCCTTCATATGACTACTCATTTTAAACCTCTTTAAATTTTATATAAATTGGTCCAAGACTCATTTGAATTGGATAACCCTTTGTAAAGAAATGACTCCTAAAAGATGAGATATTTTTTCTAGAAAAAATTACCTTAATGATTCCCTTGTTTTGGATGGATGTCTTCACATGGTCATATATCCCTTAATATTTCTTGGATTCTTTTTTATAACCACTCATTTCAAATCTCTTCAATTTCTACACAAAATGGCACAAGAATAGCCTAAATCAGACAACTCTATGCAAAGATATGGCTCCTGAAATATGAGTTATTTTTTAAGAAAATGTATGATAGCTTTGTTGATTCATACAATATATTGCTCTTATTTCATTTCTATAAAGTTAAGTAAACCATATCCAACTTATTTTATTAATGATATTCTTCACTTACATTTCTATGAAAGATATTCATCATCTTCTTCAAACTGCTATGTTTTCATAATGAAATAATTGATATCATTTTTATAAATAGATAAAATCACACTCATTAAGTTGTCTTCTAAAATTTGAATATTTTCAAGATGAAAATCAACATGCAAATGGCTACAACATTTGCTACCCAAATTTATTATATATAAATTTTTTGTCTATATCACTTTATCAATTCTCTAATATCTCTTTTTTGAGGTCTCATTCATGCCCCTAATATTCCAAGGTTTTAGTTTTTATTTTTAGGTTTAGCTCAACTTCTTGTTAACATTTGAAATATTTGATTTTGTTTTCCCATATCAATATCCTTCTAGGTTTGATTTTCTATTTGTTTTTGCTTATTGGGTCTTCTCTTCATTTTTTCATTCCCACCAAAATTTCCATCTTCATCAATTTCTTTAATTTTTCACATTGTTCATAGTGAGACTTATCTATAGGTCTTTCTTACTTTGAAGAATCCTACGTGTAAAGAATAAACTCAAAATCACTCAATTATTTGTCTCCCTAGAAACCCTAAAGTGCAAGGATGTTCCTCTCTAGAAATTATTTTTTTATGCTTCCCTAAAATCCCATAAATTCATATGGATTTCCTTCATCCTTTTTTCTTTATTATGTCGCTCTCAGAACCCTATAGTGCAAGGATAATTTGTACACTATTCATTTCTATTGCTAGGAGAGTATTTTATACTACTTGAGGAAAATGAAAATTAATCAGCTATAATAAATTGAGCTCTTTTTCCATATTTGTTTAAAATTTTCATTCATTTATTTTTTTCACCTTTAATTCCTTTTCAATTTGAAAAATTACCGTAACATATCTAGGTATTTAATTTTCTAATAAAGGAAATAATAAGGATATTTGAGACTCAATTTTGGATAGAATAAAATCTTGTTTTTCCAGTTGGAAAGATAAGTTCTTAACCATGGATGGAACACTACAACTCATAAGACTATGCTACAATATATATTGATATGTGGTGTCAATTTCAACATTGCCAATAATTATAGCATCCAAATTTGAAGAAATTCAATGAATTTTCTTTGGAAAGGATGTGAGAAAAAAACAAGGTTTCCTCTTTGTAAAAGGATAGGGTTTACAAAGGAAATAATATCAGAAAGGTATGCTCACAAAATTATAGAGTTATGATTTTGGTTTTACGAAAAAAAATTGGTTGGAGATAATTCAAATTTCAAGGAAACATTTAGACAAAACTGTTATTTTAAAAAAGATAACTTTGTTGATGCAATATAATTGCCTATGAACCCTACTTAGGGGATTGAAGATATAGAACCTCATATGAAATTATTTATCATTGATAAAAAATATATCAGGTGGTTATTAAATGGGGGGATTTTGTAAATTTTTAGTCTAATTCTTGATTGAAATTCTATCCTCTTATTTGTAGCCCAAAATGGAAGCTACTGGCTCAAGCATGCATTGTTTTTTTTTTTGAAAAAAATGAAAAACTTGTATTAATACAAAGAACAATTACAAGCGGGAGAGAACACATCCCAACCAAGAACAGCAAACAGCACAACAAGAGAAGAGCACAAAGGCAACCCAGCACAACACAAAGCAAAGAAGTCAACTGGGCGCGAAAAAACGACATGTCGCGAAATCGCGACATGTCGCGAGATCGCGACAGTCAACCCCGGCTCCCCCACTGCGGTGCCAACAGTCGCGAAAACGCGACATGTTGCGAAATCGCGACATGTCGCGAAATCGCGACATGTCGCGAAATCGCGACATGTCGCAAAGTCGCGACGACAGCACCCACCTGCAACCCTTCGACAAAAGTGTCGCGAAATCGCGACGAATTCACCATATGGCAACCAGATCGCAAAAGCGTCGCGATATCGCGACAGTTTTCGCCAATCCGCTGGAAAGCCAAAATTGTCGCGATTTCGCGACGGGTTTTCCTTATGACACCAGACCGCCAAAAGTGTCGCGATATCGCGACGATTTTTCCTTTCGGCGCCCAGTTCTCAAAACTGTCGCGAAATCGCGACAAAATATCCTCTCGGCACCCAGTTCTCAAAACTGTCGCGATATCGCGACGAATTTTCCACTTTGCTCTCCATCTGCAAAAGTGTCGCGATATCGCGACAATTTTACCAGTTAGCACCAAATTGCCAAAACTGTCGCGAAATCGCGACAACTTAACCAAGCGCCTTCCCCTAGGGCCGCGATGGCGCGACATGTCGCGATGGCGCGACATGTCGCGAAATCGTGACAAAAACCCGTCAAAGGCCGAGAGGGCGCAACCTGTCGCGATATCGCGACATGTCGCGATATCGTGACAAAAACCCGGTAAAGGCCGAAAGGGCGCAACCTGTCGCGATATCGCGACATGTCGCGATATCGCGACAGAAACCTTCCTTAGCAAAAAAACACTGCACATCATTTCAGAAAACGTTCAAGGCCTTGTCGAATCTCTGCATCCTCCACAGGCATGTCACTGTGCGATTGCATCCCAACCTCCCTTTCAGCACCCATCTTAGCAAGGAAATCGGCCGCCTTATTGAGATCTCGATTCACATAGACAGGTATCACATCATCTAATTCCCTCCAAAGCTCTTTGATTTGGGAAACTAAGATCCGCAACCTCCAAGCTTTCGAGACAAAGTTTCTCATACAATCAAGAGCACCCACCAAAATTTGGGAGTCAGACTCAATAATAATCTTCCTGTGTCCCTTTTTGGCAGCCCAGAAGGAGGCAGATTTAATGGCAAAGGCCTCGGCTTCATTGTTTGTGGCACATCCCAGACCCTGCAGTTCCCAATAGAGCAAAGACCCAGCATGATCGCGGCACACAACTCCAATTCCAGCACTTCTCGGATTGCCTTTAGCCGCTCCATCAGTATTGATTTTGATCCATCCTTCAGGAGGAGGTTTCCAACTACCACTCACCTGCCTTTGTTGAAAAACAACTCCCTCGTCCAAAGGCTCAGAAGCAGACTGAATTTCCCCCTCGGTATGAATGGCAACCGTTTCCGCCACTTTGCTCCAAATGACTTGCCATATTCCTTCTAGAGAGGAGAAGGTTTCACGAAAAATACGGGCATTTCTCTCCAACCAAACCTGCCACCAGATAAAAAATAAACCAAGCTCCCGACCAATTCGAAGAGCATTGGATTTAAATCTACCTTTCTTCCGACTTTCCCATATGTTGTTTCGAGACAAGACCCCATTAGCCTGAAGTTTAAAGTGGGAGAACCAGCGCTTCCAGATCTGTCGTGTGAAAGAACATTCAAACATTAGATGATCCACCGTTTCCTCCTGCTTATGGCATAACACACATTGGGAAGGGCCAATGATGCCTCTGAGTCTGAGATTGTCATAGGTGAGAATTCCATTATGCAAAAGCGCCGGGCGAAGAAGTTCACTTTCGGCCAGCCCTGGGGATGCCATATCTTTCTCCAGTCATGAACCAAAAAAAAGGGTGGAGGGGGCTCTGGGAGGATCTCACCATATCCTTCTTTCACAGTATAAACCCCAAGGCTTCCATAGCCCCAGGCCAGTTCATCCTCCTCATCTCTCCCAGTAAGAAACCGTTATGCCAAGATTTTTCCCAAAGTAGGTACCAACTCCGGAGGGATAGGTATTGGCCACTCATCCAGCCGCTTAAACTTTATGATCTTGTAGTCCCCCAATTGACTAGTGTTAAAGTAGCTCTCAATTTGAATCCATCCCTTATATTCTAAAGCAGATTTTATCGGTTGCAATTCGGGAAAAATAGCAATAATGGGAGGATTACGGTCCCGAGAATCAGTCCAGAACCGAGCCTTATCCCCTCTCCCCACTTTCCAAAATAGTTGATCTTTGATGAGTTGAGCTCCAAGCTTGAGCGCCTGCCACACTGGTGATCCAAAACCTTCCAGTGGAAAGCGGCCCACATCATTAGGATGGACAGAACCCAGGTATTTGCTAGAGAGAATTCTGCTGAAGAGGGATGTTGGCTGAGAAATCCACCTCCAGTACGGATTTGCCAGCCAAAGCCTTGTTGTTAAACTTGGAGCTTCTTAGTCCCAAACCCCCTTTTTCCTTGGGTTGGGTAACCTTGTCCCGGCCAACCAAGGCCCATTTCCTCTCTCCCTTGGCACCTTCCCATAGAAATCTTCTAGCCATTTTATCCAGCTCTTTCCAAATAGACTGGGGAGCGACCAGGACGGAGAATTTATAAATTGGCATGGCCTGAATAATTGACTGCAGAAAAGTTAGACGACCCCCATAACTTAACCATCTATTAGACCAATGGTTCATTCTATCTTTGATGCCATCCAAAAGGTCCTTCCAAACATCTATTTTTAGTTTTTTGAAATGGAGAGGGACCCCCAGATAGACTACTGGGAGAGAGGTCCGAGTGAAACCTAAAATCTCAATAACTCTGTCCTGTAACCGTTGATCAATATTGAAGAAGATCACTTTGGATTTATTGTCATTGATGACTTGATTAGAGGCCCGAAGGTAGACATTTAGAGTATCTCTGATTCTTCTTGCTTCCCTAAGGCTGGCCACTCCCACCAATCCAGTATCATCTACAAACTGTAAATGAGTCAAAACTTCAGCCCCGACCTTAAAACCTGTTATCTGACCTTGAAGTCTTCTTTTCAGAAAGAGTCTACCCAATCCTTCGACCAAGATGAGGAAGAGATAAGGAGAGCAAGGGTCTCCTTGCCGCAATCCTCGAGAGGCACCAAAAGGAGGCGAGGGAAGTCCCTTGATAAGAACGAGTATGAAGGCGTAGAAATACGACTCATGACCCAGTATGTCCAGTCCTGAGAGAAACCAAAGGCAGTCAACATCTTTGCCAAGAAGCCCCACTCCACCCTGTCATAAGCCTTGGACATATCCAGTTTAATGAACATTCCTTTGTTCCCAGTTTGGTGCATTGTATGGATAGCCTCCTGAGCAAGAATCACTCCATCCAAAATTTGCCTCCCTTCAACAAAACCCCCTTGCTCCGGGGAAATTATATTATGCAGAATAGGTTTTAACCTTTCAGCCATAATCTTCGTAATTATTTTATAGATCACATTGCATAAGGCAATAGGTCTAAAATCAGATAAATGAACCCCCCTGCTCCTTTTGGAATTAAAGTAATGAATGTATGATTTAGAGCCTTGAGCATTCTTTTATTGGTTCTGGACTCCTCAGTGACGGCCAGAACATCTTCCTCCAGGGAATCCCAAAAGGCCTGGAAGAACTCAATAGGGAAGCCATCGGGACCGGGCGATTTACCCAGTACTCATCCCAAAGACCACCTTCTTAAGTTCATCTTTATCTATAGGTCTAAGTAGAGCCTGGTTTTCTTCAGGAGAGATTAAAGAAGGAATGACAACAATAACTTCATCTTGGGCTGCCCCATCTTGCTCCATACTTTCCTTAAAGAGTTTTGAGAAATACTCCATTGAGTGGGAGTGCATACCAGGAAGAGTGTCAAAAGAGTATCCATTCTCATCTTGAAGGAAATCCATAGTATTCATTTGTCTCCTAGCACAGGCAGAGCGCTGAAAAAATTTTGTATTTTTGTCTCCTTCTAATAACCAAGTATTTCTTGCTCTCTGTTTCCAGTAAATCTCTTCTTGGTTATCAATATCCTCAACCGCTTTGCGCAAAGCATCATCCTCGGATTTAAGGTGCTCGGAAATGTTTCCTTCCCTGAAATGTTTTTGCACCTCATCCCATCTGGCCAACAAGGGGGCCCGTTGGAGCTGGAAGTCTGATTTGTTAGTTTGCCTCCACTGTTTCAATTTACACTTGACAAATTGAAGCTGTTTGTGAAATTTGAACATTGCAGTCCCAAAAGGTGGGCGGCCATCTTCCCACCACTGAGGAATTTTTCTTCGGAGATCTTCTTTTTGCAACCAAAAATTTTCAAATTTAAAAGGTTTATGGTACTGCCCTGTCCTAGCCCCTCCCTCCAGTACAATGGGAAAGTGGTCTGAAACTGGGCCTTCCAAAATCTGAAATTTAATATTCCATTTCACAAATGCTTCCTCCGAGACCAGAAACCGGTCTAGTTTTACCTTCCTACTGTGTGGCTCTCTTCTCTTATTAGTCCACGTAAAATAAGTACCAGGACCTTTGATATCAACAAGGTGAAAGGCCTGGACTTGAGCAATCAGAAGCCTATCCCCTGGATCCAAAAATGGGAAACCACCTTCCTGATCACTGGCAGATAATTTGGCATTAAAATCCCCAACAACAATCCAATCGCAATCTTCCCGGGAGGATCTCATTGAATGAACAACATTCCATTGAAGCCGCTGGCCATCAATGCTTTGAGCCCCATAGAAGTTTGTAATTAAAACCTGTTCAAATGTAACAATATTCTTAAAGAGAGATGTGAGAACCCCCCTCCAAGTTGTATGTTCTATTGCTATCCACACCAGAGGATTCCACAGAGTAACAATTCCCCCCGAAGCTCCTTGGGCCGCCACATCCATATATCCAGCGCCCCTCCATATTCTACTAGCAATTTTACACATAAGATCTAAAGACATTTTTGTTTCTTGAAGGAGCAAAAAGTCTGTTTTGTGTCTTCCTAAAAGTCTTTGAACAGCAGATTGATGGGTTCTACTATTTAAACCCCTTACATTCCAGGATTGTATAATCATTGGAAACCTTGGGAGCAATACGAGTCAATTGTTCTCACCGATCCTCCATTGATCAGCTTGTCCCCTTGCGCTACTATTAGATCCTTATTGGATTTTCTACCAGCTCCTTGGGAATTACTATTCTTAGACCTCTTTTCCACCGGGTGATCCCCAACGCTGGTCTTTCTCTGTTCTTTTCTGCACTTCCCATGTGGACATCCTTAATAACTGGTTGTGCAGGGGAATGAATTACCATAGCCCCTAGGTTCTCTCGTCTGCAAAGTCTCAGGGGTTTCAATCACCTGTTCTAAGACAGGAGTAGATGATAGAGGAGCATGAGAGTGGGTGTTAGTATCCCCATCATTCCCAACCACTCCTTCCATGACTTGGTCTTCTTGGTCTACAAGGGATTTGAAGATTTCATATCGATTGGTTGGCTTGGTTTGGGTCTGCTCTTTGCCATTTCTCTTTTTGTTTTTCCTCCGCTTCTGCTGTTCAAAGCCATATTTCTGGGCATCAGAACCCTGGGGGATATTGAGGGGTTCTTTGACCGAAGTGAACTTACCCTCTCTGGGGCGATTTGACGCTCCCGACGGAGCTTCCACTTTTGTGGTCAGGCTATTTGGGCAGAACCTAGCCAAATGGCCATGCTTATGGCAGACTCCGCATCCGAAAGGTAAGGCTTCATAGTCTAGGCTGCTGTATCCGAGTTAGTCTCGCCAACTCCAATTCCACCTCGGTTGGAAGTGGTGGCTAATGTCCATTTCTACACATATTCTAGCAAAGACAACAGTATTTCCTTCCATGGTATCTCTTGAAACTCCCAAAAATCTACCTAGAGAATTACCAATCAACTCAAGGATTTGCTCACCCCAAAACTCCATTGGGAGAGCATACAGCCGTATCCAGACCGGGACAACCGTGGGCTCAATGCGAGGGTCAAAACCCACTCTCCACGGTTGGACAAATAATCTTGTCGGGCCGTGGCTCCTCTTCTCTGATTCAAATGCTCTGTTTCTATCTGCTAGAGAAGAGAAACTAATAATAAAATACCCATTGCTTATAGGCCATAGAGAGTACTCACCAATGGGCTCCCAGTTCTGTCTCACCCAGGTGTGTAGAAAGTTCAGAGTGGGCCGAATACCCATGAATTTGCGGATCAGATCATGGGTAGCACGGTATATAATCGTATCCTCAACCAGTTTTGGTTCTATGACAATCTTTGGCCTGGACGCAGATTGTGGAAGGCAGTCGTTAACTCTGTTTGCAGGTAAACCCTTTCCAGCATTCTTAAATAGCATTTGATAAGCCACTGCGTTGAGCTTCATCGGAAGAAGATGCAGGGTTTTCTTTTAATTTATCAGCATATGAGCTTTTCTGCCCATCGGAAGATCCTGGAGGAGACCCCATTGGGCCCTCCCAAGGCAACGAGCAATCCTTCAAAGAGGTGTAGAATCAATCCACAGGAGGATCTGGAAGAGACTTCCAACCAGAGACCCTGGAGCTTCGCCCGGTGCCTGAACAGAAGGTTTCCTGCCAAAACGCCAGAGCTCAGAAAAAAATGAAGTGCATTCCAAACCTCAATAATGAGTCCGCTCAAGCATGCATTGTTGGAGGTTAATGTTTTATTGAATTATCTTATATTTCTTAACACTATCTTTGACCAATAGACCCTTAACCAACTTCCATTGGTAGATTATATGCAATTAGTTCCAATATAATTCAATACAATATTTTACTAACCCAATGTAATTTACTTCCATTGATGGATTATGTTAAATTGAGATCAATTAAATTTAATATAATACTTTATTAATCACAATTTACTTCCATTAGTGGATTATATTGTATTGAGATCAATGTAAGTAATACAATATTTTATTAGTCCTCATGTAATTTAATGTGGCTATAAATTAAATCCCATTGTATCTCTCCCATGATAGATCATGTGATGAACTTCCCTCTATTGCTACTAATTGTGTTCTATAGACCCTTCAAAACTATTTTACATTCCTTGTGCTCCTTTGGATGACTTATATGGATGTTTGGTATGTTTTTTTATTGTATTATTCCTTGAACTATCAATTAAATTCATCATGACATCAAAGTAGACTAAACTTTTGTTCAACATCTACATCTCTTTCTAATAAGCCTTTTCTTTTTTATATCTCTTTTCTTATATTAAATTTCTTTCTCTTAGGTCTGAATGATATGTGTATTATATAGGCATTTACAAATCTATCAATGAAGTTTCAAATTATTTGGTTGATGGGAGAGTAAATAGAGGTTATCAAGCTTAAAAAAGAAAGGATCAAAATCAAATATTATGTTGAGATTTATTTTAGTCTAAACTTTGAAGTTGGTTGGAAGTTCAACACAAAGAGGGAAAATTTTAAAATTTTAAATTATTTGAAATATTTTTGGGAGTGATATTTGGATGGAGTCCCCATATGACACATAAATCATTCTATGAATCTCTCAAAAAAAAATCTTCTTTGGCAAGCAATAGGTATGCCATCAAACATTGTGAAGATTCCCTTGCTCAACTTCTATATTTCCCTTCCAATCTAGACATCCAACTCATTTCATCAACCCCTTTCATTCAAGATCTTGTTGTTTAATCTTATATTTTTATCTAATATCACCTTCATCTGTTTTGCATTCCTAGTTTTTCTCTCTAGTCCAATAAACATGTATTGACTTGTTTGTGATATCCAAATATGAGGATCATTGTGCAAATAAATGACTTCTAGGTTGAATAGATTGGGTGTGATACATGGATTGAGTAAGTAATTAGTTTTCTACAGCTTTTATAAAAAATATAGTGTGAGCTCTTATCTCAATTTTCCAAGTGCCCCTTACTATTTTTCCTTGTGTATTTTTTAAGCTCTACAAATTTTTACAATTAATTTTTTTGGGTTGTAGTTCTTTTTAATATGAATAACTTTCTTTTCTAAGATTAAAATAAAATTTTATAAGGAAAATTATGACATATGGAAAGAATAAAATTATATTGTGATATGTTCTAGTCATTTTTGAGAATACCTTAAAGATAAAATTGCTTCAATTTTATTAGTCAAAGATGAGGAATTTGTTTGGTTCATTCTTGCTAAGAATATTCCCATCGAATATAGGAAATATTATATTTGAAAATAAAAATAAACCTATAGGGAGTCATTTGTTCATTGACCAAATGGACATGTTAGGTCTTAGAGATGTGGTTCCAAAAGGTTGCTTGTTCACCTACAGTAATAAGAGACTAAACTTGGACCATATCAAGGAAAGATTCAATCATTTTTTAGTTGATAACTCTTGGGTGGCTAGAGGAATAGTGTTGCACTCAGATATTCTCTCTTTTGTGGGATCTAATAATTGGTCAATCTCTCTTGATGTCTTGAGTTGGATTAAACTAGGGAACAACCCTTTTTAGTTTTAACTTGTCTAGCTTAACCATGAGGGTTTCAAGGATTTGATCCTTAGATGGTGGATAGAGGGACACCCGAGATTTGGAATTACGATGTTTATATTTTTTAAAAGACTATAGTATGTGAAAGAGATGCTAAAATAATGGAACCATCTAGTTTTTGGAAATATTGAGTGAGAGTCCCAAGAGGCGGTGTGGGCTCTTAAGGAGGTGGTTAAGGGGATTAATTTGGAAGGTCTTTCTTGAGAGCTCTTGAACCAAGAGACAAAGGTGATGATGAAGGTGGAGGAATGAGAGAAAAAGGAGGTTTTATAGAAACAAAATTCTAAAATCACCTATCTGAGGGATGTGGATAGAAATATAAATTTTTTCCATGGGTTAACCATGGCTAGAAGGGAGTTTAAATTTATTAAGTCTCTTACATGTGGAAGGGGGTAGGTCATAAGGACGTAGTGTGAGATGCATGGGGAAGTAAGGAGGCACTTCTCTGATATTTTTTTTAAGGTTCCTCTGGATGATGAGGCATAATAGGAGATATTGGAGTCGATTCCTCTTTATATCTCGATCGAGAAAAATTTATTCCTAGACAAAGAGGTATCTTTGCTAGAAGTGCAAAGAGCAGTTTTTGAGATGAAAAAGGTAAAAATTTGGGACTGGATGGTTTTATAATTGAATTATTCTAATTTATGTGGGAGGATTTGGGAGATGAAATCCTACAAGTAGTTCAAGAGGCCAAAATATCTAAATATATCTTAAGAGTTATGAATTATACTTTTATTGCTCTTATTTTAAAGAATGATGGGGTCTTCTCGTTGGATGAGTTTCAACCTATTCCATCTATAGTTGTATATATAAGATTATTTCTAAGGTGTTGGTGGAGCATTTTAAGGTGGTTTTATCGACCATTATATTTGAGGAACATGGTGGATTTGTGCAAGGGAGAAAAATCATGGACCATATTATATTGGCACAAGAAGTTACTCACTCCATGAGACTCAGTAAGGAAGGTAATATGTTTATTAAACTAGATATTTCCAAATCCTATGACTAAGTTGATTGGAGTTTTTTTATTAAGGTTTTGCAAAAGTTTGGGTTCGAGGATAGGTGGATTTATTAGGTGGTAGCTTGCTTTTCCAATCTTACTTACTTGATCTTGATAAATGGTGTCCCATCAGAGTAGTTTGGGGCAAGTAGAGGCTTGAGATAGGGAAAAACTGTCTCCTTACTTGTTCAATATTCATATGGAAGTCCTGGGTAGGACTATCCACAAAGCTAGGGAATACTAAGAAATAAAATATTTTGGAGTGTCTAGGGGGCCATGCCTCTAACACATCTACAATTTGTGGATGATTTCGCTTGTACGGGGATAGCAAATATCAGGGATACCAATGAATCAAAATATATTTGTATCTATATAGGAGATATTTGGTTCAAGTTATCAATGAAGATAAGTTTTTTTTAATGTTGATAATAGGGTGCAAACCCCTATCCTTAATATTTTAAATTTCAAGAAACACTTGGTCCCCTTTAAATAGCCTAGGCTTCCAATGGCAAGAATACATCTTGGAAAGGAATCCTTGAGGACTATCATAACTAAACTTTTATGTAAGTTAAATCATTGGACCATAGATGGATCTTATTGGGGGGAATATTGACTCTAATAAAATCAATGTTGGAGGTTATTCTAATCTTTCAATTTACGACTATGATTGGTCCTAGGTACTATATTAAGGAGATTGATAGAATTTTGAGGGCCTTTATTTGGGAAGTATTAGAACTAAAAAATTAATGGAGTTTGGTAAAGTGGGATTGGTCTACCTCTTGTTAAATAAAGGGGTGTTAGGTATCCACATATTGGTTGATCATAACTTGGCTTTATCAAATAAATTGTTGTGGAATTGGATTTTGGACCAATCTAGCCTTAAGTCGAAGGTTTTATCTACGAAGTATGAGGATGAAGTGGAACCAGTTTATAGATTCCCCTTTTACAGGGGGTCCATAATTTGGAATGCAATTAAAAATTTCAGTGATGTTATTAATGCATGGCTATTCTAGAAAGTCAAAATGGGAGAAATGCACAATTTTAGGATGATGCATGGGATCAATACCTTCTAATTACTTCTCAGTTCTTGAACTTGGATAATGCTACAAATATTTTTAAGAATGTAAATTGGACCTATGTTAAGGAATTCTAGAAGGAATATGAAGAGGGAGTGGGTTTGAGGAGGTGGAAATAACTCTTGATTTGGAGATAGATAGCTTAAGAAGATAGGGATAATCTGAGGGCTATTTTGGATCAAATGCAGTGATCATGGTCGAAACAGGACTCTTTAGGATGGGGAGATAAATGAAATGGATGGTATTCTATCAAGAAGGGATATGACTAACTTATAGAGGGATTGGGCAGGGAGAGGGTGATTTGGAAGAAGGTGTGTAATTAAAGTATCTAGCCAAAAGTCAATAATTTTATTTGGTTAGCCATTTAGAATAGGATTTTGACTTAGGATAATCTTTGCAAGAGGGTCTTGGTGGGTCCAGAATGTTGTGTGCTCTATTATAGGGTAGGAGTATATATTGACCATATTCTAATTCTATGTCCCTTTGCTAGTTGGATCTAGGAGCAAGATGAAAAGATGTTTAATTTACCTTAGCTTGGTGATGTGTCATTAGATCAATTCTTTGATCTATGGGGCTCTAGAGGGTGGGTGGATAGTTTTATTTTTTATCCCATTGTTTTAAGGTCTTCACTTTATGGCAGGTATAGATGGAGCATAATAGGTGTATTTTCCATGGTGAGAGCTCATCTAGGGAGTCATTTCTCTTAAAGAATTTTGCTCAATATTAGATATATTGTAAGAGGAATCAACGGTTCTTAGCCTATGCCCAAAGATGAGGAGTTATTGGATCTTCTTGGGATTATAATCCTTAGGTGGGCTCTGTCCCAATATTTATGGAATTAAAGTTTGGGAATAAGGAAGTTTTCTCCTAAAAAATTGGATAGGGGAGGGAAGTGGAAGCCATTGTTGATGGATTAGGTTAAGGTTAATATCTATGGTGTTGCTCATAGAAATATAGGAGAGTTAGGTATTAGAGGAGTGGATCATATGCATGAATAAATAATGGTTTTCATCTTCCATAGAGGCATTGGAAGGAACAAAAACATGGTGGTGGATACCATGACCATCTATGAAGGCTTAGCCATAGCTCTTAAGTAATTATACTCAAGAATTAAGGTGGAGTATGACTCTTAGGTCTTAATCAATAGGTTGAACAAGTAGGGGGAGGGGTAGAAATGGAATGAAGGGTCCAATGGGTCTTTAAAATATTATGGGTTTAAAAAATAGAGCATGAATAAAATTTCTCCACATGGTGAGGGAAAGAACGGGGATGAAAATAGATTGGGTAATTTGGGAATAAAGAGAGGTCATCATTGGTGGGATTATGGTAGGAGGAAAAAAATTGGGGGAAGATTATATGGACTTGCACGTTTTGCTTCATTAGGATTATCCCAATGTTGGGGAAGGAATAAGTACCAACGTAGCAACTCCTAGGAGGAGGAAGAATTTGTGCATAAGTAGATTGAAGGCCTTGGTGTTTCAAGATTAAGAATTATTCAAATCACTATATACATGGGAAGGTGGAGATAGGATAGAAAAATAACAATGGATATTAGCAGGATGAGCTAGTGGAGCTACAAGAATTTATAATTATGATTGGAAATGAAGACCTCTTGAATGTAGTTTCAGGAAGATAAGCAATATGCAAGGAAAATGAACCGGTGATTTTGTTTTATTGCAATTCTAAGGAGTATTTTGATATATAGTTTAGTTATTAGGTGTAGCAATGCTTTTTTGTGCAATTTTTTCTATTCTCTAATTGGGCATTTAGCATTCATGGTATTATAGGCATGTATATCTGGAGGAACTTACAAGCTATGGCCCATATATGGAAGGCCTCATGACTATGTAATTTGGTTTTTGTTTAATAAAATTAGTCTTTTCTCGCTGAAAAAAATAATAATTGGATAGTTTTGGTAAAGCTACTACTAAGAAATGTACTAATATTTATAAAGAGTTGTCTTACTCTAATTTAAATAATTTAAATACTATTGGTGCTTTCTTCAACAATATTAATTATTTATTATTTGTAATTAAGGTGGCAGGTTCTATCAAAAAATATAAAGGATATATTATGAATGGCATTCTCTATAATCTTACAAAAGCATATAATACTCTTATGACATAATATAAAACAATTTGAAGCTTTAAGTTATATCTAAATTGTCATATATGAGATATCTTCAAATAATATCTCAAAGCTTATTTTATAGAGGTGTCAACTTTAGAAGGAATAATCAATTTCTTGTAATTAAATCTACTATAGGCAATGATAATAGAATCATTGGTACATGAAAATTCAAACAATAAGGCTATGGGAAACAAAAATAAAAAATAAGAACAATGGAGAAGGATTAAAAAAAGAGATAATCTTGTGTCTACTATAACAAAACTAGTCACATTTACATTTTTTTTGGTTGGATAATAAGGGGTTGTACTCGGGTCCCCCAACCTTGAAAATTTACAATTCTCTTCTTTAGATCTTGAGATTTTACAAATAGATACATTTCTCATCTCAATTGAGATTCTATAGCTAGAAACATACATCATTGTACATAAACTGACTAAATTCTTGATTTTCATTTTTTGGATCTTTTCAATTTTCTATATGAATACAAATATTCCAAAATTTAGCATCCTTCTTGAAATTTTCCTATAGCAACATTCATAATATAACTTCACCTCTACTATCTATGCATTGCATCTTAGTAGAATAGTATTTCCAAAACATCACACTATCATAGTCTGCTTTACCAAATCTAGATTGCTAGTTTCCTTCCTGAAACACAAGTGCAACCACAAAAATTATAATAAATAGTTTATATGAAAACACATTATTGTTACAAAATAAAGCAAATATTACCAATAAAAAACATTAAAGTAAATCTTAATAATTAATTGATTCACACAATCAACATTTTCTTGTCAACTTCAACTAAACTTACTACTTCCTCTAACCATGGAAAGGAGAATTTAACTTCACAATCCTCAATCAAAACCCCTCTATTGGCTAGCCTATATGCATATTTGTTTCCTTCCCTTAATGTATGTGTAAACCTGATTTCTTCAAACTCTTTAGCAAAATATTGAATTTCCACAATTATCTCTTGTATGTTCCATGGAGCCTTAGCTTTCCTCAAAATTATATTTATTACTATGAGAGAATCACTTTCCATATATATTCTATTTAATTACATATTTTTAACCCTTCTAAATCCACCCAAGCTTTAAATTTATTATTTGTCTTAAATCCACTATTGAAAGCGTAATGAAACAAAATATCTCCTCTATTATTTCTAATTATTCCTCCTCCTCCTACTGGTCTTGGATTTCCTTTATATGCTCCATAAAAATTCAATTTAACCCACTCCATATTCGATGGTTTCCACTTTATAGTCTTTACCTTCTTTTTGCTTCTCTTGTATCCAGCATCATAATTCTATTCTCCATCTATAAACGCTCTCTGCTTCTAGATTAGGTATTGGGTGAGTTGATAGGGTTGATTTAGACTCCTCTATGGCTAAACATATATATTTTTTATTTAACTACTTTCCTTTCCTTTATATATTCTTCTATTATTTTCTAGCCATACAATCCAAAGTATTGTATCTTTTGATATATCATATATTATCTGTAAAACCTCACTTTTATAAGTGCTCTACCATTGCTTTCACCAATATTCAATTCTGCTATTCATATTTACCAAACATATTAAGAATCCATTTCCAGAGATTCCAAACTATTGAGAAATGTCCCAATATATGGTCTATACTCTCCTCCTTTTTACAAAGAACACATTGAGAAGGGCCGTGAAAACCTATTTTCATAGGGTTATCCTAGGATAAAATTCTTCTATGACCTACTAGCCAAACAAACATTTTGACTTTAGGAATGCTTGGGTTATCCCAAATATCTCTCCATATTCTAGTATTATTATTTATTTTTTGGTGTTGTACATTATATCCACTTCTTATTATGTATTATCTTGATCTATTCAACTCCCAAATCAATTTATCCTTGGCTCCCCTTAGAATAATCACAATTGTTATCTTTCTACTCAATTGCCTCCTAGCATCAATGTCTTCCCATTTGTATATTCCTTCATGATCCTTGTACAAAATGTTTAAAATCCTATCACCATCCTTGTCTTGAAGTAATCTCATCCAAGTATTCAAACTTGGATCTAAATTGAGTGGTTTTTTATCACACCAAGTATCCATCCAAATAGAAATTTTTCTCTAGTTTCCACCACCCATCTTAATTATAAGATCAATACATTTTTGTAAACCATTCCAAAGAGCATAACCATTTGAAAAAGAGAATGTAGTAAATATTAAACCTGGGTCATTGGGATCAACATACTTAGAAGAATTCTTACCCATTACCTTTGACTCTCTCTGTATAATCTCTAGATAAATTTTCCCTTAAGAGCTAAGTTTGTATTTGTAAGAACTCTTAAACCAAGACCTACCCTGGTTTGATCATCACACACCTTGCTCTATTTCACCAAAGAAAATTTCCTTTTATCATGTAAACCTAGCCATAAAAAGGATCACATAATATAAATTAAAATTTTTTCAACTAATTTTGGCATAGAATACAATGACATATAATATGTTGGAATGACCCGTAAGATTGATTTAATTAACTGCACTCTTCCTTCTAACGATAACCATCTACCTTTCCAAGTTGGAAGTTTATTCTAAACTTTACTAATAACTGGATTCCATAATTTTATCCTCATTCTCCCCTCAAATAAATACATCCCTAGATAAGTTGCTAGAAAATTTACCTCCTCCATTTGAAGTAACCTGTAAATTCTTTCTTTGATATTAGTTGGAGTGTTAAGAAATTAAATTTTAGATTTTGTTCTATTAACTTGTTACCCTGAATCTCTTTCGTATTCCTTTAAAAACATAGTCAAATCTCTAGCCTCATTTATCCTTGTCCTTCCAAAAAGGATTGTATCATCTACAAATTATTGATAGGTGGTGTTTTCGATGTTATTACTAACCTTAGTTCCACTTATAAGCCCATATTTGTAAGTCTTCTTTAAGTTCCTACTCAAAACCTTTACATAATAATGAACCCAAAAATTTCTAAAACTGCAAAAAGAAAATTCCATTTAACCCTATCATAGGCTTTACTTATATCAAGTCTTAAGATCATTGCTTTCTCTTTTCTTAAAGCTGCTAAATGTATAACTTCATGAGCTACTATGATCCAGTCCAAAATTTGTCTCTCTTTCACAAATCCTCCTTGCTCTTCTGAAATAATTTTGTCTAACAATTGCCTTAATCGATTTTCCATCACTTTGGAGATAATATTATATGCCATATTACATAGGCTTATGGGTCTAAAAGAATCAAATAATTCAACATCCTTCTTTTTTGGAATTAGGGTAAGATATGTTGCTTTTATTTTATAAGTTATGTATTATTTTACCCTAGACTATCCACTGGCACCAATAAAGAAGCCTTCACTATATCCCTATTATATTGGAAAAAAGTTGCAGAGATCCCATATGGACCTGGGGATTTATCATTATTAAAAGAGAAAATATCTAAATGAAATTATTCTAAAGTAATAGGCTCCATCAATTTCCTATTGTCTTCATTCGTTATAATTGAAGGAACATCTTAAAGAAGTTTATCGTTAAGAACTTCAGTCTCCTCTGATCCTAGAATATTTTGATAAAATTAATTTACCTCTTTTCTAATATCACTCTAATCTTCAATTCAAACTCCTATTAATTTAATTCTACTAATTCTAGATGTTGATCTCTATACTATAGCCATCCTATGAAATACTTTGTATTTTTATCTCCTTTTAATCATATCTTTCTTGATTTTAATCTCTATAATTTCTCTTCCTTACTCAAAATATTATGATATTCAGTAAGCAACTCCCTTTCCTTTGAGCTTGGATTATTATGATCATATTTTTGAGAATTTATTTTTTAGTTCTTATTTCTTCTCAAAAATATTTCCAAAAGTGTTCTTGTTCCATTATTTTAATCTAGATGTCATAGATTTAATTTGATTTAGAAGATCATACAACCCACCCTTACCTAAAGAATTCCACGTTTGAGCTATCGTATAAAAAAATTGAGGATGATCTTCCCACATCTACTATTTAAAATATGATATTTTTTTAACTAATTTACCACCATTTTAACTCTTATTGGCCAATGATTTGAACCAATCCTTGTTAAGGTATTAATTTTAGCACAAGTTACTTCATCTGGCCAATGATTAGAGAGTATGTATCTATCTAATTTTTTTGCTATTAGATTTTGATCTCTCCTATTGTTGGTCCAAGTATAGTTATTTTCTTCAAACTCAACCTCCCATAGATTATTGTTTTAAATAGATGCTGAGAAATCTCTCATACATTGGGTTAAATTCCCAATTCCCCAAATTCTTCATCTAGCTTGGTTATGGCATTAAAATCTCCCATGGTCATGAATTGGGTTTCTTGGTATTTACTTCTCATAAAGGCTTCCATCCCACTCCAAATTTATAATCTACTTGACTGTGTTGTAGGTCCATAGACATTGATAAGGATGAAACAATAATCTGCAAAGTAGTACGTGACTAAAGAGGCTATCCAATGCCTACTTTTATGAATGGTTATACAAGAGGTTATAGAAGGATTTCAAAAAGTTAGAATTCCCCTTGTTGATCCTTCAAAATCCATAACATTTCATTCACATCTTGTCCATATTGCTTTCATAGTTTTTGAAACTTCTTTTTTTGTCATTTTAGTTTCTTGGATACAAAGAATATCCTGCTTATTACTTAAAAATAGGTCCCTAATACATCTATGCTTTGATGGGTCATTAGCATCCTTTATAGTCCATGAGATCACAATCATGTTTTATTAGGGGATTTTTGGCCTTGCTTGCATATTACCAATATTATTTTGTTGTTTGGTAAAAAGAAGTTCAACCAACTTAGTTTGTGTTTCTTTCTCTATGTTTGCTCTTGCTTCCCTAGATCTTGCTTGATAATTTGAGATTTTTCCTCTTTTTACCTTGCCTATATTAGGAGTAGGTCTTATTATTTTATTTCATACTTTTTTCATCATATGTATCCTCATCTGGTTCTATTACAAAAGCTTTTGACTTGTCTTATTCATTTTCTAGTGTTTCCCTTCTAAAAAAACATTTTATTTATCAATTTTTTTCTTCTAAATGGTGCATGGTACTTTAAGAGAGTCTTCAAACTCTAATGAGACACATTCCTTAGGTTCATCAAGAATATTATTTCTTAAATTAGGATCATACTAAATAGACGGTTCCTTGTTAATATGTAGAAATTGTTGTATTGTATCCTCTAAGTCTTGATATACTTTTTCTTCATAGTCTAGAGCCTCAAAATAGTTGGTATTTCTTCCAATATCCTTCCTTAATGGTCTCCATTGTTTGTTTTATTTCATTTTTCTAGATTTATTTTTTGGAAGTTGAAAACCATCTTCATCCATAACCATTTGTAAATTTCTCTTGCAGTTTTCTACATGTGATTTTGTTGGGCCCTTCTTAGGGCATGATCTCTCAATATTCCCCACCTCATGATAGCTTCTACATATAAAATATTTATTTTCATAATCTATGGTTTGGATCCACAGATTATCTTCATACTTAAGAATGATTGATTTTCGTAAAACTTTACTTATATCAATCATGACCAATATTTGTGCATAAAAATCCAAGAATCCATATTTCGTCGTATTTGAAATATCAAGGAATTCTCCTAGAGTGTTGCCTATTGCCTTGAAGGTATATATTTTTTAAAATTTATTGGATAACCCAAAAATTCTAACCTAGATTGGTACAAGGGATAGATTTATATTTTCATTTGAAAATCCGTCATACCAATGGGTAAGGAAGAAACCTACTTTTCCCATAAACCAAGGACCCCATTTTAGGATTTTTTCTCTTTCATCCCTAGAACAAAAAATGGCTAGGAAGAAATGATATAATCACTACTAGATACTTCCAACTCCTATCAATCCATTTTCTCAAGGCTGAAACCCCTGGCCAATACCCATTAAATTTACCAAAAACCACCCTATCTTGGAGTAACGAGGATCTCTTTGAGATGCGATTACTAACCTCTACCACTAGAGATGATTCTAAAGATTTAAATTTAAATTATTCCATAAAAATGAAACTAAAACTCAAAATATATTGAAATTTATTTTAATGCCCTATAGCAAATATAATATTTGATAAAAACTTTATAATAATTTGCATGAAAAAATTCCAAGATGAAGAAAGGGAAAAAAACTTAGCTAAAAAATTCTATGTCCAGGTAGAATATATTGCCTCATTGAAGTCCTAGCCCTTCATTGATCTTCCCATCATCCAAACCCTAGCTGATAAATATTTACAATTTTATTTTTCACGGCTTGAAAAATTGTCACTACCCTTGTTTCATATGGTTGACTTCACAAGATCGTATCTCCCTCAATATTGCTTAGATTATTTCATATGACCACTCATTTTAAATCTATTCAAATTCCACACAATTTGGTCCAAGAATTAGATGAATTGGATTACCCTTCACAAAGATATGGCTCCAAAAAGATGGGATATTTAAAAAAAAAACTAGTCCTTCGCAAAGCTCTATCATATTGACAAAATTTTTAATAAGAAGAAAATGTTTTAAATATAGAAAATAATTTAAAATCTTAATATGGAGATAAGAGCTTGATTCCTTGTGTACAATCCTCCCATGAGAATAATTTATTGCTCTTTTATTCATATAAATTTTCTTTTTCTTTTTCTTCCACAAATGATTGGTTCATTGATCTAGATGATTCACATCACATGGCTAGGAGTAAGAAATTCTTCAAAACTTTTCATGATGGGAAGAATGCACATGTTTTGACTTATATAATAAACAATGATGCACTCAAGGTGAAGAGTATGTAGGTGTGAGAAGAGGAAATGAGGAAGGTGTCATGAAGGACCTCTTCACAACACTTTTTGTTGTGCTCCTCATTTTGAGGGTAGGGGTAGTTTGTTAGCTTAGAGATTTAGTGTTTTATGGATTAATTAGAGAACACATATGTATCTCCTAAGACCTTATTTGAATAAGATTAACCCTATTCTAACCTAAATGCAAGAACAAGGCCTAAAACAACAATGCTTTTGCTTTTTGATAATGAAGTAAATGATGATTTTTCCTTTTTTAAAGTAAGGGTGCAAGAAGAATGTAGCAAAAAATTCCTAAATGTGACTACATATAATTTTTATTTAATGCTAATTATTGAATATTTAGTTTTTCCACTAAATGATGAAAGACTCAGACAGTTCCTTCTTTTCCTTTTCTGATTATGACAAATAAATAGAAAAATAAAAATTGAATTTTGCAAACAACAAATAATTATAAAACCTAAATATAAAAATGAATGAGATGGGAGTTATAAAGAACCAAATTTTTCCATACAGGTAGAAACATTTCTAATCTCACAAAAGAATCACTACCACTTTAGCCTACTAATGGTGCTTTTACCTTCCTATAAAAAATATAGAAAAATATGGGATTAGATATAAATGGGCCTACCTAAGTAAGAGGAGAATGTCAAACTCCCTTAGAAAACATCAAACCTTTGTTAAAATTAGGATTAAACAATGACAAAATGATAATTGCACAAAATTAACAATCACTGGGAAATAACACTTTCATTTGTATCTCTGTAAAACTAGAGAGTTATAGCACCACTAGACCTATAATTTATCAACACTTTTATTTCAAAGAGTAGCAAAGCAAGATTAACTTAATGATTGTTATGATAAAGGTATATGGCTTGGGATTGTAGAGACCTGCTAAACGATATAAAAACAAAGATTGCTTACTTAAAGTAAAGACTAAAAATGACAGGATGGGATACCAAACTAGATGTAAATAAAATATGTAAATCTATATTGTATGCAATGAGATAAAATCTGAGCTATAAATCAAATTAAGTGTAAAAAGCATATAAGAGGAAAGAGCAGAACCCAAGATGATAAGGTTGGTTTTTCCTTTGTTTGTGGAAGCTTACTTGTTTGCTTGTAAACACTTGAGATTTTGAGCTTGGAGGCTTGAATGCTTAAAGACTTGATTTTTGGATTTTGGGATAACCTTGCCATGAATGAATATAAATTCCTATGAATCTAAAGATATATTGATAAAATTTTGTTATTTTCAAAAGACCATGGATTGGGTATCCTAAGTGTTGGATTTATAGGAAGCCATGACTTCTTGGGGTAAGTATTGAATTAAATATGATATGATTGAAGAGGGTAATAATTTAAAATTATTAATGGAGGAATATTAAAAATGACAAATATTGGATTTGAGATTTTTATTGGAAGCTTCAAATCAGATCTTGGTAATTGGACCCATTAATGATGGGTAGCTAGGAAGGTAATAATAGTCAAATTTCTTGGTTTTGATGCATGACAATCAAAAGCATTAGTGGATAAGAGCATTGGTATTTTTTCTAGCATGACTATTGGAGGTCAAAATGTGATAGAAAAGGTCAAAAATCAAAATCAACAAAAGCACTACCTAGGATTCAAAAGTGTTGGTGACACTGGCTCATGCCTCGATACTTTTACTTCTAGAGCAATAAATTCTCTAAATTTGGGTAATAGAATTGTTGATTCAATTCGGTTGATTGATTAGTTGATTGGTGAAGAGATTGACAAAATTGAAGAATAGTGACGTATCAAAATTGGGTGTCTACATTTATCTATTTTTTAATGCATTTATTGAATAATAAATACATCAAAATCTAACATAGATACCCCGATTTTGAAACAAAAATATTTGTTATTGGTTATGGTTAGTGATGCAAGATGACTAATGTTGTGATTGTTTGCTTAGAAGTGATGTTAACATTTGCATTTAAGGTAGCATGAAATGTTTCTATGTCCTAGTGTGCCCCTCGAGTTTTAGAGAAAAATCAAGTGGAACTAAGGAAACTCGATTTGGTTATGATCCAAACTGGTGCAATGATAAAAAACTAAGGATAAATAATGAAAAAATGGTTGGGAAGGCCAGGGGAGATACAAGGGATGGGGGATTATCCATTAATTTATTAATGTTGTATGGTTTAATGATGATGCGATCATGTTTTAATTAAGGATGAATGCTGAGCTACAAGCTTATTTTAGTGGTAAGGATTTTGATCTCTCTTTGAGAGGTCCAAGGTTCAAACTCCACTCAGTATGAGGGTACTAGGACCCTCATAAAAATGTGTGTAAAATCACTAAAAAAATTAAGGATGAATGATGTGATGTATTATATTATGGTTTATTTAAATAATGATAAATAATTACTTAAAGGTTATGGATTGAATGTGAATAATAATGAATAAATGTACTGAGGGTAAGAGGATAGGATATGCTAGATTAGATGATACGATGAGAGATGTATGATGAGCCCAAGAGGGCACTACTATGGCACAACTATTTCTAACAATGTACAAAGTGTGACTTGCCCAAGGTAACTTTAGCTTAGTTAGCTTAGATTAGAAAAATAAAAAGGTATATTCATATATGTACAACTATACATATAGATAGATCAAGTGGTATTAGCTCAATTGGTCAAATTCCTCAACATTTTGAGGAGGAGGAGACCCAGGTTCAGATTTTTCCAAAAGAAACATGGATAATATCCAATATTTGTTGTAATACCACTATGTGGTGATGATGTAATACGGATGGGGTCTATTTCAATCCCAATAACCCATTAAAAATATATATAGATATGGTTAGCGATTTTCCCAAGGGAACTTTAGCTAGATTTTCCCAAAATACTTTTGGTTAGCTTTGAGATTTTCCCAAGGGTACTTTTGTTAGCTTTGTTCATAGGACTTTTGGTTACCTTTTTATGATACACATATATGTACGAACATGAATTAAAATGTTTACCTTTAAAAAAATATCTAAAGAACTTCTACTTGACCCATATGACCTTTTATTTACCTTTAAACAATTGCTTAAAATACTTTTGCATGGACCAAAATTTTGATTTACCTTTAAACAAATGTTTAAAGGACTTATTCTTAGGTTGTAGGAATATTGATTTTCTTTTAAAAAAATTCTTAAAGGACTTATGATTGGCCCAAAACTCTTGATTTACCTTTAAACAAATACTTAAAGGATTTCTACTTGGTCCATAATATTTTTATTTACCTTTAAATAAATGCTTAAAGGACTTCTAATTGGATTGATTTATCTCATATAAAAGTGTTATAGAGTATTTGTGTTTGATTTGGTGCAACAATGGAGGAAGAATTATTATTGATCCATTGCCCCTTTGCATTATGATACATAAGAGATAAGAGACAATGTGATTGGTCTTGCTATTAGCACCTATGAACCTTGTAGTATTCATCACATAGAAAATGGTTGATTATTTTTTCCATGAGCACCTGTGAATCTCATAGTATTCATCATGTAGCAAAGATAAAATTTGAGGTAAATTAGATTAATATAGATTTATGTTATGTGAATCTTGATTTGGTTTGCGAAGATGGTACTAGAAGAATCCACTCATATCAGTTGCCTAGTGAATAAAAATAAACTATCCTGACTAGGATCATCATTTGCATGTCATTATAGATTCTTGACTTGATATGCAATAGACAGTCTAGACATGGACAATCACATGCATGCAAGTATATATAAAATCAACCAAGATGCAAAAAATTAACAAGTAGTTGTAAGTAAATAGGCACAAAATGCAAACTAAATGTAATGTATTTTAAGTTGCGTTACCTTCATTAGTTATTTAAGTTTGTTTTTAAGCATTGTGAGGTGGTAAGCACTTGAACCCTATTTTCCAATTATGATGTATGGACCTAGCCAATCAGGCTCAAAATTACCTTTGAGCTTAGTCTTGGCATTGGTGTTTTTCTAATTTTCCTTGAGAATAAAATCACCAACTTTAAAGGTAGATCCATAGATTCTCTAGGGCATGAATTTTTCTTTTCTTAAGCAATTCCACCTAGCTAAGGTGGGTGATATGATATTCATATTTTATAGAGGAGTATTGCAACAAAATGTATAAGGAAGGCTTCTCTAGGTCAAAAGGGAAAACTACTTTAGTTCCATAAATTAAAGCATATGGGGTCATGCTAGTGGGAGTTCTGACACTAGTGTGATCGGCCTAGAATGGTGGTTACAAATAAAAATTACAATCTCTACCTACTTTGGTGATGATCTTCTTGAGGATTTTGACAAGAGTCTTGTTAAAAGTTCAACTTGACCATTTCCTTAAGGATAATAAGGCATAGACCATTTATGCTAAATCTTGTGTTTAACATAAATTTTTTGGATAGGCTTATTCTTGAGGGGTGTTCCATTGTTAGAGATTAGCACAAAAGGTATGACATAATGGCTAAGGATTTGGTTAATAATAAACTTAGAGACTTGGAATCTAGTGGTTGAGTCTAAAGGTATGTCTTCAACCCATTTTTTAAAATACTTAGCTATGATGATGTAATTGGTGTCTATCAAATAATATTAGGTTGGTCTCCCCAATGATGTCTAAGCCCAAAATAAAAATATACCAAGGATAGGTTAAGGATTTAAGATCTTGGGAAGGGTTGTAGATAATATTGTCATTCTTTTGACTCTTATAACATTTCTTGACATAGTCACAATAGTCCTTTTCCATGAAGGACCAATAATCCATGATGGTGACACCATTAAAGTGATCGTTGCATGATCCATCATGGGTCTCTTTGATGACTACTTTGGATTTGGTTAGGACTAAGTATTTAAGAAAAATACCATCAAGCATATGATGGTATAATATATTACCAATGATGACATGCCTACAAGCTCATTGCTTGAGATTATTTTTCTTGTCATAGTTCAAATCATTAGGTAAAGTGTCATACTTAAGGTAAACAAAGATATTCTTGTACCAAGGATTAGGAGGAGGAGTTTCTTTTATAAAAATAATTCTAGAGGAAGTTGGATAGAATCAAGGGTTGAAGGTTTCCTAATTTTTTGAATGACAATCATAACTTATTTTTCATCTATCTCTAAGAGTATTAGGGATGTATCCAAGACCATAATGTTAACATGACAATTATTAAACCTAGGGATAAATGCAATGGTAATATTATCAAAAGCAACCATGATTTTAGCGATGATGTCTTTGTATGACTTAAGATTTTCATATTTAGTTATATAAACACCATTGTCTTGGTTGGCTATAAGCTAGGAATATCGAAAGACAAAAAATATTCTAACCTAAAGAGATAATGCTACACAAAGTGTAACAACCCAATTCAACCAACCCGAGAGAGAGTTTTTTTTCAATAGGTTCGCAAGAAGGTTTACAACAAACATATTCCCATAATATTTATTTTTAGAATTACCAAGGCATACCATATTTGATTTCTTGACATTACCAATGACACTTAGTGGACAAGATAGGCCAACATCCCGTAGCTATTTTTGGGGTTAACTTTTCTATACCTCTGCAGATAGAAAATATGACTTTATTGGTTTCCCCACATTTTGTATACTCTCCACGAGTATGGGTATTTCAACCATAGCATAGGGGATTATCCCTTCTCAATATTTAGAGAGGAGGACACCAATTCCATTACCAAATATAAGTCATTCTATGTTGGTGTTCTCAGGCATAATGCCTTAAATTCTAGATATATCATCTATGTGATGAGACAACTAGTACTTAGTGCTTAATGACCACACCTCCACGGTGGGATTATTAATTGTATTATCACTCTTTGTGATAATACACATGGCTACCTAATCCTTTTCAATTAAATCACCATCGCTTGTTTATGTCTCAAATTATTTCCTAACCTTCACGTTAGGAAATGTGGTTCAAACTCCACGTTTAAGAACCCTCCCTAAAATCTCCATGCTTTTGGGAATATATTTGAGCTATGCCACTCAAGATGTAATCGTTGTGATTGATTTGACTGTTGTCTTTCTACAACTAATCAAATCTTAGGATTTATCTCACAAGGGTACTAACCAAATTTCTAAAAGCATACCCTTCCCAATAACATTAACAAAACCAAAAGCATAACATCTAAAATCATTCACCTTAACTCTCTCTATTCAACAATAAAAGTATATCATGCTCTTTTTTCTTAATGAGGAAATAACTTAAAACATTCCTAAAACATATATTCAAAAGCATTAATCATCTTACTAGAATAATACTTATTTTGTAAGCATAAAAACAAATTCACATCTATTTTTCCAATTTATTTTGCCATTCATAGAAAACATCCCATTTTTCTATTTCAAGAAAAAGTCTTATACTTTCAAAATGATTTGAAAAACAATAATAGCATTACCTTAATCATCAATAATCAAAACCTTTCATAATAAGGAACCCATTTACAAAGTATTTCTTAACAATAAAATTCATTATAAAATCCAAAGCTAATCATTAAAGTCCTTTATATAATACATCTATTTCATTGCAATTATAGTTACAACAAAATCACAAATAATATGAATCCTAATATAAAAATGATAGAATTCTTTCTATCCAAAACTCTGCTCACTGAAAACCTTGAGCTCCATTAAGATATGGTTGGAGTGTGGGATCAGGACAACTCCTTTGGAAAATGCATACCTATATGCTCTTTTAAAATGCATCCTTAAAAAACACATATAAACCATATATGGGTTGGTTAGAACTAGGTTGTTACAGTTGGTATCAGAGCTCTAGTTCATAGTATTTGAAGCTTCCATGAAAGGACCTAGTATTATTTGACTTGATGTGCAAATCTGGGGAGATTTATGACTTTAAGGACTCTAACTTGGATTGGGTTCACCGGGTATTGCATGCTAATGGGATTAGTTCAAACCAAGGAGTAAAAATCCTAGAGAATGGAATCCCTTATTGGGTATGACACCTTACGTGGAGCAAGTGTGACCATAATTATTATCATGTGAGTGATAATGGTGGAAACTCTTATTGGGTATGACACCTTGCATGGAGCAAGTGTGACCATAATCATTATCAGGTGAGTGATAATGATTTAAGTTAGTTCTTGGGGATGAGAAAACTAACTAAAGTTAGAAGTATAATTTGGAGGAAATTGTAACCTAACTCAATTCACTTTATGGATAAATAAAAAGACACCTTACAATGGAGAAAGCATGATCAAGATCATTGTCAGTGGAAAGATAATGGTTATAACTAAGATGGCATCTTGTAACGAGGTAAGCATGACCCAAATCATTACCAAGTGATAATAGTCAAATCAAAATGGCACCTTGTGGTGATACAAGTGTGACCATGACCATTATCAAAAGAATGTTAATGGTCTGAGTTAGTTCATGGGAAGATGTAACTAACCATTTGAAGTACAATTGGGAGAAATTGTAACTTATCCAACTCCTTTGTGTGGCTAGGAGAAATTATGCCCAAGTTAAAAATAGAAAGAAAATAATCTTCTTAGAATCCAAGGTCAATTAGGCAGGATGGAACCAGAAATAAATTTTTTTGGATTTCTAATAGAGATGTGGAGAACCATATCATTGTATTATACCTACTATAAGATCAAATAGAATAACAAAAGGGAACAAATAAATCAACAAAGATAGATTCCAAAATAGAAAATTTAAAGGTTGAAAAAATAAGATCGATAATAACTTAGAGAAAGAAAGAATGTGGGATTCATGAAATATATGGAGGAGCAGCTCAAAGTGATCCAACAGAGGCCTAAGGAAGCCTTTGATTGCTAGAAGAGCTCTATTAAATCTAAAAATATCACCCAAAAAAATCTTTGTGGGAGACAGAGTTTTCTTGAGAGCTAGATCCATGAAAAGTGTCATCAAATCAATTAGGTTGGTTCCTTGTTTTGTTAGGTTGTTTGATTTTTTTTTTTTTAAATGCTAAGAAAATGGGAAAACATTTTTCATTTTTTATTTGAATGAAATGTTTGCTATATATATGCTTGGTGTTGCATAAAAATACAAAGGATTGTGTTTAGTCCAAGGGGGGTAGTATATTACGACCCACCTTGGTAGGACTCATTTATGAGATAGATTATGTATAGACATGTGATTATTTAATTCTTAGCTTTTGATGCATTTGGATGGTTATAGGCATTTCCTATTTTGATTACTTTATACAAGGATATGGTATTGTTAATATTATGAATGTTTGCAAGACTAGGTACTCTTGTAGGTGGACGAGGAAGTTGGTCTTCAAGAATGAGAGATTGAAATAGGGGAAATGATGGTTAGTTTAACTAAATACAGCTCTAGGATAACAAGATGTTACCACATATAGTTACATCTCATATTGCATGTATGAATGGGGTTATACCGTCAACTAGGAATTTGCTTTAGCAAAGGAGTAGTTCCTAGTAGCAAGTGATGACTAGTCATCAAAAAACTTGCTAACTAGGAACAAAGGGTGGCATAACATTTTGCAAGGTTTGTTTATAAGCATTTTAAAATTAATTGTGTTTGCCTATAATGGATGTAAAACAAGAAATCCATTAGAGGAAGAATTATTAAGTGTGAGGACTTAATAATTCTTATATGCCAATACCATGACTAGTAATAAATACTAGTTGGTGGTATTAATGAAATTAATAAGAAAAACAATATATTTTATTTTGAATATTATTAGTTAACATTTGGAAAATAATCTCTAAAGACAAGGGTTAAGGAAATTATCTTATGGAAACAAAAAGAATGAAGGGTGAAATAATCTTCATTTTGGAATGAAGGCTTCTTCTAAAAATTAAAAGGAATTAATATACTTTGGAATTATTATAATAATAATAGTAACTTATTAAGGAAGAAGCAAAAAAAAATTGGTTTGGAAGGCTTTGCTTATTTTGTGTAAATGCAAAAAAAAAACCCTAAATTTAGTGGTTATGCTTCTTGTTGGTAACACATGCCTTGATGGGAGGAAAAAGAATAGCATGGGAGAATATAGGGGCGGATTTTCCAATAATTATGGCTACATGTTTCTTGGCCCATATATGGTTGCATTTGCTTAGAGGGGAAGGGAAGGCAGAGAAAGCCAAACACAATCATTTCGAACAAGAGAAGTAAGAAAATATAAAAAGAGCAGGAGGGGAATTTCATAGATATTACTAGGTAATCTGCAATCTCATTGCTCTTCTTCCATGTTGTTGAAATAGATCTTAAAACCTTGGACAAATTTTCATATTCTTTATTGAAGTTTAAAATATATGCATAGCTACATGATAAAACCCTGGGCAAATTTATATATTTTAATGGAGTTTAAAATACATAAGCATTGTCGTTAAACCGGGGAACATTTATATATTTTATTAAGTTTAAAATATATTGCATGATAAAACCCTGAGCAAATTTATATATTTTAATGGAGTTTAAATTATATATGCATTGCTATTAAACTTGAGGTAAATTTTTATATTTTTATTTGAGTTTAATATATACATGCATTGTTGTTAAACCTAGGCAGATTTTTATATTTTAATGGAGTTTAAAATATACATGCATTGTTGTTAAACCTAGGCAGATTTATATATTTTATTGAATTTAAAACATATGCATTATTGCATGATAAAACCCTGAGCAAATATATTTTTTATATTTTAATGGAGTTTAAATTATACATGAATTGTTGTTAAACCTGGGCAGATTTCTATATTTTAATGAAGTTTAAATATATATGCATTGTTGTTAAACCTTGTCAGATTTTTATATTTTAATGAAGTTTAAATATATATGCATTGTTGTTAAACCTGGGCAAATTTATATTTTTTTTTAATTTAAAATATATGCATTGCTACATGATAAATTGAGCAGATTTATATATTTTAATGGAGTTTAAAATATATATGCTGGGCAGATTTATATATTTTAATAGAGTTTAAAATATATATGCATTGTTGTTAAACTTGGGATAAAAATTTTAATTTTAATAGAGTTTAATATATACATGTATTGTTGTTAAAACCCACTTTATTGAGTTTAAAACATATATATGCATTACTGCATGTTAAACCTTGGGCATGAGTATACTATGGGTATCTCTCTTGTTATTGTAAATAGGCATGGAGACCATTTACAAGGAAGAAATTATGGGGTTTCCTATAAACTTCATTAAACTTCATTAAAATATAAAAATCTGCCCTGGTTCAACAACAATGCATGTCTATGATAAACTCAAATAAAAATATAAAAATCTACCCAAGTTTAACAACAATGCATATATATTTTAAACTCCATTAAAATATATAAATTTGCCCAGGTTTAATAGCAATGCATATGTTTTAAACTCAATAAAGTATATAAATTTGCCCAGGTTTAACAATAATGCATGTATATATTTTAAGCTCAATAAAATATATAAATCTACCCAGGTTTAACAATAATGCATGTATATATTTTAAGCTCAATAAAATATATAAATCTAGCTAGATTTCACAACAATACATGTATATTTTGAAATGAAAGATTTTAATTACGTCCACAAGACCCAAATATGGTCTATGGGACCTCAAATATGGATGGGACCTCAAATATGGAAGTACAACTGCTCAAATCATATCATATGATCTTTAATATCTTTGAGAAGGTTGTTCCTTCTCCTGCTGATTTGGGTTAGCAATTCCCCAACTTTTTTTATTTTACTGTCTTCAAATAACTCTATCATAGACCCGTTTCCAAGTGTTTCTTTGTATTTGCCATTTATGTCTAAATTCCTATGTCTCTACTGTCCATGTGCTGCATAAAGTACATATCCTTTCTTCCCATTGTTCTTTGGGTGTTGTCCATCTCCCTGTTTCAAATGAGGATTTTTTCCTTCCACTTGATTTCAGTGCCTATATATGCTTATTCCTTGTGATCATATGTTGGGTTAAACTTTACAATATAATATTGTCTTTTCTTGCTTGCATTTTTCCACATTCCACTTCTAAACTTTTCATTCACATAGCTTTTGATGTCTTTGTTGAAATTTGGGCATTCATTTATGTTGATTTTCCAACGTTTCATCCATTTCAGATTTTGTTTCATCCATGTGTTCTTCCGCATATGCAAATCCTCGTCCTTAGCTTCCCTTGGCCATGTGTCATTTTTTATGTTTTCTATTTTTTTCAAGTAACATAACACCTTGGTCATAGCAATTGCTTCTAAAGAAAACATTTCAGTTTCATCTAGAAGAATTTCATAAGGGGTTGTGGCCTTAATTTTGAGAAAATTTGTGATTAGATATTTTTGAATCCTTTCTATTTGCTTTTGTTGTGCCACTAGCCCACACCTCGCAACCATATAACAAAACCGGTGTAACAAGTAGGCCAAATAAAACCCTGGTGGTCTTCCAGTCCCACAAATCGGCATTCCTACACCTATTTTAAACTCCATTAAAATATAAAAATATGTCCCAAGTTTAACAACAATGCATATATATATTTTAAACTTCATTAATGTGTTCCAAGTTTTATCATGCAACAATGCATATATTTTAAACTCAATAAAATATATAAATCGGCCAGGTATATTTTAAACTTCATTAAAATATAAAAATCTGCCCAGGTTTAACAACAATGCATGCATATTTTAAACTCCATTAAAAATAAAAATTTGCCCAGGTTTAACAACAATGCATGTATATTTTAAATGCCATGAAAATATAAAAAATTGCTAAGTTTAATAGCAATGCATGTATATTTTAAACTTCATGGAAATATTAAAAATTTGCTCAAGTTTAATAGCAATGCATGTATATATTAAACTCTGTCAAAATATAAAAATTTGCCCCAAGTTTAACAACAATGCATTATATATTTTAAACTCCATTAAAATATATGGGTTTCATCATGCAGCAATGCAAATATGTTAAACTCAATAAAATATATAAATCTGCCCAAGTTTAACAATAATACATGTATATATTAAACTCAAATAAAAATATAAAAATTTACCCCAAGTTTAACAACAATGCATATATATTTTACACCATTAAAATATATAAATTTTCTCAAGGTTTTATCATGTAGTATATTTTAAAATCAATAAAATATATAATTCTACCCAAGGTTTAACAACAATGCTTGTGTATTTTAAACTCCATTAAAATATATAAATATGCACAGGGTTTTATCATGAAGCTATGCATATATTTTAAACTTCAAAAAAATATATGAAAATTTACCCAGGGTATTAAGATCTATTTCTCCAACATGGAAGAAGAGCAATGATATTGCAGAACGAAATTCTCCTCTTGCTCTTTTCAATTTTCCTTACTTCTCCTTTTCCAAATGGTTGTGTTTGCCTTCCTCTGTCTTCCCTCCTCCTCTTAGCAAAACCAGTGATATATGGGCCACGAAACATGCAACCATAATTATTGAAAAACATCCCCTAAATTTTCCCATGCTATTCTTTTTCCTCCCATCAAGGCATGAGTTACCAACAAGAAATATAACCACTAAATTTAGATTTTTTTTGCATTTGCACAGAACAAGAAAAACCTTCCAAACCAATTTTCTTTAACTTCTTCCTTAATAAGTTACTATTATTAATATTATTATTTCAAAGTATATTTATTCCTTTTGATTTTTAGAAGCCTTTCATTCCAAAATGAAGATTATTTCAGCCTTCATTCTTTTTGTTTCCATAAGAGATTATTTTCCAAATGTTAACTAATAATATTTAAAATAAAATCTATTATTTTTCTTATTAATTTCATTAATACCACCAACTAGTATTTATTACTAGCCATGGTATTGACATATAAGAATTATTAAGTCCTCGCACTTAATTGTTTTTCCTCTAATTATGCAAACACAATTAATTTTAAAATGCTTGTAAACAAACCTTGCAAAACATTATGCCACCATTTGTTCTTAGTTAGCAATTTTATTTCGATGACCAGTCATTAATTACTCCTAGGAACTTCTTCTTTGTTAAAGCAAATTCTTGGATGGCAGTATAACCCCATTCATACATGCAATATGAGATGCAATTATATGTGGTAAGATCTTGTTATCCTGGAGTTATCTTTAGTTAAACTGGCCATCATTTCCTCTATTTTGGTCTCTCGTTCCCGATGGCCAACTTCCTCGTCCACCTATGAGAGTACCTAGTCCTACAAACATGCATAAAATTAACAATACCATATCCTTGTATAAAATAATCAAAACAAAAAATGCATATAACCATCCAAATGCATCAAAAGCTAAGCATTAAATAATCACATGTCTAATATAATCCATATCATAAATAAGTCCTTCCAAGGTGGGTCATGATACAAAGCCTTAGAATAAGGGCTTTGTGCTTAGCAGTATTGTTGGTATAAGAAAACTTAAGCTTGAAGGATAAAGGGATCAACTGGTGTTCAAGAGTGACTAAGATGACTCCTGCTCCTACTTCTTTAACACATCGAGCACCATCAAAGTATAGAGTCCAAGAGTTAGGTTGATCTACTTCTAGGGTAAATACTAACTCATAAGGAATGGCTAGGTTCTAAGGGTGCAACTACTAACTAGTTAGCAATGGCCTAGCCTTTTATAAAATTTTGGTTGATAAACTCAAGATCAAAATCTCTAAGCATAATTACTTAGTAGTTTCTCTTGAGAGATGAGGCTTGGACATGAGATAGCACAAGGGATAAACCCTTGCAATGAAAATATTTTGTGGTTGAACATGTAATATCGAAGCTATTGGAAAGTGAACACAATGACTATATAAAAATTTTCTAAAGGGGAATGGTGGACTTCATAATTGACCAAAATTCTATTGATGTTGAAAATGACTTGCACTAACATATCTTCTAAGACATGATTTGTTGCTGCTATGTATAGCTTAAATGGTCTAGAGGGATTAGGAGGGACAAGGATAGGAGGAGATAAAAGATAGGATTTGAGAGCACCAATAGCTGCTTGATGCTCAACATCTTATTCAAAGGATATATCCTTCTATAAAATCTTGGGGAAGGGTTGACACTTATCGGCTAGTTGTGAGATGAATTTCTAAATTTCTTGGATATTGCCTTAGAGACTTCTAAGTTGGATTAGATTTTGAAGGGGTGATATATTAACTATAATTGATATCTTGTTAGGATCAAATTCAATGCCCCATTGGGATAAAATAAATTCCAATAGGTTTCCTGATGTAAACCAAAGATGTAGTTTTGATACTTTAGGTATACTCCCATAATTGCTAGAAGTGCACCTTAGGTATCAAACATGATATTCTTGGTTTAAAGACCAACCAATAAGATCATTGACATAATCCTCCATGATGGCATACACCATGTCATGAAATATGTATGTCATGGCTCTCTAGTAGGTAAGGCATGACTCGATAGCAAAATATTCTCCATGGGATGGTGAATGTTGTTTTGGATTGATTCTTAGGAGTGATTATGATTTTATTATAACCTAAGAATCCATCCATCAAAGACAACAATCCGCATCCTATAGTGAAATCAATAATCATGTTGATGTTATGTCTAATGAAGTCATCCTTGAGACATGCTTTATTGATATCCTAAAATTTGATGCATACTCTAATGCTACCCATTTTCTTAGCAATAGGGACAAAATTAGAGACCCAATCAAAATAATTGATGGTTTTGATGAATTTGACATTAAAGAGTTTTGGAGCTGCTCTTTCACTAGCAAGGCAACTTTTGGATGTATTTTTTGTAATTTCTGCACTATGAGTGATGACTAGGTGGTGGATAACTAGAGAAATATCAAGATAAAGCATGTTAGTAGGACCAAGTTGAGATATATTTAAACTCTATCAAAAACTTGGTATATTTCCCATGCTTTGTTGGGGTCAAAACCTTGAATAGCTTAAGGATTTTGGGATCTTTAGGAGTCCTAGTATCAATGTCCATAGTCTCCTCAATCAAAATATAAAATTTATCTTCTAATTGAGGGTGAGTTGGCAACACTCCTAGGATCTCAATATTTATAAGATCTAAAGTTTGTTTAATAGGCAATTTGCTATGAGATAGTGATATTCATAATTTAGGAAAATGATCCACCAAAATAAGTCATTTTTACATGAGATAGCTAGAGGGATCATCTCAAATAAAATCATTCAATACATCCTCTATATCATAGTTGTCTTCATCAGTAGTCAACTTGGGATAGGCTAGGTTTAGGAGATCTAAAATAATAGATTGTATAAACCAAAGGATGTTAGGATCTATCAGGAATTATAACCCATAATCATCCTCCTTGTTATAGTGTAATCCATTCAAAAATAGTGTTATCAAGGGATGCTCTATTAGGGAGGGTGGCTTCAATTTTGCTATCAAAATAAGAGAAGGGTAAGGGTTGACTCCAACTAGGGATATATCGTATCCTATAGTATCTGAGCCAGGCTTCGGTTTATAGGGGCTTTTTGATCCCCTGCTCATAAAGACCTAATCCTTCACCTTAATATACCATGTTGAAAAGCATCTACTTGGGAATAAAATATGATTTTGACAAGAAGCATGGAGCATACTATCATTCAACTAAAAAAGGGTTACTATCATGGTTTTTCTCATCATTGGTGATACCAACATAAATGAAGCAACAACTTCCTATTTGCATTGATTTACCCTTATTGCAAGAAATTAATCCTAAGGTTCAATAAGACAAGGGAAGCTTGGCTAGGTCCAAAATAAGTTTATTATTATCTAAATTATGATCATTAGTGTTGATTGGATTAAATATTTGACCATTAGGTTCATTTTTAGGTGAATTATTTAAGGTTAGACATCTTAATTCACTAGTTATAGGAAGTTGAGAAGAAAAATATGATTCAAGAGATGAGTTGAGATAAGGGTAAAGACAAGATTTTAGGTTCTGAATCTCAATCGCCTAATAGTAGGAAAAGGGTTAACGATGAGTTGGAATATGGTAATTCTTACCTCTATATTCATATTTAAGAAATTGATGAAGAATTGAAGGGAAGACCCATATCTCATGGATCCATGGCCTCTTGAGAAGAATATTGTAGGTTAAATCATAAGGCATGACATATAACAGAGTGTTGAGAGATCAAGGTTTGATTCTAAAGGGTAATACTATAGGTTAATTAGCCTCACATTTCCCATTATCAAAAGTCCTAATAACAAGATTAAGTGTCTCCAAATATTGTTTGGTTAGCCCAAAATAACTAATGAATTTTAGACTGTAGACATTGAGACCATAACCATTATCAACTAAGATTTTATTGATGAATTTGCCATTGATATGGCTTAAGTTTACAATGGGAGATATATCACCATAGAGTATTAAGGGATATCATCCTAATGGAATGGCATAGTTGTATGGTTGACCCCAATGGATCCCACCATAAAAGTGAGATCATTTGGGTTGAGGTCTTAAGGAACAACTTGTTCACTCAAAATTTTAAGTAAGATGTATCTATGGGCTAGGGAAGTCTTGAGAAGCTCAAGAAGGGAGATTTTGGCTAAGGCACTCTTAAGTTAATAAAGCAAATCAAAATTTCCCTTAATCTTAGATCTTTATTGGATGATTAATGGAGGTCCTTTGGGGGGGAAGTTCTTTTTGCATGAAGGACCAAAGGAGGTCTTGAAATTTGATAAAATAATAGATTCCTATGATTTTTTTTTGTTATAAAATAGATTTGAGATATGATTAAAATAATAAAGCATCCTAACCATACCTAGATTTGGAGGTGAGACATTCCTATAGTGTATGTTATTCATTGCATTCTAGTTTTTATTATGATTGGGCAATGGAATTTGAAAAAATTCAAGGTCTTGATTAGAAGAATATTGAGAATGAGAGATATTGAGGAAAACTTAACCTTTGTCAATTAGGTCTTGGATTAGGTTTCTAAGGCTCATACATCTATCATTTACATGATTGTTGATGCAGTGAAAGTTACGTTGCTCATTAGGATAAAATGAATGATTATTTTTCCTCTTGGGTTCAAGAGGCTTGAATAGTGTAAGTTCTATGGTTTTGGATTTCAAGAGTTAATCTAGAATGGCTGAAAGAGGTTCATTCACTTGGAAGTACTTCCTCTCAGGTTTCTATTGTATGGCTTCCTAGAACACGCTTTTGAAGGTTTGCTACAACACTAACATTGTTGGACTAGAGTGGATTTGTGACTCCATTACCTACATGTTTGTTCTTGTACTACCCCTTTGAGTTAGAAGAAGATATATCTTCCTATTTAGAATTTAGTTTTGAATTACCCTCTTTTAATAAGGGGTGGTCTCTACTCTCTTGTACATGTCAATCATATCTTCAAATGAAGACACATTGACCATATTTAAATAGAATACCAATTGCTCATTAATGTCACCTATAAAAAAGTCTAAAATACCTCTATATGGAGGGATATACTAGAGTGTCTCCATAAGGTCTTTCCATATTGCTAAGAAGTTGTAAAAATTCTCATATTTAGATTACTTGAATTGATATAGATCAGTAACCATGGCCTTTTCCTCAATGTAGATGGATAATTGCTTAACAAACATGTCAAAAGGTCTCTAAAGATTTTCAAGGAGTGCTTTTGTAGTTGGTAGTACATTCCAAGGTAGGGCCACTAAATCTCTTAGAGAAGGCCTTGAGTAGTAATGTTTCATCTTAAGAAATATCACTACAAGTGGTTCTAAACAACATAAGGTGGTTGATGATATCTTCCTTCTTTTTGTAAATTTGAAACTTAGGAGTTTTAACATTAGGAGGAAATGGATGACTAGCTATTAAAGGATTTAGGATTTGGTTGTAAAAGTCATCATAAGAGTACTTGTGACTAGATGATAACCATTGGATGACAACCATATGTTATTTCATAAATATACTTTAGAGGTAAAATTTTGAGGTTTGGAAGAAATAAAAACTGATGGTACAAAATATACATGTTGAGAGATAGGGGAATTTATAATTGATATAAGGAGGATGATATACTTACACGTATGATGTTGAAGTTGGAATTGTACAATTTATTCCTAAGGCATTTTAGAAGAAATGATTAAAATATGAAGGATGAAATATTGTGGGATGAGGTATTTTAGTGAATCCCATTCTCACACTTGTAATATTAGAGTGAAGGTTGTTGACATGAGGATTGAAGATTGGGATACTTGATAAAACACCCTAATTGAAAACATAGCTTGTACCCGCTTGTTGAGATACAAGACAACATACATTTCCCTATAATAATTCTTCAAGTGTAGGTAAATATGAATGATGTTCCATATATGGTAGGATGTTTTTCCTTCCAAGCATTTTGGAAGTGATGATTATAGGATATTTAAACCAATGAAATTAGAACTTGATGCTTTAAGGTTTGTATTTATAGACTCAAAGGTTGGGTCAAGTTGATTTAGAGGTAAAGGATTTGAGATAGGTTTTTGGGGATAGTCCATGAGTGAACCCTCCCTTGTAGAAATGTCTAGGGTGTCATGACCTTCCCTAAGAAATAATTCCATAAAATTCCTATTCTTCTACAATAAGTAAGCCATGTGATTTATGGATTGAAAAAATCACTCTTTTTGGATCATCATGAATTGGGTTTAGAGATTGAAGATGTAGAAACCTTATATTGTTTCTCAATTAATGGACCCTCAAAGGTGGGTTGGTCATCATGACCTTCCATAGGATGAATGGGTTAATTTCCAACTGATAAGTAACACTATGAGTTACATATCATCTTTCATCCATAAATTTGGAAAGAAAGGATTAGATGAAAGGATTAGATTAGTTAAGTTTTAAATTGTATAGAGTTGATTAAATAAGAAAGAGAAGATATTTTGGTAATGGTATATCCCATTACCTTGATATATCAAGTCTAGCTTATATACCTCAATGACCTTGCTATATATAGGTCCTAATACACTTGACACCTCTATATACCCATCGATATTGAGAGAAAGTTGATACTTGATTTTCCAATGATACATGGGATTGACCATTTGGATATATGACCAATATGATATGTTAGGGGTGATAATATACCTCATGACTCCACTAGTCCAATGTAATATACTTATTACTAGGCATAAGCATGCATGAGATCCTATATGGGTGGCTAGCGGTCCAGGCTCACTATATACCCAATATAGCCTAGTAACTCATACAAAAGTAGGACTGGTAATTGGTTATGTTCTTGTTATCTAGGTTTAATGTAATGTAATTAAAATAAATAAGAGTAATGGTCCTTAATTAAAAATTTAATAAATTTTAGTTTGATTAAGGTTTATCTTGGTCAAGAGAAATATTTGGACCTGTGATGGAGTTCATGTTAGATTCACCAAATGTGAGAAGGAAAAATGGGGAAGGTGTCATGAAGGACCTCTTCACGATGCTTTCTACTCTCATCCTCTCTTTGAGGATAGGTACAAGTTATTAGCTTAGACATTTAGTATTCTATGGATATATTAAAAGTATCTACATCTATCCTAAGACTTTATTTGACTAAACTTAACCCTAATCAAGCCCTAATGAAATATACAAATGCAACAAAAAAATATAAAACTAGAATAATTTTACCTTTTGATGATCAAGTAAATGATAATTTTTCCTTTTTAATAACAAGGGTGCAAGAATAAAGCAACAAACAAGTCTTAAATGTGGTGACATGCAAATTTTATTTAATGCTAAAGATTAAAGATATAGTTGCCCCCCTAAATCATGAAATACTAAGCTAGTTCCTTCTTTCTTTCTTTTTCTTTTAAATTATGATAAATAAACAAGAAAAGAAATTTTGATTTTTTTCAAATAACAAACAAATTTGAAACCTAAATGCAAAAATGAAATATATGGTAGTTAGAAAGAACATATTTCTACCATATAGATACAATCATTACATGCATTGTTGGTACTTTTTTCTATTGATTGTGTTTTTTTCTTCCTACAAAATAGAAATAAAATATGGGATTAGTAGCACGGGGGCTTGCTTGAGCTAGAAGATAATGTTAGACTCCCTTGGCCAACATCAAAACCCATGTTCATATAAGGATTAAAAAATGATATAATGATCAATGTTAAAATTAATGATTAGTTATAAAAGTACCATAGGGTTAGTGATAGTGGTATCAAGCTTCTGCCTAATAGAAAATACTTTTTCTCTCTATTTATCTGTAAAACTAGAGAGTGATAGCACAATCAGACTTACAATCTGATAGTGGTTTTACCTCAAGGAGTAACAAAGTAATATAAAATGCAATATCAAGTGACTTAATAATTGATATGATAAAGACCTCTAACTTAGGATTGTAGAGATCTACTAAATGACAGAAAAATAGATATTGCTTACAAAAAGTAAAGACTAAAAAATATAATATGAGATATCAAACTAGATGCAAATAAAATATATAAAGCTAGCCATTATTCAATGAGATAAAATATTGGAGCTACAAAGCAAAGAAAGTGTTAAAATCAAATAAAGGAAAAGAGCACAACTCAAGATACTAAGGTTATTTCCAATTGTTTATGGAAGCTTGCTTGTTTGCTTATAGACACTTGAGATCTTGAACTTGTAGGCTTGACTACTTGGAGACTTTATGCTTGGATGGTTGCAAGAAGGAGAGCTTGAATATTTGATTGCTTGAAGAGAACTTATATATTTGAAGGATGGTCTTCATAATATTATGGCAATATTTTAGCATAACCTTGCTATACATGAATATTAATTCCTATGAATCTAAAGAGATTTTGATAGAATTGTATTGCTTTCAAAAATACCATGGATTGGGCATCCCAGTGCTAGCTTTATAGTAACTCATAGCTCTTTGGGGGGAGGATTGCATTGAATATTATAGGATTGGAGAGGATAAGAATTTGAAATAGGATTAAGACACCATTAATAGAAAAATGTTGGAAATGGAAAACATTGAATTTGGGATTTCTATTGGGAGCTATGAATTAGAACATGGTGATTGGATCCATTAATGATGGGCAGCTTGGAATGTACCAACAATGAAATTTCTTGGTTTTGGTACATGACAATTAAAAGTGTTGGTGAGCAAAAGCACCAACAATGCTTTCAACCTAGCGCTATCCCCAACAACCTAGCTCAAATCCTTTCCCTCTAAAGATAACTGGGACACAAAAGTGTTAGTGGTGATTTTTCTCATACCCCAATGCTTTTGCTTATAGAGAAATAAATACCCCAAATTAAGGCAAGAAGATGATTGATTTATTTTAGCTGATTGAATAATTTATTGGTGAATATATTGACAAGTTTGAAGATTAACAATGTGATCAAAATTGGTTCTTTATAGTAGGTAATTTTGAATACATTGGTGGTACATTTCATGATGTATATTTTAATCCTATATTGGGTATTAATCTCTATTTAATGGATCAATTTGTTGAGAATGAAAATAAGGTTGAATTTCATAAGGATAGGATCTTGATCAAGGATTCTAGAAATAACTTCATATTATTGTTGCAAGGGTTGTTTATAAGGCAACTAAATTCTATGAATTTTAGAATTTTGGAGAAAATAATATTAAGAAATGAAGAGATTTGATTAATTCCATTGATAATAGGAGCAACATTTGGCATCTTTGCATGGGTCATCCAAATTTGGGTTATTTTTCTTAATGAGTAAAAAATGTTTTGTGGAAGATATGCCACCATGTCTTTATTTCTCTAGTGTTGTATATGAAGGAATAAAATTGGTAAACATCATAAGGATGCATTTATGAAATTGAAATCACATAGGATTTTTTATCTCTAGGATTTGGTGCATTCCAATCCATGTAGATCCATAAAATTCCTTCTTTTTATGGATCTAGATATTTACTCACTTGCATTAATTACTGTTGTAGAAATGTTTGGGTGTATTTTCTAAAGTGTGAGGTATTTTGTAACTTTATTGAGTTTAAATCCTTGCTTGAAAAGTAAAGTTATACATCCACCAAAATGATAAAGAGTGATAATAGTAGTGAATTAATTAATCATGATTTTAGCTCCTTATATAAGCAATATGACACAATCTAGCATTCATGTGTTATTTATACTCCTCAAAAAAATGGGTCATTTAAGGGAATATATGGTTCTTGTTGAGATGGTTAGATGCATATTTCATGCAAGGACCATTGATTTAAGATTGCATAGTTAAGTCATATTTTTGTATATATTGTTAATCACTCACCCACTAGAGCTCCTAAGGAGAAATGAAGTGATAGGAGCCATAGTGTAACACATATATGTGTATTTAGATGTAATATTTGGGTCCATATTTTAAAATAAAAGAGGACAAAATTAGATTTCAAAAGCAATAAATACATTTTTGTTGGATATTATGAGGTATTCAAAGGTTACATATTTTTAATCTTATTGCTAGGAATCTTGAAGTTAGAAGAGATGTGAATTTTCATGAGAATTTACTTGCTAAAGTTCTTAAGTTTTCAATTCTTATTTAGGATGAGCATTCATGAGCTCATTCAACACCAATGGATTTCAACATTGAAGATTGTCATGTGGATTATCAATGCATTTTTTACAAGGATTATGCCCATCATATTAGTCATGATGTTGAGCATTGAATATTTCAATTCATTTGATTAGCATCTTTGGTTTCCTCTAACACTCACACTTTTGGAGCTAGGAGGATTTGAATTGATATATCTTTATTGAGATTACTAATACACATATGTAAATGTTAATATAGCGAAGACCTTGGAGAAGTTGTTTTATTTAAATTCTTTGCAAGAGAGGGTTTTGGGATCCAAACCTTAAGGGAAAGTGTAATTTCACAATTGGGTAAAATTAACACTCAACAATTTGGCGCTAGAAGTAGGACCTGAATTGGTTTACTTTATTTTATTTATGCTAAGCAATTCATGAATTGTTATTCATTGATCTAACGCTTTTAGATTGTTCATATAGGAATAATGTGATGTTGAATATTTTGAATTGCTAAATATTTCAAGTCATTTGATTAGCATATTTGGTTTCCTCTAACACTTACACTTTGGGAGCTAGGAGGATTTGAATTGATATATCTTTATTGAGATTACTAATACACATATGCAAATGCTAATATAGCGGAGACCTTGGAGAAGTTGTTTTATTTAACTTCTTTGCAAGAGAGGGTTTTGGGATCCAAACCTTAAGGGAAAGTGTAATTTCATAATTGGGTGAAATTAACACTCAATAAGTTGTTATTGATGATGTTATGGACCATGGCATGGTTAGTGGTGGTCAATATATTTATTTAGATGACTATGTAACATGTTCTAATATTTGAACAGTTGGATGTAGTTGTCCCAAGTGGGCTTAAAATATTTTGTAGAATACTCCTAGTGAGGCACTAAAGTTAGATGATTTGTATGGTAATACTTTTTTTTTAAGCGAAAAAACTCTTTCAGAGCCGCCTTGTTCTGAGAGACCTCGAACAGGGGGTTCTACACCGTCAAAGTCACCCAGGGGTCACACCCGACCCTGCCTGCACCAACATTATCAATTGGATTTTGGATACCCAATGCAGCATTTTGGTAGGGTGGATATTTGAACCTGGGACCTCCCTTGGAGGATTTCCCTCTCCTCTCCAACTCACCTACAACACCTGGGTATGTGTATGGTAATACTTGTTCTCAAAATAATTGGGTTAATTTTTCTCTCATGACCAAGGTCAAAAAAGGAGTGATCCTATTGCTTTTAGACAAGCTAGATGAAAACTTGAATAGGATACAACTATGAGAATAAAAATGATGAATTGACAAGGAATCATACTTGGGAGTTGGTCTAAGGCTCTATGGGAAGAATATTGTTTGGTGTAAATGGTTCTATAGGATCAAATATACTTCTCAAGGTGATGTGGAGAAGTATAAGGTTCATTGGATAGCCAAATTTTTCTCTTAAGAGAATGGCATTGACTATAATGAGACTTGATCTTATGGCCCACATGGATTCTATTTGTATTGTGCTAGAACTGGATTGTTATTTTATTAGGAGGTGCATCAAATAGATGTGAAGAGTGTATTCTTAAATGATTAGTTGTAAGAGAAAATATATACAAAGCATCCACCTTATTTTATGAAGTAAAATTTCATTTGACATGTATTAAATTAAGGAAGTTATTATAGGGGCTCAAATAGACACCAAGGGCATGACATAAGAATATAGATACTTTCTTCATCAACTCAATTTTTAGGATGTATGGATATATCAAAAAATTTATGCATGCTTAATCATCATTGTTCTCTATGTGGATGGTTTGATTCTCATTGGGGATGCTTGATGTAGAACTCAAACATGAAGCTAGGATTTCCATTATGCACAACTGTATAAATAGTACATGAAAAGGAATCAATGTGGTTACAGAGGTTGTAACAATATGCCATGCAAGGCCAACCACCTGTAACAATATACTATGTAGGGATAACCACCTGCAACCAACAAGGATGCAAACAAAATAACAATATGCTAGAAGACAAGAAAAATCTCCAATAGCATAACCATGCATCCTAACTACTAACAAAGCATATCCAATGTGGGCATACTATACCTCACATATTACAATGCAAGAAAATAAGAAATAATATCTTAGGCTTATAATTAATCCTAAGGTACAATAATATCCTCAACACTCCTCCCAACCATAGAAGCATTGGATCCCAATTCTCTCAATAAATTTGGAATATTACGAGCCATATGATGGTGAGAGATCCAATGATTCTGGTGTGTAAACCAACCATAGTGGGTGACAAGGTAAGAAGTGGAAGAACCCTATTCATTGTGATGAACCTTTGTATCAAAAAATTTATATGTATCAAGCGAAAGCTGAAATTTAGGTACCACATTTTTTGGGTGGTTGATGACAGGCTTATTCTCCAAGGTAGAGTCTTGATATGGCTTCTCAATAAAATGTTATTTGTCCAAGGGACACCAAACTCTATATCCAACCTAAAATGGTTGAGGACTGTGATGCTTGTCCATCGCTCTTTTTTATTTTTGCTGAGTCTTCTGTAAGATCTATGTTACTGTGTCTTGAAGGCTTTGTAGGTGCTACATGAAAAAAGTTGTCTTGGCTTGCTCCTTCTTTGCATGTAAAATGGTTGTAGAGGGCAATGCTAAAGGTAACTCATGTGAAGCAAGTGGTTGTTTGTTCATAGGTTCTTCTAGAAGAGATGCACCTAAAATTATGTCAATGGTATGATTGATATCTCTCTCAAGAGTGATGGGTTCCTTAACCACAAGCTCATGTGATTGTACAATATTTTGAAGTGAAGCTTCTTTTTCATGGATATTTGGAGGTGTTTGTTCTTTATCATGTGCTTGACTTACTGTCTTGGGAGCTTACCTACAACTTAGCATCAAATTTGATGTGGGTGTAGTGCTTTGTACCAAATATGTTTGATTGTGCAACTCCAAGGTGTATGTGTTCTTTTTAGCATGATATACCACATTCCTATTAAATTTATAGGGCTTACCAAGCAATATTCCACAAAAATTAATATTTGTGATATCACATTTCACCTTATCCATAAATTTTCCACCAAAATAAAAAGACATGGTGCAAGTGTGCATGATATTGGATGTAGATCTTGTATCCTTCCACCCAAGTGCATAGAGTTGAGTATGTGGCTTCAAGGGAAGCTTAAACTTTTGGAAAATAGTCCTCATAATTAGTATTTTCTACGAGCCATTATCTATAATATAATCTACATAGAAATTATGTGTAAGGTGGGCTCGAGTGATAAACAAATGGTCATGACCCCCTTGTGCAGAAAAATTTGTCATGAGGGTAAATTTGTTGAGTTTACCCTTCAAAGTAGGATATTCTTCTTCTATCCCAGTAGCCACAATGGGACCATCTTGTGGGTCCTCATTTGTAGGCTATACAAGTAGGGACTTCTTCATTCTTTGAAATGTATAACATCTAGATTTTGTATGACCATTCTTTTTACAATAATCACAATACAATGTTGAAGAAGAAGAATTTTTAGAGTAAGAAGAAGAAGAATGGAATTTTGGTGAAGTGGTAGGAGAAGAAGAAGTGTGAGAGGAATTCTTCATCCTTTGTTGCTACTAATTTAATCCCTTGGAAGTGTGTTCCTATGAAGAATATCATGATTTGAAAGATGCACCAACCTTCTCCACTAAAATGGTATGTTTGAATGCCACATCCAAAGTAAGGAAGTAATTGAATTTTACCTCCCTAAAAATATGATCTTGCAAGCCCCTACTAAATTTATTGATCAAATCCTCTTCTAAAAATTATACACCAAGAAGAACCCTTAATCTATTGAATGAAAAATGTAGTCTAAAATTGACATATTGTATACTTACCTCAACCTATACCATTTGGTCATTAGGCCACTTTGGTAAGTAGGTGGTTAAAAGGTGTTCTTCAAAATTTAGATAAGTTCCTTCCAATTCATGGCAGGGTTTTGTCTTTGTTATCTTTCTATGATCAAAAATTTTGCTAAACCTGTGAGTTTGACTATGGCAAAAGCAACTTGTTCATCCATAAGGACTTTTGCATAGGAGAACCAAGTCTCCAAATCTAGAATCCAATTAGACAAAACATAAGGATTTCTTGATCCATCATATAATTTGACCTTGCATTTTTCCTTCTTGTAAATATTATTGTTATATATCTTGACATTATAAGGGTACAATTATACAGTGATTTGATTCACTTTATCTGTCAATCCGTCTATCGCAGCAGTAATATTTGCCATGTTTAATTGGAGGTCAGAGACCATTTGGTATCTTGTATATGCCAAACTAGGAGAGCTAAGGTGGTTGCAAGAACTATCTAGGAACTATTAGGAATGATTTGCTAAATTTCCTAATGCACAATGAGCCTAGATTTACAAATTATCTTCTAATTACAAAAGGTATAATTCTAGTGCTTTTAAAAAAATAGCAAAAAATTTGCAATTTACAAGAATTCTACCCTTCAATTAAAAGTGGTAAAAAGAAAATAAGCACTTATATTTGCTCAATTTCACCCTTAATTGCTAAAAATATGAATTTTAGAGGTAAAATTTTGATAGTTTTTGCAAAAACAATATTGCAAAATATTGTGAAAAATTTGACCAAAAATTGCAAAAAAATGTATCACCTTGCAAAAATTGGTTTGGTCAACATGCTGGGTCAACTGCATGATCAAATATGTTAGGAATTCAATGGTCTCTTCAACTGTGTGCAAGGTCAACAGTCACCAATGAAACCACCAACTAGTGCTAATTTTCAAATTGCAATGGTCATAGATCAACGGTGCCAACCAACCAGTGCAGTGGACAAGTGTCCATTGTGTGCACCACCAACTAACATGGTGTGAATTCTAGGATAACCACCAAGAGGTGATAAGCTAATTATAAGTGTGGATGCAATTATAAACAAGAAATTTGCTCTCACAGGAGCAATGTGGGATAAAATATCACTTGAAAAAAAATGAAATCGATGTACTTTCCCACCAAAAATAGAATGATATCCTCAGCAAAATAATTACCCAATGTGCCTGTGCCATGTGTCTAAAATTGGTTGGATGTTGTAGATTCTCAATGAGAGGTAAATTTTACACTGTGTGTCGCTTAGGGGTTGGAGGGTGGTTTTAGGGTTGCATTTTATTGATCTATTTTTAGATTACGCCTATGATTTTTCTATCATCTGTATGTTATGAATGATATTTCCTACAAATTCTTCCATGCTATGATCTATTTGTGACCTGAGTATGCAAATTTTCCTTTGTTTGTTGCTTGTCGAATAGGTTGTTGGTCAACTGTTGTGAATTGATCACCTATCGATCATTGGTTTGATCGCCTACAAATAATATCCTCAAAAATGCTACAATAAAATTTCTAATAATATCTTAGGCTTATAATTAAGCCTAATTTACAATAATATCCTCAATAATTCTACCTTAAAAACTACTAAAATGAATACTAGGTTGATGAGTTCCTTTGATTTTACTAATTGGGGTTTGTTGCATCTCTTCTTAGGCATGCAAATTTAAAAAATGAGTGATGGAAATTTTCTTTCTCAACCTAAGTATATGTGAGACATTTTTTTAAAAATCAATATGATGGATAGTAAGCTAGTCAAAACTCCTATGACTTCTTAGAATAAAGCTTAAGTTTGATCTATCTAATGATACCAAGGTAGATTTCTCTTTGTATTATTCACTAGTGAGTAGTTTGCTATAATAGAATCATAGTAAATTGAATATTGTATTTGTTATTAAATGCATGGCTGAATACATTATGGATCTATAAGGAAGTAATTAGAAAGTTGCTAAGATAATTTTGATGTATGTTAAGGAGATATTGGAGATGGGTACCTTTTATGGGAGCGATGACACCCCCATATTGATTCGGTATTGCAACTTGACTTATTATGGAGATAAGGACACTAAAAACTGCAATTTAGAATTTGTATTCACCTATGGCATTGACCATATTACTTGGTTGAGCAAAAAGCATAATCTTTTGTCTCTATCATCTATGTAAGAGGGGTATTAGAGTATGGTGATGGTGAGAAAACATCTTTAGTGGAATATTTTATCCAATAAAGGATCTTGAATTCAAGTAAAATGGAACTTATACCTTGATTGTTGAGAACCAAAGTGTCATAAATATGGGTAAAAACCCAATTCAACATCAATGTACCATATTGACATGCATTGGATTTGAGAGAAAGTGTAGAATAATAAGATTAATGTGTATTATATTTCCACTTATCACTAGTTGATGGACATCTTCACCAAAGTATTACCAAAGGTATTATTTTTTTATTGCACAAGATCATTGATATTAAAGAAGCTAGCATAAAGTGAGGATGTTTAGGTGATGACACCTTCACTCATGTTCTTGCCTATGATTTTTATGATTCCCTAAGCTCACCTTAAGGGAAGATTTTAAATGTTAAGGTTTTTCCTCCTAGTATCATATTTATTAACAATATATTTGACCATGAGAAACTTTACCAAAATTTGTTGGTGAATTATATTATATTGAGATTAAACAACTTTAATACAAAATTTTATTAATCCCAATATAGATTACTTCTATTAGTGGAATTAATTCTATTGGGATTAATACAATTTAAAATTAAATTTTATTATTCCCAATCTAATTTAATGTGGAATGAGTTAATGTGGCTATAGAAAAGTCCTTTTATATCTCTCCAACAAAAAATCAAGTGATGTTCTTCACTTTATTGCTATTAAGTGTGGTCTATAGACCTTTGTAAATTCTCTTGCATTTCTTATGTTCTTTTTTATGATTTATGTAGATGGTTGGTATATTTATTTATTGTATTCTTCTCTAGACCTATCAAATAAATTCATCATGTCTATCTTGTAAAGGTTCAAAAGGTCAAAAATTATATTGTCATGGATAACAATTCCAAATTATGAATTTCTATTTAAAAATTTCATTGAAGGAAAGAACCTTAAAAAAAATGGAAAATAAGTTTAAAAATATGCTTGAGGAGTTTTATTTACCTTTTTTTATGCAAAAGGATGATTTGGTTTGTAACCTATCAAAATATGTTGAATACTTTGCACATTGGGATATAAGGCTTTAGAGTAATCAAAATTTATCTCCCAAATATTTACCTTGAAATAATATTTGGTCACTTGAGGCCCTCTGCAAGGTCTCAACATTCCTTTAGTTATCATCCCAAAGCAATATTCTTATAGGTAAGAGTCTACATAGAATAGGATCTATCGACCTTTGAAATGTGCTTTATATAATAAGGATATATAAACATTAGACCATTTATTTCTTCATTGTTCCTTTTTTTATACCATTTGGGCTATTTTTCTGAAATATGACAATATTTTGGGTAGCTCCACCGACATTAAAAGAGCTGATAAAATGTTGGATTAAATATTTTTGAGCTAAAGCACTATGCATTTTATTAAGGATTGGTCCTACCATTATTTGTTGGAATTTATGGAATGAAGGGAATAATAATTTTTTATAAACAAATCTTAGAACCATGCCCAAGTTTGGAATCATATTTTTATCTCTTTTGCATGATTTTTAAAGGTATGGAGCTAATCATGGGAAGTCTCAAGTATATAAAAAGAGGTACTAGTGTCTTGTTTATAGGATTTGAATATAAATGAAATGAATAGTTTTTGACAATAGAGTTAACACAAAGGATGTGTGTTGACTATGGTAATATAGAAATATCTAGAAGTTGGGTTTATCAAATTATTTTTAGTGGCACTTCCAAAGGAAATTTGGAAAACATTAGAAGAGGTGAAGTTTTTCAAAACAGTAAAGTCAAAATTCATCTCACTCAAAGCCATATGGAACTTTAATCAAATATTATGTGCAAGATAGGTACTTTTTATAAGGATCAAAATTGCCATTGAAAAAGGAAGGAAATATATTTCAGTTGAGGAGGATTCACAAATCATTTTTAGTACTATCAAGAAAAATGGATGTGGGTATTAAATTTAAAGTGACTTTGTTTTTATATCCATCAATTATTGCTAGAGATAACATCTTTAAAATACCATCTATCTATAGAGTAGGAAATAGAGCACTAAATAATCTAGATAATCATGGTGTGATATTTGTTTAGCAAAATTCAAATCTTAGAAGGTAACTGATTGAGTAAGATTTTAACTCTTAATGAAAATATTATTAAAGAGTTGACTCTAGAAATATAAAATTTCAAGGAAGATTATGAATATATATGATATAAAGGCAAGTTGGAAATGGTATAATTGATTCCATAATGAATGTGGTGTTTTATCATTTTAATGAGAGTGGATCTAATAAAATATACATATAACTTACTAAAAATATATAAACTAAAATCCTCTAATAATATATGTGGCTTCTATTCGAGTCACTCCCATTAAAACATCAAAATATTAAATTTATTTTTAGGTTAATTATACCATATGTAGATTGCCTTAATGTCAAATATATTTCCTTTTTTTATCCGATTATTAAGTTTCCTCCATCAGTTTATTCATATCATTTCATTAATAGGTAAAATCTCTCTTGGCTAGGTGTCTTAAAAAGTTTGAATTTTATCTAGATGAATATCAACATGATAATTGACTAAATTATCCTCCATATTATTTGTTTCTCTATAGATATGTTTATATTTCCAAGATACTACTTCTAATAATAATTAATGTACATCCAAAATAATGTTATTATTTATCTGATCTCCACATCCTTTTTTGACAACAATATTAATAATCTAATAATCTCCCTCAAATGAAATATATGTATGCTATGTATATCATTGAATAAGGGAGTACCTAAAAGAAATATTAGGCACTCCCTTCTTCAATGACATCATATAATATTAGATAATTTTCTTTTAGGTACTCCCTTACTGAATGACGCCATATATAGCACTCCCTTATTCAATGACACCATATAATATTGGATAATTTTCTTTTAGGAACTCCCTTACTCAATGACACCATATATAGCACTCCCTTATTCAATGATATACATAGCATACAATGACATAGATATCATTGAATAAGGAAGTTCCTAAAAGAAAATTATCTTCAACAAATTGAATATGAAATTTGAAGGGATTGTTTGTGACTACCTGAATACCTATGATTTTTTCTTTGACAATTCTCTTCCCAAATCCTTGGTAGAAATGTTGAACAGATAAGGGGATAATGGGTCACCTTGATAGTGGCTCTCTCTGGATTTTTGACTTGAATTTTTCCAATGATTAAAGGAACTTACCTTTTTAGATATGAAGAACACAAGCTTATACTGATAGGGGGGGTGAACAGTATAAGACCACTTTTTACTTTTGCTTCAATTCAACTTTCAAAACAATATTATGCAGTGTAGAGATAGCAGAATTAAAAGCAGCAATTAAAGCAAAGCACAACACACCATCCACAAAGAGACACAACAATTTACGTGGTTCACCCAATGCGGGCTACTCCACGGATAAAATTTCTCACTAAATTTTATCACCTCAAATTTTGGGAAACCTTTCCCGATTACAAAGTTTATGGGCACCAACCCAAAGGAGACACCTTCCCCTAGCTCTGCTCTTTAAAGGTGATCCTCTAGAAGACCTCTGCCTCTGCTGACCTTAGCAAGTGGAACTCTATCCACAGAAGACACCTGTCTTCCCTGCTCTGGCTGGAGACCTCTGTCCTCAATTCTTTCACCTTCTAAGCTAGTCCTCTTATTTGCACCAAACACAGTCCTTCGGTCTGGCACAATTCTGTCCTCTTCCTTTGTTCTTTTTTGCACTTGGTTGAAACCAAATTTTCACTGTCTGCGCAAATACAGCAGCACTCGATCAACTTATTTACTTCTATGAGAACACAGTAGCATAGACTTCACGTATTCTACGTAAACACAGCAGCACAGTCTTCGCAAATACAGCAGTCGATCAGACTTCCACTTATGTACCTCTATGATCGAACTTCTCCCTGCACTCTATCTACACAAATCACACTTTGAACGCACACTTGATTGATACGAAACTCTTCAAGCAGCCCTCCTTTTATACTCATAATCTCAAGATTGAAATCTTGGTATTAGTCGGTTGTTTACCCTTCAACCATGTCGGTTGCAAAACCCTATGCTGCGTCGGCCTAGATTTAACTCTGTCGGCTTCACTACCTCCCTGTAGCTTCTGGCGCAAAACTTCAACATGTCGTGATATCGTGACACCTTTGCCTGTCGTACACCTTCTATTGCTTGCTGTCACAAAATCGCAACACTACTGCCTACCGTGCACCTTCTTTGGCTTGTTGTCGTGAAATCATGACACTACAGCCTGTCGTACACCTTCTTTAGCCTGTTGTCATGAAATCGTGACACTACTGCTTGTCGTGCACCTTCTTTGGCCTGTTGTCACGAAATCACGACACTACAACCTGTCGTACACCTTCTTTAGCCTGTTGTCATGAAATCATGACACTACAGCCTTTTTTGACCTCCTTTCTGCTTATGTCGTGAAATCGTGACACTTCCTGTCTTTGCTGACATCATCTGCAACTCTGTCATGAAATCATGACCCTTTTGCCTTCATGGCCTTCTTCTCTGCTTACACTAGAAAAAATGGAACATGTCACAAAATCATGATGCTTTCGTTGCCTTAAGCTCTTTTCTGCCATATGCCCGTGAAATTGGAACATGTCACGAAATCATGACACTTTTGCCTACAAAGTGTTCCTCTCTACTTCTGTCATGAAATCATGACACTTTTCCTATGGAAGACCTGCTTCTAGTTTCTGTCGCAAAATCATGACACTTTCTCCAACTGAACGCTGCCAACTCAACCTGTCGCGAAATCGTGACACTTTCTGCATTCGCAAGCTTTCTCTTCAACCTGTCATGAAATCGTGACACTTCTTGCAACTCAATGCTACCATCTCAACCTGTCATGAAATCGTGACACTTTCTTCATCCGTACAACTTCTTTGTAACCTGTCATGAAATCGCGACGCTTCTTGTTTCAGACTCTTCCTTTTGTTGCATGTCGCGAAATCACGACAGTTCTTTCTTCAAGCTTTTTAGCATGTCGTGAAATCATGATAGTCCTTACTTTGATTTTTGTAGCTTTTCACGAAGTCGCAACAGTCCTCACTTTGTCTTCTGCAGCATGTCACGAAATCGTGACACTTTTCCTTTTGGACTCTCTCTCCTGCAACATGTCGCGAAATCATGACACTTTCTCGTCCGAACAACTTTCCTGGCAATGTGTCAAGAAATCATGACACTTTTCTTTCTCTGCCTTCCTGCACTTTTTGAGTCGCAAAAAATGCGACATGTCGCGAAATCGCGACACTTTCCATTTTGCTCTGCTTCTCTGCCAACATGTCACAAAATCGCGACAGTTTTTCCTGCTTCTTCTTTGCCTTCCAGCGTGTCACGAAATCATGACAGTTTTGCAAGAACTTTCTCTCTCCTCAAACATGTCGTGAAATCATGACAGTTTTGCCAGCACTTTCTCTCTCTTGAAACATGTCGTGAAATCGCGACAGTTTTTCCAACCGCCTGCATACTTTTTCTAACTTATATTTTTCTTGATCTTTTGCAACTAGGCTACTCTGATTTTCTTGGAAACTTACTGACCATGCTGAAACCTTCATAAAAAAAAGTTCTTTGACATAAAAACAAATTGCTTCAAGAACTCCTTGACATCAATGACAACAACTACACTTGAGCAAAGGCAATGTACTCAAGGTACCCAAAATTGCCAACAATCTCCCCCTTTGTCATTGATGGCAAACCTTTACTAAAAGCGCATTTTCAAGAGCCAAAATTGAAATCAATCTGAGCTGAAAACTGAGAATATTTCTTTGAAGTTTTTCTCCCCCTGACTTGAAGCTTTCCTCTTCACTTGAAGCTCTCCCCCTTACTCATATCTCTCCCCCTTACTCAAATCTCTCCCCCTTTGTCATCAATGGCAAAGGGTCACCTTTGGGGCTCGAGACTAAGAAAGAGCCTCTTAGCTTAGTCCCTCCCCCACCTCCTATTAAGGTGATTTAAAACAAGGGTGGGAGTAAAACTCCCACTAGGCACTCATCATCATCAGTGTCTACAATTTCTTTGCCGGGCCTTCTCTTGAACTCTTTGTCAATGTTTCTGTTCTTGGCACTTTTCTTGTCCACACCTTGATCCTTGGACCTGTTTATACCACTGTTCATGTTCCTGTACCTTGGAATATCAGCTCTGCACTGTCTGGTTGTGTGACCTGCATTGTTGCACTTATAACAAGTAACAATATTATTTCTTTCAGGCATAGCTATTCTTTGAATCCGCCTATTCTGACTAACCTAGTTCCTGATATTTGCCTTGCAAAAAATTGCTTTATGCCCAAACTAATTGCAAGAGTAACAATACCCTTGGAAGAAATTACCACTTCTGAAATTATTGTTAACCTTCTTCATTTGAGACATGCAATGTGCAGCCATGTGACCAAACCTGTAACATGCAAAACATCTGTCGTGAAATTTTCCTTTATACGACCTCTTGGGTCCTAAAAACTTTTTCTTCGCATTCTGAATTTCGTTTTCTATTTCTGCGCATCGATCACTCACGGACTCATTTTCTGAAGTACTTTCTTCATCAAAACTCTCTTCCTTTTGGAATCTCTTGCTGGATTCCCCAACCTGTTCTTTGAGTGGTTTAACAAAACCAAGACCTATTTTATCTATTGGATTTCTTTGACCTTTGATGAGAGACTTAACCCTTTTGGATCTATCTTGAAACCTGTACAGCTTATCCTTGTACTCTTTAATTTCCACTTCCAAAGAGGCCATTTTCTGTTCCAACTTATTATACTCAAGAATCTTAGACTCTAACTCATCCTTGAGTTCCTATGTTTTAGCTATAGAGAAGTCAAGACTTTCTATAAGATCGTCTCTCTCCATACAGCATTCATCTAACTTAATCTTGAGTCTATCATTCTTCTTTCTTTCCTTTTTCAAAACACTAAGAGCATTATTGAGTTCACATTCAAGATCCTCTATTTGATTGCACTTTGAATTATCAAGGCCTTTTTCATATTTCTTATCACTAGAGGTGCTACCCTTTTCAAAAACCATACATGCATCTTCCATATCATTTTCTGAAGCATCCTCATACATACTAGCAACCAATTCATTATTTGTGCAATCATCCTCAAGGTTCCCAAAATTTCCACATCTAAAACATTTCATGACAGTGAATTTATGTTTCGGTTCTTCCTCCTTTTCTGAAATGAACAGCATCTCATTTTCATTATCACTAGAAGAGCTTTCACTATCACTGCTAGAACACTTGCTTTGTCCAGATAGAAGCTCTTCTTGTTCTTGTGTGAATACCTCTTTCCTTGATTGTTGTGCTCATCTTTGTTCTTTCTGTAATACCTGTGCTTTTCAAAATCCTTGCTCTTAACATCCTGTATATCTTCATCACTTTCATTCTTGGAAATAGTACAGTCAGTAGCATAATGACCAAACTTTCCACAGTTGAAACATCTTATATTTTTCTTGCTTTTGTGCTTTCTAGAGAACTTGCCTTTCTTGTTGTGATATGCCTCTTCCTCACTAGAAGACTCATCACTCTCTTGAATATGTTTGCCCTTTGATTTCTTGGTAGTTTTGAAAGCTGCCTCTTTCTTTACATCAACTTTCACTTGAGTTCTCAGCTCAAATGCTGCAAGAATACTATGGAGCTCATCCTTTTTCAACTTATCTAAATCTTTAGCTTCCTCAATAGAAAAAATATTTTCACTAAATCTATTAGGAAGAGATCTTAAAATCTTATCACACACATCATTTTCAGCAAGTTCAAGACCTAAGTCTTTCATAGAGTTAACAACTTCATCCATACGGAGCATGTAGTCACTAATATTTTCATCATCATTCATCTTGAGTTGTTCAAACATACCTTTGAAGTGTCTCAACTTGGCCTTTCGAACATTTACATCACCTGTGTGAACCACTTGCAGTTGTTTCCACATTTCACTAGCTGTCTTGCAGTGAATCACCTTGGTAAGATCTGCCTTCTGTAAACCTTTTAAGATTGCATTCATTGCTTTTGAATTTTTGTGATGTAGGAGCATGTCTTCTTTAGTATAAGGACCATTTACAAGAATAGTGTACCCATATTCAATCACTTCCCAAACCTCATTACCAAGAGCCATTAGATAAACCTTCATTCTTGCACTCCACAAACCGAAATCTGATCCATCAAGAATAGGTGCTGCATTGCCACTTGAATAATCCATTGTATTCTTAACCAGTTCTTCCTCCAAGTTGTTAAACCTTTCCGAAGGAACCCGCTCTGATACCAATTGAAGAACACAAGCTTATACTGAGAGGGGGGTGAACAGTATAAGACCACTTTTTACTTTTGCTTCAATTCAACTTTCAAAATAGTATTATGTAGTGTAGAGATAGCAGAATTAAAAGCAACAATTAAAGCAATGCACAACACACCATCCACAAAGAGACACAACAATTTACGTGGTTCACCCAATGCGGGCTACTCCACGGATAAAATTTCTCACTAAATTTTATCACCTCAAATTTTGGGAAACCTTTCCTGATTACAAAGTTTATGGGCACCAACCCAAAGGAGACACCTTACCCTAGCTCTGCTCTTTAAAGGTGATCCTCTAGAAGACCTCTACCTCTGCTGCCCTTAACAAGTGGAACTCTATCCACAGAAGACACCTGTCTTCCCTGCTCTGGCTGGAGACCTCTGTCCTCAATTCTTTCACCTTCTAAGTTGGTCCTCTTATCTGCACCAAACACAGTCCTTCGGTCTAGCACAATTCTATCCTCTTCCTCTATTCTTTTATGTACTTGGTCGAAACCAAATTTTCACTATCTATGCAAATACAGCAGCACTCGATCAACTTATTTACTTCTATGAAAACACAGTAGCACAGACTTCGCGTATTCTGCATAAACACAGCAGCACAGTCTTCGCAAATACAGCAGTCGATCAGACTTCCACTTATGCACCTCTATGATCAAACTTTTCCTCGCACTCTATCTGCACAAATCGCACTTCGAACTCACACTTGATCGATACCAAACTCTTCAAGCAGCCCTCCTTTTATACTCACAATCTCAAGATTGAAATCTTAGTCTTAGTTGGTTGTTTACCCTTCAACCATGTCGACTGCAAAACCCTACGTTGCGTCGGCCCAGATTTAACTCTGTCGGCTTCATTGCCTCCCTGTAGCTTCTGGTGCAAAACTTCAACATGTCATGATATCGCAACACCTTTGCCTATCGTACACCTTCTATTGCTTGCTATCGTGAAATCGCGACATTACTGCTTGCCATGCACCTTCTTTGGCTTGTTGTCATGAAATTGCGACACTACAGCCTGTCGTACACCTTCTTTAGCCTGTTGTCGCAAAATCATGACACTACTGCCTGCTATGCACCTTCTTTGGCCTGTTGTCAGGAAATCACGACACTACAGCCTTTCGTACACCTTCTTTATCCTGTTGTCATGAAATCGTGACACTATAGCCTTTGTTGACCTCCTTTTTGCTTATGTCGTGAAATCGCGACACTTCCTATCTTTGCTGACGTCATCTGCAACTTTGTCGTGAAAACACGACCCTTTTGCCTTCATGGCCTTCTTCTCTGCTTGCACTAGCGAAAATGGAACATGTCACGAAATCGTGACGCTTTCGCTGCCTTAAGCTCTTTTCTGCCATATGCTCGTGAAACTAGAACATGTTGCAAAATCATGACGCTTTTGTCTACAAAGCCTTCCTCTCTGCTTCTATCACGAAATCACGACACTTTTCCTATAGAAGACCTGCTTCTAGTTTCTATTGTGAAATCATGACACTTTCTCCAACTGAATGCTGCCAACTCAACCTGTCGCAAAATTGCGACACTTTTTGCATTTGCAAGCTTTCTCTTCAACCTGTCGCAAAATCGTGACACTTCCTGCAACTCAATACTGCCATCTCAACCTGTCACGAAATCATGACACTTTCTTCATCCATACAACTTCTTTGTAGCCTATCGCGAAATCATGACGCTTCTTGTTTCAAACTCTTCCTTTTGCTGCATGTCGTGAAATCGCGACAGTTCTTTCTTCAAGCTTTTCAGCATGTCGCAAAATCGTGACAGTCCTTACTTTGATTTTTGCAGCTTGTCACGAAGTCGCAACAGTCCTCACTTTGTCTTCTGCAGCATGTCGCGAAATCGTGACACTTTTCCTTTCGGACTCTCTCTCCTACAACATGTCACGAAATCGTGACACTTTCTCATCCGAACAACTTTCCTGGAAATGTGTCGCGAAATTGTGACACTTTTCTTTCTCTGCCTTTGATCAAATTGGGTGCACTCGTTAGACACAGCATGAAACGTAATTCAAAATTATTAAACATGTAGCGAAAAAATAATAATTATTAAAAAAACTGCACCCTTCAACCTTTACATTAATAGGATAATGCACATTATATAGTGCAAACTTTAGAAGGGAGTTAATAGGGAAAAGGAAGCGTGGAGGGATAAGGAGGTTGGAGGAATAAAGGGAAGGGAGTTGGAGGGATAAGGAGGAGAAGGAATAACGGAGGAAATGGAGGGATAAGGAGGAAGGAATATAGGAGAAGAAATAGGAGAGGAGTTAGGGAGAATAGGATAGAAGAAAATTTGCCGACAAAGTGTGCCGACAAAAACTTGCCGACAAACCTGAAGTGTTTTCACACTTAGGACTTAGAAAAAGATTTTTCTAAGCCACTTACAAAGAAACCCTATTCACACTTGCAACATTCTCCCCCTTAAAGTTGAGAGAACTGACAACACAGTCTCTCAGCTTTATAAATTGAGCTTTAGTCATCGCCTTGGTGAAGATGTCTGCGATGTTCTCCAAAGTGTGACAGTATTGAAGCTCAACAATTTCATGTTCCACCATATCTCTGATGAAGTGTTATTTCATATCAAAATGCTTCATTCTGCTATGGTGTACAGGATTATATGCCAACTGAATGGCACTGATGTTATCGCAGTAGATTCTGGTCGGACCACTTTGCTGTTCTCCAATCTCTTCTAATACTTTCCTTAGCCACAAGGCTTGAGTACTTGCATAAGTAACTACTATATACTCAGCTTCTATTGAATATAGCGCTACTACAGTCTGCTTTTTGGAACTCCAAGTTATTAGTCCTGATCCCAGACTAAAATAATTTCCTGATGTTGACTTCCTGTCATCAATATTGCTACCCCAATCACTATCATTGAAGCCTACAAGATTGATAGTGTGACATTTATGGTACTGGATTCCAAAATCCAATGTACCCTTCACATATCTCAAAATTCTTTTAGCTGCTTGCAAATGTAGCTCATATGGATTAGACATAAATCTAGAAACAAGAGATACAACATACTGAATATCTGGTCTGGTGTTGGTGAGAAATATCAAACTCCCAACCATGCTTCTAAAAGTGGTCACATCAACTTTTGGTGTCCCATCATCTTTGCTTAATTGGATCCCATGTCCAACTGGAGTTGCAACTGGTTTGCAATGCTCCATAGCAAACTTCTTGATCATATCCTGAGCATACTTATGTTGACAGATGAAGATCCATGTATCTGACTGATGAACCTCCATTCTAAGGTAGTAGTGCATTAAGCCAAGATCCTTCATCTCAAACTACGTCATCATGGAGTGTTTGAACTCCATATTCATTTTTTCATTACTACCCATAAAAATGAGATCATCCACATACAAGCACACTATGAGGATGTCATTACCTTGCTTTAGGTAGTAGAGTGTGGGTTCATTTTTGCTCTGTCTGACCATAAGAAAGAAAGAGATTTGTGGACTCTTCCTCTTCTCCAAAATTTCCAAATTGACTGCTCTGGTTGCTGCTGCTTCCTTGTGAAGACTTTGACCAACAATCTCGAGCATAATGGCCAAGTTTTCCACAATTGTAGCAAACTTGTTTTGATTTATCTCCTCCTTTTCCTTTGCCAGATTGTTTCCCTCTATATTGCTGTTGTCCTCCTCTATTCTGATTTTTGCCTCTGTTGGATGATCCTCCTCTGTTAGGAGTTCCTCCTCTTTGATTATTCCTGCCTCTGCCTCTTTGTTTTCCTCTGCTACGGCCTCTACCTCTTCCTTCATGTGTTGCAAAAGCTTTATCATCTCCTCCATAACTAGTGGTAGGAGTTTCCTGTAACCTCTCTTCATGTGAGAGAAGTGAACCAGTTAGGGCATCAAAAGACAACGAGGTTAAGTCTTTGGATTCTTCAATAATTATAGCAACAGAATTCCATTAGGAAGAAGTGTTCTCAACACTTTCTTCACCATAACCTCTGGCTTAATATCTTCCCCTAGTGTGACCATTTTATCAACTACGGCTTTCACTCGCATGCAGTAATCTCCCACTTTTTCATTTTCTTGCATCCTAAGATTTTCAAAATCTCGTTTCAATGTTTGTAGCTTTACTTGTTTTACTTGGTCACTACCTCTATAGCTTTCTTTTAGGGCATTCCAGGCATCTTGTGCAATTACATAAGAGGCAAATCTAGGGAAGATACTTTTATCTAGGGCAGCATGTATGTGATAAAGGGCGAAAACATTGTTTTTCTGTGCTTCTTTTCTAGCCTTTTTATCAGCATTAGAGAAAGCTTCCCATTCAGCAGCAGTAGGTTCAGTATAGCCCTCTTCGACTACATCCCATAAACCTTTTCCTATCAAAAGAGTTTTCATTTTAATAGACCAATACTCATAATCTCCTCCATTAAATTCAGGAATTGACAGACTAGTATTGGACGCCATTTCAGAAAACAAACTTTATTTGAAGCAAACAAGTACTATAAAGTAGTACAAAGAGATTAATGATTCAAATCAAATCTTGCCTTTTTAGAACATTCAGGTTCTTCTTCGAAACTGTTGCTGATGACTATGACCTCAGATTCTTTAGGATCCACTTCCTCTGGATCTTCTTCTTCTGCTTCTTCTTCTTTGTCTTCTTCTTCTTCTGCTTCTTCTTCTTCTGCTGCTTCTGGTTCAGAAGAGCGTGGTGAATAGCTCTCACTTGATTCTGCTACCCGTACACCAGGTGTATAACTGGCACTTGCTTGGTCCTCTGGTACAACTTCTATAGTCTCAGACTCTTCAATTCTTTGTCCGAATATGTTGTCTTCAGAATATGCTTCGTACCCGAAATTCGGTTTCCTCAGATGATCAATCACCTGATTTTCCAACTGACAAAACACTGTATGGAGACTTGTTCGTCGAACCCTTTCATCAAAGGATTCCGGTGTCTCTCGTCTCAAAATCGAGAGAAGTGCATTATAGCACCCCACTGACCGGATCATCTATCATTGCACGGGCAAATTATTTCTCCTTTTTCAAATGCTCATCAAACAAGGTTTTTTTTTTTTTTACAAATTTTTATAAAGTCTTTACCAAAAAATTTAATAATTTTTATATTTTTTTTTAAATTACCTTTTAAATTAATTATTAAAAAGATAATTTAAAAAATATATATAATTTAAAATTATTAAATAATTTAAAAAACTTAAATAAAAATTTAAAACCTTTAAATTTAAAAAAAAAAAAAACTTTTACCTTTTTTTACACGGGCGACTCGACCCCGCGACCTCCCAACCATAGCGGGTGGGCTTTGCCGCTACACCAAGCGGCTCTGCTGGAAAAAATAGGGAAAAAACTCCATTTTACCTTCTGCAGTGGCAAAATTAAAAAAAAAAAAATTTGTTTTATGCTGCCGACGGGATTCGACCCCGGGTCGTCTCCCCGCTAGTGGACCGCCTTGGCCGCTGCACCACGTCCCTTGGACGTGTCGTAAAAGACACTGGGGGCAATCTTAAAGTAAGGCAACGGAAGATTTTTTTTTTTTTTTTAAATGCTTCGGTTTATCCCACATGCACTGCGTGAAAGCACAGATGGGATTTATATACTCAAAGGCGCACAATGATTCTCGACTGCCTTCAGGCAGTCAGCTGTCGCTATTTTGCTGAAACTTTGACGAATCGCAAACCGCCACGTCATAAACTTTTAAACCAATCGCACACCGCCACATCACTCATCTCGAACCACGTGTCATCTGCTTCGATCTACGTGCTACCATGTCAGCTACCTCGATCTGCATGTCGCCTCGTCTGCTGCCTTGATCTATGTGTTGCCATGCCAGCACCTCGCTATCTGCCATGTGTCACCTCAAAATCTGTGTTGCTACCACGTGTTGCCTCAAGATTCGTGTTGTTGCCACATGTCGCCTCGAGATTCGTGTCGAGCTTGTGCATGATCTGTCTTAGGATCCGTGCCCAAACTACCTCGAGATTTGTGCCCAAACCTGCTCATGATTTGCCTCGAGATCCGAGCCCTGCTGGTGACCTCATTTCGTGCACCTGACACCTGCCTCGACTGCTGTCGAAAGCCGCCTCGAGAACCATGTCCGAGCTGACTGGATCTGATACCAGTGATCAAATTGGGTGCACTCTTAGACGAAGCACGAAACGTAATTCAAAATTATTAAACATGCAGCGGACAAATAATAATTATTAAAAAAATTGCACCCTTCAACCTTTACATTAATAGGATAATGCACATTATATAGTGCAAACTTTAGAAGGGAGTTAATAGGGAAAAGGAAGCGTGGAGGGATAAGGAGGTTGGAGGAATAAAGGGAAGGGAGTTGGAGAGATAAGGGGAGAAGGAATAACGGAGGAAATGGAGGGATAAGGAGGAAGGAATATAGGAGAAGAAATAGGGGAGTTAGGGAGAATAGGATAGAAGAAAATTTTCCGACAAAGTGTGCCGACAAAAACTTGCCAACAAACCTGAAGTGTTTTCACACTTAGGACTTAGAAAAATATTTTTCTAAGCCACTTAAGTAGAAACCTTCTTCACACTTGCAATAACCTTCTTGCACTTTTCGAGTCACGAAAAATGCGACATGTCACGAAATCGTGACACTTTCCATTTTGCTCTGCTTCTCTACCAACATGTCGCGAAATCGCAATAGTTTTGCCTGCTTCATCTCTGCCTTCCATCATGTCGCGAAATCGTGACAGTTTTGCCAAAACTTTCTCTCTCCTCAAACATGTCACGAAATCGTGACAATTTTGCCAGCACTTTCTCTCTCCTAAAACATGTCGCGAAATCACGACAGTTTTTCCAGCCACCTGCATACTTTTCCTAACTTATCTTTTTCTTGATCTTTTGCAACTGGGCTACTTTGATTTTCTTGGAAACTTACTGACCATGCTGAAACCTTCATCAAAACAAGTTCTTTGACATAAAAACAAATTGCTTCAAGAACTCCTTGACATCAATGACAACAACTACACTTGAGCAAAGGCAATGTACTCAAGGTACCCAAAATTGCCAACAAGATAGATTGAGAATATTGGATTCCAAAGCTCCTTTTTCTTTTTGCTAACAAGGAAATACCTAGAATTGTTAATGGTATTTTTCTACTTTAAGTTCTAAATTTTTTACAATAACCCGTTAGAAATCAAGAGAAATGTTGATTAAAAAGAAATTGTATTTTATTGTATCAACCAATTATTAGTAGTTTTATCATAGCATGATAGTATTGATTTAAATTCCATGTCCTCACTTAATAAGGAATTGCCTAAAAAAATTATCATAAATAAATTGAATATAAAATTCAAAAGGATAGTTTGTCACTACTTTAATACCTATGATTTTTGTTTAAGATATCTCTTACCAAATCCTTGGTAAGAATGATGAATATGTAAGGAGATTATGAGTTGCCTTGGAAGAGACCATGGATGATTTCAAGCATTCAATAAATGATCCATTGCTTAAAGTAGAACATTTTGGAGCATTGTAATAACATCTAATATATAAAAACTAACCTTAATCAAAATTATTTTTATGATAATATCATATAAAAAATATAGTAAACCTATTACATGCTTTTTTCATATCCTATTTTATAGCTATATCTCATTTTTTCATGGATTGAAGAGAATATGTGGCCTCATGATAAATGGTTATATCATCATGGATTTGTTGCTAATTAAAAAAGCACCTTGTTCCCCTAAGATATATATTAATTTTAATTTATATGTGCTTGAAATGAGTCCCACCCATATTACAACAAAACCACATAGTGGCATTACAAAAACTTGGATATGATACATGTATCAATTTAGCAAGATTTGAACCTTGGTCTCATCCTTAAAATTTGAGGAATTTAACTAGTTGAGATCGTGCCATTTGATCTCTAAGATATCATGTTACCAAGTCTTATATGATAAACTTATTAACATTTTTTGTCCTATTTTTCTTAGGAGCAAATGCAACAAAGGTAGCATTGGTTTTATTTATTATAATGATATTTTTCATAGCCTCTTCAAACATAGCCAACACCTCATTCTTCAACATACCTAGACAAATCATCAACAATTGTGAGAAAGTGTCGATTCCTAGATAGAGAATAATAATGTATTGGCCCACATATGTCACTATGAATAACTTATCATAGTTAAGTAGCATGCCTAGATTTTTCTTTCAAGAAAGAATCTTGATAGTGATTTCTCAAAACACACTCATTAGAAACACCATTAGGGAAAGTAATGGAAGAAAGATCCTTTTCCAACTAAAAATGACTCATGTACCTAAAGGATCCATAGTCGATGTGCCTAAGCATATGATGCCACTACTTGTTGATATCATATGCCTTAGATACCTTAATAACAAAACATTTTCTCTAAGAGGAACAATAATAATAATAATGATATTCACAAATATTACACATCTAATCAAACTTGTCAAAGTAATCCGATACCAATATCTTAAAACCATAATCAATTTTCTTAATCACCCATTAGTTGGATTAAAGTTTTACCTTTTTGTCAATATGAGTGTTATAATAAATACAAAGGATATTAGAACCCATACCTAGCACATTAAGGAATTTAGTTAATTATGAGGAACCAAGAATCACCTCACCACATCCAATTACCTATTAAGAAGTATAATTTCCAATTACCACACTCGCACCATGATGTTGTCCACTCTAGTCAGTCAAAATATAATGTTGCTTTGAACTATGCCATGTTGCCTCTAAATTTGCATTCCATTCATATAAATATGTGGGGGCTTGTGACATTAATAAGTTTTACCTAAGTTGACATAAAAAAAGGGCTTTAGGTTAATTACAAGTTATAAGGTGTGTTTAAACTTAAAAATGTTAACTACAACCATGTTAGATTTCATAATAGTTTCTAGAAATGAATGGAATCAAACATTACCCAATATTTCTTTAACAAACGGACATAGAAAATGAAACAGATGAATATAGAATATACGGGGTTTCCATGGAAACCAATAATCTCACTAGATAGAAATAAAACACTTCAATTGATAATGAAAATATACGGGGTTTCCATGGAAACCAAAATTCATGATGTCTTTAGGTCAAATTTATGAGATTGATCCTCCATAGTAAAATATTACAAAAAATTAAAAAATTAACTTTTTCAAGGTTTACATGGGTCCAAATAGGAACTAGAGCAAATATAAATAGAAATAGTCAATCGTTGCCTCAAGAGAATCTTAACCACAACTTTTTCAATATCTCGTTAAGTTGAATAGGGGAACCAAAGAGAGACATTAGATACAACTTGGTCAAAATATCCACTACTTGCTTTGGTGAAGGTATAAACACTAGATCTAGAATCCTACAAGCATGAAGCCATCTCACAAAGAGCATCCATGTCTCTATGTGAATTATCCAGTGGTGGAACACTATATTATGGATAAGTTGAATAATACTTTTATTGTCACATTAAAGGATGACTAGAAAGCTTTGAAGAATTCTATTTTCCTTCAAAATCATTAACATCCACCTTAATTGCTTAGCTAGCTCATTGGTAGAATAATATCCAACCTTTGTAAAGGATTGAGAAATGATGGATTAACATTTGGAACACCTTAAAATTAGGTTGGATCCCAAGTAGAACACTATCACTCATCCAATTCACCTGCCCAATTAGCATCTGAAAAACCTATCAAAATTAGATAGAATCCAATGGAATAGGAAATGGCTATTTTATAGGTTCCTCTAATGTATTTGAGAATCATCTTAGCTATTATCTAGTATCTAGAGTAATAGTTGACAACAAACACTATATCAATCTAGTGTGAGCTAGATAGATAAGTCTTCCCATAAGAGATAGATGTACTATGGAATCAGTAAAAACATTGGTGCAACCAACAAAAAAATTCAATCCTAATGGAAAAGGGGTTCAAGTAGGTTATATTCCTCCATATTAAATCATTGAAGAATATTCGAAGCATACTTGGGATGAAAATTGGTGATATTAGAGTCTTTCTGATCAATTTGAATCCCCAAGAAATAATTCAACAATCCCAAATATATCATCTCAAATATGGAATGAATTTGTTGCTTCATATCCTGAACAAGAGTAGAGGAGCTACCAGTGATGATAAAATCATCAATATACAACACAATAAGAAAATATTTTCCATCCTAATATTTCATGTAAACATCATGTTCAACCTCACATCACTAAAATCCATAACTGAGGAAAAATAAATGGATATTCTCATACCATGCACAAGGAGCCTTCCTAACTCCATACAAGGACCTAATCAGATGACAAACCAATATAGTGGGTTCCTCAAGCTCAAAATTGGGTGGTTGATACATGTAGATTTCCTCCTAAAGCTCTTCATGTACAAAGACACTCTTCATTTCCATCTGATGTACATTGCATCTAGAGGAGGTAATAATGGAGAGAATCCCTTAGCAACAAGGCATATCTTGTTCTTAACTACTGGCTATCCAAAGTGTATTTTGTTTTATATACACATTTACATCCAAGTCCTATTCTTTATCAGTGTCTTATTCTTTGCCACCATAGCATCTTACCATTCTTGCTTACCCTTAGCCTAAGAATATGTGATAGGATCCTAAGAGTGGGATAGTTTCAAGATCAAGGAGTCTTTTAATGTCGATAAAGAGATAAAATAGGTCGACTATCATTAATAAGTATATTATCCCACTTGGGAATTGGATAAATCAAATAATCATATTTATCCTATGCTAAATTAGAATCAAAAACTAAAACTAAAGAATCCAACTCATCACCACTTACCTCATCATGCAATATTGAGTCATTCTTAACTAATTTGTCCTGCTCATCCTATTCTACTCATGGACAAGAGAAAGTTGCATGTGATGCTACTTATGAGGTGGTCAAACTAATAGGAAAAGAACAACTACTCGAGTAAGATGAAGAAGAATGTGCTCTAATGGGAATAGACCCAACTAAAATATTAGAAGAACTTATTTTATAGAATAGGCAAAGAGTCAAAAGAATAATTAGTCCAAAGGTCAATTGGTGGAATAGAAGGATTTCCTAAAACAACCTCATCAAATATAACATTTGTCCTAATCAAAACCTCATACCTTTAAGGATCATAAAGATGATACACCTTGTACCCCTACCTCCTTAAGTATTACCCAAAAGTGGCATCCCTTCTGGGATGTTTTCCACACACAAAAAATATGATACAACTTTGAGGTATCATAATATCCCACAAAGGTACATTTATGGATCTATGGTACCTTCTTTTGAAGATCCTTGGGTATGTGACCCCATGCTGAAGACCCAAAATTATAGAATCATGATACATTTGGCTTATCCACTATCAATATCTTAAGAGGTGTCATGCCCTAGTACCTCAGTAGAAACTCTATTTATGATGTATGTTGCACAAGTGACAACCTCACCCATTATTATACATTGTGCCATCTCCATGATTAATTTATTTTTTCTCTCATCCCCTCCATTCTATTTAAAAATATAGTGAATAGTCCTCTAATATGCAATCCTATGGGAAGCCAAAAATAATGAAAATCATAGATAACATATTCACCACCCCCAACTATCTTGAGACATTTGATTCTTCTATCTAGTTGATCTTCAACAAGATCCTTGAAGGTCTTAAACCTCTCAAAAAATCCATACTTTATTCAAATAGTGTACAACCACACATATATAAAGAAATTACGAGTTATTTTCTAAATGATATGTTATTCCCATATGTCCAAAAATATCACTATGTATGATGTCCAAGGGATGAGATGCTTGCCTAGCAACCCATTTAAAAAATACTCTCTATGATGCTTTTCCAAAATGGGCCCTTTACATTAACCACTTGGAGGAGATAGTGTGGAAGCTTAATAGCCATATCATAATGATTCATGTATCTCAAGGAACCATAGTTGAGATTCCCAAGCCTATTATTCCACTTTTGACTCTCATTATCAATATGTGCAACCATAACATATAAGTTTTTCTTCCTAGAAGAAGTGGCAAAAGGGATAGGTCCTTCTTCCAACTTATACATGTGGTTAGTCTCATTACAATAACCAAAAGTAATAATTTTGAACCTATTGTCTATGCCCTTAATTCTATAAGGCTAGAGTTCTACCTTCTTATTTGTATGAGTAACACGATAAATAGACAAAATGTTAGGACCAACATTAAGAACATGAATTACCTTATTAAATGAAGAATATTCAATGCTAATATCTCCACTCCTTTTAACTTATAATGAAAAATCATCTTCAGTCACAACATGTTCCCTTGCATGGGTTTTGTTGTAGCCTACAAGAAGATGATTGTGCTTCATCATGTTCCTAGTAGCCCATGAATCTACCATCCATTTATCTAAAGAAATGGATGTAAAATTTAAATAATTAACCACAATATAGGACTATAAAGTTACTCCATAAAAATTTCCCTCATCTTGCACATAGAAGAAAGCAACATCAACATTATCTTTCTTGCTAATTCCATATGTTTCTTGATCTAAATTTTATATATTTCTACTTTATGTTTGTAAAAATCACAAGTAGGCTTCTTGGGCTTCTTCTCATTTTGTTTGGGTGTTTTTTCATTCTAAAATTTGACAAAAACTTCTTTTAGGTGACCTTGATTAAATATAGAATTTCTATTATATCTATTTCTCCTAGCTTGATGGTGCAAAAAGTACTTAAATACCTTATAAATGGAAAATGTATTATAAAATGGAAAGTATACATGAATTATATTTAAAATAAAACTATCTCATACATTTGAAACACATTATTGAAGATAATATTGAGCAGTTTAGTTTTCCTTTTCTTTTCCAATGCTTCCTATATTTTTCTTCTCTCCTTAGGTATTTTAGCTTTTGAAGCTTTAATACTAATGTGAAACTCATAGAAAAATAATCATAGGATAGAATATAATGAAGTTACAATGTAATGGAACTAAATATTATTTGTAATAGAGATAATATGTATTATCAAGGATTAAATAATATACCAAATAACATTCAATAATATGCTCAAATATGAATGTAGTAGCTTGAATCATACAATATAACAAGACTTACAATATTAGTTGCTCAAATATATGCAAACTTGTATTACTCCTCTTTCTGTTACAAATATATCATATACAATGATATTCTCAATACTCACTATGTAGACAACTCTCTATGTAGATAATGTAGGTGATGTAGAAAATATTCCTCTATGGCTCTCTATGGAGTAATATATAGTCATTGTAGGATGACTCTTGGACAACTTGATTCTTCCTTTCAATATGCCAAGTCTCATGACTCTTTGCTTCTCTACTTGACACTTGCATACACATGATTCTATCTTATATACATGTGCACACTTACATATTATACACTTGTACACATTTACACTCATAACACTTGCACACATATTTACATGATACTTGTGCATTTCCTGAACATTATTACATTACATAAAATATCTACTCACACACTAATCTAATACAACCCTAATCTAGTATTTACAATTTTGTACCAAGATGGTACATTGGCATGCACCAAATAATGTAATATTCTCCAACATCCCCCTGTATTACATTATTTGGTTATTGAAGACTTTAGTCTTCAATATGGTCTTCATCCTTGAGTCTTCAATCAATCTCCAAGTAGCCTTGTTGAACAAGAGATCTAATTATCTTACAAGTCAATGTTAGATCATAATTAATCCATTTTTTCTGTGGTTCTCTAGATGATTTTCCTTTCTATTATTCAAAAATTCTGCATTTGAATCCACTGTTAGTAGATGATTCAGAAATAAGAACTTGAAAAAGATAATCTAATCTGAATATTAATGTTTTTTCAAATCTTTTGTAGTACTTGTCCTTGTAGTAGCAGAAAATAGATGAGTGATATTTTCTTCCACAATATTTACATGGATGAAGATTCCAATAGTATGCTTTTTCATGACCAATCCTATTGTAATAAGTACATATTGAAGGTATTTTCACTACTTTGTTAATCTCTTTTGGAGTTTCAAATTCATCTATTTTATTGATAAAATAGTATAACCACTTGTGTATAACTGAAACTATTTTATATTTATTTTATTTGTATATATGTTGTAGATGATGAAGATATTCAACATTTTTAGAATACTTTGGCTAACAACATTGTCATATACCATGCAAACCACCCTAAAAGTAAACTACATATAGGGTCTAGTAAATTATCGTTGGATATAAATTGAGCTTATATTATACCCTTTGCTACTCCAATATCTCTTAGCACCCTAAGAAATTTTTATAGAAGAAAGCAAAACCACATAATCATACACTAAGCATCCCTAATATTCAAATAGATAGGCCTAATAAAATAGACTATTAGACCTCCACAAAGATATTTTACAAAAAAATCTAAAGCCTATAGAGAATCCACATATAAAATAATTCAACATTACAATGTTAGCAAACCCATCCAAACCAACCCAAGAGATAAAAAAAATTAATTTATTTCACAAGCAAGGTTTACAAAGGAAGTCCCAATATATATTTTTTAGCATTTACAAGGCTTCACCACATTTGAGCTTAATGTTGTTGCAGATGAAACTCAAGTGGATAGGAGTGGCCAACATCCCATATTTTTGGGGTTCACCTTACTAAACCTCACCATTTAGAAGGATGCCAAAGTGGTCCTCCCACCTTTCCCATACCCTCACCAACATAGGACAATTTGACCACAATGTAGGGATTATCCTTTAAGTACCATAACACTTAAATAGGAACACATATTCCCTTAATCATAATGCTAGCATATATTTCTCATAACAAAAAAATAACGTCCTCAAAATAATTTCAATGCATCTTATTCTTTTGTTTTCTCAAACCAAGTATTCCATATTTACATAAAGGTATCCAAGCCTTATTCAATTCGGAATGAAATAACAAATTTGTTACATCACAAAATTTTATATACATAGAAATTTTTTACTTCCAATACATTAGATAAAGTTTGCCCAAGTGGCCTCTACACCACCTTCTTTTCAATATCTTCTTAATGAAATAATTCTTCCATTATCTTTAAGAATACTGTAGGGATCAGGATAACTCTTAATGCAATTCAACTAACATGCTCTATGTTTAACGTAAGAAACCATGCAAAAATACATTTTAAGCAATCAAGAAGGAATACCATACTTCTCTCCATAATGATTTCATATCTTCACAAACTTAGGAAACCACTTAAAACATAACCATTTTTTCCCTTTCCAATATTATTTCAAAAATAACTTTTCTATGCATTCCAAAAGCTTTCTTTTTTTTTCTAATTAAAATATTTCCGTCTTCTTTATTTTCAATAACAAGAATGCAAGTCTAAATTTCACTAATTCTCAAGTAAAATATATCTTAATAAATTTAGAAAAAAGGATATTTATTTCCTTTAATGTTCTAATTATTCACTAAATATTTTAAATAAAAACCTCCCGACAGAGGATTACGTATAAGCAATTGAATAACCACAAATAAACTTACCAAAGAACATCAACCTTAGATATGTAAACAAGAATCAAGCAACAAAAAAAACATGTAGGGCAATGTGACTATGTTTGACCAAACCTAAGCTACAATTTGCATTGGCTAATAGTGAATGTTTGTAGAGCCTTAACATCCTAGAACCAACCTCCTTGATACAATCAAAAACCACATAGATCAACATGGGATGCACAATCTAGAAAATGTATGATATAAGGTAACAAGACCAGATAGAGCTAAAAAGGACCACCTAAGAAGGTGCTTTAACTTGGAGAAGCTATTATTCCTTATAGATCTAAGTTTACATCTAGCAAAAACAAAGAGAACCACTCTCAGGTTAAAAGCATATGTCTAGCTATAGCAAGGAGAACCACTCTCAATTTTTAAGCATATGTCTAGCTACAACAAAGAGAACCACTCTTAGATTTCAAGCATACATCCTTGAAATAGTGATATACTAGCTAATCAAGTTAAGGATAAATAAAATGGTATGCCATAGCCATGAATATAGGAATATCACTCGCTCGACCCAAAACACAAAGCTTAACTCAAAGGTAAAATTACAGGATATTCAAATCCAATGAAACTAAAAAGAGCAAAACTCAAATAAAATTTAAAGCACAAGCATAGCAAGGCACAACGTTACCTTGTTAAACACCAAGCTTTCCAATTCACTAAGTTTTGCTCAAACCATATCTAGTTGCTTCCTTCTATCTCCATCCATCTTGCTATCTCCTCTTCATCCCCCCTGCACTAGGCATCTAGAGGACATAAAACATGCAACAAGGGAGAGCCCAAATATGAAGGGGTACTTTCCATTTTTTAGTTTTAGTTGCCCACTACTTGATGTCAACTTGTGCCCTAACATTCTCGAGATCAATAATTATCCCCAATTCTACTAAGGATGTGTTCTTTTCCACAACATTCTCATGGCCCAACAATGTATCCAAACAAGCTAATGTAATGCATCTATCTAATGGGTATACTTTTACCCTTGATCCATCGATGAACAAGTCATCCATAATTTACCAAATTTATCTCTAATATTTGGTGGTTGTCCCCTATCAATCCACCAATGAGAGTATTTGGTCTTGCAACCCCAAATTCATCAGCAGTACCATATTTTAAACAAAGCATAAAGTATGATTACCAACACATAATGGTAACACAAAATGAGATTATGCATTAGATATCCACATATCAATACATAAGTCAATACCAAGAATAAGTAAGGAGGTCCATTATGTACTCCTCCTCTTGGACTACATATAATTATCTATGTTTCTTGAAAATAAAGCATAAACATATAACTCATTCAAATAAATAAGGAAATTGTTTTTTCATTTCTTTTGCATCTTCCCAAGTACCACAATTTTTAGAATATTGGTCCCATTAGACCTTACATTGATCTAGGGTCCATTTTATCAATACCTTGGAATGAAACCCTAGAATCTTTACTAGTCTTATCTCAATGGTTGAGGTATCTACCATCAACAATTTAGAAACATATCAAACATAGTTATGATTAGCCACATATTTCCTAAACAGGAATACATTGAAAGTATCATGGATCTTTGATAGGTTAGGTGGTAATGTGAGCCTATAGGCTACTGGACTAATCTTATCAATGATCTCAAAAGGCCCAACATAGCAAGGATCCAACTTAGTTGACTTTATGGCACTTTTCATGGGTCTTACCCTCAAGAAGACTCTATCTCCCATAGGGAATTCTCTTGGTGATATTTTTAGATCAGCATAGCTCTTCTGGATATCGATAACTTTCTTGAGCTTTCATCAAATCTCTTTGAGTTGCTCCTACATATCTTTGATAATGTTTGATCTTATCACCACCTGATCCTTTGTATTATCCCATAATAGAGGTGTTTTGCATCTTTTGCCATACAAGGTTTCAAATGGAGTCATTCCTAAAAATGCATGGTATCCATTATTATATGTAAATTCTAATAGATGCAAAAAGTCTTCCCACTTAGACTTTTGATTCATGCAGTATATGTGAAGCATGTCCTCTAAATCATGGTTCACCCTCTCTATTTTTCCATCTATTTTTGGATGATATACAAAACTAATACTCAACTTAGTTCCCAATGCTTGGTGAAGAACCTGCCAAAATTCTAATGTGAACATAGAATCCCTATTTGATATGATCACCCCAAGAAAACCATGTAACCTAAAAATTTAGTTGGAAAACTTATTGACCACCACAAATGCATAATCCTTGATGTTTTCTAGTATAAAATGTGTAACCTTAGTCAAATTATTGACCACCACAATAATTACATCATGTTAGTACCTAGTATTAAGTAAACCCACAGTAAAATCCATGGATATAACCTATCACTTTTGAGTAGGTATTGAAACTAAGAGAAAACATGTTGTATTTCATTGATAATATGTAAAAGTGTTACAAAGGTGTTTCGATATCCTTTTATAGTATGCCCTAAGGGCTACAAAAGAGGGACTCTATAAGGAGGGATCCTAGCATCAAATATCTTCGCAACACCATAAGTCTTCCTTTACATCCTCATAAGAGAGTGGGCTTATGACATGTGCCACTATGAGCTACATCGATCCTTGATCTTATGTAACCCTAAAAAAACTTGTTAGATAATTTAGATGCCTATCTCAATTAGACCTCTTGTAAACACAGATATGGTGATTCACAAATCAAACAAAAATACATCAAGGAAGCACAAAAATAAATTGAAATTGATGTGAAAGTAAGGAATTACCTGGTATGCTGGCCCAACATCTTGAAAATGAAAAATGTACCCATATATACATTTTCTAGGTGGTTGTATGGGTTGGTACATTTTCCAGTTTCTCACTTTAATTGGTCTTTCCTTCAACCGTAGAGTCCACCGATGGAGTTTGAAATCGATTCAAAAATCATTGGTGCCTATTTTACCCTTGGAATCATAGTAACCTATAAAGAAAACTAGATGGGAGGAGTGTTAGCTATTCAAAATTCTTGAGCATAGATCAGGATACAATTTGGTAGTATAACAATACTTATAATATCCTCCTAAAACTATAGGTAGAATGGTTTATTTATAGCCTTCCTAGGAAGGAAAAGGAGTATGTGACATGGCAAGAGAAAAGGGAGGAGAGAGAAAGCCTCTTTAATGAGTTAGGTGGATGGGTAAGGCTTTTCTCTTGTGGTTCTAAAGTGGCAGATGAGTGCTCCAAGCTTATTATTCACCTAGGGAAAACCAAAAGGTCTAAGGAAAAATTAAATTTTTATTTAATTTACCTTAAATGCCTTAAACAAGGATGTAACAACCCAAGTCTAACACACCTGGTTGTCCAACCTAGTATTATACACTAGATTCATAAAGTGAAATTTTTGATTGAAATCAAGATTAGACAAGACTCAAGGTAAATTTTTTCCATGTAAAAGGTTTAATGATCACACAACATTTTATTAGTATGAGGTATATAATACCACTTTTGGAAATTAGGATCTCTATAGACAATATCCCAAGTGGAAGATATTGGCCAAATCTCGTAGAAGATACCTTTTTTAAATCTATATTCTCCTCCACAAGAGTGCGGGTTCACAGCTAGGGTTATCCTCTAGGGCCCCGTTGGAACAAAATCTGCCTTCGGTTAATAGTGTTGCGCCTTAGACTTTGCCAACATTGAATAGACAGATCTTGCTTGAGATCATCTGTCTAGTCTCCAGAGAAGGCTGGTTCCTTTGAAGTTTTTTAGAGAAAAGGGGAAACAAGAGATAAGGGAAATATAGCCTAAGCTAGAACTTTTATATGGTGCAGGTTAGACAACATCAAAGACAGATTTACTTACTTCTATCCAAAGCATTTAAAAACACATTCCAATGCAGAAATTATATAATTCCAGATATGATTTCTGATATTTCGTTTAGCATGCGTATATATTAGATTCTTATTCCAGCAATATGATTTATGTATTGCGAAAGTTCAGATACAAGAACAGACTCAATTTACAATTCAATATTGTGAGCAAAAATAAAGAACATTAATACATACACTTGCACGATATGAACCAGAAGCCAATGGGAGATGTGATTTTATTGCTTGTATTCGAAGTACGTACACACAGTCTTGTAAACGTCCAAGAGCCGACCCTTTTTTTGGAGTCGCTCACCCCTATATATACCCTAAAAGAGTATCTTTTCCTAAGTACATCTTACTTATTTTACAAGCAATAATCTGCAGTTTCTAACAATACACAACGGATTTCCCGTAGATTGGATAGATTGGCAATCATCCAGTGGACCTGCCAGGTTATAATCAATAGACCATTCTTCAGAAATCAGCACCTGATGTCAGTGCATGTCCCCAGTTGCCAAAAATATACTTTATTCCTTTACAGCTGGCATGTCGCGAAATCGTGACATCCATCTCCTGCTTTGCTCCTCTGTCGCTTCCACCGAAAATGAGACATGTCATGAAATCGTGACATTCATCTCTTCCTTTGCTCCTTTGCTGCCTCCCATCAGAAAATGAGACATGTCACGAAATCATGACATTCGTCTCTTCCTTTGCTCCTTTGCTGCCTCCCACCAGAAAATGAGACATGTCACGAAATCATGACATTCTTTCCTTCCTTTGCTTTTCTACCACTTCCATCCATGAAAAATGAGACATGTCACGAAATCATGACATTCTTTCCTTCCTTTGCTCTTCTTCGCTTCCACCATGAAAATGAGACATGTCACGAAATCGTGACATTCGTCTCTTCCTTTGCTCCTTTACTGCCTCCCACCACGAAAATGAGACATGTCACGAAATCGTGACATTCTTTCCTTGCTTTGCTCTTTCGGCCGCTTCCAGCCGTGAAAATGAGACATGTCACGAAATCATGACATTCGTCTCTTCCTTTGCTCTTCTTCCGCTTCCAACCATGAAAATGAGACATGTCACGAAATCGTGACACTTCTTTCCTCTTGCTCTTTCTCTTTGCTTTCCACGAAAATGAGACATGTCGCAATATCGTGACATCTTTTCCCTCTTGCTCTTTCTCTTCTCTTTAGCCAGAAAATGAAACATGTCGCGATATCATGACACTTTTTCCTTTGCTCTTTCTCCTCGCTATGAGCCGTGAAAATGAGACATGTCGCGATATCGTGACACTTTTTCCCCATTGCTCTTTCTCTCCTATGAAACGGAGACATGTCACGATATCGCGACACTTTTCCCTTTGCTCTTTCTCCTCCTAGCCAAAATGAGACATGTCGCGATATCGTGACACTTTTTCCTCTTGCTCACTTTTTTGCTCTTAGCCACGAAAATGCAACATGTCGCGATATCGTGACACTTTTTCTCTTTTGGCCGCGACAAAGCAACATGTCGCGATATCGCGACACTTTTTCTCTTTTGGCCGCGACAAAGCAACATGTCGCGATATCGTGACACTTTTCCCCTTCCTTTCTCTTTTGGACCACGATAATGCAACATGTCGCGATATCGCGACACTTTTTCCCCATTGCTCTTTCTCTTCGCTTTGAACCGCGAAAATGCAACATGTCGCGATATCGCGACACTTTTTCCTCCTTGCGGTGTTTTGCATTTTCTTTGATATTTTAGCATATGGGCCACTTCGGTCTTCTTGGAAAATATGCAAAAATGAGCATCAGATGTTTTTCTGTAGTTAGTCACTTTTTGACTAACATTCTTGGCGCCTTCCGGGGGATTTTTTGCTTGCAAAAATTTTGAACCAGGCCTTTATCCATTGGGTATCGGAGTCAACAACGCAGTTGTAAAAAGAATCTTTCAGAGAAAGACAAAGAACACAGGAAAATGCACTTAGATCAAACGTGAACATTACCTCGCCAAAACTCCCTTTATACCTTAGTATCTCTATTCAAAAATAAATGTCGACTTCTGATTGGCTGTGACTGAAAATTATTTTTTTTTTTGTTAAGGCCGAAAAATGGTAATATTTACAAATATTGTCTGGATATGCTTATATTATACTGTACATATAATTCCTTTTTTGCTTTTGCCTAAAAGGCTTAGCTCCTTTTTTATGCAATTCTCTGATCTGGTTCCCTTCCTCTTCATCCTGCAGATCTCGGTTGGCTGAGCGATTCATTTCAGGGATTAAGAAATCCAGTATCTGTTCATCATTTTCAAAAACTTGCTGGAAAATATTTTTATCAGGTACTGAAGGCTTGTATATAAGTCTAACAGTTTTAGACTTCTGAATAACATTACTTACAGGACAAAAATTAGCTCCCACTGAAGCTAACAAATCTGCGTGGGTATTCTGTTCTCTAGGGATAAACTTTATATTTAGGGCCTCAAAGGCCTCTAAGAGATCCCACACTTTGTTCCTGTAAGCTTTCAAATAATCCTGTTTACTTATACCTTTTTTGGTGACTTGATTCACAATAAGTTCTGAATCTCCATAGATGAGTAACTGTTTGATTCTCAATTTCTCAGCCTTTCTTAACCCTAAGCACAGGGCCTCGTATTCTGCTGTGTTATTGAAGCAACTCCAAGCCAATCTGTAAGAGAAAACCTTTTCCTCTCCGGTGGGAGAAAACAAAACTATTTCGGCACCAGCTCCATTCTTGCACCTAGCCCCATCAAAGAAAAGCTTCCACAATTGATTCACAGAACCATCCTTTTCTAGGGAGGGTATCAATTTTCTTTTTGGTTTCTCAATAGAATAGTTTCCTATTTCTGTTTCTATCATGGCATTAAAATTCTGTAGAGAAAAATCGTCCTCAGCTTGGAGCTCTTCTAATGTCTCTTCCATTAGATCTTCTTCTATTGTTTCTTCAGTCATCATATTTACACGGTCAGTTTCACCAATATTTTCTACATGAAACGTAGATGTTTTCTCATTAAAAATCTTGACCCTTCTACCTTTGAAAGGTATCTCCAAATGAGAATAATCTAAGGATAAGTATCCTCCCATATTTGTTGTGAACTCTCTGGATAGACACATACCAAAATAGGGCTCCAAGTCTACGACTACTACCTCTTGTATGACTGTCATCTGAGGCATTTTATGCAGCCGTATGGGAATATCCTTTATCACTCCTACAGTTTTTACTGGAGTACCATCTAACTGTAGGACGCCTGCGCTGCTCCTAGTGTACTCCATTCCCATAATATCACATACTGCTTTGGGTATCACAGTGGTAGCAACGCCTGAATCTATCATGCAGTTGTGGACAACCCATCCTTCCATTTGAAGGGACAAATAGAAGGGTGGTGGCCTGTTCTTACCAGTGGCAGACGTCAAGTTCGTTAGAACCATTTTTGAAGATGATGCAGTCCCATCTCCATTTTCCACTGTTCTTAGGGATTCCTGTAGGAGATCGATTTGACCTGGGATTTGAAGAGCATCATACATACTTGCCTTAGAAGGAGTCTTTTTCATTTCCTCTACTATACTGAATGTAGGTGAATCAACTATTCTTTCTCTTTCTTTGGCAAAAGTTTCATATTTATTTTTGTATCCCTGGGTAGCTTCAGTTCTTTGCCTTTTTGTCGGTGAGGGGAATCTCAACCTTTCCCTAGCCTTTTCTTGGGTTTCATTTTCCCCCGAGGAATAAATTCTTTGTGTGTTTCTTGCCCTTGAATTTTGGCTGGAAACTGATATTTTCTTTCCTGGGGGAGACTTCCCTTAGGAGTTTCTTTGGGAACTTCCTTGGGAGCAGGGGAAACATTTAATGGCTGAAGCTCTTTAGGGTCTACTTGCAGTGGTTTCTTACCTGATCTTGTCAAAACTGAAACCTGTTCTACTGTAGGCATCATGAAGTTGTGGTCCTTCTCTCTAATTATATTTATATGGCCTTTCATTCTTTCTCTACTCTTTTCAACTGCTATACTTTGTACATAATGCTGGTGTATCATACACGAACTTTCCCCATGTGGATCGTTACATGTAGTACACCAAAAGTTAGAATCAGTGGGAGGCTCTTCGGCCTCCATTGTCTCATTTGTATATACCGTGCTCGGTCTCTCTTGTCCCCTATTGCTTGTCGAAGCACCTTCCTTTTGTATCTGTGGAAATCTTCTTGCTTGGATATTCCGTTCAGCCTCTCTCTTTTTCATGGATGCCATTTCATTTGACAATGTCTTCATTGTATCAATTATGGTCGTGTATTGATCATTGGGGGAGCTGATGCAAGGGGTGTGACTGGTAATGCAGGGAATGTAGGAAGTGTAGCTATAGATGGGAGAGCATGCTTTGATGGGAGTACAGGCAGTTTAGAAATTGATGCTTGGGAAAGCTCTGGTAAAATAGGCAATAGACTTTTTGATGGATATCTTTTTGTAGCGATGAGATCAGCTTCGCCCTTTGTTGCCTCTACATAGATCCCAAGAAAAGTGGTTACACGGGATTGCCTTATTATCATACTGAGTTCTGAATCAAAAGCCCTTAGATAATAGCATATAGCTTGTTCTTTCGTGGGCTTTAGGCCTTGCGGTACTCTATCACGAGTTCTGGTAAACCTGATGTTGAAATCTTGGATTTCTTCTTGTGGATGCCTCTCAATGACAGTGAATTGATTCAGCAATGTGAAAGGATCCGCATGTATATTGAATTCATCGACCAGACGGCCGGCCAGTACTGCCCAAGAAGTAATGGATCCAATGGGAAGCGCTCTGTACCAATAGAGCATCTTTCCTTTCAAAGATATGATCAACAATCTGACCATTACATCTTCCTCAGTGATGTTGTAAATAGATGCTAGCTCTGATACATCCAAACAGTGTTCATCTACTATTTTGCCTATTCCGTCGAAGGTCGACAATGCTTTTAGTGCAGCTTGTGGAATTTGGTGGTGTGTTCCCAAGTTCAAAGGGCCAGTTTGATTCCATACAAGATGCGCTGGGGTAGGGGCAGCTGCCATGATTGCTAAAGGAGTTACAACCGCTATGGGATTGCTTGCAGATGCTCCTACAATGGGTGTTAAAGAGGTGCTAATGGTGCCGGGAGGATTTGATCTTGCGGCTAGCACAGGGTGTGCTTTTAGGCTTTCGAGATGTAGTTCAAAAAACTCGATAGGTTCTTCAGAGTTTCTAGCTCGGGATCTGGTTATCATATGGCTATATAACCAGAAGGCTTCTAGACAAGGTCTTTCTTTTATGGTCTAAATGCAACGGAGTCGCCAGGTGATTTTTTCTTGAGATTTTGCAAACAAAAGGCTCTGAAGGTAAAACACCAAAACTTATACAATACTGTGGGATTGTTGGTCCCACCGGGCATGCCAAAAACTGTTGGAACAAAATCTGCCTTCGGTTAATAGTGTTGCGCCTTAGACTTTGCCAACATTGAATAGACAGATCTTGCTTGAGATCATCTGTCTAGTCTCCAGAGAAGGCTGGTTCCTTTGAAGTTTTTTAGAGAAAAGGGGAAACAAGAGATAAGGGAAATATAGCCTAAGCTAGAACTTTTATCATGGTGCAAGTTAGACAACATCAAAGACAGATTTACTTACTTCTATCCAAAGAATTTAAAAAAACATTCCAATGCAGAAATAATATAATTCCAGATATGATTTTTGATATTTCGTTTAGCATGCGTATATATTAGATTCTTATTCCAGAAATATGATTTATGTATTGCGAAAGTTCAGATACAAGAACAGACTCAATTTACAATTCAATATTGTGAGCAGAAATAAAGAACATTAATACATACACTTGCACGATATGAACCAGAAGCCAATGGGAGATGTGATTTTATTGCTTGTATTCGAAGTACGTACACATAGTCTTGTAAACGTCCAAGAGCCGACCCTTTTTTTGGAGTCGCTCACCCCTATATATACCCTAAAAGAGTATCTTTTCCTAAGTACATCTTACTTATTTTACAAGCAATAATCTACAGTTTCTAACAATACACAACGGATTTCCCATAGATTGGATAGATTGGCAATCATCCAACGGACCTGCCAGGTTATAATCAACAGACCATTCTTCAAAAATCAGCACCTGATGTCAGTGCATGTCCCCAGTTGCCAAAAATATACTTTATTCCTTTACAGCTGGCATGTCGCGAAATCATGACATTCGTCTCCTGCTTTGCTCCTCTGCCGCTTCCAACCATGAAAATGAGACATGTCACGAAATCATGACATTCATCTCTTCCTTTGCTCCTTTGCTGCCTCCAACCATAAAAATGAGACATGTCACGAAATCGTGACATTCGTCTCTTCCTTTGCTCCTTTGCTGCCTCCCACCGAAAATGAGACATGTCACGAAATCGTGACATTCTTTCCTTGCTTTGCTCTTCTCCGCTTCCAGCCATGAAAATGAGACATGTCATGGAAATCATGACATTCATCTCCTTCCTTTGCTCTTCTTTGCCTCCCACCATGAAAATGAGACATGTCATGAAATCGTGACATTCATCTCTTCCTTTGCTCCTTTGCTGCCTCCCATCATGAAAATGAGACATGTCACGAAATCATGACATTCTTTCCTTGCTTTGCTTTTCTGCCCTTCCAACCAAAATGAGACATGTCACGAAATCATGACATTCGTCTCTTCCTTTGCTCTTCTTCGCTTCCAGCCACGAAAATGAGACATGTCACGAAATCGCGACATTTTTTCCTCTTGCTCTTTCTCTTTGCTTTGCCGCAAAAAGAGACATGTCACGATATCGTGACACTTTTTCCTCCTTGGCTCTTTCTCTTCTCTTTAGCCTGAAAATGAGACATGTCACGATATCATGACACTTTTTCCTCTTGCTCTTTCTCCTCGCTTCAAATGAGACATGTCGACGATATCACGACACTTTTCCTCTTTGCTCTAACATGTCGATATCACGACACTTTTCCTTTCTCTTTCTCTCTGGAAATGAGACATGTCGCGATATCGCGACACTTTTTCCTCTTGCTCGCTTTTGTTGCTCTTAGCCGCGAAAATGCAACATGTCGCGATATCGCGACACTTTTTCTCTTTTGGCTGCGACAAAGCAACATGTCGCGATATCGCGACACTTTTTCTCTTTTGGCCGTGACAAAGCAACATGTCGCGATATCGCGACACTTTTTCTCTTTTGGCCGCGACAAAGCAACATGTCGCGATATCGCGACACTTTTGCCACCTTGCGCTTTCTCTTCTCTTTGGACCGCGATAATGCAACATGTCGCGATATCGCGACACTTTTTCCCCATTGCTCTTTCTCTTTGCTTTGAACCGCGAAAATGCAACATGTCGCGATATCGCGACACTTTTTCCTCCTTGCGGTGTTTTGCATTTTCTTTGATATTTTAGCATATGGGCCACTTCGGTCTTCTTGGAAAATATGCAAAAATGAGCATCAGATGTTTTTTTGTAGTTAGTCACTTTTTGACTAACAGGCCCATAACACCTAGAGGATGGATGCATACTCTCCCCATACCTTAGCATGAAGAACTTAGGTTACTTTTGACCTAATTTCTATCCTATTTTTTAATCATGCAAGGGGTTAGTGTATATGCCTTGTACCTATTTGATAGTCCTACTTCACTGGATTCAACTAGGGCATTGCCATTACACTAGCTTAGGACCTGGTATCTATTGTCATAGCACGATTAATGATTATTTATCCCATACCAACTGCCATAGAGTAATAATGATATGGACAAGGACCTATCACCATACTACTCATTCAGCAACCTAGAGGTAGTGTCCCATACCATACCTTGTTACATTCACGTCTTGACCTTACACGTCAAGAATGTAGTCACTCTCAAATCATAGTGGTTGACTTTGACTTACTTGCAATCACCAGTATTGGGTGTTTAAGAATATTGTATCTTTCACGATGGTTTTAATATCATTCTTCATTATGATTAATTTTTAGTGTTTGAATAATTGATCCTTCTTGATGAATTTAGGATGGTTAAATGGGTATATAACTATAGTCCAAATAATTCCTATGGGATATTAAGCTCCTCGGATGATTACTTGTACGTAATCCAATTGATATTGGGTATTAAATTCAATGGTTGTTCATCCTCCATGATGAGTTAGTTAGGCAGACAATGGATATCATGGCTATTCATCCTTCATGATGATAAAGACTTAAGGGGTTTTCTAGAAGTTTTAATTTAGACTTCTATTCATCATTTCCCAAGTCAAGGTATTCTCTATTTGAAGATTTTATATTATTCTTAAATCATTTCTAATGAGAATCCAATACTCTCAAAAGATACTTCATATTCTCTAATGAAGCAATCAAATTAACCAAGTAAATAAAATATATGATTTCACTTTACATTAAAATATAAAACTTAAATCAAATAAAAGTCATTTTTCACATATTTTTTTCTTATCTGCGACGGAGCTTGGGCATACTACGATGGCACCATCATAGGCAGCGGTTGTTGGTAATATCCTGGCTGAGGCGGTAGCGGTTGTTCATAATATGTTGGCTGAGGATAACCTACAGAATTAATTTTTGTTCACATGGATTTGTTAGAACAAGGGTTTTTTGATTAAAAATTAGGGTTTTTTGATTAAAAAATTGGGGTTCTTTTGATTAAAAATTATCAATATGGGTTCAAAGGTCAAGAATGGAAACTAAAATTCTAATCTATAGGAATGGATGGATCTGCTTGAAAAAGGGTTTTAGTCTAAGCTTGATCTTCTTGAGAAGCATTTTCTATAGATCTCCCTTCAAGCTTCTAAACATAAAATTATTATCCATGCACAAATCGAGCGCATTTCCCAGCTAGAAGATATAGTAGCTATGCTTCAGGAGATTTCTTCTAGCATCAAAGAAGATATTATCAAACTATGCACTGAACTCAATACAATTTGTGAGGATCAGAAAAACACTTCTAAATTCAACACTGTTAATATGGAGGATATCACAAAACTCCATGTTGATCTCTCTACAAATCGAGAAGACCAAAAAAATCTAGCAACCAAGCTAGAGACAACAGGTGCGGAATCATGGGCTCAGATGGTAAAAGGTAATAAATTCAGCAAACCCCCCTCTAGTAGATGCAATAATTCAATCTAAATTTTCTGAGTAACGTCAGAGGCAATTTAAATCATTGAACCTTCGAGTGAGAGGTTTGAAAGATCAAGATCAAGGGGACCCAATGAAAATGGCCACTGAATTTTTGCACAATACCTTAAGCTAGAAGGAAATTCTACCATAAATGGCATGGTATACATAGGAAAAATCTCTAATCATGCACTTTCACACCCTGCAGGATAGGCTAGAGGCCCTTAAGGTCTAATAAAACTCTTTTTAATATGACTGATAAGATTTATCTTGATGAAGATTTGACCATATTACAATATGAATAATTTAAATACCATAGAAATAGAATGGTATAAGCAAGAAAACAAGGTAAATGGGTTGTTCTCTGAAATGGAAAAGCTTGTATTAGAGATACCCCTCCCACAGGCTGGACCAAGCCTTGGACAATCCGCTCAACATGACATCAGGATCTGAGTCTTCGGACTAAATTATCAATCACTGTTTGGAATTGTGGTGGTTCTCTCTTCTTTTCCCCAGGTTCATAAGATGGTGTGATTCATAATAGAGATATTATATTCTTCACAGAAACACATGAGACTAGCACAAAGTCGCTCCCCTCATATACAGGCTACTTGTGGTTGTTCGTACAAATATCGAAGACTCAGAATGGTGCTAAGGGTTCAAGAGGTGTTGCTTGTTTGTTCCATGATCGTCTTGCCTCTTCTATACATTTGGAATACTCAGATTCTCATGTCATATTGTGGATCTCTCTAGATATAAATCCACCACTCAGTTGGCTCTATATACCAGTGCGCTATTTTCCTCCAACCTACTCTTCATATGCAATGACATCAGATGGAGATTCACCATATTTAGATCTTTTTCCAAAAATTTCTAAATTCTCCTCCCTCGGTGATATTTTGCTAGTGGGTGGTTTCAATACATGTATAGGTACTACACAATACTTTATATATGATGTTTCTTCAGATCCATTGTGTTTAAAGGAGCTTGATCATGATAGTTTGGGTATTTCTCGCTACTCAGTCGATGTAGATGCTACCATCACACCCTATGGTAAGCACCTTATTAACCTTAGTGAATCTCATGATTTAATCATTCTAAATGGTATCAAGTAGTTTCCTCTTTCTAGTAATTTTACATGTTTTCCACATGCTGGTGGAGCTAGTGTAGTTGACTATGTGATGGCTAATCCACCTTTTGCCTTAACCATATCTGATTTGTGCATCTCAAGTGTACTTCCTTTAGTGTGTCATGCCTTCCTCACCTTTAACCTTCCATTTTTTCCGAAACCTAAACCTGCCCCTCCACCCCCTCCCAAAATAATTATCAAAATCCACTTTAACCACAATTATGATGATGTGTACATAGAAAAACTTAAAACCTACCTTACCCATATTCACACAATTCAAGATCCCATTGAGAAAGTGAATTGTTTTTCTAAAGCATTATGGTTAGTAGTTGTTGAGTCTTTTCCCCATACCACCCGCTCTTTTCATCAGTCCCATGGCCATTGTCCTCGTAACTCGTGGTTTGACACAGATTGTAAAGCTTTACATAGGCTCACCTGGTTATTAGGTCATATTGATCCCTTGAATTACAAGCTAGCCCAAAACCACTACCATTATTTTCTTAGGAATAAAAAACATCAATTCTTATCAAGAAAAAAACAAGAAATTATAGACATGCTCAAACTTAATCCAGAAACTTTTGCCATATTTTTCTACCCAAAAAGAAAACATGTCTCATTTCTAACCCTCGCACTTGGTACACCTATGCTGGATCACTTTATGATATCTCAAACCATACCCCAATTATCCCCAACCCACGGCCATCACATTGTAACTTCTTTACTGATGAAATGATTTTTCATGCTATCCGTAAACTATAGACTGGTAAAGCAACTGATATTGAAAATTTGAAGGCAAAATTTCTTAATCATAGCCCTAGAGTCTTGGTGGTCCATATTGCCAAACTCTTCAATCATATAGTTACTCATGGGTTCCCACCCTCTTGGTCTTTGAATATCATACATCCCATCCATAAATCTAGAGATCTGCTAAATCCAAACAATTACAAAACTATTATGGTTGGTCATACTCTTGAAAAAAAATTTGCAACAGTTCTTAATGTTTTTATTCCTAATTTTTTTGAGGCTAAGAAACTTCATGCAAAGGGGCAGGCAGGATTCAGAATAAATCATCATACCTATGATCACATTCTAACTCTCGTAGCTATCATTAAAGAAACCAACGCCAATAAATGCAGGGTCTATTGTTCTTTTGTTGACTACAGGAAAGCATTTGATATTGTTCCCAGATAGTTACTACTTCATAGGTTGAAGGATCTAGGAATTCCAAAGGAGGTTGCTCTGTTGGTTATGACCTTATATTAAAAAGTTACTGTATAGGTTAAAATTGGATCTCTCAAAACAAAATATGTTCATAGTACTATTGGGGTTAAACAATGCTTCCCACTTTCACCTACACTCTTTGGATTGTATATTGATGAATTGTAGGTGCTCATTATGGATTCTCTGGCTAAGAGTACAGGTTGCTTATATTTTGGTAGTTTTATTGCCATTTTGCTATTTTTTGATGATATTATCCTAATGTCACATATGGTAGGAGGACTTCAACAGCAACTAGACATACTTGGTACATACTCTGGCTTGCATGGATTAGAAGTCAATCTCTAGAAAACAAAAATCATGACATTCAACCTACCCAAGAAATATCTCTCTTATGTTCACATCACATATAAAGGGAAGGTTGTTGAGATTGTCACATCATACACATACTTGGGAGTTCTTTTCATAGGACCTACCTTCAACTTGATCCATGCATCTCAAGCAAGGTTAAACAAAGGTTATGTTGCCCTAGCCTCTTTGGATAAGCAATGCTTTCAGCTCAAATTTTAGGACATCATTACAAAGATCAGACTCTTCCACACTCTTGTTACCCCTACACTGCTCTATGGTTGTGAAGTTTGGGGCCCTAGCCTTAGACAGTTGGGTTGGTCTCATATTGAAAGGGTCCTCATCTCAATGTTGTCCAAGTTCATTCATTCAAAAAGAACTGTTCCACATCCTATCATTCTAGTTGAGTTTGGTGCTCGTCCATTGCTTACAACAACAATATTTCTTGTTGTATTTTTACTACGTAGATTTCATTGTATGTCGGATAGGAGAAGATATCCATATTTAGCACTACAATCCTCAATACAGTTGGTAAATCAAGGGGTCAAGAATTGTTGGTATGCTCAAACTACTACTCTACTTCAATCTCTTAGCCTAGACATCATGAGACCTCCTCCTACTAAAGCATCAATCAATGCACCATACTCCAATAAGGATATTCGAGATGAGATTTACTTAGCATATATAAAAACCACTTGGACTGATCCAAAGGAATCTCTTTCACCAAAACTGCTCCATTACTCTCACTTTTATCTCCAACTAGAGAATGGATTTATCACTACTCCAAAATATAACTTGATACAAATGTCACACAGCCTCAAGTTTCCTCTAGCTTAGCTACGAGTTTGCTCCTACCAACTACGTATTGATACAAATCATCGTCTTCTTAGAGATCAGCGTATTTGCATATTGTGCAGTCTTGATGTGAAATTTGAGGAGCATTTTATTTTCACATGTCCTATCTACTATGAGATATGAGTTAGATATTATTACTTATTCAGATACACCCATACACTAAAATCTTGGATTGGTTATGAAGATCAGATATGCATTGCCCTTTTCATTTGGGAATAATTCAATCTCAGGAAAGAACTACTTAGTAACAATTTATAGAAGATAACAGGATCCCAACTTATCACTTCATTATTCCAGCCTCTAGAGGCCACGACCAAGAAGCGCTAGGGTGATCATAGAGATACAACAAGATCAACTCGTCGTTGACTCCAACAAATAATATCTATGATAACATCCAACTCTTACATCACTCACTTCTCTTCAGCCTTTAATGTTGGGAGTAATCCTTAATCCACAGATCTTGTATATCATATGTCATCATGTTTACTGCTTTTTTACTTTATTTTCTCTAGAGCTACATTAGGCACTCCCATTGCTTTATATATGTCTTACTTTACAGTCCTATTGACCTCTTTTGGTCAACGATGGACATTAATAAAAATTCAAATTCATATAAAACTTAAGTCAAATATCCCTTCAAATAATTTATTACAACCTATATTAATAGGAAAACTAAATATTTACTATGTTAATATTTCAAATTAACCGAAAACTAGTAGGTCTAACTTTAATTTTCAAGTCTTCTAAAACTTTATTATGTTTACAATATAAAAATTATTTTTCAATGTCAATCAAATAATATCACATAATAAAAAAAAATGGTAGGTAAAATTGCTTAAGTGCGGGGTTTAAATGGAACCCAAACCCAAGTACATAAATTGGTAGCTAAAACAATAGCATAAGATTATACAGACCTGCACATTGGCCAGTTGCAACCTCAATGAAAAGGACCAAATAGTAGCAGAGAAGGCTGAGTGGATGTCTAACATTATAAACATAAAAATACAACCTGAGCAATACCCACACATGGGTTGCTTAAGAGAAGTAATTATAACAAAGTAAAACTTAACTAAATTAAAATGACAAATTAATAAAGTAACCAAGTAACATTTCAATATTCCTTAACTTTTCAATGATACCACACACATTATTATTTCAATTAAAACTTTGAACATATTTAAAAGATAATTATTACTCTTATTTTTAAAGCCTTCTGATCTGGTACCTTTCATGTTGAAATAATGATAAATAATAACTTAACCTTCCATTATTTTAGGTTCGAGGTGTAGACCAATTGGTTCGACCAAACCCTGTAAGGGAGTAGAGGTCCAAGGTTCAAATCTTGGGCCTCGTCGGGTTGAACGCTTGTCCCTTTATTGGTGCTTTCAGTGGTGTAAACGTTTTAAAATTATTATGGCATGGTGGTTATAGGGGTGAACTGCGTGAAGAATTGTGTGGTGGCTTTTGGGTCAAACAGTGCAGAATACTATGGTGACCATAAAATTTGGACAACCTGCCCGGATTCATGATGGCTATCGATTTCACCAAGTAAATTCAAAAAAAACTTCCATTATTTTCCTATTCAACTTTAGCTATTGGAGAATATACTATATATTAATGTGAATCAAGTTTCTCAATGAAAATAAGCAGTGAAAAACAATGTATGATTAATTAAAGTCTTCATTGAGCTAACTTTTTATTCTAGATTCTAGATTTATGTTTACACAACACACAACGAGACGGTTGGGTATCGCTAAAACATCTTCTATATTAATATTTATTTAAATACAAGGCTCAAATAAACCAGACCTCTATCATAAGCATATATCAATTACTTAAAATTCATTAAGGGGAATATTTACAACCCTTAGTGTAGTTATATTATAAAGCAATCATTTAATCCATAGCATAAGAAATAATAAGAAATATTCAATGTTGTTATTGTCATCCAAAAACATTTATCATTTCAGCATTGGAAGGTAAATATCTTTAATGAGACCTTATAGTTTACAATGTGCACATGGTGATTAGAATTCAACCTAATTCCTGTTTTAATATTCGGTGCTCTAAAGCTTACTACGGTTTCTATTAAATGCATTACACAAAATGCTTTTGAATCCAAATAGATAGTGATTTTTAGAAACTAAAGTAGATAAATTAAATCTTATCACGACATCATCCATAACGCTTCAAATAAATACTTACGATAACATAACTACGGTTGATATTAAACCTTCTATCATGAGAATAACATGGCAGATAAAAGTAGACAACAATTTAATAGCAAGGTTCCAATACTTATTCCCAAGAGCTACCCACTCAATCATATCTTAATATAAGCACATTTTATGACACTTGCAAAAGATAGGTCTGACACCATCTCAGATGAGCAATCAAACACTAATTCTGATGTCAGCACTCATAAGGAGAACCTATCAATCTACCAGTCTATAAAACCGATTTACCAAGGAATTTAATGGATATTGTCTATTAATATTGCAGAAAATCTTAACTATAATCTATCATATTCAACTACGAATAGAATGGAGACGTATTGGATTTATATTTTATATTCATAATATCACTTGATGTTACATAATTTAGATGTCTAAAAACTTTTATGAGGCACATGAAATCCAAAGTAGTATTTGAAATAAAACTTTATAAATATTACATGGAAATTATTAAAATAAAATACAAATATGAGTTTTCAAAGAGAGGTCATATTTTAATTAAGATAGCCCCCAATGGCTTTATAAGCAAATTCGATGTCTAGAACCCAGATGCGCCAAATTTTAGAGGCTCTAATACATGTGTTGGAGTGAGATGAATGTAGTCTTTACCTGATGATTTTCCCCCTAGCACCGCATCCAATGCTCAATGGTTCAATGAGTGGCGTGGGATATGAACAACTCAGATGCAAGAAAATGAATGCATATCTACTCAAATTAATACAAGCTAGAAGATAACCAAATTAAAATTTTTAAGCACAATCATTCAATATTTCAATATTAGGTATTTTATGATATAAAAGAATGTTATATGTTGAAACTAAACTCTTTGGACCTTCACTTTTCAAAAATAGGCAAAAATCATAGTAAAGCCAAGACGTCTTTATATAAGACAGTGCACTATGCTCTTCACAACAAATACAAGGGAGTTTATACCCAAAAAAAATATTTTCTCACAAGCATCTCAAGCAAGGTAAGAGTGACACCCATTCATATACATTAACTCATAATGTTTTGAATTATAAGAAATAATTTAGAGCCAAACAAAATCTACCAAAAAGCATCCTCAAGCAAAGCATTTCACAAGATGATCATTCATCATTAAATTTTTAGAAACTCTGAGCTGATTCTATTCAATTGAAGATTTTGAGTAAACAAGCTCTTCCCTTCAATTTGAATGCAATAAATAATACAACACCATCACACCCGAGTTTCAACTTCTACAAGTCTTAATAAATGATTTTCAATGAAATTCAGCTTAGACACTTGGATTAACATGCAAATCCCCACCTTAACTCTCTAAATTCCACCAAGTGGAGGTAAACTCATACTCATGGCCAAGAAGATTTTAGAAAATATTTATGCAATGCACAAAAATATTTATACTTTTATATTTTTATTTATATTATTATTATTTTATTATTTCTTTTCATATTTTATATTTCTTAGTAAATAACAATTTATACAATCAAGCACAAAATAATTAAAATATACATTATTTCGAAGGTAATACAAGTATGGAACGTAATCCAACAAAGCATACACATAATGCAATCAAACAGTCAAGATTCTCCTATATGAATGCAATTGTGAGCTTCCATATACTCACAAGTCGTGGTGCATTTTCACACCTCCTTCATATCCCTCCTTACCTCTTACGGTAATCCTTGATCTGCCTGCTTGAAGGAGGGTATATGATCCTCTTGTGGTCAATATTTACTCTATTTACCCTAAAGAGGGTACCTAATCCTGCATCCACAAAGCCATCAGCATTACCACATCCTAGAACAAACTAAGTGTAGATTAAAATAATAGTTATTCTAGTAGGGTTGTTACATTCTCCCCCACTAGGAATAAACACAGTTCCTATGTTTTAATACATTCTCAAACAATAAATGTACTATACATTCATTCATAATTTCCACATTAGATAAATACATATAGTAATCAAATATATTCATTCAAAAATAAAATGAAAATATCTTTTCATATTAGCCACATTCTCCCACGTGGCATTCTTTTTGGAGTATTGGTCCCACTAGACCTTACATTGATCAATGTTTCTTTTTCTTAATTTCTTCTTTCTATAGCCAAGAATACTAATTGGTCAGACCTCAATGTTATGGGAATTTGACATCTATAAATTATAAATATTCCAAACATGATAAGGATCAGCAACATATCTCCCAAGGAAGGATACATAGAAGGTATCGTGAATTTTCGACAAACTAGGTGGTAAGGCCAACTTATAAGCAACTAGACTAATTTTTCCAACAATCTCAAAGGGTCCTACAAATTGGGATCACTATTGGAAGACTTTATAATTTTTTAGTTGGTTTCACACTTAAGAAGACATTATCTCCCATAAAGAATTCCTTGGGTGTTCTTTTCAGACCTGTATAGCTCTTTTGGCGATTCGAGGTCTTCTTGAGTTTTTGACATATCTTCCTTTGTGCTTCCATCTCTTTAATAGTGTTTGTTTCGATAACTACATGATCTTTCATATTATACCATGATAGACGAGTCTTTCACATTCTCCATTTAGGGCTTCAAATGGAGCCATATCTAGGCTATTATTGTAAACAAACTCTACCAAGTATAGGTAATTTTTCCATTCTATAGTATGTTCTTTTTAAAATTTGAATTCCACCCTTAAAAAAACTTTACCTTCCTTCAGAGGATTCCCACAGTGGACTCTTATCCTCCTTTTTGAATTTTCACCCTTACAAAATCTTTGCCTTTTCATAGAGAGTTCTCATGGTGATCTTCTAAAGTGCATTGTTCTTTTATAAATCTAGTTCAATTGCTTTAAGTCATTCTTCCATATTTTTAATATTATCCAATTTGATCTTCTTCTAGTTCTTTTGGATTTCCACATGATGATTTATGTCTTCAAAATATTGGTTCAATCCTCCTTGATTGATCATTTGTTCAACTCTAAGATAAATATGATATCTTTATCCGAAATGATAAACTCATGCAGTTAAACACATGTATTATCCTATATATTTCTAGTTATAATATATTTACCACCATCTAACCTAGGTAGACTTACAACAAATTCATAGGCAATAACTTACCACCTTTAGTGGATGGTATGTATGTACAATCTTTTGGCTGGATGTAAATATACAACTTTGAATTTTTTGACATTTTATGTCTTGCTTAATGCCCAATCAATAAAAGGTTTTTCCTTTATGCTCATGCATTTTACCTCTCTTGGGTGTGTAGATTAATGAGTGCAATGTGCCACCTTAAAAATGGTGTCCCTTATTTCACACTTATCTAGAATGACCAATATGTTCCTGAAGTATAACAAATCATCTCTTGGTCACAAAATATTCATCCTCATTAAGTCTCTTCCCAACCTGAGCTCAACATTTAATGCAAAGTCATCTCTCTATTGAAAATATTCATACTAAAATTAGGATATCTTATCTTTCCCTTAATATATTCTATGCCAAAGTCATATTCTACTAGAAACTCCATCCAATGACATTGTTTGACATTGATCAATATTAATTTCAAAGGGCTTTCCAAGTAAGTAATACCTCCATATTTTAGGAGTATGTACAACTGATAGTATACTTTACTTCATGCTTCTTAATATTTCATGAATCATATGCTATAATTGCTTCATCTCAATTAAGAACTCCACCTAGCCCTTCAACTGAAGCATCTGTACAAACTATGAATTTCTTAGAGGGGTCAGGTATTCTAAAGATTGGGGCAATTTTTTTATTCAAAGTTTTGAAGGCCTCTTCGCATTGATCCATCCATCTGAAAGCATTTCCTTTCCTCTAGATATTTTTTATTGAATGTGCTATTTTTGAAAACTCTTTCAAAAAATACCTATAGTATCCTGCCATACCATAAAACTTTGTACTTTAGTGACATTTGTAGATGTAGGTCAATCTATAATAGCTTCAATATTCTTGGGGTCCACAACAACCTCTTTGGAAAAATTATGTGCCCCAGGTATTGTACTTAATAAGTGTAAAATTTTTATTTAGATAGCTTCCCATACAACTAATTTTTCTTAAGAATTTGAAGTACAATCCTCATGTGTTGATCATGTTGTTCTTTGTTTCAGGAGTAGATTAATATATCATTAAGAAACATAAGCACAAAATGATCCAGTTGCTACCAAAATATATTGTTCATGAGGTTCATAAAAGCATTTGGGGAATTTTCAAGCCATAAAAGCAGTTGGGGAATTTTTCAAGCCAAAAGGTAGAATTATGAACTCATAATGTCCATATCTGGTTCTAAAAATAGTTTTTTGGGTGTCCTCTTCTCGAATTCTTAGCAGATGATACCTGGATCTAAGGTATATTTTAGAAAATATATATACCCCTTTTAACTAATCAAAAATATCATCAATTCTAGGCAATGAATATCTATTCTTAACAATGACCTTGTTAAGCATCTGGTAATCAATACACAACCTCAAATATCCATCCTTTTTCTTAACAAAGAAGATAGGAGCACCCCATGGTGATACACTACGTTTAATGAGTTCCTCTTGAAGTTGAGATTTAAGCTCTTGCAATTCAATGGGGGTCATTCCATGTGGTGACCTTGAAATTGGTGCCACTCCAGATAGAATTTCAATTGAGAAATAAAATTCCCTTTGGGGTGGAAGACCTGGCAAATCTTTTGGGAATAAATCCCTAAACTCATTCAACACAAGATATTTCTAAAAAATGCTTGAGTTGGATTCAGTTTCTTCCTTTTTATTCATCTCGACCACATAAATTATACCACCCTTCCTTAAAGCCTTATTAACTTGCATGGTAGAAAATAAATGTAGCATGAATGAGTCATGATCACTATGGACTGGAATACGTTGATTAGATTCATCTATGAAATATAGCCACCTTTCCTCAAATTTTAGGAGATATTTATGGTCTTTAATCCAATCTTCACACAAAATGATATCAAAGGCATGTAGGGAAGCTACATATAAATTCCAATTGGTCTTTGAGATAGTGTAATATGTAGGTTATCTTGACCCATATTCCACTTTACACTCATTTGTCAAAAATCCAAATTATTCTGGTATGTCCCTACTAGAAGAAATAAAATTGTCTATTGCACTACTATAAGCAAACATCTACATTACCTCTTAAAGCTAAGGTGCAGCTTGCACTTCTTGATCTCCAATTTTTGCACATGTTTTAGAAGGTTGATCTTTAGATGCTTCCTTTCAATTAAATCTTTGAGGGTATTTATTAGCAAAATGTGATCCTCCACAAATGTAGCAACCTTGCTTTGGTGCTCAATTTTTTTTCTTATCCTCTTGAGTACTTGTAGATTCTAAATCACTCTTACAAATTTTAATAAAATTCTTTGGTCTCTTCTCTAGCTTTTAATTCCTAATTCTAGGTCCTTGCTCAACAAGAAGCTCTATCTTTTTCTATTGTGATTCCAATTTTTCTATTAGTAGTTTAATCATAGATGTAAATTGTTCCAACTCCCCTTGAAACAATTTGATTATCATTGCAAGGTCTTCCATTAACCTCTAGCCATAAAAGAGCTATGTTAATTATTTGGTTTAATTTTATGAAGCTCAAAAAATATGACACACAAAGATTTCTACAATCTAGGGTTTCACAACCTAGGGCTCTAATACCGATTATAACAACCCAAGTCTAACACACCTAGTTGTTCAACCCAGTCTTGTACACTAGATTCATAAAGTGAAAATTTTGGATGGAATCAAATATTAGATAAAACTCAAGGTAAAAAATTTCCATGTAAATGGTTTAATGATTACCCAACATTTTATTAGTACAAGGTATAGAATACCACTTTTTGGAATTAGGACTGATGTAGATGATCTTCCAAGTGGACGAGATTGGTCAAATCTTGTAAAAGGTACCTTTTTATGAACTTATCTTCTCCTCCACGAGAACGTGGGTTCATAGTTGGGGTTATCCTCTTGGGCCCATAACACCTAGAGGTGGACGCATACTCTCCCTATCCTTTAGCATGAAGGACTTATGTTCCTTTTGACCTAATTTTTATCTCATATTTTAAACATGCAAGGGGTTAGCATATATGTCATGTACCCAGTTGAGAGTTCTAATTTATTGGATTCAACTAGGGTCTTGCCATTAAACTGGCTTAGGACCTGATATCTCTTGTTATAGCATGATTAATGATGAATTATCCCATACCAACTACCACGGAGTAATCATGATATGGACAAGTACCCATCACTATGCTACTCGTTCAGCAACCTAGAGACAACGTCCCATACCGTCCCTTGTTACCTTCACATCTTGACCTTGAACATCAAGAACACAACCACTCTTGAATTATAGTGGTTGCCTTACTTGCAATCACCTGTATTGGATGTTTAGGAATCCTCCATCCTTCATGATGGTTTTAATATCATCCTTCATGATGAGTATGTTTTAGTACCCGAATATTTCATCCTCCTTGATGAATTTAGGATGGTTAAATGGGTATATAACTATAGTCCAAATAATCCCTATGGGGTATTAAGCTCCTTGAATGATTACTTGCACGTAATCCAATCGATATTGGGTATTAAATTCAATGGTCGTTCATCCTCCATGATGAGTTAGTTAAGAAAATACTAGAGATCATGGTTATTCATCTTTTATGATGATAAAAGTCTTAAGGGGTTTTCTAGGAATTTTAATTTAGACTTCTATTCATCATTTCCCAAGTCAAGGTATTCTCTATTTGAAGATTTTATATTACTCTTAAATAATTTCTAATGAGAATCCAATACTCTCAAAATAGACTTTATATTCTCTAATAAAGCAATCAAATCAACCAAGTAAATAAACTATATGATTTTGCTTTACATTAAAATATAAAACTTAAATAAAATAAAATCCAAATTTCAAATATAAACCTAAGTCAACTATCTCTTCAAATAATTTATTACAACCTATATTAATAGGAAAACTAAATATTTACTATGTTAATCTTTCAAATTAACCGACAACTAGTAGGTCTAAATTTAATGTTCAAGCCTCCTAACACTTTATTTTTTTTACAATATCAAAATTCTTTTTCAAATTCAATCGAAGAATCTCACATGATAAATTAATAAAGTAACCAAGTAACATTTCAATATTCCTTATTTTTCAATGATATCACACATTATTATTTCAAGTAAAACTTCGAACGTATTTAAAATAAAATCATTACTTTTATTTTTAAAGCATTCTGATCTGGTGGTACCTTTCATGTTGAAATAATGAGAAATAATATTTAATTTTCCATTAATTTCCTATTCAACTTTAGCTATTGGAGAATATACTAGAGATTAATCTGAGTAAGGTTTCTCAATGAAAATAAATGTATGATTCATTGAAGTCTTCATTAAGCTAACTTTTTATTCCATATTCTAAGTTCATGTTAACACAACACACAATGAGGTGGTTGGGTATCGCTAAAACATATTCTATCTTATTATTTTTTAAATACAAGGCTCAAATATATCAGACCTCTATCATAAGCATATATCAATTACTTAAAATCCATTAAGAAGAATCTTTACAACCCTAAGTGCAATTATATTATAAAGCAATTATTTAATCCATAGCATAAGAAAGAATAAGAAATATTCAATGTTGTTATTGTTATCCGAAAATATTTATCATTTTGGCATTGGAAGGTAGATATCTTTAATGAGACCTTATAATTTGGAATGTGCACATGGTGATTAGAATTCAACATAATTCATGTTTTAATATTTGATGCTCTAAAACTTACTACGGGTTCTATTATTGGTGTTACACAACATGCTTTCGAATCCAAATAGATTAGTGATTTTTAGAAACTAAAGTAGATAAATTAAATCTTATCACGACATCATCCATAACACTCTGAATAAAGACTTATGGTAACATAACTACAGTTAATATTAAGCCTTCTATCATGAGAATAACATGGCAGATAAAAGAAGTAGACACCAATTTAATAGCAAGGTTCCAATACTTATTTCCAAGAGCTACCTGCCTAGTTATATCTTAATATAAGCACATTTCAATGCACCTACAAGATATAGGTTCGACATCGTCTCAAAAAAGCAATCTAACACTAATTTTGATGTTATTTATCATGACAAGAACCTATCAATATACCCATCTATAAAATTGGCTTACTAAGGAACTTAATGGGTATTGTCTATTAATACTGCAAAAATACTTAACTATAATTGTATTCAACTGCGAATAGAATAGAGACGTATTGGAGTTATATTCTATATTCATAATATCACCTAATGTTACATAATTTAGATTTCTAAAAACTTCGATGAGGTGCATGAAAGCCAAAGTAGTATTTGAAATACAACTTTACAAATACTACACGAAAATGATTAAAATAAAATACAAATATGAGTTTTTAAAGAGATCATGTTTTAATTAAGCTAACCCCTAATGGATTTATAGGAAAATTTGGTATCCAAAACTTGGATGCACCAAGATTTCAAAGGCTCTAATACATGTGTTGGAGTGAGACAAATATAGTCTTCGCCTGATGATTTTCCCTCCAACGTCGCATCCAATGCTCAATGGTTCAAGGAGTTTCTTGGGATCATAACAACTTAGATGTAAAAATGAATGCATATCTACTAAACTAAATACAATCTAGAAGATAACCAAATTAAATTTTGCAAGCACAATCATTCAATATTTCAATATTAGATATTTAATGATCCAATTCTCAATAGTTCAAGGAGTGTCGTGGGATCATAACGGCTTAGATGCAATAAAATGAATGCATATCTACTAAAATGATTACAAGCTAGAATATAATTGAATTAAATTTTGCAAGCACAATCATTCAATATTTCAATATTAGATATTTTATGATCTAACATAATGTAATCCATCGAAACTGAGCTCTTTGGCCCTTAAGTTTTCAAACACAGGCAAAAATCATAGTAAATCCAAGATGTCTTTACATAAGGTGGCGTACTATGCTCTTCACATCATATACAAGGGAAATTGTACCAAATAAATATATTTTCTCACAAGCATCTCAAGCAAGGTAAGAGTAACACCCATTCATATACATTAACTCACAATGTTTTGAATTATAAGAAACAATTTATAGCCAAACAAAATCAACTAGAAAGCATCCTTAAGAAAATTATTTCACAAGATGATCATTCATCATTAAATTTTTAAAACTTTGACCTATTTCTATTCAACCAAATATTTTGCAATCTTTCTTTCAGTAAACAAGCTCTTCCCTGCAATTTGAACGCAATAAATAACACAACATAATATAGCACCATCACACTCAGATTTCAACTTGTACAATTCTTAATAAAGGATTTTCAATGGAAGTCATCTTAGAAACTTGGATTAACATGCAAATCCCCACCTTAACTCTCTAAATTCTGCTAGGTGGAGGTAAACTCATACTCATGGCCAAGAGAATTATAGAAAAGATATATACTTTTATATTTGTATTTATACCTTTATATTTATATTTATATTTTTTTATTTTTTAATTGAAATATATTTTTACTATTATTATTTAAATTTTTATTTTATTTTCTTTTCATATTTTATATTTCTTAGCAAATAAAATTCATATAATCAAGCACAAAATAATTAAAATATAATTTTTTTTAAGGCAATACAAGTATGGCATGCAATCCAACAAACAAAGCATATGCATAATGCAGTCAAATAGTCATGATGTTCCTATATGAATGTAATTTTGATCTTCCATTTACTCACAAGCCATGGTGGTTTTTCACACCTCCATCATATCCCTCCTTACGTCTCATAGTCGTCCCTGATCTGCCTACCTGAATGAGGGTACCTGGTCCTCTTGCAGTCAATATTTAATATGCTTGCTCTAAAAAGGGTACATGATCCTACACCCACAAAGCCATCAGCAGTACCACATCCTAGGAATAAAATAAGTGTAGACTAAAACAATAGTTGTTCTAATAGGGTTGTTATAGGGGAAAAGGGTGGATGTTATGTGAAGAGGGGTGGGTGTTTAGGGAACTATGTAGAGGGGTGTGAGTGGTAGATGAGGTGGACCTTACCTAGGATTTGGGGTAACCTAGGGTTTAAGTTAGCTTAGGGTTAGCTTCAGCTAGGTTTTAGGTTAACTTTACCTAGGGTTTAGGGTAATCAAACTAACTTTTGATTGTTTTGTTATTCGATCATTAATTATTGTTTCATGAGGCTGACTATGATATTTTTAGGTATCTACCCCTTTTTGTATTGTATTGTGTGAATACATGATGTAGTGCAAAAATTTGTGGCACTCGTTTGGTGGTTGATTATGGAAGAACATGAATTTTTTGTTGATGATAAATGATTATTTTGAGAGTAGATGTAAGATTGTTTGAGTCATGATCAATGTAAGGTACCCCAATTATGGAAGAAATGAGTATCCTTGAAACTTTGCTTGAGGGATTTGTTAACCTTGGTTGATTTAGTAAGTTGATGAGCTATATATAGGTGTCCTCATGATGGTTTGATCGATTATAAGTGGATGTGTTGCCACATCGATGAAGCAATTGTGTGAGTAACCTAGAAACATTGGCATCTAGTTTATCAAATTTTAATGGATTAAGTTTTTCTTTTTGTTTACCCCAACAAATGAGGGCTTATGATAGTCTTCGGAAAGGGTTCTTAGACAAATGCACTTTCCAATATTGAGTGTTTTATTATTTATTTTACATAAGGTAACTTTTGTGTATGTTATTTACCCCCTTAATGGATGATTCGATAGGTGAAGAATCTGTAGGCGATAAATCTCTTGATAAGGACGAATTTTAAGAGTGCTAAAATGTTGGAGAGATTTAATTTTGGTACTTTGTATGATTTGGTAGCAAGAAATTCAAAATTTTATGGATATGTACGTTTTAAAATCATATGGACATGTGCACCCAAAAAAATGTATAGATCCATACAATTTAGTATAAAATTGTATGGATTCGTATGATTTTCTAACTATTGCCTATAAAAGCATGGGCAGAGGGGTGTGTGCCTCAATTTTTTTGTGTATTTTTATAAATTAGATGGAATGGGGTAAGGAAAAGTGAACAAGTGACATAGAGTGTTGTTAGGATTCAAAATACGAGCAACAAGATGGCCCAGAGCGGTTCAAGTGTTGGCATTGGATTGTGTGTGGTGAAGGTATGTTGACTTTTTGCCATGCTTTTGTGCTTTCAAGATAAAATAAACTCTAGTTATATTTTTTAATTTATTTTTTTGAATTTTTGTACAAAATTTTATGATTTTAACACGAGGTAAAAGGGTATCCAAAAAATACCCTTTGCCTAAAAATCGTACAAACAAGTACACCTGTCTATACGAAATCGTATGGATCCATACAATTTTTTTAAGAGAAATGTAGGTGAATGTGGTAAATTTTGACACAAAATTTGATGTATATGTGTACTGAGGAGACTATTTTTGCTATGTTTTACAAGTGAAAGAGTTGAATCCTCGACATCATTTTTTGCCTTTGATGAGAAATTTGTAGGTGTTTTTGGATTATGCAAAGTGGGAGTGGCTACATAAGATAGGTTTATATGGGATGAATCACATTGATGTGGTTTGGTGTGATCATGCCTACTTGGGTGCGATTTATGAGTAGTGGGATACCAACAGGAAGACTTTTTACTTTTCAATAGGGGAGATGATGATCACCCTAGAGGATATATATCGAATTTATCAGCTTCCAATGGATGGATTACCTATGGTGATAGTGCAAGGTAGGGGAGCTAGAGAGAAGGTGTTGCAAAGGACCTATGGGGTTTCTTGGAGTGATGTGAAGGTGGATAGTGGGGGTGCAAATTATGGGGATTATTATCGAGTTGGGCAGTTAACCTGACCTTATACACTATTGATGGTTTGCATAGGTAGTTATGTGATACCTAATTCTTTAGGGGTGATCTTTCCTTGGAACATGATGGAGCTTGTATGTGATGTGGTAGAGTACGAGAGACGCTTCGCATGGGCACCTATGTTGTTGGTCTACACTTATCAAGATTTACATGGTCTACAAATGACTACCAAGACATCTTTGTGTAGTCATTTGCCAATACATCTATGGGTCTCGGAGCATATAGTTATTTCAAGACCATAGGGGCTATCATTTGAGGCCCATCATTTATTGGGGCCATATGTATCATACGCTATGTAGTGGTGACATGATATGGATAAGCACACAAGAAGATATCATGAGGGTCACATGCTTTATTACCAAGGATATTTTTGGAGCCTTATGCCTAATGATATTATTTTGCAACCTTATAAAGGGGCTCCAATTTGATGTGAGGATGGTGTTGAGATAGCCCGAGTTAGGAGGAGCAAATGGGTGGTTTGGCAGTATACCTTTTAGGTGGATTTATTTACATGCAATCATGTACAAAGATAGTTTGGATTACAACAAGGTGTATTTTATATTTATGTGGTAATTTAGTGAGTTCATAGAGATCATGGGGTGGGACCACAAGTAGCAACTTTTGATGTCTTTGGATGATATACTAGTCTTACCCAAGGTTGATGATGTAAGGACAATATGAGAGTATGATGTGTGATGGGTGACACAAATATGGGAGCCTATAGTAGAGGTGATTTATGGGGTTGGTGATATAGGGTTTGAGGTGGCATTGGGGAGGTGAGGGGTGGCCACTAATGATACTATAGGCAAGGCCAAAACATCCATTGATGATGGGGGTGTGGCACCTAGCATTGGAAGTTCAAAAATAGTTATATAGGATGATGAGGATGCTTCTTATGTGGGATCACCCTTGAGATGGTGTGTGTGGCCTCACTATGATAGCGAGGCTAGGCCTTCACAAGTTGGTGAGGTTGAGATAGTAGTAGATGATGAGGGCTAGGATGATACGATTGATACATATATGGAGGAGATATTGGATCACATGTATGAGGCTAAGACTTGACATGATAGGGTCAAGTAGGCATAGGTAGAGAGGGATGACTCGATATTGGAGGTGGAATAGTATAGAGTGTAGATGGTAATATTGATATAAAAATGCAACATGATAGTGGTAGAGAGAGATCTAGCATTGGTAAGTTAGGGAGAGCTAGAGGTTATTGGGGAGCGACTGAGGACACAAGTTGATGAGCTAGAGAAAATAAAGGTAGATGTGGAAGGACTTAGGTGGGAGTACTATGCAACCATTGTAGAGGGATGTCGTAGTGGCCACTAGAGAGGTGGTGGAGAGAGAAGAAAATGTGTTGAGGGTATAGGTGGCTAAGTTGGAGAGCAATCAAGGGACCATCATCATGATGTGATAGTTAGAAGTGGTAAGTATGGTAGGTATAGAGGATGTGGAGCGGTTGAGAGCATAGGTGGTCATGTTACAAGGTGGGCTAGATGACTCTATGGCAAATAAAGTATGACTATGAGATGAGGTGGAGCACCTTAGGGTCGAGGGAGTTAGGTCATCTCTTCAGGCTAAGATTGTGTAGCTACAATAGGTGATGGATGCATATAGTAAATATTTTCTATGAGAGCATGCCTATGTAGTGGCATGCACAACAACGTTGGCTACTCATTGAATACCACTACCATCATGGTCTAATTTGATGTCACATCATAGTATTAGGAGTTTAACATTAATGACTTCATTAGGACCATGATTCAAAGAGTCAAGGGCATATTCAGGAGGAGGATCATCCTCGATGTAGAGATATGAGGGCTTTCAAAGGAGATATGGTGATGTATCAAGGAGACATGATGGGAGCGATAATTTTCCCAGTGGTTCGTAAGTTTGATGTTGTTTTTATCATGGCTAAGGTGCAATAATTTTTTATTATGATGTATGTGGATTATACCAATGTATTATTGTATAGATAATGATGTGTATAAGCTTAGACGATCATCAATTTTGATGATGTATACATTTATGTTGAGCAATATATATATCCATGTTGATGTGATTTGTGTTATGCATCTTTGATTATGGTAATGATTAGATGTATGTGATTTGATATGTATGAGATGTTACTATGAGTGCAATGGATGAAATTGAAAATACTGTGTTTTGAGATTTGTAATGGTGTGTATAATCAAAATTTTTGGATGTGTGTATTTGATTTATACAATCATGTATGGTAAAAGTAATCAATGACATAGTGATAGCCATGTTTGACATATGAGCATATAAGGAGACAATGGCTATGTAATATGTCTGATAATATAAATCTAATTATGATGTGTACGTAAATGCTTATGAAGATGTTTGGACTAACTGACTAGTAGATAATATCTATTTATCTTGATAGCTTTCTAGTCGTATAACTAAACATGATGTATGTTTGTTTATTCTGATAAAGTGTTTCAAATAGTAGAAGGGATTTCTAGATAGTCAACTATCTAAGTTTAATCATCAAACCCATCTATTATTAAGTGATATTTTACTAAAACCTAAACCATCATGATTGAGATTGAGCCTATAAAATATTTGTGTGTATAGAGTGATCAGTTCATTGATCCATATTGAGGGAGGTTGTACTAACCAATTGTAAACTTAGTTGGTTAAGTTAGCTCATCCATAAGCATGCATTAGTTTATACAAAATAAGATTTTAGGCATCTATAGCCCAAATGGATATTATTCCCATAATCTTATGAATATAAGGAGCTCAAGGATTCAAGCTTCTCTCTCTCTCTCTCTCTCAACTTGTCCTTTTTTCAAACCTTAAGGTTTTTGAATCACACAAATAATAGGATGAGCAAGGGAAACCTTTCACTTGGTGGTCAATGTATGCAAGGAGTTGTCTTCCCTAGACTCAAAATTTTGTTTAATTTGCACATGTGTTTGATCCATGAAATAACTCTAGTCAATCAACGGAATTTTAAAATTGCTTTAAATCCAATGATAAAATTTTATTTAATTTGCACGTGTTTGATCCATGAAAGAACTCTAGTCAATCAAGGGAATTTTAAAATTGCATTAAATCCAATGATGTTTGATAAAGTTTGATGAGGTCAACTAAAATGGCTGATTAACATAAAAGAATTTCATTACTGAGAAACCTATGCATAAGATTTAACATGACATCATGACCGTTGTTCTAACTAGTGATGATGTATGCAGTGAAATATGCCTATGTCGAAGTGGATGAACATAATGATGGGAGAAGGCAGATATTAGTGAAATGCATGACAATGTGATGCCTATTTATAGTAACTTATGTGATGAAACATCATTGATTAAGTGAACCAAGTGTGATTGGTTAATGCATATTTACATATCCAAAAAGAGAGACAATAATACCATAGAAGTCTCATGAAATGATATATGCATGGATGCGATGAATGATGAATTGCAAATGTTTAGTGATATCAACATGAGTGATTGATGAGAAGAAAATGAAGTGAGAAGAAAAGAACCTATCCAAGGTATGTAGTTGCTCTAAGGATGACCATACAATAGGGATAGAGAAACAAGATAATGTGAAGAAAGAAGATAAGGAGAGAAACTATCTCAGGTATGTAGTCGCTCAAAGAGTGACCATACAAGGATAGGAGAAGAAAGAAATAGATGTGAGAAAAAAGGAGATGGGAAACTTGGACCAGGTATGTATTTGCTCTAAGTGTGACTATACAACAAGGATAGGAGGAAGAATAATGGGTAAGAATAGAAAGTAGAAGAGTGAATGGGTATATTTCATTTTCAACCAACTAATCTGCAACATCGATCAGTATTTTGATTCATAACACTGGTATTGTGTGTTGGTGATAACTCTTTGATTTCTTTTCGAGAAGACATTGGAGAATAGTTGGATGAACACAAAGGATGATGAAGTCAATATTCCTGATGAGATATTGAATGTGAGTAGATTATACATGTCTAGTGTGCAATTTGTCACTTTTTTTTTGTTGTTTCTTTTTTTTGGTATAGAATGTACAAGAATTTGTAAGCCTCGATTGATGAATTTAGGCATAGAATACATAGATATGAATGATTTTGAGGGGCTCAGGTTTCATTGTTCCCTTAATTTTGGCAAGTCGTTAAGCACCTGAATCATATTTGTGAGTGATGATATATGGATCCAACCATTTGAGAGAAAATTTATCTAATAAATGTTATGGTTTGATTGGATTTTTTTGGTTCTCTGAGTACAAGATCCCCTACTTTGAATTCACGTTCATGTATTTTGTTGTTATATGTATGGTGAACATGTTCTAGATAGACGTGCAAGTTTTCAATGATATATATATATGACATCATATAGCAATGTGATTTGGTCTAAATGAGCTTGACAAGTTGTGTCATAATTGATGAATTATTGTAATGAGATTCTTAGAGATGGGATCTCTAACTTTAGGGGCATGATGGCTTCAACGTAATATACCAATGAGAAAGGAGTTACCCTAGTTGGTGTTCTAATACTAGTTTGATATGTCTATAATGCTAAAGAGATTTGATTATGTCAATCATGATGAGAATCAACTATTTTGTAAAAGATGACACAAATAAATTTGTTCGTCACTTCTGCTTGACCATTTCCTTTGGGATAATAAGGAGTTGAGAAGTTATGTTTGATGTGTATTTCATACAATGCACAAACATCCTTTTTTTAATAGTGTATCATTATATAAAATTATTTGAGAGGTAATTCTAAAAATGACATATGAGGTGTTGCTAAATGAACTTGACAATTTTGGGTCCTATTGTTTAGATGAGCGAAACAACCTCTACCCATTTGTAAAAGTATTATGTAGTTTTTATTATGAACTTATGTTTACCTAAGGATTTTGGGGTGTTTGTATATGAGTTTAAATCCCCATTGCAAGAATGACCACATTGATTGGATAGGCTACAATTCTTGTGACGGTAAGTATGTTAAGTTAGTGTGTTGTTGGTATTTGATGCATTTCTTGACATAGGTGCAATAATCACATTTCATTGTGGGCCAATAGTAACCCATGTGTATGATGTGATTAGTGATGGTCATTGATGTAGAACTCAAAATTGAATCTGATTTTCTTATTGATGCAATGCAATAAATAGGAAGTACAATATAATATTACGTGGTTAAGTGGTTGTAAAAAGTTTTCAAACATGGCCAACCACTTAACTAACAAATAACCATCTACTAAAAAAGGATGACAACTAACTGCTAGAATACAAAAAATATCCTAACAGATAACTAAACATCCAACAACATAACAACCTATTTCTAGCATACTATACCTCACATGAATACAAAGTGTAAGAAATAATAAATTAATAAAATAATAAATAATAAATTAGGCTTAAATGGATAAGCCTAATTATCCTCAACACTACTCCCAACCATAGAAGCATTGGACCCCAATGCTCTCAAAAAATATGGAAATTCATGGGCCATCTCATGGTGAGGAATCCAACGAGCCATGTGTGGAAAGTGATCATAGTGGGCAACAAGGTAAGAAGTGGAAGAACCCTGTCTAGTGTGATGAGTCTTCATCTCAAAAACTCTATCTAAAATGAGTGGAAGTTGATGATCAGGTGTCACTGTTGTTGTAGGTTTGATGATAAGTTCAAGTACCAAAGTAGGATCTTGAAATGGTGTCTCTAGAAAGTGGTGCTTATCCAAAGGAAGCCAAACTTTGTATCCAAACTACGATAAGTGAGGATTATAATGCTTGTGCACCATGCTTTGCTACTCCTGTGAAGTCTCCTATAATTCCTGTGTTATCTTGCCCTAAATAATATGTTAGTTTTGGATGAAGAGACCTTATATTGTTCCTCCATGTGTGGAATGGTGGGAGTGGGTAAACCCAAAGGTAACTTCTATGGAGCAAGTGGTTGTATATCCAAAGGTGTACCTGAAATGATGTCAATAGAATGAATGGAATCTTTCTCATGAGTGAGAGTGATGGGTTCCTTAACCACTTGTTCTTATGATTGTTTGTTTGGTGGGAGTGAAGCTTCTTCTTTATCATGTTCTATTGATGGCACTTGTTCTTCATTATATGTGGAACTTATGCAAGTAGGAGCCAAAATGAGTGCTTGACTTAGTGGCTTCCATATTTACCTATAAATTAGCATCAAATTTGATGTGGGTGTAGTGTTTTGTATCAAGTAGGTTTTATCATGTAACTCCAATGTGTATGTGTTATTTTTAGCATGATAGACAACATTCCTATAAAATTTATAGGGTTTACCTAGCAATAGTCCACAACAATCCATATATGTGACATCACATCTTACTTTATCCACAAACTTATCACCAAAAGCAAAATTCAAGGTGCAAGTGTGTGTGATGTTAGATGTGAATTCTATATCCTTCCACCCAAGTGCATATGGTTGGTGATGTGGTTTTATGGGAAGCTTCAACTTATCCACAACGAACTTTGCAATGAGGTTCTTTTATGATCCGTTATCTATGATACAATCCACATAAAAATCATGTGTAAGGTGGGCTCTAGTGACAAAAAAATTGTCATGACCCCCTTGAGCAAACACATTTGACATGAGGGGTGCTTTTTTATTTTACCCTTTAAAGCATGATACTATTCTTCTGTCCCTGTAGCCACAATGGGACCATCATGTGGTTTCTAACTTGTAGGTTGTACAATTAGAGACTTCTTATTCTTAAATTTTTCAAAAGTAAAGCATTTGGATTTTACATGACCATACTTTTTAAAAAAATCATAATACATTGAAGAAGAAGGATCTTTAGAATGAGAAGGAGAAGAATGTGCTTTAGAAGAAGTGGGAGGAGAAGAAGAATGAGGGAAATAATGAGAAGTATTTTTCACCTTTTGTTGATGTTGATTCCTACCTCTAGAAGAGCTTTCCTGTGATGAACGATATTTGTGATATGCACCAACTTTCTCCTCTACAAGAATGACATGGTTGAATGCCACATCTAAGGTGAGGAAAACATTAAACTTAATTTCCCTAAAAATTTGATCTTGCAAACCACGAGTGAACTTATTAATTAAATTATCTTCTGTATATTTGACACCAATAAGCACTCTTAACCTATTGAATTGAAAAATGTAGTCAGAAACAAACATACTATAGGTTTACCTCAATCTATACCACCTGATCATGAGGTCACTTTGGTAATTCGATGGAAAAATGTGTTTTTCAAATTTTGGATCAATTATTTCCAAGTCATGGTGGCATTATGGCTTTTTCTTTCTACAATTATATTTTTTTCTAAGCCTGTGAGTTTGACTATAGCAAATGCAACTTGTTCATCTTCAATAATTTCAACATAATTGAACCAAGTATGCATATCTAAATTCTATGTAGATAAGACATAAGGATCCCTAGATTCATCATACAATTTAACCTCACATTTATCTTTGTTGGTATGATTGTGATGAATTTTGATATCACCCAACATCAATTGCACAACAATATCTTTGACCTTATCTGCCAAAATGTCTACTACAACAATAATATTTTCCATGTTTGTTTTGAGGTCTTGAGCCATGTTTTTCCGTGTATATGCCAGACTAGGAGGATTACAAAATGGTTTTGCAAGACTATCTAGGCTTTAGGAATAATTGGTAGTTTTCTGATACAAAAATGTGCCTAGATTACAACAATTTTACCTTCCAAATTTTGATAAAATGGGCTATTTAAGTGCTCTTTACAAAATTAAATCAAATTTTACAATTACAAATTAGCACTAATTTTGAGAAAAATAAGCCCTTACAATGCAAAATTTGTCTTAGGAGGTAAAATAATGCTAATTTAATGGCCAGATTGCAAAAAATTGGAAAAATTAGACCAAAAAATTGCAAAAATTGAAATTTTATACCTTGTTGCTGTGTTTTGATGCCAAAACTACAATTTTTATATTCAAAATTTTGAAATTTCTCCCTCCAACGGTAAAAATTTTGAAATTTTGTGGGAACTCTGGTTTTGGTGGGAAAATTCTCAATTTTTTGCAGTAAAATTTATTTGTAACGATCAAAGTAAGAGTACCGTCACCCAGAGTGAATCAAAAAATTACCTAGGATAAGAAAAATTGCTAATTCCCACATCAGTAATTCCACTAAAATGACCCCCACAAGTACCATCATGAGCAGTAAATATTATGTGATGGATTTCTTGTGGCTGTAGGTATCGAAGGAGGATGCCATCATAGCTTTGTTTATAAATAATATCCTCTAGCAAGGTATATCTAATGGTCTTTTGCCTAAATATTTTTCTAGTGGCCTGGGATAGGTCAGGGGGGAGCACAATTAGTTTAATATAATCTTTGATTTGGGACATACAAATATTAGTCGGCTCTACTTGCACAAAGTTTAAATTTGTGTTGTCTCTCGATGTTTTTGATGAAATGCAATATTTGTGAAGAGTTTGTACAAATATGTGGGTAGTATCAACATATGGATTCTGAGGAATGAAGGAGCCAAGTGAGGTCATAGTATCAGAAAATCAGTTGGTTGACCTAGGTAAGGCTTCGATGTCATACCAATCTAACTGCAATAGCAACTCTTTTATGACTTGTAAGTATTATTTGAGTACTATGCAGTAACAATTGTATTTGCCATTGATCTTATTAACCACTAGAAGGGAATCACCAATGATATGGAGATGTTTGATGCGCATTGCAATGGTTATCTTTAGAACTAGGATGAGGGCTTCATACTCAGTGTTATTATTTATGTAAGGAAAATTAAGTTTAAAGGAGAATGGGATTGGAACCCCATGCAGTGTGAAGAATACACATCTGGCACATTCCCCTTGTTCACATTTCAAACCATAGAAGAAAAGTGTCAAGTCCACTTTATCTTCTAAATCAACATACTTTTCTTGTTCTATAACATGAAATATAAAATCATCAGGAAACTCAATGATAAGATTTTTATTTTTTGTAAGTGAAGCCTTTGCAAGTTGATCTATGCTAACTTACCCTTTTATCGATATTTGATGTATGAATTCAATATAAAATTATAACAATAGCATTAACCATTTAACAATTCTTACATTTTGATATGATCGGCCTATCATGTATTGTAATGTATTATCGCTAGCAATCATATAAGTGGTGTGATTAATCAAATAATGTTAGAGTTTCTTAGTAGAAAAGACCAAGGCTAAGCATACTTTTTTGATATACTCATATTGGGTTTCATAACTAACCAATGTTTGACTAATGTAGTAGACTGCTTGTTCTTGTTAATCCTCATTCTTTTGAACCAAAAGAGTACTTAAGGCAAAATTGGTAGTGGATATTTACAAATGAAATGGAATTTTTGGTTGTAGTGGAATCAACACAGGTGAGGATGTGAGATATTTTTGTGTCCTTGAAGGAATCCTAACATACTTGATTCCATTAAAAAGGCACCTACTTTTGCAATAAGTGATTAAAAGGTCTACACTTGTATGATAAGTGTATAATAAAGCGATGAATTACTTGGAGTTTGCCTTGCAAGATATGCAATTGCTTTAAATTTTTTGGGGGTGGTATTTTTGTGATAGATTTGACCTTATTAAAGTCTACTTTGATGCCCCATTTAGATACAATGAATCCTATAATATTTTTGGAAAGTACTCTGAAAACACATTTCTTTGTATTTAGCCTAACATTATGATCTAATAGATGATCGAATATTTTGCATAAGATGTCAATGTGTTGGTTTCATTTTTAGATTTTGCCAAGAGATCGTCCACATAGTCTTCTACAATTGTATGTATGTAATCGTGGAATATGTAGGTCATGGCGTGTTGATATGTAGCATCTATATTTTTTAGGCCAAATGGCATGGCCTTGTAGCAAAATTTTCCCTAGGGAGGGATGAAGGATATCTTGTGTTTACCATCGGAATTAATCAAATTTTGATTATAACTTGAGAATCCATCCATTAGAGATAACATTTCATGACTTGCATAGGAGTCAACTAATGTGTCAATGTTTGGGAGAGAAAAGTTATCTTTAGTACATGCTATGTTGAGATATTGAAAGTTAGTGCATATGTGTATCCCTCCTTTTGGCTTTCATACAAGAATAATATTTGCTACCCATTCAGGATAGTCAATTGGTTGAATAAAACCAACATCTATGAGCTTTTGTAATTTGTCTTTTATCATTAAATAAATGGTGGGATGCATTTTGCATAATCTCTATTTGACAAGATTAGCATCCTTATCCAATGTTATGTTATGGACCACCATATTTGGATCAAGTCTTGGCATATCAATGTATGACCAAGCGATGTACTTCTTGAGGATTTTACTAAATTTTTCATTCTCTTAAAGGGATAAGCTTGTCCCAATTTGGAGGATGTAGATATTTTAAGGATCCTCATTGATATTAATGTCAATGGTATCCTTGACTAGCATGTGGGATCCATCCTTCAGTTGGGTAGGTATGGGAATAAAGTGCAATTCATCTATAGCATTTTCCACATGAGTTTCGTTGTTGTTATCAAATTCCACTTGGTGTATAATAGAGGATTAATGGGATGGAGGGATGTACATTTTGGCATGGCATAGGACTTGTGGGATAGGGAGAAAATGGGGGGGATGAATTGGGTGGAAGGTGGTTGAAATCAATTTAATCAAGGTTGATTGTGAGGATGCGGTCAATATGTGTTGCATATTAAATGGGAGCAAATAAATTGATTGAGATCATGTTGACCATATGGTGTGTTGATGATGTGCGCAACTTGGTATTGGTCGGTTCAACAAGCCGAATTGGGTTTTGTGGTGGTGGTAATATTTGGTGTGCAATTTAGGGAGGATAAGCAGGTGGATGAATTTTTTATGGTGGGTATCGATGTAGGAGAAGGAATGGAATAACTTGCATTGGAATGGGGAAGATGCAAAGGAATACGATATCTCCGTTGGGCTGATCCATGATGGAAACAATGGATGAAGACATCTCAAAGCTATTGGAATTGATGGAGAGGTTATCAAATTGTAGTTCTAACTCATATTCAGAGATGTTAGGATATTCCAAGTAAATCATGGCTACCTAAAAGAAGGAATAAGTAACATCAATCATTGATTTAGGGGATCAACTTCTAGTAGGAGAGTCACATTCTGAATCAATAAGGTCATCTTGCTCATCATTTATGAATGTGATGTCAATGCATTGAAAGTCATGTGTCAATAAATTCTTAGCTTGACTACGGTATCCTAAACTTGATTTATCCCTAGGTTATATAAAATGAGTGGTGAGGGAGCATCATCCCTACTCGTGGTGACCTATACAGGTAGACAGGTAGTCAAGGATTACAAAGAATTAGGGCTCAGGATTATTATATTTTGTTTCTTTTAAGTAGGTATCACAACTTCTATACACAGTTTTTTTTATTTGTGAGGACCCCCACTAGAATGACAACATCAATGGTCAAAGGTGCATTTCGTGGTCGATCAAAAGTTTACATAATTTTAATGCTAGGTGGTATTTCATGGTTGGCCAAAATTGCATGTTGTTTGAATACCAGTTATTTCTAATTGATCTAACAATACAAAAATTAAATACTCAAATATTATATATGCAAGCCAATCTCGACAAGCCACTTGGAAAATTCTAAATTTTCCAATTTAGCTCCTCTACCTTACTAGATCATTGAAAGTTATCCTTTAATTGGTTGAATAGGATTATATAGGTAAAATTTTACTTAATTGGCATAAATTAGTACCACATTAACCAAGTTTATCTTTCTCATTATTTTGTGCTAGAGGGATTTGATCCCTAGTCTTTGCTAATAAAAAATGACATGTTATCAAATATGGTAAGGTATCGCTTGAGACTCATATGTGACTTTACTTATAGAAACATTAATATTATAGCTTCTAAGCCAAAATAGAATGTAAAAAGGATTAGCAAAGTAATTCAAACATAAATCCTTCTATCCATAAAATTCATCCATTTTGGTATTGCCAACTAGTCAAGTCCCCTTGTCATGATTCTAATGCCACACCCTTAGACTATAACTTTTTGGATCATAATAATATAGATTAAAAAGGTAGTTATGAGATACAATCACTATCATATTAGTATATAATGCCCTATTACCAATTCATTTATCTATTTTTCCAACATATAATACTATGATTAAAAAAGACAACACAAATGTCTTTCATTGTTTTAAACCTTAATATTAATAGCCAATAAAATATATAGATTTGAACCTACATCATGTAGGAGAAAGTACCCAATACTACCCCATTCTAATCAATTTTTTTTCCTTAAGTAGATGTTCTTGGATGGGCATTGTCTCCTTAAAGAAGGATGTTCTAACTAGTAGCATAATGTTGTAGAAAGTAGACATGGGAAGATGGCAAAATTTATATTCAAATAATTCATGCCCTTCTTCCTTTCTATATTGATGTTATAACATCCCTCTAAAAAAAACTTTAAAATAATTGAATTAAATTTTGTGAGCACACCTTGGTGATGATGAAACAAATGGTGGAGAAGGCATGAGTTTTCTTGTAGATCTAAATGAAAAAATGGAAATCCATGAAGTAAGAATTTCTCTTTGTTTCTTATGCTAAAGATGATTATGAAGTTTAGAATAATAGTTTATCCTTGCTTTTAAAAGGATTATAGAATCTAAATAAAATCTCTACATGACCAAGCAATGATAATCCTTACCCTCTCTAATACCATGTTGTAATTCAAAATATTTTTCTAAAAATGTATATAAGCAATCCATCCACTCAAATCTTAAATAGAAAGTATAAAAGAATGAAAGAAATGAAAAGATACATAAAAATTGGTGTATGCCCATAGGCAATATAAATAATAACTATATTATCTATGTATTAGAATCATTACACACCAATGATTGAATTATGGAGTGGTGGGGGTATTTATACCAATACCAAAAAAACCTAATTATAAAAATAAAATTAATCTGATCCAACACAATAATAGGGGTTTAAGGTAGGTGGACCGGTAGTTTCTTGTATGGCCAAGAACTTACCAAGAAGAAACCTAGGTTCAAACCTTGGGGGTGCCAATTTGCAAAGGTATTAGTCTACTCTAAATTCTCTAAGTGTGTGTCAGACCGATGATGTCAATACAAATCCCAAGTGACCAGTGGTCTCCCCCTCACGTCGATTCAACGACAACAATTAGAATAGGCTTGTTGGGAGAAGTACATGTGGTTTGAACCCTACGCTTATCAATTACTAAAAATAGTGTGGTTGTAACCAAATCCCCTATATATCAAAAATAAATAAATAAATAATAGGGTTTTAAGGTTAATTACAATTTTATAAGATGGGTTTTAACCATAGAAAGGTTAACTACAACCCATAAGTCTTGATTAATAAAAAAATTAAAATTAATTAAATACATTATACAATAAATTCCCTTAGAATTATATGAGATTACATCATACAATGTCAACCTTGGTCATGAACCAAATTACACATTCAATACTTTAACCATGTTACACATTAGTAGAAGATAAAACACAAAAGGGTATATTATATGAATGTAATTTTCATTTAGTATACACTTCATAACTTAAGAAAGGTGAATAATCATATATTTATATGGATGACCTTCTAACAAATGTAACGTGAACCACCACATTTCCATGTGGATGATCTTCCATGTTCAATACAATGGATTTCCAACACACCAAGAGCATTGTATAAAGAAAGATGCATCTGTGACTATAAAAATATGAGTAATGGATGCAATTTTATAGCCTCACATATCTTCTTAAATATTTCTTACATTGGACTCTATTTTCTAAGCAATAAAGTTATTCTTTTATTTGTTAGCAAATATGAAGGATTATCTCATAGGATTCACTTCCTAGAATTATAAATCACTAAGAATAATAACATCAATATTCATTCAACTCCTAGAATTATAAATCACTAAGAATAATAACATCAATATTCATTCAACATCAAAATATCAAAGCATATATCAATTACACATGAATCAAACTAAAATATTTATTGATAATAAAAACTCAAGTTATGCATAAATCAAATCTGATTCAAGTTATAAATCATATTGCTTTGTCTCAATATAAAGATGCATGAGACTTTTCACATTACACAACTCTTGGATTTTGATATCCTCAAACTCATGGGAGAACTTGACTCTTCATTTTTTTTTACATAATAAGTCCCACATATTACATAAATACAAAGTATCTCATGATTGCATATAACTCCCTACTTCTAAACTAGACACATCACTCAAAGACTCTTCACTTCCTAACTAGACACCTCACACACTTAATTACATGACACATGCACACTCCTACAAACTTAACACATACTTTATAAAATCAACTCACACCCTAGTATAAAGATTTATAATGGATCAAATAATGTAATACCTCCAACATCCCCTCATATTACATTATTTGGTGTGAATACTTCTTGTATTTATTCTCTAATTCTAGTCTTTGTTCTTCAGCTCGCTTTTGTATTGGAGTTGTTCCATTAATCTCTTTTCTACAATGCTTGTTAAATATTTTATTTTTGTAAAACTATTTTAACATATCCATGATTATATTCTATTTTAATCTACTAAGACATCCATAATGTAGTTTCATTTTATTTTTTTGATGTATCTTTTTTTTTTGGTAAGCTGGTTTTTATATTTATAAGTGGGTTTTTTAAGAGGATCCCAAAACCTTATAACAATATAGGTCGTGGCCTTTAACACCAGAGTGAGCCTCCTGGGCTGTTACAACAAAAAATTTCATAATACTTACCAAAATATCAAAGAAGGCCTCGTGGGCTATAGGGGAGTCCATCCCATAGATGGAATGGTACGAGCTATAACAAAAAAATAATAGAAAAAGCCATTTCAGGCCTAACACGGACATACTAAACTCAAAAATGATACACTTCCAAGGTTCCTCCGTCATGCTTCAGGTTCCTCCTGGTCCTCCTGGGCCTGCCGCCCCTTGTAGCATTTCAGGATCCTTACCATCGCATTTGTGGCCGCCAAGATGTTAGTTGTCATATCCAGAAGAAGCTGAGATGACAAACCTTCCGCTTCACTCTCCGTATCCGAACTGATCTGCTGCGACGGGTTCTCTTTCTCGATCTTGACCTTCTTCAAGCATTGAGAGGCCCGGGTAGGAGTAGGAATATCCCCAGTCACCCCACGCTTGGTTGGTCGGCTGCGAGAGGGCCCTTTGAAAGGAGACTGCTTATCATCTCCTGGAGAAGAGTTTCGGGATGGGCTGGAAACCCGCTCCTCATGCCCAACTGAAGGGTTAGCCGGGGCCTGGCCTGCCAGAGGCTGCACCACCTAGGGGGGAGGACGGTTTGCAGAGACATGACGGTAAATCACAGCCATCAAACCCTGGTGAATGGGCATGCAAGACGACTTCCTACTCTTTTCTACAGCCAAACCCAGGGAATACGCCAGGTAATCAGGGATACAAACTTGCTTGGCATCTCTGAGGTGGTTTACAAAGCTGATATGGAAACTTCGGAGAGGTTTGTCGGGATCATCACAAGTTATATACTACAATACAAGAATCATGGCGAGGTTCCAAGGCTCCGAAAGATTCGACCGAAATAGGGCAGACTTATCCCAACCCAAATTTTGCCCTTTGTCTGGGAATTGGTCCAATTCCTCAGCCTAGTTATGGCTGTCACATGCTGAATGATGCGACCAGTGGCCGCCAGACCCGTGACCTCACAGAGTAGTTCGACAGAGATTCGAAAGTGTAATCCCTGGACAATGACTTCACCTTTATTCCAGGTATCAATAAAGGCTCGGGTAATATCTTCCTCGGGTCCTTGGAATTTCTCAAGAAAAGGAACCAGACCCTTGGCTTTCATAAAGGTCAATGCTTCGTTACACAAGGAGAGCTCGGTTGGTTCAATGAAGGGAGTGGCCATGGTAACAGAAAGGTTAGGCAGAGCCCCCGATGAAAGGAAAGGATGATGCACCAGAGACAAAGGATTGAGAACATAGACACCAACAGTGAAAAAAGACCCGATGACAAGGGCAATTAAAAGGACCCAAGCCTTGGACGCTCGATGAGGATACACGTGATGGCATGCAGAGCAGCCCATAATTGTCCAAGGTGGTAATAAAAATGGAAATATGGTAGAGGAAAAGGTTGAGATGGCACTCTTCTCACGTCGTTGCCATGTGTGCCCACAATCACTATGCCCGTTGATGATCTCACGCATGGGCTTGTTGAAAAAGGGGAACCGGAGCCACCTCCCAATGGGCCCAGAGACCTGACCAATGAGAAGCCTCCCTTGGGCAAAAAAAATTTGCTCGAGAATGCACAAATATTTGACAATCGAGCTGATGACAATCCCTTTCATGCCACATTTGGGGATATCATTTCTAAAAGGGTCGGGCCGTCCACCGATGAACCTTGGGACACGTCTGTCATTATCGCCCTTACCTGACTCAGGCTCATAAAGGCATCCAGCTATAGATAAGACAGGTGGCATGGGGTGAGCTTTGCCACCTTCGATCGCCATCAATTTCCTCCTAGGTGGCTTCATGAACACAATCTTGGCTGGCGGCCCTCTCCACGTCCGTCGAGAAATTTTGATGCCAAACGACGAGACAGGTGGACAGAAGCCCTTTGTTCGCCATGTGGTCAGCAAGACCGTTACCCTCCCTGAAAGTGTGTCGGACATGAAAGAGGTTGCATCGGAGGAGGAGGTTCCTAGCCTCAGAGATGACGTTGGCCACCTTCCAGGATGGAATTTTGGAGTTAAGCATGTAATTTATAATATTCATCGAGTCCCCTTCAATCACCAGAGGACGAGGATCCTCCGAGATGAGCTCAAGACCCCGTAGGATCCCCCTAGCTTTCGCAACATGATTGGTCTGGGTCCCCAAGGCTTCGCAATAGGCAAGGATTAGTCTCCCACTATGATCTCTTACAACACCGCCTGCTCCCGCTGGTCCTGGATTGCCTCTGGCGGCTCCATCAAAATTTAGCTTTAACCACCCTCTAGGAGGCCTGACCCATCTAACCTCCTTCCTGGATGAAACTGGATCCTCCTGGGGATCAGGATCCCCATCAAGCTTGAAAGTCCTGAAGATATCTGCCTCAAGACCACATTTAGGAGTCGGACTAGGGATAAGCTTGGAGTTTTTGATAGCAAAGGCCATGGCTCTATGGGCAATGGAGGGAGGATCCCTAGGAGGACTTCCAAACACCCGACCATTTCGCTCCAACCAAATCTGCCATATGAAATGGTGAAAACAAGCAATCCATAGGAAATGAAGCTTCAGGTTCCGGAAGGGATTGGTCCATTGGAAAAAGGCCTCCTTAATAGACTTGGGAGGAATCCATTGAATCTGGAAGGTGGAAAGAATGATGCCAATGACAGAACTGGTGAAGGAGCAATGCAGGAAAAGGTGGTCAGAAGACTCACAGGCTGACTTACACATGTAACACCTATTTGGGATGGTGAAGCCCCTTTTATGGAGGTTATCAATAGTGAGGGCTTTGTTTTGGAAAGTGATCCAAGAGAAAAAATTTACCTTGGGGATCAAATGTTTTCTCCAGACCAGCTTGCAGGGGAAATCTGCCTTAGGACCAGTACGTAGGAAGTCGTAAGCAGACTTGACCGAGAAAGCTCCGCTATCCGTTCCTCTCCAAATCATACGGTCAGGTCCTCCATTGGAAGGGATGATAGTCACTTGGAGGAGAGAGGAGAGAGTTGTGACATCCTCAATATGCCCACCCACATCGATGTTCCTCCACTACGGGGATCCGTTCCTCCAAACAATGTAGTCAACCACCTTCTGCTCATAGTTGGGATCCATCTGGGCTCTAAGACGACCCAGATCTGCCTGCTGGATGAGAGGGTCCTCCGAGATCCATCTGTCCTTCCAAAAATTTATACTCTGACCATCTCCAATGATCCACCTACCACCATCCATAATCAGCTATCGCATTTGGATCATGGCCTTCCAGAAAGTCGACCCTCCCATGGGAATACCATCATCGAGGAGAGAAAGGTTGGTCAAGTATTTCTTGTTGACAATTTTGATCCAATCCATCGTGTCATTAGTCATGATCCTCCAAGCATGCTTGGAAACCAGCATGAGGTTCATCATCCCCATCCTTCTTAGGCCAAGACCACCTTGTTCTTTGCTTTTGCACACCGTTTCCCAGGCCACCAGGGGGATTCTGGACTTGTCATCATTTCCTGACCATAGAAACATCCTCTGAATCTGCTCAATATTACGGTGGACCGAGGCTGGTAGCCTAAAAATAGACATGAAATAGGTCGGGATTCCTTGGAGGTAAGCCTTGGTGAGGGTAACCTTACCAGCTTGGGACAAAAACTTGCCTTTCTAGGTGGATAATTTTTTATGGATGCGTTCCATCACCATGTTCCACATACCCTCCTTGGTCCTACCACAAAATAGGGGGAGGCCGAGATAGGTTGTAGGAAGAGAATCGATAGAGCAACCCAGGATCCTGGCTATCCGAACCTGGCGCCTCATCGGGGTGTTGATGAAGAAAAGCTTACTTTTAATGTAGTTCACCTTCTGACCGACCGCTCGTTCGTAGAGGGAGAGGATCCTCTTGATGTATCTAGCTTGAGCTACTGAAGCACTGGTGGACAGGAGAGTATCATCCATGAACTGTTGGTGGGTAATCGCTTCAATCCCCGAAGCAGGGAGGATGCCAGTTACCTTTCACCGTCGAAGCACCTCCTTGAGAGCTCTCCCTAGGGCCTCTGCCAGAATGATGAAAAGAGTAGGGGACAAGGGGTCTCCTTGATGAAGGCCCCTGTCACTTTGGAAATATTCGACTGGGGATCCATTAACCAGGATGGAGAAACAGGGGGTGGAGATGCAGCTATGGATGAGGTCAACCCAGAGAGGGTGAAAACCAAACTTCAGGAGAATCGCACAGAGGAACTCTCTATCCACTCTATCAAAGGCTTTATTCATATCGAGCTTGAGGAACAAGGCAACCTTTTTAGCCATGGAGGCCGAGTGAAGGGTCTCATGAATCGTAATAACCCCATCCAGGATGTTCCTGCCTTTCACCGAACTGCCTTGGCATGGATCAATGAGAAGAGGGAGGATGGGCTTAAACCTATTAGCCATGGCCTTGGTCAGAAATTTGTAGAAAACATTACAGAGGCTTATGGGTCTGTAGTCAGAAAAGGTTCTACAAATGGAGGATTTCGAAATGAGAGCCAGAAAGGTGGAATTGAAACTACGATGGACAACTCTAGCCGATTGAATCTCTCTGATGGCTTTACACACGTCCTCCCCTACTACATCCCACATGGTTTGGTAAAAATGAGGTGGAAACCCATCCGACCCCGGGGCTTTGTCAGGTTGCATGGAGAAGAGGGCTTCCTTAATCTCCTCAGAGGAGAAAGGTTCCATGAGTTTGGTATTAGCCTCTTGAGAGACACTGCTTGGAATGTTGGCCAGGAGCTCAGCTTGGGCAAGCCGATCACTCTCGGGAGGGTTTCCCAGTAAATCTTGGAAGAAAGTCACCGCCTCGACCCTTATCTCTACAATGTCCTTTGTGGTGGATCCATTACTGCAGTCAACCTCTCTGATTTTGTTGGATCCTCTATGCCGCATGGTGGAGGCATGGAAGAATCTAGTGTTAGAGTCACCTTCCTTGATCCAAAGATCCCTGGACTTCTACCTCCAGAAGGTTTCTTCCCTTGCAATGATGTTATGATACTCTGCCAGGATGTTCCTCTCTTCTTCTCTGGTGGCCGCACAGTGATCTCCAGCTTCGATTCTTTTTTCTATCTCTTGAAGACGTTTCGAGATGGATTTTTTGCATTCAAAGATGTTCCCGAAGACTTCTTTGTTCCAGAATTTCAATTTTTCTTTTACTATCTTGAGCTTTTGGGCAAGCTGCAGTGACGTTGATCCCCCACCCTTCTTGTTGCCACCAGGAAGTGACTTGACCTTTGAAATCCTTGTGGAGGATCCACATGGATTCGAACCTGAAGGGGGTTTTGAAAGAGGGAGCCTTATCTGATTCGAGGATGATGGGGTTGTGATCCGATCCAATCCTGGGCAAGGCACACAACGTTGCATCTCCAAAAAAGGGAATAGCTTCTTGAGAAATGAATAATCTATCTAGCTTCACCTGAATGAGCCCGTTGCCAATCCTCCTGTTGCTCCAAGTGAAAGAGGACCCTTTGAGCTTGATGTCCATGAGCTCGTTGGTGTTAACAAAGTTCCTGAAATCGTCCATGCTTCTATTGCACATATCTAGTCCTCCTTTATTTTCAGACGGGTGCAGAGGATAGTTGAAATCCCCACCAATAATCCATGGAATGGTGCTGAAATTGCCCCTCATTTGAGTTATAGTTTCCCACATCTCAGCTCGCTCTACAGGAGAGTTTGGAGCATAGATGTTGGAGAGGATCCATGAGTGATTGTAGTCTTGGAGTGGAATAAAATGTTAAGGATTCTGTTTGAGGAAGACAATAATCTTCCTTCAACCAGGGTAGGATCCCAAAGGCACATGAGCCCACCTGATGTACCTTGAGCAGGACTGAAGAGAGCCTCCCCTTTGGCCCAAATGGCCTTAGCTGCCTTCTTGGAGGAGAACTCGTCACTTTTGGTTTCTTGAATGACAAAAATGGAGGGATTTGTCCTTTTCTTGAGGTCAGCAACCACCCTCTATTTGGCTGCTCCATTAAGTCCTCTCACATTCCATGAGAGGACTTTCATCTCAAAGGTTTAGGGTTTTTCTTGCCTCCCTTCGCTATCTGGAAGGGGGGTTTGGATCCTTGTTTGTCATCCTTCTGAGTGTCGGACTCATCAAAAAATAGTGTTAGCTGAGTTCCATTGGTGATATTCTCCATCGCTTCCTTGTTTCTCTGATCATTACCAGAGAGTCTTCCTCTTTTTCGTTCACTGCCATAGTCGATAGCTTGCTTTTTGCTCCTGGTGTTCCTAGGGCTTAGTCGCCCAGATAGAGAAGGACCTCCTTTTTAGAACACTGGAGATAAGGATGGCTCACCCCTCTCCACGCGGGGTGGGGATTTCCTATTGCCTGCAAGATATTCCTCCAAGACGGAGTTCGAGGCACCAAAATCAGGGAAGGTGTGAACCTGAGTAACAGGATCCTCTACACGAGAACCGGTTTGAGGTGAGGGTTTTGAGGGAACCTCTTGCTGCTTCTGGATCGGTGAAAGAACTCCTTCTTCTTCATAATCCTGCTCAGGCTGAGCAGAAAGTCCTTCTAGGCCCTCCTCCTGGGCTGCCTGAAGGGCAGGGTTTCGCATGGCGTACCTAGGACCCGTCGACGGTTGCTTGTTGAGTAGAGGTTTCCCTTGGTTCCACTGCAGTCCTTTATTCTGCCCTTCCACTCTTTGATTCAGAGCCTTCAAGGTCGAACATTGGGTCTGGAGGTGTCCCTGAGTGCGACAATGAGTACAGAATGTCGACTTGTTCTCATACTCAATAACTTGCCTCGTGATGAGGGTTGATCCTCTGTACAAATTAATGGCAGTAGGGAGCTCGGTGTCCAGGTTGGCGGATACGCAGAACCTGGCTTGGACCATCCTAGAACGAACTTTGGTGGACGAGTCAATGGCAACCAACTCCCCAATGGAGCGAGCTATCCCTTTAATGACATTCTCATGCCAGCACTAGAAAGGAAGGTTCGGAAGCCTTACCCATATCGGAGCTATATTTATGTTTTGGGTCTCCGGGTTGAAATCCTCTCCCCATCTCCGGAGAAAAAGGCTTTTGCGCCCTAGAAACCAGGGTCCCCCAGCCAAAATGTTGCAGAAATCCTCTTGAGTGTTTAGTCGGATGGCAAAAAACCCCTGAGAGAGCGCCACAATCTCCATGTTGCCATTGGTTCTCCATTTGCCAAAGGCCCATTTTCGGATGGTCTCCATGTCTGGTCGCCCTCCTAGGAACTTGCCAATCAGAGTAAACTTTTTGAGCTCCAGGAAACTCTCCATGAGGTCTTCAGGGATGACAAGGTCTTCGCCTGAAGGGATTAGCTCCTGGTTGAGGTGACTATCTAGGGTTCCTGGCCTCACCGCATGAGCATAGGAACCTTTCAGGGTTGCGGCTCCTAAAGAAACCCCTTTGTCGGGAGGATCTTTCCCTTGCCCACTACGCCCACCCTCCTGGGCCCCTACAACGTCAGAGTCTGCCTCACCTGCACTGGTTCCACCTGGGCCCTCACCCATCACAGTCGCCTCCGTCCTACCGCCTCCTGTCGCTCGCTCACCCGCTTCCCGCTTCCCATCCTCGCCTGCCTTCCCGCCTCCCATCCTTCGTGTTCGGAAAATTAAAAAAAAATGGATGTATCTTTGGCTTACAATTCTGAAGCACTTATCTTTTATTTTTATTTTTTGCACCCTTTTTAATAACTCCTACTTTATCAAAAAATTAGTGTTGTTAGAAATTTTTGAGTGGTCATGTTGCTCGATTTGGTCCATACCTTTATCTTCTACAATTCATGCCATAAGAGCTCTTCATTGTCTTCCTCATATTCTATTTCTTAACGTTCTTGAAGTAAGTTTCCTTTTTGAATTTCACCTTTTGAATGTTTTTGTTGCAATGATGGATATCAAGATTGATATTATCTTGGCTATAATATTTAAAAATATTTATTCCATTGGCTCAATGCATTGTATTTATAATAGCTTGTGTTATGTCCTTCCTTATTGCATATGTGGCAATATATTTTCCTCCATTCAAATTGAGATTGAGATGATGCAACAATATTATTTGATATTTGTTTCTTTGAAACTAGAGCATTATTAGTCATTTCATCTAGGGCTAAATTTTCTATTTCATACTCTTGAAGAATGTTGACTAATTTATCGAAAGATATAGTTTTTTTTTAGTACTATAAAATAAGTAACCAAATTATTTAATGCATTTAGAAATGCTCTTAATGTCACTTGAACAAGAAACTTTTCTTCTACTTTTCCCCCCATAGTTTTTAATTTGGATTTTAATTCTACTACTCTTCTAATAAAGTGTTTTATACTTTCTCCATCATAAACCTTTGAAGAATACAATTGTTACTGTAAGTTCAAAATAGTTGATTCATTTTTTTTTTTATTTTTGTGGAAAACATCCCAAAAGGGATGCCACTTTCGGGTAAGACCCAAGGAGGCAGGGGTATCCATTCCACAAAAAATGCCCAGGACTCGGACCCGGCCTACCACCTTTGACATACTCAAGGAGCAAACAAACACACAAAACCAAATTAAAAAAAGTAAATAACAACAAAAATAATAAAATAAAATAAAAAACATGCTCCTTGAGTGTGTCAAAACCAAAAGCACAACCAAACACGCACAATAAGATAAAAGAAACCACAACACAAACCACATAGAAAAACACAAGAACCACATAACAAAACACAAACAAGACAAAAACAACAGAACACTACAAAGACATAACCCAAAAAAAACATGAAAAATAAACACAACCAAAACCTAAAAAATAAAATAAAAATAAAAATAAAAACAACCAACAACAGACAATAAACAAAAATAAAAAACATAGAAAACACTCACACATAAAAAAAATGAAATAACACAAACAAAGAGAAACCCAAGAACAAGAACGAAAAAAAAACACAAGAACAATAACAAAAAACATAAAAAAAAAACAAAACAACAAAAACACAAGAACAACAAACAAAAGAACACAAAAACAAAACAAAACAAAAGAACCCACCCACCTTAAAAAACTAAACAAAGAAGACAAAAAGAAAAAAAAAATGAACAAAACAATGACCTATCTAGACCAGAAGACTATTAATGCAAGAATCAACAGAGGAAACAAAATAAAGAATAGAATGAGCTAGGGAACTAAAAAAACTGAATGAACCAAAGAGAAACAAAAAAAAAAAACAAGAAGAAACTAGGTACCTTCGAACTGGAGCCATCCAAAGAAATGATAGAAAGAAGAGCTTCCCTAATTTGAGAAGCCCACCATATAGGAGGGTGGCCATAACAAGTAAGATCACCTTTGTCCAAAGCCCAATTAGCTAAAGCATCAGCACTCTTGTTTTGATCTCCGACCACATGATTGTAATCAACTTTCAAAAATCCCATCTGGATTAACTGAATCTTCTCAATAATTCTTTTTATTCTCCAATCCACCTTATGATTCTTAGAAGGAGTCTTCAAGAGATTAATCATAAGTTGAGAGTCGGACTCAACTAACACCTTTTCCCATCCAACCTTAGTAGCCTCCTGAAGGCCTCTAAGGATACCATACCCCTCAGCAAGGTTATTGGAAAGAATACCCAAATTCTCAGCAAAAGTAAAAACCAGGGAGCCATCCGAAAGTCTACCAATTCCTCCCACACTGGCTTTTCCAGGGTTCCCTCTAGAGGCTCCATCGGTATTGACTTTTCCAAAATCCTTAGGAGGAGGTTGCCAATTTCTAGTCCTATCCATCTTACTAATACTCACATTCCCTTTAAGTTGGTTGCCCTTAGAAGGTTTAATCTTCAATCTTTGCATCACTTGATCCCATCTTTGGTGGGAGTTTTGGGGGTGATTAAGGAGTTGATGGACTGATTCAACTAAGTTGGCTATGGTCTTTTGCCAAATATAGTGAATATCCTTCCTATCTTGATTAAAAATTTGGCTGTTCCTTTCATTCCAAATATTCCAAAGAAGAATGGTAGAACCCATCCAAACTAACTGCCTAATAAAATGATCAACACCCTCTTGATTAGGCCAATCCCTCCAAAGCTGTTCAAAAGTGAAAAAATTGGACCACTGTAAGCCAAGTAAAGTTGCCATTCTCCTCCATAGCTCAGAGGCTAAAGTACACTCAATAAAAATATGGTTGATATTTTCTACATTCTTTTCACACATTTCACATCTAAAAGGGCCATGAAAACCACGCTTCATAAGTTGCTCACCAGTAAGAACCCTACGATGCAATAAAATCCAATTAAAGAACCTCACCTTAGGCCGGAGCTTTTGAGCCCACAATTGAGAAAATATGTTAGAAGAATGGTTGGGATTATTATGGCATAAGGTCAAATAACCTTGAGCAACTGAATACTCACCCTTAGTAGTGTTGTTCCATCCAAAACAATCTTTTTCATGGGACCAAGAGAGGGATCTCATATGAAGGATGCCTTGGATATCTTGTCTTTGCCTTTCTAGGATTTGAATAGGCCGGTCCTCAATAGGGATCCAATATCTACCAACCTTTGAATTACCAGTATGGTACCGACAATAATTAGCCACCTTTATCCAATTAGCTCGGTGAAGCTCCTCCATCCAAGGCCTCCAATCGGGAAGCCGAGTTATCAAAGGCTTGTGACCATCCCAAGAATCTGTCCAAAAATTTGCATGTTGACCATTATGAATGATCCAAAATAATTTTTTCTTTATCAAATCCTCACCGAGTCTTAAGAGCTGCTAAAATGGGAGAACCTTTGGTAGGAAGTTGATAGCGAACAAGGTCTTCGGGACTTTTGTTCTCGAGCATATTTAGCACGGAGATTATTGGCCCAAAGAGCATTGGGGTTATGCAACATCCTCCAATATAATTTAGTAGCTAAAGCTTTGTTGTTATTAATTGAAGACCGGAATCCTAACCCCCTTCACTCTTAGGAAGACATAAAGTATCCCATTTCACCAAGGCCCATTTTCTTTTCTCCTTAGTACCACTCCAAAGGAAACGATGACTGATTTGATCCAATTCTCGAAGAACAGCCTTTGGGATATTCAAAACGGAAGAAACATAAATAGGAATAGCTTGAAGGACTGATTTTACCAAGGTGATTCTACCCCAGAAGAAAGCCACTTGTTGGTCCACTTTCCAATTTTCTTCTTGACTTTGTCCAACAACCAATTCCAATCTTTATTTTTTTGCCTTTTAATATTTATGGGAATACCTAAATAAGTGATTGGAAGAGAGGTCTTCTTATATCTTAATTTATCCAAGACCATGGATTCCTGTCTAGCGAGAGCAGTGAAAGAAAATAACTTTAGATTTGTCTTCATTGATCAAGCGCCTGATAGCCTTAGAAAAACAGCTAATGATTTGCTTAATATTAGAAGCTTCCTTAACTGTAGCTTTACCTAAAAGGGTAGAGTCATCCACAAATTGAAGATGAGAGATAGGTCTAGCTCCATGAGCAATGGTAACTCCCTCAAGAGTTTTGTTTTCCCTCTTTTTGGTTATAGTCCTACCCAAGCATTCAACAAGAATGATGAATAAATAAGGGGATAGCGGGTCACCTTGCCTAATACCTCTGGAAGCTGGGAAAGACTGAGAAGGCCTGCCATTGATAAGAACTAAGTAGGAAACTGAAGAGATACATCCCATAATCCAATCCATCCAATCCTTAGAGAAACCAAATTGCCTCAAAACTTTGATAAGGAAGTGCCAATCCACTCTGTCATAAGCTTTGGATAAGTCTAACCGGATGAACATAGAAGGAGAATTTTGCATATCCATGGAATGGATGGCTTCTGAGCAAGAACTATCTCATCTACTATTTGACGTCCTTCCACATATCCCCCTTGCTCTGGGGAAATAATCTTATGCAAAAGAGGCTTCAACCTTTTTGCCATGATTTTAGTAATAATTTTGAGAAGAACATTACATAAAGCAATAGGTCTAAAAGCTGAGATATGATCAACCTCTTGAGCTTTTGGAACAAGAGTAATATAAGTTTTATTGATAACCTTCAAAATTTCTTTGGATTTCCTGGCTTCTTCCACCACCTCTAATAAATCAACATGAAGGATATCCCAGAACTCTTGGTAGAACTCAATAGGAAAACCATCGGGACCTGGGGTTTTCCCTTTTTGCATTTTAAAAACTACTTGTTGAAGCTCATTGATAGTAACAGGAGCAGTCAAAATAGAGTTCTCCTCAGAAGTGATAAGAGAAGGGATTGCTTGAAGAACATTTTGTTGTGAAGTTGAGTCAAGAGGAGTAGCGACAAAAATATTGGAAAAGTAATCAACAACAATAGAGTTCATGCCATCCCAAGTATAAACAACATCTCCAGAATCTGATTTTAAGGAAGAAATAAAGTTGTGAGATCTTCGAGCTAGAAGATATTTGTGGAAGAAATTTGTGTTTCGATCTCCTTCTTTGAGCCATTGAATTCTAGATTTTTGCTTCCATAAGATTTCTTCTCTTTTTTCCCATTCCTCTAACTGAGTTGTGAGTTTAATTTCATCTGCACTTCTCTTCTCTGTGAGGCCATCTAAATGGATTTTCTGATTCAAATTTTCAAGATGAGCAATAACTTCATGTTTTTTTTTATGAACATCCCCAAACTCTTTCCAGTTCCAAGTCTTGATTTTGGATTTAATGTATTGCAATCTTTTGGCAAAGCAGAACATCTTAGTCCCATGCCTAGGTTTACCTTCCTTCCACCATTGTTGCACACGAGGTCTGAAGGAAATGTCTCTAAGCCACATTAATTGAAAACGAAAAGGAGAGAAACTCACATTGGTTTTCCACATTTCCACCATGACTGGCCAATGATCCGAACCAGACATTATTAAGAGTCTTCACTTTAGGAATGTGACCATGGATTAAGAAATTTTTAGAGAGCAAAAACCTATCCAATCTCTCCATTATACAAGCTAAGCCTTGCCTTCTGTTAGACCAAGTCATAAGGCCATTATCCGGTTGGATATCCACAAGATGGAGGTTTGCAATATATTCGCTCATGAGGTCGATACTTTTGTCCAAATTTCTATTTCCCCCCTTTTCTCATCCGGAGAGAGGATGGTATTGAAATCTCCTCCGATCAAGATCCAAGCTTTAGGAAAATGAGAGATAATATGAGTAATATCCTTCCATTGTCTTCTTTTTTCCTCCAAAGAAGTCGGGGCATAAACAGTAATGCAGAGCATAATCTGGTTGGAATGTCTACTTTGAATAGCTATAGCCAACAAACCCCAACTGCCAACCATATGGTGAATAACTACCTCTTTTGGGTCCCAAAGACAAGCAATGCCACCCGAAGTCCCTTGGGAGCTGAGGGAAACCACTTTTCTAGCTGGCCAAATTTTACTGGCAATTAAGTCCATATCCTCCATTGACATCTTTGTTTCTTGAAGGAAAACAAGATGTGGATGATTTATCTGAATCATTCTTCTAATTTCATTTTGTTTTGAAAGACTCCCTTTGAGTCCTCTAATATTCCAAGTGATGATCTTCATTAATACCAGGGCTAAAAATGTTGGGAAGGGCATTAATCTTACCTTCCTCTACAAGCTTTTCACCTTCTTTTACCATATGATATTGATTGGTCTTGCGACCTACTTTTTGATTAGAATCCATCTTCAATTTTTTTTTCCCTGTTTCTTGACTTATTCCAATTGAATCTGAGATGGCTTCTAACCTTGAAGAATGCTCATACACAGCCAAAATTTTACTAGATGGTTCAATGGAGTCTATATTGGGACCTGCATTATTTGAAGTTTTGACATTTGAAATATTGTTTTTCTTGTGTAAATTTTCTCCTTTTTTTTCTGTTGAAAACCTTTGATTTGTTGGTTTGTCTCTGAGTTCTTTCCTTCATATTTAAATTGTGTTTCTAAGATTTCAGTTTCCATTATTTCCTCTTCCTCACTTGGGACATCATTTGTGGAAAGGATTTCAAACATATTAGCAAATGACTTTGATTGATCCTTCATTACTTGGTTTTTTCGAGTGTTCTTCTTCTTAGGTATTTGGAAACTCTGTTGAGTTTATATCTTCTTTCTTTTGATCAAGAATTTTATTTGGGCAAGCACTGGCCAAATGACCATATTCATGGCAAATTCTACAACGAAAAGGAATGTTCTCATAGTCCACTACTTGCTCCCAAGTGTCTTCCCCAAATTGTAATGTGATCTTTTTAGGTAGGGGTTTGTCAAAATCCATTAAAACACAAATTCGAGCATAAATAATATGTTCAAAATTTTGAGTACAATCAGCGAGTCATCATAAAAGTTCCTAAAGAGTTTCCAATTGAAGAAAAAATAGTAGGATTCCAAAATTCAATAGGGAGGCCAAAGAGTCTAACCCACACGGGAGCTATAGAAGGCATCTCTTCTTCGACTTTAAATTTAGTATGCCAGGGCTTCATGAAAAGCCCTGCCCTTCCAAAAAACCAAGGACCCCCTTGAAAAGTTTTCTCTCTATCTTCATTGTTAGCAAATAAAACAAGAAAATAACCATTTGGATAAATAGAGATTTGTAACTCACCTTTAGTTTTCCGACTTTTTGCAGCCCAGACTTTGAAAGCAGATAGACTCGGACGAAAACCCATGAACCGACAAATTAGTCCTCTTTTTTCCAAATCTTCAATGCCAGTCTGAATGTTACCCATATCAAGCTTAACAATAGGAGTTCCATCGGCTGCTTTAAGACATATTGACTCTGTTTTCCTGGGATCAATCTTAGGCATTCTTAGAGGTTTATGAGAAGCCCTAATATTGATATTAGCATTGGGCTGAGGCTGTCCACCATGAAGGGCATCCCTAAAATTCATTTTTGGGATTGAGTCTTCAAAATTCTTACCCTTGATAGGGGTTTTCACGATAGAATTATTTTGTGGGTGCACCTTAGCACCAGATTCACTTGAGATATGAGCCATTTTTTGATCAACTGCTTGAAACTTATTTCGTGGTCTCTTTAATCCTTGCCCTAGACGCCGTGGAAAGGTATGGTTTTCACTTTTCTTTTGTGCAGAAAATTGGAAGCCGTTGTCACTCAAGTTCACAGTATGATCTGTTGAAAGACAAATTTCTAACCCATCTTGTATCCCCTGCAACATTTCCTGCTAAAATATTGAGCATAAACCACAAAAATATTGGCCGCTAGGGCCCGAAGGCCCTAAAAACCAACCTCTGGAGCTGCTTGCACTCAACCCAGATGAAACCCTCGCATAGCCGCTTGCCAAATATATCGTTCACACATATGGATGCGCTAGGATCTGTGTTGCTCCAAATGATATGAAAATTGGTGGAGATGTTCTAGGGTTTTTCAGGCATCTACCCTCAAAATTTCAGCTCAATCAGAGTTCGGATGAGTGAGATATGGCCGAAACGAGTTCGGAAGTTTGGGCAGTCCTGCGAAAAACGTCTCTCTCTTTTCGTGTGCTTTCTTTCAACCCTAGTTCGATTTTTGAATAGTTGATTCATTTTTCCCCTCATATATTTGCATAGTTTTTACCATGCAATTTTTAAAGTCTCTACTTCACTTATGTATGCTTGAATTTTTTAAGATATGAAAAATGTAATTAACATAAGATCATAAACATCATCATATTTAAGTTTTTGTCTTCCAATGGCATCATCTTTTGGAATATTTCTTTTTCTAGTTACTACATCCCAAAGTTTTTCAACAATAAGTATTGATTTTATTTTGTTCTTCCATGGGGTAAAATTTGGTCCTTTCAAATTTTGGGATTCAAAAAGAAATATTTTTATATTTTCCATAATCAAATTAATCAAATTTCATCAATTCAAATCAAATCAAATCAACTATTGATTTTTAACAATTCAATAATAAATTCTCCAAATTTAATTCCCTTTTATTATCAATTCATTAATTCATCAATTCAACTTCTTAAAAATTCAATTTCTCCTTTCAATTATCAATTCATTAAATCATTTATCAAATTCTCTAATCATTAATTTAGTTAATCGATTTCTTATACCTCCCAATCATTTTTAAATTAGTTATTTTTATCACTCTACTTTAAATTAATTAATCCACTTATTATAACCCCTAAAATAAATAATTTTATTGACCTTATAACTTCAAAAATTAACTTTCACTTTAATATCCTCCAAAAACGTATGCACCCAAATTAGGCTTAGTAATTCAAATATTAAACTTACCTTTTTGGCCTTGATGTGAATGCAATAACGATTCCTCCACAGTGCAAATATTGTTAAGTTCTAGGTTGGCATTACGAAGTAGTAATCCTATGCATTTAAAGTTCCACCTTCAGCAACATTTTCTTAACTATGTTCTAGATTTTTGCTCATGGACATACCTGAGGCAATGTGTCTCATTTCTACTCTCAACTAGACCTGAGGAAATTGCTCTTTCTAGTTTGTAGGTTGTTCTTTTGCATAGCACATTAGCATTCATTTCAATGTTTAAAAAAAATTCATGTCTCCTCCAATAAAACTTCCTCCAACAAGCATCATGCTCTAATCAAACTTAGTGCTCTTCTAGCAAACTTCAAGCAAATCATCCTCCTCTAGATCAAACATTGTCTTATTCAATGATCTAATCCACTCTACTATTATAGTATAAATTATCATCAAATAGATTTCTCCTCAAAATATATTCCCTCCTTTCTCGTCCAATGCCTTCAATTCTTCGAGCTTCAAATTCCCAATGGAGTATCTTCCTTCAAGTCTAGACACAATAATAATGTCTGGTAACTGTAGCACCCTAAAATTGGTGTAGTAAAATTGGAATAATTACATTCACCTTAGTAAATAAATTTAAATTCAAATTTAACCTCCCAAACCGCCCGTTAACCGTCGAGAAACCCGTTTCCTCCTTTTTCATGCCATTTTTAGCAGTTGTTTTGACCGTTTAACGATATCGTCTCCGATCAGACGATATCGCCCCATATTTGACAATTTTGTCTGGACTAGAACGTCTAGACAATTTTGTCGCAAAACTGAATTTGCATAGTTGGAATCCGTTCCAACGGGTCTCCAATCGGGCAGAAGCGTGTCTGCGTCGTTGGGACCCTTCCTCCGTTGGAGATCTCCCAAATTGGGATGATCTCCAACCTCCCAACAACTATCCTATGCCTATTTAACTCTAAGACTTTTCCCTCCCCAACCCCTGGCTGAATTTTTATGCAAATTGAACCCTTATGCTCTAAAACATCGTAATTCATATTTTGCATTAGTCCTATAGTCATTTCATTGCAGGTACACCACTGGTTTTCAGTCGGAGCTAGCACCTATCGCAGTCGACGAACCTGTCAAGAGCGGAGGCGATCTCGTAAAATTCGGGACGATCTCATACTGATGCGAGACGATTTCGACTGTAGCACACATCGAGGCAATCAGTGCCTGGAGTTTGCTCTTCTGTATCTTTTTTTTGTCATTTTATGTTATAAATTAGATTGTTTATTCAGTTTTTATACTATATTGCATCTGAAGTTCACCCATTTTGTCTAGTTTGCATATTAAGATCATATTCTGCTATCTAATCACAGTGATTTGCATTTACTTCTATTCTTGTATATTGTTCAACACTCATATTACTTGTTTCACATAGTTTGCCCTCGTTTGCAAAATAGAATTTCTTGTATTTCGCATCTGTTTCGTCGTTTTGCAGGTCTCTCATGAATTTGTCTGACGAATTCGTCAGATTGCAGACGATCCTGTCAGTTTAGACGATTTTATCAAATTAAAGGCGATTCTGTTGAATTGCAGACGATCCAGACTGCTTCAAGCTTCAGAAACTCCATCAGACTTTCGAATCAGGTAATCTTCATTGGCCTCCTGCAAATTCTCTATTTCTATTTTCCTTTCTATTTGTTGTATGCATTTAAATTGCATTTTCATGTAGTTTAAGTTAGAATCATTCGGCCAAACCTAGGATGAATGTTTAAAAATAAAACGAACTCATCAAAACTCATTCCCAAAACCTAGGCGTGGAAACTGTCGTCAAATGTTTCCTGGTGAACCCACCATCCGTCGAAAAATCACCAAAATGCACCTCCCTTGAGAGGCGGGACCTTCGTAAAGTCCTCTCGTTCGAGGTACCGCACCATCCTTTTCCCATCCTCCTTTCGAGCGCGGATCCAATAGCCTGAAGGTAGGGGTGCGAAAATTTTGGAGCGATACATTTTGGTGAACCCGACGTGAATGCATCATAACCTTTTGAACAAAAACAAACAAAGACAAAAAAAAAAAAATTAGAACTAAAACTTAGATGCATTTTTAAAAAAAAAAAACATTTAAGGTTCAAAATCATGTTTAGATGGTAGCTCCTAAAAAGAGGTTAGCAGTTACTATAAACGTAGTAAACCAATTAGCGGCCATAGAAGTTAATTTTGTCCTTAGTGTCCCTGAAGCAAGTAGAAATCAATCCTTGTGGGACGAGCTTATCAGGAGACTTAGTATCATTTCATCTAGGTCCACACAACTTAAACAGATTAAGAGGCTAGTCTTGGATAGAATCCTCGGATCCTCATCAATTAGTGTTCTATCATGAACTTCAGAGAGCTTGCCATAGGTGGTTATCCTATAGGAGAGCTTTAGTATCTTCAGAGTTGTTCAGCTTCGAGGAATACCTCGAGAATGCATACATTGTACACCGATTCCTAGGCCTTGTAGAGGACCAAGAAGTTGTTCTCACAGATAGGGAAATATGGAGTAGAGTTCCGCGAGCGGTGCTATATCAAGAGTATTGCCATGAGCTTTACTTTTATCAACCAGCATCTGAGACAGACAATATTACCATAGCTCTTTTCATCAAATTCTTAAAAGAAAACTTTCAATTTGAAGAACATTTCATGACCCCTGAACAGCTTGAACCTATTAATGATATTCATAAATTATTCATAGAAGATTAGTTCATCTACTTTCAGCCTTATTATTATTGTGTGCATTTATTGTTTCATTTGTTGTCTTTATTATATTGTTTCAAAGAAGAACTAAAAAACTAAAAATCAAAATCAAAAATCAAAAAACATAGTAAAAAACTTAAACATTTCATTTACAATATTGCATTAGGTATATATAAATATATACCTTTTAATTTGTTGCATATATATATATATAAATATATATATATTTGCTGAAATCAAAACTTAGCACCATGACTAAACTTAGGAATGGTAAAGAAATTTTAGGAGAAGGAGAAGATTGGCTACAAAATACAACTGAAAACCCAAATGTCCTTCTTGGAGATACAAATCCAGAAGGTGAAACTCTAAGTCAATCAGATGAAGACTTAGGTGAAGATAAGGAACAAGAAGGAAGTGTTAAAGAATCTTCATCCCCTAGAATAGCTCCAAATGGAGGTATCACTTTTGATAACGCAGAACATTTTCAAAAATTTCTTAATCAACATATCGACGTCCTTAATGTGGCGATCAGTATTGATAAAGGGGAAATTAGTGATGCTCAAACAGACCTTAGAACGGGCGCTTGATATGCAAACTAATCCCTTGTCTTTCATTGATCAAGAAAGTGATAAGGGTGGACCATCTAATGTGAATATGGTCACTATAGCCCAAGCCATGACCAAACAACAGGTCACCCAACCTCCTAAGCAACTTGTTGCTCAACCTAAAATCACTCCCGCACAAAAGAAAATTCCCTTCACTACTTCCTTCCTCCAAACAGTTGAGCAAAATGCTTTAAATAGACAAAAATCTAAAACAAAGCCAAATACAAACTTTCAACAATCTACAATACAACACAATCCAACTTCAAAACTCCTCCATAATATTTTTCCTACCAATGTTTTACACAATAGTAACATGGCATCTAATCTGCATGTTCCTCCATCCTACGCCCATAACACTTATGGCAATGCCCCACCGAATCAATATGGGGGGCAAACTAGTAGTTTGGAAGCTATGGTGAAACAATTGGCTTCACGTATGGACCAGATAGATCCCTACCGTCCCTCGTATAATTATCAAGAGATTTGTAGCCAACCATTGGATCCCATAGTGGTAGCTCAACCATACCCTAAACATTTTCCCATGCCTGTCCTGCCTATCTATAAAGGAACCGAAGATCCCATAGAACATCTTCGCATGTTTAGGATAGCATGTCACGACATATCGCATAACGACTTGCTATTACTAAAAATGTTCCCCAAAAGTTTAGGTGGAATGGCGTTAGAGTGGTATTATCAATTGCCCACTCATTCCTTAAGAAACTTTGAAGAAACAATTTGAGTCATTTGTTCATCAATTTAGTGCCTACATCGAGAGGCATGTAACTATTAAAGACCTATACAATTTAAAACAAGATAAAGACGAATGTTTTGCTGATTTCTTAGCAATATGGAGACAATTGATAGGAAAACTGCACTTTGTGCTACCCTATAGGGAAATGTTAGACATTTTCATTAACAATTTACAAGAACAACTTTCTTATGAGCTATCAACGACTACTTTGACTACCTTCGATCAAGCTATAGACTTAGCTCGAAGAGTAGAAGATGCCCTCATTAGGAGAGGCCAACTTAGAAAGAAGGATGATGAGAAAACATCTAGAAATCAATATAAAAACAAACAAGGTTGTCGGTGATGGAGTCATCGACAGCAGAAATGTTGCTAATGTCAATGCAACAAAAACAACAAAAAAATTCATCTTGAAACCTCCTGATAAGCCTCCTCGAGAGTTCACTAGATTAAACCAACCTTTATCAACTATTTTACCTCAACTTCTTGAAAGAGGTTTAATCCAACTACCAGCTATCCGGGAACCTGACCCAAGCATACCCGGATATAGAGCTGATTTGCACTGTGATTTTCATAGAGGTCCTGGACATTCTACCAACGCTTGTAAGAGATTGAAACATAAAATACAAGATTTGATTTACAATCATGAAATTGAAGTGCAAGCCTTCCAACCTAAACAAAACCCTCCTAATAATACCCAAAAGATTGTTCCCAAAAATCAAAATCAGAATGCCAATAAAACTTTAGACATATTTCAACACCCTTTACCAAGACATGGTAAAGAGGTAGCCAATCAAATTGAACATCACAATGTTCCCCCTCCTACCCGATATGTAGGAACCATTAGCGGGCAATTACCTGTTCAGTACTCTCACACATTCGACACAACCTTATCCTTGGTTACAACCAGGCCCTTATATAATTTTCAAACTTCTGATTCTAGCGATATAGAGTCAGATAGTGAGAGTGAAGTAGACACCATTCAATCAAATAGTTCTGAAAACGAATCAGATCCTATTCAACCTATCACAGATGCTAATGTTCCAGAAGAACCATTTCCCAAAAGAGTCACTACTCGACCTTCTTCTAATGAAGTCCTTCCTTATGAACAAGCCATAAATTCTCAACCGAGACCATTTCAACGTCGTCACTATAACATTGTAGGTACCATCGGAGTCGTCACTCGACAACAAGCTCAAAATCCCCAACAAGAACCAAACCAGAATGATGGATCAGCTCCATTTGTTCTAAAAAATCCTAATAAAGGAAATCATGCTCCTATTGTTCAAACTAAACCCCCTTACAGCATTAATGAGCAATTGTCTAATACCACTCGCTAGAATCTCCCTTTTAGATTTATTAAGATCCTCCCCCACCCATAGGGATGAATTGATGCTTACTTTGAGCCAGATGATGGTACCTCAAAACATCCAACCCGAAGCTATGGCCAATACTATCATCACGCGAGATATTGATTGTATTGACTTTCGGGATAAAGATATCCCACAACACAGTTTACACAAGGATAATCCCTTGTATATTACAGCTTTAATTGGGGATGTAGCTGTCAAACGAGTCCTGATTGATAATGGCTCATCTCTAAAAATCTGCACCTTTGACTTCTACCAACGATTTGGTTTTAGAAGTGATGAAATGAAGAAGACTGATATGATTATCAAAGCCTTTAATGACGAAACACAAGAAACATGTGGATTCATTACCCTCCCATTGCAATTTGGTCCTAGAACCCTTGAGACAACTGTGTTTATTGTACATTGCCCAGCATCGTACAATATACTTTTGGGTCGCCCTTGGATTAACGCCATGCGAGCAGTCCCATCAACTTTACACCAATGTGTTAAGTTTGAGTTTAAAAAATCGGTTGGTCACTATTCATGGTGACCCTAGACCTTTTGATATGTGCGCATTGGCAGAACCATTTGGAGTGCAATTTTGCCCTGCTCTGTCATCCACATATCCTAGTTCTTCTTCATTTAAAACTATGAAATATAAACCCATCATTTCATCTATTCCTCCTCCATTAACTTCATCTTCCTATATAAATCAACCACCTTCTAAACAAATTACTGTAGAACTTCAAAAAGCTCTTAAAACTACAACCAATTCTTCAAGTTCTAATCCCATAAATTCAAAACCTTCAGACACATCTATCATACCTTCCACATCTCAAGACATAGGTAATAAGCCTTCTACATCTTATGCCCTTTCTGATGATCTTTTACTAGATTTATCTACAACCTTAATATCAGAAAAAATGAATGCTTTCATGCAAGATTCAGACCTTTTAAATCAATTGTCGCCATCTCCTCATACTTTGGGCCTCCCACAACCTATGGGAAGTACTTACCAAGTCGGGAGTTGCGCCTTCATGTACAAAGGATATGACTGGGGAAGAATCCCTCAGAATATCAAAACCCATGCTCGGTGCTATTTTACCAACGATTATATTAAAGCTAAACCCATGATGCTTAAAATGGGATATAAAGGGAAAGGCTTAGGACCTTTCCAAAATGGCATGAAAGAACCTTTCGAGGTAGAACCATGGCCTGCCCGATGTGGTGTGGGCATATTACCTAGTAATGGTCAACCCTTTCCTTTTGAGGATGATGATCATCTCATATGCTATCAAGACTATTTGGATAGACATGTTGATTTACCTCTTAAAAAATTGTCATTTTCATGCAACATGCTATCCATAGCATACCCTGAAATGATTGCTAACCCCGATGAAGAGTTGGAAGGAGATATCTTCCATGATGTCTTTGTTGAAGAGATGTTGTACAACAGGTTTTATTTTGATGGTTCTATACCAACCATAGCTCAACTTGAGGCCGCTGACCCTCAGAACGAATTATCTAAATTAACTTTACAAGAGTTACAAGAGTTGGGCGTTTCACCTGCCCCACCTAACTTTGAAAGAGATCTACACATGGAGGTAGAAAATGTCATTAAAATTAATATTGGAACTGAGGACAACCCTCACATAATCAACATTGGAGCAGAACTAAGTCAAGAAAAACAAGAACAATACATTGCATTTCTTAAAGAGTATGAAGATGTCTTCGCTTGGACATATGAAGATATGCCAGGTCTAGACCCTTTTGTAGTCATGCACCATCTAGTGGTCCATCCGGATGCTAAACCTGTTAAACAAAAACTTAGAAAAATGCATCCCAAAGTGGCTCTGCTAGTCAAAGGGGAGTTAGAAAAACTCCTGAATGTTATCTTCATACAAGCTATTGATTATGCTGAATGGATCTCCAATGTAGTTCCAGTCACCAAGAAAGAAGCCACCAAAGTTAGGGTTTGCACATATTTTAGAGATATTAACGCTGCATGCCCTAAAGACGACTTTCCTCTTCCAAATATGGATCAAATTATTGATTTTACTACCGAAAGTGGGATGATGTCCTTAATGGACGGATTCTCCGGCTATAATCAGATCAGGATAGCTCTTGAAGACCAGGCTAAAATAGCCTTCATTACCCCCTAGGGTACCTTTTGCTGGAAAGTGATGCCCTTTGGCCTAAAGAATGTCGGGGCAACTTATCAACGGGCTATGACCTACATCTTTCATGATATGATGCATGATATCCTACATGATTATGTAGATGATATTATAGCGCGCTCTCTTATTGAAGATCATCATTTGGGTGATTTGCGAAAAGTTTTTAATCGATTAAGAGAATATCTCATTCGATTAAATCCAACAAAATGTATATTCAGAGTTAAATCCGGCAAACTATTAGGGGTTTTAGTTTCTTTACGTGGTATCGAAATTGACCCTCTCAAAATTGCGGCTATCGCCGATATGCCCGCACCCACTAATATATCTGAATTACGAAGTTTACAAGGTAAACTTCAAGCTATCCGTCGCTTCATTGATAAGCTGGCGGACAAAACTGGTCCCTTTCTTAAACTCCTTAAGAAGGATGTCCCCTTTAATTGGGACACAAAATGTAGAGAAGCTTTTGAACTTCTCAAGCAATATCTCCTTAACCCTCCGGTGCTTTCATCGCCTAAATCTGATTGCCCATTTCTTCTATATATTTTTGCCTCAGATTCTGCCTTAGGAGCTATGTTAGCTCAGCTTGATGATGAAAAATGAGAACGTGCTAATTATTACATTAGCCGCACCTTCATCAGTTATGAAACTCGCTATACAGCATTAGAGAAGTTATGTCTAGCAGTCGTGTTTGCTACACAAAAATTACGACATTACATGCTTAGCCAAAAAACGTATGTCATTGCCAAATATGATCCTTTAAGATATCTCATGAGTCGACCTTATTTATCGGGTCGCACAGCCAAGTGGGTTCTTGCTCTAAGCGAGTTTGATCTCACCTTCATAGGACGAAGTCCGTTAAGGGTCAAATCATAGCGGATCAATTAGTCGCTGCACCCTTAGAGTCTACTCATCCCCTCATTATCGAGTTTCCGATGAATGCCTTCAATTAGAGGCAGACCTTGTTGAACAATGGTCCTTATACTTTGATGGAGCCCGATGCATGAGTGGGGCTGGTGTGGGTATTAATTTAATATCTCCACAAAAACATCTTATTCCTCTGTCCTTCAAACTAACCTTTGCTTGCACCAACAATACTGCTGAGTATGAAGCTCTAATCCTTTTAATTACGAGCTGCTTTAGCGCTTAAAATTAAAAACCTCTTAGTTTTTTGGGATTCCCAATTGATTATAAACCAAATTAATGAAGTTTATCAGACCAAATATGATAAACTTCGCCCATATAAGGCCTATGTTTTACAACTAATGGCCTTGTTTGATCAAGTTACCTTGGAAGCCATTCCTCGAACTAGCAACCGTGCAGTGGATGCTATGGCCGCCGCTGCATCTCTCCTACCCTTGGAGTTAGACGACGAATATGCTACTATCATCATTCGTTGACTCCAGGAACCCGCTTCACATAAGTCATGCTTAGAGCCTTTGGATGTGTTTCTAATCAAGGAAACCACTCCTGAACTCTGGTATACAGACATATTTGATTTCCTCCAAAATGGGACTTTCCCTGCTAATTCTAATCGCAACCAGCATCGGTTATTACGTCGACGAGCAAGTCGATTTGTAATCATTGGCAATACTTTATATAGGATATCTTTTGAAGGTATCCTATTAAGATGTTTAAATTTAGAAGAGTCTAAATCAGCCTTAAGTGAAGCTCACGATGGATCTTGTGGAGGACACTTTAGTGGTAGCATCATTGCTAAAAAGCTCCTTCGGATAGGATACTTTTGGCCTACCATGGAAACGGATGCACATGAATATGTGTGCCATTGCGACAAGTGTCAAAAACATGCTGACCTTGTCCATGCACCTGCACAAGAACTGTAGGCTATTTCTTCTCCTTGGTCCTTTTCTAAATGGGGCTTGGATATTATTGGTAAAATTAATCCTGTGTCTTCTGATGGACATAAGTTCATCATAACCGCCACTGAGTATTTCACGAAGTGGGTTGAAGCTATGCCTTTAGCTTCCTGCACTGGTTCATAGGTCTCTAAATTCATTTTTAATCAAATCATCTGCAGGTTCGAAATTCCTGCAAATCTCATCTCTGACAATGGAACTCCATTCAAAAATAAAGATGTTAAAAAATTATGTCAAAAATATAAGATTCAACATCGTTGGTCTACTCCCTATTATCCTCAGGGTAATGGTCAAGCAGAAGCTTCTAACAAAACTCTAATTAAAATTCTCAAAAGACTAGTCAATAAAACTGGCCGTGACTGGCATATTCAATTATATCCAGCCTTGTGGGCTTATCGAACTAGTGTTCGAACCCCCACGGGCACTTCATTTTTTTTGGTATATGGTGCTGAAGCAGTTTTTCCATTTGAATTAGAAGTTCCTTCTTTGGCTCTGCTACTTCAAGACACCGAAGTAGGAGATGAATATCGCATTGGTAGACTCAGTCAGCTGGAACTCCTAGACGAAAAACACATTAATGCTTTAGAGCATCTCCGTGCATACCAAAACAAGCTTAAGAGAGCATATAATAAGAAAGTTCGTCATCGATCCTTTGAGATTGGCGATCTTGTTCTAAAAGAAAATCAAAAAAATACAAATGCAACCAAAGAACTGAAAGGTAAATTTGAGCCCAACTGGCTTGGACCATACATCATTACCGCAAAATTTGAATTAGGAGCATATAAATTGTCTACCTTAGATGGTAAAGAACTTAAAGAACCCATGAATATTTTACATCTCAAACGTTATTATGCATAAATTTGATTATTTCATCCATGTATATATTTGTTCAAAATCATTATCTTGTATTTCTTTCAATTTATTCAAAAACCTCAAAAACATTCATAAAATCTTCAAAAATCTTCAAAAATATTTATTGCATTTATTTTATAAAGTTCCTTTTGCTTTAAAACAAACATCAACATAAAAATCCAAAAACAGCTATATGCTTGACTCTTTCGAAACCAAAACAATATACAGAATAAAGAGAGAGTCAACATTCTCAAAAATTTCTCAAAATCATTATTTTCTTACAATTATTGCAGTTATATGTTTCAATTATTTTGGATAAAACTAGCATTTATTTGGCATCCCTCACTTGCACACTCACACAATAAATATCTTGATTTTATCTGGCATGATTACTAATCTCTCTTATATCAAAGTTCACAAAATTCCATTAAATAAAGTTTGAGCATAGAGAATTGATCTTGGTATTTACTTAAACCAAGCACATCTTTTCACAATAAAATGATTATATTTGTAATTTCCATGTTTTGCTACATAGTAGAACTGATTTCTTGAGTGAAAAGTTTCCCCTGCTATCCTATCATGCACATGGTCTAGAATCTTTGAGAATTGGAAAAAGGACAAGCTCACCCCTACCCAGAATAAAAATCCCTTGCTCTACAGCTAATCCGAGCAAGTATCCCTAGAAAAAAAAAAAAAAAAAAACATTCAAGAAAAGAGAAAAGAAAAATGTTATGTCAACAATGTTACAAGCATTATCAAGCAAAAGAAAAATAAGCAAAGTTCAAAAGAAAGCAAGAAAAGCAATAAAATCCCTTTCCCTACCCTTTGAAAAGAAAATAAGGGTGAATGAGCTTGAATCCCTGGAATTCTCAATTATTCGAAAACTGTGAGGTAAGCCCCATAACAGGTGGTTTGTGCCCAACCTGCTTGGCCTTGGGTAACTCCTAGCGTGGCGATATGTCTGTCACATTAGCGACCTTCTTTTGTACAGACCTATGTCTGCTCATGGATTAGCTAGCTCTTGATACTCTGACCTACATAGTAGCCTAGTATGGTTATATGCATCTACATCATGGTTAATGAACACTTAGTTGGTTTATTCAAATCACTTTTATCATAGTATCTTGCTCAAAATCGTAAGCTTGAACCATACAATTGCACACACATTTGTATTTGAGAGATTTTGTCTATCATTATGATAAATCAAGATTGGCAATGAATTCACTTATGCACATGGGATTCCTTATAAATATAATTTTTGTCTTCAAAATACTTTGAAATATTATTTTGCAACTTGTTTGGAATAATCAAGTACAATTATTTAACAACATATCATATATATCTTATCGACTTTCGTAACGATGGTATAATTCCAAAACCAAAATTGGAATTTTATGCTTAGCGCAAGTCCTCATTTTCATATTTTCTGTTCATTAAAAATCAATCATGTAATAAAACTATCCTTTCTTTGATCTTCGCGATGATGGTATAAGTCTATACCTACATATTCTATGCCTAGCGCAAACCATTGTAACAATATTTTTTCCCAATTTATCAAAATTCATAAAAACCATATGACTTCATTTTATTACACAAATTTTGCTTTTCAAAAGAATGCACATTTTCATTATTTCATGTCATTATGTCAACCTTTGCATTTTGCAATGATGGTATAATTCTTAAGGAATTATTCAACAAACTTTATCACACTTAGGAATTTATGCCTAGCAAAAATCATTTTTTACAAATATTTCATGCATAATATTTTATGGAAATCTGAAAACAAACCATCATCATCATCATCATTTGCATCATCACAACAAAGTCTTAAGACAGTCTCTTAAGCACTCTTTTCTTTTAACAATATTTCTATCCTGGGACTAGCTTGACGACCGAGTGAGCAGCGACTCCATGAAATGGTCTATAATAGCGACAATGTCCTTTGAAATTATTGTTAGAAATATCTTTTTATTTTTATCACATTTCATTACAACCAATCAATTTGTTACATCAGATTATTTCATTTAAAATATTTAAAGCATGACATCCAAGTTATAATTTTTTCCAAAACGACATAATTACATGACTCCTGAATAAAATCATTACATCAATCAACTCAATCAATCAATCAAACATAAAAAGCATCATAAGCATCACATAAGACAAGTCATATGATCAAAAATATCTCATCTATATATATATATCAACGGAATATATACATCATCAAAACTGGATTGGTATGCCACAATCTGTACCTCGGCATACTCAATCCTCTATCAATACAAGTATAATACAATATCAGTGGCAGTATCCCGCCCTCTAGGCTCGAGAGAATCTAGAGCTCTTGGCCTCATCTCCTCCCTCACCCTACGGAGGACGGGGTGGTCCCATTGCAGTATGTGTGGTACTGCGAGTCCTCGTCATCGATCGGGATGAGCTCCTCGTCGACCCTATCCTGATAGGATCTGCTATGGCAGGTGGTAGCTGTACCCTCTGGCCCTCTGGCATCGCCTGGTAGTATAGCGCCTGATAGAATGCGGTCTGAGAAACCGACCACAGTAGCTCTTGAGTGCTTACCCCTCCGCCTCGTGCCCTAAGACGAGCATTCTCGTCTCGTAGGCTGCGACACCTCAACCTCGGTCTTTGTGCCAGGTGCGTCCGTAACGTCCGCACTCGAGCTCGCAGATGATCTCTCTCTGCTCGGAGAGTAGCCATCTCGCTACTCTCTCCAATGTCCACACCCTTGCCCTTATCAAGCGATGGTGGCCTCTGTGGAGATGGGGGTCTCGCCTCCCTCCTCTCCCTCTCCCTCTGCCATGGCCTCCTCTGCTCTCCTCTGCTGCGACCCTGGGCTGCCTCTACCATCGCCTGGCGTCGCCTCCCTATCCGACGCACAACTGCGTGGATCGATCCTTGAGCCCTCGTCATTTGAGGAGGGCGGATGCCTGCGTACCAGGCATCGTAGCCATCAACTACCCCTGCATCGTCCCCATCCACTGGCTGAATGTGGGCATCGTCCGTGTCCTGACTCCAGAATCGCTGCATGTTAGGAGCCCCGCTAACTATGGTGTTATCCTGGATAGTCCGAGAAAACTCATAATCCCTGAGAGATGGGATCCCCTGTCGTAGACCGAACTGTCGCAAAACTTGATCATAGCGGTGGAGCTCCACCTCTCCCCTCTCCATCCGTAGCCAGCAGACTCACCTGATGCGAGACAGCTCCTGTTCGTCCTCTGGCCACCCTGGATGCTCTCTCCATGGCCTCCAGGTGATCTGGTCTGGGACCAAGTCATCCAGTAGTCTCCGGGATACCGGCAGGTCGATCCGTCGTCGTGCCCCTCTTCGGAGCCACCAGTAGAAGACTCGGGGCCTCTCCCCGTCAACCCCTATCAGTGGAAGCCCTATCGGCCTCCGTATCGCAATGTGCTCCCAGCACCAAACCTGTAGGAGCGATGTCATAACCAGACATCGGTCGCCCTTGTATACGACCCCATGTAGGATCCTATACAATCGGCATAGAACAAAGCTGCCCCAAGCAAATCTGTAGCCATGGTCGCGTATGTCGCAGATCACATCTTCCAGCATCCATGGTACCCTGCATCCGCTCTGGTGGCACAGTAGAAGTCCACCAACCACCCCGACCAAAACTTGTGTCAGTGTAGATGCCCCAGGCATCTGGCGCAAGTGCCTCGATGTTCACTCCGCCCTTCTCCAGGGTGAAGCTCGGGTCACCGCAGAGTCGTCCCATCGCGTGGCCCTGATTGGCCGTAGGTGTGATCATCCTCCCTTGTATGGGGATTCTAAGAATCCTCCATACATCCTCTAGTGTGGGAGTCATCTCCCCCGTCGAGAATCGAAAGCATGAAGAGCCCGGTACCACCTCTCCGCTAGGGCCGTCGGTAGCCCCATGTCAGGTAGAAACTTGTGGCATCTCTCGCCACATGTAGTAAGTCGGCCTGTGCCAGCTGATCTCACTCTGCTTGTGTCAGAGCGGCCAAGTCATCTCTCAATCCTCCATATTTCCACTCTCTGCTCTTTAGTAATCCTCTCTGCAAGCATAAACAACCAAAACAACAAACAATCATTAATAACAATTTTAGCAATCAATAATGCAACTTAAAGATCAAAATTTTGCAATTGATGATATCGCCCACTATTGGCCGATATCGTCCAAAATTTGAGCAAAATCGTCTTCGATTTCGCATGTCGAAATCGTCTCTAATTTGACGAAATCGTCCCCTTTTCGTCGATTTCGCCCTTGGGCGAAATTGACGAACTTGAGACGATTTCGTCGAACTAGGGACGATTTCGTCTAGACGACGTCGAGGGCCAAAAACGGCCGCGATGCTCAAAATTCATCTTAAAATCTATTTATCAAGCATGTAAATTCAAATTAAATCAATCTAAACTAAGTTTAAACCCTTACCCATAGACCGCGGCGGACCTCTGCCGATCTGTGTGCTGTCTCTACCATTTTTGCTCCAGAGCTCTAAAAACAGTAAAATGAATAGTAACAATGAATTAGGGTTTTACCCTATTTTTCTTAATTTTATTCAAAATAATTCAACAATAATTTTTGCTTTTTCGTGTTTTTACCGCAAACGTTCGATTTGGGTAAAAACACGGAGGGGGCACCATAGTAAGCTGTCGTACGATTCGACCAAGAATCGTCGCCTAAAAATGGGAATAATTTTTTTCTTTCTCATAGATCGAGAAGAACTCATCTTTAACGCATTTTCTTCGAAAAATTCGCTAAAGAGGGGGCAAAATGTAGCACCCTAAAATTGGCGCAGTGAAATTGGAATAATTACATTCACCTTAGTAAATAAATTTAAATTCAAATTTAACCTCCCAAACCGCCCGTTAACCGCTGAGAAACCGGTTTCCTCCTTTTTCGTGCCATTTTTAGCAATTGTTTTGACCGTTTGACGATATCGTCTCCGATCAGATGATATCGCCCCAGATTTGACGATTTCGTCTGGACTAGAACGTCCAGACGATTTTGTCACAAAACTAAATTTGCATAGTTGGAATCCGTTCCAACGGGTCTCCAATTCGGGTAGAAGCGTGTCTACGCCATTGAGACCCTTCCCCCATTGGAGATCTCCCAAATTGGGATGATCTCCAACCTCCCAACAACTATCCTATGCCTATTTAACTCTAAGACTTTTCCCTCCCCAACCCCTGGCTGAATTTTTATGCAAATTGAACCCTTATGCTCTAAAACATCGTAATTCATATTTTGCATTAGTCCTATAGTCATTTCATTGCAGGTACACCACTGGTTTTCAGCCGAAGCCAGCACCTATCGCAGTCGATGAACCTGTTAAGATCGGAGGCGATCTCGTCAAATTCGGGACGATCTCGTATTGATGCGAGACGATTTCGACTGCAACACACATCGAGGCAATCAATGCCTAGAGTTTGCTCTTCTGTCTCTTTTTTCTGTCATTTTATGTTATAAATTAGATTGTTTATTCAGTTTTTATACTATATTGCATCTGGAGTTCACCCATTTTGTCTAGTTTGCATATTAAGATCATATTCTACTATCTAAGCACAGTGATTTGCATTTACTTCTATTCTTGTATATTGTTCAACACTCATATTACTGTTTCACATAGTTTGCCCCTGTTTGCAAAATAGAATTTCTTGTATTTCGCATTTGTTTGTTGTTTTGCAGGTCTCTGATGAATTCGTCTGACGAATTCGTCAAATTGCAGATGATCCTGTCAGTTTAGATGATTTTATCAAATTAAAGGCGATTCTGTGGAATTGCAGACAATCCAGACTGCTTCAAGCTTCAGAAACTCCATCAGAATTCTGGATCAGGTAATCTTCATTGGCCTCCTGCAAATTCTCTCGTTCTCGTTTTCCTTTCGTTTCTTGTATGCATTTAAATTGCATTTTCATGTAGTTTAAGTTAGAATCATTCGGCCAAACCTAGGATGAATGTTTAAAAATAAAACAAACTCATCAAAACTCATTCCCAAAACCTAGGCGTGGAAACTGCATCAAATGTTTCCTGGTGAACCCACCATCCGTCGAAAAATCACCAAAATGCACCTCCCTTGAGAGACGGGACCTTAGCAAAGTCCTCTCGTCCGAGGTACCGCACCATCCTTTTCCCATCCTCCTTCCGGGCGCGGATCCAATAGCCTGAAGGTAGGGGTGCGAAAAATTTGGAGCGATACAGTAACCACCAAGTCTCTTCTTCTTAATCCACAACACAGTGGCTCTGATACCATTGTTAGCAAATATGAAGGATTATCTCACAAGATTCACTTCCTAGGATTATAAATCACTCAAAATAATAACATTAATATTCAATAATATATCAAAATATCAAAGCATATATCAATTATACATTAATCAAATTGATTTATATATTGATAATAAAAACTCAATCTATGCATAAAGCAAAGATTATTAGAGCTTCAAATTACATTTCTTTATCTCGATATAAATATACATGATACCTTTCACATTACATGAATCTTGGCTTTTGCTTTCCTCAAACTCATGGGAGAACTTGACTCTTCATCTTCATTTCTTACATAATAAGTCCCACATATTACATAAAGACAAAGTATCTCATGATTACATATAAATCCCTACTTCTAAACTAGACACATCACTCAAAGACTCTTCACTTCCTAACTAGACACATCACTCAAAGACTCTTCACTTCCTAACTAGACACCTCACACACTTAATTACATGATACTTGCACACTCCTGCAAACTTGACACATACTTTATAAAATCAAACTCACACCCTAGTATAAATATTTATAATGGACCAAATAATGTAATATCTCCAACATTATTTTACTTTTATATTTGTGTTCAAAATTATTATACTCTCTTATTTCTAAATTATTCTCTTTCTTAATCTTCCATAACTCAAAATTTTGAGTTTCAAATCAGTATGAACCCATATTCTTCCTATGTATCAACATCACTATCATATATTAAAAGAGTAGCACAAGTTAATCCTTACACCTCAATTAGATAACCCAATAACCAAGAAGCCCCAACTATGACATAACCTAATCAAAATTTGAAATCCTTACAATCTATTCCTACAAACTAGTATAGTGAATCCACTATATAATAATCATCAAAACTAATTCCTTAGTAAGATATTGTAAACTCATAACCCAATATGATAGATCCTATAACCTTATAAAATGTAGTTAACCAACCATAAATTTAACGATAATAAATCATACTAAACCAAGAACATGTTTTGACTAGTTAACAACTTATTACACCAAGTCAATAAATTATTTCAAATCAATAGATAAGGATAAATCAACAAATCAATACTAGTGAATAGTAAGTTAGAACAAGCCAAGAGGTAAGAATATTGAACTAACAAAATTTATAGAACTAATCTAGGATGCAAGGATAACATAGCTCATAAAATTAATCTATGGAACAATCCTAACAAATTCAAAATGTTGTACATAATCAAATGACCTCACAAAGCCAATCAAATAATCAAAATATTACACAAAATTGGTAATTTTTACCAAACCAACAATAATTTTTGAAAGGATAAAATTCTATATCCAATAAATTCCCAAATTTAAATGATTCTATAGTATCAATAATTTTATCAAATTTATTAAAACAAATAAAATCACTAGATGGTGTAGAATAATCAAGTGGCATTAGCTCAACCAATTAGATTTCTCAACATTTAAAGGAGAATAACTAGTATCGAATCTTGCCAAACAATACATGGATAATATCCAAACTTTGTTGTAATATCACTATGTGGTGATGATGTAATACGGGTGGGGCCCATTCCAATCCCATATAACCCATAAAAAAAATAGATAGTGTAGAATCTCAATTCTCAACAAGTTTATTAGAACCAATAATTTGTGATAATCTAAATCAAAAATTAATTCCATACGAACCAATTCCATAAACATAAAATAATATATGTAATAACAATATTAGATGGTTTTTTAAATCCCAAGGTTTTCATAAAATCAATAAATAATCCAATACCCTCAACAACCAGCTTACGTCTAGATGAACCCATCCCAATATTAAATGCAATATGGTCAACAAATATTGTATTAGCAAGGGCCTCCATTTTACTAAATATAAATGCAAATAAGACCTTAGAACTAGATTCTTGATTGGACATCTCAAGACATACTAAACTTACCAATTTACTCACTAAATTCTATCAAAATTATGAAGTCTCTTCCAACCATCAATTCAAATGGTAATAAAATGACATTGCATCATCTCAATAAATTATTGACCCTAAAAGTAATTCATCAAATATAATATGAAGATGTTATGGTATGGTTATTAATATTTTTTTTGAGATATAAATCTATAATAAGGTATAGGAGCCTACTTGAAAATTTGGTTAACCCTTACAACTTAATAGGATAACCCAATGATGAAGAAGCCTCAACTATGAGATAAACTAATCAAAATTGAACCACTACCAACCTATTCCTCTAAACTACTATAGTGAATCTTTTATATGGCATGCAATCAGGACTACTACCTCAATAGGGTATTGTAAACTCACAATCCAATATGATAGGTCCTATTGCCTTAAAAATATATATATATAATGAACCATTAATTGAATAACAAAAAAACATTTCAAATTAACAACAAATCTTTACTAATCATCAATCTATTTTACCAATTCATCATCAACCTATTTTACCAATTCAATAAGTTGTTTCTATAACGACCCACAAACTCGACCTAAGGGAGAGCTAAATTTTATTTTTTGTTAATTTCTACAAGGATTAGCTCACAAATAAGATCCAATATTTTTCATTGGTATTAAGGCATAACCATCTCAAATTCATTGGCGTTGCAGATGAAACTCAAGTGGACAGGAGTAACCAACTTCCCATATTTCCTAGGGTTCGATTTTCTTCTCACCGTTAGAAAAGATGCCACCAATGGTTCCCTCATTTTCCATACACTCACTTATATGAGACAACTTAACTACTACCTAGGGATTACCCTTTAAGACTCATAACACTTAAAGGTGATGCCTATTCCCTAACCCTACATACATCTATCTATGTAGAATTATTATGGTGTGACGCCTTAGTGATTATTTAGCTTCATATCCCTATGCTCTAACTAAAACCATTACCACTCACTTGGTAATGATCATGATCACACTTGCCTCCTCGTAAGGTACTACCACTATTCTTCCTTGTGAATTATCCAATGGATTATCCCATAAAAATCCACCATTAATATTCCTAAGTATCACCACTATAAATAAAAGTCTAAGCCTCACCACTAGGACCACCCAAGCCTCACCTCTAAGGTGTATCATTCATAATTACCTAGTTGAATTGTCTCCCCACAACTCAACTAGGATTAGGTACAACTTAACTCTAGGGATTACTAATATGGTGCTAATAATATGCCCAACATAACCCCCTTCCAACCCAAGGGTCCTAAACAATATTTATGACCATCTCACCCAAAGAAATAAAGTGTTATATTAAAACATGCTCAAAATTAAATATCAACATAATATATTGATAAAGACTAAAGAAATTAAGTACTTCAATCATACATTAAAATTAGGTATTTCTAACATTTACATGAACGAATGAAATCAACATCTAGAAGAATCATAACCATATTTCATCAATTAAATCCAATAACACAATAATCCATTTTGCAATCAACAATTTATTTCCAAGAAACTTAACATAAGAAAAAACATTAATTCATCTTTCATTCTTGGAACAAATCTCAAGATAATATAACAAGAATATTTACAAGACATCTATTCCTTCATCATAATCATTGCATAGCATAACTTCCACACAAGATACTTTTCAAGTATTTCTCATCTCCAATTACAATATTATATTTCAATATTTATATACATAAATGGTCCCTAGTCTCATCTTCTTTCTCAAGGTCTTCTACTTGATAGGTCTTCTCCAATGAACTTTGAATGTAATTTTAGGGATCAAGACAACTCTTGTAAATGAATATGCAAGCCTAACATGCATCATGCAATAAATTCATACAAGAACAATGTAAGATTTTATTCTTGATAGAATGTATATGCAAGCCTAACATGCATCATACAAATAAATCATTCAACAACAATGCAAGATCTCAGTTTCATGATCAAATGTATGTGCAAGCCTAATATGAATCGTATAAACGAAATCATTCAATAACAATGCAAGATCTTAATTTCATAATAAAATGTATATGAAATCCTAGCATGCATTATACAATTAATAACAATGCAAGATCTCAGTTTCATAATAGACTTCAAAGCATTCTTCTGATGTGGGGGTTCGCTCTTCTAACTTCACTACTAGAAAAGACACCATAAGTGTCCCCCCCGCAATTCCTTACACTACCCTATAAGGAAAAAATATATGGTGTGGGGTTACCCTTTAAGGCCCATAATACTTAAAGGTGATGCATAGCCCCTAACCCTACATACTAGCATCTATGTAGGATTATTATGGCATAATATTTATTAGTTATAAACGAGAGAAGCACATACTTCTCTCATTTAATTATGGTCCTTTTACTACACAAGCCACTTCCAATATAATCATGAAATAACAATACAAAATCGAGAGAGCCCATACTTCTCTCACTCAATTATAGATCTATTGCTACACAAGCCACATCCAAATAAAATCATAAAAGAAAAATGCAAAATTGAGAGAAGTCCATACTTCTCTCACTCAATTATGGATCTATTGCTACACTAGCCACATCCATATCTTTGGGTAAACTTACTATTCAACCCTTCATGATTAAATAATAATAATTCCCTCATTGCTTAAATATAAAAACATTCTCAATACATTATTCCATTATTATTTTTTACCACTCCTTATAACATGAGTTTATTACTCTTCTAAGAACCCCAACTATAATCCTTATAATTTTATAATCCTTATAATTTATTAAATTAATATTGAAAAATAAACAAACATGCTATTTAATCAATACTAATAAGATAGGATTGTATTTTTTAGATAATAAGCTATATGACGATGCTTTTTCGACGGAGGGATGAGATGGCGAACGAATATTCAGGCGACGGTGCAAAAGTAAGCGAGAAGTAGAAGTACGGAAGTAAGTGGTCAGGGAGCGATGCGCAACTGTGTGGAAAAACCACTTACCATCCAATGAAAAACAAAGCAGCAAGCGATTCATTCACCGACGCGGGGAGTAGTCAGAATGGAAACAACAAAGGGAAAGACCCCCTAGACAAACCAGACGATAGTAAGAAGAATAACGGCCAAATATCCTTCGTGGAGCTTCTCCAAGGGAAACCTAGGTTGTCTACTAACACTCCAAACGGTTTTGTAACCCAAGTTTGCGACATATTTTGCCCTAAACAGGTCATGGATGGATACACCATGCATGACTCATTTTCCCTAGTAGGGAAGTTCATTGGAGGGTACCCAGATATGGATTCAATCTAGCGTTGGGCGATGACCAAGTGGAAGACTCTAGGAAGTCTGGAGTTGTTCACAATTTCCAAGGGATTTTTTATAATACAACTCAACACGAGGGAGGACGTAGAATGCATCTTATCAGGGGGTCCTTAGTTCTTGAAAAGAAGTCTTTTCCTTCGAAAAAGGGAACCAGATTTTGATCCAGAGTCCCAGAGCATAAACTGTGCTCCCATTTGGGTTCAACTCCTAAACCTTCCCACCCAATTTTTTTATGAAGATACCCTCCAAGGAATAGCCCAAGAAATTGAGGAACTGGTTACCATCGACCCTGCTACTCATGCTAGGACTCGCATCACACAAGCACGAATGTGTGTCAACGTAAACCTAGAATCGTAGCTTCCTAATCATCTAAACCTAATTTATGGAGAATACCGACGGAGGTAGTCGTTGAAATTCGAGAACAAACCCGTATTTTTCTTAGAGTGCCAAACCCAAGGGCATATTTTATCCCAATGTTCGAAACGCAAAGACTGATATCCAGATCATAGTCCGCCCAGCTCAAGGTGAAATCTAGAAGCAGAATACCAGAATAGGACAGAGCCTAAACCACATGAGCAAGCAACACATTCGTCCCCCTACAAGTAGAGAAGTGCAAAAGGCAAGTAATATGTTCTCTACCTCAAATAAATTCAATTTACTTAACAATTATGATCCCACTGAGGTGATAGAGGAAGAGAAGATTCCTGTCGAGGTCCTCCCTATTTCAAATATTATCCTCCAACCCTGCCCTAATACCAGCCCTCCCTTGGAAGGCACCTTTCCCCACCCCCTCTCATGCCCCTTGCCCCCCCACTCCACCAGTTTCTCTCCCCAAAGATCTCTTCCCAAACCCCCCCATCCCCCACCCCCCGTCCTCATCGTCCCCTCCTATAGGGAATGAGTAACCCACATCTCTGGCTAAACCCTACAATGTCAAATTCGACAATGATAATTCTTCTCAAGATTCCCCTAAACCCTGGAGCCCAAAACAAACCCAAAGCTTTAAAAATTCCTAGATCGATGTAGGAGGTGAAAGTAAGAAGGGCATGTTATCTGGCACAGAATGAAGAAGTCGTGACACAGCCGAGGACATAGCCAATGACACCCAGAAAACCTTGTTTCAGTATCTTGGAAGTACTAATGGAGAAGAGATAAAGAAACCCAAACCCCCCGCGCAACAAGGCAGAGGGGGCAAAAAACCCTCCAAAAGTTCCAAATGAAAGTCCTCTCCTGGAATGCGAGAGGACTGAATGGGGCAGCCAAACAAAGACTAGTTGTCGCCATGAGGAAAGACTCAAAGTCGACAATCTTCCTTATCCAAGAAACCAAATTAGATGATCACTGGTCTCCGAGGGTTGCCAAGATCATCTAGAGAAAGTGTGAATATGCCTTCACATCGGCTTCTGGCTCCTCAGGTGGTCTTCTATACCTATGGGATCTAGCCAAAGTCGAAGGCAGATTCATCTTAGGTGAAGGATGCATGTCCAACATCTTCTTTCATGATCATTGCTCTCAGCACTCATGGGTTATGACCAATGTCTATGCTTCCAACACACCACAGGCTATATTAGATTTGTGGAACAACCTAACTCAGATGAGACAAGCTTTTAACAGCATCCCCTGGATCCTAGCAGGGGATTTCAACTCCCCCTTGCACTATTCAGAGAAGAGTGGGGGGACCGTCATAACTCCCAAAACCACAAATGACTTGGCACAGTTTGTAGATTCGAATGCTCTTATGGGTGTGCAATTGAGGGGATCTCAGTTCACATGGAGTAACAGAAGGAAGGGAGATCACCTTATCCAAGAGTGCCTAGACCGCTTCTTATTGTCTCATGAGGCACTCCCCCTATTTGGAGACGCCAGCCTTCAGGCTCTCCCAAATATAGGGTCCGACCATAGCCCTCTCATTTTTTAAACTATGAGCAGGTCCCAGTTCAAGACTTCCTTCAGGTTTTATTCAATGTGGACTCAACACCCTGATCTCAAAAACCAGATTGTTGAATGGTGGAAGGAAAAGTTCCCTAGGACTGTCATAAATCAGGTAACGCAGAAACTTCGGCTAATAAAAACTAACTTGAAGGTCTGAAATAGGGAGGTTTTCAAAAATATCTTTAAAAATAAGAATAACATCAAGAGCAATCTCGAGCAGATTGAGGGCAGGTTTCAGCAGGGCCAGGGGAATGACACTCTCAGGGAAGAGGAACGGATTCTGCTTTCAGAATACCACAACACCCTGCGAAAGGAAGATATGTTCTGGTACCAAAATTCAAGACATATTTGACTCAAGGAGGGTGATTCCAACTCCAAATTCTTCCATATCTCTACCCTCAGGCATAGGGGTGCTAACAAGATAAAGGGACTCATCAAACAAGATGGGTCTTTCACCTCTGACATCCACCAGATTTAGGAGAAAGCTATATGTCGCTTCGATAATCTCCTTGCCCCCCCACCTCCTTCGATCATGCCATTGAAATCCTTCTTGAGAACATCCCCAGATCCATTATCGAGGCTATGAACCAACTTCTCACTAGCCCGCTTACCATAAGGAAATCCACCGGGTCTTGTTTTCCATGCAGCCAGATAAAGCCCCAGGTCCCAACGGATTTTCCCTAGGTTCTTCCAAACCTACTAGGACATCATGGGCCCTAACCTGTGCCTTGCTATTTCTGAAATGCAGCTCTCCAGAACCATTCCCAAGGATTTAAATTCTACTTTTCTTGCTCTCATCCCCAAGGGACCCAACTCCCAGTCCCTGTTTGACTATCGCCCCATAAGTTTATGCAATATCATCTACAAGATTTTGTCCAAAGCCCTGGCCAGCAGACTCACCGATATCCTCCCTTCCATCATTGATCCCTGCCAAGGGAGTCCTGTTAAGGAGCGAAACATTATCGATGGTGTTATTACTATCCATGAGCTTATCCACTCTACCTATATCTCCAAAACCTACGCATTTTTCCTCAAATTGAACATGAACAAAGCCTTCGACAAAGCAAACTGGGAGTTTCTAATAAAAATACTTCTCAAGTTCGGCTTCCATGAAAACTGGGTTAACCTGATCTCAAACTGCATATCCTCTTCTTGGTTCTTTGTCCTAGTCAACGGGTCAGCAGCTGGTTATTTCCCGAGCACCAAAGGACTAAGGCAAGGAGACTCGCTCTCCCCATCCTTTTCATCATTCCGACTGAGATTCTGGGAAGAGCCATCAAGTGTGCATGTGCTAAAAGACTGATTTCAGGCATTAAGGTAGCCACCAATCTCCCACCGATCATCCATCAGTAGTTTTTCGACGACACCCTGCTAGCCACAGCTACCTCTATCTCTGAGGCTAAGGTAATCAAGTCTATCCTAAACTTGTTCGAAGAAGTTGTTGGTCAGAAAATCAACTTCACCAAGAGTAAACTCTATTTCATCAACACTCCAATCAAGAGACAAGTCAAAATTACTGGCATCTTGGGATGCACTATTGTTGATCTCTCGACCACATACCTGGGGCTCCCCATGTTCAGAAGAAAGCTAGTCAAGACTATGTGGAACAATGTCACAAAGAAAATTCATAAGAAATTAGCAGGTTGGTAAGGAGAGCTCCTTTCCCAAGCAGGCAAGGGAACCTTGGTCAAGTCTTTCCTCCAAAGTATCCCTATGTATTTTCTATCAGTCTTCAAAATCCTAGCGGCTGTGAGTGAAGCTATAGAAAAGGTCCAAAAGTAATTTCTTTGGGCAGGGAGTGACAGCCAGTGGAAGTTCCACTTGATGGTCTGGGATAAGGTCTACACACCAAAAAATATATGCAGGCTAGGCCTGCGGGGGGTGGGTCTCATGAACCAGGCCCTTTTGGCCAATCAGACATGGAAGGTTTTCACCAATGCAAACCTGGAGTGGGTTTCTATTGTCAAAAGAAAGTACTTGCAGCATCACTCTTTCAAGGACGAAGGAATTTCCCGTAATGGTTCCCACTTTTGGCAATCCATAATCCACATTAAGCATATCCTCCAACGAGGGACAAGATGGTAGTTGGGAGATGGTTGTGACATCGACTTTTGGCAAGATACATGGACCAAGGATGTACCCCTAATCAAAGACCTTGATATTATTGCAATCAAACATCTCACAGACAACAAGTATGGTCCCAAGGTAGTTGATTTCATCACCACCGAGCAAGGGAACCGTAGATGGAAACAGATTCAGTTCAGAGTCAGAAATGCCACCATCAACAAAGTCGTGGCAATCCTTCAGGCCATCCTTAGGGTGAACTTCCTCCCCCAGTCCCAGAAGGAATACGAGCTATGTTGGAAAGGTACCAACGATGGGTAGTTATTTTTTAGGTCTGCGGCGCGGTTGGTAGAGTGCCCTCCCAAGCATCTCAGGAACAGTGATAGCCCGACCATAGCCAAAATCATTTGGCTCAAGCACTTGATCCCAAAAGTGGTACATTTTTTATGGCTCGTAGTGCACAACAGAATCATGACCATGAATAACCTGATACGAAGGGGCATCATAGTTCCCAATAGATGCTACCTCTGCCATCAATCGTGGGAATCAACCCAGCACATCCTCCTCGAGTGCCCCTTTGCTTGGGAGGTTTTCTCCTCCCTGATCAGCAAATTCCACGTCACCTGGATCTGGCCCAAGTCCATTCTAGACATGTTCATCCAATGGCCCTATGCCTTCATAAATTCAAGACTCAAATTCCTCTGGAAAACCCTGCTTCACCATGTGATTTGGCAAATCTGGCTAGAGCAAAATAACTGTATCTTCAATGAGAACCCTCGTAATCCTGAATTAGTGGCCAACAAAGATCTGTTCTTTGCCATCGAGAATAATAGTCTCATCCCTTGCACTGATATCCCAACTTCTAGGATAGAATCCCTCATGTTCATGTCTTTGGGGATTCCCTCAAAATTCACGAAACCTCAAAATTCCCCCAGTTCCAGGAACAATGCCAAGTGGACTCCCCCACCCCAAGGTTGGCTCAAATCCAACTTCGATGGAGCGTCTAAAGGCAACCCGAGGGACGTAGGGGCTGGAGGCGTCATCAGGGACCACAATGGCAATATCATTGTGGCCTTTGCCAAAAATTCGGGGATCCAAACCAACAATTACGCAGAAGCCCGAGCTCTATGGAGAACCATCGAGATAAGTAAATCACTATCCAAACCAGTCATGTTCGAAGGTGATTTGACTGTAGTAGTTGGTCACATCATCAATAACAGCAAAGGTGGATGGAACATCCATAACATTATCCAGGAGTGCCAAACCTCCCTAAGTAATCACCCTCGAAGCATGATCAATCATGTTTTTACATCAGCGAACAAGGTGGCTGACCTCCTGGCCAATAGAGCGGTCAACCAAACCACTTTGATCATTTGGGAAGCTGACTTCCCACAGGACATCATCACGCAAGCCAACCATGATGTGGATTGCAGCCACAACATGCAGTGTTAGCTGCCACGACGGTACTTTGTCAATACCAACAGTGTTTTTGTTTAACACCAACAACGGTGTTTTTGTTTGTCAAATCAGCAACACCTAAGCTAAGCTACGCTCTGTTACTCTCAACCGCATTCGTGAAGTCATAGGCCACCTGAAGTCGATCGCCAACATCATTCATGAAGGCGGTGCCATCCTCTCCAGCATGATTATCGAAATATAGGATCTCCCGACTTTGCTTCAGGTCCTATCTCCTGAGCAGAAAGACAATGTGCAGAAAGAGGAAGGAAAGGAGTCCTAGTAGCTTGGGGAAGTTGATGCCAGGTAGTTGGATTGGCTATGATTGTAATAAATCCTTCTCAGTTTTGTTTTTGTTGTTTTTGGTCGTGAATGGCCTAGGTAATAAGGGGTTAAGCCCTTAGTTGTTTTTTGTCAATCTGCTCCAGTTATGCACTAATGGCACTTTGCATGCCCACTGTAATAGGGACAGGACCCTTTAACCCGATCTGTAAATAAATCTTTTACCTATCAAAAAAAATACTAATAAGACAAAGTCTTTAATCTTCTATTAATACTAATTAATAGTTTCCTCCCGAAAACTATTAATTAATTACATAATTAATAAATTAATATTGATAAATAAACCAACAGATTATTTAATCAATATTAACAAGACTAAAGTCTTCAATATTAATTAATAGTTTAATTAATATTTACTTAATCTTTCAAAAACATAGTGAGATTTCAAACATAGGAAATCAAAACTCATGTTTATCATAACAAACATCAAATGGCATTAGCTCAACTTACTTTTAAGTGAACACAAATAGTGTGTCCATAAAATCCAAATTAAAGCCTTTAAGTTCTTGCTTAAGAGAATAAATTATGTGTTTAGGACAAATATTAAATGATTCAACAAATTTTCCCTTATTGGTTATATCCTTCTTTATACAACCTTCAATACTATATCATAATTATTAATAAATATTTATGTTTAAATTAACATTTAACTTTATCTTGAAAAGAAGGACAACATTATGTTCTGAAACAGTAAATGGCACCTACCTTAATTCATGATGGACTCATTCAATCCAACGTGTCGTCTTCATGTATTATATTCAACTTTAATTTCTTCAACAAGAACTTTGAAATGTTGCATGCCAAATAGTCCATATTAACGCATACCCCATCCATTTTTTAAAATATACTATAATAATCATCATGGTGGTAAAACTAAAATGAAGTTGATGAAAATCTTGACTTTAGCAGCCTACTATGTTACCTCCATTCATCATAGATAATATAATGAGTAAACACTATTTTATATAAACAAGAGATGCATAACAACTTAACACATGCAATATTTTTATATATTATTAAAAACTATGGTTGACGCTCTTAAACTAGCTTCTCAATACAATGTACCTTTTCTTGGATGGAATTGACGAGATGATACTTAAACAGTGGGTTTAACTATTGGATAGGATCAATTTGAGTGTTTTTATATTAACATAAAATGGAAAATTGTACCAACTAAACTCGTTAAATATCAGTTTCACAATCTCTTTCGCAACTATTAAAAATAACGCCACAACAAATGTTGTCTTAGCCTACTAGTGTAGATTTAAACATATATCAAATCCAATATCCCTTTTTCTATTCCCATCACTTACTATATTTGAAGAGTGAAGTGTTATCAAGGACTCCCATATCTTCTTCATCGATAAGAGGAAAGAGTTTCAATATTTCCACATTGGAAATATTATTCTTCTCCACAACCCTATTTCCACCTTGCTTTTGTCAGGCCATCTACCATACTTATTATGTTGTCTACCCAATAATCAATGCACTAAGATTCCTATGTGTTAGTGTATAACTAATATGAACAGTGCCAACATATTGCAAAGAACGAGAAAAGCATCCTTGAGAAGGTATTATTTTTACATTATTTTTTAAATGAAGATTGCAAGTTTCCAAGTTTTTTTTAGAAACTCAAGAATAATCAAATAAAATAGTTCCATTCGAAGATGCAAAACAATGAAACACAGATTCAAAATAACTTCAATAATGTCAATGGTTTTATCACCTTAACGTGCATGAAACTCAAGAATAATCAAATAAAATAGTTCCATTCGAAGATGCAAAACAATGAAACACAGATTCAAAATAACTTCAATAATGTCAATGGTTTTATCACCTTAACGTGCATAAATTCAAATGTAATTTCTTTCTAAAGCAAAACAAGTCCATTTAAAAGCACAAGCAATGCAAAGCAGAAACAATGGACTTAAAAGTCAATGTTTCCATGGAGGTAGGCTAAAACGGTTAAAATTTCTCTCCTCAATTTTTCATCCCTTCTCCAACTATCCAACAATTATAAATAAAAATGAATTTATTTTTAGTATTTATTAATTAAGACCTTTTTATAAAGATTAACTTAAGTTAATGTTAACCTACTAATACTCTTTAGGCAAAGTATTAATAAGTAAATCATTCACTCATCTCACACCATCAATTTGATAATATTAATGCTAGTGTTAATTACTAACATTAGTGTAAGATAATAATAAAATTGATTACTTATTTCATATAATTAATTTTAATTAATAACGATTGTTAATATTAACCATTAACATCAATAATTAATATTTTAAGTATTAATAATGCTAACATTATTATTAATACCTAACTTGATAAATCATTAAACAAACAAATTCCAAACTTCGAAACACAAACAACAACATTAGGTCTCTTGCTTAATTTTGTCCTTGCCTAGACTAAGATGCAAATAAAAAACACACTATTTTTCTTAAGCAAGAGGTTTTACGATAACTACAAGGTTAACACCCACCTACAAAGGATCCCCTTAATCGAAGTGTAAGGACTCTTTTGCTTTTATAACAACCTCCTTGCTCAATGATGCATTTTTAATCAGACATACCCACAATCAAATGCATCTATATAAGGGTTTTACCCCTATGGCTGTCATGAAAATTCATCCATCATTTTCCTTTTTCTTTCAACTCTTATGGTTGTCTCATACCAATCCACCCATGAGAGTATCGAGTCCTACAACCACAAAATTCATTAGCAGTACCATATTCTAATAATAGCATAATCCAACTTTAAAAAACATAACTATCAACACATCTTGATAAAACACAATAGGATCATTCATTAAATATCAACACATCAATACGTCAATCAAACAAGGGTAGTCCTGCCACGAAGGCCATTATAGTTTCAAATCAATATATAGGGAAAAATCTATAGAATATATAAAAATTTAGGTCAAGCCAAGAGGTAAGTGTCCTAAACCAATAGAATATATGGAACCAATTTTGGATGCAAGGCCAACATAGCTCACAATATTTGTCAATGTGATAACCCCAACAAGGTTAAAATTTTGCATAAAATTAAGTGAACATAGAAAAAATCATAAAATCAAAATACCACATAAAATAGGTAAATTTTACCAAACCAAAAATATTTAGCTATCAATTTCCATTTTATCATGGTATTTTGTTTTCTCAATTATCTTAATAAGAAAGATGATGCATTAGCCAAAGTGCATTTATTCAAGAAGATAATTTCTTTAATATCATAAGACAACACATAACGATCACTTCACATTGGCTCTCTTTATTACCTAGAAAGGAAACCCTTTATCAATAGTAGAGTGCAAATATCTTTGTTCAAGAAGATAATTTCTTTAAATAATAAGACAACACATTGTTATCACTTCACATCAGCTCTCTTTATAACCTAGAAAACAATAGGAAACTCTCGACCAATAGTACAGTGCAAATATCTTGCTTGTTTCATAATTCTTCCATTCTTGAGTGAAATAGCAATCACTTGTTATCACTCCTTCCACTCGTTGCCACAAGGTAGAACATCACTCACAAATGCTTCTTGTTGGATCATCAATGACACTCGCATAGTCCAAATTATTTTGGCTTAACAAGGAAAGATCAACATAGGTTAGTGCATGACAAATGGTGAATCATCAACTAATGCTCCAATTTCTAGAAAGTGCAATTGGTACTACCAATTTCATTTTATATCTACTTGCATTTGGAAAGAATAGTAGTCAAGGAGCTTATAAAGATAATAAATTGCATTGCTTATTAAATGACACAAGCTCAACCAATTAAATTCTTTGACTTCAAAGGAGACCTAGGTTCAAATCTTGCCAAACAACACATGCATAATTGTCAAGTTGTAATATCACCAAGGTCACAATTAAATATGAGAGAGAACATTTCAATCCCATAAAATCAATGTATATATATATATATGTGCCTTGCTTACATTTCAACTCTCATTTGGTGTAAGGCTTTATGAAGCAACATTTAATGGGACGCAATTGTATGAACATGACCCACGTATTAAGTCTCCACATTTTGATGGATACCCCTGGGATAAAGCAGCCAATTCTAAAAAGGTTCATTGTAACACCATAATAACTGTGGTTCATTGAAATAGTTGTAATATGGATGGGCCCATTTCAACCCCATATAACCAATTTAAAAAGTACATCCATGGATCAACAGTATTTTAACTACCATGCATTGCGAATTATCCCATCTAATTGCATGTTACTTTACGCAAATGTCCAGACATATCCCGTTGGAATCAGGTTGACTTATAGATTCCAATGTCATAATCTAAAAATGTTTTTCCTGTTAAATACAAGAACCACCACAACTTCGCCACTAAAAAGAATTAACAAAAATACCTAGTCAAACACTCAATATGTAATCAGCTTAAGGCAAGAGATCTTTAGTGCTAGCAAGGCTCTAAAGGCACACCTCAAGTGATGTACGAAACTGATGTTGCCATATAAGTCAAAAAGCCAACAAGTACATATTTTCCACACCTCAAGTAAATTACGCAACTGATGTTGCCATTTAAGTCAAAAAGCCAAATTCATATTTTGTTAATTCCACAAGAGAAAGCTACGAAGTACTTCTCCTTATGCATCTCACTCTTGAGACAAACTGGTAACAAGCCACCCACCAGCTAGTTTATTATATTTTACAACAAAGGTATCCAACAATTATATGAATACCGGTTCTTTATTTAAATGTAAAAGATGATTTAGAGAATGTTTCAAACTAGTATCTCACATGGGTTTAAAAAAAATTAACTTTGAAAATTACAGTTTAAATGTCTTTAAAGATCATTTAGGATCAACCAGAGGACCTGGAAATCAATACTGATGTTGATCATTCTTGAGCATAACTTGCATCAACTACGTTTACAACTCACCATTCGTCAAGAATTGGGATGAATGCCTTAAAACCAATATGTTTATCGATGAACAGAACAGTCAAAATAAAAAGATATAACAAATTTGTACACACAACTAGGAGGAAGCAAAACAAAACAACTATTTATGTACTGCCTGAGAGTATCAAAGAGACTTTACCTGCAGCATAACATGAGAAAAGAAGTAAACGAGTACTCTTACTACATGACCACTGAAATAAGAGTTGGAGCATATTCACTGCAAATACCAGGAAGAATTGGTTTGTCGACAAGGTTCCACGAGCCTGGGGGACGGGTTTCCAGGGACAGTAGGGGACGGCAGGTCGATTTTAGGGGACGGCTCGGGGACGGCTGGGGGGGGACGGCTGGTATAATACTATTAAAAATGAATTTTTTTAAAAATTTAGAATAATCTACACATTCAAAATTCTACACCCAACAAAAATGATATTTCATATTACTAATCAATTATGTAAGTGCAGCCATTCATATTCAGATTCGTTACTAACACATAAGTGCAGCCATAATTGAGTCATTTCACATTTTCATGTTCATATTAGTTACTAATTTGCAGCCATTTAATTGTTTCAAGTTCAACAACTATAACTTGAAGGTTCAGCCAAGGATATCAAGTGCAAACAATGTTCAAACAGTCATCATTTTAAGTAATAACAGTCATCATTTTTTCAGCCACCAATGTTCAAACAAAGACTGTCATGTTTAAAAATTTTCAGTCACTAACTGTTCATTGTGTTCAAATATGACAGCAATAAGAAATTTGAAATAGTCATAGTATCAATGCTCATTTGCAACAAAAAGACTCAAAACTAAAATAGTAAAGGAGTATTATATTTTCCTACGTTTTGGTATATTTGTATTTGGTCTATTCCAATCCTGTCATATTTCTTAGGAGCCAGAAATGCATGAGGTGACTGTTGTGCTTGTCCTCGAGTCTATTGGATTTGTGCCCTAGTTTGATGGAAAATACTGACCTTAAGATGCTGATTTCACTTCCTCTAACTTTGACTGCACAACATTTTGCTCTATCCTTGTTTATCTATTTAAAATGTTGCTTAGGGAAGGGAATAGCACTGTGTATATTGTGTTTTACTTCACTTGTCAATATACCCTAGTTGTGCTTATTAAACAGGTTAGACTCAAAAGCGTTAGCCTTGCAATGCTTTTATGATTTTAACGTTTTAAACATACCCTTTTGGCTGTATGTTATATTAACCTTTTGGGATGTGTGTGGATGTTAAGGAAGTTTGATGCTCTTTATAATCGCTGTTCCCCCCACCTTTTTTATACTGAACATTGAGCTTGTATGGCATCCTTTCTGCAATCTTCTGGATGCACTTTCTATGATCTTTGATTCCCAAATCGATCCTGACATGTGGCAGAGATCATAGGGAAATGCATGGTGTGTTTATAGTATTTCTACCCTTCTATTTCATGGCTGTAACAAACCTCTTTTTCAGTCATTTTCTCGGAATTATTTTAGAAGCATTCAACATGTGGGGGACGGCTGGGCCGGGGACGGTCTGGGCGTCCCCCATGGGGCCCAGCCGTCCCCGGGGACGGCTGGGCGTCCCCAGGGACGCCCCAAAAAGGGGGACGTCCCGGGGACGGGAGGCCACAGGCCTCAGCCGTCCCCCAAAAAGGGGGACGGGGGGAAACGTCCCCCTTGCCGTCCCCCCGTCCTGGGGGACGTGGGAAACGGGGGGACGCGTCCCCGTGGAACACTGTTTGTCGATAATATAAGGCAGGATCTTCATTGTACTTAGAATGAGATTTGCTTTAAGCTGATGTAAATATGCAATGCATTTCTTTATATATATATTCGTTCTGAAAAAAAATGATTAAATTAGCAAAGAATACACAAATTATCTAGTTAGAGAAATCAGGAAAATAAGGATAAGACAGTTGATAGAGTTAAAACAGCACTATGCAGTCCTCTTCATCAACCTTGTCAAGTTATCTTATGATTCTTCCCTCTTAAATGAAACCAGACAATTACCAGGGCACAGATGGTACAAAGAAAAAGGTATCACCAATGACAGGATCTTGGCAAATTATTAATCTTCCATCACATAAATGCTGAGGTAAAATGTCTTTAAAGAATTTGCTTAGCAGCAAATGATCCCACAAAGCGATTATTACCAAGCATTTCAATTGTGCTCAACATTCTCAAATGTACCCATACTTGATAGGCCCCGTCCATTGAAGCTTCACTGTCCATGTACAGAAATTTCCTATAAAAAATAGAAGACTCTGCAAAAAGAGAGGAGAAAAAAAAAATGAGTGCCATGCAAATACAAATATGCTGTGCAAGTTAATCATGTAAACAATAATTATTTCCCGAACTTATGTATCACAATTTTTGAAAGCAAGCACTAAATGGAGACAACGAAATTCGTATTATTCAAAAGCATTACATAAATTCTATTAAAATAAATCAATAATACATTGCAAAGCAACATGAACAGAAATATGATATGAAGAATTGCAGAAATTCAATAGGAAACATGAACATGCAACGCTGTATCACAGGTGATTTCCAAAATATTGAAATGGGAGCATCCATAAGTATGGACTCACACAACAATAATATACACAAGAACGAACAATACATTACATATGCATATCTCCCTATCATATAGGTGTAGCTCCGCACTACCAATAAGTCCAGCTCACCTTATCAGAAAGACGGTTTCCTTTGGTCCTTTATCAATTTATAAGCGAAGTCAACACTAAATAAGTCAACATCAAAGGACAGGATACTACCAAGACTGTTTTACAAGTCTCTGCTAAAAAGTTTAGTGATAACACACCAAAGTCTGATTCAGTCATTGTTTGGAAATTGTCAAGTGTTTTCTATCGGGAAGGATGCTTTTTCTTGTGCATGCCAATGGTGCTCTGTATTAAGAAAATCCCTCTATAGATCCATCATTTATAAATTTGGGATGTTTCCATCCTTTTAATAATAGTCTTTGAAACAAAAGACCCCATTCTTAGTTCTGCATCTCAGTGATGAGCATTTGAATTACAATAACTTTAGTTTATGTCAAATCTGGGGTGGCATCTGTAGGCTGTATGCGCTAGGAGGGTTTCTTGTTATAGGCTTTCGGTATGGGGTTTCTAGGCACACTTGCAGAAAGTAAACAAAAGGAAATAACATTTCTCCACAAAGTAAACTATGCTAATAAAATTAAATTCAAACCCATACTTGCAGAATCAAACAAAGACATGCTTGCAGAATTAAATCACTCTCAATTGCAAAGCTGAGGAAACACACAGTTACAGATGAAAGCTTGCTAAATTGAAATGCACTCAAATACAAAGTTGAATTAACACACATGAATACAAAATTATAGAAGTAAATCAGGGTTTAATCATATGTTAATGATTATTTTTCTTAGGAACTTATTACTGTTACGCTAATGAATTTAGCAGCATAGACTAATCAGAACAAAGCAATCTGAAAACAGAACAGCATACCTCAAAAGAAAGAAAGAAAGAAAAAGACTTTCCACCTCGCTTTGGAGTGGGCCCTTGCTCCATGGCGATATGGAAAGGATAACTAACTCAAGACTGAGAACGGAATTCTACTACAGAGTTTATTTCATTCCAATGGAATCACACAACAAACTCATGTCTCAGCCAAACTACTCCATATGATAACTAAGCTACAGAGCTCAAAAAACAAAGCATAAATCACTCGATCAAACAGTCAATCATTCAATAGTTCTTCAATCAATAGTCTTTTTGTTCCCACACATACATATTAATACTCAGGAGGGAATAACAAGTATCCGGGTTACAAAGATGGACAATTGAGAAACAAACAAGTAAAGCAGTTCAACTGGCAACTAAACTAGCCGCCAGAATTTGTTAAACCGGCTCCATGATAAGCATCTCCAAAATCAGCCGATTTGCCTGTCTGTCTGATCTGCTTCCCGCTGTCAGGTTCCAAAAATAGTAAACCTGCAGTTGCACCTGGAAAACTGTTATGCCGAAGATAGCCAACCCACGGTTACACCTGGAAAACTGTTATGCCGAAGATAGCCAACCCACGGTTACACCTGGAAAACTGTTGTGCTTTGTTGGCAGGGAACCGTCGTAATTTGCCAAGACACCTGGGAGTTGTTTTGTCTGTTGGCTGCTATCGTTGACGTGTCCAGTAACCACTTTGTCTTGCATGCTGATGTCACCTCAACCAATGTACATTGTTGTCATCACTTCGATGTCGCGGTGAGAAAATGGTTGTTTGCTGTCATCATCATGTCCAAGGCCCATCGCATTCGGTGCCGCATTGATAAAGTACTCGTCTCCAATGCTGTTCAATGCAGCTCCTCCATTGCTGGCCACTGCTCTGCATCTCCGGTGCTCTAATACTGTCTTCAAACCTGCAAAGTGCCACCATGCTTACCCAGGCCATAAAACTTATTGATTAGACACTAAATCTGGCATTTGTACTCCTACAAGCACATAAATACATTCTATTTCACTTAATGTTGTGATTCCCCTAATTACTATGCTTAACTGCAATACTTCTGCGAACTAGCTCTAATTCACAGTTAAGTGACACAAAAAGAGGCTAATAGACGGTACCAAATGAGGCATTTTAGAACCTCATCACTCCCCCCAGCTGAAATCATTGCATGTCCTCATGCATTCTTATATTCCAGCATGGCACTTAGGTCAAATACGGATGTTTTGACAGTTGCAAATTTGGCATTGCATGGACAATACCCATGAGTATTGCCAACTTCCCTCATCCATTGTCTAAAACTCCCATTATCTTGCAATGTATTAAAATAGAAGGAGGGAACAGGGGTGAAAAGAATCGGTAGTCAAAACCACAAAGCCTATCCACCTAAAGCTCAATTATTGCATAATGGAGACTACTGCCTGGGCCCTCTGATAAGGCCAATTCATATTTACAGGAGAAATCAGTTCCTACTTTCGTAACTGCAAAGTCAATTCTTCCCACCTACTGCTACAAGCTGACCTAGCATCTTCCAACTGTGAGTCACAAAAATCATTAAAGTCCTAAATGCATTGATTCAACTGCATCTCATATTGATTTCAAATGTGTGCCTGGCAGATAATCTCAAAATGATCATGAACTACTAAATCAGACACAAGATTTTTGAAACACATCAATAATCCTACCTTTTTTTCCTTGGCCTTATATTCTGCTACCCCGTTTCCCCTGTTAATCTGATTTTGCAGGGTAGACATAAAAGCCCATAATTGTACATCCCCAACACAGATGTTAGGGTGAAAGTGTGTAACATGCATGGCATATTTGTGGACATTAAATTCACATAACAAATTCTTATATTCAGGGCTGTTGTGGCAATATGCATCTAGAAACTCATCAACTGTCTCTAAACGGTGGTTTATCCTGCAATATAATTGCAAGAGCTGCCATCTATAAAATTGCTCTCGTAAGAACAGACTGTAAAGGCGTGTCAGGTGCCTGCATTCAAGCATTCTTTCCGCAATCTAGCATGTATTTTCAAACTTCTCTTGCAGATTGGCAATCTGCCCCTGTTGTTTGACTAATTCCTCCTTCAATCTTTTGTTTTGTTCTTCATGGCCACTGAGAACCTGAATCCTCACCTCCAAATATTGGCACCGTTGCCCATCGTGCCACAGCTGCACTGTGGCTATCCAAGGTGACCATAGTTGGAGGATTTATGACCACTGGCCCTGGAAGTTCCCAAGGCTCAATCTGTGTTCACTGTTCTCGCATGGGCTTCAGAAAAAAGGAATGAGGTGAGGCCAAAAGAATGCTTGAGTAATTAAAAAATTAAGGTATATGCAGAGGTTATAAAAAACAATACAAGCCATCCAGTGTTTAAAACACACATAGATACGCATAAGATAAAAATACTTATAATAAGTAATGGGAAGTAAAGATGGTTCCATTCTCAATGACGTTAACTACTTTTTAGTTAAGAACTTTAAAAATAAAAGAAAGACAAAATTAAAGAAAATAAAAATATCACAATCATAAAATTGCCTCACTTCTATTATAACCATTCCTACCCTCTCATGTCAACCCCACCAGCCTCTTTTTCAAGGGAGACTTCAAAAAAAATGTCTCAACCCATCTCCATTTTTGTGAGTTCTGGCGCCACTTCTATTATAACCATCCCTACCCTCTCATGTCAATCCCACTAGCCTCTTTTTCTGACGAAAGAAAAATAGAAATAAAACGAAACAGGAGGACTCGTCGTCAACCCAATGACATTATCATGTCAAGGTGACACTCTACCACTGGGTTATATTACTTCCCTACCCTCGTCTAGAAAGGGAACTGACTGATGAATCAAAACTTCCCCACATTAGGTTTAGGGATAATCGGACTCGAACCGATGACCATCACCACGTCAAGGTGACACTCTACCGCTGAGTTATATCCCTTCCCTACCCCCATCTGGAAAGAGAACTGACTGATGAATCAAAACGTCCCAAGGAATTGAGAAACTCAACACCACTATTGCATTATTCTCAATTGAGAAACTCAACACCACTATTGCATTATTCTCAAATAATTTGGAACTGGGACTTCTTTTCATCTTACTAGAAAAAGAATATAAAAAATTTGGATGGATGTCGACTGAGTGAATCCTATTAGAAATAATATTTCTACTAATTCAAACCATAACATATGGTTCTGTCAAATCCATAATTTTTTTACTGATCTCCATTGAGCAAGTGTTACATAAACATAAAAAAATTTTAGCATGTTTAATTTTCTCTAGCACTAGTTTATTGCAGAAAGCCATATTTTTTGGAAGAAAAAACAACACAGAATCAAACAAAGAGGATGCCAATTTGTTATTCTTGCACCAACTTTTCCAAACAAATTAGAGCTACCCTTAGTCAACATATCTTTTACATTTACATTCAAAAGTTATGATGTGTTTCCACATCCTTTCAAGACCTCATTCAAAAAATGGACAAATTTATAAATACATAATTGATTCGTCACTGAAAAAAAAAAAAAATAGAGAAAAGAATCGCTAACTACTTAATAGAAAAACATGGGCATACCACCAGAATAGAAGTTGTAACTAACATTGCTATCCTCTCGCCTAGCAGGATAGATATACCTCCATATACTTCTTGATTTAAATAAAGATAAGTGTTTATTTAAAACAGGTTGACCCTTCTGCTCTCTCATGCTACAATCCTTTTCCTGCTGAGCTCTCACTCACTTTACTTTTGGTCCACAGAAAAAAGATAACGGATGCCAGCAGTTCATTACAGAGTAAAGGACTCACCGAGCCAAGATAACTAACTAATAAAAAAACTGCTTTTCCATAGACTTTCTACGGCCATATTGCTATCCGCAAATCTTACGCGTCAGATCATATCTCATATTCGTATCGCTTTAACATAGGTCACCGAAATGATCTTGGACAATCAAACCAAAGCACGAAAGCCAAAATTTTTCATCAAATTGATTCCTGAACAGTGCATAACCACATGGATAAGCTCACATTAACCCGTCAATTTTGAAGCCCTTTTGCGATTTGGAGGAATGATATATCAGATATCAAGAAGAAATTAGCGTGTGATAATATAAAGTTATACAAAAGAAAAGGTTATCTATTTCTTTCTTCAAATGCTGTATTTAATACAGCATACAGCAAAAAGAATAAATTCCGAGCTTTTGCATAGTTTTTTTTTGTAAAAAAAAAATAGGATTCATTAGTGCTTCTTTTTAGAACACCAAAACGTAACTGAATTAGTTCTAGTTACTCATAATGAATAAAATAAGAATTCAAATAACAAAAAGAACCCTATTTATCCTACTTCAAAAGAATCGAACGAGAAGCCGTATGAGGTGAAAATCTCATGTACGGTTTTGTAGAGCGACAGTAAAGGTAACTTATCTGTCAACTTTTCCACTATCACCCCCAAAAAACCAAACTCTGCCTTACGTAAAGTTGCTAGAGTACGATTAACCTCTAGATATGAAATCACTGCTTATATACCTGGTATTGACCATAATTTACAAGAACATTCCGTAGTATTAGTAAGAGGAGGAAGGGTTAAAGATTTACCCGGTGTGAGATATCACATTGTTCGAGGAACCCTAGATGCTGTCCCGGTAAAAGATCGTCAACAAGGGCGTTCTAGTGCGTTGTATATTCTTATCTAAGACTTGTATCATTTTATGATGATGCCATGTAAATTGCTAGAAACATGGTTTTATATGGCTAACCTAATAACGAATGTTTTGTAAGGGGACCAGAGCAGGCTAAAACAAATGCCCTTATTTTTTTGAAGGATATTTGGAACTATTATATGTCTAGGGTTCAATATTGAAATAATTTCAGGTTTCCCCAACTTTGTTTGTGTTTCAACCAACTCAAACACTCCCTGTGACCGTTCTGACATATCTTTGTATTCTAGAGCGTTTGCAGAATCAGGTGCAGTTTTTGGCACCCTATTTTCAAGCTCAATAATGTCTTTTTGCTCTTCATATTGACAAAAAGCTTCTGCTAATCATGCCAAGGTTTGCAATGGCTACTTAAGAGTTTCCCCAGAACTCTCTTTGGCTGCCCTAGGTGCAGCTTCAGGGCTGTAAACGGGTATCCCCTATGAGTTCTGAACCCTCAATTCAGCTATCTACTCCTAATGCTATGCAATGTGAGTATTTTTCTCCTGCAGTAAGCTTTTAACAGCCACAACTATTGTTTGTAAGGTCTAGATGATTATTTTGCCACCCTCAAAATCCAAGTTGTTCAAATCTTCATCATCCTCCCTTAGATGCCCTTGATGACTTGTTCCTTCATTATTTGCTACCGGATGCTGTGAAGCAAATGCAGCAGGTTCAGTCTCTTCCTGCATGTCATTCAATTAGTCTTGCTGACCGTTTTCTTCATGGGAAGGAGGTGGTTGTTGATTCTCAAAGAATTCCACCTCCTTCTATAACCTACCCAACTCCATGTGTTGGTCTCTCCCCTCATCAAGGTCTGTTTGCTGCTAGATGGAGCGAGGCTCCTCGTTATTGTTGCTTAGCACTTCAACTTCTTGCTGTCCCCTGCCTTCTGGAACTGGTTCCTCTAGAGGTGTTTGGTGAGACACGTTGTTTTGTCGTTTGTGATTGTGTGCGTCTTTTGAATCTTTGCTTGGTGCTAGAGGGACCTAGTCGTTCCAAAGCTCCTTGTTCCTCTAAAGCAACGGATTTTGCCCTTTTTTGTCCCTTTTCTTTGATTTGGGCTGCTTCAAAGCATCAGACAGTTTTGGTCCATGAGGCCCTTCAGACGACTTTGATGCCTTTGGTGCCCTTGATGTTGCAGTAGGCTTCAACGCACCAGAAGATTCCAGTGCCGCCATGGGTTATCGGCAAACCTCACTTGTCTCTAGCTCCTTTTCTTTGGTTCTGAGAACTTTGATTCCCTAGGGGATTCTAATGTTTCAAGGGGCTCCGGTGTTATGGATGCTTGAGATGCCCTCGATGACTTTAATGCACCGGATGGTTCCGGTGTTGTGGACAACTTAGGGACATCATGCATTTCTAAAGACATTGGTTCTAGCTAAGAACCCTAGCCATTTTTGGCAAGAAAGTTTTGTTATCTTTTCTCACTTACATTGCCAATCTCGAAACAGTGATGGCAAATCAACTTAATCAAATCGTGATGTTCTAAAATGCATTTTCACACTTGAAATTAAGTAGCCATATCATGCAAAATGGAATTTAAATAAAAAGACAGATTAATGCGAAAGTCTAATTTTTGCTCACCATATCGCACGTGGATGAAAAATTTCCAATCCAAGTCGGAGACCACTGCAAACTGCCCGTCACAAGTAAAGAATTTCATCACCCACAAAACGACCGAATCCCAAGGTTGTGACGAACTCGCCCCCTTCAAACCCTTGCACCAGTTGTCGTGCACATCGTATTCAGTTTCTAGGTCTATATCCTCTTGGAATTGCATGAATAGTTTAGCTATCGGGCCACTGCTTTTGAAGAAAGTTTGGGGATTCCAAAGATTGAGCTAATGATGTTTGTTGTGACTACAATTTTAACTCCTCTAACCTTGGCAACCCCATCATGCAAGTTAAATGCAAATTCCTTGGCCAATTGGGTGTCATGGCCGTCGAAAAGCTGGAAAAATTGCAACCACCCAACTGCCCTAAACACGTTTACAACCTCCTGGATTTGCAGCAACTCTTCAGCATTATCTAGTTCAAACTTTCATATTAATCCCATGGTATTAAAGGAAATAGGAGCAGAACAGGCTTCGAAGATGATTGGAGCCAGTATGTTGTAGAGTATTCGAACAAGAGTCTAGCCAAGGCAGTACTTTTTGGTATCAAAACCTTTCAATGTTGAAGCTAGCCTTTGTAACGTGTGTTGAGCTGTAACAGGTTTTTATTGGGCATTCTAACAAATGTGCCAATCAACCTACGCAAAGGATTTCTTCACTCATTTTTTGGAGCAGTGCCAAGGTAAGGGTCCAACGCTACAATCCACCACCATCCACACTATCCATGTATGCCATGATGAATGCAATGCATGTACCCCCTTTTTCTGTTATGGCCTCAATATCCTTTCATGTCAAATTTGCCGAAAATCCTTGATAGTTCGTGTCAGTGATTGCACACTTCAAATAATCCAGTCATTCTTTTGCGGCCTATGAAGTGTCATGTGCACCTTAATTGCCTTGTTGCTTGTGCATGAATCCGGTGCGTCTACATGTCGTGCAATACATAGATTTATGAAAAGGGTTCAACACGTGTGAATCTTGTGTGCCCTTCATCCGTCCATGTGTCGCTTGATGGCAGCATACGCAAACTTGCCAAAGGAATCTGAGCTTCAAGGATCCTACCTTCTAATCAGAGGCGCCCGAGAATATATTACTATCCATGCTATTTATGTCTGCCAAGGGAAAAGGGACGTGTGTCCTGCTATCAATGTTTCCATCCCATGTGATCCGATCTTCTCATGTAGTGCACAGGACTGCCACGTGTGTCCTAGAACCACATTTTGGAACAGAAAATTTAACCATATAGTATCAAGCATCGAAGGATTTCGGTGCTCCATACTAAATGTGCTTCAATGTTGCTTGACTCTCTTCCCTAGTTGTGGTATCCATCACGTTCTAGATCAGGCACAGCTCCTAGCATGTCATGTGACTGTCGTCTAGCTCACGTGGTTTCACATGTACCTTACATGTACATACTTCGACGCCAGATTCATTTGACGCCATCAATTCTTGAGGTAAAAAATTCAACCAGCCAATATTACCTTCGAGCACCAGAAGGTTCCAATGCTCATTACCAAATTTGTTCTGATGTTGCATGACCCCTGCTCTGGTGCTGGTGCTGCTCAGCCTTTCTCTGGTGTCAAGTGGTTCTTAAGAAGAATGTACCAAATTATACAACTAATTGCACTTATGGTACAGGATTTTCCTCCTATGTACTGACCTGAACTAACTATAATTATGCAAAATATCTAGATTAAGCAATGGTTAAAAAGGAAAAATACGTACCTTGTCAATAAAAATGATGTATGGTGCTTTAAAGGAAATAGAAACTTGTAGGCACATCAAAGAAGAAAAATTAGAGCTGGAGCGATGTATGACCAAACACAAGAATGATTTTTTTTTCAAAACAAAAGCGATCGCCATTTATGGTTTTCAATCCTCTCTTGCCTTGGTTGCGTCCACGAGGGATTTTCATAACCAAGTTTTTATTTGCAAGGCTAACAAGCTGGAAACTAGTTTTCATGCTAGCCTTGGCCCAATAGAGCATCAAAGGGAGGTTTTCACCATTGGACAATCATTTTTTTCTCTTTTTGTCTTTTTTTCCTTTTTTTATCTTCATAGGAGACACAATTACTTATCATTTGTCATGGAAGAGGTCTCTCCCACAACATACATATCAGACTATGAAAGCAACTGAGTAAAAAACTCTTCTTTGGTCAATGGTTTGTGGTACAACTTCAAATGATGCTTGTACACCACCATTCGTTGCCTCAAACCATCAATAGGTTGGAGTCGCACGACACCATTGTCAAAAAGTAGTGCCCAATCAATGAGCGAGTATCAAAAAGTAGTTCCCAATCACCTAGTTTATACCTACTATTCTTGATGTGTTTGTCATGCCATATCTTTCTTTGTTGTTGAATAACCTTCGTTTGGTGAAGAGCTTCCAATTGCAACTCATTAAGTTCATTCAATTGTAGAACCCTCTCATGTTGTGCCTGTGACAACTCAATATCCAATTCAATGTCGTACAAAGTGTCTAAAGTTCAAACTCAATAGGAAATAATGGCTTCTTACCATAGACCAGCTCATACGGTGTGAATCTTGTTGTCATCTTCCAGGTGGTATTATATGCCCACAATGCCTCTCGTAACCAATTCGCCCAATCTTTCCTATGATAAGCCATTGTTTTTGTTAGTATATTTGCTAGCTCCCTATTAGTGACTTCTACCTATCCATTGGCTTGAGGATGATAGGGTGAAGACTTTTTATGCTTGGTAAAATTCCATGAATGTTTGAATAACTTTTGATACAAACTATGGTCCCTAATTACACCCAATGGCATGAGCACCAAATCTAAGAAAGATTTGATTATATAGAAAATCGGCTACCTTATCCTCATGAGCATATTGGAGAGCAGTTACCTCAGCCCACTTTGTTACATAATTTGTGCATACCAAAATATGTTGCTTACCTTGGTATGGTGGACCAATAGGTCCAACAAAGTCTATCCCCCACTTCTCAAATGGTTCCAAGACCACTAAGGTTGTAAGGGCATCTCATTCAACGCAGTGGGTTTCCCCATCTGCTAACATTGATCACAATGAACATATTTCTTCACATCCCAGTGAAGTGATGGCGAGTAATATCCAACACCTAAAATATTTTGTATGGTTCTCTATGCTAAATAGTGCCCACCTGTAGGCTCATCATGACATGCCCAAAGGATGTCATAAGTTTCATCTTCTTGTACACATTTACGCAAAACAAGGGCAGGTCCGCATTTAAACATTAATCCTTTAATCCATTTAAATTATGAGCTTTGCTTAACTCACTGTTGCTTTTCTTTAGAAGTAAGGTGAGGAGAAACTTTCCCTATTACCTAGTAATTGGCAATGTCGGCAAAACATGGTGAGCATGTTGTTATTGCAAATAGTTGTTTGTCTGGAAAGACATCATCCGCATGCTCTTCTTCACCTACAACATTTGATATTGAAAAAAAAAATCTGATACTAGATTAGCTTTTCCAGGTTTATCAACGATAGTAATATCGAATTCCTGTAATAGCAATAACCATCGGATTATTTGTCCCTTTACTACAGGTTTGTTCACCAAGCACTTATTGCAGAATGGTCGGTATGTACATATACAAAATATCTTGTAATATAATGACAAAATTTATTGATGGCATAAACTACTGCTAAGAATTCTTTTTCAATTGTTGTGTAATTTTTCTCAACCACAAACAAGCTTTTACTAATGTAATAAATAGCATAGGTTTTTTCAATTTCTTCTTCTTCTTGTCCAAAAACTGCACCTATGGCAGTGTTAGAGGCATCGGTATGAATGTGAAATGGTAGTTTCCAGTCTAGTCCCCTTAGCACAGGTGCAAACTTTTTTCCTTGATGGTGTCAAATGTTATTTGACACTCCTGTGTCCATTTAATCTTGACATCCTTCACAAGAAGAGAAAATAATGGGGAAGCAATTTTACTAAAATTTTCAATGAAATGCCTGTAGTAGCCTATGTGTCCTAGAAAGTTTCTAACGTTTGTTTGTGTTGCTAGAGAATGCAATTGGGCTATCACTATTATCTTCTTTCGATCTACCTTTATTCTTGCAACAGAGATACGATGCCTTGAAATGATACCTTCATCCATCATCAAACACTTTTCATGGTTTAAGTTATGGGTTTCACATCTAGTAAGAACCCTATCAAGATTGTGGAATGCCTCATCAAAAGTTTCTCCATATATAGTGACATCATCCATATAGACTTCTACGCATTCATTGGCTAGATTAGCAAAGATAGCAAGGACTGCTCATTGAAAAGTAGCAGGGGCGTTACACAATCCGAATGGTAGAACTCAATAAGCAAACGTTCCCCAAGGGCAAGTAAAGCTGGTTTTCTCTTGGTCTTCAGGGTCCACCTGAATTTGGTTGTAGCCACTTAAACCATCAAGGAAAGAAAAGCATTCCTTTCCGACAAGTGTATCGAGGACTTGGTCTATGAATGGAAGTGGAAAATGGTCCTTTTGTGTAGCTTTATTTAACTCTCAGTAGTCCATGCATACTCACCACTTTCCATTCTTTTTCGGAAATGGAGAAACCCACCAGCTATCAGAAATGGGATAAATTAACCCTACCTCAAGTAGTTTTTCGACCTCAGTTTTCACTATATCTCTTAGGGCAGGATTTAACCTCCTTTGGGGTTGAGGAACAAGTTTCTTATCGGTAGTATATAAACAATCTGTGCAAACATCGAGGTATATACCTTCATATCACTATAATCCCTAGCAAAGCTTTTGTATGACTACTCAACACATCCTCTTCGTCATGCAGCCAGCTAATTATGTTCACGGTTTTTCCTGGCTTGATTTCTATCTGCTTGGTGCCAGGATGCACCAAATTGATTCCTTCAAACTCACCAATGAATTCAAAGGACGGTGGTGAAGCAAGAGGGAGTACAAAATTCGGGTATTTTCTTCAAAAGAAATTCCTAAGGGAATAATGTTTGTCAATGGACATTGGAAAGAGGAAAGAAGATGTCTTTGCCAACCATGTGCCATGGTAAATGGACTATCTTGTAAAGGTACTAGTGGCAAATGTTCAAATGTTTCACACTCATCTTTCCAAAGGAGTCGATGAACAATGACTTGCTCATCATCCAAACAAGATCCACATGAAGAGTCTAGCAACATAATCTCATCTTCAAAAAGGGCTCCTTCCAAGGGATCTAATTCCTCCACTTGCTCCTTTACGGTGACCATGGCTAATTAGGCAAAAGTCTCTTGTACGTCTAGTTCATCGACCCACAAGTTACCAGAAAAGTCCATCGAAGGTCTAGTTGGTATACAAAGAAATTTTCTTCGAGCTTGTCCCTTTAGAAATGGTCATATCCTTGGATCGACAATCGATAAAGGCAGCTGACATAGCAAGCCACGGTCGTCCAAGGATTAATGGATAACCATTCGCCTTGGCTTTTGGCTGCAAAATCATGAGGTCAACGGGGTATTCCCATGATTCAGCAAATACTAGGACATCCACTATTCCTTCAAGTGTTGCTATTGACCAGTCTACCATCTGAAGTATAGTAAAAGTTGGCCTTATGATTGTTCAAGATAGCTTGTTTAATGTTTTCATAGACATAACATCGATGGCAACGCCCAAGTCAATCAACACATTGGGTATTTTAATTATGCCAATTGAGACCATGATCACTGGGCTTCTTGGATCTCCATACTTAGGTGGAACAAGATTCCTTGCCTACAAGGACTGCTAACTTTCCATCTACCTGTATGGTCTTTGGATAGGTCTTTTTTTCTTCTAGGTCTCTTAATACATAATTCCCAAATAGTCTTATTAAAAATTGGCACGTCTTTAATTGCTTGCAATAAAGCTGGGTTCCACGATGACACGTCCCCCCCCCCTTGGAAACGCGCCCCCCGACCCCCTGCGTCCCCAGGGACAGGGGGACAGCATGGGGGACGTTTCCCCCCGTCCCCCTTTTGGGGGACGGTAGGGCAGCCGTCCCCGGGACGGCTTGCCGTCCCAGGTGGTCGTCCTCGGGACGTCCCCGGGAATCACTAGCTGTCCCTGGGGACGACCAGACCCGTCCCCCTATCCCAAGGGACGCTTGGGCCGTCCCTAGGGACAGCTGGGTTTGCAGAAGCATCCCTCGATTTGGTAATCCCATTGCTTGCTTTGAGGGCTGGAGTTCAAAAACACATTGGCGGTGGTTTTATTGGAGAAGCGCGACGACTTTGTAAGGGTAAAGGTAGGCTTCTCAGAATGGAGCAGGTCTCCTCTGAATGCTTCCCATCTATTGCGAACACTGAATCTCTGCCAATACAAAATAACATATCAGACAAGTGATTTCCACAAATGGAAAAATCACATTAAAAACACAAGTGTTACCCATTACCTTACGACGCATTGTAATTAGAACGTTTCCTGCGTGATCCATGAGCTCTATTTCTTTGGTGGCGTTAGATGCGTAATTATCGACCCTGAAAACCAGATTTCCAGACGCGTCAAAGACGGTGAAGCCTTTGCTGTTGAAGACAAGGGATTTCTTCCACACTGTGAAGTTGGTAGTGGAATCGGAACAAAATTTAGGATGGATCAACACAGGGGGCGAGGAGGACGGCCGAGGATGCACTTGAGGCATTCTTGTTTCAATCGAGGAACTAACAGCAATTGTTGGATTGAGGAAATCTAAGGGAACAAAAAATGGTATCTATTGCTAACAACCGCTCTATGGAGGTTCTCCATGCTTGGGGTTATATAGAGATCGTCGTTCTCGCTAAAGCATGGAATACACATGCGCATCGTGGGGGGTTTGTTTTCAATTGGTGATGAGGGCTGATTTAGTGGGTATAGGTACCCTTTTCTGTTGACCCGTGCAATCTTAAACAACGTCAACTTCACATGTATTTTGGTCTATTTACACATATGGACAAGACTACGTATACTTCGTCAACTTAGGCGTACATAACATAAATTCCCGTAACTTATATAATGAATATGAGTAATTAAGTGGAAGATGCACCGTTTGAATAATAATACGGGAGAAAAATTGGCTGCGGGAAAAAGCTGTGCCTTCAAATCTCACCACCGCGTGATGGTATTTTATTTAAGGAGGGACATTTCATTTAATAATATTGAAGACGTGAAAGGTTCAAATTGTAGTGGGTTTAAAATTCTTGTGTATATTATATATTATTTTTATTTAATAATGGAAAAATACTATAAATCTTATATTAAAAGATATTTAGGGTGATATAAGTTATTAATATTTAAGAATTTCGAAAATGTGTTTTGAACAAGGAATATATGGGCTATTTAAAGATGGAGGCGATATTATTAACTTATTTGATATCCTTTTAGATATTATTTAAATATTGATACTATCATTAGTTTTAAGTTTATTGTTGTGGTAAGGGTTTTAGTTTCTTTTTGAGAGGTCTAAAGTTCAAACTTCATTCAGTATGAGGGGACCAAGACCCTTCATAAAAACTTGTGTAAACTCATTAAGAGTTGTAAGCTTGCTGCAATGGTAAAGGTTTTGGCCTCTTTTTGAGAGGTCCAAGGTTCAAACCTCACTTAGTACGAGGGAATGAAGTAGATTATTCTAAATTTCTAAAAAAATTCATAGTATTATACCAGTCGTCCCCTAAAATCGGCCTGCCGTCCCCGAAACGCGTTTCCCCATCCCCCCGTCCCACCGTCCCCCAGGCTCGTGGAACCTTGCAATAAAGGAATCGTAATGTTTTGGCATTTTAGTTCTATAGTAAATCTGACTCTTCATAAAGTTCTCTTTGTAGAAGTCGTTCAAGGTATGGTAATGTGAAAGAAGAACCAGGAGTTTCGTCCTCATGTAGCTTTTCATCCTTTTGAGGATGAAATTTAGGAGAGTTTGGTGTTTGAGGTCTTACTTCATTGTCCCCTAGTTCTGTTGTAAAGGGTGGAGCTCGACCAGATAAGACTTTTCCTGAGCGAAGTAGTACATTGTCACAGTCGATAGCATTTCGATCAATTGTATCATTAGGCCTAGCATTGTTGATAGGTGTTGCCCGTCTATTACTATTCGGGTTGGCCACAGGTTGGGCTGGAAGTGAAGGTTGCTTAGGTTGTGATGGTTGCATTGGTTGAAAAGCATTAGCAGGTCCTGACAACAAAGCTTGTTGCAGATTTAGAAATCGTCTTTGGCTTGCATACAGTTGGTTGGGTTGATATGGTCCCATCCAATGTTGATTTTGGGTCATCCAAGGGTGGTTCGATGTTGGTTGTGGCATCCATTGTTGGTTAGACCAACCTAGAGTAGTCCAGTGTAGAGGTGGTGGCCATGGATATTGGCCCCATTGTTGTGTAAGCGGTGGCATAATCAAAGGGGTTTTCGATGAATTTTGCATCCATGGAGTCCTTGGGGGGTATTGATTATAGGAAAAATTATTCCTTTACCCCACATAATTGAGTTCCTCCATGGGTGGATTACTTCTATCGAGGGTAGCTTCGTTATCAGGTAAGAGATCACAATGGTTTGTAGGGTGTCCTCTTTCACATATAATACATATAGTAGTTTTTTTCAAGGGGCACTCTTAAAGAGCATGTTTTTGCCTACATCTAGGACAAAACATTGCTAAGGGTTCAATAGATTTATTTTTAGCTTGCAATTCGTCCAATGTAGTGTTTAGGTGCAATAAGATGTCAGTTTTCAAATTGGAAAACTCTTCAATTAGCTCTCCTATTTCGTTACTACTCTTCCCTATTCTGTACTTGTGAGTTCCTCCCCTTGTGCAGGAGTAGTTCCTACAAACTTCCATGAAATTTGGAAATTCTAAATTGTTCATGTCACCTTTTCCCATGAGATTCAAGGCATCTCCTGACTCATGTAATCCGCATAGGAAAATTGCCTTGTTTAGTTCATGGTCTATCCCCTCTCCACAACGCCTATGAATGAACAAAAACAGATCTAAATAGTCTTCCAAAGTTTCATCACCATTTTGTTTCATCCTAAATAATTCTTCATTTCAATACTTAACATGGTAGTATTCTTGATATTTATCTAAAAAGGCTTTTTCCATTTCTGCCCATGTGCGTATCGACTTAGGCGCCAACCCCATAAACCATCACATTGTCAAATCTTTGAGTGTAGAGGGGAACAGTTTGAGTTTTTTATTATCATTTCCATAATCATATGTTTGGCATAGGACTTTGAACTCAAATAGGAATGGATGCAGATCCTCAGAAGCAGCCCCCCTAAAAGTTGGCAATATTGATAGCGAGATATTTTTCATAGGGCGTGTGTTACAAGGTCCAATCTAATAGGGTATGTAAATATTCTAGTGTCATTGCTGGTTTCTCCAGGATGATGTGTATCACTTTGTTCATCCTCTATGTTGTTCTCATCGTGGTTATCCCCCACATTGTTGTTTTACCTATAGACATAAATTTTCTTAAAATTTTCAGGAGATATGAATAAATCTGGGGTAGATGGAAGATTACTAGATTGTTCTAAAGAGTTTTGGCATCTCTTGACTCATGTAATCCCCATAGGAAAATTGCCTTGTTTAGTTCATGGTCTATCCCATCTCCACAACGCCTATGAATGAACAAAAACCGATCTAAATAGTCTTCCAAAGTTTCATCACCATTTTGTTTCATCCTAAATAATTCTTCCTTTCAATTCTTAACATGGTAGAATTCTTGACATTTATCTAGAAAGGCTTTTTCCATTTCTGCCCATGTGCGTATCGAGTTAGGCGCCAACCCCATAAACCATCACATTGTCGAATCTTTAAGTGTAGAGGGGAATAGTTTGAGTTTTTTATTATCATTTCCATAATCATACCTTTGGAATAGGACTTTGAACTCAAATAGGAATGGATGCAGATCCTCAGAAGCAGCCCCCCTAAAAGTTGGCAATATTGATAGCGAGATATTTTTCATAGGGCTTGTGTTACAAGGTCCAGTCTAATAGGGTATGTAAATATTCTAGTGCCATTGCTGGTTTCTCCAGGATGATGTGTATCACTTTGCTCATCCTCTATGTTGTTCTCATCGTGGTTATCCCCCACATTGTTGTTTTCCCAATAGACATAAATATTCTTAAAAAATTTCAGGAGATATGAATAAATCTGGGGTAGATGGAAGATTACTAGATTGTTCTAAAGAGTTTTCTAGTTCAGGGGACCTCAAAAACCCTCAGACTGATGATTGCAGTCTACTTGTACTTGCTTCCCCTTCACTTATTTGTGGCAAATCACCTAGGACCATAGCTATAGGTAATGGACTATTTGGTGCAACCTCCAAGCATGATTGCTGAATACCTGTGGCTCATTGGGGGTTTCGGCTAACAAATCTACCCCTTTGGTTCCTAGGTCTATTCATACATCCTATTCTAATCTTTCAAACAAATTTGGAAATTTTAAATCTACAATACCTCTACCTCTCAATGTCACTTTCTCTTGCTAGGTTTTAGCTAATTATTCTCCATTGAATTAGAGCAAAAGTAGGATCACTCAGTGTCACAGATTAATGGATTAGGTTTGGCTTGATCCAATGGTCTCCTCTAAGGGACCGATATTCACAGTCCCATGCTCTTACCTTAATAAAAAGAATAGAAGCAGATGCAACAACAAATCAACTGGAGCTGATTTAGGCTAAGAATGAGGGAAATGCACTTTAGCACTCTTAACTTCCAAGTTCTCTAATCATGTCATCACAATCCTAGGATCACGATTTGTTTGACATGTGGGCCAATTTAAAAGAAAATAGTCAATCGGGGAGATGTGGTTTAGCACAAGTATCAAAGAGTAACCAGTTTAAAATCTAGCAAAGAGATGATGATATTGGATGTTTCAACAATTTCCTAGCAACGCCAAGTTCCCCAGCCACAGTGCCAAAAAGTGATGAGCATATAAATTTCAATCACTTTGGTTTGTGTCAAATCCACGGTGGCGTCCATAGGTTGTATGCACTAGGAGGGTTTCTTGTTGTAGGCTTTCCGTATGTGGTTCCTAAGCACAGTTGCAGAAAGTAAACAGAAGGAAAAACGTTTTCTTCACAAAGTAAACTATGCTAATAAAATTAAATTCAAACCCATACTTGCAGAATCAAATAAAGACATGCTCGCAGAATTAAATCACTCAATTGCAAAGCTAAGGAAACACACAGTTACAGATGGAAGTTTGCTGAATTGAAATGCACACAAATACAAAGTTGAATTAACAATCAAATAAAGACATGCTCGCAGAATTAAATCACTCAATTGCAAAGCTAAGGAAACACACAGTTACAGATGGAAGTTTGCTGAATTGAAATGCACACAAATACAAAGTTGAATTAACACACGCGAATATAGAATTTTAGAAGTAAATCAGAGTCTAATACTATGTTAATGATTATTTGTCCTGGGAACTTATTACTATTACACTAATGAATTCAGCAGCATAGACTAATCAGAACAAAGCAATCTGAAAACAGAACAGAATACCTGGAAAGAAAGAAAGAAAAAGACTTTCCACCTCTCTTTGGAGTGGGCCCTTGCTACGCGGTGATATGGAAAGGATAACTAACTCAAGACTGAGAACAGAATTCTGCTACGGATTTTATTTCATTCAAATGGAATCACACAACAAAGACTCACATCTCAGCCAAACTACTCCATATGATAAGTAAGCTACAAAGCTCAGAAAACAAAACATAAATCACTCGATCACCAGAATATATTAAACCGCCCCATGATAAGCACTCCAAAATCAGCCACAATATCAAAACAATATGCAAGGTTGTTTTGATGAATTGAATGGTGAAGGGAAAAGAAAAAAAAGGTTGTACAATATCAAGATTGCCACACATTGTTACAGAAAAACTAGAAATGCCACAACCATTACAAGCATGAAACATGTCTCTGGACACCTGGTAGAGGGACACCTCCATGCCAGAAGAGATAGATTTAGGAACAGGATAAAACACCCTAAGACATCTCCTGCGCCTCTGAACAACGCATGTGTTTCATTTTACTGATTGGACTTAAAGAAATTTGCAAATCCCTGGGCTCATAGGATGTAATGAAGCACACCTAGACTGTATCTGTAATTATTCAAGTTTTGATATCATAATAAAATTAGCCATAATCAACAAATGTACTTGGAACAGATTTCTAATAATAACTCTCTAGTCTGAATATTTCAGCAAACATGGAACCTGTAAAAATGTTGCATCTTAAAGGCAAAACAAAATAACAGAAAATGGATGAAAACCTGTCATTGAATCTGAAAAAACAGTTTTCAGATTATGTTGTATGGAAATGAATATGGTACCCACTACAGACAATATTGGATACAGAAACAACAAATTTTCAAGACCTCCTAATATGGATGCGGCTCGATACAACATTATAAAAAGCATAAATGTTTTATATATGAAAAGAAAAAGAAAAACATATAATACAAAAATGTTTACACACATAAGTTTCAAACAGGACAAATTCATTAATTAAGTAGACGATTATCATTGTTTTTTAAATTTAATTTAATTTTTTTTAAAAGGCTTATTCTTCTTTTAATCTCATCTTTTGAATTCAACTCTAGGTATGCCTTTAGATATGGACCAAATAGGGGCATATATTCAGATACATTTAGATACAGTACCCATGTATTCCAATATGACTAGATACGGTATACATGTATTTGGATACAGTATCCGAGAAGTATCGTATCCACATCCGTATCTGATACACAGATACAGGTACCCAAGCAAGAGGATTGCCAGATATGGTAACTCTGGTTTTTGAACAATAAGCCTGATTTAAGTCTTTGCAATCTTTGATTTGAAAACTGCAATTTTACCAAAAAAGTACTCTACAAATATCATGATAGCATTTTTAACATTAGATTAGGAAGCATTGGCAGAAGTTTCATATTTTATGCAATGGCATCCGTATTTCAAACAGGATAAGGTCAATGCAACTGATGTCCAGCACATAGCATAATATTCTGTGTTCTCTAGTAGGTAAAGTCAAGTATGGATGCCTTGTCAGAGGTATCCATCTACAAAAGTTTCTCTCTTTGGAAATGTATTATGTATCTGGATTATTCTACATAATGCCGCATCCAAATAAATTTGTGTAGAAAATACAAATTTCTTGCCATATTTATAATTCTATTGTTTATTTCATTACAAATCTCGTTACAATCTTAAATTATATATATATATATATATAGAGAGAGAGAGAGCATACCTATATCTATACCCACACACCCTCATGCTATGGTCATAACCCCTCATTGAAATATAAAATGATGCTAGCCATCTTCCTGTATGAAGATTGGTATAGAGCTTATTTTGCAAATATTTGAGAAATTATCTTGATAAGATGGATCTCTATAATCACAATAAGAAATGACCAATGATCCGACAAAATACAAGTAGGTGTAAGCTATGTTCCATAAAATTGTCAGACGGGTGGTATGATATGACTTGTCCAATTTTTGGGTCAGTGGGACAACTCTTGAGGTGGGATGGGCCTCGGGATGCAACCCCAGGTAGCAAACTTGTATATGATAGTGCAAAGAGGGAACATAACTCAAATTTCTGCCAAAGATTTGTGCAAGCTGGACAAATTTAGTTCCCAACCTCTCTACCATAACCAGGTAAGTTCTTTGTCACATGATATAACATGCCACAGGCAGCAGCCACAATTTATAAAACCGAGTCATGTAAAACTTATAATGCTAGACATTTGGAAATCCATATGCATGATGTCAGCAATGAAAGCATACTGAAGATAGAATGTAAGACTATAATAATGTCCACCGTCCAAGACATTAAGGAGAAAAATACAGTAAAACATGAACATGATTCTAAACCTCGGCTCATCCAGGGATTAGAAAAGAATGATATACAATCTTTAATGCACATAAGCTAAGTATGAAGTGAACCTGATTTAAGGCATTGTGACCGTAAAGCTGGAGAAAATCAGGCAAGTCAAAAAAAATTCAGCCATGCATAATGATTATGGAAAGTCACTCACATTTTAAAAACAGATATTGCATCAATTTGTGATTGGACAAATAATCATAACCGGTTCTTACCTTCTTTCAAGAAGACAGCAATTGAAGTCTATTTTTTTATAGCACCAGCTTTGTCCTCTGCCATCTTTCTCAGAATCTCATGAGCTGTATTAAAGACCCCATTTGTAGGTTTGTTGCAGACATAACATTTTTTGTTTCGTGCATGATGCTTTTTCACAAAAATTGAAGTAAAAATTAGCTCTCGGACAGAGGCAAAATCTACCATCATTGAAACAAAATTTTATATAGGCATCGAGGGAATTACAATATTATAATATAAAGGTAAAGCTTATATTGACATTTAGAATATAGAAACATTGATCAGTTGAAGGCTATACTTGCTTAGCATAGTGCAAGATGAAAATAAATCATAAAAATGTCCAAACAAACAGTTACTTTTATACTTGCATATTATTACAGGTATTTATCTAAAACAGAAGATACTTGGAAGACTCCCATTTTATCAAAAGCAAGAACAAACTTAAAAACAAATTTATGGCAGCATTGGCACCCCCATTTTTAAATCAGCTAGTCAAATAACCTGTGTATCATTCTTGAGACTAAAATGGAGCAATTATGGGAAAACATTGTGACTATTCCAGGCTAAAAACCACAATTTTTGAAAAAATCATAATTAGTCACCAATAACTATACAGAAGACACAATATTGAGATCTTTCAGATGCTGTTCAACCAGTGTTCCACGGGGACGCGTCCCCCCCCGGGGGACGCGTCCCCCCGTTTCCCACGTCCCCCAGGACGGGGGGACGGCAAGGGGGACGTTTCCCCCCGTCCCCCTTTTTGGGGGACGGCTGGGAAACGTCCCCGGGACGGCTGAGGCCTGTGGCCTCCCGTCCCCGGGACGTCCCCCTTTTTGGGGCGTCCCTGGGGACGCCCAGCCGTCCCCGGGGACGGCTGGGCCCCATGGGGGACGCCCGGGCCGTCCCCGGGGACGGCTGGGCGTCCCCCATGGGGCCCAGCCGTCCCCCACATGTTGAATGCTTCTAAAATAATTCCGAGAAAATGACTGAAAAAGAGGTTTGTTACAGCCATGAAATAGAAGGGTAGAAATACTATAAACACACCATGCATTTCCCTATGATCTCTGCCACATGTCAGGATCGATTTGGGAATCAAAGATCATAGAAAGTGCATCCAGAAGATTGCAGAAAGGATGCCATACAAGCTCAATGTTCAGTATAAAAAAGGTGGGGGGGAACAGCGATTATAAAGAGCATCAAACTTCCTTAACATCCACACACATCCCAAAAGGTTAATATAACATACAGCCAAAAGGGTATGTTTAAAACGTTAAAATCATAAAAGCATTGCAAGGCTAACACTTTTGAGTCTAACCTGTTTAATAAGCACAACTAGGGTATATTGATAAGTGAAGTAAAACACAATATACACAGTGCTATTCCCTTCCCTAAGCAACATTTTAAATAGATAAACAAGGATAGAGCAAAATGTTGTGCAGTCAAAGTTAGAGGAAGTGAAATCAGCATCTTAAGGTCAGTATTTTCCATCAAACTAGGGCACAAATCCAATAGACTCGAGGACAAGCACAACAGTCACCTCATGCATTTCTGGCTACTAAGAAATATGACAGGATTGGAATAGACCAAATACAAATATACCAAAACGTAGGAAAATATAATACTCCTTTACTATTTTAGTTTTGAGTCTTTTTGTTGCAAATGAGCATTGATACTATGACTATTTCAAATTTCTTATTGCTGTCATATTTGAACACAATGAACAGTTAGTGACTGAAAATTTTTAAACATGACAGTCTTTGTTTGAACATTGGTGGCTGAAAAAATGATGACTGTTATTACTTAAAATGATGACTGTTTGAACATTGTTTGCACTTGATATCCTTGGCTGAACCTTCAAGTTATAGTTGTTGAACTTGAAACAATTAAATGGCTGCAAATTAGTAACTAATATGAACATGAAAATGTGAAATGACTCAATTATGGCTGCACTTATGTGTTAGTAACGAATCTGAATATGAATGGCTGCACTTACATAATTGATTAGTAATATGAAATATCATTTTTGTTGGGTGTAGAATTTTGAATGTGTAGATTATTCTAAATTTCTAAAAAATTTCATTTTTTATAGTATTATACCAGCCGTCCCCCCAGCCGTCCCCGAGCCGTCCCCTAAAATCGACCTGCCGTCCCCTACCGTCCCCAGAAACCCGTCCCCCCGTCCCCCAGGCTTGTGGAACCTTGTGTTCAACTTAGAGCTGGAATATTGAGCCCCATTCATGGGATTTGACCTTGCTGAAACTTCACATTTCTAAAGCTGCCAATTCTGCAGGAATTTGGGTTTTAGAGGTTGCTACTCCTCGTACGGAATACAACACTGCGAAGCTCTGCTAGAACTCTGCTATGCACTTCACAGAGTTCTTAAGTTTGAACTTCCTGGTTCAGCTTACTGGCATTCCTCCTCCAAACAGGGTGGTGATTCCACCACTAGTTGTTGTTCATGCAAACCACCTCACCAAGGATATATGTCTGCTGCTCCAAAAGGGGAATCTGTGTTGATAAGCTCAGAGAAATTCCCAGACCAGCACCAAACATATCCAATACAATTTTTAAACAATATGCTTTTCCATTGTTTGCAGTGGCATGCAATTTGATAGTTCCTGCCAAATGAGGTGGCCCTCATAAAATGGATCTTTAACTCATAGACCTCTATCTTGAGATATCATTATTTTCTGTGCCTTGACTCTAGAGGGTTTTTCCTTGTAGAATTTAAGAATGACGAGAATAGATATGAGTTCTTGTGAGGAACTGTGGTTCTGGGAAATGCAGGACTCTCCCTTATTTCCTGGTTTGTGGTATTAACCCTGAAACTTTTACCCTGATGTCAATGGGATAAATAAGTCACTTAAATGATTATATGCAATGCACTTACAAAATTCATCTCAATCATTAATGGATCCTAGGAGAACAAAGAACTGAACCTTCTACTTATGGTTGAATATGTGTTGAAATGAATTTGAGTTAAGAAGGAACCTTAAAGAACTAATTCTTGATTGCAAAAGTTGTGCTTGGCATCAACCATTTAAGAAAAATATAGATTACGTGAGAACACTGTTATGACCTCCCCCTTCTTGAGAAAACTATGTGCTGATAGATCTCACTCTGTCAAGATGGATCATAAATAAACGGGTTTCAGAAAATATCATGTCTAAAAAGTAAAAACAGAAAGAAATACAAAAGATTAAAATGATGTTGACAAATCTCTTTAAGAGATTACCTCAGAATCAAATAATAAAGAAGATTCAGCATAAAAGGACAACTCGTGATCTCACCAAAATGCATATGCAAACTTGAAAGTGCTCCTCTAGAGAATCCTTCCCTTTTGAGGTCAAAACTACAGTTAACCTTCTGAACAGTTAGCTTGCAGTAATATCAACATTTGAAGAGGTCAAACCATCTACAAATTTGAGTCTAGTGTAATTATCTCCTTTTTTATTGAGATCATACTTTCAATGAAAATGCTAATACTTTCTGCAGAATGTATGCAACTCAAACAGATTGTCAAAGGCATGACAATAAGGGAATTTACTAGAGAGGACTAAAAGGTCAAAGAACATGGAATTATTATGTTTCCATATAATTCTTATATATATATGCGAATGTCGTACACTATCTGAAACTAAATTCTCATTCATAAATGCCACTAATAAAATGAAATTAAATATTAATTGTGCATTCTAAAAGGTCAAAGAACATGGAAAAATTATGTTTCCATATAATTTCATATATATATATATATGCAAATGTTGTACACCATCTGATTCTAAATTCTCATCCATAAGATGCCACTAATAACATGAAATTAAATATTAATCGTGCCTTCCTGTTCCCACAACAGTGTGCAATAAAATTACTTAATTACTCACTGACTATGGTCCCTCAGAAGCACTGCACTCAAATGCTAACTCTAATGCTCTACTCTTCAACCCTCCCCTTGTCACTATGTGGTAGCCTAGTCTCACTTTGACAACATCGGCACCTAGAAATTGATAGGCATATACTAGATTATACATGGCTAGAAATTGGAAGGCATATACTTGATTATGCGTATAAGGGTACACACTCACATAGATACACATACGTATAAACTTGTGAATACTCGGTGATTATACATCACCCAAGACAACCCAAGGGTCTTTGTTCACCTCTATTTTGTATCTGACCATTACATTTCTTAGATTTAATTGTATTTTGGTTGATTTTAACATCTATTTCATTCAATTTTATTTGTCATTTTATGGAATAGATGGTCCTTTGACAAGTGTGTGATGGCATGATGTGCAAGTTTCAAGGTGCAACAATGCCCAGTCAGGATCAAAGGGCTCTATGCACTCTAGGAAAAAAAGGAGAATGTCTTCATCAGTGAAATCAATAGACAGAAAACTAATTTCAAATAATTGAAGACCATTACTTAAAGCTCATCATTGAAGCCTCTCATATGATTTATAAATTGACCATATCAACATGAGACAAAGATCCATGCCTTCCTGCACCCACTCACTTTTTTTGATGGCACAGCAAGGCAATGACCTGACAGTGTTGACCATAGTAGAGAAAATTGGAATCATCTCGGAATTGGACTGGAAAAACAATTGGAAAAAATCTGCAAAAAATCGGCCAAAAAAAACAAATTTTCATTGAATTTTTTTTCATGCATATCACAATGAATTAACATTATACAAATCAAATATTAATGATGTAAGACTGTAAGCTTAAACTACACATGAAAGTGGCAAGTGATACAAGCTTAAAGCCTTAAACTACACATGAAAGTGATAAAATACATCTTAAATAAAGAAATTTTAATGCATCCAAAATTCAAATATTATTGTATTGCTTATAATATAAAAAGATACAAATTACAAAATGTGTCATGAGTCATGACAAATACAATGTCTCAATATCTTTGAATGCCTTTGCCCTTTGCCCTAGCAAAAGCTCTAGTCTCTCTTTGTCATTGTGCCTGTGCTTCTTCTTGTGCCTTGGTTGCTAATGCCCGTCGCCACCTATGTCGGGGGTCAAGGGGGCGGGAGCCCCTTTGCAGGGTCAAGGGGCAATGCCCCTTGCAAGGTCAAGGGGCAGAGCCCTTCGCACATACCCTTCACGCAATTCAGGGCAGGGTCGAGGGGCAGCATCCCCTTCAGGGTTCGAGGTAACGCCTGGAAACCTCAACAGCAAAACCATTAATACCTTCACTATCTTAATTGAATTTTTCTCCTTGTTTGCATTTTGGTGCAATTTGGATGCTGCAAATACTAATATGGGACTTCAACATCTCATAGGCTGAATAAAACAACGACAAATTAACTTAAATAATGATTGCAATCAGTTTAACTTTTTAATTGGGCGGCTGTTGGTGGCTGTTGGTGGCTGCCGGATTCCTTCAAACTGCAAAAAATTCACTGTTAGGATGCCCTAGTGTGTTTTGTTTGGTGTGGTAGTAGGTAGGCAGACCCCTTTCTCCAGTTTGCAATAGGTAAAAATGAAGGAAATTGAAAAAAAAACAAGTTTATACAGTTTTCTCTACCCGTGCAGCTATGGCCGATTTTTTGTCGCAGGCCGATTTTAAAAAATTGCAATTCCCAATTTTTTTTTTTAAATCGCCAAAATCCGATTCCATGCCGATTTGACTCGGATTTCTGGCAGAATTGGAAAAAATAGGGGAATCAGCGATTTTTTTGGCGATTTTCATAACTATGGTGCTGACACCCAAGAAGTGTCACGAAATAAGTTGGTATGGCCAGGTGCCAACTTAGATGGCATGGCACAGGGAGCTTGAAAGAGATCACCAAGCCATCTTTGTAAGGATATAATGCTTAGACATACTGCATTGAAGAGAAATGATATGTAATTTTAACAGTAGTCTTGTCATTTTGCACACCGTCTAGTCTTGTCCTATGGAACAAGGAGGAAAGGTAAGGAATGGAAAGTTGACCTTCCCAAACTGGAAAGGAATAGGAGGAAATTTCTTGAGGAAACCAAGGCAAGGACTAAAGGACAAGCATCAAGAGCACCTTCCAAAAGAAGGAACCTGGCACCTTTAGTACTTACACAAAATAGAAAGGGTGAGGCTTGATATGGCAAGAGGGAAAGTCAAGCTTCCCCGAGAAGGCATCCCCTCCCTCACAAGAAACATGTAATGAGGAAAGGACTAATCCAAAAGTAAACATGGACAATGGGTGTAGTAACTCCTTGGATGAGGAAGAGGACAGGACTCATAGGATTCAACACAAACAACCAATAAAATGACACTTAACCATTTCTCAAGGACAAATCCATTCACTCTTTGAAACATCCCATACCAGAGAAGTCACCATGGTATTGTGGTAAATACCAGTTAAGGGCATACGAGGAGTACTTTTAAGCAAGTTTCTTTCAATGATCAGTATACAGATAAGTATTCCATAGGAGAATGGGGCTTAAAATCCATTAGCACCCACAAGTATCCTTTATACAAGTTTAAAAGGGGTTTAAAATCCATGGGCACCAACAAGTACCATGGCATTATGTTTTGAGGTTGACAAGAGTTGGAAGTGTATAATATGGATAAGCAGTTGACAAGGGTCAATAGTTGCATCCCCTTGAAGACAAATTTAACCATGATTCTGTGCTTGTGCATTGGGTGTAGGTCTATGTATATTTGCACGGTTTTGTTTCCCTTCAGGAAAGTGAAAGAAATAGCATGCCCATGGAAAATGTCAATGCCTAATTACCTTTCATAAAATTGTCCAATTAAATATTTATCATAATTTTCTGATCAAATTTTCTTTTCAAAGCTTGAAATTTTAGGAGCTATCTTTTAATATAACACCTTCGAATATAGTTTTTGAAATTTAGTTCTTCTCTGACAGGTGCAACATGACTAATGAATAGATTTTTTCTTAGACATTACCAAATAAAACACCATATTTTGATTTCATTTCAATATGTTTAAGGTTCATAATGCCATAGAATTCATAGCAATCTACACAATGTCTAATAGGTGACCCAGAGAATGACATTCAATTGGTCCCCTTGCTAGGGAAGCAACGTTTTATTGGCATTGGGGACTGAAGAGATATGCTTCAAGTTGTAAATCTTACCCAAAGACATCCAAACAAAGATTCTCTTTTGTGAGACAAAATTTTGGTAGAGGAATATAAAATGACTGGATACAACACTTTGAAATTTTAGGCAGAAATCACAGAGGACTAATTTTTTCAGAAAGGGATGTGTTTCAAAGCAAAGTATCAGAGAAGTGGCAGTTGAAAAAAGTTTTCCAATCCTTACTTCTCAGTGTCCATACAAATTCATCCTACATCTAAAGATCTCAGGTTTTCGCTGGCCACATTAAAATCGTAAATATATTCTGGATAAATCAAGCATAATGTTTGTTAGGGATGACGTTTTGGCTCTGCCTCAAGAGCCCGAGTCAATATAGGAAAAAACATTATGAGTTCAGAAAATAAGCAGATCAGAGGATTAGTAAATACGCACCAAATATCTTTAAGATATTCCATGAGTGAGCTATATGGTCGATCATTCTGAACATTATCCTCTCTTGTGATGACCTTACTATTTTTCAAACAGATAATATGTGTGGTGGCAAAGGAGGATTTTATTATTGCAGATTTATGGGTACAATTGAAACGGATGTCTCCATAAAGTCCATTTTAGTCTTGGTTCAATTGGTCTAAATGGAGCAACCCAAATGAAGAAGAGGTACCAAGTAAACACCACTTTACTGCATCAGATCCACTATCTTTTGTAGCTTTTAGTTTGTCTTTTATAGTATCAAGTGGTGTCAAAGGGTCTTCAGGCCTTTCTTCTTTAACAATTTAGCCATTTTGTTTGCAATCCCTTATATAGTTGGTAAATAAACTTGTGAGGCATTTCTATCTTTGTTGTCATCACTATCATACTTAATCAACAAGGTCACCTGCCTTATTGAAATTATCAAAGACTTCAAGAATTTGGTGATCTTTGTAAACATTTTCTATAAGGACATTGGCAGGGTATATCTTTTCCTATTCCAAATGTTCATCACCAGAGGTTCTAACTTCCAGTGGCCAGATTTTGAAGAGCGTATGTCTTTTGTGAGAGATGGGGATGAGAATCTGCCCTGAGCTATTGTAGTCTTTTTATAATAAACTCCTCTTTTTAATGTGCTGTCATCAGATCTCTTGAGCAAGACATCACAGAAAAGAAAACAACCCTCTTCTTCGTCTTCTTAGTGAACTCGATCAGTTCTGATTTGTAATTTAGGTGGGTAAAGAACTTGCCTAATCTGTCTTTTCCATGTGGCCAGCCAACATTACTGTCATCTACATATCACTTCCGCCATTTGGATTTACAAGAAATGAGTCGATGGCTCTTAGTTGAAATGTCCATAAAGAGATTGGCTACAATAGGGGATAAGGGAAATCCCATTGCAATCCCTTTTGTCTGCTCATGGAATTCTCCTTAATAATTGAAAATAAGTGTATTTTAAGCATAGTTCTACACATTTTGTTGTTTACTTATCTATAACCTTGTTGATGACCTCAATGGCTTAGAGGTCAAGAATAAATTTTTCTTGTCAGATTTTGTTCTTTGATAACACTCCCAATTAGAGTCCTTAATATAGGAGGAGGTATTTCCAACTATTGGCTTGAGCTTACTTACTAACTAAGCCACTAGCTCATATATGGGGAGTTTCATTATGCCAACGATGGGTTTAATGGATGCTCCTGTTTTGTGAATTTTAGGCAACCCATAAATATGTGAAGTGACTTCTTTTCAAGACAAGTCTTTTCCTGTCTACTCCTCTTAAAGAAAATGATTTCAGGGCTTGGAAACTAACTTCACAATTTTCTTTGCTGGACTATCATCAAGTTTTTATAAATACCACCATGGTATAAGTGATCCAACATTCTAGACACATAATCATCTTTATTCATTACAATAGTGGAATTCCCTTTGTCTGCTTATATTAAAACTAAGTCTTTCTTATTGTTACGTTTTTTGAGAACATTATGTTCCAACTTATATAAGTTCCTTTTAGACGGCTTCGCTCTTCTTAGAATGACCAAATAGTCTTGTCTTAACTCCGTTACTTTCATTATTTGGAAGATCTCTGATTACTTATTCAATTTTGAGAATGATATTTCCAAACCGTATCTTGCTTAGTGTGATGGCAAAACTCAATCCTTTGTTTAACAAACAAACTGTGGGGCATCCAAACTAAAGGATGAGAGCTTTACCACTTTATCCCTATGACAACCATCACTCTTTGATTCTTCACTACTAATAACCGGTGCCAAATCTAAACTATTTACTATATTCCTCTCTATCAATTCTACACACTCCGAAAATATCATATTACCAGACTTTGAACTCTTTGAAACACTAACGTTGTCATTTTTACTAGAGCATCTATCATCCAATTTTGATTCTACACCACTCTTATCTGACCCAACATACATACCATTGAAGAAATTAATAAAACATCTCATATTCTCCTTTTGTTTTTCATTTTATGTTGAACAACACTTACCGTTTTTACTATCCTTGAATTTCTATAACAAAAAGTGGAAAGCTGGACCAACTGAACGGTAATGACACACATGGATTTGACAGAACAACACAAATTGCCAAACCTTCAAACAAAGGAAGAGGATAAAGAGCTCTTAAGGATGTCTCACTCGAACTGTTTCAAAATCTATAATTTCCTTGATAAGGCATCAGAAAGATCATCTACCTATTCCTTTTGTTCATAATTTTTGCGTTCTGCCATTTCGTTTCCTCTCAAAGTGCCCATGGCATTCTGTTTGTCTCACTTTTATGTACCTTAGTCAGGCACATCTGTATGTGCATGTCTTCTTGGAAACAAGACAAAAACAAGCCTCAATTATTTGGTGTAAACAGTGATGTCCCACACACTTTATGGACAATCATACTCGTGGACAGGCCTAGAATTTCAAAGCAACCCTGGCATGTGAAAGGAAAATGCAATGACACTTAAGACTCTTTTCACATGCCTTCATTTACCGAAAAAAGATATACACATAGGGCAATTGGGTTTGGATTTGTCATAATTTGCATAACAATATAATACGAAATGTTTCAAAATGCATCCTTGCAGTATGTATTACAGTGGAAGCTATCACTCTTCGACATCAATTATTAGAGGGAGATCAATTACTACTCAACTAATCACTTCATTCTTTCAATCTATCTCTGCAATTGAGAGTAATAAGCATTCCTTTAAAGCTACAGCTCTCCGGAATGTTAATGACAGCTTTGTGCACCCTTGTCTGCATGCAAGAGTGGCTACTAGGGCTTCGGTTCTTTCTTCTTCTTGCATTCATCAGGACAAGACTGGAGTTCTCCAGCCACCCCTCACATACCAAGGAGTTGCAGACAGACACAACTTACAATTTCATATCCTCTTCTGTTGGTTCCACAGCCATGACGGCTATAAGAGTCTTGCGGGTTTGAACTCCATTTCTCCCCAGGATTATCCAACCAGGACCTCTTAGTCCTCGTCATTCTCCTAAGAGCATCATGAGATCATATGTTGGCCCTTTTGGGATAGTTGGTGATGACGACAATTATGCTTCTACTTTACAACCCACTACAGATTATTATTCATGCTCCAATCCACTGTAGTTCCTTTCTATCTCTATAATACCTTGATTTCTGCCTCTCTTCATAATAATTTCTAGCATGTTAGGATTTATCCAATTTGGGTAACCTTCAAGGCTGTAATTTAATGCCATACAGTTGTTCCACTTCAGTGTAGTTTACACTAGACTCTTTGCTTTAGTTTAGCTTATTTTTGTAGTATTTAATGGTTACTACAATACATTGTAACAGCACTTTTCAGTGAGTCCCATTGGCCTACGTTGGCCATCTGTGGACATTAGTAAAATTATTTGTGCCTTGTTTTCTACATATTTATCCCTGCATCATCCACAAGTCCAGTCTCCTTTTTGACATACAGGACATCGACAATTTTATTTAAAACTTCCTTTAAATATCCGGATCAACCAAAAATCCAGTTAATCCCTTCTCAAAAGTTCTCAAAGTTCCTGAGAGGTGGTGTTTTTCCCCCTGATATTCAGGATCTCTTCCTGCAAATAGACAAAACTTTGCAATACTTTGAAGAGATCATTCTTTGTGAATAGAATGGATATGTCTGAGAAATGCATGGAACTCCATAATTTTTCAAGTTTTGTCTTTCCTGTCCCAACCATCTTCTAACCTCCATTTATGCTCTCACAAAGAAGCTTGTTTCCAACAGAACCCACATATTGCATGAGATTAAATTCACCAGGTTGAGGTGTGGCTTAAAAGCTGCTAGTCTCAAGAGTTTGGTGTTGTGAAGTGTTTGATCCAAGCCAGTGCAAAGGGTGTATCTTCCAGAATTTGAACCAGCTTAACAGCTTTTATTCAAATTTCATGCTATGCCCTTATCCAAATTAATAGTTCTTAAAATCATTCACATACTATATTATGAGTTGTGGCCAAACATTAATCTCACGTGTTAAATTTTGACTATTGTTTCATGATTGGGTGCTATTATATTGTCTACAAGGAGCAATAATGAAGACATTCTTCTTATGTTCACAGCCCCCTTCATAAGCATGGAAACAAGAAAGCCCTGAATTATGGACGACTGAGGAATTTTATTAGGAAGCCAAGCAATTATTACTTGCCAGACATAGATGTGCATTCTAAAGGACAAAATTTGAAGCATTATATTTAATTTTACCTCATCATCATGGATGTTGAGGCTCTACATCATATGTGGTTTTGGGATTAGAAAAAGACAACTGTGTGTTGATCATGTATACCTTTAAATAGTTAATGGATCTCTTGCTTGTAGGGAAGTGGAAAGTCATCCTAATTTTCTATCATGGCCCAAAAGTTCCTTGGAACTGCATACCCTTGGTTTTGGCCACCAGTTGACCATTAGTAGATGGTACAAAGTTTTATTTGAGAGCTATAGAAGATACTTGTGACTCCTGACAATTAACATCTGTGACACTCATATGGAGGAGAATGATGCACTGAGAAATCTTTGGATGGTTGCTTCATATTTGAGAATATATCTATGGTTGTGTGGATCTTAATGATGATTTAGCATCAATGTTGTTTGGATTATTGAGAATTAAAGTTGGTTTATTATTGAAACCGTGGTGTATGTATATTGATTAAATGATAATTTAATGCCAATAAAAATTAGAAATAAAGGTTTCTAAAGATAATAATTTCGGACGACTGCTAGAAAATAATAGGTTGATATGGTTTCTAGAAATATTAAGTTCAAATGCTTTTTAAGAATAGCAAATTCAGATTTGAGGGTTAACCTTCAATTACAAATCTGTTGCGTGTGAAAAAACTAAGAGAAAGAGCTCCCAAGAAAGGAAGCATATCAGCCCTTGATTGGAGGGCCAACTCCCTTCAAAAATATGTAATATAAACGACCAAAATTAGAGGTGTATGCCATCATTCTTTTTTTGGCAAGTTTGGAGGAGAATCCTGGAGACAAAGTGTTGAAATATGTGATGGGCTGACATTGTATGATGTAAATATACTGTGCAAGCTTACTGGCTAACCTTGTAAAATGTAATACGTGGTTTGAAATTTGTATAAGCCTACGGACCCATAATTTACTTTTGTAAAGTGAAGCTTGTAATTTAACCCATAATACCTTGGTTTGATAATTTTGTGATATAGGTAATTATTAGGGGTTTTAAACTCTTCTTCTACCAATCCATTGTTATTGGTGGGTGATCATTTGTCCCTCATTAGTAATAGGTTCCTAACGGCACCCACTTCATCTTTCGTGCTCTTTGGTTATCTTTTCGCTATGATTTGGGCAATGTGATGATTCTGTTCATTCCTTCAATATACTGTGTATTCCAGAATGGTACCAGACCGGGTATGAACCACCATTATTTAGTTGTGCAAAGGTCTCCTGATCTTTTTTGGCAACAAATAAAATTATTTCAGCCAAAATTTCACAAGTTGCTCCAGAATAAAGCAGTAGAAGAACAAGGGCAATTTTTATTTTTCCATTGGATTTTTTAGACACCCAATCACAATAAAATTTGTGAGCAGAATTATAAATCACTGCAGATGATAATTTTCTTTTCTTCTTTCAATTGGTTATATGAGATTGAAATGAGACCCACCCATACAACACCATCACCATATTACGCTATTTCTTGCAAATATGCATGCATCACCTGGAAAGATTTGAACCTGGGTTGTTGAACTCATGCCATTTGACACAAATGATAATCTTCATTTGTATAGTACGGAGGCGACAATGATCCATGAGGTTTAGAGCAATCGCTAGGGGATGAAGAGTTTCACACCCTTATCCAAGGTTCAAATCTTATGGGTGAATCTTAACATCTTATGAAATGCCGTGAGCTCAACTAGTTAAATTCCTCAACTTTCAAGAAAGAGACCAATGTTCAAATCTTGTCAACCGATGTGTAATTGCCAAACTGTTGTAATACCACTATGTGGTCATGATGTAATACGGGTGAGGCGTGCTTGAATCTCATATAACCCATTAAAAAAAATAAGTGACAATTTTTCTGCATACTCTGTCTTCCAACATAATGAGAAAGAAAAAGGGTATAGTAGTTTTTAACGTCTGCAAAGCCAAAGGCCATATGAGACGACCCTCATCAAGAATGTTCTTTACCCAATATATGGTTATCCAACCACACTCCAGTTATCGAAGCATGGTGTACAACCCTAGTCCCCGCAGGATTCGAACCTTGGACCTCTATTCAGAGTTCCAAAGTCTCCACCGTTAGGCCACTCAGGTTGTACACAAAATCTCAACAGATAGCATCTTTTTGGATTTTACATAATTTTTGGAAGGGTGGTCCAATTCAACAGATTCTATCAATTGTCCCTTGTAGGCTTCACAAATAAAATTCAGCAGGCAATGGAGAGGGTGGGTCTACAGGATATGTTCGTCCGCTAGAAATTTCTTCATGCCACAAGGCACTTTGCATGTCCAAGTTCTATTTTCTTTTTGTTTTTATCTATATTCCTCAGTACTTTGGCACTGTTAGTTTTCTTATTATTTCTCACATATTTATAATCCCAACAAACTGTTTGAAGCATGGGACCACTTCTCTGCTAAAACCTCCTAAGAATTTCTCCGTGAGTACCCACAGAAAAATTTTAGGATTCCTGCTGCATGGAATCCCTGCCTTATTTGATTCCAAAGATAGCAGATTCTCCTGCTCACAGCAATTCTACTTCCCTTTGGAGGACTTGAGTTTATTTTAGCTCTTGTTTACGAGTCCTAGGTCTAGAACAGATCTTAGTGTTAACATGCTTCTGGAGTTCCGTTTTATCTTATGGGTTTTATCTTATGGATGGGACGATCCAGTTGTAGTTTGTTGTTTAGTAAGTTTTACTTGCAGACAGATTTATCCTTCTGTGATTACTGCTACTATAAATTTCATAGTGTAACGCTTGGATGCTATCAGAGTTTGTTTTCAGTTTATTATTAATAGACTTCCTTAAAAAAAAAAAAAAAAAGATATTGAAATACAAGAGCTAATGCACTTGCCATTCCAAACGAGGTTCTCTTCTTCCTAGTACACTTCCTATTAAGGAGGGGAAAATAAAAATTAAAATATCTACTGAGATATTCAGCCACTAGCAGTATTTACATTAATAGTTTATGAGAATACATACCAAACAATCTACTCGAAGCAATCCTTTCCAAGCAAAAAGCCTTAGGCAATCTGAATAGATAATTAGTGAGAGAAAACTATAGAAATCATCAGAAGGCAACAACATATGCAAGCAATGGCTCTTCGTAGTTTTTAAGGAAAAGCTGAGCAAACGAATGGAAATGAAATTTTACTGAACATTACGGAATGGAAAATTGGCACTCGAATTATTTGAAGTAAACTGAGCAAACGAAATGGAGATGAAATTTTACAGAACAGGAAGGAATGGAGAATTGGCACTAGTGGAGGAAATTGAAAAGTCAAAATGTACAAGTTTCACACCATATCCTATATTCATTAGTCCGGCGGTTCATCCTAAAACTTTTGCAAGCACAACCGTTCGTTTGTAAACCATCGTATTCTTTAATTCCTTCCAGAAGACCAATACATGAATGCCAACATACCTTGAGGGCACAATGCTCGCAAAAGTAATGCTTGCAGCGGGTAACAACAGGGTCCTCGAATGGCTGCCTGCATATAAAACAAGCAAAGGGCAAGGAATCCTCATCGTCATCATCGTTTTCGGCCTCGTCGTCCTCTTCCCCCTCTGCCAAGCCCTGCGCCAATTTCATCTTCCGCTTCTTCTCAGTTTCCTCCCACTCTCTCTCCATCTGCCAACCGGACTTGTAATCTCCTCTGTCGTGCATGAACTTGCAAGAATCTCCATATCCACAGTAGCCCGTTTCCTTATAATCCTTACAAATATCGGGCTGATAGTCGAATCTGACAGAAGTCCTGATATTTGCAGAAGCCCTAAGGGGACCGTGTGCGCCTCCAGCCTTCTCCCCTGCAATGGTCTGCTCCCTCCTAAACCCTGCCTTGTGATCTGTGTATGCATGAATTCCCTTGTAAAGCTTTTCGTCTCCGGCGTTTTTATTGCCTTTGAGAGCCTCGTCTGCTTGCTTCAGCACCCTCTCTCGAATGGCCCTTGCGTCCTTGTTGAACTCCGTCTCTGTCTCCAGCGTTGCGGTTGCCCTGCTGTCGCTCTGCACCTGAATTTCCTTTGACGATTCGTAGAAAAATGATCCAGTTGTTTCCGTATCGGTGTCTCTATGACTCGATTTCTTCGAAGAGGCCGACGAAAATTGAAGTTTATTTTCGGATTTCTTTAACGTCTTCGGCTTCTGGACCACAGAAGGACCTTCATTATTTTCTTCTTCGGTTTCATCGTCTGCTTCGCGCTTCCTTATGTTTTTGTTCCTTGGTTTTTTGAAAAAAGTACAAGCTGTATTTACCATAAACTTATCAATCAAATAACCGGAGGGAAAAGCAATTGCAAATAAACACTGCAGGAGTCACAAATTCAAAGAAAAACAAACAAAAATTCTCCATGGAACTTACTTTGGGATTTTTTACTTTCCTCCGCCTTGATTGGGGATTTCTGAGTTTCTTCAGCGTCTGCCATTTCGTCAATTCTTCACCGTGTCGATTTTGGATTTTTAAAGAATCAACCTCATAACCTCCTTCGACCCATTTGCAGGTGAAAACAATTTGCAGGTGAGGAAGAGACTAAACTTCAGAACTTCCCAGTCCCCAGTGGCATTCCCAATCTTTTTCCTAAGATATCTAGAAGGCAGCGTGATCTACTTCAACGACTGTCTCTAGCAACCCAAAGCATCGGAGAAGTTGGCTAGCGAGGACCAAATCAGAATTGGTTAAATATACTTAGATTAAAATATACCTAAATTATTTTTTCATTAGTGTAAGAAACTTTGAGAAACTTTGTGAGGGACTAATACTTAGTATTCTTTATTATAATAAAAATGAGAGTTGAACTTATCAATAATAAGACCAAACACCATATTTCTTGACACACTTCCCAAAAATCTCCCAAAACATATGAAAGACTGAATCTTTACACACGATACACCCCTCACACTTTCCAAAAACCTAAAAACTAAATCTTTGCCCTATACCTCCTGCTACAAAATATACCTAAATTATTATTGTTACTTAAATTCTAATTTTTGCCTTAATTTTTATATTTAATTATATAAAAATTATAATCTTAAAAAAATTAGTACCCTCTGAACACCTGTGCAACAGATACCATTTACCACAGGAATAGAGGAATAGAAGTGTCGCCACTCGCCAAATCACACCGGGCGTTTCGAATCGATGTTTCACTTCCCTACGTATCTATAGAGTCTAGAGACAATAACTACCGCCGCCAAAGGGGAATTGGCTAAACATATACCAGGCAAGCAGACGAGTGTCAGTCAGCCGTGTTAATTATAGAACGTGTAGTGTTTGGCATTCGATAGTGTTTATTGAGGAAGAAGTTCAACTAGTTTATTAGTTTGGTTTGTATTTATTAAGAAGAGACTTAGGTTTAAATTTGGGGAAGCTTGTTGCAAAGGTAGTAATTTGATCTCAATCTTTTAAGTGTGCTTCAGACTGACGACGAAGTTTCGAATCTCAAGCAAATCTCGGCACCTAGTGCTCCATTTCACGTCAACTTATAAAACAACGAGGCGGAATAGGTTTGGTGGATGCAACCCGTGTGGTTTGAACCATGTGCTTTTTAGCTACACTAAAAATAGTGTGGTTGTAACCAACTCTCCTATTAAGCAAAAAAAGAAAATATTGCTTTAATAATATTTTTGTCGCGAGTAAGTGCAGCCAGAAGCAAGTGTGAGTAAGTGCAGCCAAAAGCAAGTGTGAGTAAGTGTAGTTGGAAGCAAGTGCGAGTGAGGAATAGGTTTGGTGGATGCAACCCCTATGGTTTGAACCCTACGCTTTCTAGATACACTAAAAATAGTGTAATTGTAACCAACTCTCCTATCAAGCAAAAAAAAAAAATTGCTTTAATAATATTTTTGTCACGAGTAAGTGCAGCCAGAAGCAAGTGTGAGTAAGTGCAGCCAAAAGCAAGTGTGAGTAAGTGTAGTTGGAAGCAAGTGCGAGTGAGGAATAGGTTTGGTGGATGCAACCCCTGTGGTTTGAACCCTGTGCTTTCTAGCTACACTAAAAATAGTGTGGTTGTAACCAACTCTCCTATCAAGCAAAAAAAGAAAATCTTGCTTTAATAATATTTTTGTCGCGAGTAAGTGCAACCAAAAGCAAGTGTGAGTAAGTGTAGTTGGAAGCGACTACGAGTGAGTGCAGCCAAAAAGTGAGGGCGAGTGCAAGTTGAGAGTAAGTGCAGCAGCAAGTGCAAGTGCAAGCCGAGAGTAAGTACAACAGCAAGTGCAAGTGCAAGCCGAGAGCAAATAAGATCTGAGAGGGAGTGTGATCCAAGAGGGAGTGCGAGTTGAGATTCAGTCATAGTAGAAGAGCGACAGGTTCATCGGAGTGCATCAATGCTTTAAACCCTTACCATGAATGCATGGAACATTATTTCCAAAAAATTGTTGAAATGAAAGATTTTAATTACGTCTGCGAGACCCAAATATGGTCTATGGGACCTCAAATATGGAAGTACAACTACTCAAATCATGTCATATGATCGTTAATATCTTTGAGAAGGTTGTTCTTTCTCTTGCTGATTTGGGTTAGCAATTCCCCAACCTTTTTTATTTTACTGTCTTCAAATAACTCTGCCATAAACCCGTTTCCAAGTGTTTCTTTGTATTTGCCACGGATATCTGAAAAACTCGAGCATTTATAGATGCAGTGTTCATTTGTCTCTATTGCCCCTGTGATGCGTATAGTACATATCCTTTCTTCCCATTGTTCTTTGGGCGTTGTCCATCTCCCTGTTTCACATCTAAGCCTATGAGAGCTAGTCCTTATATGAGCAATGAGGATTTTTTCCTTCCACTTGATTTCAGTGCCTATATACACTTTTTCCTTGTGGTCATACGTTGGGTTAAACTTTGCAATATAATATTGTATTTTCTTGCTTGCATTTTTCCACATTCCACTTCTAAACTTTTCATTCACATAATTTTGTATGTCTTTGTTGACATTTGGGCATTCATTTATGTTGATTCCCCAATGTTTATCCATTTTTTATTTTGTTTCATCCATGTATTCTTCCGCCTATGCAACTCTTTGTCCCTATCTGCCCTAGGCCATCTGTCATTTTTCATGTTTCTATTTTTTTCAAGTAACATAACAGCTTGGTCATAGCAATTACTTCTAAAGGGAACATTTTAGTTTCAGCTAGAATAATTTCATAAGGGGTTGTGGCCTTAATTTTGAGAAAATTTGTGATTAGATATTTTTGAATCCTTTCTATTTGTCTCCATTTTGCATTTGTTGTGCCACTAGCCCACACCTCGCAACCATACAACAAAACCGGTGTAACAAGTAGGCCAAATAAGACCTTGGTGGTCTTCCAGTCCCACAACTCGGCATTCCTACACCTGTTTTGAAGTGCATATAGTGCTCGTCAACCACTTTGAGTTCTTTTTATCCTACATGTATTCCAATTAAGTTTGTCATGAAAGTCTATGCCCAGGTATTTGTATTCTACTACTACCTCAAGTAGTTCTACAAACTAAAATTTGAGTTGTTGCTTCTTTTTTTTTGTTGATAAAATCATAATTTTTGTTTTGCTCTTGTTCACCTGCATCCCAACTTCCTTACAAAAGTGTTCTAGAGCTCGAAGTGATCTTCTAGATCTTTGGCTATTTTGGCCACAAGAATTACATCGTCTGCATACATGAGGATTTTTACCACATATTTGGCTAAGTGCACACCCTCTCCCCCAAATTTGTTTATCCATTCTTCTAACTTGTCAATGTACAACCCAAATAAGGTCGAAGATAGAGGGCAACCTTGTTTGACACCTATGTCACTACCAAAACATTCAAATAACCCTTCTTGTGTTCTGATTCTAGCCTTTACATGCTCATATAGTCTGTGAACTGCTGCCCTGTAGTGAATTGGAACCTCTAGCTCTTCCATTTTGCTCCATAATTTTTTCCTTGGCACTGTGTCAAATGCCTTTTTGAAGTCTACAAAACAACAAAAAACCTCCTCTTTTTTGTCCCATATTTTTCCACTATGTGTTTGAGCGTGATATAGTGATCAATAGTTGAGTGCTTAGGTCTAAAACCTGCTTGCCTCTTTGCTCTCTTTCCCTTTTCTTATGTCCATATGTTGATCCTACGCTCTATCATACTCCTAAACAACTTTGCAAAGAGAGGGTTGATCATGATAGTTCGATAGCTTGAGGGATTATTTACATCTCCACTTTTAAACAAAGGAATGATCAAACTAGTTGTCCACTCGATAGGGAAGCCATTTTGTATGATCTCATTGAAAATTTCTTTGATCTGCGGTGCTAGAATATCTACCCCATTTTATATGCTCTGCCTGAAGTCAAGGAAAGTCGAGAAAAAATAAGAGACTAGGTCAATTGTGAGCCAAGAGGGAGTGCAAGTTGGGAGTGAGTGTGAGGCAAAAGAGAGTGTGAGGCAGGAGAGTGCAAGCCAATAGCGAGTGCGAATCGGTATTCAATCATGGCAAAAGAGCGACAGGTTCATCCAGAGTGCATCAATGCTTCAAACCCTTACCATGAATGCGTGGAACATTGTTTCCAAAAAATTGTTGAAGCGAAGGAACGCCGAGAAAAAGAAGAGACATGGGCAATTGTGAGCCAGGAGGCAGTGCAAGTTGAGAGCAAGTGTGATCAAAGAGGGAGTGTGAACCAAGGAGTGCAAGCCAAGAGCAAACCCCATTAGCTATTGTGAAAGGAAAGTCATATTTAAAAGCCCTAATGGGAAGTCATGATGCCCTAGCTAGAAATCTGAATGTCCTAGTTGGAGATAAGCAGAAGAGCGAATACATGGCAAGTTTGATCCAAGTAGCAGATGTTACACCAAAAGTAAGTGTAGACACCAAAACAGCACCAATCCGATTATGTGATGACAAACGCTGATCGCATTGACACACAGCCCCCAGGGCAGCCCCCAGAGGTTAAACAGTGGTCCTAACCACTCCCACAACAGTTTGGAAGGTCAAAGGTCAATTTGGCACCTTTTGGGCACTTTGCTCCCTACTCGTCCCACCCTGGGACGATTACAAATTGGTATTCGTCCCACCCAAGGACGAATAGCAGCATTCGCCCCAGGGTGAGGCGAATAGCAGGTTTGACTAGCAAAAAGTTAAACCTCGACAAGTTCGCTAGTTAACTGCAGCTTCAGGCCATGAAATTGTGAGGAACGGCTTCAAATCAAGGAGAGAGACTTCAGTCATGCATGTCTTTGATTTTGGAGGCCTCATGCAAGGAGACTCTAAATCAGGGAATAGTTTGTTCTCTCAAAATAGGACATGCAACTCAAGTGGCACCCTCGCATGCGCATTCAAACAGAGAGACCCTAGGTCTATAAATTGGTGAGACTTCTCACCCAAGAAAGGAAACAAGGGGAGCATTTTGAGCAACGAAGTGCTGCCATTTTACATTCATACACATACCTTTTGATTTGTGTCTTTCACATCCTTGATCTCTCTTTTGGAGGGAGGTTATTGGGTTATTATTGGAAGCGCAAATCCAGAGCCCAAACCCGAACATTTGGCCAAAATATCCCATAAAATTTACCGACAATACCCCATAAGAGGTTTTGGACCCATCCCAAGTGGATTGGTGCCGAAACAAAGTCCCAAATGGTGGGCGTCCTGCCCCCGGGTGCCCCCCAAACTATCGCAGTTCTAATCGCCCCACCCCGGAGCGAATAGAAATTTGTGGCAGATTTCCCTGATTTTTTTTTTGCATCTTATTCTAGGTTATTTAAATAGGTTGTAGTTTAAATTTCACTTCATTCTGAGCATTTTTGACCAGGTTTTTATCATTTCCCGCCTTTACTAACTTGCAGATGGCACCATCAAAATATGGGTGATAAAGGCCAAATTGGAGAAATCTGACCTTCTGGGTCTTCCCAAAACACCCCCAATTAGCTAACCCCAACTTTTTAGGTCATTTGGAGCTTCCCGGACAGGACATTGAAGAGGGTGCTTTCTGATAATTTATTGCAGGTTTATTCGTCCCACCTCGAAGCGAATACAAATCTGTGAGAAATTTCCTGACTGTTCCTTTTGTAGTGGCCTCCTGGTAACATATTCATGCTTTTGTTAATAGGTCGTTCTGATGTTATTTGGTTATCGTTTTAATATTTTCATGCATACACTAACAGTAGGCCTTGGGAAACGCATGTTCTATTCTATTTGTGGGTGCTACTGATCCTTTCTGTTTCCTTGAATGCAGGTCTTCAACATCAGAGGAGCTGCGAGGAGTGAACACTCATATACACAAGCGACGGTGACGTTTTGGTCCGCCCATTTTACATGTGGGCACACGGAAGAAGGATTGCTATCCATGGATGTGATAAGAAACATATTTAACGCTCCTATCCCCTAAAAGGGAAGGAGACGTATTGTAACACGACTTTAAAAGCATATCAATAAAGAGGGTCGTATTCCATATTGCTTTTATATTGTGTCGAGTCGTTTATGTTCTTTCCTTTCATGCATTTTTCAATATATAGGCTTTTAACGTTAAGTTTGGTTTTACACGCATCGTAATTGGCATTTTCCTTTTTGTTTCCGTATCCTCGTGCTTTCAGTGACGCTACAACGGGCCATGAAATGCTTTCCCTTATGGATGGTTTTTTCGGGATACAATCAAATTCGTATTAATCCCGAGGACCAACTAAAAACGTCGTTCACAACGCCTTGGGGGACATTTTGTTATAAGGTCATGCCCTTCGGCCTTAAAAACGTTGGCGCTACCTACCAACGTGCCATGACGTACATCTTCCACGATCACATGCACAAAAATTTGGAAGATTACATGGAAGATTTGTTCGCCAAATCTCTTTTGCGCCTAGATCATCTCGATGACTTGAGCAAGATCCTCGATCGCCTCATTGAACATAAAGTCAGACTAAACCCCAAGAAGTGCGTATTTGGTGTCACATCTGGAAAGCTCTTGGGTTTCATAGTTTCCAAACGAGGAATCGAGGTAGACCCACACAAAGTCAAGGCAATCCTCGAAATGCTTCCCCCAACTACCATCAAGCAGCTTAGAAGTCTGCAGGGAAAGGTCGCATCGATCAAGCGCTTCATAGCGCAGCTATCTGAAAAGTGCCGATCCATGAATAAGTTATTGCACAAGGGGGTCGCATTTCATTGGAATGACGAGTGCCAGTCAACCTTTGACGACATTAAACAATACTTGGCTTCGTCGCCAGTATTGGCACCACCTAGACCAGGAGTGTCGTTCTACTTATACATCTCAGCTACTGAGGTGGCATTGGACGCCATGCTAGCCCAGAAAAATGAACTACACAAAGAACAGGCTAATTACTATCTTAGCCGCACCCTGGTCAGTTATGAACTTAACTATGCATACATTGAGAAGCTCTGCTTGGCAATGGTGTTTGCTACTAAAAAGCTACGCCACTACATGCTCAGCAATACGACGTATGTTGTGTCTAAGTAGAATCCATTGCGATACATGATGAGTCATACTTATCATAATAGCGGCATGACGAAATGGATCATGTTGTTGACGGAGTTTGACATAGAATTCATTGGACATAAATCCATAAAAGGTCAAGTCATCGTCGATCAACTAGTAGAGGCTCCTCTTGAAGATGATCAGCCTTTGACCGTAGAATTACCGGATGATGGGGTCTTCTATGTTTTAGAATCATCAGATTCTAATGAGCCTGAGTCACAGGCTGACATGGCCCTATTCTTTGATGGTTCAAAATGTGAGCAAGGAGGTGGCGCGAGAATTGTATTCTTCACACCGCAAGGGGCTCCAATGCCTCTATCATTTAAATTAGACTTCTCGTGCACATAGGTCTTCAAACAACAGTCACCATGAACATCAAACGTTTAAACATCTTTGGTGATTCGCTGTTAATTATCAATCAAGTCAAAGGGGTATTCCAATGTAAATGCCCAGTCCTGCAGGCCTATAAAGCCCTTGTGGACAAATTCATGGCACAACTTGAATGGTATGACATCGAGGCACTCCCTCGATCATCGAATCGTTTTGCGGATACTATGGCCTCCTTGGGGTCACTAATCCCGCAAGACCCTTCTGGTAAAATGACAACCATTCAGGTCAAAACATTATCGCAATCCACGATGGAGCGTGCAAGCTCTGACCTGACGCCACGGATCCACCTGATCGAGATTGAACCATCTCAGGGTAGGTTCTCTCGAATCCATGATTGTCTGACTCAAGCCAACTGGGGGTCCTTGTTCTCCCCGACCCCTCTTAATAGCAACACAACGCTATTTTTACAAGTTCTTTCCCGTTCAGCTTTTGCTAGGGATGAAATTCAAGAGGGATTGGTCGTTCATACCATTGAGGTTTCTGATCAGCAGGATTGGTACACACCCATTAGGGACTACCTCAAGTTAGGTAACCTCCCACTTAGATTGACACAAGTCGCAAAAAGATCATTCAAACATAAAGCGGCTAAAATGTCTTGTTAGGAGACATTTTGTATCATTGGAGATATGAAGGAATCCTCCTCCGTTGCTTGGACCAGCAAGAGTCCGCTTGGGCGATCACCCAAGCCCACGATGGTACATGAGGTGGCCACTTCAACGATATGGCCATCGCCAAGCGTATTCTCCGCATGGGCTATTATTGGCCATCTTTAGAGCGAGATTGTTGCGCGTATGTAAAGAAGTGCGTGAAGTGTCAACACCATGCTAATCTGACACACGTACCTTCTCAGGCCTTGCAACCAATCCAATCGGCTTGGCCTTTTTTATAGTGGGGCTTCGATCTAATCAAAAAGATCTCCCCTGTGTCTTCGAGTCGTCACACGTTCATCATAACGACCACAGAGTACTTCACCAAGTGGGTGGAAGCAATTCCACTAACCTCTACGATAGAACCCTGCATTGCAGAGTTTATTTTGCATAACATCATATGTCGTTTTGGTATTCCATCCAAGATCATCTCGGATAATGGGACGTCATTCAAGAATAAAGATGTGCGTGCTTTGACAACAAAGTACAAGATTTAGCACAGTTTTTCAATACCCTATTATCCGCAGGCAAATGGGCAAGCAGAGGCATCAAACAAAACGCTAGTCGCCATCCTCAAAAAGACCGTTGCAGACAGTTATAAGGACTGGCACATTCAAATCCTGCTTGCCCTATGGGCTTATCGTACTAGCATCTGAACGCCCATTGGGGCTACTCCCTTTTTGCTGGTGTATGGCTTCGAGGCTGTCATGCCTCTCGAGTTGGAGATCCCTTCCTTGCGCATTTCAATGCAAGAGTTCATCGATGATGACATTGCGCGGTAGGCCCAGTTAGACCAACTGACGTTGCTCGACGAAAGACACGTTAATGCTCTCGAGCATTTACGTATCTATCAAGAGTGACTTAAGAAAACATACAACATGAAGGTCCACCTAAGGGACTTTCAGGTTGGTGACTTGGTCTTAAAAGAGAACCAACATAGTTCTAATTTGCCATCCCATGTAAGGGACAAGTTCGCGGCAAACTGGTTAGGTCCTTATGTGATTAATAGTAAAATAGGACCTGGAACATACCGGCTCGCCTCTCTTGAAGGAATCAAGGAACTAGAACCCTTGAACATCAATCATTTGAGGCCATTCCACATATAGAGAGCCATTGGTCAAACCATAAGCTCCAAGGATTCCCGCAATCGCTTGGTCAACCCAAAAAGCTCCAAGGATTCCCACAATCACTTGGTCAACCCAAAATGCCCCAAAGGTGTCCATAAACCCTTTGGTCAAACCAAAAGCTCCAAGGATTCCCACAATCACTTGGTCAACCCAAAATGCCCCAAAGGTGTCCATAAACCCTTTGGTCAAACCAAAAGCTCCAAGGATTCCCACAATCGCTTGGTCAACCCCAAAAATGCTCCAAAGGTATCCATAAACCCTTTGGTCAAGCCAAAAGCTCTAAGGATTCTCGCAATCGCTTGGTCAACCCAAAATGCCCCAAAGGTATCCATAAACCCTTTGGTCAAACCAAAAGCTCCAAGGATTCCCAAAATCGCTTGGTCAACCCCAAATGCCCCAAAGGTGTCCATAAACCCTTTGGTCAACCCAAAAGCTCCAAGGATTTTCGTAATCGCTTGGTCAAACCCAAAAAATCTCCAAAGGTGTTCATAAACCCTTTGGTCAAACCAAAAGCTCCAAGGATTCCCAAAATCTCTTGGTCAACCTAGAAATGCCCCAAAGGTATCCATAAACACTTTGGTCAACCCAAAAGCTCCAAGGATTTTCGTAATCGCTTGGTCAAACCCAAAAATGCCCCAAAGGTGTCCATAAACCCTTTGGTCAAACCAAAAGCTCCAGGGATTCCCGAATCGCTTGGTCAACCCAAAAGCTCCAAGGATTCCCATAATCTCTTGGTCAACCCAAAAGCTCTAAGGATTCCCACAAATCCTTTGGTCAAACCAAAAGCTCCAAGGATTCCCACAAATCCTTTGGTCAAACCAAATGCTCCAAGGATTTTTGCAATCGCTTGGTCAAACCCAAAAAGCTCCAAAGGTGTTCATAAACCCTTTGGTCAAACCAAAAGCTCCAAGGATTCCCAAAATCTCTTGGTCAACCTAAAAATGCCCCAAAGGTGTCCATAAACCCTTTGGTCAACCCAAAAGCTCCAAGGATTTTCGTAATTGCTTGGTCAAACCCAAAAATGCCCCAAAGGTGTCCATAAACCCTTTGGTCAAACCAAAAGCTCCAGGGATTCCCATAATCGCTTGGTCAACCCAAAAGCTCCAAGGATTACCACAAATCCTTTGGTCAAACCAAAAGCTCCAAGGATTCCCACAAATCCTTTGGTCAAACCAAATGCTCCAAGGATTTCCGTAATCGCTTGGTCAAACCCAAAATGCCCCAAAGGTATCCATAAACCCTTTGGTCAAACCAAAAGCTCCAAGGGTACCCATAACCGCTTGGTCAAAATAAATATTCAAAAAACAAACAAAAACAATAAAATAACTCAAAATAACAAAAAAATGCATTTTCATTCCATGCATACTCGTAAAAATCAAAATACAAAAATATAAGTTGCATTAGGCATCGCATCCATACATTGCATATTTGCTGGTCATACAAGTCAAAAGCACCATAGACTGTAATTACTCGACAATTCCATCATTTTCCATACCAAATCCATTGTATAAACACATACATCCCGAATAACACCATCATTAGCATAATCAGTTGTCTCCTAATGTATATAGAGTTTTTTTCATTCAGCTGTCTTTAAATTTCTAGCCAAAAACTGTACAAAGTTAAACGGATTTTACAAGGGAAAGTTTTACTTGGATCACGCCTCGTTATGTACCATCCCTACACAAGTTAAAACACATAAAATAATTCCCAAGTTGTGTGAATGTAAGAAGAAAACTATAAAGCAGTATAGGGTACCATAGGTGAAAGATTAGCCTGCTCATCCCCTTGTGCGAATGGTTCAAGAGTGCTGAGAATCAGGACAAGCTCTTCCCCATTCATTCCCCCTAATCAACAGTGGTTTTCACCACTCACAAAAATCCCAATCACCGTTGGTCCTCGAAGTTGTAAGGATTCGTACTACACGCCCCTGAAAAGGATGGGTAGGCATCCCCAAGGCCTAAAAGAATCAATGCCATTCAAAAGCAAAATCCCAACAAACCATCATCCTGACCATTTCCAATCACCTTTGGTCTCCAAAGTCGTAAGGATTCGTACTGCACGTCCCTGAACAGGATGGGTAGTCATCCCCAAGGCCTAAACTATCAATGCCCGTACTTCATAATCTCCATAATCCCCTTTGGTTCCCAAAGTCGTAAGGATTTGTACTACACGTCCCTGCACAGGATGGGTAGTCATCCCCAAGCTCAAAAGGATCAATGCCACTCACAAGCCACAAACCTACAAGCTCAAAGCTCACAATGCAAAATGAATAACAGTGGTTATCACCACTATTCAAAATCCTTGCTCAAAAAGAAAAACAAAAAAAGAAAAATAAACAATGATTTTTATCACTATGTAAACGAGCAAGTATCCTAAACCGTTGAGCAAATAAAAAGCCTGAACTTGAATCCTTGGAATTCTCAGCATTCGAACAACCATCTAGGTAATCCTCATTACGGGTTTGGTGGACAACCTACCTGGCAATGACGGTATCCTAAATGCATGACGATATGTCTATCACATTAGCTGTGCGTGTGAGCAGACCAATGTTTGCATGTGGATCAGCTAGCTTATGGTACCTTAGATTGTCCAGTGGATTAATCTTATTAAATACAACAACGAAGTTAGTGGAGCTAGTTAGGTGATCCTCAGTACAGGTTTGGTTGACAGCCTATCTGTCACTGGTGGTATCCTGAAAAATACCACATAAACGAACTCAATTGCACACACAAGGATGTGAAATAACTTGGTCAAACTCAAGTCTGATTTATACCTTGTTCAAAAGTCTTGCAAGCTAAATGTATAGTCTTGGCTAGTTAGTTAAAATATCTGAATCTCAGAAAAGCTTAACTACATTTTAAAACAAACTGGTACCTTTCATCACGTACATCATCATCAAAAAATATGCAAAAATACAAAAACAAAGTTCTCACATGCAAAGTCATTCCACAAAGTGATCACATCCGTACATAAAGCCAGTAAATCTTGTACAGTCTATGGCGCCATCGACAAGTTATCAACAACTAATTTCATTCATTCCATATGCATACATCATATAATTAGACACATTGCATTCATAACACCACATGCATACATCATCATTAATAAATGTGCATAAACAAAAAAACAAAATAAATCATGATAAATGTTTAAACACAAAGAACGTCATCTGTATATATATTATAAACAATGCACCAAAATGCACAAAAACAAGCAATAAAACTGTCCAATGAGAATGCTTTTGCACTTGACATTTCGGGCATGCAAAACAAACGTCGGGGTCACAAATCCTCACTATCCTATTCCATAAGAAGGCTACCATAGCCGGACCGCTCCACGGGAAGACAAATTTTTGAGAATTTCATCCCCAAACAACGTCACCAAAAGGGTCAAAACCCAACCAAAAATAGCAATAACATTGCCGAACGAAGGCGCCTTTGAGCCTGACATTCTTGGCATCCAAAATAGACGTCGAGGTCACAAATTCTCACTATCCTATTCCCTAATAATGCTACCATAGTCGGACCGCTCCACGGGAAAATAAATTTTCAAGAATTTCATCCCCAAACGGCGTCACCAAAAGGGTCAAAACCCAACCAAAAATAGCAATAACATTGTCGAACGAAGGCACCTTTGCGCCTGACATTCTTGGAATCCAAAACAGACGTTGGGGTCACATATTGTCACTATCCTACTCCCTAAGAATGCTACCATAGCAGGACCGCTCCACGGGAGGATGGATTTTTGCCAATTTCAACTCTAAAATGTGTCAAAAAAAGGGTTAAAACCCACCAAAAACAGGTCAGAATGTTCGAAAACTGCTTAAGCATTCAAAGATATACATCTGAAGGCACCCTTACCTAAGTCATCTTGGGTCAAGTGACTCGTCGCTTTTCTCATGTCGATCATTCCCTCATCGATTTGTCGCTTGAGGGGGTAGTCACACTTAGTCACCAATCAACAAAAACACACCCAATCATGGAAATGACATGCATTCAAAGGATCATTGACAAAGACAATCACGCTCCTACTTGGGGCAGTGAACAAGCAACAATCACAAGCTGATCAAACACTTGGCATTCATGAATCATGAACTCAAGGTTTCTATTGATAAAAGGTTGCGCCCTTTGCCTATTCATGACTGAACAATGTCCAAGGTCAAGTAACACCTCACCGAAAAAGGTTAACACTTGAATTAAGCTCCTTAGCTCGTCAGAAGCAAGGATTCAAGAATGCATGCCCTTTCTATACTTGGGGCATCAAGAGTTGGTTAGGTTACTGAGAAACCCTAATCATTAGTGCTTTGGTTATCTATTTTTGCTCAACGCTGTGCCTTGCACAACGCTTCCCAAAAAGGGGCATCTGTGGACACCAAAACAACACCAATCCGATTATGTGATGACAAACGCTGATCGCATTGACACATACAGCCCCCAGGGCAGCCCCCAGAGGTTAAATAGTGGTCCTAACCACTCCTACAATAGTTTGGAAGGTCAAAGGTCAATTTGGCACCTTTTGGGCACTTTGCTCCCTACTCGTCCCACCCTGGGACGATTACAAATTGGTATTCGTCCCACCCAGGGACAAATAGCAGCATTCGCCCCAGGGTGAGGCGAATAGTAGGTTTGACTGGCAAAAAGTCAAACCTCAACAAGTCTGCCAGTTAACTGCAGCTTCAGGCCATGCAATTGCGAGGAACGACTTCAAATCAAGGAGAGAGACTTCAATCATGCATGTCTTTGATTTTGGAGGCCTCATGCAAGGAGACTCTAAATCAGGGAATAATCTATTCTCTCAAAATAGGACATGCAACTCAAGTGGTGCCCTCGCATGCGCATTCAAATAGAGAGACCCTAGGTCTATAAATTGGTGAGACTTCTCACCCAAGAAAGGAAACAAGGGGAGCATTTTGAGCAACAAAGTGCTGCCATTTTACATTCATACACATACCTTTCGATTTGTGCCTTTCACATCCCTAATCTCTATTTTGGAGGGAGGTTATTGGGTGATTAGTGGAAGCGCAAATTCGGAGCCCAAACCCAAAAATTTTGCCACAATATCCCACAAAATTTACCGACAACACCCCATAAGAGGTTTTGGACCCATCCCAAGTGGATTGGTGTCGAAAAAAAGTCCCAAACGGTGGGCGTCCTGCCCCTGGGTGCCCCCTAAACTGTCACAGTTCTAATCGGCCCACCCCAGAGTGAATAGAAATTTGTGGCAGATTTCCATGATTTTTCTTTTGCATCTTATTCTAGGTTATTTAAATAGGCTGTAGTTTAAATTTCACTTCATTCTGAGCATTTTTGACCAGGTTTTTATCATTTTTGGCCTTTACTAACTTGCAGATGGCACCATCAAAATCTGGGTGATAGAGGCCAAATTGGAGAAATCTGACCTTCTGGGTCTTCCCAAAACACCCCCAATTAGCTAACCCCAACTTTGCAGGTCATTTGGAGCTTCCCGTACAAGACATTGAAGAGGGTGTTTTTTGATAATTTATTACAGGTTTATTCGTCCCACCCCGGAGCGAATACAAATTTGTGAGGAATTTCCTAACTGTTCCTTTGGCAGTGGCCTCCTGGTAACATATTCATGCTTTTGTTAAATTTTTAGGTTGCTCTGATGTTATTTGGTTATCGTTTTAATATTTTCATGCATACACTAACAGTAGGCCTTGGGAAACACATGTTCTATTCTATCTGCAGGTGCTACTGATCCTTTCTGTTTCCTTGAACGCAGGTCTTCGACATCAGAGGAGCAACGAGGAGTGAACACTCATATACACAAGCAGCGATGACATTTTGGTCCGCCCATTTTACATGTGGGCATGCGGAAGAAGGATTGCTATCCATGGATGTGATAAGAAACATATTTAACGCTCCTATCCCCTAAAAGGGAAGGAGACGTATTGTAACACGACTTTAAAAGCATATCAATAAATAGGGCCATATTCCATATTGCTTTTATCTTGTGTCGATTCGTTTATGTTCTTTCCTTTCATGCATTTTTCAATAAATAGGCTTTTAGTGTTAAGTTTGGTTTTACACGCATCGTACTTGGCATTTTCCTTTTTGTTTCCGTATCCTCATGCTTTCAGTAAGTATCAAAGATGAGATGATTGAGCATGATATAATGGTTCTTAAAAGTATGTGGTTAATATGTAAGTTCTATAATCATGGTCAGGGTTTTTGGAGATTCAAAATTGGATCAAGTGGAAGTGGGATTAAATTCAAATTACTCAGTGACTTTTCTTCCTAAAGTTTTTTTCCTCGTCATCTTTTCAAGTCTAAAAATTAGGGTAAAATAATGATTGGTGGCCCATGGTTTCGAGGAAGAGATGCACTTTACTTGAGACCATGGAATGATTTTTTTTTTTTTTTTAGACATAAACTATTAAGAAGCTTCCAGTATGGGTTAGGCTTTTTGGACTTCCATATCAGCTTATAAATAAGGATGTTATGAAGAATATTTGGAAATACCCTTGAGGAATTCATCAAGGAATGACTAACTACTAAGGAGAGAAAGCATGTTAAGGACTAACTACTAAGGAGAGAAAGCATGTTATATATACTCGAATATGTGTTGCTATAGACATTTCAAAACCTTTACCACAATCCATTAAGATTAAATATGAATCAAGAGAATGGGATCAACAAGTAGATTATGAAAATATTGCATTATGTTGCCACAATTTATTTGAGATTGGACACATGGCAAGAGTAAACAAAGTAAAAAAAATGAAGAAATAAAAAAAAATTCTAGCCATGAGATAAACTTCAAGATAAAGCAAGGAAATCATACAATAATAGAAGCTAGATGAGATCAAGGATATTCCACTCTAAAAGAAGAGGTAAATTAAGCCTATCTACAATATCATTTGGCAATTTCAAAAGGAATTAAAGGTGCAAAAGAAGATGTGGAGATAAATCCTAAAACAAAGACAACAAAAGAGGTCAAGTCTATTCCAGGTAAAATCATATTCATTTTCTTCAAGTAGTTTAGAATCCTCTTCAAGTAATAAAAATGATAGTAGTGAAGATGTTATCCCTTACACTTTAAGGTTTCAAGAGCTGAATAATAAAGAAATGAGGTTGGAGGAAACCCATAACAATTTAGGGTTTTTAGGGCAGAATAAGAAGGTAATTGCTAAAGAAGAGCATCCTTGCACTTTAGGGTTTTCATGGCAACATAAAGAAGATTATGTTTTTGAGGTTATTCCTTGCACTTTAGATCCTTTAGAACAAGACAAACCTAAATATGTTAAGTCTTACTATGAGTAGTGGGAGAAAATTGAAGAGATTGATGAAGATGAAAGTATTGTAGGAAAAAGAAAAGAAAAGGAAGACCCAATAAGTAAAAACAAAGAGGAAAAAACACAAAAAATATTGATATGGGAAAACAAAAGCAAATATCAAAGTGTTAACAAGAAGTAAGGTTAAACCCACAAATAAAATAAAGAAATAACTATGAAAATAATATCTTGGAATATTAGGGGAAATAAAAACCCTAAAAAAAGTATCAAGAAATTGTGAGGTCATTATAGACAATATATTTTTGGATATAGAAGTTGGGCAACAAATATCTTAGCCATTCACAATGTTGAATTTCATCTTGACAAAATTTAAATTTTTGAAGGCATTTGATATAAAAAGAGTTGATTGTGGAAACTTAGCAGTTTAAGGAAGATGAATAATATCTTTTTTTTTGGTAAATAGTGTAGCTTACATTAGAGGATTTTTTCCTGGATCCCAAAATCAGTAGTTACAAAACCCTCAAAAGAGCCTAGCAGCTTAGAATACTAAACTTTAAAAAAGTGTTTTCGTACGTGGATAAACATTGTTCACTATATATTGATTAAATGTTGATAAGTCTAATAGTAAACACCCCAAACAGTATTGACGCAGATAATATATGGACAACAAACACCCAAAACAACATTGATGCATATAATATATGTAAATTTAAAAGAACCCTCATGAAACAAACCCCGACAAGGACCTAGAAAACCATAAACAAAAAAATACCCATGGCCCTCCATCATGCATCAACCACCTTCTTCTTCGCAGTGCTTTCCTCAATCTTTATGATCAGCTTCAGCTTCTCGCTAATGCTGTCAAGAGTACTAATAAGGTTACTAATGAGGATGTTGGCAACCTGATGATGAATCTCTTGCTCCGATGCTTCGCTGTTAATTTGCCCACTCTTTGTTGGCTTCATTGACAATGTTTGAGGGCGGATTGTTATCCCATACAGTCAAGGAATTCTGACTGATTCCCATGTTTGCTAAGAGGCTAGTCGATCTGTTTGCCTCCTTGTACACATGTCTGCATATCACATAGCCCTGTCTTCTGATCATGTATTTGGCTTCCTTGATGGCATTCATGACCTTCCATGAAGGATTAGAGCTATTGTTGATATAATTTATGATGTTTAGAGAGTACCCTTCTATTTCGTAGTTCCCTTTGTGCTTTTGGATGATGGTGAGACCTCTCCACAAGGAATGGGCTTTTGCTACATGATTAGTTTGAATGCCTAGGTTCTCCACAAAGGTGACCACAATCTTACCACTGCTATCTCTGACCAGTGCTCCTACCCCTGCCATTCTTGGGTTTCCTTTAGAAGCTCCATAAAAATTGAGCTTGAGCCATCCTACCGTGGGGGGTTTCCATGAAGAGGTGTGCCTTGTGTGGGGATGAGTGACACGAGGATTATCTTCCCTGGGGATATTAAGACTGTTGAACAAAAAAAGCTCCAATCCCACATCAGGGGGTTCTATGCAAGGGATGAGTCGAAAGTTCTCTGTGGCAAAGTTGATGATTTTACTAGCAATGGAGGTAGGGTCCTTGGGAGTGTTAAATAACACCCTGTTGTTTCTTTCTAGCCATACTTGCCATAAGAAATGGTGGGTGCACATTTTCCACAAATATTTCAATCGAGGGTTTTTGAAAGGATTGGGCCATTGAGTGAAAAAATCTATCAGGGAGTTGGGTTGGACCCAGTTGATGTGGAAACTGGATAGTAGGTTACTCATCACAGCATATGAGAAATCATATTTAGTGAAAATATGATTGACAGATTCCCAAGCCTTATAGCACAGGTGGCATCTATTGGGTACCATCACCCCCCTCTTAATGAGATTATTAGTGGATAGAATATTGTTTTGAATTACCAGCAAAGAGAAAACTACCACTTTAGGGATGAGGTGCTTGATCTAGATTTGGCTAGGGGAAAAGGGAGCTTGTTGTGGATTGAGGAGAAGTTGGTAGGCAGATTTGACAGAGAAACATCCACTGTCTGTTTCTTTCCAAATTAGAAGGTCTTCTCTTCCATCTATCGGGATCACTGTAGTATTCAAAATAAAATCCAAAGCCCTCGCTACCCTGGTTATGTGCCCATCATTTGAGTTAATGTTGAGGTCTTTCCAGCTTTTAGACCCATTGATGTTTTCGATGAAGTCTACTACTTTACTATCTATGGTGCCATCAAGGATGTGTTTTAGCATATATAACTCCTCATCTTCAACTAGGGGCTAATCACTGACCCACCTGTATGTCCAAAAGTTTATGGCAGTACCTGTTCCCAGCTGCCACCTTGAACCTTTCTAGAGAACTTTTATGACTTGAATAATTGACTTCCAAAAATTTGATCCCTCTTTGGGGATATCTTCATTAGTGAATTCTTTGTGTTGAAGGTACTTCCTCTGTATTATTGACACCCATTCTGCATTGAAACTTGTGTGAATTTTCTAGGCTTGCTTAGCCAGCATAGTAGTGTTCATATGCTTGATTCTTCTGAGTCCCAATCCCCCTTGAATTTTTGTCTGAAAAACCTTTTCCCATCCAACCAAATGAATCTTTTATTTCTCCTCTGTGCTGCCCCACATGAATATTTTTTGTATTTGTTCGATTTGGGCGTAAACTAAAATAGGGGCTTTGAATACTGAGAGGAAATAGGTTGGGATGCTTTGGAGGCATGCTGCGGTAAGGGTGATTTTACCTGCTTGGGTTAGAAAAGCCCCTTTCCATCCAACTAACTTTTTGTTTATCCTTTCCACCACATGACTCCACATGGACAATTTGGAACGACCATAAAAAGAGGAAGCCCCAGATAGCGAGTAGGGAACTCACCAATGCTAAATTGAAGAACACGCCCAATTTTAGTCTGCCTGGAAAGGGGGTATTGATGAAGAATCTTTTACTTTTGGTATAGTTGATTTCTTGCCCAACCGCTTTATCATATAAATCAAGGATTTTTTGATCATCTTGGCCTCCACTACTGAAGCATAGGTAGTGAGTATTGTGTCATCCACAAATTACTGGTGCGATAGCGGGTTTAAACTCGAGGTAGCCCTGATCCCTGTGATAGTTTTCTCACTGACATCACTCTTTAGTGCTCTTCCCAGATATTCAACAAGTATGATAAAAAGGATTGGTGACAGGGGATCTCCCTGCCTAATTCCTTTGCCACTAGGGAAATAACCTGCGGGTGATCGGTTAACCGAAAATGAGAAATGTGGGTTGGAGATGCAGCCTCTGATTACATTTATCCATTCCCTGTGAAAACCAAATTTTTGAAGAACAACCAGGAGGAAATACCTGTTTACTCGGTCAAAAGCCTTACTGATATCTAATTTGAGAAAAGGGTTGCTTTCTTGTTTTGGGAAGCTAAATGGAGGACTTCATGTAGGGTGATTAAGCCATCATGAATGGACATTCCTTTGATCGAGTTGCCTTGGCAAGGATCTATAATGAGCGGGAGGATTTCTTTGAGTCTTGTTGTCAAGGCTTTGGCAAGAATCTTGTATATAACATTACATAGACTGATGGGTCTGTAGTCATTCATGGATTTGCACTCAGGGCCTTTAGGAATTAAGGCGATGAAAGTGGAGTTGGTGCTTATGGGGATGGCTTTGGATTTTTGCATGTGAATAATGGCTTTGCATATGTCAACCCCTATGATATCCCAGTAAGTTTAGAAAAACCTAGGGGAGAAGCCATCAGGCCTCGGAGCTTTATCAAGGGACATGGAGAAAAGAGCCTGTTTTATTTCTTCATTAGTAAGGTCCTTGATGAGCATGTCGTTCATTTCAAGGGATATTCAATTTGAAATATGCTGAAGAAGCTGATCGTGAGCCTGTTTGAAAATAATGGAATTTATCCCCAACATTTTTTTAAAGAAAGTGACTACTTCATTTCTGATGAGGTGGATGTCTCTCACACTTGTGCCATCACTGTTTATTAACTCCTTGATCTTGTTGGAGCTTCTATGGTGAAGGGTAGAAGCATGGAAAATTTTTGTGTTTGAGTCCCTGTCCTTGAGCCACAGGGCTCTAGACTTTTGTCTCTAGTACATTTCTTCCTTGGCCATAATGTTGTGGTATTCGGCAAGGAGCTTTTTCTCTTTATTCCTGATTTGTATGCTCATCTGCCCTTTCTGAATTTGCTCTTCTATAGCTTTGAGCTTGCTGATGATTTGCTCCTTATTTTCAAAAATGTTACCAAACACATGTTCCATATTTTAATGTGGTCTTTAATTATTTGAGCTTTTGGGTAACTTGAGCGATGGGGGATCTGACCACCTATTGTTGCCACCACCCTGCAATTTGATTACATAAATCTAGGTGAAGAACCCACATTGCCTCAAATCTAAAAGGGGTCCTAAAAACTGGAGGTTTGTTAGCTTCGAACAGGAGAGGGTTTGAGTCGATTCTAGGTAGGGATATGAGGGAAGCATCACCAAACAGTGGTATGGCTTCTTGAGATAGGAAGAATCTGTCTAGCTTAACCTGGATCAGATTGTTCCCTATTCTTCTATTATTCCATGTGAATTGAGCTCCCTGAATTTGGATATCCATTAGGTTATTCTCAGTGACAAAACCATGGAAGTCTTGAATACTTTTGATTGGAATGTCATTTCCTCCTGCCTTATTTGATGGGTAAAGGGGGGAGTTGAAATTCTCGACCAAAATCTAATGGAAGTTTCTGAAAGCCTGCCTCATTTGACTTAATTGGTCCCAAAAGGAGCTCCTATTGAGGGGATTGTTTGGGGCATAAATATTATACAGGATCCAGGATTGATCCTTGTCTTTGCAAAAAAACATGAAGTTTATAACTCTATCTGAGGACGATATTACTCTACTATCTACTTTCTATGGATCCCAAAGGCACAAAATACCCCCAGATGGACCTTGGTTGGGACTAAAAATGCTTCCACTATTTTTCTAAATGGTGTTGCTCGCCTTGCATGCTTTTGACAGATCTAACTTGGTCTCTTGGATAATGAGGATTGTTGGTTTGATTTCTTTTATAACAGTGCTAACCAGCCTCTGCTTGGTTGCGTTGTTGATGCCCCTCACATTCCATGAGAGTATCCTCATCTAGAAACTTTGGATGATTTCTTGCCCCTTTTTGACTGTTGCATAGGGGGTTTGGATAATTTGGGATCTTCCTTCGGGTGGGTAAACATTTATGGTACAAGGGTTTTTTGGACTCCATTGGCTATGTCCTCAGTGGTTTGGCTTCTTATTTGCTCTTGGATATTAGGCCTTCCTCTTTTCTTATCATTTCCAACATCCACACAAGCTTTTTTGGAGCTTCGAGTGTTTTTGGGACTGAAATATGCTCTTGTTTTCTCTACAACCTCTTGGGAAAAAAGACTTTCAGGAGGGGGATCAAGGGAACCTAGTTTGACTAGAGATAAAACAGGTTGTTGGTGGGAAGGGGATACTACAAAACTTCTTTGGTGGTGGGGATTTGGAGGTCGACATTTAGGTATGACATGTCATTTTCTTTCTGAGTGAATAAAAATTCATTTATTTCTAAATCAGAATGAGTGAGATTTCCTAGAATATCAAACCAATTAGGGTGAGCGAGCAGTGAGCTTACCTAAGCTTGATCCTCTGATTATTCTGGTTGCACTTTTTGCTTCCCTTTGTTTGCCATAGGATTGTGCCCTGGTGCTTGTTGAATAGGGTTTTTGTTGTATATTTGCCTGGTCTTCTGCATAGGGGGATTCCCAGGGAAGCGAAAGCCTTGGTTCCTATACAACTGGTTGCTAGAATCTACCTCCTTCTGAGGTTTGAGCGAGGGGCAGTGGGACTTGAGGTGTCCTTGAGTTTGGCATTCGATGCAGAATACCAATTTTTTTTCATACCATATGACCTACCAATGACGAAAATAACCATAGACTAGATTGATTCGAGTTGGGGGCTGGGAATCAAGATTTGCATTAATGCATATTATGGCTTGGGTCAGCCTGATGCGAGCTTTGGTGGTTGAATCCATGGCCACCATTTCCCCTATGTATCTGCCTATTCCTTGTAGGATATCTTCATGCCAAAATTTGCTAGGGAGTCCTGAAATACGAACCCACACTAGAGAAAAATTATGCTCTGAGTTTCAACGTGAAAATATTCCCCCATATGCGAATGAACAAACTTTTTTTTTCATAGAACCATGAGCCCCCTGTTAGAATACGGTTTGCATCCTCGGGATTGTTTAGGCAAATTTGAAAAAATCCTTTAGGGAGAGCTACAGTCTCAAGATTCCCTGAAACTTTCCACCTGGTAGTGGCCCACTGCCGAATGGATTCCATGTCCGGTCTGCCGCCAACGAACTTCCCAATCAAAGAGTGTTCTTCTAAAGAAAGATATTTGGCCATTAGGATTTATGGAATCACTAAGTCTTCTTTGACCACTGTCGAAGGGCTTTGGTCCTTGGTAGATTTCTATGGTTTGGTACCTGTGACCTTTTTGAGATAAGATGCAGACCCGAAGGGTGCAGCGCCAGTCCCACCTACTTTGGGATAGCCCTCATTCTTTTCTAGGGGTTCTTTCCTCGAGTCTTTCTCCTGCCTAGTGGAAATGTTCATTTCAGCATCAGCATCTGACTCATTAGTACCCTCCCCTGTAGCAGAGCTGGGAATCTCACCTGGTTCAAAGTTCCCCTTTGCTGCCGTGCCCAATACATTCGTGCTAGAACCCACCTAAGAGAAAATTCTCGCCATCGCTCTTCCATGCTCTCTCCTCCCTACTTCAAGATGAATATCTTTGATACAAGGGTAAATGAAGAATATCTCTGGTAAAAAAACAAAGTTAAATATGCTTTAATTAACTTGTTAGAAATATAATATTGTTTGTTTTCATAATGAAAGTAGCCCCAAAAAAACCATGCTTAGCTTATTAAAAAAATTAAATTAAATTACGAGGTCTAAAGTTTAAACCGTAGCATGGATGAGTGTGTGAGGGGATGGATGTGTGTATGGCTCTTATTGATAAGCTCAACTCTCACCCTAATTAGAAGTCATGGTTGGTATGGGGATGCCCAAATCTAAGCGTTGGTCGTAGGGGTTTCTCACACTAACCTCAATCAAAATAATAATAATAAAATTAAATAGTATTAATATAATAATTTTTTATTTTTTAAAGAAAATATTATGTTTGAATTTTTGTTTTCTTTCTATTTTGTTTGTGTGAGAAACCCATAGAGCGTCGTTCATAAGGGTTTCTCACAATAACCTTAATCAAATTAATAATAATAAAAAACTTAAAATAGTATTAATATAATAAATTTGTAGATTTTTTTTATTTGGTTATTGTAAGAAACCCCTATGACCGACGTACAGGGCTGAGCAATCTACTCCCAACCATGACCCCTCGTAAAGTCGAGAGCTATACTTATCAATAGGGAATTTAACACAAAGCCACCATACACCCACCCCCTCACACACTCGCCCACGCCACGGTTTGAACCTTGAACCTCCCGAAGAAGAGCCAAAGCCTGAACTGTTGCGCTGTACCCCAGGTGCAATAAATTTGTAGATTTTTAAAGAAAATATTAGGTTTGACTTTTATTTTTATCATTAGTATGAGAAACCCATACGACACTTACAACTGAGCATTCCATATCAACCAAGGTTGAGAGTTAAACTTACCAATAGAGGATTACACATCGTAGTTTGAACCTTGGACCTCTTGAAGAAGAGATAATCCTTGAATCATTGCATTATTCCCTTAAGACACATATATAGATTTGGTTAGTGTGAGAAACCCTACTACCAACACTTAGAGATGAGCATTCCCACCCTAGTCATGACCCCTTGTAAGGCCACACACATGAACCTAATGTCATTACAAAAGGAACTCTTTCTAATCCTATATAATTAATTGAAAAAAAATAAAATAATAATAAATTAAATACCATTAACACAATGAAGCTCATCCTCTAGATGCACCAATTGTCCAGCAAGAATCATGCAAACCCAAAAGAAGAATTTGGATTAGATCGTGATAAAATTCAAATGGTTACTAAAACCATCCAAACGGTTCCATGGAAAAGATTAGCAACTCAAATAGTATTCTTGAAGCTAATTATAAAACAATCAATGATTTTCAATTTTTTGAAAATGAAATCCTACAAAATGTGTTACAACTAGATATTACCTCAGGAGCTTGGAGTGCAAAAATTCTCATATTTGGCAACTTTAAAGGAGGAAAAACCTTTGCTACAAAAGAAAAATAATTGAACTAATTTCCTCTTTGATGGATGATTTTTATATTTGTTTTTTTCTCTATTGGAGTTATGTGTCATGTAAAGCTTGTTCTTATTGTTAGTTTTAAAAAAAAAATTGATTATAAAAACTTAGCAGTTTGAGGAAGATGGAGAATATCTTCATAGAAAAGCAAATATGGGTATGCTTTAATTAACTTGTTAGAAATGTAATGAGAGCAATGTAATGTTTTGTTTTTTTGTAATGGGAGTGGCCCTCAATAAAAGCCACACATAGCTTATTAAAAAAATATAGCCTTAGCACAATCAATTAATTAATTAGATTTTTCAACTTTCAAAAGGTATATATATAAAATAACCAAGCTATCATAATATCATTATATGATAATGATGTAATCCTCAAGACTTCCTTTGATCTTAAAAGCAATAATTGAAAAATATAAATTTTATGGTTTTTTTTTTTTTTGCTTGATAATAAGGGTTGTACTCGGGTCGACCACCCTTGACAAATTACATCTCTTCTTTAGAGCTTGAGAGTTTACAAATAGATACCCTTCTCATCTCAATTTAGATGCTATAGCTAAAAACCTATCATTTTACATAAAATGTCTAAATTTTTTATTTTCATTTTTTTGATCTTTTAAAATCTCTGTATGAATACAACTACTCCAGAATTTAGCATATTTCTTGACATTTTCCTATAGCAACCTTCACAATGCCAAAAATTCACCTCTACTATCTATGCCTTGCATCTTAGTAGAGTAATATTTCCAAAACATCGCACTATCATAGTCCGCTTTACCAAATCTGGATTGCTAGTTTCCTTCCTGAAACACAAGTGCAACCACAAAAATTATAATAAATAGTCTAAATGAAAACACATTATTGTTACAAAATAAAACAAATATTACCAATGGAAAACATTAAAGTAAATCTTAATCATTAATTTATTTAGGCAATCAACATTTTTTGTCATCTTCAACTAAATTTTCTACTTCTTCTAACCATGGAAAGGAGAATTTAATTTCACGATCCTCAATCAAAATCCCTCTATTGGCTATCTTATATGCACATTTGTTTTCTTCCCTTAATACATATGTAAACCTAATTTCTTCAAACTCTTAAGAAAGATCTTGAATTTCCATAATTATCTCTTGTATGTTCCATGGAGCCTTTGCTTTCCTCAAAATTGCATTTATTACTATGAGAGAATCACCTTCCATCCATACTCTATTCCATTTTACTTGTTTACATATTTTTAACCCTTCTAAAGCTTCCCAAGCTTCAGCTTCATTTTTTGTCTTAAATCTACTATTGAAAGCATAATGAGACAAAATATCTCCTCTGTTATTTTTAATTATTCCTCCTCTTGCTGGTCCTGGATTTCCTTTAGATGCTCCATCAAAATTCAATTTAACCCACTCCACATCTGGTGGTTTCTACTTTAGATTATTTACCTTTTTTTTGCTTCTCTTGTACCCAACATCATAATTCCATTTAATGACTTGACTTATCTATCAAGACTCCATGCTTTCAAATTAGGGATTAAGTGAGTTTATAGGGTTGGTTTAGACTCCTCTATGGCTAAGCATATATTATTTTCATTACCCCTAAACTGATTTACTTTCATTTAAATATTCTTCTATTCATTTCTAGCCATATAGTCCAAAGTATTGTATCTTTTGATATATCCCATATTGTCTGTAAAGCCTCACTTTTATAAGTGCTTTGCCATTGCTTTAACCAATCTTCAATTTTGCTATTCATCACCATGCATTTACCAAACATATTAAGATTCCATCGCCATATATTCCGGACTATTGAGCAATGTCCCAATAGATGGTCAATACTCTCCTCCTTATTACAGAAAACACATTAAGAGGGGCTATGAAAACCCCTTTTCATAAGGTTATCCCTAGATAAAATTCTTCTATGACCTACTAGCCAAACAAACATTTTAACTTTAGGAATGCTTGGGCTATCCCAAATATCTCTCCATATTCTAGCGATATTATTATTATGTTGGTGTTGATCATTATATCCACTTCTTGTTGTGTATTCTCCCGAGCTATTCAACTCCCAAATCAATTTATCATTGGCAACCCTCAAAATAATCACAGTTGTTATCTTTCTACTCAATTGCCTCCTAGCATCAATGTCTTGTATACTTGTAAAAGAATCTTCTTTCCGTTTGTATCTTCCTTCTCGATCCTTGTACAAAATGTTTGAAACCCTATCACCGTATTTGTCTTGAAGCAATCTCATCCAAGGTTTCAAAACAATATCTAAATTGAGTGTTTTTTTTATCACACCAAGTATCCATCCATATAGAATTTTTTTCTCTAGTTCCCACCACCCATATTAAACCTTTAATCATAAGATCAATAATTTTTTTAAACCATTCCAAACAGCAAAACCATTTGGAAGAGAGAATGCAATAATATTAAAATTGGGTCATTGGGATCAACATACTTACTTAGAAGAATTCTTACCCATTATTTTTGACTCTCTTTGTACAATATTTAGCTAAATTTTTCCCTAAGAGCTAAGTTTACATCTGTAAGAGCTCTTAAACCAATACCTCCCATAGTTTTGTCATCACACAACTTGCTCCATTTCACCAAAGGAAAATTCCTTTTATCATGTCAACCTGACCATAAAAAGGATCACATAATATAGATCAATTTTTTTTGAACTTATTTTGGCATAGAATACAATGACATACAATATGTTGAAATGGCTTGTAAGACCGACTTAATTAACTACACTCTTCCTGCTAATGATAACCATATACCTTTCCAAAATGGAAGTTTATTTTGAACCTTACTAATAACTAGATTCCATAAATCTATCCTCATTCTCCCCTTAAATAAAGGCATCCCTAGATAAGTTGTTGGTAAATTTGCCTCCTCCATTTGAAGCAACCTATAAATTCTTGCTTTGATATTAGAAGGAGTGTTAAGGAAGTAGATTTTGGATTTAGTCCTATTAACTTTTTGCCCTGAAGCTTTTTCGTACTCTTTTAAAAAGTTATTCAAAGATCTGGCCTCATTTATCCTTGCCTTACCAAAAAGGGTTATATCATCTACAAACTATTGATGGGTGATATTATCGATGTTATTACTAACCTTAAGTCCACTTATAAGCCTATTTTTGTAAGCTTTCTTTAAGTTCCTACTCAAAACTTCCATAATAATATGAACAAATAAGGAGATAGAGGATCTCCTTGTCTAAGGCCTCTCTTGGCTTTAAAAGATTCTGCCACTAACCCATTGACCAACACTGAATAAGAAATTGTAGAGACATGAGCTTTAATCCATCTAACCCATTTCTTCCCAAAACCAAACTTATCTAAAACTACAAAAGGAAAATACCATTTAACCCTATGATAGGCTTTACTCATATCAGGTTTTAAGATCATACCTTTCTCTTTTCTTGAAGTTGTTGAATGTATAACTTCATGAGCTACTATGATCCCATCCAAAATTTGTCTCCCTTTCACAAATCCTCCTTGCTCTTCTGAAATAATTTTGTCTAACAATGGCCTTAATCTATTTGCCATAACTTTGGAAATAATCTTATAAGCCATATTACATAGGCTTATAGGTCTAAAAGAGTCAAACAATTCAGCATCCTTCTTTTTTGGAATTAGGGTAAGATAAGTTGCATTTATTTTATAAGGAATGTATTCTTTAACCCTAGACTGCTCCACTGCCACCAATAAATAATCCTTCACTATATCCCAATTATGTTGGTAAAAATTTGTAGAGAACCCATCGGGACCTGGGGATTTATCCTAATTAAAAGAGAAAAGATCTAAATGAACTTCTTCTAGAGTAATAGGCTCCACCAATTTCCTACTGTCTTCATTTGTTATAACTGAAGGAACATCTTGAAGAAGTTTATCATTAAGAACTTCGGTCTTCTCTGAACCTAGAATATTTTGATAAAACAACTTTACCTCTTTTCTAATTTCACTCTGGTCTTCAATCCAAACTCCTTTTATTGATTTAATTCTACTAATTCTAGAATATGATCTCTATACTATAGCCATCATATGAAAAAAATTTGTATTTTTGTCTCCTTATTTTAACCAAGTTTGTCTTGATTTTAATCTCCATAATTTCTCTTCCTTACTCAAAATATTATGATATTCACTAAGCAACTCCCTTTCCTTTGAGCTTGTATTATTTTCAAGACCTTTTTTAAATTTTGAAAGTTTATCTTTTAATTATTCTCTCTTCTCAAAAATATTTGCAAAGTTGTTCTTGTTCCATTCTATTAATCTAGAAAGAATAACTTTAATTTGGTTTGGAAGAGCATACAACCAACCATTACCTAAAAAATTCTATGTTCGAGCTATCATATCAACAAATTGAGGATGGTCTTCCCACATCTGCTCATATTTAAAATATGATCTTTTTTTGAATTCGCTTACCACCATTTTAAATCTTATTGGCCATTGATATGAACCAATCCTTGTTAAGGTATAAATTTAACCCAAGTTCCTTCATCTAACCAATGATCTGAGAGAATGCATCTATCTTTTTTTTTGCTATTAGGTTCTGGCCTCTTTTGTTGTTGGTCCAAATATGGTTGTCTTCTTTAAACTCAACTTCCCATAGATTTTTGTTAAGAATAAAAGCTGAGAAATCTTTCATACTTTGGGTCAATGTTCTAATTCCCCCAAATTTTTCATTCATCTTGGTTATGGCATTAAAATCTCCAATGATCATGAATCAGGTTTCTTGGTCTTTACTTCTCATAAAGGCTTCAATTCCACTCCAAAATTCTAATCTACCTGATTGGATTGTAGGTCCATAGACATTGATAAGGATGAAGTGAATATCTACAAAGTAGCAAGTGACTAAAGAGGCTATCCAATGCCTAGTTTTATGAATGGTTACACAAGAGGTTCTAGAAGGATTCCAACAAGTTATAATTTCCCCGTGTTGCTCCTTTAGAATCCATAGCATCCCATTCACATCTTGCCCAAATTGCTTTCATAGTTTTTGAAACTTCTTCTTTTATCATTTTAGTTTCTTGGATACAGAGAATATCAGGTTTATTACTTAAACATATGTCCCTAATACACCTATGCTTGAGAGGGAAATAGCACCCGTTATATTCCATGAGATGATAATCATATCTCATTTAGGGCTTTTGGACCCTCTTGCATATTACCAATATCATTTCGTTGTTTGGTAAAGAGAAGTTCAACCGGCTTAGTTTGTGTTCCTTTCTCTTTGTTAGTTCTTACTTCTTTGGATATTGCTTGATAATTTGAGGGTTTTCCTCTTTTTGCCTTGCCTATATCAAGAGTAGGTCTTATTATTCTATTCCTCAATATTCTTTCACAATTTTTTTTTTCAACATATTTATCCTCTCCTGGATCTATTATAGAAGCTTTTGACTTGTCCTACTCATTTTCTAGTATTTCCTTATTAATGACAGAGGTATTAACTTCTAAAACTGCATTTTCTTTACCAATTATTTTCTCTCAAATAGTGCATGGTACTTCAAGAGAGTCTTTAAAATCTGATGAGACGCATTCCTTAGGTTCATCAATAATGTTCTTCCTTAAATTAGGATCATACTGAATAGACGGTTCCTTGCTAATATGTTGAAATTGTTGTATTGTGTCCTCTAAGTTTTGATATACTTTTTCTTCATAGGCTAAAGCCTCAAAAGAATTGGAATTTCTTTCAATATTCTTCCTTATTGGTCTTCACTATTCATTTTATTTTATTTTTCTAGATTTATTTTTTGGAAGTTGAAAACCATTTATATCCAAAACCATTTGTAAATTTCTTTTACAATTTTCTATAAATGATTCTGTTGGGCTCTTCTTAGGGCATGATCTCTCTTTATGCCCCACCTTATGGCATCTTCTATATCTAAAATATATGTTTTCATAATCTATAGTTTGGGTCCACATCTTATCCCCATACTTAAGAATGATTGATTTTGGTAAAGCCTTAATTATATCAATCATGACCAATATTCGAACATAAATAGCCAAAAATCCATCTTTTGTTGTATCTAAAATATCAAGGAATTCTCCTAAAGTGTTGTCTATTGCCTTGAAGGTATCTATTTCCCAAAATTCAATGGGCAATCCAAACATCCTAACCCAGATTGATACTAGGGATAGATTTACATTTTCATATGAAAATCCTTCATACCAATGGGTAAGGAAGAGCCATGCTCTTCCCATAAACCAAGGACCCCCTTTTAGGATTCTTTCTCTTTCTTCCCTAGAACAAAAAATGGCTAGAAATAAACCTTTGGGAAGAAATGATAGAATCACTCCTAGAGACTTCCAACTCCTATCAATCCATTTTCTCAAGGTTGAATCCCCTGGCCAATACCCATTAAATTTATCAAAAACTACCCTATCTTGGAGCAATGAGGATCTCTCTGAGGTGCACTCACTAACCTCTACCACTAGGGATGATTCTAATGATTTAACTATAAATCAATCCATGTAAATTAAACTAAAACCCAAAATATAATGAAATTTATCTAAAATTCCTATAGAAAATATAATATTTGATAAAAAATTAAAAAAATTTCATGCATAATTTGTCCAAATAGAATGTCTTGCCTCGCTAAATTCCTAGCCTTCCATTGCTCTTACCATCATTCAAACCCTAGTTTGCAAATATTTGCAATTTTGTTTTTCATGACTTGAAAAATCGTCACTGCCCTTGTTCCGAATGGTTGACTTCATAGGATCATATCTCACTCAATATTTCTCAGATAATTGCATATGACCATTCATTTTAAATCTATTCAAATTTTGCACAAGTTGGTCCAAGAATCAACTGAATTGGATAACTCTTCATAAAGATATGACCCCTAAAAGATGAAATGTTTTTTCAAGAAAAACCCTAATCCTTTGCACTTTTCAATTTTGTTTTTCATGACTTGAAAAATCATCACTACCCTGGTTACAAATGGTTGACTTCACAAGATCGTATTTCCCTCGATATTGCTCAGATTTTTGCATATGACCTCTCATTTTAAAGTTATTCAAATTCTGCACAAGTTGGTCCAAGAATCAACTGAATCTAAATTTTATGGTTTTCTTAATAGCAATTAGTTCAAGCACCCTCTCACTTAAAATGAATTTCAATCCTTGTTCATTAACTATTATTATCTTCATAGCATATGGGATTTAGGATAATTGGTTGGGAATGAAAAATTCTAAGGCTTCAATCTTAAAATAATTAATCCAATATTTGCACGAACTCTTTTAAAATTGACGAAGCTACCTAAAATGTTTTTATTTATATATATTTTAATTTATCCCAAATGGTGTAAGTAAAAGGATAATAAAGAAGTGAGGCACACCTAAAAGGTCCATGCCATCCTTTTATTTGCAAACTCTGGCCTATAAGAATTTTATTTTGGGCGGTTAACCAAAGGAATGTTGAGGCCTTAGGAAGGGACTTACATTACCAAACATTCTTCTAAGGGAAATCTTTGGAAGTGGAATATTATGATTATTTTAAATCCTTTTATCTCAACTTAACCGAGTATCCACCATCTTTCCAAAGATTACAAACTAACTCATCCTTCTACTGTTAAATGGGCAAATAGAACTTTTGAAGCATAATTTGAAATTGATCCACTATTTCTTTGAGGTCCTCTCCTTCAACAGTTGTTAATGAAAATCCATGGTTTGGAATTATTGATCACATTAACATAATTGTTGACCCTCAAATCTCTAGAACTTAACTTTATTGAGTCAACTACCATTTTGGATAAAAAATAAGAGGATAAATATCCAAGCATCAAACCAAAAATTTATAGAATCCCCCTCATTAATTGATCACCTGATATATTTCTTGATCAATTTCAAACTTTATGATATGAAATTCCATGTTATTGAGACCCTGGGTAGGGTTTGTTTCTTAAACAATTTACTTACATCAAAAAACTTGTATATGTTTAAGTAATTTTTTTGCCCAACACTATATTTGATCTTAAATAATATCCAATTAAGTTTTGTCACTAATGTCAAACTAATAAATATGTAATATTACAGGTTTTCCCAATATTATTTATTTACATACTCTATCCCATCTACAAAGAGAAAACCTAAATTTTTAAATTTGGTCATGTTAGAGATTTTTTCCTTAATCATCATAGGAAGAAATAGTAGAAGCAAATCTAGAAAAAGGAAAATGTAGGCGAAAGGATGAAAGATGATCTTGGGAAGCAAGGACTAGATGACAAAGACCAAATGAATTCCTACAAGGAAGATGGTGGATTAGCTATTGTCTTGTTTGAAGAGGGTGAGATTGTGGATGATCATATTAAGGTATGCCCTTATGTTTCTATTCCAAGTCTTTCTATAAATGAAATTCCTACCAAAAATTCATTTGATTCATTGGAAAACCTAGATGAGGAAAAGGAGGAAACTGTAAATGAGAAAATGGATAGAAATTTTGAAAGTGAGGATGAAAAGACTGATGAAGTTCTAGGAAAAGAGGTTATAATACCTGAGGTTAACAAGGGAGAAAAATAAAATATGATGCCCCATGGATTTGGCCAAAATAGATTATCACTAAAGGGGAATAAAAGTCTAATTGCATCTAGAATAACAAGGAATAGTAAGAAGACTATAATTGATGTAGGGGAAGAATCTAAACCACCTAGTAGACCTTCAAATAAGGAGGTTTTACAAAGAGAAACAACTATGGATGTGGCTAATGGAACCCAAATGATTCTTAATCTAAGCGAGAAGAAGCAACCTACTAGATCTAAGAAATGAAGGTCATTTCTTGGAATATAAGGGGTTTCAATGCCCCTTCAAAATATTGTATGGTGTTCTTATTGAGAAAATTATCCAAACCCTGGATTCCAGCTTTACAAGAAACAAAAAATTTTGAACAAAATTATGAAATTATTAAAAACATAATATGGAAGGAAGCAACGTATGCAATGAGTCATGCTAATGGGGCATCAAGAGGCATTATGTGTTGTTGGGATACATATAAATTGGAAGGAAAAATGATTAAAATAATAGAGAGGTATATATCCATTTTCTTCTACTGCATTGATACCAAATAAAGTTGGATATTGACTACAGTTTATGCACCTAATACTATAGTGGGTAGAAGACAATTATGGCAAGAACTTGGTGAAAATAAGAAAGCTTTTGAAAATATCCCTTGGGTTTTGGTTGGGGATTTTAATTCTCCACTATTTCCTTTAGATAATATGGGGGGTAATTCCCTCATATTGGATGGTATGATTGATTTTGAAGCTTTTGTAAACTTAAATGAACTGATGGATATTGAGCTACGAGGTATCAAATTTACATGGACTAATAGAAGAATTGGTGATAAGCTTATTCAGGTAAGACTAGATAGATTCTTGATTTCAAAAGTAGGATTTTCTATCTTTGAAGTTTCTACAATTTCAAATTTTACTAAAACTGGATCAGATCATAACCGGGATATAGAAATAGGAATAAGACTCTTCAGAAGCCCATTTAGGTTTGAATTGATGTGGTTGCAACATGAGGAATTGGAACAAAGGATTGGGGAATGGTGGAGGAAGGATTTTTTAGGACCTATTTTCTCGTGAGTGGCAAAATACTTAGGTTCATTAAGCAAAATATGAAAAATGTGGAATAAGAATATTTTTGGGAACCTATTTATAAAAAAAAATTAAAATAGTAGTTGATGGATGTTGAGATTTCTCTTAATAATGGAAATCTTATAGATGAGGTTCGTGGGAAAGAAAGAGAATTATTATCAGAATTTCATAATACACTAGCATGTGAGGAGATATTTTGGAAGCAAAAATCCAGAATTCAATGGCTCAAGGAGGGTGATCGTAATATGAAATTCTTCGTAAATTTTATTTTGAAGCATAGGAGTTGTAATAAGATTAGAGAAATTTATATGGAAGAGGATAGAGTCACAAATAATATCATGGAGATTAGAAATGAAGTTGTCCATTTCTTCAATGATCTAATTGGGAAAGAGGAAATGATTGATGAAGAGGCAATGAGTTCACTCCTTCAAAATATTCCAACTCTTGTTACTGAGGAGCATAACAACTACTTGATCAGTCCTTTCAAGGAGGAGGAAATTAAAGAGGTAATTTTTGGAATGGGTGGGGAAAAGGCCCTAGGTCCTGATGGGTTTCAAGTTGCCTTCTATCAAATATTTTGGAAAATTTTGGGATCTTATGTTATTAGTGTAGTAATGGAGGTTTAGAAATCCAATATTATACCAAGGGATGTTAATTCTACTTTCCTAGTTTTGATTCCTAAAATTGTTGGGGCTAAGGATTTTAAAGACTTTAGACCAATCAGTCTTTGTAATACTTTATATAAGATTATTACTAAGGTGATTGCAAATAGGTTGAAGTATATTTTACCTTTTATTATTGATTCACAGTAAGGGGGTTTTGTGATGGGTAGGCAAAATTTGGATGACATCAAAACTATACATGAGGTCATTGAAGAGAAATAAAGAGCCCCGATAAACTAAATCTGTAAAAGTAGTAATTGTAGAATAAAAATAAAAAAATAGTAGATACACACATAACACAATATCTATCTTGGAAATCCTTAACCAGGAAAAACCAACACAATATTATCTTCTTATTGCATAAACTTGACCATCTCCAATACAATAATGTTTCTCTTCTATCTCTCTCCAAACCCTAATGCAAATGTGATATATATAACAAAGGCACATGCACGGATTTTATAATATCATGGGAAAAAAAGCATGGGTTCAAATATAGTAACCCAAAAAAGCCCATATGGGTCTAAAAATAACTTAAAAAACCCTAACCCTAAAATTTTGGTTAGGGGCTGCCACCCTTAGACCCTTGCTTTTCATAGGGCTACAACCCTTAAACCCTGATGAGGATAGGTATAGAGTGTCCAATACATTTTAGTGTTAATTCTGCTATAATAACATGGAAAATATTCAACATAATTCCAACATTCTCCCACTTGTTGAATACTTTCCAAAGGGACCAAAAATTACCATCATCAACTGTCAAGGACAACCATGCCTAAGATCTCCTACACCAAGAAAATTTATAAGTAGGTACAACATTCATTAATGAATCAACAACATTATTCTATGTATCAAATTTCTCCAACATCACCCGATTCTCTTCAACCATCTCTCTCATAAAATGGTACTTGATATCAATATGTTTTGATCGATCATGAAAACCAAGATTGTTGGCCAAAAATATTGCACTCTCACTATCACTGTTAATTCTCATAGCCTTCTACTTAAGACCAACTGTTGAACACAATCTCTATAGCCACACTGCTTCTTTACATGTATGAGTTGCTGCAATGTACTCTACCTCTGTTGTGGATAAAGCAACCATTGATTATTTTTTACTCATCTAACTTACTACCCCTCCAAATAGTCTAAACACATAAGAACTCCTGGATATTCTCTTGTCAAGGTCTCCAACCCAATCAACATCCACAAAACCTTGTAGATTTATAATATTACTATCTCCATATTTTTATTGGTAACAAATAGCATAATTTGAAGTTCCATGCAAATATCTAAAGATCCTCTTCACAGTAGTCCAATGTGCCTTTCTTGGATTGGATATATATCTACTGACTACTCCCATTACATGTATAATATCAGGTCTAGTACAAGCCATTGCATACATCAACTACCAATAGCGCTAACATAAGGAACATGATGCATTTCTTCAATTTCCTCATCTATTTTAGGATTGTTGGAATGTAAAAACCTCAACCTGCTTTATACCCCTAATTTTCAAAACAAATCATCAAAGTTCACTATCTATGTCAATTTAGGAAGTCCTGGTCATCATTAGAGAATATGGAGTCATTTAGGTGGCAAGTTCATGATGGTGACTAAATATTTTAAGAAAATTAAGTCCTATGGATGCTTATAGCCCATAATGTTTTTCCATTAATCCACTAAAAATACCTTGGGTACAAATTATCATAAGGTTTCATAATTTTGAAATATTCCCTAAGGTCCACACTATAGTTCACTCTCCAAATCATTTCCATCTGACTTTGTAATATCTAAACCAAACATTCTCCTTCATCGCTCAACCATATCCCTGGTCTCTCATCCATCAACAATCACCCTAAGCAAATGGTGATAATGCTAACCCAAAGTCTAACAAAGTCTATTCCTTACCGACCATAATATCCTCATATTTAAGGTCTCATTCAAAGCTTTTGCAAGCTCAAGAACCTAAATGTGCCCTGAAAATATTGTTATCATTGATGAGAAAGTCTCATCGTTGGTCAATCAACTATTGCACTGGACGATCAATGGCCGTGCTTAACCGAATAACAAAGAAATCTCGCTATTGTTAAAATTAAAATCTCATCATTGATGCAACGATGATCATCCTATTTGATTAGCAATGCGTCTTTTCCTTGTACAATTTAAGGGTCTAAATGCCACGAGTCTTCACTTCCCCCTTTTATTCATATAAGTGTTATTATAATTCATAAAATATTAAGCATGGTCAAAGATCTATAACATTAGCATCATTATTTTTCCTTAAGGCCTAACCAATTATTCCCTAAGTCACATAAAGTCTTTTCCATGGCCTAATCCCTAAATTTATCCTTTAATGTCCTCATTCAAGCCTTATCGTCGATTATAATTATCTTCACTCATACGTCAACGATCGTCCCAAAACATCAGCGAGTGCCCTAACTTCCAAATTATAATTTAAATCTCGTCGCATCACCGAGGATATCCACAATTTTTGATCCATCCATGATATCCCAAGTCAAACAATGATGACATTAGTCAAATAGGGCTAAGCTTCTTATAGATCATTAATAAATAACCCTTGTCACTCATTAATAAATTTTAAGACTTAAGTCTTTTAAGTTTACCCTCACCTTTTTTTACATCCCAAGTTTCATCGCAAATTAAATACCTTCATTGTTGGTCCACCAACGATGGCGCTATTCAATCAACGATAAAACCTCTCCCATCACTAACCCAAATGACCTATCGCCAATGCATTAGCGATGGCTTGAGTCAAACAACAACATACCCATCCACACGAATGAAGATTAATGACCCAGATTTGATTGAGCAAATCAACAATCTAACCTTTATCAAAAATTGAAGAACGAGATCTCACATCAGATGGCAAAACCAAATGACGACTCAAGGTATGTGTATACTTTCCCAAAGACTAACAAGATCAAAAAGGTGATCACAGGGATATTGAAAGTGGTCATCCTAGGAAGACTCAATCTGATGTGGGACCAATGAGAGCTCAACACAATAAATTGGGAGACATGCCAGGCTAATCATGATGTCGAGTTCTTATAAGAATACCATTGTAGTCGTTACAAAAAGGTGGAATGGCAACGATTACAAGGACTGTTTCTAAAGGTGGTGGGTGAGACAAAAATTGAAGTGCTACATGCAACTATTCTCGTGCCATTTTAAATACTACCCTTGGGAAACCTGAAACTCACTTTTGCTAAGCAACCTCGTAAAAGCTTGAAGGATATGATAGTGATAGTCATGGTTTCTTCTAGTATGCCACATAAGGTTGTCGACATGATTAATGGCCTAGCCATGGAAATCACAGAGTCTTATCCATATAAGCATCTCTTTGGCAAACCAATTAAAAAAATAAAGGAAGATGTTCTAGCACAATCAGGGCCTAGTAGAATAATAACAAAGGAGCTAAGATAAGAATTCAAAGATGAGACCATAGATTATTTTGAGCATACTCGAGAAGATTATAGGCGACATCAATCGCTATTAAAGGATTTACTCAAAAGAGTTAAAAGGGATAGGTACAAAGATAGCCCTTATTGTAATAAGTGGAACAGTAATTTAGACAAGCTGATATGTCCTATGATCTATTATTCCTTTGATCTCCTATCCTGGTTGGCGATAGCATATGACCTAAAATTTAAGACTTTCCTCAATCATCAAAACTAGAAAAGTTTTTAGAATTGCAAAGGATGTCATCCGTAGGGTTTTCAATCTCTCTAGCAAGATTGGGTATGTACGCCAAGGTTATCTTATTACAATATTTATTCATGCTCAACACCACATTTTATTTGAAGATGTTTAACTTTGATCATAAAGTATCTTATACATTCTTGATAGAGAAATTTACCCTAAAAAATTGGACCAAATATTACATTGACATGATTAACATTGCACTAGGAATAAGAGGTCTTGATAATGTCAGGAGGGAAGTCATGTTATTGGCTATGCAACTAAATAAAATAGGAGAAATTTCTATGTATCTCTGAGGAGATATCATAGAGGAAAATATGCACAAATAGCTCATTACACTACAAGAGGCCATCAAAGAATGAAAAGAGATGATGCCAAAATTTTTGTATTATTATTTCTTGATTCATTTCATCGTGGGATAGTTTGATACCCAAAAAATCAAGACCCTAGGAGGAGTTGATGCTAAGTTGGTTCAAGAGAGACTACCATGGATTCATGAAGGATGGTCCAGCTACAGTGAATTCCTTGGAAGATTCATGACAATCATCTACACAATTTACTGGGAAGAAGCCATCAAGAATTAGTACTAGAATAACAAATTTCTTGCACAAAAGCAAAGTAGGGGACTTCTTTTTTATAGAAGAATTTACGTATACCAAGTTATATGGAGTGAAATTACCTCTAAAAGTGCTTCCCAAGTCCTATCCCTCATCCATAACTATATTAGAGATAGTTAGACAAGTGGCTGAGGAAGTCAAAATGAGAGCTAACAGAAAGAAGTATAGAGTCCCTTGGCTCAAGTTGCCTTGCCAACTGGGACATTATATTTACAAAGGATATTATAGTCTCCTTAGGGTGATATGAAAAATGGATGATTATGATTTTGTTGAGCTTATTTGGAGGGCTTAAAACCCAAGAAGATAATATCATGCAAAAATATAAAAGGTAATTAAAATGGACATGGGGCACAAAGAGGATCCATTTGAAGATGCCATGCAAATCATAATCATGCACAAAAATCCCCTAATGGATGTTTGGAAGATTGAAGAAAGGTATTTTACTCAGATAGAAGAAGTCAAAATACATAGAGCCAAACTAAATATGCTTATATGAGGGATTGTGGAATCTACTGCTCCCTTAATCCACATAACTCAACCCGATGAGTTCAAAGATCCTTTTCTGCTAGTAGTCAATAAGGATATAAAACAATTTAAGATAGTCATTGAAGATTTTCAACTGATAGAGATGGGATTACAACAAATTGAACCAGCCTCTCAAGAGTTTGATCCTATAGAAGTATCACAAATTGATAAAGGTGAGGGGCTGGCCATTGTCTCTGCAACAAAACCCAAAACCACTGAAGAAGTTGTTATAATACTGATAAACCATCCACAAAAACTAGAATTGGTAAGTAATACTCCCAGTATGCATCTGGTGATCAATGATGAGAAGCATAAGATCCCTTCAATCACCATGAAAAATATCATTCAAACAGGTGGACTTGCAAATCTCCTAAGGGAACACATCCCAGAAGAGACATCTCCTCCAATGAAAAGAGCCAGATTAGAATTTGATGAAGCTTTGGAAGTGTCCCATTCAATAACATTGACCAAGAAAAAGGAAATAGACACTCAGTTTGGTATCGAATAAGAAGAATAGATAAACATTTTAGAGCAAATAACCTATGAAGAGTCGAACCGACAATTGATAACCTAGTAAACGACTACACAAGAAAGTTTTGATGCCACCATTACACTAAATTTTACCAAAAGCATGATAGAATTATTCGTTGATCCAAAGAATAAGAAAATGAAGGTAAAAGAGGACACCATAGATATGATGAAGACTGAACTTGCAACTTAGACTCAAACTACGGTGGCCATCGAAGAAGAAGTAAAAGAAATGAGAGCTCAAAAAGTTCAACTAAAACAAGGGAATAAAGGAATCGGTTGCGGGTTGAAAACAAGAAACTTCAAGATCAAGTAAATAAATTACAGGAGGAAACCAGTAAACTACGAGAGTAAAGGCCACAAAACCAAGCTAAGCAATAGTTTGATTCCATCACATTTATAAGGCATTACAAGCAGGGGTTGATCGAAGAAGTGAAATCACAAGCGAAAGCCTTACCCAATATGTTTAAAGAGCTGGCATAAATAATGAGTATATCTCAAACCACCAAGAAATTTATGTATAATAATGACAAAAGAACATTGGTCATCAATCCCATTTATCAAAAATACAAGGAATAATACAACCAAATCGAAAACAAACAATTCACGATTGCAAGTGAACAAAATTATGACTATCGAACAAAATTTCAAAAGTTGAGTACTTACCTCTGTGAGAGGCCATACTGGGAGAATTTCTTCCAAGACTTAGATGAATGGATAGAAAAAATTGATGGCATAGGAATATAGGATCACAACTTCCTTAAGGAGCTCGCAAAGTCAAAAAAATTAGAAGAGCTCATAACCAATAAAATAATGGAGTTTGAATGCAATGAAGAAAATGAACATGATTTAGCATGACAGATAAAAGAATTAATCCAAGTGAATCAAGAAGTAGTCAAATTTGCTTGTGAAAATGGACCATTGGTAAAAAGGTATCTCAATCAGCTAATGAGTATTGAACAAGAAGTTAAGTCAACTTCCTCTTTTTTGGACAAAACCTGACATCAAATCGTAGACCTATTAGGAGTCGAGGTCCCAAAAAAGACAAAGGAGAAGTTAGGGCAAGGCCCACCACTAAAGAAGGAGATAAAGAAGCCAAACCTATCATAGAATAGAAACAACCAAAATAACCATTTTGGGGATAGATGACCAATTTTGATAGCCTATGACAACCTAGTTTTGTTGTAATACATTCACAAAAAATAGTGGTAGAGAGGGCTCCAGGTGGCTGCATTGGCACCAAGTATCCAAAACAAAATTTCAAATTTTAAATTATAAAAGGATACCTCCAAAGCTAGAATGATCATCAAGCATCAGAGTGGAAAATTTTGAAAGAGGTATTTTGAGTGTTTTATCTCGGTCGACTATATAGTCCTTTGTTCTCTTAGTTTTCCATTTCTCAATTCTTCTCACCTTTGTGTAGGGATTGCCAAGAGTCGAGTTAGCCTACCTAAGATCATTTCTAGGAGCTGCTTCAAGGAGTCAAAGTCTTCATGTCACTAGAATTAGGATAGTAGATCAGAATTCCCTATTATGTTATTCAAACAAGGCGAATATTGTATTGTATTCTCTAAGAGACCTAAGCACATCATTGGGTTCTAATATTTTAATCACTTGACATTGAATTTAATACAAATCATGGCTTCTACTCTTTGGAATATTTTATATCATTGTGTTTATTTTATTATTAATACATTAAATTATTTTAATTCACAAGTAATGCATTCTCTCGTTGATTGAATGCTTGTATTGACTATGTTATTCGAATGAATATGGGTATGTCAGTTACTTCTTTATTTTTCTTATTGCTTCATAAAATATATTAATATTTGCTATTGTCACCCAATAGATAAGGCATCAATCTGCATTCTTGAAGCTAAGACTAGGAGTTCTATGTTAGCTTGGTCATAATCCAAATCCATAACAAAACCCACATGATCTGGTTGAGCCAAAAGGATAGAACATCCACTGTTAATTAGGATCATATTGGGGTGTCCAGACCCAACCTGGTATTTCATAAATTCATACTAAAATATGTTTATAGGTTAAAGTGGCAAGTCCACAAGAGCTTCCATTTTTCGTTGTGACTTAGAAAATTTAGGTAGCGTGACAACTATTTTATGGATACCTAAATTTTTGACAACAAGGACACTGTTCAGCATATAACTTTTGACCAATAGGGTATGGAGTACTTACTGGTTTACAATCATGCATCCTAAATTTTTGCAGTATCAAATCAACATTTTTCTTTTGATTTAACTACAACTTTCTCTTTGCATGATCCCTTATTATTTCCATAACCAAAATAAATTTTGCAACACCTAGATTCTTCATGTCAAATTTAGAATATAATTAGGATTTTAGTAGCTTTATCATCTTCTTATTGTTACCAATTAACAATATGTCATCCACATACAAAACAATGATAAAAAAAAATTCACCTTCTTGGTTGAAATACACACACGGATTACTTTACCTTTTTCAAGCCCAAGTGTCAAAACAACCTATCAAATTTTTGGTTCCACATTCTTAGAGATTGTTTCAAGCCATAAAGGAAATTTTTTAGCTTGCATACTAGGTCATCCTTACCTTTTACCTTAAAGCATTCTGGTTGTGACATATATATGTCTTCATCAAGGTCACCATATAGAAAAGTTGTCTTTACATCCATGTGTTCTATTTAAATATCAAAAGCAGTAGAAATAGCCAACATAAATCTAATTGAAGTTAGTTTAGCCACAGGAGAAAAATTCTCACCAAAGTCAATTTCCTCAACCTTGAGAAAATTCTTTTGCTACCAAGCAAACCTTGTACTTATCTAGCTTTCCTTCTACATTGTACTTCTTCTTGAAAAACCACTTACAACCAATAGGTTTTCTTCCAAGAGGTATTCTCACCAAATATAATGTCTTATTTTTATACAAGGACTCCATTTATTCCTCCATAGCCCTTTTCCAAGACTTATTCTCAATTGACTAAAGTTCCTCCTTTACAATCTTGGGTTCTTCATCAGTAATTGATAATGCTAAAAAAAAAATTGAAGGGCTATATCTATTTGGGAGTATTTTCACTCGATCTGATCTCCTTAAAATTGGAGTTTTAGGTTCTGCATCTTCAACTTCCTCCTCACCTTCTTCCTCTAAATTTTCCTCTTTAGATTCTATCTAATTCTCTTTGTAGTTCATATTCTTTTGTAGCATTAGATTCTAACGCAAGTTCTTTCTTTAGTTCCAATTTTACTTGAACTACTTCAGGTTCTTTGCTTGGTTGCATTTCCTATTTTAGAAGCCCTTTTGTTTCTCTAAAGATCACATTACGACTATAAACAACCTTCTATATTTTTGGGTTCCACAACTTATATCCTTTAACATGAGTACTATAACCCACAAATATGTATTTTCCAGATTTATAGTCTAGCTTAGTCCTTTTGGGACATACATACAAGCATCACAACCAAAAATTCTTATATGAATGAGATAGGGTTTCTTACCAGTCCATATTTCCTATGGAGTCTTGTCCACCAAAGATGAGTTAGGAGATCTATTGATGAGGTAACAAGCGGTTAACACAACTTCTACCCATAATTTTTTATAACCTTGCACCACTTAGCATGCTTTTGGCCTTATCCATCAATATCTCGTTCATTTGTTCTACAACCTCATTCTATTGTGGAGCATAGAAAGTTGTTTTCTCTTGCAAAATTGCTCAAATTCATTAGAGCAATAATCACCACCATTATCACTTATTTATCTTTTTCTCTATCTGATTTTCTATAAGAGCCTTAAACTCTTTAAATTTATTGAAAACCTCAGATTTATTTTGTAGAAAATATATCTAGGTCTTTCTTGAGAAGTCATCTATAAATGTAACAAAATAGATAGATTTACCTAGTGATGGTACTTTTGCAGGTCCAAATACATCACTATGAACTAGATGCAAAAATTCCTTCAAACCTTGTAGCACTACTAGAAAACTTGACTCTAGTTTGTTTTCCAAAAATAGAGTGCTCACAAAAATCAAAATTTAATGGGCAATCAGAAATTCCTTCATCCATACCTTTCATTTTTAATGTTCGAAGGCCTTTCTCACCAATATACACCATGAGTTGATGCCACAATATTGTCTTTGTTGTAGGAATAATTGGAGATATTTATACTATATTATTTTCCTCTACAACTAAAGAGTTATTGCAATAAATACTTACAGTACTAGCCTCAAGTCTAAACAAAGTTCATGTGCGAACTCCCATTACCAACACCAAGGCTACACAAACTATCTTGTAGCTATCCTTATTGAATACCACATTCACATCTACATTATTCATCTTACTCATAAATATCAGATTCCTTTCCAAACTTAGAACATGCAACACACCAGGAAGGGTTCTAATTATTCCATTTTCTAACCTCAACTTGACTCTTCCTCGACCTATTATTTTTATGTCAAATTGTCTCCCAAGAAGACTTCACCTCCATTAATCTTTTCATATTCATAGAACCCCTCCCTATGAGGAGTCATATGAAAAGAAGCACTCGAGTCAATCAACCATGAGTCATGGAATTCACTTGAGCATCCTGCAACTAAGAATAAGTACCTTGAATATTTATTTGTGGTCTTCATTAGAAGTTCCTTCATCAGATGAGTTATTATTATCAGCATTTTTAGATCTACAATCTCTTTTATAATGCCCTGCTTTACCACACTTCCAACATTTCCTCTTTTTTGGGGAAACATATTTACCCCTAGATTTTAATTTCCTTTCTCTTGATTTCTTTTTGTTTCTTTCTCGAGAATGACCTCTCACAACCAAGGAATCCTTTTGATGATAATGCTCATAAGATTTTTGTCTCATCTTCTCAGGTAGCAAAGTTCCTACTATATCCTCTACTTTCAATGTAGATGTAGTATTGGTGATAGCCATAACTAGATTATCCCATGAATCAGGTAATAAATAAAGTAAAGCAATATACTTTTCCTCCATCCATTTTTACTTCTATATATGTTAATTGACTTACCATAGTATTAAAAGCATTCAAATGTTCAACCATAGAGTCACATCATTCATCTAAAGTGAATACAACTTCTTTCAAGTAAAGAGTTTATTTACTAGTGACTTTGTCTGATACAAAGTTCCCAGCTTCTCCCATAACAACTTTGTTGTGGTTTTTGTAGATACACTCAACAATACCAAATTAGATAAACATAATCTGATAGAGTTCCTTGCCTTCCTATCAATTTTTAGCCAATCCTCATCTATCATTGATGACCACAATCCATTGATCTCTATTAACCAATAGATCCTCCATCTTGAGTTTCCATAACTCAAAATTTTATCCATAAATTTTTTCAATCTCTACTCACGGGCTTCCCATATTTCTCCTTTTCCTGGATCCTTCTGCATACATCTCCCACTCAAGAATTGATTTATCAAAGGGTTGAAATCGTTACTCCTTGAACAAAGCTAAAACTTAGCTTTGATACCAAATAAAGAGAAATAAAGAGCCCTAATAAACTAAATCTAGAAAAGTAGTAATTACATAATCAAAAGAAGAAGATAGCAGATACACACATAACATAGTATTTATCCTGGAAACCCTTAACTAGGAAAAACCAACACAATATTATCTTCTTATTGCATAAAATTGACCATATCCAATACAATAATGTTCCTCTTCTGTCTCTCTCCAAACCCTAATGCAAGTGCGATATATATAACAAAGGCACATGCACGAATTTTATAATATCATGGGCAAAAAAGCATGGGCTCAAATATAGTAACCCAAAAAAGCCCACATGGGTCTAAAAATAACTTGAAAAACTCTAACCCTAAAATTATGGTTAGAGGCTTTCACCCTAGAACCCTACGTTTTGGAGGGCTACCACCCTGAACCCCAATGCATATAGGTATAGAGTGTCTAGTACCTTTTAGTGTTAACCCCACTAGAATAACATGGAAAATATTCAATATATTTCCAATAGTTATTCATTCAATTGATAAAAGTAGTAAAGCAGAAATGTTATTGAAATTGGATATGAACAAAGCATATGTATATTTCATCGAGCTTTGTTGTAAAAATTTTGGAAAATTTTGGCTTTCATGCACAATGGATTGACCTAATCAAGGAATGTATTACAAAAGCAATATTTTCAATTATCATCAATGGAGTTGTTGCTAGATATTTTAAAATTTTAAGGGGATTAAGGTAAGGAGATCCTATTTCTCCTTATTTATTTATAATCATGGTTAAATCTTTGGGTAGGACTATTTCAGCTACTACCAATGAAGGTAAATTGGATGGAATTAGACCAACTTCAATCCTTAATCTAGTAACTCATCAACAATTTGTAGATGATACAATTGTCATAACAAAGTATTCAATTCCTCAAGCAAAGGTAATAAATAATATTTTGGAAACTTTTGAGAAGGTTGTTGGCCAAAAGGTGAATTTTCTCAAGAGTAAGATTTTATTTCTTAATACACCTTTGGTAAGACAAAACAAGATTGCTAGAATTTTTGGGTGTGAAATTGGAAGTCTTCCAACAACATATTTGGGAATACCTCTTTTCAATGGTAGAATGAAAGAGGAATGGTGGAATCTAGTGGTGGAAAGGTTTGCTAAAAAAATGGTAGGTTGGAAAGGGACCCTTCTTAGCCAGGTAGGTAAAGCTCAATTGGTAAAATCTACTCTCCAAAGTATACCCATCTATTTCATGTCCTTGTTCAAAATGCCTAGGAAAATTTGGGAGAGAATTGAACAGATTCAACAAAATTTTCTATGGACTAGAATGGAAGAAAATAAGAGAATTGCTCTTGTGGCTTGGGACAAGGTATGTGTTAGGAAGGAAGCTAGAGGACTTGGCTTTAGGAAGCTAAAACTAATGAACAAAGCTCTCATGGGGAAACAAGGCTGGAAACTAGTCACAGATGAGAAGATGACTTGGGTTAAAATTCTAAAAGCAAAATATATGGGGAATGAAAACATATTTTTGGAGGAGGCTAATGCAATGAAAGGATCATTTTTTTGGAATAATCTTCAAAAAATAATATCTCTCCTACAAAAAGGTTTAAGGTGGAAAATTGGAAATGGAAAGAAAGTTTTTGGAATGATAGATGGATTAAGGATATACCCCTTAGAGATGATCCTGATTTCAAGGACTTAGAACAAGATATATCTCAATAATATGGTCAATGGGTGCATAACTTCATCATTGAAGACTCTAATGGAAGGAGGATGTGGAAACAGATCCATTTGGAAGGGATGGATGATAGGAGAAGCAAATGCTCAAGAAATTAAATAGAATGTTACAAGTTTACTTCCTAAATCATGAAAGACCATTGGATGCTCCAATATGGAATTATAGGAAGGATGGGAAGTATTCAGTCAAGACTAGATATTTTCTACTAGAAGATGAAGGAAATGGATGGCTACCTGCAAATAAAGTTTGGTTGAAATATTTAACCCCTAAAGTGGCTTTTTTCTTTTGGTTGGTTGTACAAAATAAGATCCTCACTCTTGATAATTTGATGAAGAGAGGTATGTCAATTCCAAACAGGTGTCCTCTATGTGAAAATTCTTGGGAGGAGGTATGGCATCTATTCTTTGAATGTCCCTTTTTGTATGAAGTTTTTACTTCCATTCTTGATAAAATTGGTGTGGCTTGGGTCATTCCAAACTCTATGGTGGATATGTGCTTGAGTTGGGATTCACCTTTTAGGAGCAAGAAACTAAGAACACTTTGGAATTTTTGCTTACCATATTTCATGTGGGGCATTTGGAAGGAACGTAATCATAGGATCTTCAAGGGTGAGAAGAAAGATGTTTTGTCTATAGTTATCAGGATTTGCAATGTCATAAAGGAAAATGTATTGGCTATAGACTTTAAATATTCATGGGTAGTGGATGATGAGAGAGTGATAGCTAATGCTTGGGGGTTGCAATCATGTTCTAATCAAAGGCTTAATTCTTCCACAATTACTAGACTTGAAACAAAATGGAAACCTCCTCCTCAAGGGTGGTTAAAACTCAATTTTGATGGGGCTTCTAAAGGGAATCTAGGAAGAGCAGGAGCTAGTGGTGTTATTCACAATGAAAATGGGTAGGTGATGAGATTATTTGCAGAGAATCTCAAATTTCAATCCAATCATTTTGCTAAAACTAGGGCTTTGTTTTTGGGAATCAAGCTTGTTGATAGTATGGGAGTTAGAAATATTGTTATTGAAGGGGATTCCCTAAATATCATCAATCTAATACAAGGGAATCAAAATTCACACTAGGAAATTGATGATATGGTAAAAGAAATTAGGAGGTTAGTTGGGAAGTTGGAAAATATCCAAATCAAACACATATACCGTGAAGGAAATGAAGTTGTAGATTGGGCAACTAATTTTGGTGTTAAAAATGAAGGATATATTATGATGGAGGATAATTTTCCTCAAGAACTAATGGATATCACCTACAATGAATTTCAGAATGCATATGTTTGAACTAAGTGTCAAGATTTTAAGTATAGTGAAGAAGTATTTAGGAATGTATTTTGATAATATATTTATATATTATGAAATTAGTAAATGGTGGCAATGAAAAGAGAATATATCAAAAGTTTGTAATTGTTGGGATGGCATATTGGATTTGACAGGTGGTGTTATAGGTTGAAGAATGGTGCTTTGTTCAAAAGGGTGATGGTTCAAATGGAAAAGAAGTGGATGGTGAATAATATAGAGGGTGTGGAGTCAAATTTTATGGATCAGTCTGAGGATGGGGATTAAAAGATCGTGAAGGCCATTATGTAGGAAGAGGTTCATGTTAAGGAGCCCGAGGCTTCTAAAGGTGATACTGAAAGATTTATTGCTATGACTAGTTTAGGTACCAATCTAATGTTCTTGGATGATTTAGCCTCATTATTACGATACGATACCAAATACTTCAATGGGCTCACCAATCAAATTCAAGAGTTTGTAATGGATACCAAAATCAAGTTGATTATCTTGGTCAAGAAGGAAGAATACATGGTTGTGATTGCATGTTGAAAGGACAACACTCAAAATGAATTTTTGTATCATATTGGGTTGGTCAATATGGTGTTTAGTCTGTTTGGTTTTGTTAATGGTGTTCAATTTCTTGCATCAATGTTTTGCTATAGTCTTGGTCTCAGTTGTTTTAGTGGTGCTAGTGTGTGTCTAAGTTTGTAATATATCATCTTATATAGTTAAGGATATATGGGATAGTTCATGTAGTTTAATATGGGTTGTATCCTTGAATAGGAGGACCTATGTATTGTCCCATTTTGCATTAAAAATGAGGTATATATGTGTTGTGTGACAATGTAAAAGGGTTGGGGCCCTTTCAAAAACCTCTTCTTCCAACCTTATAAAAAAAACTATATGGAGTCTAGGGCACAACTTATATGGATCAAAATTACAATTGAAAAAGGATGGAAATATGTTTGGGAGATTCACAAATTATTGTTAATACTATTAAGAAAAATGGATGCATGGATTGGATAAAAAATAAAATTATTGTTGATATTCATAAACTATAGTTGGATCAAATGTAATGAGCTCAATAGGTTAAGTTCCTCAAATTTCAATAGGTTTAAATATTGTTAGGCGATACATATATAATTACCAAGCTATTGTAATACCATGATATAGTAATGATGTAATACGAGTGTGGGACTTTAATCCCATATAATCAATTCAATAAATCAACTATAATTGGAGGTAGTATTTTGGAAATGTTAACATATCTATAAAGAAAATACTCAGGTAGCACATAATTTAGCCAATTGCAATGTTGATCTTCATCTATGTAAAATTGAAATTTTAGAAGGCAATTGACCAAGTGAAATTTTATCGGTAATGGAAAATGATGTCAAGAAGCCAATTATAAAAACATATCAATTTGAGAAATATGAAGAATATCTTTAATAGAAAGGCAAATGAAAAATACCTTTAATAAAAAGGCAAGCTAGATATGGTTCATTTGATCTAAAAACAAATATAATATTTTGTTATTTAGAAAGTGTGTGCAAGGGTTTCATCTGTGTTGAGTGCAAGCGACTCTAGAGGTTGTTTTTTGAGACCTTTGGGCCCTAGTAGCCAATACTTTTGTGGTTTTTACTCAAGATTTTAGCAGGATATGTTGTAGGGGACCCAAGATGGGTTAAAATATATCTTTCAATAAATTTTCATGCTGTGAATTTGATTGACAATGACTTCCAATTTGCTGCACAAACAAAAGTGAAAATCATACATTTTCTCGGTATCCAAGGCATGGATTAAAGAGATATCGAAACAAGTTTCAAACAACTGATCAAAAAATGGTTTAGATCTAAAGTGAATCCAACACTAAGGAGCACCCCCAAAACAAATCCATTATGGAACCCCATTTCAAGGGCAAGAATTTCAAAGACTCTGCCCAAAAAATGAATTTTAGAGATGCCCTCTGTGGTGGACAACTTCAACCTAATGATAACATTAATCTTAGGGTTTCTCGTAAAACTTTGATAATACCTAAGATTGATCCTAGTAAAAATGAGTTGGGATGTCTTAGAGAAACTAATGGAACTCTGATTATTAAGCTAGATATGGGCATCATTTAGAATAGCATAGAATGTTTGGAAAAAAGGTCTAATTTATTGTTTGTTGGGTTTTCATCCGAGCCTATCTACTTTCAAAGATTGGATTGCAAAAAATTGGAAAACAAAAGGTGAATTACAAAACTTTGTTTATCCAAATGATTATTTTATTGTTTTATTTGCTAGTAATGAAGATAGAGATAAAATATTTCAAGGGGGTCCTTGATTATTTGGAAGGGTAGGGCTTTTCATGAAGCCTTGGCATACTAAGTTTAAAGTCGAAGAAGAGATGCCTTCTACAAGTCCTGTGTGGGTTAGACTTGTTGTGGCTAATCCACAACACACCCCAAAATTGGGGGCCCACCTTTTTGCATGCTTTCAAAGAAAAAAACAGTGACCCAGATGCTAAGAAAATCAAAGAAAAAGGCAAAATTTCACTAAGGAGAAAAGTTGTCGCGATATCGTGACATGTCGCTCTGTCGCGAACGAAAGTTGTCACGATATCGCGACATGTCGCTCCGTCGCTGCCAAAATGAAAAAGCGTCACAATATCGCGACATGTTGCTCCATCACTGGCAGAAATGAGAAAGTGTCGCGATATCATGACATGTCGCATTTTCGCGGCTCCAAACAGCCAAATGGTACGAAAGAGAAAAACGTCGCGATTTCACGATAGGTTTGCATCCACATAGCTCGAAAGATAAAAGTGTCACGATTTTGCGACATAAATCAGCTAGACATCCTGAAACGAAAAAGCGTCACGATTTCGCGACAGGTTGCAACGAGATGGTCCGAAACAGAAAAACGTAGCAATTTCGTGACAGGTTGTAGCAAAGTGGTACAAAACGGAGAAGCATAGCGATTTCACGATAGGTTGCAGCGAGATGGCCCAAAATAGAAAAGCATAGCGATTTCACGACAGGTTGCAGCAAAGTGGTACGAAACAGAGAAGCGTAGCGATTTTGCGATAGGTTGCAGCAAAGTGGTACGAAACGGAGAAATGTAGCGATTTCACAACAGGCTACGACGAGATGGCCCGAAACAGAAAAGCGTCACGATTTCGCGACAGGTTGTAGCGAGATGGCCCAAAACAGAAAAGCGTAGCAATTTCGCGACAGGTTGCGACGAGATGGCCCAAAACAGAAAAGCGTAACGATTGTGCGACAGGTTGCGATCGAAGGCATACCGAGTGAAAAACGTCACGATTTCATGACAGGTTGCGGCCGAAGCGTACGGAGATGAAAAACGTCGTGATTTCGTGACAGGTTGCATTGGCAAGGCTGCTGGCAGGAAAATGTCGCGATATCGTGACATGTCACGTTTTCACGGTGAAAGCAAAGGAGCAAGGCTGCATGCATAAAAACGTCGTGATTTACATGGGGCCATTACAGAATGTGCAAAAAGCATTGAACACGTGGCACAAAGGCATGAGGGTCATGATAACGCTTCAGATCGACGATTATAGTTAGCAGAGAAGACCAAACGTTTCAGGCTCGAGCAAAAGGTCAAAATAGCAAAGAAGCGGGAAAATGAAACGAAGCGATTTGGGAAATGAAACGAAGCATCACAGAGCGAAACCAAGAGCCGCAACAGAAAGTTTAAAAGCAAAAGCGAATGTAGATACAGGGGCTAGAAATTGTAAGGAGAAAAGCATTATTTTTTTTTGGAATAAAAGGAGTTTATTTGGCAAGAGTAACTTTTGTGTGTGGAACCAAAAGGAGATTGAAGGCTAAGACTACTGTTATTTCTGTATATTTTTCCCTTGCATTATTCTTTCTTGTATCTATTCGTCTACACCATAATGTGGGTTACGATAGGTGAATGATAGAATGTTGCAATCATTTATTTCCTTAGAGTCTTGCATCTGATCTGATTCGACTGTGTTTTATTGCAGGTCTGTTAGGTCAGGTTGTTTTAGAGCTTCATCTCATAACTTGGGGTTTTGCAGGGAGGAGATTGCTAACCAAATTAACGTCCTGTTTTTAGTTTTCCAGCTGATTCTCATAAGCAACGTTTATGTTTTAGGTTCTAATTTTATTTTCACATTTTTTTATTCAAAAATTGGCATTTCGGATTCTGGTGCATTCCAGAATACGTTTTCAATTTTACTAATTTCAAAAGCTAACATAGAAATAGCAGAACAGTTAAATAAAAGATAAAATGAACCAATTAACGATAAAATGAACCTCATGTTAAAGGCACGGAGCTTAAAATGAAGTGGCTTATACCACACATTTTCTCATTTGAAATCTTTCTTTAAGCCAAAAGATAAAAGAGGTTACTAATTTATTTTTGGGTGGGTTTCATTAATTTCAAGAGCATAAAAGAAAAAGGGATTTTTTCTTTCCTTTTTTACACGGTTGGTTATTTTAACAGATTAGGGTTACAAGGTTTGCTGTGAATCATTAAAGGCCCCTTGTTAACAGTTACTTGCAGGATTTAAGTTATTCTAGGATACATTCATTTATTTGCATTAAGTCGTAATTGGTTTTATGCATATGAATGTTTGTTTACAAGAACCTTGGAGAAATTAAAAATAACAAATTTTCTTTGCAAGAAAGAGTTTTCTGTCTGAGACTCTAGTTGCGTGGTCATTTTGTTATAGGACAAAATATTCACTCAACATTTTGGCGCTAGAAGGAGGGCCTTCTTTATTGCTTTGTGATTATGATCTGTTCTAACGATTAATGTGGGTAGTTTTGTTTCCACCTATTGTGCTTGCAGGTATAACATTTAGATACTTGATTTTGCAAGTAAGTTGAGAGAAGTCTTTTAGAGTTCCAGAGTTTTCAAGCTGGCCCAACCTGAGTACATAGCTACTAGGTCCAAGACCACAGGGGAAACTATTTTCCAAAGCCTTTCTCCCACTGCTAGGAAGCTGAAAAACAAAACATTAGAGATCGAAATACCACCCAGTATACTTGAGTTAGGGATTTCTTTAGACTCAAGTACGTCTAGCGGGCCTGAGCCCTTAATTTCAAGAGCGATAGCAACACAAGGTGTATCTGTCTCCATAGTTCCAAGCATTCCCATTGTTCCCACAGGGTTAACACCTTTGAACAACATGGCCCAACAACAACAACAACCACTTGCCCTTTGGTATGGTGCGCAAAGTTCCCCCTTGGATATTCCTGGGGCAGTCCATGACTTGCCTAGAAACATTGAAAGGGGATTACCCAAATTCATGCACGATGGTCCCACAACAGCAGAATATCATGTCCAAATCTACAAGGATTACATGTTTAGGCAAGGGGTTACTCACGAGGATGTTGCTTGTCGAGTTTTCCTTGCTAGTCTAGACCCCACGACCAATGAATGGTATCAAAATCTTCCAGCAGGGTCCATCACTTCATGGGCCCAATTAGAAACTGCCTTCATTAGCCAATTTAGAATGTTATTGGATCCCTCCATAATTTACAATTTATTCGTATCATGCAAAAGATTACCCAATGAGCCCATATGAACATTCAATCAGAGGTTCCAAAAACTATACACGAATCTGACTCGTCACTTTGCGGTAGATCCTGCGGTCGCCTTGCAATTATATTTCGAAGCCTTAGATCCTTTAACATATTTGTTGACTAGAAGGAATCCTCAGGTTACAACGCTTCCTTTAGCCTATGCAGAGACAATGACTCTTGAACAACAAATGAACTTGCCAGGAGCAGGATTGTCTCAATTGACTGGGATGGGACAATATGGTCCATATAGTCAATTTGCCATGATGAACCAGTTAATGGCACCACAGGTTCCTATGATGAACAATTTCCAAACACCCACCCAAGTGGCGTCATTTCCAAGTTATCCTAATGCCTCCGTTCAAACGCAGGGATTAATTCAAAATAGCCCGATGGGTTTTCCTGGGTTCGACATGGGCAGTAATTTGTTGACCATGCCGGGGTTTGCTCCGATTAGCACGCCAAGCCCAATGACTTATCCAATAATCACTCCAATTCAAAGTGTGAATCCAGGATGGAATCCAACTGCCCAAACCCAAGCCATTGTACCTATTCTAGAGGTGGCTAATGTAGCAAACACAACTGGACCCAGAATTACCGTGCCCCAACCACAAGGGTCCGAATCCGCGATAGAAAACATGAAGGAAACCTTGGCCAAAGTTTTGGTTACGATGGGAAATGTTAATAAAAAGGTTGACCAAGCCATGGGTCATAACCGACCTCATATCCATAGAGGAAAAGGAACATACAACATGCAACTGAATAATGGGCGAGTACCCAATCTCGTAGCCAATCAGGCAAATGTCTCGAAACATTTTGGAGAATCAGGACCTTGTGACAACATTGCCTGCACTGTGGCCACGGGAAGCATGAGTCTATACTGACTGAGGTTATACATTCCGAAGAAAGTGAAGAAAGGGGATCATGATAAGTTTGACTACTTATGGTTGGGTCCATACCAGATTTCAGAAGTCCTAGGGGAAAACAATTTTAGACTAAAAACCTTGGATGGAAAGAATTTGGCATTACCTGTCAATGGGTTGCACTTGAAACACTATTTCCAGGCTTGAAGCGGCTGGGTTTTGTATTATATGTAATTATGCCATGCTTTGTTTCTTTTGCGTGTGCAGATTTGATATTTAAGTTGTGTGTTTGTTTGACATGTTTAGGTTTTGTATTAATTTCGTGCTTTGTTTCTTTTGTGTGTGCAGGTTTGACATTTAGGTGGTGTGTTTATTTGACATGTTTTATTTAAAAAAAGAATAAAAGTTTGAAATGTTAACTCATGCCTAAGATCGGGAAAATATGAAACATTGGAATTATGTTGTAAAAGCTCCGCACGTAACACAAACAGTTAAATAATATTGTTTGAAGCTTGTGATGCATGAAGTAGTCAGTTTTACAAATTATGACAATACTTCATCTGCAATTCAAAGGGCAATGCATTCATATTACATCTCACTTTGCATATACATGCCATATTAGTTGCATATGCATTTCAGATACAAATCATTAAAGTGTGTCAAATCCTCTTAGGGTTATGCTACAACATAAATAAAAAAATCCTAAGGTTGGAAATTGAGCCCCGAGATATCTAGAACCATGCACATTTTATACACATTAAAAATGATCTTAAGCAAAATGATCAAAACCTTGCTTGGAAGAAAAGGTCAGGCGAAAGAAGTATTTCATGTTTATCCTATTATGCAACATGATCTTTAAAATAGTGGTTTTTACCACTTCCATTAAGCTTAAAGCCTAAAATCAAAGTAGTAAGGATAGGGTTAAGTCCTCATCGAACTTAGGTTGAGGATCCAACTCCCTAAAACTTTGATTTGACCTACATGGAGTAGTAAGGATAGGGCATAATTCTCATCTCGCCTAGGTTGAGAATCTGATTCCCCAAAGCTCCTATGTCTCATTTCATGATAAAGCTTGGATTGGAAGGATCGTACTACTTGTCCTCTGCAAAGGATGGGTAGTCATCCCCAAGGTCCAAGCAATAAAATTAATATTCTCCATTTTCATCTAAAGCTTGGATTGGAAGGATCGTACTACATGTCCTCTGCAAAGGATGGGTAGTCATCCCCAGGATCCAAGAAGTAGAAATTAATTTTTCCCATCTCATCTTTATATTGGATTGGAAGGATCGTACTACTTATCCTCTGCAAAGTATGGGTAGTCATCCCCAAGGTCCAAAGAAATGAAGCTAAGTCATGGATTATGGGGTTAGGTATGCTCATGCATGGCAGCATGTCTTGTCTAAAAAAAACAAGACCACTGACTGTTCAAAGGGTTAGACTAGCATGACCATTTCTTCTATAATTGGTTAAATTATTTTTCTCAAAGTGAGGTAATGAATTCCAAATCTGAGTAGTAAGAATAGGGTTAAACTCTCATCTCGATTAGGTTGGGAGTCTGATTTCCCAAAGCTCTGATTTCACTTTCACTTACACATGGGTTCAAGATAGTAGTGACTCATAACCAACTTTGGGATCTAATAAAACAATTCATTATAGATATGGTTGATCCTAAGAGGGTTTGATAATCTTGAATGTTTGTGTATGATATTAGAAGGTCTATGCATTTATAAAAGCAAAATCTCTAAGCATATTTATTAGGTTACACAAATCATTCACAGTCTCACATATGCATGCATGTAAAACTGACAATGGAATGTTGATCAAGTTTAAGCGATATGGAATGAAAACAAATAGCACACACCGAGCTAATACTAATGATTATGATGTTTCATGTACTTCTGATCTGTCGGTATTTGTTTATCTTTTATGTGCTAACACCTGTATCTAAGCTTGTATATTTCAGGTTGGGTTCTCACCAAAATGCTCTGGAGCATTTGACAGTAGAGTCGCCATTTGTTGTGGCTAATCCACAACACACCCCAAAATTGGGGGCCCACCTTTTTGCATGCTTTCAAAGAAGAAAACAGTGACCCAGATGCTAAGAAAATCAAAGAAAAAGACAAAATTTCACTAAGGAGAAAAGTTGTCGCGATATCGTGACATGTCGCTCCGTCGCGGCCAAAAGTTGTCGCGATATCGCGACGTGTCGCTCCGTCGCTGTCGAAATGAAAAAGTTTCGCGATATCGCGACATGTTGCTCCATCGCTGGCAGAAATGAGAAAGTGTCACGATATCGTGACATGTCGCATTTTCGCGGCTTCAAACAACAAAATGGTACGAAAGAGAAAAACGTCGCGATTTCGCGACAGGTTTGCATCTGCATAGCCCGAAAGAGAAAAGTGTCACGATTTTGCGACATAAATCAGCTAGACAGCCCAAAACGAAAAAGTGTCACGATTTTGCGACATAAAGCAGCTGGACAGCTCGAAACGAAAAAGCATCATGATTTCGCGACAGGTTGCAGCGAGATGGCCCAAAATAGAAAAGCGTAGTGATTTCGTGACAGGTTGCAGCAAAGTGGCACGGAATGGAGAAGCGTAACGATTTCATGACAGGTTGCAGTGAGATGGCTCAAAACAGAAAAGCGTAGCGATTTCACGACAGGTTGCGGTGAGATGGCCCGAAATAGAAAAGCATCACGATTTCATGACAGGTTGCAGCGAGATGGCCCGAAACAAAAAGGCGTAGAGATTTCATGACAGGTTGCGGCGAGATGGCCCGAAACAAAAAAGTGTAGCAATTTCATGACAGGTTGCGGCCGAAGGCATACCAAGTGAAAAACATCACGATTTCGCGACAGGTTGCGATCGAAGCGTATGGAGACGAAAAACGTCACGATTTCGTGACAGGTTGCATTGGCAAGGCTGCTGGCAAGAAAATGTCACGATATCACGACATGTCACATTTTCACGATGAAAGCAAAGGAGCAAGGCTGCATGCATAAAAACATCACGATTTACATGGGGCCATTACAGAATGTGCAGAAAAGCGCTGAACACATGGCACAAAGGCATGAGGGTCATGATAACGCTTCAGATCGACAGTTACAGTTAGCAGAGAAGACCAAACATTTTAGGCTCGAGCAAAAGGTCAAAATAGCAAAGAAGCGAGAAAATGAAACGAAGCGTCACAGAGCGAAACCAAGAGCCGCAACAGAAAGTTTAAAAGTAGAAGCGAATGTAGATACAAGGGCTGGAAATTGTAAAGAGAAAAGCATTATTTTTTTTTGGAATAAAAGGAGTTTATTTGGCAAGAGTAACTTTTGTGTGTGGAACCAAAAGGAGATTGAAGGCTAAGACTACTGTTATTTCTGTAGATTTTTCCCTTGCATTATTTTTTCTTGTATCCATTCGTCTACACCATAATGTGGGTTACGATAGGTGAATGATAGAATGTTGCAATCATTTATTTCCTTAGAGTCTTGCATCTGATCTGATTCGACTGTGTTTTATTGCAGGTCTGTTAGGTCGAGTTGTTTTAGAGCTTCATCTCATAACTTGGGGTTTTGCGGGGAGGAGATTGCTAACCAAATTAACGTCCTGTTTTTAGTTTTCCAGTTGATTCTCATAAGCAACGTTTATGTTTTAGGTTCTAATTTTATTTTCACATTTTTTTATTCAAAAATTGGCATTTTGGATTCTGGTGCATTGCAGAATACGTTTTCAATTTTACTAACTCCAAAAGCTAACATAGAAATAGCAGAATAGTTAAATAAAAGATAAAATGAACCAGTTAATGATAAAATGAACCTCATGTTAAAGGCACGAAGCTTAAAATGAAGTGGCTTATACCACACATTTTCTCATTTGAAATATTTCTTTAAGCCAAAATATAAAAGAGGTTACTAATTTATTTTCGGGTGGGTTTCATTAATTTCAAGAGCATAAAAGAAAAAGGGATTTTTTCTTTCCTTTTTTACACGGTTGGTTATTTTAACAGATTAGGGTTACAAGGTTTGCTGTGAATCATTAAAGGCCCCTTGTTAACAGTTACTTGCATGATTTAAGTTATTCTAGGATACATTCATTTATTTGCATTAAGTAGTAATTGGTTTTATGCATATGAATGTTTGTTTACAAGAACCTTGGAGAAATTAAAAATAACAAATTTTCTTTGCAAGAAAGAGTTTTCTGTCTGAGACTCTAGTTGCGTGGTCATTTTGTTATAGGACAAAATATTCACTCAACAAGACTCTTTGGCCTCCCAATTGAATTCTAGAATTCAACTATTTTTTCTTCAAATGAAAATTCTTTGGGAACTTTTATGATGACTGTTGATTATACTAAAAAAATTGAACATATTATCTATGCTCAAATTTGTGTTTTAATGGATTTTGACAAACCCTTACTTGAAAAGATCTCATTACAATTTGGGGAGGACACATGGGAGCAAGTGGTGGACTATGAGAACATTCCTTTTCATTGTCAAATTTACCATGATTATGGTCATTTGGCTAGTGTCTGCTCAAATAAAATTCTAGATCAAAAGAAAGAGGATACAAAATTAGTAGGTTTCCAAGTACCTAAGAATAAGAACACTACCAATTATGATTGATCAATCGAAGTTATCAACTAATATGTTTAATTTTTTTTCCATAAATGATGTCCCAGGTGAGGAAGAGGAAATAATGGAGATAAAAATCTTAGAAACACAATTTAAAGATGCAAGGAAGGACTCAAAGACAAACCAACAAATTAAAGGTTTTCAACAAGAAAAAAAAGGAGGAAATATACACAAGAAAAATAATATTTTAAATGTCGAGACTTCAAATACTACAAGTCCCAATATAGATTATGTTGAACCTTCCAATAACACTTTGGCTTTATACATGCAATATTCTAGGTTAGAAGCCATCCTAGATTTAATTCGGGTAAGTCAAGATACAGGGAAAAAAAACTAAATATGGATTCTAAAAATAAGGCAGGTTACAAGACCAATCAATATCATATGGTAAAATAATGTAAAAATCTTGTGGAGGAAGGTAAGATTATTGCGCTTACCAATTTATTAGCCATGCTATTAATGAAGATCATCACTTGGAATATTAGAGGACTCAAAGGGAGTCTTTCAAAACAAAATGAAATTAGAAGAATGATTCAGATAAACCATCCACATCTTGTTTTCCTTTAAGAAACAAATATTTCAATAGAGGAAATGGATTCAATTGCTAGTAAAATCTGGCCAACTAGAAAAGTTGCTTCCCTTAGTTACTAGGGGACTTTTGGTGGTGTTGCTTACCTTTGGGACTCAAAAGAGGTTTTTATTCACCATATGGTTGGTAGATGGGGTCTTTTGGCTATAGCTATTCAAATTAGACATTCTAACCAAATTATGCTTTGCATAAATGCTTATGCTCTGACTACTTTGGAGGAAAAGAGAAGATAGTGGAAGAATATAACTTATATTATCTCTTATTTTCCTGAAGCTTGGATCTTGATTGGAGGAGATTTCAATACCATCCTCTCTTTAGATGAGAAAATAGGGGGAAATCTAAATTTAGACAAAATCATTGACCTCGTGAGTGAATATATTACAAACCTTCATCTTGTGGACATCTAGCCAGATAATGGCCTTATGACTTGGTCTAACAAAAGGTAAGGCTTAGCTTGTATTATGGAGAGATTGGATATGTTCTTGTTCTCTGACAATTTCTTAATCCATGGTCACATTCTTAAGGTGAAAACTCTTAATAATGCAAGTTCGGATCACTAGCCAGTCAAGGTGGAAATTTGGAAAACCAATGTGAGTTTCTCATCTTTTCAATTTTAGTTAATGTGGCTTAGAGACAGTTCCTTTAGACCCCGAGTGTAGCAATGGTGGAAGGAAGGTAAACCAAGGTATGGGACTAAGATATTTTGTTTTGCCAAAAGGTTACAATACATTAAATCCAAAATCAAGATTTGGAACTAGAAGAAGTTTGGAGATGTTCGACAAAAAAACATGAAGTTATTGCTCAACTTGAAAATTTGAATAAGAAAATCCATTTAAATGGCCTCACAAAGAGTAGAAGTATAGATATAATTAGACTCACTGCTCAGTTATAGGAATGGGAAAAAAGAGAACTCTTATGGAAGCAAAAATCTAGGATCCAATGGCTTAAATAAGGAGATTGAAACACAAATTTCTTCCAAAAATCTCTTCTCTCTCAAAGATCTCACAATTTTATTTTTCCTTGAAATCTGATTCTAAAGATGTTGTCTACAATTGGTATGTCATGAACTCTGTTGTTGTCAATTACTTTTCTAATCTATTTGTTGTTGCACCTCTTGACTCAGCTTCTCAAAAAAATATTCTTGAAGCCATCCCTACTCTTATCACTTATTTGGAGAACTCTATTTTGACTGCTCCAGTTACTATCAATGAGCTTCAAAAAGTGGTTTTTAAAAGGAAAAAAGAAAAAACCCTAGGTCTTGATGGTTTTTCTATTGAGTTCTATCAAGGGTTTTGGGATATCCTTCATGCTGATTTATTAGAGGCGGTGGAAGAAGCCAGAAAATCCAAAGAAATTTTGAAGGTTATAAATAAAACTTATATAGCTCTTGTCCCAAAAGCTCAAGAGGCAGATCATATCTCATCTTTTAGACCTATATCTTTATGTAATGGTCTTCTCAAAATCATTACAAAGATCATGGCAAAAATGTTGAAGCCTCTTTTGCATAAGATTATTTCCCCTGAACAAGGGGGTTATGTGGAAGGGAATCAAATAGTGGATGAGATAGTTGTTTCTTAGGAAGCCATCCATTCCATGGAAATGCAAAAATGTCCATCTATGTTGATTCATTTAGACTTATCTAAAGCTTATAATAGAGTGGATTGACTTCCTTGTCAAAGTTTTAAGGTAATTTGGCTTCTCTCAAGATTGGATGGACTAGATTATGGGATGTATCTCTTCGATGTTCTAATCTAGTTTTATCAATGGTAGGCCTTCTCAGTTGTTCCTTGCTTCCAGAGGTATTAGGCAAGGTGACCCTCTCTCCCCTTATTTATTCATCATTCTTGTTGAATGCTTGAGCAGGACTAATAAAAAATAGAGAAAATAGAATCCTTGAGGGAGTTACCATTGCTTGTGGAGTTTGACCTATTTCTCATCTTCAATTTGTTGATGACTCGACTCTGTTAAGTTAAGCTATAGTTAAGAAATCTTCTAAAATTAAGAAAATCATCAACTATTTTTCTAATGCTATCAAGCAATTAATCAATGAAGATAAATCTAAAGTCATTTTCTTTTACTGCTGTCCTAGACATGAATCTATGGTCTTGGATAAATTAATATATAAGAAGACCTCCCTTCCAATCACTTATTTAGGCATTCCTCTCAATATTCAAAGACAAAAAAATACTGGAATTGGTTATTGGATAGAGTTAAGAAGAAAATTGGAAAGTGGACCAATAGGTGGATTTCATTTGGGGGTAGAATTACCTTGGTAAAATTAGTCCTTCAAGCTATACTTATTTATGTTTTTGTTGTGTTGAATATCCAAAAGGTTTTTCTTTGATAATTAGATCAAATAAATCATCAGTTCCTCTAGAGTGGTACTAAGGAGAAAATAAAAAATGGGATTTGGTGAAATGGGATAATTTATGCCTTCTCAAGAATGAAGGGGGGTTAGGTTTCCAGTCTGCTATCAATAATAATAAGGCTTTAGCTGCTAAATTGTATCAGAGGCTTTTGCATAACCCTAATACTCTTTGGGCCAAGAATCTTCATGCTAAATATGCTAAGAACAAAATTCCTAAAGACCTTGTTCGCTAACAATTGCCTACCAAAGGTTCTTCCGTTTTAGTGGTTCTTAAGATTGGTGAGGATTTGATTATGCAAATTTTATTTTGGATCATTCATAATGGTCAATAGGTAAAATTTTGGATAGATTCTTGGGATGGTCACCAGCCTTTGATAACTTAGTTTCCTAATTAGGCTTTGGATGGAGAAGGTTCATTGAGCTAATTGGATAAAGGTTGCTAATTACTATTGGTACCATACTAGTAATTTAGAGGTTGGTAGATATTGGATCCCTATTGAGGACTGGCCTATTCAAATTCCAAAAAGGTAAATAAAAGGCATCCAATACAATTGCTACATCATAGTAAGGAGATCATTAGATCAATTAACACATGATAAGTCAAATAATATCAATTTTCATCCATTCATTTTATTATAAAATTGATAAGTGAATATTAATATGGGCTAGAAGGGCCATGCCACAAATACCACACACTTAACAAACCATGAGGGCAATGCTACTAATGGAATGTATAAGAACTTGCCAAATTTTTACAACCTCATGAGTATAAAGAAAAATATAGATATCATATAGTGTAGCTTTGACTTATCATGGCCAAAATATCAAGGGCTTTAGGCCCCTATTTATAGCAAAAGTTTACCCTTGAGTTACTTGGGATTAAAAAAAGTCTCGTAGTAGAAGTAAAATTTTGAAGGCAACTTTAGTAAAATATTGCACCTCCAAATGTTACATGCCTCTACTTATACCTATAATGGGATTAGAAGGCTTCAAAAATTACTTAGTATGCCACTACATTCTACAAAGTCCCTTCTAGAAGATTTTCTTCATGATCCATGTTGATTTTTATCTTTGTTCTTATTTGAGCAATTTTTTTGGGTCTTTTGCATGATTTTATCATAATTTGTGAGTGATTCCCTTGAATTTAGTGAGAAAACTAGCAACTTGGGTTGATAAAATAACTCTCTTGATCCATTGAATGGATTTAAGCAAGTGAATCACTTCTCTTAGCCAATTAGTAGATAATTACAAGTGAACTAGTCTCTATCCAAATTTAGCTAAAATTTGAGATTTTGGTATATTTTATACTATTTGAACTTTTGTCATTGCATTTATCTTCTAAAATTGGAAAAGTTTGCAAAGGTAGTATTGAGGTACTATATATATGGTGACTTCATGGGATGCAAATATCGATCGGTGTAAGATCTCAGATCTTGCCTTTATCTTTGGCATGAAGTCTACAAAATTGGGACCCACACTATAAATTTTCAAAATTGTTGTTTCTCCCCTTAGTTAGTATTTGATGGTAGTAATATTAGTAGATTTTTCCATTCATTATCATTTGGAAATGGTACTATCCCAAGGTCTTATGCTTTACCCCATTAGATCTTCAAATAGATTTTCTAATAATTCTTCTCCCTTTGCAACTAGCTTTTTCAACTTAGCATGAATTGACTCTAGATTCTTGTATGTTTTAGTTGCATTCCCTTGGTCAAATTTTTATTTCTCCTCTTCAATTATAGCACTCATAACATCATCACCTAGAATATATTTTATTTCATAGAAAAATTCAAGCATTCTAGTAGTAATTAGCCCCTAGATATCCTTGTCCATTTCTTGCACTTGCATATTCAAGGATGCTAGTTTATCTTTGTAGGTTTATAGGTTTCTTTAGATATTCAAGATCTTTCTTAGCTTCTTGACCATATATTTATGATATATCCCTACATAATGATCATCGTGATCATATATGTAAGGAGTTTGAGGACTTCCTAATGTTCACCCCTCATATATAGTTTTCCTTATACTTGCTTGATGATCCTATTAACTATTATGGGCTATCTTCTAGGAAGGATGTAAATAAAAAATATTCATTAGCTTTTTGAATTTCCTCCTTGATCTTGTCCCAAAAGACCCCGACCTTCTCAATTTCTTATGTCAACTTTAGTTCTATAGCTATTTATTTGGCTCTTGAAGCTACCAACTCCGTTAATTGTTGATACTTTTACTCTAGGATTATGAGAAGCCTACTTTATTCCTTCGTCATTTCTTGTATGAGTTTTTAGTCTTAACAACTTGAGTCTCAAGATCCTTAACTTACTTCTTCAACTCGTCTTTCTCGACAATCTTATTCTTCATCCCTTCATTTTCTTGTCAAAGGTAGTCTCTTTCTACCTTTAGTTGTGCCAATTCTACATCTGGGTTTTTGTTCCTAATTTGCATTACTTCATCCTCATATTCTGAGTGGTAATATTTATTGCCATGCCAAGTATGAACTAGTTAGCCAACTAGACCATTTTGTATGGGTCCATCTTGTCTAGATCTAGTTGGTATACTCTAGTAGTTAAGTCAATAGGAACTAATTTTATATTGGTGGGATTAGTTTCTGAAGCCTCAATGAAGTATTATTTTTCCCCTTTTTTATAGTTGCAAATGAAAAAACACTAAGGCCTTGGATATCTTTATATCGAGTCATTTAATTCTTTATTCCAAATATTTTCCTTAGTAAAAATAATATCTAACACCTTGGAAACATTAATTTCTTTGGCCTTATAAGCATAGTTTTGTATAGGCCCTTTAGATGTGCTTATTAATGTAAAAAATCCTACACACTTAGCTTATTGGGTAGGAATGGTGGATGTCATTGCCTATAGGATAAGTCATCATGCTTGGGATGGTGGGTTAGAAAAAGTGGTTGGAATGGTAAGAGGTGTAAACTAAGTGTCGATGGTGGGGAATGGAATAGAAGTGGGAGGATTGGGATGTGTTGCCACTTTGACCAGAGTGGCTAAAATGGGTGATGTTGTCTATGGAACTAATAGTTGCAATGCAAAAGCTTTGGCATGTGGGGAAGGAATTGGTGTAATGTGAGTGGTTCCACAATGATCATGACTATCAAATATGGGCCCCCCCTAAGATAATCATGAGGTAGGTTTCATCCTAGATAATAAGTGCTATGTTGGTGGATAATAGGAGAACTATAATACAAGAATGCGAAAGAAAAGTGGGAACAATGAAAGAAAAAATGTGGATAGAGAAAAGAAATTAGACATAAAATAAGAAGAAATGATAGAGAGAGAAGGTGGAGAGGGATTATATTTAGTTGTCACCTCTAGATTGGTCATTCCTAACTCAGGATGGAGCCTTCTTGAGGTATTTCCCCTTCTCAAGTTAGATTTTGTACCCTTTCTACTATCATGGCCTCCTAGCCAAACATTGACCTATACTTCTCAAACCCCTTCTATCCTTTATAATTATGAATTTAATGGTTGTATTTACTATCACAAAAGTCATTGTCATACTAAAATGTTATCATCGTAGCTCAAATGGTAAAATGTTACTTACTTTTTAGACTTCTCTTTGTGAGCAGTTGAAGTTATTTTCACCACTTTCGTTATGATCTTAGCTATTTTTGCATATTTGATGTGCCTTCTATCCTAGGTGGTACAAACTTGGCATCAAATCAACCATCCCTTATAGACTTGATTATTGTGTCCATTTCATACCTCATTTACTACCATGCAAGGATTTTATTATCTGTATGTCCTAGTTATTGGAGTACCCCCAACTTTTGATGGTTCACCTTAATGTCTAGGTCAAACTAATCCTTCTACTTCTTATAAAAGGTGTGCAAATCTAGGATTTATTATACCAAATCTATATTTCATATTCATATCCCTTGTTACCTTCTAGAATGGCAAGGGTTGTTTCCTCATCTAAATTGTCTTACTACTGGATATTATACCTTTTTCATGGGTGAGAAAGGTATCTAGCATTTTTTCTCAAATATTTTCCTCAAAAATTCTCTTTAAGTCATAGGATCATTGGTCTCTAAGTTGCTTGAGACTCATCAACCTTCATCTTGGTTCTACCACTATGTGGAACCCATACATCTTAGGGATGATGCTCATGATTTTCTATTTGAGTGGATAAAAGGTGGTTTTCTTCTAGACATTAAAATATTTCAAATCTGCATAGTTGATTTACCTTACATATTTTAGGTTGAACATGTAGTTTGGGATTCTTGCAGGTAGCTCAAAGGGCATGGTTGATACTCCATAGAGGCAAACAAAGGATTTGGTCCTCTCCGAATAGAAATATACTCTAGGTCACTTTCCCTTTATATGTGGTTGTTTTACCTCATCTATCAACTTTGGTGCTTTTCCAATAAAGTTTTCCATAATAGCCTCATACACCTCATCATAGAAGTGGTAGGAGGTCTTTCCTGCTTCTCAATAGGGTATGTATATACACTCTAATATGCTCAAATGTTGTCTTATATTCTCCCACCTAGTCTAAATAGAGGGTGGAAAACCAACTTTTCTTTTGGTATAGGATTAACCACACTAGGTAAGAAGCATAAGTGAGATTTCTCTCTTATTTGAATTCCTTCAATTAAATATTCATTTGATTAGAGATGAAATTACCATAGAAGATCATCTAGGAGTACCTTAGGTAGGTCTAGATGGCATGCAATAGGGTGATTTTTTCTTTGTCTTCTTATCACTTTTTTCCCAAGGAATATGGATATCCCTAACATCACCATTTGAATATCTTAAAATTGGTCTAGTTCTAATAGGATACTATAGTTAGATGATAGATCATTCTTCTATAGGTGATGGATCAATAAACTCTACCAATATGCATCAGTCTACCTATAGTAGAAATGTTTTTGGCTCTTGGGGATAGATGAGATTCACATGGTTATGTCATTAAAAGCCTTGAGAATACTTCTTATGACTCTCATATTAATTTAAAAGGTATATTTTGTCTATTACAAGAGACAAAAACTTCTTATGGTTGGGTCATACTTCTCTACCACTATTTTTATCAATTTTGGATAACTCTAAACTTTGGGTACTAGATTCATTGCTAAGTCTGATGTCTAGATTTAGCTTATACTTAAGTCTATTTTTGGGTCCAATTTGTACCTCTTCATCCTCTTTCCTCACTTTTCCCATAGGGTGTGTATATGTTCTCTCTAATATCTAATATGTGTTCTCAAAATACTTTATCGATCTCTTAGGGGATGGGGAGCCTTATCTCTTTCTTTTACCTCTTTTATTCTTTTGTGCTTGCTTCCCTGATGGCGTTGCCTCTACCATAGTGACTATAATGGTTGATAATAGGACATCAAGGGGTGGGATGGTAGTGGTGGAAGGAGATATTATGGCTTGGTAATCTAGTAATGAAGGGCTAGTGGAAGTAGATGTGGTTCCAATGACAAGAAAAGGATGGAAAATATAACAAAAAGGAAAATTTTTAGAAAATTTTGGGGAAATTTGCAAATTTTTGAGGTGGAGCAATTTGTTTGAGAATTTTAAGTGATTAACTTTTTTTGTAGTGTGGAGGACCAAGATAAAGTGGAGTGATTTTCTAAAATTTTAGGAGTGATTTGCTTTAGGAAATGAGGCGATTTGATCTTTGGGTGGAATCTTAGGATGCAATTAAAATAAGTGGTTTCCTCACAATTAGCAAGCAATTCGCTTACAAGGGGTGGAGTGGATCACTATGGTTTCTAGACTTGGAAAATTTTGCCAAGTTTTTTCTTAAAAGGAGGTGGTTTGTTTTTCTATTTTTAATAGTGGATCACTCAAGGTAGGGAGCCTAGTGGGTTTGACCTAGATGAGGATCTATGCGATTTTCTTAATGATGAAGAGAGTGAGATGCATGAAAATCAAGGTGTCTGCATGAAAATGAGGCTCTCTTGAGACCCCTATAGATTTTACAGACCCTAAGTAGTGTGTGCCTTTCCTGAGCCTTCACATAGGCTGCCTAGGTGGGGTGATCAACTTGTTAAGGGTCAATTGGCCTTATCTTGTAGTTGGCATAGGGCTAGCTACTAAGGTGGGTGGATCACTCACTTTAGCAAGTGAATTATTCAAGTTAGATCAATGTATCCTCGATGGACCTGGTGTACTATCAATTTGGAGGAAAAGAGGATTTTCAATGATAAAAATTAGAAATTTTGGAAGGAGGAGGAAAATGAAAAATTCATATAGTAAAAGGGGGAGATACTTGCCAAATTAATGGCAGACACTTATGTACATACCTATTCTTTTGGCTAAAATTCTTGTCACTATACCTAGTAGAGGTGTTGCATATTCATTGAGATAGGTAACATTAATCCTTCCATGGAGGTAAGCTTGTAGGTATTTGGACCCATAATTTTAGAGATCTAGCAAGGTTCAATCATAACAAGTCAAACTTTTGTTGGGCCCCTAGTTTTGTAAGACCTTCATACAACTTGAGTACAAGTTATCCTTCCTTATATTCTACTTTTAAAACTCTTTTACCAAACCATGTCGTGGCCGCTTCTTGACATCACATGATCTTCCTAAAATTATTTTCTCTCTCTTCTTCTAGGGCTAGCAATGCATTCAATCTTGTTTGCATGGGTTTGATGTTGGTGTCTAGTTCAAGCTACTATGACCTTTGGAGGGAAGGGATATTAAGGTTAATTGGAAATACTGCCTACTTTAATTGGAAACTTATAGGGAGATGACCCAATGGATGCTTTTAGTATCACCCTATTTGCCTATAATTATTTAGATAGCCTTGTGTGTCAATCCCTTTCTGACTCTAAAATAATAACTTTTTTATTCTTATGAATTTTTTATTGGTTTATTTGGCCAATCCCTTTCCACAAGGACAACAATTGGATAACATGTTTAGCAAGAATCCATATTCAAGGGAAAAATTCATCACTTTAGCTCCCTTAAAATAGGTGGAATCATATATGACAATGGTAGCAAGGGCTTCAAACCTAATGACTATATATTTATGCTATTGCACCATAGTCTCTTGATTAGTCACTTTGGTTGGGAGTGCTTCTACACATATCTCTTAACCATATGGTCTCTTCATAGTTATCCATATCTTAAACTAGAGCAACATGTTATTTGAAAACCCCCTTTGCCAAAATTTTGCATAGAGCTCTTCCTATGATTAATTTAGTGGGTTTGATCTTAATATTGAATTCATATATTTTATTGATCCATCGAGTTCTCTTTTCTCCTAGTTCATCATATAACACAATTTATTGGACATCTAGGTGTACTAAAAAAATAGTGGTTTTAGTTTGCAAAAGGTAGTATCTAAACTTTTTTAAGGGCTTCATGATGGTGAATACTTGTTTCTCAATCAAGGTATACTTTTCTTCATAGTCATGAAGGGCTTGAAATTTTAAGGATATGGGATGCCCTTCATATTGGTTGTTTGTTTAGGTCAATATAACTACAATAATCTCATCTGTACTATATACATATATTCTAAATTATTTATATAAGTCTAGATTAATCAAAATGGGAGATTTTTTGGTGACTTACTTGACTTCTTTAAAGTATTTATTTTCTTCTTCAGTCCATTCTAGGGAGGTGTCTTTCTTTAACATATTAGTTATAGGCCTAACCATTTGAGTAAAATTAGTAATGAATTTGGTTATGATTTTTTTTTATTGATAAAAGGGGGCTTTAAAAGGATCCCCAAACCTTTGACAATGAAAGAGATAAAATGAGGTAACCCACTACAGGGAAACCTCAACAGACTGAGACAAAAAAAGGATAAAAAAGAAACCAAGGGAATGGAGTACCATCAACCCAAGAAATAGATAAAAAAAGAATCACAAACACAAAATGCAGAAGGATAGGAGAACCCTAATTACTCAGAAGTTATCGGATGGTCCTGCTCCCTACCAACGATATTTTGGATGATCCTCATTGCATGGATGGTCATATTTTAGTTCTTGATTCTAGTGATCACCTTCATGACTTGGAGAAGCAAAGTTGATGCTAGGTTGACAAGGTCGTCTAGGTTGGCCATCGGGTTAGAATCATCTCTATATTGTGACTGAGCAGTAGTCCCACTAGGGAAAAGGCCATACTTCAGAAGGAGTGTGCAACTAGGAGCAACACTCAACTTCTACTTCTTACAATTTAGAGGAGATATTCTAAGAATTTCTTTATCTTGATCCAAAATAATTACACTTTTACATTTATCCCTAGAGGATTTACTTCTGGGCAAATAATGACAAGGGTAGGGTGTGGTTTTAGAAGAGTCAAAGATGAGTTTTTTCTTATCCGCTTTGCCTGAAGCTACACTTGAAATCACTTGGATCTTCCTCTTGTGGTGACCCTTCGCTAAGGGCCAAATTAGAAGGATGGTCTTCGGGTCTGCCCATAATGGATAGAGTGGGTCTTTGGGATTGAATTTGGATTACGTACTTGTAGATGATCATGTGCAACCCTTGATGCTTCGGATGAGAAGACTTGCCCTCCTTGATGTTGGAAATAGAGAGCTCCATGGATAAAAAAAATACTCAAGAATGTTGATCACCTTAACATACCCTAGGTGGTTGAGGAAAGCTAAGTGGAAGCTCTTAAGGGATGAGTTTGGTTCATCAATGGTAAAGTGCTGCATAATTGGAATGGCGACTATGTTCCAAGGTGTGGGAAGGTCTTTCCTGATGATGTCATTATTATCCTTGGTAAGATGTTTCCCCTTATCTCTGAATTTGGTTATTAATTAAATTTCACTTAGGAATAACTTTATTCCTTTGACTGATATGGGCAATGATAGATCCTGGATGGATTTTATTTGATCGGGGTCTATGGATAAACCTTATTTTGATAATACATGGCCTAGTAATTTTCCCTCTTGGACCAAAAAAATAGACTTCTTAGAGTTCAAAGAGATACCAAATTCCCTACACCTCTATAAGACTGACACTAGGTGTTCAATATGCTTTCTTCTATTTTTAAAAATATTGTCAAATCATCAAGATATATAAGGATAATATCACATACAAGCCACACAAAAGCATATCCCTTTGGAAATTCACCCATACATTTAAAGTTTGAATAACATCCATTGGTATGTAAAGGTCCCCCATTTAGTGGTGAAGGTTGTTTTATGTTGATATTCATTCTTAATCCATATTTAATTATATTTAGAGAAGACATCTAAGAGTGACAACATTAGTGACCCTACTACCTTTTACAATATTTTATTGATGGTAGGTAATAGGTAGTGATCGTTTAGAGAATCCTTGTTCAAATTCTGGAAGTTGACACAAACTCTTATGTCCCTATTTTTCTTATATACCAAGACCAAATTGGTGACCCATGTGGATTGTTTGATCGAGAATATATTTTGAGCTCATAGAAGCTTCAATAAATCCTTTTTCATTATTTCTTATATATTTATATTTACTAGTCTTTGCTTTTGTTTAAACTACTTGGAATCATGCTCTAATTTGATCATATGCTTTATGATATTTGGATCATAGACTTTAAGATCTTTGTATGTCCAAAAATGATGTCTTTATACTTACCATAGAGCTCTTTGAAAAAATCCTATCATTCTTTAGTGTATTCCTTTCCAAATAGTAGACTCTTACCTTTAGCTACCACAATTTTCTGATATGAAGAAGATTTTACCTTGAGAGTGCTTTTCCTTTAACTATCGTCTAGGATAGATAGACACTGACATTATCAGACCTTTGGGTAGCTTGTTTTATTTACTTCTATGACTCCATCCTTGATATCATCCTATATTAATTATTCTCTTTGGTGTATTTGTCCTCTTTGATTAGAAATTATATGATTTGCTCGTCATTATTGAAGACGTGCTTGTGGTTAGAGTTACTAGAATTATTGGCTTAAAAACAACTTCTAATTATTTTGGTTTATCCCACATCATTTTTTGGATAGAATCAAGATGCCATCCCTACTTACTCATTTTCCTTTTCATTTAGCTCTCTAGGTATTCTTTTATTTTATAGGAATCAAAACTTTTGAGCAAATTTTAGACTTGATGCTTATAAGACTTCAAGTGCTTGTTTTTTGGGGTGCACAAGGAATTGACCTCATTCATAATTAGTTTGGAGTTGCCCAATACCCTTTGGTACTTGATTCTCACTTTTTATATTTTTATTAAGACAAAACAAGTGTTTCATATTTACCCACATTAATTGTACAACTAAATAACAAATTACATGAATAATGAATTTGCACTCACTATGGATCAATGAACTACACCTCAATGCCTACTCTTTTCCTAGTTCTAACACCATTGAAGTATATAGTCCATGTCATTTTAGCTACTTAGCTTATCAAGGTGGGAATATTTGAAGGAGTGTCTACGATTATGTAGTCTTCTAACTTATTTTATTCATACTCCAATTCTAGGTCTCCATCATCTTGTACCACTCTAAATATCATCTACACTTATGTATTTAGATCACTTTCCTAATACTCATCATCTTTGATGTATTCTATTATATTATTCCAAATCATTGTGCTTTCATCTTTAATTTTTTGTAGGAGGTATTTGCAAGGTGCCTTTTTTTCAATACTTATTATTTTTCTTTCTTTGGGCAGCTTCATATGGTCCATTGCTAGGTAACCATCCCCTAATAACTTATGCATCCATTCTTTGGATAATAACATCCTAAAATATAGAAATATATCCATAACTATCACTTCTTTTACTACTATAAACTCTAGATATGTGTCTATAGTCATTATCAGATCTTTTAGGATCCCTACCATATTGACTCTTGATCCTTCTATTTTGATTGGATGTCCAATCATCTTAGTAGGAGGGACACCTATCTCCTCATAACAAATTTGGGCATAACTATGACTATTGAACCTACTATGCAACTTCTAAGGATATATTTTTAATCTTGAGCATCATTTAGAATGGGGATAGATTTAGATTTTTTTTTGGAGAATTCCTTACATCAGATATGCTAATTTTGATGTCTAAAAATTGTCCTGCCATCAAATTTTATTGATATTCTACATGAATCATAGTGGGTTATGACTGCTTATATTTAGTGTAACTTTGCTCCTATTCTTTTAGAGATTCTCAAAGCAAGTCTTATTGTCCAAATTGGGCTACTAATTCTAGCATATTAACTTTGATCAATGTTATTTTCATCTTCCCCATGATATTGAACTTAGTGAAGGAGCCTCACTTTTCTTGTGGTGAAATTCAGGATTTGTCTAGGGGTTGTTGTTAATCCTTTGCTCATAAGAGGGATATTTCAATTGCCTTTTAGAATCCTTTTGGAGTGAGTCTCCTCCTTTTGTCATATTATTTTTTGATGCATTTAGTTATTGCTTATTTGTCTCCATTTTTTGTTATTTATCCCTTTTATTTATCTACCTTTTAATCTTTGTCATTTGGTTCCCCTCGACTTCCCCTTGAGGTGTATCTATTACTTTATTCCCTATATTTTCCTTCTCCTTTCACTTTTTTTATTGCACTACAATAGGCCCTTTACCTTTCAAGTGCAAAGGCAACCTTCCCTTTTAAGGACCATTGTACCCTTCCTAGTGTCAACCTACTTATTAGTTGATTGTTGCCCACTCATATTTCTTTTACCCTAGGTTTAAACTCCTTATTGATTGGTGAATATAGAATCTTATTTGAAATCTAACTCTTCATTTATTTAGAAATTTGCTAGTAACTATTGAGGGAATTGGACCATTTACTAGTTTTATATAACCTATTAATTTTGTGTAATTATTTATTATTGCCACACATTTTGTTATAGATTTTGTACAACTAGTTCATTAAAATTTATGATAAAACTTTTGATTTGGATTACATATAAATTATTAGTTTTGGTAAACCTATTGAGGTTAGGGTTTTGTACAAGCTCAAATTTCTACATGTTCTACTAATTCTAATGGATTTGCTAATATTATAGAGTTCATTGATTATGAATGATGTTTTGATTCTATAGAACTTACTATTAAATTTACTACTAATATTAGGGAATTTATTGATTTTATATGATAATTTGACCCTACATAATTTATTGTGTTTTTGGTGGAACTCATTGGTTTTGCACAATATTCTAATTCTAGTATTGATTCTATAAAGTTAGTTGATTTTGTGCAGTACTCTAATTTTGTTGACCTTGTTGGTTTTGCCTCATAGACTAATTTTTGTGTTGAATTGGCCCTAGGTATCATATTGATTTTATGGCACTTTTTGGTTGTCACTTATTTGTTGATTCAATATGATCCATTGTTAAATAGTCCTAATATACTAATTTAACCCAATTTGTTGATTTGCGATAGCTTGCTAATTTGATCCAACTAGTTGATTAGTTATAACTTGTTGATTCGATACAAATTATTGTTGTGGGATTTATTGGGTAATTATTTGATATGAAGCCATACAATCTATCATTTTGTATTATGTGCTTATAGAGATAGATTGAGGTAGTAATTTTTTGGTAATTATTATAATATATTAATAGTGGGTTTTTATAGAGGATCCCAAAACCTTATGTACAAAATTAGCCAACTTTCTAATGATGCATCATACATCTTGGCTGTAACAATAAACCTAAATGAAAATAAAACCATCCTAATGTTGCAGACTTGAAAACAACAAAAAGGGCTTTTAGGCCTGGAGACCCAACAACAAAAAGAAAATAGGACAGACCCAAGAGAAACCCAAAAAGAAGTCAAAAACAAAGAGACAAACACCAAGGATAGCTAATCATGATCCCCAAAACACGTCGGAATGGGCCTTCCAAAAACTGCGTAAGGAAAACATCAGGAAGGGATGTCTGCCCTGGCCAACCTTTCCACCTCGGATGGGAAGCGAGACTGCCACACAACCGGGCATGTGGTCACGAGCCCTTTATTGGCCATGTGGTTAGCCATGTGATTTCCTTCTCTCAAAATATGATTTGCTTTCCATCTATCGTGATAGGAGAGAAGAGATCTAGCCTCAAGGATGATGTTGTAGACTTTCCAAGATAGATTTTTGGTGCCAAGAAGGTAATTCACGATGTTGAGCGAGTCACCCTCAATGATAAGAGGTCGGGGATCCTCAGAGAGAATCCGAATACCATTCAGAGCACCTTGGGATTTAGCATAGTGATTCATCTGGGAGCCCAAATCTTCACAATAGGCCATCACAATATTCCCGTCATGATCACGGATAACCCCACCAGCACCAGCGGGCCTAGGATTCCCCTTAGCCTCTCCATCAAAGTTTAATTTAATCCACCCCGCGGGGGGTTTGGTCCACACAAAATTCCTTCGACAGGGCCCTTTAACAACCTCCAAAAACGGCCAGAGATTCATCATTTTGAGAATAGCTTCTTCGCTCAGAAGATGGGGACGGGGACTAGGAATAGCAATAGAATTCTCAATGGCATAAGATAATGCCCTTTGAGCAATAGAAGGGGGCCCTCTAGGAGCTCTGCCAAATATTCTGGCATTCCTCTCTAACCAAATTTGCCAAATTAAATGGTGGAAGGAGGCCTCGAGGAGGAAGCGGAGCTTGGAATTCTTGAAAGGATTAGGCCATTGATGAAAAGCATATCTAAGGGATCGATGAGAGCACCATAGGATCTGGAAGGAGGATAGGACAATGCTTAGAACAGAGTGGGAAAATGGGCAATGCAAGAATAAATGATCCCTCGTCTCACAATCTGCTAAACACAAGTAACACCTGTTGGGGAAGGCAAAACCTTTCTTGTGAAGGTTGTCAATAGTTAAGGCTTTATTGTGGAAAGCAATCCATGCGAAGAAGTTGATTTTAGGAACAACTCCTTTCCTCCAAACAGTATTCCACCTGTAGTCCAAAGCAATCTTGGTGGTGAGAAGCTCATAAGATGATTTAAGAGAGAAACGCCCATCCTATGTACCACTCTAGATGATCCTATCATTCCTTCTGGTAGAAGGAATTAAAACCAACTGAAGGATATTATCAAGGAAGGTAACCTCATTATTAAACCCCTCCATAATAGGAAGCTTCCACTGAGGGAAACAGGTGCTTCGATCTATGAAACCTGCCACCCTAAACTGGGCGTTAAGGTCGGTCAAGCTTCTCAGCCCAGGGAGGTCCGCCCTCAACCCAAGGGCTTCTTCAGTCGCCCACCTATCCTTCCAAAAGGAAATGTAGTTGCCATCACCCAAAATCCAGTGGGCTCCCAGACTAATCAAATTCCAGGTTTGGAGCACAGGTTTCCAAAAGATCGATGCCACGGAGGATGTTTCAACATCCAAGAAGGGAGTGGGGCCAAGATACTTCATTTTAACCAATGTAACCCACTCCACCGGGTCGCTAGACATAATCCTCCAAGCGTGCTTCGTGATCAGAGCAAAATTCATAAGTCTGGATCTTCTCAACCCTAGGCCGCCTTGATCTATCCTCGAACACACCTTGTCCCAGGCTACAAGGGGAAGTCTAGATTTCTCTTCGTTACCAGACCAAAGAAATGTCCTCTGAATCTTCTCAATATTGGAGTGGACTACACTCGAAAGCATGAACACCGACATGAAGTAGGTCGGGATCCCCTAAAGACAAGCTTTGGTAAGGGTGGCTTTCCCAGCTTGCAATAGGAGTTTGCCCTTCCAAGTGTCGAGTTTCTTGTGTAGGCGCTCAAGAATCATGTTCCACATGTCCCCATTGGCCCCTCCGCTATAAGATAGAGGCAATCCCAGATAGGACGTAGGCAGGGAATCAATAGTGCATTCAAGAATTCTAACAATCCAAAATTTTCTATGTAGAGGAGCGTTAATAAAGTAAATTTTGCTCTTGATGTAATTGACCTTTTGCCCTGTAGCTTGCTCATAACGAGATAGGATCCTCTTGAGCGACTTGGCTTGAGCAAAAGACACCCCAGTGGAGATGAGGGTGTCGTCCACAAATTGCTGATGAGTGATAGGATTAATTCTAGAAGTCGACAAGATGCCAGAAATCTTGTTCTGTCGAAGAGCATCTTTCATGGACCAACTCAGAACCTCCACCAGAAGAATGAACAGGATGGGAGAAAGAGGATCACCCTATCTGAGGCCTCTAGAGATTTGGAAATACCCAGCTGGGGACCCATTGACCAAGACAAAAAAAAAGTGGATATACAGCTGTAGACAAGGTCAATCCAATGGGGATGAAAGCCGAACTTGAGGAGGACTGCACACAAAAAAATTTGATCGACACGATCGAAGGCTTTGTTCATGTCGAGCTTAAGAAAAAGAGCAGCATTCTTAGAGCGATAAGCGGAATGAAGGGTCTCATGGATAGTGATAACACCATCAAGATTTTTTTTGCCTTTGACAGTGCTTCCCTGACAAGGATCAATCAGGAGGGGGAGGACTATTTTGAGTCTATTGGCTATAGACTTGGTAAGGATCTTGTAAAAAACATTGCACATGCTAATGGGCCGATAGTCAGAGAAACTTTTGCAGGAAGGAGACTTAGGAATGAGGGCAAGAAAGGTGGAATTGAGTTTCGGGTGGATAGATCTGGACGCTTGGATTACCCAAATAGCATCACACACATCCGGGCCCACAACCTCCCACATGACTTGTAAGAATCAGGGGGGAAACCATCGGGTCCAGGGGCCTTATCTGGTTGCATGGAGAACAAAGCTTCCTTAATCTCAGATGAGGAAAAAAGTTCTAGAAGTTTCATGCTTACCTCATGGGGAACTTTAGTCAGAAAATTGGCGAGCATAGATTTCTGGACCTGGAGGTTGCTATCCGGAGGAGAGCCAAGCAAATCTTGAAAGAAATTAACCGCTTCACTCCTGATTTCCTCAATCTCCCTGGTAATGTGCCCATCCTTATAAGTCACTTCTCTGATCTTGTTGGCCCCCTTGTGCCTCATAGTAGACGCGTGAAAAAATCTCATGTTGGAATCTCCATTCTTCAACCATAGGTCACAAGATTTCTGGTGCCAGAACGTTTCCTCCCTAGTGAGAATAGAATGAAAGTCCACCAAAAGGCTCCGCTCTTCCTCCCTGAGACCCTCAATGTAACCTTCGATAGCCATCCTTTCCTCCACAACCTTCAGGTTCTCAGCGATGGATTTTTTGGACTCAAAAATGTTGCCAAAAACCTCTTTGTTCCAAATCTTTAGTTTTTCTTTGACCATTTTGAGCTTTAAAGCCACTCTCTTAGGAGCGCTTCCTTCCACCTTCGATTGCCACCACGCTGAAACCAATCCTTTGAAGTCTTTGTGGGAAATCCACATGGATTCGAATTTGAAAGGGGTCATAAAAATAGGCCCATCGTTTACCTCCAAGAAAATAGGGTTATGGTCAGACCCAATCCTTGGAAGAGCCGAAAGGATAGCCCCACCAAGGATGGGAATGGCTTATGGGGAAATGAAGAATCTATCAAGTTTGACTTGAATCAAACCACCCCCAATCCTTCTGTTACTCCAAGTGAAGGAAGCCCCTTTGAGTTCGATATCAAGCAGTCCATTAGCAGAGACAAAATCTCTGAAATCTTCCAAGCTGCGACTAGAGTGGTCAGACCCTCCTTTTTTCTTTGAAGTATGAAGGGGACAATTGAAGTCACCCCCTAAAACCCAGGGAAAGTTTCTAAAATTCTCCCTCATCAGAGAGATAGCTTTCCATATTTTTGCTCTCTCTGTGGTAGAATTTGAAGCATAAATGTTGGACAAAATCTAGGAAAAATTGGAGGTTTTGGACTAGAACAGTACATTGATGATTCTGTTGGAAGTTGACAACAAGCTGCCCTCAAACCTCGAAGGGTCCTACAAAAACATGAGTCCTCCCATTGTTCCCACTGTAGGGCTGGATAGACAATTTGCCTTGGCCCAAATGGCCTTCGCCACTTTGTCAGAGGAGATAGCATCAAGCTTGGTCTCTTGCAAAATAAGGATAGAAGGGTTAATCCTCCTACAGAGATCAACCACTAACCTTCGCTTGGCTGCACCGTTCAGTCCTCTCACATTCCATGAGAGGACTTTCATTTGGACAATTTGAAGTTTTTCTTGCCTCCCCTTCCTTGTTGAGGGGGAGGTTTTGATGCATGTGCTTCATCCGACTGTGTGTCACAGTCATCCAGAACCAACAAACGTTGGGTTCCATTTGCAACGTTAGTTGCAGTCTCTTTGTCTCGCCTTTCCTTGTTAGGAGGACGACCCTGCTTCCTCTCACTACAAAAATCCACATTTTACTTTCGACTCCTCGTATTTTGAGGGCTAATGTGACCAGACTGTTCACCCCTCCTTCTTAAGAGGTAATCTTCTAGCAGTGTCTGCGACTGACTGAAATCAGGATGACCTGTATCTTAGAGCAGAGGAACAACTTGAGTCAAAACTTGGGAAGGTGTCCATTCCATCTCTTCCTGCGGTTCACTTTCCAAGTGGGAGTCTGCTCCTTGTTGGTTGTCAGCCTCAAGATGCTCGGGGTCCGATTGGAGAGAGGGATTCTCTTCAGGCTAAGAGAGTTCGCCACAATCTCTAGAGGGGCCTGGGGATCCATGGCCCTTCGCATCTGGGAGATGTGGTTGCTTTGCATGATCTTCCTTGTGCTCTAGGGGGTTGCCATTTTCATGTTTTTGTTTTCTCAATTTTTGAAGAGGACACTGGGACTGGAGGTGCCCTTGGTACCGACATTGGGTGCAAAAAGCTGGTCTATTTTCATAGACAATTGCTTGTTTATGAAGAATGGTACCTCCAGACCGAAGAGTGATGGAAGTTGGGAGTTCTACCTTCAAATCCACCAGAACGCAAAATCAGACCTGGACGAACCTTGTTCGAGGTCGGTGGGAGGGTCAATGGTGACCAACTCCCTAATGGAATGCGCAATACCTCTTATGACATTTTCATGCCAACCAAAGAGGGGAATATTTGGGAGCCTAACCCATATTGGGGTAATGTTGATGTTTTGGGTCTCCGAACTGAAATCCATGTCCCACTTCCTGAGAAATAAACTTTTGCGGCCCAAAAACCATGGCTCGCCAGCCATAATTTTACAATAATCCTCCTTATTGTTCAATCTAATGGCAAAAAAACCCCAGGATAGGGCCGCCAGCTCCAAATGGCCAAAATTCCTCCATTTGCTTGCTACCCATTTTCGGATAGTTTCCATGTTGGGACGACCTATTAGGGTAAATTTCTCAAACTCCATGAAGCTTGAAAGAACTTCTGTCGGGATGTCCAGCTCATCCCCAACCGGAAACAACTCTTTGGTAAAAAACCCATTTAGGGTTTCTAAGGCCGCTACCTGGGCATAAGACTTTTGAGCCCCACCACCCCCTTTGTCTGGTGGGTCCTTACCTCGACCAATATCATTGCCAGCCCAGTCATCTTCAATGGGCTCGGGCATTTTCGCTCCACCAGATTCTTGATGCCCTCCGATTTCTCTGCTGCGTCCAAGAACCGAACCACCGCCGCTCCTGATCTCCCCTGTAGACTTCTCGCCCATCAACATCCTCCGCTCTCGCGCCTATCCACAACTACTTCATTTTATGGTTCGAGGTAGTAATTTAGATTACATACTATTTAGTGGATTTAATACTACAAACAAAAAAATAGGTTGTGTATAGTTTAATCTTGGCTAGACTCAATCATGGTTAGGAATTCTTCACTACTAGGTTGTCCTATTGGGAAATAATGGTTGAATTATACCAGTAGAGGAAAATATGATGATGATGTCATATTGTAAGGAGGATCTATATTCATATTAGGATTAATAAAAATTTATATTGTTTTCTTCTCTTTATCAATTTTCTTAGTTTGGAGAGTCTTGGATATCTCTTTTGAGTCTTGAATCCAAACAATAGAAGTACATATAATGGTAGTAGGTTTCCCTTAGAACCCTTTATATGATAAGTGATCAATGTAGCTAATTCTATTTCCTTTTTTGACAAATAAGATTTTGACCTTATATTTATAAGCCTAATATTCTTATCTTATGGGGGTTATTGTAGTACTACTTATTTAAAAAAAACACTCAAGAATAGTTAATGGAGCCTTAAATATAAAAATTTGGAAATATTATCCTTTTTAATATGGTGTGCATTTTATGTTAATTATAGATTACACTACACGAGTGTGAAGCACACCTTTGAAAGTCTAAGATAATTTATAGAATTTTAAAGCTCTAAACTTGGTTCAACCGCAAAACACATCTATTCAATATGATAAAGCAACTTTATACATACAACATGCAAAAATTTTGCTTAAACAAAATGACATGGTTTTCTATCTAAATCTTGGGGAAGAGTGCTTTCATTCTTGGAAAGCACACTTAAAGACAACAAGGGAACATTCAAGGTACTTAGTAAATTCAAGGTTATCAAAACCTTTCTAATTAGAAGGTGTAATGCACTTTAATGAGATTTATAGCTCACTCTTATACATTTGACAAAATCTTAAAAAAAAATATAGATTTTACTAAAGAAAAACAATGCAAACCATTATACTAGGATTCCATGTGCGTCGTATTCAATAAAGTAGGGCACATTATGGTTTGTAGGGTTGTGCACACCAAATCTTTAGGATAGAGCATATTTAAAAAAGAATGATCAAATTTGTTGACTTTCAAGGTAAGATCCTAATGGGCTCCAATTTTCTAGACTCAAGTAGGTAAAAGTAGCCCTAAAATACAAAATTAGATGGTAAAATTAATCTAACAAGATATTTATGTAATTTTTTTAAGGATTTATGATTTTTTTGGATATAAAAGAGTTTAGGAGGGTCATTTTCAAATGAAGTTTTCATTTACATGAGATTTCAATGAATTCAAATGCATCTAAAGGAACATATTGAAACTCATAAATAATAATATCAAACTATTATATCTAAAGCAAAAATAATTAGATATGAAAATATATTTTTAGATTATATTTATTTTGGTGTTTTTAACAAACCATTTAATATATCTTAAGAAATTTAAAGCATATTTGCATAGATAAAATAAATAAATCATGGAATGATAAGTTTATAAAATGCAAGTAGGATTGATTTAATCTCATGAAGAAACCAAGATGATGGTCCCACCCAAAGAAACTAAACTAATGGTCAAATTGGGCATGCCAAAATTTTTGTTCAATGAAACTGTTTGGTATGATTATATACCTACAATATCATAGTTCAACATATAAAGGGGATTAAGTTAATCTTAAATCTTTGGATTGAACCAATACCTCCCAGTAAATCTAATTAATTGATTGTAGTTTGAGTAACATTGATGTAAGAAGATAAAGCAAACTATAATAAAATGTGTATGATTATGTAACCATAACAAGATGAGGGTTGATCCAAATAAAATCTTCATAAGAGATTGAATAACTTTGGTGTCATTAGATCCATGATCATCCTACAATAATGAAGTGAGTGCATTAACAAGATATGGAAAGGTGGAACACCATGCTTTATACATACATGAATAAATAGTTCAAATAACATATTTCATCCACAAAAGCCATGCATAATCACCATTACAAATTTAGTCATAAGAAGTAGCTCTCGTATTCTAAAAATATTAAAAGGACCTTTTACAATGAGCATTTACATATTATTTATAGGAAAAGTAAATCTAACTATACTTCTATCTACAAAAAAATAGATCCTAACTGCTAGTTACATCAACGTAGTAGAATCTTTACAAATAGATAATAATAGGATGCTAAACTATCCAAATTTAGCACTAAAATGCATTCTAATCACTTTTACAACTTTATCTCCTTCATTACTTGCCATTAGGGGACAATGGTAGAGATTTAGGATTTTAAAATTAGTAAGGATAGGAATCCCTCAAGCGAGCTTGAGAGCATCCCAATTTAAGAGAGTGGTTTCGATGGGGGTTGGGCAGGAGGTTTGTAAGTCATGGTCATTGATGATGGTACTAAAGTCAGTATAGCAGGAGGTTTAGAAGTCACGGGCATTGGGGTGGGTCTACCTTTTGATGTTGGTCCCCCTTCACCTCCTTGAAAAGAATCCTCTTCTTTGTCTTATGTTGAAATGGTCCAAAAAATCTTCAACTTGTCTCTCAATATCAATAGTTATTTTGATCTTCATCCAAGCCAAGGTAAATTAAGGATTCCTCTTGACCTCACAACCATGACTATTTCCCATGATGCTATCTCCCTCATGGGAAAAATTAATGGTTCTAGAACCAAATATTGTATCAATCAATAAATGGTCCTTCTCCATGGAAGCCTCAAGGACACATGGAATTAGTGGTAATCCCCAAAGGTTTTTTCTTTATCAAGATAATCAATGTCAAAGATTCAAGCCTAATCCTTACTAGAGGGTCATGGTTCTTTGGTTGATGTAGTATTTTTCTCATTATATGGAGTCCAAATTTTAACCCAAATTCCCAAGGCATCAATACAACACCGATTTGGGTTAGGCTCCTTGGCTTACCGATTCAATTTTGGCATGAAGACATACTTAGAGGAATCACAAGAACTATTGGCAAAATTTTTGCTTTTGACCCAACTACCAAATCCAAATCTCATATGGTCTATGCCAAGATGTGCATAAATGCCAATTTAGACTTTGAACTATCAACCTCCATTGAGCTTCTATCAAACATCGACAACAAGGTTCAAATAATTGAGTATAAAATTATAGCGTCTTTTTGCACAACTTGCAAGAAACAAGGACACCTCTCTTTTTAGTGTCCTTCATTGAAATTCCCAGTTGAGCCCAAGAAACCTTGGCATCGCAAGAAGCCTAGGAAACCAACAAGTTAATCTAAGATTCCTTTGGAGACCTATCACAATATGCTCCATTAAGACTTTTTAAAGGATTATTAATTGATCTAAGGGAGCAATTAATACCTAACAAAAGGGTTGTAGATCCTAATTATTCTTATTAATTGATCTAAGAGAGCAATTAATACCTAACAAAAAGGGTTGTAGACCCTAATTCTTCTTACAAAACCCTTAATTAGACTAATTGCACTCTACAAAACTAATTTGGAGAGTTTTGGAGGGCAATTAGGGGATTTTGAATAATATGGAGAAACTAATAGGGCTTTTGAGAACGATTAATTTTAAGGTTTTTATTTTGCAAAAAAGAAATTAAATTTAACATATTCACTTAGTCCAACTACAACTAAGTAAAAAAAAGGGTAGCTAGGTGTATATGCTCTTATCACACCTGTCCAATTTTAATTGGACCCAACAGAATAATATCATTATTTAATTTATTGGTTGATGAATTATTCATTCCCCCACATGGTTACCTCATAATGGTTAATATTTAGAAGAGATTCTTTTCCTTATCTCTAACAGTTCTAAGGTTGAAGTCTCCCTACTCCCAAATAGTATTAAAGTTGACTTTGTAGTTTCCCTAGGAAATGGGAGGCCCAAGATAAACAAAGTACTCCCACCTTATCCCTTGGAATCTCCTTTTCATTAAAATATTAATTTCACTATTTTGGGTTGACTTCAAAAAGGCACCTTTTAATAATTTAATAATAAGCCCACCTTCTTGTTGGATAAGGAAGAAGAAACTGGGAATTATCATGAAAGAAAGGAGGCTTGAGTTCTAGGAAAACAGGGAAGCTCTAGAAGGAGGTCAACAACAAGGAGATTCATTACCATACTAGAATATCTAGGTGGGGTATTTCCTCTACTTATTTAGGAATATGAATTGTATGCTCTCAATTTCAATAATTTGAGTAGTGGCATATTTAGACTAAAACACCATATAATTAATATTTTGAGATTGAGTATTATAATCAGGCTATGTTAGCTCTAAGAATGGAGATCGATTATGGAGACCATATTTTTTTTTTGGTAAGCAATGATTGTATTTACAACATGTTTTAAATAGGATCCCAAAACCTAATTACATAAGGGATGGGCCTAGGGCATAAATCCCTTGAAACTGAAAAACACAATAGAAATCCCGCCCAACGGGAACAGAAAGCATGAGACAATCCCTCTCAGCGAGAAAAAACTAAATAAGAAAGAAAGTAGTTTTGGATATCCCGCCCAACGGGGAGTAGCCAAAAACCACCATCGAGTAGATCTCGCCCAACAGGAAGTAGAGAAAAACTGTTACAATAAAATCTTGCCTCATGGGAAGCAGTCAGAAAACACCAAAGAGAGAGTCCCGCCAAGCCGGAAGCAGCTGAAACCCATCTCGATGAAGATCTCGCCCAGCGAAAAGCATAAAAAAAACTCCACCATGAAAATCCTGCCATCTGAGAAACCAGCAGAAAGGAGAAATCCTACCCAGTGAGAAAACCAGCAGATTTGGCGAATCCCGCCCTGTGGAGGAACCATCCCGCCCAGCGGGAAACCATCCTGCCCAGAAACAGGGGGATCCCACCCTGCATGAAGCCGAAAGCCAGCAAAGAAACCAGCCCAGCGGGAAGCAACCGGGAAGCACCACCACGTGAATCCTGCCCCGAGAAAACAGCAAGAAAAATGTAGGTTAAGGGACCAGGGATCCAGGGACTGGGAATCCCGAGCGGGAAGAGGAAACAGTCACAGGGATGGGATCCCTGGGAGCCAAACAAGTGGGATCTATGGTCTGCGTGCATAGATCAGACCCCCCCAAGACTGAAACATGCAGCAGAAACCAAATGAAACCCAGCAGTAGGGACCAAGAATCCTGTCCAAGCATAGAAGCAGCTTCAGGGAACTGGGACTGGGAATGGGAACAACCCAGGCAGAGAAAAGCCCCCCCCAAGGCCAAACTAGATGCCCAGGGTGTCCACCAAGGAGCAGAACTAGCACGAAGAAGCCTCCAAGCGGGAAGAATAGCAGCCACAGGATCCCATCGAGGATTCACAAGCAAAGGGGGAAAGAGGCCCCCCCAGACCACCCCCAAAGCTATGAGGACCTCAAGGGAGACCCAAGAAACTGTCAAAACCCTAAACCATCACCCCCATCACTCAAAGAAACACAGGGGACCAGATCCATGCGAATAACCTGCAAAAAACCCTAGGGGGAAGCCTAAGGGAAAAAAAGGAAGGGATCCCAAAAAAAAATGGGATCCCTGGGAAGCACCAGGCCAAAAAAATAACCAAGGAAACCCTAGCCGGCTAGGAGGGGTGCAAAAAGTGGAGAAGGATCTCCCCCCAGGAGATCATCTGCAAACAACCACTCCTAGGGAGGTATGACCTGGGTTGAGCCAGGGACTGGGCAAGAACCATGAGCCAGGTGAGGGGGAGCAGGGGAGGGACCAAAGCCTTCCCCTCTCTACCTATGGAGACCATATTTGATTGTGTATTCGATCTATGATATTAGAGGAGGATAGATGACATTTTTTAATAGAAGTATTTGTGTATGACAAATTTTGTGCTTGATGTTAGGCTATGATGAAGTCCATATTCATCATTTGTGTGTGATTATTAACTACTAAAAATGTTTTAATTTAATACCCAATATCTATGTCAATGGGAGAGTCACCACCGATCAAAGAAATCCATAGATCGACTGAATAAAATCATAGACTAACAACAGAGCCACCACCGATCGAGGAAATACCTAATCACATAGTTCTATAAAACCCACCCATGTCACCTTTAATATTGTGAGGTTAGCCCAACCACCACCCAACCACCGAATGGTGGTTAGAAAATTTCATGTGCTTCACAGGCTTTGAAGATCTACAAAGATCCCACATATCGAATGTGGAATAAAGCTTCGCAAGCCAAAAGGGCTTGCATGCTTTATCCCATATACATTGTGGGAGTGCACCAATCCCATGGATAAGAGCCTGCACATGCAATAAACCATAGCCAAGTGCTAAGAAACTTGGTGACAGACCTTTGACCATGCTTTACTTGAAGTGATTAATTGATTCACGGTGCTTTGTGATTGGTTCTCATGGTTAGATTGAAATTACTTGACCATCAAGTAGAATAAAAGTTTTTGAATTATAAATTAGATGGGAATTATCCCACATCTGGTGTGGGAAAGGCAATTTTCCTTCTTTAATAGAAGTTGGACGTATATGGCGTAATAACTAAGCCCTGCCCTAACAAATGACTATCGACTTCCTTGAGTGCGTATGACTATAGCTGCTTATGACCTACCACGTAACTTGATACCCTCCTCATGGAATGTGTTGATTGGTTGCCTCACATTAATCATGAATGGATTATGTTAACACCTATTTGATTATAATTCTTAGGGGTGTTTTTAAAGGAAAATCCTCCCTTAGCCAAAATACCACACACTGGTGGACATACTAATCGATAGTCTAATACCCAGAAATAGAGACTAAGGTGGATGGTTGCTTTCTACGAACACCTGGCTATGTGTCGAACCCCTATGATTGTTGACTGTTATCTGTGGTTATTGGTATGGGTTGGTTGATTGTGCTAGATGTGCACACCTGGTTGGTTTCTAGGCATTATAATACAAAATATTTTGAATAAAACCTCTTGGTGTAAACCATGATATGATAAATTAATTATCTATGTGGTTATTTAAGAATTGGACCAAAGCCTAACCAAATGGTCATTTGATTAAATAGTGATATGGTTATTTACAAACTAGATCCAAAGCTTAAATGTGTCACGAGGACAATTATAGTAATTAAACTTAACCTCTTTATTTTCCTATTGTGAAGGATATTTTCATATCTATGCTTTTGGAAATGAAGTAGACCTGTATATCTATACTTGGGCATGATTTTATAGAACCAAATTGAGGAAGAACTATCTATCATTTAAATTAATAGATTAATTTTTTAAGAGGAAAATTGAATCAAATGTTGGAAAAATTTGATTCACCAAGGGTTAAACATTTTGATGAACTATGTGAATGTATCCATAGCTCAATATTTGGAAAATATTTGATAGCCTTTGAGACAATTTGTATTGTAAAAGGATCAATCTTGTGTAAGGATTAGATTGATAAAATAGAAAGTTTGAGCAAAACGATAAATGGTTTGGAGAATTTTGTAAATAAACTATTGATTAAATTTGGTGATTATGAATGCCATTTTGGGAATAGTTATATGCCATAAAAAGATCAACTTGGTGGTAATTCAAATATTATATGGGAATACCCAGGTGTTGTAGGTGATTTGGATAGGAGAGGGCAATCCTCCAAGGGAGGTCCTAGGTTCAAATCTCCACCCTACCAAAAAGTTGAATTGGGTATCCAAAATCCAATTGATAATGTTGGTGCGGGCAGGGTCGGGTGTGACTCCCGGTTGACTTTGACGGTGTAGAACTCCCTGTTCATGGTCTCTCAAACCAAGGCAGCCCCAAAAGGGGTTTTTTGCTTTAAAAAAAATATTATATGGGAATAAATTTTGGTAGAAAAGTTGATGACAATCCTAGTTCAAATTTGTAGCAAAATAGAATAAAATTTGTAGATAATTTTATCATAAAACATTTTACCAACCTTGTGAAAAGATTGAGTAAAATAGGAACACTCTTTTGTAGAGAAGAAAAATAGTCAAAGAAAGAATGAGTGTGGGGCTCATTCTTTGAGGAAATTATGGGGTTTCCTCTCTGTGTTCGATCATACGATTCATGATCCTATATGACCATTTTCTAGTTTTGATTTCTAGGATTCATGGACTGATGAAATTGATATGATTTTGGAAGTTGTAAGAATGGATAGAAGATCCATTCTTGAGGAAATTATAAGATTTTCTCTTCACATGTTAGTGTGTTTACTTAGTGAATTCTACTTATGAAAATTGAATATGAATCAATCTTGGAAAATGAATGTGGATTCATTATCGAGAGAATTATGGGGTTATCTCTTTGATAATTGATGAGATTTATCCTTAATATGAATCCAATGATCATTTCATAAATATGTGGATATAAGAATTTGTGAGATTCTTATGTATTGTATTGATGGTTTAGAGAAAGAAAATGTGGAACTTTCTTATTTACATAATGATTTGAAAAATGAACAATTTGATCTCTTTAATTGTACAACTAATTCAGATAAAGGATCCATGGGATCCCTTTCTGTACTAGTAATTATGACAATTTTGATTTATGAAAAGAGAGAAGAAACACATTTTAGAGGCTAGGTTTTTTCCCCGTGAGGGTTCCCAGGATATATGATGTGCACCTCTATTTTGTTATTTGCAATTGTTGATATACATGGATATTAATTAGATAGTTTGGGGATGTTGCATGTGGTAGTATTTAAATGTTATTTACTTTCCAATGAGATGATCCATTTACATTTTCATAAGATAATTCCTAAATTGTTATATGATTTTTATTAACAAGCAATATTCATTAAGTAAGAATGGCTTATATTTGTACTTGAGGTTTAGTAGATCTAATAATGGATGTTGTGCTTGCTCTTTTAATAGGATGTAATGGTTTATGCTTCAAGTAATAGTATTGATATGAGTGAAGCTATATTTATGTACTATTTAATAATACATGCATGGTATTTCATTGCCAAAGAATATAATGCTAAATCAATTAGGAAGTAAAATTGGAATTGTAATCAATTAGTTAAGTAAATAAAATTCCTAATGAAAGAAGATATAGAAACAATTAAACAAAAAAATCAACAGACATCATGAAGGAAAATAAGGTTAGATAGGAGTTGGTCACTCCTATCACAAGAGTTGAAACTGATCATGTCGTAATTCTCTTGGTTACTTGTTATCCTGATTGATGTTGGTTTAAATATATTTGATTGCGAACTTTACTTAAATGATAGATATGTTATGATAAAAAAAATTCTCTCTCGATTTGGGTTGGAAATGAGGGTTTTTACAGTTGGTATTAGATCCCAGTCTAGTTAGTGGATTCTAAAGACAGGTTTAGGCTAGAAGTATTGGGCATTGTTAAAACCTATAACTTTCCTAGATGAATTCTAAACTTATAAATTCTTGGTAAGGGAAGAGTCTTTTTCTCCCATTCCTAGATTCACTAGTGAATTAGGATGGAAGAGTAAAAGTAACCCCCCACAACTTGTGGAGTATCTAAGATATCATTGAGAAATGGTACTTGGCATCTGTAGTTTTGAGCTAAACCTCTTCATTACTAAAGTATTGTAGAATGATCAACAAGAGTAATATATGGAGCAAACCCTAGGAGAAAGGGGTATAAGCATATCTAAAGATGAGTAAATTTAAGAATGATCAAGTGGGGAAAATTTATATCCTATCTCTGGTCTTGGAGGTTAAGGATGAATTTAGCAAGTAAGGTATATGATAGACACACAGTGTCTATGTGGATTTGTTTGATGATCACCTTAACTAGCCATTGTGCACATGGCTCTAGTTAAGCATTGCATTTGATTGATATTCTATCTTCATGGAAGAATAATTAATCTTCAAGGCATACACCTACTCCTTGGTCAGTTGGACCTATGGAGCTAGCTTAATGTTTGATTTAAGTTAGTAAGGGAAAATTGGCGTTCCTAATCTTAACGGGGTTAATATAGGAGAATTCCCAAAGTGTGGTATAAATATTTACCACTAGTTTTATTACAGGAGGGTTGGCCACTCCGATGCCACAAGATAGACACTAACCACATTGATTCTTGTGAAGTGCAAGCCTTGGACTTACTTGGAAATTCATATTAAGAGAACCACATGGAGATTTTTCTAAAGTAAACCCTTGATCATAAACTTAACTATAATTTTTTCTAAGAATATCATATGGTATCTATGGAAATATAATCCATAGGGTAAGTTTTAGAAAATAGGAAGATAGATCCCATTTGAAATTGCAATGGAAATAATGCCTTACGATGAGGCAAGTGGGTGGATAAAATCAGGGGATCATCAAAAGAATGTTTTCCTTTATTTACATTTTTGATTGATGTTATAATACATGGCATTTGGCTTGATAAATGATCTTATTAGATTAAAAATGAAGGAGAGCAAGTATGGGGAAACTCCATATTTAAGCATGAAAATCACCCAAATCTCACCCAAAATATTTTTTGACATGAAATTTTGTTGTGAATCATATCTGGTTGCCACCAAATAGTATCTCGACTCCATAGAATAGTATGCCACCTAACCACCCTTGTGGTGGTCAAAATTAATAATGTGGTCTAAACTATTTAAACAAGGGATTACACCACTACACAATACATGTGGTATTATTATCCACACAAGAAAACTTGGGACATAAGCCTTCAATGATTGGTTTAAGCACAAATATCCCTCTGAATTATTTCAAAAATGGGAAAGAGTTCCAATTTGAGATATTCGAGGTAGTGATGTTGTAAAAATGACTATAAGAATGTTGTAACTATTTAGAATGGAACTTACAAACCAACAGAGGTGTAGCTATTGGAGATTATGAGATCACAGGAAGACTTCCTGGAAGATAAGAGTTACCCTAGGATTTAAGTAACTCTTAAAAACATCTTGTATGGAGCAAGCATACCTCTAGCATAAGTAAATTATCCAATAAATGATAATGGATTAAGCATACTTAGAGGTAGTTTCTTGCATAAAATAGGAATAACTATAAACCGTGTCAAGTGACGAAATGAGTTAATGACTAAACTCAACTTTGCATAAATTTTAATCATTATAAAATAAGTAATCACGAATGAGGCTTTGTGATGGTACCTTGTGTATGTGTAAACACAACCTAAACAATTGGAAATAATATAATAATAGTCACAACTCCAAAAAGTAAGGTGCATAGATAAATGCGTACGAAATTGACGATTGAAATTTTTGAAAGGGAAAGGATAAGACATCAGGAGGTCATATGAATGGGATACACATAAAGAAAAGATATGATCTTAAGCGTATTGGAAGGAAATAATATTACCTCAAAAACTGAAGAGGGGGAATGTATCCTAATAATTAAGATAGGATCAACAATGTAGGACATACACATCAATTGAGAGTTTATCTACGATGGATGTCGAATGAAATTTGAATAACCAAGGTATGATCGATTGGATTTTTGATCCAAAATCAATGTACCACAACTAATAACTAGCTAGATACTTGGTGAGAACAAAATACGCTTTGTTCCATAAGCATTCATAAAGCGAGAGTTCTACCCAATGGAGTGCAAGATCATAGTACTTATATTAGGGTTGTTGTTGCTACTTATGAGCATAATGGGAGCAATACCTATAGTAATTCTTATGATCATATTCCTATTGCTTGTCGACCTCTTGGTACATAATATTTGAAGAGAGAAATAGCTTATGGTAGTTCTAGAACAAGTCAAGGAGGCAATGTAGTTGTAGGAAAATATGTGGTTATGCAAGAAGCTATTGGAGCAGCTGAAGGAAAAAATAAGGTGGTTGCTAAAGAGGAGTTTATTGAACAACCAGTACAAAGAGAGTAGGCCTAAGAAAATTTATGGGCCCAAGAAAGGATTAGGCTAGAGGTTGAGAGAGATGAAAACATAACAGAGCGGGATAGGCTCAGATTAGTGGAAGCACAAATAATTGACTGAAGAGCCATAGTTATGCCTACTTTATACACAAAGTGCACAACTACATCAGACAAAGAATGAATACAATGCTACATTCTTGATTGCCTATTTTGGTGCACTGGTGAGTCATGGATTGATTGTCACATCTCAATCAATTTCTAGAGCACAACATGGGCGAGGGAGAACTACACAAACAACTTGAGCAACACCTGAGGTAGAGGCCAGGCAGCCTCTAGAACAATTGCTCCAAAAATTTCTCCAACTGAAGGATTAGGTCCAACACAGAGTAGTGATAGGACTGAAAGGCCATAGCCTTGAGGATTAAAGGGATGGTTGAAAACCACCATATGTATATTATAAGGATGACAGTTGTAACCTAAGGGTTTTTTTTATGTAAATATGTATCCTTGCTATACAATATAATGAAAATGTTTATACAATGATTGGTTTAAATTATTGTAGCGTTAAAAATCAATCTAAACATGAATATTTTTCCTTATTATACTAGGAATAATACTCTTGATTGTATTTCATTAAGAGTTGGACCGGATGATCCCAATACTAGAGTCTTCTTGTTCTGAGTGGTGGCTTAGAAGGTTCCAAATAGCAGGTAGCTTTTGGAAGGTCCTAAGCAGGTAAGCTTGGACTAAATATCCTATCAGGCATGTCAACCACTTGAGTGTCATCTGCAGTGACCAGTTCTCAAGTGAGGAATGCCTTGGAGGGTAAGAATAGGTATTTCGGGATGCATCTATGTGTGAGTCCAACAAACTTAATGAAATAAAATCTTGTTCTAGTTAAGATTTAAAATTAACCTAAATGAGCAAGATTAGAAAGTTTTAGTTAATATTGGAACACTCTTAGAGAGGTATAGATAGGGAATCTATCCTTAAATAAGAGTGTGGGATCCTTTATTAAAATTGAAGAAATCATGTTCTAATGCCTAGTATGACACCTTACATGGAGTAAGTGTGGTCATAGATTCTATCAATGGATGATAGTATGCTTGGAATAACACCTTACATGGAGTAAGTGTGGTTATAGAAATTACCAAGGGATGATAATATGACACCTTACAAGAGGAAAAGGAATATCATTAGATAATAATAAGACATCTTACACATAGTAAAGATGATCATTGCTATTGCTAATATATTTTGATACTTAGAGACTACATATGTTCAAGTTCTTTTCCTCCCACTATTGAGCCACTAGTGAATCAAAGTGGAAGAGCTAAGCAAACCCTCCACATTCTGTGGGTCTTAAGCGGTGTACCTTAGTCTCTTTTGAGGATTGCACTTGACATTTGTGTCTCTTGAGGTATGAATCTTTCAATAGGCTTATTAAATATGTACACTAGGGGAAATCAAGGATGATGCACTGGTGGTTGCAAATGGTGTTTGCCAAAGTAATTTCAAGATATATGGGTATCTTGAAGTGAGATTTATGAAATTATATCTTTGTCTTATTTATATCAAATTAACTCATAGTGTGATACTCCTTTGTGAGAGATTTGAGGAATCTAATTAGAAAAATTGTGTCTAACTTATTGTGAAAACATAATTTCATGTCATCTCTATGAAAACAATCTGTAATTCTATTATTGTAGTACTCTATTATCATTGACTATACAATTTTTTTTTTAGGTAAATAAGGTACAAATTCATTACTACCGGTTTTTACAGGTTGACCTAAAACCTATTACAAAAATAGCACAAAGCTTAAGCGGAACAAGACCTCAATAGGAACAGTCTGTCCTTAGCCCCCTACTGGGGCCACACAGCCAACAAAGAGCAAAAAGCTTACAAAGGATTACACACACCTTAAAACACATGCAGTCGACAAATTTGCCTCCTAACGCTTTCTCTTCTCTTTTGGTCACGAAAATACAGTGATAAATATTTTGATGCTTTGATTTTATGATGAAAATTGTGTATTGATGATGTTTTCAATACTTATTGTTGATGCAATATGGATATTTTATTGCTTTAAGGATATGGTACTACTGATATTTTGTGTACCTGTAGGACTAGGTACTCTCATGGATGGAATATATTGCTCACCATCAAGAACAAGACATTGGAAATAAATAAAAGGATGATGGATCTCACTATTTTGTAAAGAACTAAGACTGGTTTTATTAGTTCCTTGCACTAACTAAACTAGGAACTAACGAGAAAAACAAAGGACCGTGTTTAATCCAAGGGAGATAGTATGTCATAGTACGCCCCATTAGGACTTTTAAAAGGGTTATTAATTGATCTAAGGTAGCAATTAATACCTAATAAAAGGGTTGTAGATCCTAATTCTTCTAATTAATTAATCTAAGGGAGCAATTAATATCTAAAAAAAAGGGTTGTAGACCCTAATTCTTCTTACAAAACCATTAATTACACTAATTGCACTCTACAAAACTCATTTGAAGAGTTTTGGAGGGCAATTAGGGGGATTTTAAATAGTTTAGAGAAACTAATAGGGCTTTTGAGAAGGATTAATTTGAAGGTTTTTCTTTTGCAAAAAGAAATTAAATTTAACATATTCACTTAGTCCAACTACAAATAACTAAAAGAAAAAGATAGTTAGGTGGATATGCCCTTATCACACCTGTCCAATTTTAATTGGACCCAAAAAAGCAATATCATTATTTAATTTATTGGTTGATGAATTATTCATTACCCCACATGGTTGCTTCATAATGGTTAATATTTAGAAGAGATTCTTTTCCTTATATCTAACAGTTCTAAGGTTGAATTCTCCCTACTCCCAAATAATATTAAAGTTGACTTTGTAGTTGCCCTAGGAAAGGGAAGGCCCAAGATAAATAAAGTACTCCCACCTTATCCCTTGGAATCTCCTTTTCATTAAAATATTAATTTCACTATTTACTTTACATGGGTTGACTTCAAAAAGACACTTTTTAATAATTTTATAATAAGCACACCTTCTTGCTGGAGAAGGAAGAAGAAAATGGAAATAATCATGAAAATAAAGGAGGCTTGAGTTTTGGGAAAACAAAGGAGCTCCGGAAGGAGGTTAGCAACAAGAATATTCAATACCCTGTTGGAAATTCTAGGTGGAGGCTTTCCTCTACTTGTTTAGGAATATGAATTGTATGCTCTCAATTTTAATAATTTAAGTAGTGGCATATTTAGATTGAAATACAATATAATTAATATTATGGTATTGAGTATTATAATCAGGCTATGTTAGCTCTAAGAATTGATATCGATCATGGAGACCATATTTGATTGTATATTTGATCTATGATATTAAAGGAGGATAGATGAACTTTCTTGATAGAATTACTTGTGTATGAAGGATTTCATGCTCGATGTTAGGCTATGAGGAAGTCCATATTCATCATTTGTGTGTGATTATTAACTATTAAAAATGGTTTAATCTTAGTACCCAATAGCTAGGTCAATGGTAGAGTCACCATCGATTAAAGAAACCTATAGATCGATCGAATAAACCCATAGACCGACGATAGAGCAGCCACCGATCAAGAAAATCCCTAAACACATAGTTCTATAAAACACACCCATAATACCTTTAATATTTTAAGGTTAGTCCAACCACCACCTGACCATCGAGTGGTGGTTAGAAATCTCCATGCAGTTCGTAGGATTTGAATACCTATGAAGCTCCCACATATCAAATGTGGAATAAAGCATGCAAGCCAAGGCTTTGAAGACTTGCTAAGCTCCCACATATTGAATGTGGTATAAAGCTTCACAAGCCAAAAGGACTTGCATGCTTTATTCCACATGCATTGTGGGAGTGCACCAGTCTCGTGGATAAAGGCCTACGCATGCAATAAACCATAGCCAAGCATTGAGAAACTTGGCGACAGGCCTTTGACCCTACTTGACTAGAAGTGATTGGTTGATTCACGATGCTTTGTGATTAGTTCTCACAGTTAGATTAAAATTGCTTGACCATAAAGCGGAATAAAAGTTTTTGAATTATAAATTAGATGGGAATTATCCCACATTCGATGTGGGAAAGGCAATTTTCCTTCTTAAATAGAATTTGGGTGCATATGGCCTAATAACCAAGCCCTACCCTAACGAATGACTACCGCCTTATTTGAGAGCATATGACTATAGCTGCTTATGACCTACCACATGACCTAATACCCCCCTCATGGAAAGTGTTGATTGGTTGCCTCAGGTTACTTGTGAATGGATTATGTTAAAACCTCTTTGATTATAAGTCTCGAGGGTGTTTTAAAAGGAAAAGCCTCTCTTAGCCAAATGACCACACAATGTTGGATATAATAACAGATTGTCTAATACCCAGATGTAGAGACGAAGGTGGATAGTTGCTTGCTACGAATACCTAGCTATGTGTTGAACCCCTATGACCATTGACTGTTATGTGTAGTTATTGGTATGGGTTGGTTGACTATGCTAGATGTGCACACCCGGTTGGTTTCCAAGAATTATAATACAAAATATTTTGAATAAAACCTCTTGGTGTAAACCATGATATGATAAATTAATTAGCTATGTGGTTATTTAAGAATTGGACCAAAGCCTAACCAAATGGTGGTTTGATTAAATAGCGATATGGTTATTTATGAACTAGACCCAAAGCTTAAATGTGTCATGAGGACAATTATAGTAATTAAACTTAACCTCTTTATTTTCCTATAGTTAAGGAGATATGCATATCTATACTTTTGAAAATGAAGTAGACCTGTATATCTATGCTTGGGCATGATTGTTATAGAACCAAAATTAGGAAGAACTATCTATCATGTAGGAAACTAATAGATTAATTTTTTAAGAGGAATATTGAATCAAATGTTGGAGAAATTTGATTCACCAAGGGTTAAAAATTCTTATGAAATATGTGTATGTATCCATAGCTCAATCTTTGGGAAATATTTTATAACCTTTGAGATAATTGTTATTGTAAAAGGATCAATCTTGTATAAGGATTAGATTGATAAAATAGAAAGTTTGAGCAAAATGTTAAATGGTTTGGAGAATTTTGTAAATCAACTATTGATTAAATTTGGTGACATTGAATGTCATTTTGGGAATAATTATATGCCATAAAAAGATAAACTTGGTGGTAATTCAAATATATTATGGGAATAACTTTTGGTAGAAAAGTTGATGACAATCCTAGTTCCAATTTGACAACAAAATAGAACAAAATTTGTAGACAATTTTATCATAAACCTTTTTTCTAAACTTGTGAAAATATTATGTAAAATAGGAACACTCTTTTGTAGAGAAGGGAAGTAGTAGAAGAAAGAATGAGTGTGGGACTCATTCTTTGAGGAAATTATGGGGTTTCCTCACTATGTTCGATCATACAATTAATGATCCTATATGATCCTTTTCTAGTTATGATTTCTAAGATTCATGGATTGATGAAATTTATATAATTTTGGAAGTTGTAAGAATGGATAGAAGATATATTCTTGAGGAAATTATAAGATTTTCTCTTCACATGTTAGTATGTTTACTTAGTGAATTTTACTTATAAAAATTGAATGTGAATCAATCTTGGAGAATGAATGTGGATTCATTCTTGAGGGAATTATGGGGTTCCCTCTTTGATAATTGATGAGAATTCTCCTTAATATGAATTCAATGATCATTCATAATTATTTGGGTATAAGAATTTGTGAAATTCCTATGTATTGTATTGATGGTTTAGAGAAAGAAAATGTGGAATTTTCTTATTTACATCATGATTTGAAAAACGAACAATTTGATCCCTTTAATTGTTTAACTAATTCAGATAAAGGATCTGTGGGATGCATTTTTGTACTTGTAATTATGACATTTTTGCTTTATGAAATGAGAGGAGAAACATATTTTGGAGGCTGGATTTATTCCCCGTGAGGGTTCCTAGGATATGTGTTGTGTACCTGTACTTTATTGTTTGAAATTGTTGATATACATGGATATTAATTAGATAGATTGGGGATGTTGCATGTGGTAGTATTTAAATGTTATTTACTTTCCAATGAGATTATGCATTTACATTTTCATAATATAATTACTAAAACATTATATGATTTTTATTAACAAGCAATATTCATTAAGTAAGAATGGCTTATATTTGTACTTGAGATTTAGTAAATCTAATAATGGATTTTGTGCTTGCTCTTTTAATAGGATGCAATGGTTTATGCTTCAAGTAATAGTATTGATATGAGTGAAGATATCTTTATGTACTGTTTAATAATACAACATGGTATTCTGCTGCAAAAGAATATAATGCTAAATCAATTAAGAAGTAAAATTGGAATTACATTCAATTAGTTAAGTAATTAAAATTCCTAATGAAAGAAGAGATAGAAAAAATTAAATAAAGGAATTAATAAACATCATGAAGGAACGTAAGGTTAGATAGGATTTGGTCACTCCTATCACAAGATTTGACACTGTCCATGTCGTAATTCTCTTGGTTACTTGCTATCCTGATTTATGTTGGTTTAAACATATTTTATTGTGAAATTTACTTAAATGATAGACATGTTATGATTAAAAAAAAATTCTCTCTCGAGTTGGGTAGGAAATGAGGGTTGTTACAAGAACAGTGAGAAAATCAAACCTTCAAGCCCACCTAAGGCACATAAAGCCAAAGGAAATCAACCTGCTCAGGTCATCGATGAAATATCCTTAGCCCAAGTTTATTTCCTTCCTCATATATGAGAAACATCATTCCTTTTCAAAGAAACCCCTTTTCCTACTTGGATATCAAGGCCCCCATCCTTGAATAATCCTTGCTATCCATTGTTCTTCCTTCCATGGAGCCCCCTGTGTCCAATGAGACTATTTATTTTCCATATTATCTTTCCTACCATCTTAAACTCTTAGAGGCTTCCCTTCAATTCCTAAATCAAGAGCCTATCCCCCAAATGTTAAGGGTTCCTTGTCAGATCTCCCTCCTCCCTTTGGTATTCCTTATTCTCTTAAGAATCCCTTGTCCTCTATCCCTATTATCGATGAAATCATACCCTTGTTTAAACCCATCCTTGAGAAAATAATCAACCCTAAACAAAGCTCCTCTAATCCTATTCCAAAAAATAAATAAAAAATTCTATTGATGTGGACAACAAAAAAAGAAAGGTAGATATTTGAGTTAGGACCTTAGGAAAGGGGAAGTAGAGATGGAAATTGATAATGGATCCTTGTCCACTCTATGTCTACCTAAAAAGGAAAATAATCTAATAGAGTCCAGATCTTATGTGGGGCTCAAAAATAATCTCTCCTTTGCCTAGGGTAGAGGAATAAAATGTATTTTAAAACACTATAAATGAAGATCCTCTCTTGGAATCAATGGACATGTCAAAAAACATCTGGTGGCTTCCAGGAGGAAATATTTGAATCCCCATATAATTATTCTTCAAGAAACTAAAGTTGAAGCCTGTAACCTAGAGAAAGTTTCTATCTATTTGGAAAATAATGATTTCCTTTCCAGCCCAGCTCAAGGAGCCTTTGGAGGTCTTTTATGTCTTTGGGATATGTTAAAAATTGAAGGCATGCTCATTTTAGCTTCTAAAAGGATCACCAATATCTTATTTTATTGTAAAGTCATAAAGTATAGATGGGTTCTCTCCAAAATTTATGATCCAAACATCCTTATGGGATGAGTCTCTTTATGAAACATCCCGAGTTAGATAAGAAACATTTTTAGTAATGAAGTGTGGATGCTAGTTGGAGACTTCAAATCTCCCTTCTACCCTTCTAATAAGTTTGGAGGCATCTCCATTACCTCTAAATGCTTTGAATATTTTGAAAATTTTATAAACAATAATGAGTTGATGGATATTCAGTTGAGAGGCACTAAATTCACCTAGAACAATAGGAGATTGGGTAGTTAGCTCAACCAACTCAGACTTGATAGAGTCCATTTAAAGAATGGAATCTCTCCCTTTTGGGATGCCACTCTTTGTTCCATCCCTAGATCATAAGCCCCTTATCTTAGAAGTCCTCTTATCTACCTCCTCTTTCAAAAACCCATTCAAGTTTGAGTCTATGTGGTTCCAACATCAAGATCTCTTCCCGTTTGTGTCTGAGTGGTGGGTTAAAGAATTATTAGTCTTTGTAATGACCCAAAATTTAGCTAAAAGAAAACACACAGAAAGAAAAGAAATATTTTTTTTTTACTAAGGCGAGGGATTCATAAACCCCTAACCGAATTTTAGATAAACTAATGTTTAAAATCCCCTAAGTTTCCCAAAGAGCTACATCTCACTAGATACCCTAACACAAATCCATTTGTGTAGGCGTATGATGTGTTACCACAAATAAGTTTATCCCTCTCATCACTCTTGATGAGCTAAACTTATCATCTTAAATCAATCGAAGTTATACGCCCATAACCATACCATACAAAAGTCAAGTTATGCAAGTATACTACGCGTATTGCGAATTAAGATATCCATCTCGTCTCCACGATGACCTATCTTAACTCAGATTTAGTCTTTCCCTAAAATCAGTTATCATGCTCCCTAAGGGGTCTTAATCCCTTAGGTCCACTATGTTCACCCTAAGGGGTCTCAATCCCTTAGGTCTCCCTCTAAGTTCACCCTAGAACTATTTTCTTAAGTTTTTATTATTTAACAAGAAACAAAGAATAATTATAAGTACTAAAACTAACAAAAACATAATTCACAAAGTATGCAAAGGATACTAGAAAGGATGCAACATTTAATAAGATAAACATTAATCGACAGAAGTTTAAATACAAAGCATAGATAATCCAAAATAATAATTTAAAGGTACATCATCCAAGTAAATAAACAATTATTACATGTAAGCAAGTATGGTAAATCCTCCATACTCTTAAAGAATAATATATTACATCAATTTCATCAGGGAAATCTCCCCACACTAATCTAATTGAGCATAAGCAAATAATGGCAAGTAGAGAACAAACTGATGCAATGGTTCCAACCCGCCTCTTCAATCCTCATCTTCCATCGATCATTTGAGGATAGTAGGGGATTAGGGCACTCATGGTTCAGGATAGACATTCCTCTAAATGCATCTACTATTTAATTTGCCAAATTACAACTATAAAAATGCAATCAAAGTATCTAACCATCTACTGCATAGTTGAAATTATAAAAATCTCCATTTCTATTTTCACCTCTCATTTTCCATGGAAAATCCTCCAAAAAATGTAGCTAGATTCTAGGTTATACTTAAGTTGATTCATTTCAACCTTTATTCAATAAATTAAAGTCCCATACCTTTAATCCTCAAATAGTTAGGTTCCTTTACTTTCACTAATTAAAGCCCATAACTTTAACTAACAAAAATAAATCATAATCCTTTTACTTTCACTAATTAACTAAGGTGGATGGATCATCAACTCAAAACATTCAGGAGATCAGGGACGAGGCTGTTAATTTTTTTAGTTCATTATTGGGTGAAGAACGGGTCTGTAATGCCCAAGAAAAGGACTCTCTCCTTCAATTCATTCCACAACTCATTGATGAAACGATTAAAGAGTCTCTTACAATAGTTTTTTTCAGATGAAGAGATCAAGGAGGCTTTGTTTAACATGGATCCTGACAAAGTTCCTGGGCTAGATGGGTTTTCACCGTGGTTTTTCCAAGTTTGTTGGGATATTGTTGGAGTAGAAGTTATTGCTTCAATCAAGGAGTTCCAAAGTTCAAATCATATTCCAAGGAGTTTCAATTCAACTTTCATTACTTTGATCCCTAAAGGCCCCAAACCCAAGACTATGGTTGACTTTAGGCCGGTTAGCCTGTGTAATATATCCTATAAAATTCTATCCAAAGTTTTAGCCAACTGTTTGAAGAAAGTTCTACTAGTTATCATTGATCCAAGTCAAGGAATTTCTATACAAGGAAGATCAATCTTAGATGGAGTTATTACTGTTCATGAGGCTCTTCATACAGCCGCTCAGACCAAAAAAGCAGTCATGTCTTTAAAGTTAGACATGAACAAAGCTTATGACAGGATAAATTGGGAATTCCTAGAGGCGGTTTTATTAAAATTTGGCTTCAACATGAAATGGGTCAAGTTAATAAGAGAGTGTATTTCTAAGCCTTGTTTTTTAGTTTTGGTTAATGGGTCTACTGCAGGTTTTTTCAAAGTAAATGTGGTCTAAGACAAGGAGATCCCATAAGTCCTATGTTGTTCATCATCATAGCTGAGGCCTTGGGAAGAACCATTAAGGCAACAACGGTAGTTGGACTCATATCAGGTATCAAGGCCACGTCGCTAACTACCCCGATGACACATCAACAATTTTTTGATGATACATTGCTACTGAATTTGGATTCTGTGGTTGAGGAAAGAAGGATTAAAAATATTCTCATAATGTATGAAGAAGTGGTTGGATAGAAAGTGAATTTTGATAAGAGCAAACTTTATTTCATCAATACCCCCATTCCTATGCAAAACAACATAGCAAGGATCATGGAATGTCAGATTGCATCCCTTACCACCTCCTATTTAGGTCTTCCCCTATTTATGGGGAAACCTGAAGGATCAATGTGGAACATAGTTTCGGAGAGGATCCAAAAAAATCTAGCAGGTTGGAAAGGACATCTGTTATCTCAAGGAGGCAAAGCAATTTTAACTATGGCTTCACTTCAAAGTATACCCGTTTACTTCCTATCAGTGTTCAGAGCTCTTAGCAAGGTGTATCACAAAATAGAGCAGCTTCAAAAATATTTTCTCTGGTCAGGGACTGAGGATAAGAAAAGGATCCATTTAGTAGGTTGGAACAAGGTTTACAAACCTAAAGTTGATGGGGGGTTACGATTGAGGAGAGTTGCTCATCTCAATAGAGCTCTGTTAGCCAAACAAGCATGACGGTTATTGACTAAGGTCGATAATGAATACTGCCACAGTTAGGAGAAAATACCTCCAAGGTGTGAACTTCCTTAATGACAACTTAACAAGCATGGGGTCTACTTTTTGGAAGGCAATCCTCATGAGCAGGGATCTTGTCAAGAAAGGTCTTAGATGGATTCTAAGAAATGGGCAAACAATAGACTTTTGGAAGGATCGGTGGGTGAGAGTTGAGGAATTATCCCAGAATCCTTGTTCGAATAGGATTCAAGAGCATATGGAGCAGCATATTGGGAAGAAGGTTGCAAATTATGTGGCAGGATATAAATATCAATAGGTGGAAACACATCAGAGTATAGGGTTTTGAAGCGGAGTCTGAAGAGCTTTATAACATTTTAACTCAACAAATTATTCCTTTTGGAGACGATGAAGATCACATTGTTTGGGCTGAGACTGAAAGTGGTGACTTCACAGTTAAGTCTGCCTATAATTTGCTTCTCAATGTGGAAGGTCAAAAATTTCAACCGAGTTTGGTTTGGATCAAAGGCTTAATTCCTAAAATATCATTTTTTTCATGGTTGGTGATTCAAGGAAAAATCCTCACTATGGACAATATGTTATCCAAAGGTATAGTTATTGCTAACTATTGCTACATGTGCAGGGCAGGATGGGAGACAACCCAACACTTTTTTTTGGAGTGTCCGATAGTGGAGTCCATCCTAGATGAACTTTTCCAAGCCTTTAGGATCTCGTGGGTAGTGTTCCATCAATGGCATCAACCCTTTGTTAGCATTAAACTTAAGTACCTATGGAAAATCTATTGGCATCATTTTCTTTGGCATATTTGGCTAGAAAGGAACCATAGAGCCTTTAAGGATACCATTCACAACCCAAAAACCATCCTCAACGGGATTATTGTCTTTGCGAAAGAAAACCTTAGCACCTTAGTGGATGAGAACCACTCAATTCCTCCCCAAGAAAAACAATTAGCTCGGGCCTTAGGTATTGAGGACAAACCTTCCATTCCTTTGCCCAATCCTAGAAATGGGATTTCTTGGGGGCCACCCCCCAGGGTTGGTTTAAACTAAATTTTGATGGTGCAGCCAAGGAGAACCCAAGAAGAGCTGGAGTTGGAGGAATAATTAGGGATCATCAAGGAAATCTGGTCAAGGCCTTCGCTGAACCATTGGGAATCAGAACTAATAACGAAGCAGAAGCTAGAGCCCTTTGGAGAGGGTTGCAAGTAGCCCAAGCAACTCAAGGTAACTTGATGATTGAAGGTGATTCGATGAACATCATCAACCTGTTAACCAATGAGAAAAAACCTCCATGGATAATCGAGGAAGTCATCCATGAAGTGAGGATCCTTTTTGTGGCAAGACAGAACAGGAGGGCTCATCACGTGTACCGTGAGGCCAACAGGTCAGCTGACAAATTAGCCAACATAGGTGTTGATGTTGGTAGTTTGGTGACATGGACACAAGGTGTGCCACGTGAAGTGGAAAACATTATTAGTCATGAAAAGAAACCTACCCATTAAGGAGAAAGATGAATGGGTGTTCTTTCCCCATGGAGCTGGTAATAACTATGGGGTTTCCCTCTAAATCATACCAAATTGGAAATGAAGGTAACAGGGTGTAAGCCTTGGAGGATTTCGAAAGAGAATAGGAAATGGGCAAGCAACATGTTTCACAAGTGCAAAGTTCCAAACTTCAATTTCCTATCAATGTAAGTAATGTTTACAGTTATGTTTAGGTATGGGTGTGCCTTGTTAGTAAGGTGTTGTAGGGGATTCAACACAAGTTCTAGTAAGAAAGTTTCAATGATGACTAGGATCTACAATCTCAGTAGAAGGCTGGATATTGTAATAGGTTTTGGGTTAACCTGCAAAACCCGGTAATTAATGAAGACTTTTATTTACCAAAAAAAACTAATTAAAGCCCCATATCTTTAATTAACAAAAATAATGCATAATCCTTTTACTTTCACTAATTAAAATCCCATATCTTTAATTAAAAAAAATAAATCATAATCCTTTTACTTTCACTAATTAAAGTCTCATATCTTTAATTAAAAAAAATAAATCATAATCCTTTTACTTTCACTAATTAAAGTCCCATATCTTTAATTAACAAAAATAAATCATAATCCTTTTACTTTCACTAATTAAAGCCCCATATATTTAATTAACAAAAATAAGTCATAATCCTTTTATTTTCACTAATTAAAGCCCCATATCTTTAATTAACAAAAATAAATCATAATTCTTTTACCAAATAAATAATCAATTGCCATAATCAATTTAACCAAGGGTTTTATACTTTTAGAGAAATGATTAAATAATCTTCCATCCTTATATTAAATTAACTATCGTTTCACAACCTTCATTAATTTAATATGCATTTGTTCTCTTTTCATAAACCACATAAGAACTATTTAAGGCAACAATCATGTTTTGACTATTCTACTAAATTAAAATACCCATTTTAAAAATAAGTAACACCCATGAAGACCCTTCTAAACCCGATTGTACCACCACACAATCGAAAAACCCCCACTTGAAGCTATCCAAATGGTGGACCAAAAGGAGGAATATTTGACCAAGAGAGGAATACAAATCTACTGGATTCGCCTAATGCTGTCAACTATGGAAGTCCCACAAGACATCACCGTGGTAAGACATAACATAGGAGGTGAAAGACAACCCAAGAGTCTATCAACCCTAACCCAACAAACCGTGAAAGATGTCGTTGAGAGGACCTTTGTGAATCAGGTGCTCACACAACTAGAGGGCAATGAAGAGAAGGGATGGACCAACAATAATTACCAAACAAGGGACCAACACAAAGGGTTTAAACTACTGGCTATCACAGGTAAAGATGAAGGTAAGGGATTCAACCAACCCAAATGTGAGAGGCTCTAGAAGGTTTCGAGTAGGAAACCTGCAACTAAGACACACCAATCACAATGTTAGCCATGTAGGAGGAAAGAGGTAAACCTTGAAATGCAACAATGTCTACAAGGCGACTAGCCAAAGAGTTGGATGATGCTTTCATCATTGGTTGGAAGTAAAGCTAGATTAAAATTAAAGGAATCGATATCTCACATGATCACACCTAGCATCCAAACTACAAATGAAACCAACAAGGAACACAAGGCTATGGACGTAAAACCACACTTGCTCATAAGGATTTAAAGAGAAGTGGTGAATTCATAAACCAAATTGCTATCTCCTTGTGATAGTTTCTCAAGCATTGGAGTAGATCTTGATTCTTCCTCCAATCGTGTTCTTTGGAAATAATCTTTTCCAACATTCAGGTAGTTCTCAAACCCTTTTCTCTCAACTTGCACGTTCGTCCACCCAACAATGCCCTCTCCCTTCCCCCAATTATTCCCTCGTAGGAAGGAGAGTATCTCTTTTTCTGTGCTCCCATTAGTTCATTGGCCTTTCTTAGCTGCTCACCATCAATTCATCCTTATCCCCCCAACCAATTGAGCAAGGAGTTTTATTAATAAAATCATTCTTACATGACTTCAAAACTTAATCATAAATGAAGCCTTTTGACTTTTCTTTTTAAGGTCGGCAGAGCTTCTGACCTCAATATTTTAAAAATATTTCTATTGTTTAAAGAAATCCTAATATCGTTTAAACAAAGTTTTATCTTTATTTTAATCATATAATTTATTTAAATGAAACTGTAATATCATTTAAACAAAGGTTTTAAATGAAGTTTTATCACCATTTAAAATATAACATTTATTAATTTTAAAAGAAATTCTTTTATCAATTAAAAAGAATAAACCTCTATTATTTTCAAATGAAACTCTTCCATCAATTAAAAATAATACATCTATTTATTTTCAAATGAAATTCTTTTATCAATTAAAAAATAAAACATCTATTTATTTTCAAATGAAATTATTTTATCAATTAAAAAATAAAACATCTATTTATTTTCAAATGAAATTCTTTTATCAATTAAAAATAAATCATCTATTTATTTTCAAATAAAATTCTTTTATCAATTAAAAATTATACATTTATTTATTTTCAAATGAAATTCTTTAATCAATTAAAAGTAAAAATTCTATTTTTTTTTTTTGAATTTACATGGTGGAATCGGTAGCCGCCACGAATCCGAGCAGTCGTCCAGCTTTTTATGGCCGCCACAGTATTCTGCACTGTTCGTCCCAGAATCCGCCACACAGATCTTCATGCAGTCCGCCCCTATAACCACCATGCCATAATAATTTTAAACCTTTTATGCCGCTGAAAGCACCAGGAAAGGGAAAAATTCTATTTATTTTCAAATAAAATTCTTTTATCAATTAAAAATAAAACATCTATATATATATTCACATATATATATATATATATATATATATATATATATATATTCAAACATAAATAAGGGTTCTTCTTTTGAACACTATCATCATGCCAATCAGATTTAAGCTATACAAGGAGTTTCAAGAACAACCAAATTATGCATGCTTTCCAAACCATTAATGCAATAAGTGATGAAGTAAAAGATAACGCATAATATGCATTAGATAAAGAGGGAATATTTCCATCAACCTAATCACCTGTCTTAGCCAGAAGATTTATGATAACTACTAGGCTATCAACCGAGGCTCAAGGTGGCTAGCTTGTTGATGATTATCCCTAAACCAATAATGCATGCCTATATGAAGGTATCTATCCATGTTACCCTCGAGCTGCCTTAATCATCACTTCACCAACCTTAAGTACCCCATTTTCTATGGATGATTCTACTTCTTCCACCTACGAGTGTACTTGATCCTGCATATTGGGTAATATATCAGTAGTACCATGTTCTTCCAAATCAACTAAACATCGCATAGTAGGTTCAATTGCTCAAACTAGATATTAAAGCATCATTAATTAATACATTATTTATTTGTGCCTAAAAATCCACCAGGAAGGGTCATGACATCCTCTCATTTCCTAGATTGCAAAAAAGCTTTGCTTCTTCAAAAATAATTTAAAGAAATGGAACAAAGAAGTATTTGGTTACTCTTCCTTAGAAAGAAAAATATTCAATGTCAATTGAGTAGTATCGATTCTACTATTCAAACTGGAGATGCTTCGATGGACTTGAGACATAATGAGAAAGAGCTCCTAGTCAAGTTTCATAATATTTTGACTTGTAAAGAGGCCTTTTGGAGGTAAAAATATAGAGCCATATGACTAAAGGAAGGGGACTTCAACACCATGTTTTTTCATACCTCTACTCTTAGACATAGAAGCTATAACAAAATCAAGGAGGTGATCAATGTTGATGGTTCATCTATTGAATACATCATGGAAATTAGGGCTAAAGCTATACCCTTATTTAAAAATTTAGAAAATTCATGCTTTTAATAGTCTTCTTTTCAACATTTCCATGTCATTCCTCATAACTTCAACTCCTTCCTAGATAACCCTTTTTTTTCTGAAAAAGTAAAAAATGCTATTTTTCCATGATAGAGGACAAGGATCCAAGACCGGATGGTTTTCCAACCCTTTTCTTCCAAAATTTCTAGAATGTTGTGGGAATGGAGGTAGTGGCTACCATCCAAGAGATTTAGAAAACCAAGCACATTCCCAAATATGTCAACTCTACTTTTCTAACCCTCATTATCAAATCCGTAGAGGTCAAGTTTATTTCTAATTTTAGACTCATTAGTCTTTGCAATGTCATTTATAGGATTCTCTCCAAATTCATGTCCAACAGGATGAAATAAATCCTCCCCCTCATAATTGATCCTTGGCAAGGGTGCTCTATTCAAGGTAGGCTTATCATTGATGGAATCATGACCATTCATGAACTCATCCACTTTATTGATAAAAGTAGGAAAACTAACCTTTTTTAAAGCTAGATATGAACCAATATTTTGATAGGGTATCTTGGGAGTTCCTTTTCTTTGTTCTATCTAGTTTTTGTTTTCATCAAGATCGAGCTTATTGGTTATTATCAATGGATCACCACTGGCTACTTTAGAAGCTCTATAAGTTTAAGGCAAAGAGACTCCCTCTCACCTTTCCTCTTCATTATCCTAGCAGAGGCTCTTGGGAGATCCTTAAAAGATGCCTACAACCAAGGAACCATTTCAAAAATTAGTCTAGCTTCATCCCTAAACCCTATAACCCACCAATAATTTATGGATGATACCATTATTGCTACCATATACTCTATTCCTTAGGCTAGGGCTATCAAATTCATCCTCAACCTTTATGAAGAAGCAACTGGGCAAAAAGTCAATTTCCTTAAAAGTAATATTTTCTTCCTTAATACCCTCCTTGGAAGGCAATTGAAAATTGCTCAAATATTTGGTTGCACAATTTTGGAGCTTCCATCCATCTACCTAGGATTATGTCTTCTCTTTGAAAAAGATCATAATGGTCTATGGACCCCTATTCTAGAAAAAATGCAAACAAAACTCTTTGGGTGGAAAGGAGCTCTCCTCAATCAAGCTAGAAAAACTCAAATGGTCCAAGCTCCTTTATAAATTATTCCTATTTTTTTCCTCTCCATATTCAAAATTCCTTCATCCAATTGCCAAAAATTTGAGCAAATCTAGAAAGATTTCCTTTGGTATGAATTTGAAAACCGTAAAATATTTACGTTGGTTTCTTGGGACTAGATTTACCCCAAGAAAGAAGTTGGAGGTTTGAGGTTCAAAAATATCAAGTAGATGAACATTGCCCTCATAGCTAAACAAGGTTAGAAATTACTTAAGAGGTACAAATATATATGGGTTGACATAATCAATGCAAAATACCTTTGGTAGGGCAATAATATCATGGAGGAATATTCCCATCCTAAAGGCTTCGCTTTGTGGAACCTCCTTCTTAAAATCAAACATCTCATATAGAAAGAGATCAAATGGAAGATGTGAAAGGGTAATAAAATTGAATTTTGGAAGGATTCTTGGATTATGAACTCTCATATTATTGAGAATCCCAATATTTCCCTACTAAAGCCCCTAATATATCACATTCTTGGCAACAAAGTTTGTAACTTCATCGAGTTAAACCATGAAAGAAAGTCTAGAAACCTTTTATAAGAGATAACCTAAGTGATAGGGAAGCTAAAGTAGGAAAAGACATCTCAAAAGTGTTGAGGAATTACTTCATCCCTAATTTTTAGATTGAAGACTCTCTTGTTTGAAAAACTAGTGAAGATGACATCTTTTAGTCAAATCTGCATATTATATTTCAAAAGAAAATAGTGACACTTGGTTTATGGCCAAGTAAGTTTAGCTTAAGCACCTCACTTCCAAGATAGCTTTATTTTTTTGGTTAGTTGTTAAAAATAATATTCTCACCATTGACAACCTATAATCAAAAGGAATGCTAATCCCCAACAAATATTATCTCTGTAGATCAAACTCTAAATCCACTCATCATCTATTCCTTGGCTATCCCTTTTCCTAGGAAGTCTTTCATTTATCCTCGACTTCTTGTTAGCTTTTCATGAGATGGTAGTGCAAGGAATACAAACACAAGATGCAAGATGACTAATTTGAGATAACTATAAACTAATGGCACAATATTATGTAGGAAAATAATGAGATGAACATCTTCAAATAACTCAAAAATATGCCATTAATGAAATTGACAAAAATAGTATAATCCTATATAATGGAGGACATGAACACTCTATGAAAGGATATGAAGGACTACATTGTACCACACACTCTCTATACTTACTACTACCTATGCTCCTCTTTTAAACACTCACTATAAGGCATTTATATAGGAAGATAGATTCATTACCCCTTACTCTACCTATCTAATTGATGTACAAGTGGACTCCTTGTACATTTACAACTTGCACATTTGACACTTGTGCATTTATTACATTACTTGAAGTAACTAACTTTAATCTAAAGTAAAATCCTACTCTAGTTATGTACCAAAGGTGGTACATTTACATGACCCAAATGATGTAATATACTCTAACACCCCACTGTATTACATTATTTGGGTATTGAAGACTTTAGTCTTCAATATGGATCTTCTATCTGGTATTGGAATTTGAATTCTCCTTCTTTGTTGTCTATGTCCTATTCAAACAAGTAGTTAGTGTCTTCATAAAATGTTATCTTTGTTGAGAGAGCATTATCTTCATGATCATCTGTAGGATCTTTCAGTTCTTTGAATTGATCATACTCATTCAGTTCATTTTTTATGCTTTCTTCATTATACTTTCTATTTGGATGACTATTTTTGATGTGCTTTCTTTTGTCAAGTTTTCTCTTCCTCCTTCTTCGTTTTTACACTGTTGTTAGAGGAATATCTGCTTCATGATTAATTAGTATATCATCACAATAGTATTGACTAGAATTGCTAGTTTGCTTTGTATTTTTAACGAGTCCAAAAAAAATTAATTATAGATACCATTAAACATTATTTTGCTGTGAATATAACTATTTTTGTATATTCCACCAAGCTCTAAAGATTACTTCACGAAGATAACAAATTAATGCTGTAAAATTTCCTTCTCTTGCCTCTTTAAGGAATAATAAAAATCTTTCCTTTTCACTAGAATATAAAAGCTTGTATCCTTCAAAAGTATCTATTAGGTTTTGGGAGTAAAATTCCACCATATGAAATAGTTCCTCACTATTGAATGCATTCCTCACTATTTCATTCATGTTTCCTTTTATTAACCTTTGGAGTAGAATTCCTTATATCTTCTACTTGATTTTAGAATACCTTGAGGATTTTAAAGTTCACTTAATGATTTTACTCTTCTCATATTTCTTGATATATTTTTTTTGATTCTCAACAATTAGAGTTGAAGAACACAAGCTTATAATGAGAGGGGGGTGAACAATAATAGACCACTTTTTACTTTTCTTTCCCAATCAATATTATGCAATGTAAATATAGCAATATCAATAGCAGTAATAAAATGCACAAATCACCACACATAATAGAGACACCAAAATTTATGTGGTTCACCCAATGTGGGCTACTCCACGGAGAAAATATTTCACTAAAATTTTATCAATCAATCTCTTGGGAATCCTTTCCCTATTACAATGTTTATGGACCTCTGTCCAAAGGAGAGACCAATCCCCTTAATCAAGTTTGTGGATCTCTATCCACTAGAGACACCAATCTCCTAACTCTGCTCTAGCTGGTGAACCTCTAGAAGACCTCTACCTCCATTACCCTTAGCAAATGGAACTCTATCCACATAAGACACATGCACTCCTTGCTCTGGTTGGAGATATTTGTCCTCAAAATTTTCACCTCCAAAGCTCTATCTCAAATTTGTACCAAACATAGTCCTTTGATCTAGCACAAATCTATCCTCAATCTCTGTCTTTGGTCTGGCACAAACCTATCCTCAAATTTGCACCAAACTCCATCCTCGAATCTATACTAAACATAATCCTTTGGTCTAGCAAAAATTTATCCTCAATATCTATCCTCAAGCCTTAACTCAAAGCTTGAATCAATCTCAAATCAACTCTACAAGATCTACCCCAAACCTTCACTCAAGGCTTGGACAAATCAATCAATCAACTCTGCTCTCAAGTCTTCTCAAAGACTTGTCTCAAATCTGCCTTGTAAGCTTCCACAAAAGCTCACACCAATATGTCTTCAAGTTCTCTCTAGAACTTTTCTAATCTACTCAATAAGTTCTCTCAAGAACTTATCAAAATTTACTCTCAATCTGTATTGTAAGCTTCCACAAAAGCTTACCCAAATCTGTCCACAAGTCTTCCCAAATACTTGCCTCAAATCTACTCAATACGTCCACACTAGAAAACCAACTCCCTAATTAAGTCCTTTTCACTCCAAACTTATTTTCCAGAAAACCAACCAATCAAATCCACTATGAAAGAATGTGCCCATACCTTTTTCTTGATGATGAAGGAACCTCAAGAATCTGCCACAACCACAAACACTTATTTTCCAAGCTCAAAGAAGTTATAAGATGATAATATCTCTCAAAGATACAATACAAATATAAAAACACACATACTCCATCTTGAAGAAAACATCCATCAACATATACAAAAAAGATTGACCAAATTCACCTTATAATCTCCCAATTAAAATAATATTGGTCAATACACCTTATAATCTCCCAATTAAAATAATATTCAATACCGGAAATAATGTCAATACAATATCCTTTTCAAAATAACTCAATGGCAAGAAGTCCTCTCAACACTTTAAACTTCAATAAACCAATATTTCATAAGTACTTTATTTAAAAATAAAACTAACTCCTTATTCCTCCAATTAACCAAAAATAATGATTAATTAAAATACTTTATTACCTTTGGCTTGGTGAGACTTGAACTCACAATGCTGCCTCTACTAGCACCCTAGCCGCAGCTCCAACTTTCACACGAGCTAAGTGCTCATTTGGAGAGCAAAAAGCACAACGTGCTCTATATTCCTCTCTATATGTGCCTATGCAAAAAATCACGCGTCACTTCCTTGCCGCTTCAAAACACACACCAAAATTTGCTGTCGCAAGTTGATCGTGGATCACTTTGTGCCCAAACGCATTAGCACTTCAACCACTTGCCACTAGGCCATGCTACCTCGGTGGATATGAAGGTTTAGCCCTCGACGATATTATCCCTTTTGTTGGTGCTTAAGACAAGAAGCTTGTCTTCTTCCTCACACAAATTCTCACAACACAACACTTGCATCTTTTTATTTGTTCGAACGAAGGATGATTAAAATGCCACTAAGGCATATAGTTTATATACCAATTACCTCCTTTAAAATCGAACATCGATGCCTTCGATATTTGAATAATTAATTTATAAATTATTTAAATTATTTAGAATTTAAATATTATAAATTAACTTTTAAATCCTTTTGGATTTATTAAGGATTAAAGCCTTCTTTGATTTTACCACTTTGTATAAATAATATTTATTTATAAAATTTAAATTCAATTTGAATTTAAATATTTTATAAAATAAATATTAAAACTTCCTTGGGCTTTTTAACATGAATTTAAAAGCTTCCTTGGGTTTTTATGAAAAACCTTTTTCTCATCCATGGTTTTAATACAAACCCTCCTACTTATGCTTCCACATAATATTAAAAATATTATGAAGCTCTTCTGCCATTAACCTTTGCATTGTTCCTTTTGACCTTTTGACATCAACGGTAGCTTATTACTTAACATCAATGACAACTTCATTCCTTGATATCAATGGTAACTTTAAATCAAAATATCCAAAAATATCCCCCTTTTCATTGATGGAAATCCAAATTATGTTTAACAAAAACTTAATCTTTTCTTTGTTCTGCTCCCCCTGGGACATTGCTCCCCCTGGCTCAATTCTCTTTTCAAATCCCTCCTCTTAACTCAAATACCAAATCTCTCCCCCTTACTAAAATCTCTCCCCCTTTGACATCAATGGAAAAGGGTCACCTTTGGGGCTTGGGGCTAAGAATGATTCTCTTATCTCAGCCCCTCCCCCACCTCCTCTTGAGGTGGTTAATTCTAGGGTGGGACTATTTCTACTCCCATCAAGCACAAGTCTTTATCTTTATCCTCTTTTCTTCTTATCTTATCTTTCTGATTCCTCTGACTGTTACTTTCCATGTCCATGTTCTTATCCATGTCCATGTTCTTGTTCTTGTTCCTATTCTTGTTCTTGTTCATGTTCATATCCATGTTCCTATTCTTGTTCTTGTTCATATCCATATCCCCTTTCTTGTTCCTATTCCTGTTCTTGTTCATACTTGATTCTGGAATGTCTGCTCTACATCACTTTGTTGTGTGACCATCATTATTGCACTTATAACACTTAATGTTATTATTCCTTGGAGGTGCAAATGTCGTAGGATTTCTCTTAGTGAAGCCATATCCTCTTCTATCATGAACCTTGCAATTAATTTCCTTATGACCAAACTGATTACATGAGTAGCAATACCCATGGAAAAAATATCTGTTACCATATTCCTATATTTCATGTGTCCTACACTGTGAAGCCATGTACCCAAACCTGTGATAAGAAAAGCATCTTCCATTGACGTTTCCTTGTCTTGACCTCATTGGTATCTTAGTATCTCTTATTCTATTCTGATTGTTGTTCCATATATTTATTCTTTGTGCATTGTTCCTATCTTTGTTGAAATTTCTGTTGTCCAACTCATCCTCAGATATATCACTTTCTCTTACACTGTCTTCTTCTAAAGTTTCTTCTTCTGAAGTTTCTTCTCCTTCGAAACTTGAGGTTGACTTCTCTTCTTATTTCTTTTGAGCCTGTTCAAAACCAAGACATGTTTTGTTTGTTGACCTTCTTTGTACCTTGATCATTTTATCCACAATATTTGAACTCTTTTCAAACTTGTGTAGCTTACTCTTGGAGTTTTCTAAATCTTCCTTTAGTAGAACCACTTCTTGTTCTAACTTTTCACATTCTAAGACCTTTGCTTCTAACTTATCTTTGAACTTATTTGTCTTAGCCTTTGATTTGTCTAGATCCTCTATAAGCATTATTCTCTCTTCATCACATTCTTGAAATTGAAACTCAAGTTTAGAGTTTTGATTTTTTACCTGCTTTACTATTTTAAGAGCATAAATAAGTTCTCCCTTGAGATCATATCCTTCTTTATCTGATTCTTCCTCTATTTGTTTGCATTTGTATACATCTTCATTTTCTTTTGAATTGTATTCTATAATATTTCTCCTTCTTTATAGAGCCATTAGAATATTCTCTTCTGGCCCTTCAAGTGTATCTTCATATTCATCATCACTAAAACTAAAATCATTTCTTGTACAACTATCTTTAAGATGTCCAAAATTACCACATCTAAAACACTTGAGAATTATTGGTGTCCTTTTCTTAACTTGTTCCTTTTCTTCAATCATAAATAGGACTTCATATTTATCATTATATGAGAAACTATTATCACTATCACTTGAGTACTTACTTGCCTTGTCTGCATAGGAGCTCCTCTTTTATATTTGAAAAAACTTATTTTCTTGTCTGCTTTGTCCATCATTGTTTTTCTTTTGGTGCTTGTATCTTTATAATTCCCTATTCTTGTGATCCTATTTTTCTTCATCATTGTTGTTCTTAGCTTCTTGACAGTCAGTTGCATAGTGACCATACTTTCCACACTTGAAACATCTAACAATTTTTATATCTCTAGATCTTCTAGAATCCTTATCCCTTCTACCATAATTTGCTTCTTCATCACTGGATGACTCATTGCTTGATTCTGACTTCTTACCCTTTGTCTTCTTAATTGCTTTGAATGTTGCTTTCTTCTGGGGATTAGGTTTCTCTTTTATTCTCAACTCAAATACTGTAAGAATACCAAGAAACATACCTCTTGTCAAAGAATCACCATAGTTTTATTCTTCTATAGCAGAAATATTTTCACTAAATATTTTTGGAAGAGATATTAAGACCTTATCACAAACATCTGATTCATCAACCTTAAGTCCAAGTTCTTGCATGGCATTAACAACCTCATCTATATGAAGTAGATAGGTACTAATATTTTCCTCATCCTTCATCTTTAATCCTTCAAATTGTGCTTTGAGATTTCGTATCTTTACCTTTTTGACACTCTTATCTCCTTCATATATACTTTGCAACTTATCCCAAATTCCTTTTGCATCTTGAAAATGCATAACTTTTATGGACTTTGTTCTATGAAAACCTTTCAAATTTGCATTCATTGCTTTTGAATTGTAATGCTGTAGAAACTTACCTTCCTTATCTATAGGTGGATCAACTAAGGGGTTGTATCCATTTTCAATTGCTTCCCAAATTTCATTACCAAGTGCCATCAGATAAATCTTCATTCTCATACTCCAATATATATAATCACTTCCATCAAATACTAGTGCTGAATTATCTGAGGACACATTCTTAGAATCCATTGTGTTCTTGTAGGATTTTTCTTCAAATTGGGTGAACCACGTAAATTTTGGTGTCTCTATTGTGTGTGGTTATTTGTGCATTTGATTACTACTATTGATAATCTTACTCCCTAGGACCTCATGTCAAAAACCTTAGGCATCACAAAAATATTAAAAACTTTATTACCTTTGCCTTGGTGAGACTCGAACTCATGACGTTGCCTCTACCAGTGCCCTAGCCATGGTTCCAACTGTCGCACGAGCTAGGCACTTGTTTGGAGAGCAAAGAGCACAACATGCTCTATATTCCTCTTCGTATGTGCTTATGCAAAAAATCATGCATCGCTTCCTCAACGCTTCAAAACACACACACCAAAAGCTGTTGCTACGAGTCGATCACAGATCGCTCCGTGCCCAAATGCCTTAGCACTTCAACCAATTGCCAGGCCACACTGCCTCGGTGGATATGAAGGTTTAGCCCTTGATGATCTTATCCCTTTTGCTGGTGCTTAAGACAAGAATCTTGTCTTCTTCCTCATACGAATTCTCACAACACAACACTTACCTCTTTTTATTTGTTCGAATGAAGGATGATTAAAAATACCACTAAGGCATATAGTTTATATACCAATTACCTTCTTTAAATTCGAACGTCGACACCTTCAATATTTGAATAATTAATTTATAAATCCTTTTGGCTTTATTAAGGATTAAAGCCTTCTTTAATTTTACCACTTTATATAAATAATATTTATTTATAAAATTTAAATTCAATTTGAATTTAAATATTTTATAAAATAAATATTAAAACTATTTGAATTTAAAATTTTTATAAAATAAATATTAAAACTTCCTTGGGCTTTTTAACATGAATTTAAAAGCTTCCTTGGGTTTTTTATGAAAAACCTTTTGCTTATCCATGGTTTTAATAAAAACCCTCCTACTTATGCTTCCACATAATATTAAAAATTTTATGAAGCTCTTCTCCAATTAACATTTGCATTGTTCCTGCAAGCAAAAAAAGACAACACCTTGCAAGTAAAATAATGAAAACAAGCAATTGCAGAATTAAAGGATTTTGTATTGAATTTTATTGGAGCCTTAGTCTCCTTTTTACAAGTGATTTGCCCCAAGTGCATAGGGGTATGATTACAATAAGTGAATGCTTGCTTTCACATGATAGAATGAGCACAAAGAGGGGAAAAACCCCTTTGGCTAATCAAATTATTGGTGGTGTCTTTGGTCTTCTTTCGCTCCAATCCAATTGGTGAGTGGGCTTGAGTATCCAATGATGGGCCACTCCTAGCTTCAATAGCTCTTCAAATACCTATATCCTGCACACATGAAAGTCAAACAAGAGTCAGTAGCACCTGTATACATGATTAGAAACAAGTACAGATAAAAACCCTTGAAGGAATGCTTGCAGAAAACATAGAAATAGTAATTAAAAATGCCTTGCTAACAAATGAATAACTTACTAATCTCTGCTACTCCAAATGGCCTAAAAATTGGTGGAGATGTTCTAGGGGATGTCAGGAACCTACCCTCAAAATTTCAGCTCGATCCGAGTCCGGATGAGGGAGATATGGCCAAAACAAGTTTGGTAGTTTCTGTAGAACCATGGGCCCGCGGTTGTGACTGTGTAACCGTGGGTGTGCGATTTAGAAACCGTGGGATTGCGGTTGTGATTGTGTAATCAGGTATGTGGTTTAGAAATCGTGGGACTGTGGTTGTGATTGTGTAACCGTGGATGCGCGGTTGTGCAGAGATGGCAGGAACCCTCAAAAACTCGGATTCGGGACCTCGATGGCTCGAACTCCGCGATCGTTGGTGATTCCCTGCAATGATTTTGACAGCGTAACGACGTATTTTCCAGCCCCCTTGCTTGATGGAATGGTGTTGCTTTTATAGGCAATTTTGGGTTTTGGAGGGAAATGAGAGGTGGCAAGCCAGGGCTGCCAAGTGGCAATCCTGGGCTGCCAAATGGAGGGGCAATTAGAGTGAGTCACCCAGGGTGTCTCACTTAACTGGGGTGATGTGGGTGCAAGTGGAGTGAGGTGTAAGGGTTGTCCCATGTGAAGGGACAAAGGGGACAAGGGTGTGTGAGATGTGGCAAGGTGGGGTGGTGAGGTGGCTAGGACACATGTCTAGTGGGTAGGCAGGGTATCCTAGGGGGATTTTCTAGATTTATTAAAATCTAGAAAATAGGATAATGTGCAGGATTTTTATGCCTAAGTTTAGACTTAGGCATATATTATTATGTAGAATTGTGGTGTGCAATGTGGGTGAAGTGTACATGAATTAATATACCTAAGTTTATACCTAGGCATATATTTTATTATGCAGAATTATGTGGTGAGTTGTAAATGCCTAGATTTTGGTGTCTATAGATGCCCCTTTTTGTACCGTGTTGTGTAAAGCACAATGCGGTGCAAAAACAAATGACACCTGTCTTTATTGGATGAATGGACTCAAATCTTCTCGACACACAAGAATGGATGATTATTTTTCATTTTGATTTTTTTTTTGCTTACCCCCTCAATTGGAGAATGGGTAAAGGATGAAACCCACGAGCCGATTGACCAAATGTGGATGATGAAAGGATGTGGTTGATTGAATGATGTGGATGTGATGCAAATGTATGTCATTTTGACCAACTTGATGCCCCAAGTTTGGGATTTTGTGTGTTCTTGCAAATTTACCTTTGGTTTCGTTGATGTGCAAAATATGTGGTAAAATATTTAACCACATTTGGAGTTCTTGTTCCACTTTGACTTTAGCAATTCCTTCCAAATGATGGGTTCAAGGAACCAGATCATTCGGGAATTTGATACTCGAGTGATTTCTGATTATTACCAAGTTGTTTTTGGTTGTTTTCCACTTTTGACCCAACGGAAGGGGTTGAAGGATAACCTTGTGCAAATCTATTTTAAACACATCTAAGCTCAAATATTTAGGGATCTAGCTGATTTAATGTCATAGTGATTTGATGTTGAATGTTTGAATGAGTTTCCTTATGGTGAGCTACCCATCCGACCGGATTGCATGGATTGCTAGTCGCTACAACCACTAGATGTATAGGGTAATCCACTAGATACAAGGTTCACTTGAGATGATGATGATGTGAGATGATGATTTGGTGGGGTTTGCAATATTTTTGTAGCCATTTGCATTTGAAGGGGAGTTGTGTAAGATGGTCATAAATAAAAGTCAACTTGTGTTACCCCAATCATAGAAAAGATGCTCATTTTAATGAGCGTAATTTGCTTAATTGAGTATTTTGAGTGTTGAATTTGATTATGAAACTCAAATTTGTTGATTTTGTCTATCTCTTTAAGCGATGAGTCGATGTAGAAGATATGAAATGATGAAAGCAATGAAACAAATGATAATGGTTGGAATGAAATAAATGTTTTTGTTTTTGTTTCAACTGTGATTTTGACCATTGTTGATAATTGTGCACTTCTATCCCTTGGAGCAGTCCAACCGTATGGCTTTTTTAGGGAATTGAGATGATAACAATTCAATCTTTGCATGAGGTGAATCACTTTTCAAGGGCCTTATGGTAACCTATCCATCCTACCGAATTGCATGGATTGCTAGTCGCTACAACCGCCAGGTATATAGGATAAGTTACTGTATACAAGGATCACTTGAGGCTAAGTGGAAGAAGGAAATGTACACCTCTATCCCTTGGAGCAGTCCAGCCGTATGGCCTTCTTAGGGAGTTGAGATGAGGGCACTTCTATTCTTTCAGAAGCCTGTTGAATTTGTTTTTGAACAAAGGAATTGAGGTACCTTTGGATTTTTTCTTTGTTTTTTTTTTTTGGTGAATGCATGATTGTTTTGTGTTTTGTGTTTTTTTTTTAAGACAAAAGGTGCATGGAAATATTTTTGGTGTTTTATGTTTTTGTATGACAAAATATTCATGGCAATGTTTTTGGTGTTTTTTTTTTTTTCTATGTTTTTGTGTTTTTTTTTTTTTATCAAAGGAATTTCAATTTGGGTATCTTTGAAGCTTTTTGGATTGATTTGACCAAAGGGTAGGTGCCTTTGGAGCCTTTTGAATTGAATTGACCAAAGGAGTTTGTTTCTCTTGGATTTATTTATTATTTTTTTAGTGTGACCAAAGGGTTTGATTCCTTTGGAGCTTTTTGAATTGAATGTGACCAAAGGAGTTTGATTCCTTTGGAGCTTTTTGAATTGAATGTGACCAAATGAGTTTGATTCCTTTGGAGCTTTTTGAATTGAATGTGACCAAAGGAGTTTGATTCCTTTGGAGCTTTTTGAATTGAATGTGACCAAAGGACTTTGTTTCCTTTGGAGCCTTTTGGTTTGATTGTGACCAAAGGAGTTTTGGTTCCTTCGGGGCCTTTTGAATTAAAATCTTGACCAAAGGGTATGGGTTCCTTTGGATCCTTTTGAATTGATGTAATTGCAAGTGTCCTTATGGTAATCTACTCATCCTACCGGATTGCATGGATAACCAATCACTGCAACCGCTAGTTGACTAGAGTATATCACTAGATACGAGGTTCACTTGGGGATCTGAGCTAGTGAATTGAATTGATGAATGCATGAAACTAAATTGAATTGGATGTGTTGTGTTCATGAATGGGAGGCAAAGGGTGCAACCTTTGACAAAAGGGTGCAACCTTTTGAACCTAACATATGATTTGAAATGTGAATGTTTAATGTGATTGTTAGGGTAGCTTGATTGATTGTTTGATGTTATTGATGGGGAAGGTGTAAGACCTTGAACTCCCCAAGTTGCTTGATTGTTTGTTTGATGTGATTGATGGGGAAGGTGTAAGACCTTAAACTTTCCCAAGTTGCTTGATTGATTGTTTGATGTTTTTGATGGGGAAGGTGTAAGACCTTGAACTCTCCCTAGTTGGTGTTTTTGTTATTGTTTATGTACATGTGTAATGATGGTTTGTTCATTTTTTTTTTTAGTGCATGTGATGAAATGAGTGTGTTATGAACGAATGTGTTATGAATGCATGTGTTATGAATGAATGCAATTGATGGTGATGTATGCAAATGAATGAATGGTTTTACCTTATTAATTGTCATGCAAATAAGTTATGTACCATTGTTAAGCAAACTTTACCTTTATTGCTTAATCAGGGGCACCAATACGATACTATGGTTTGACCACAATTTGTAGGATGAAATGGACTATGATATATGTGTGGCAATATGATGGTGGTATGGAATGGAAACTTGCTTATGAATTTGTTTGCCTTAAGGATAAAGGATCTAGAATTGTTTTGCAAAGACTCAAACATCCTAGTATATCAAACAAACTCTCTCAAATTATCTAATTCTTCTAGGACCAAATGTGTGTGCAGTGAATTCATTTACCGAATCAAGAGCATGGTAATGACTCTAAACCATAAAGAACCAGTGTGTGTGTAATTGAGTTCATTAACTCATCTTGAGTAAATTGGGTAGACCTGTTATGGTTGGAACCAAGAAGCTAGCTTGTCCGTATGAGCGGTCAGAGGTCTCTTTTAAAAGAGACATGTCGCCATGCATGAGCGTACTCCACTGCCAATCAAGCGTCTATAGCTCCGGTGGAGGCTAACTCCATAGTCCATGATTTTTGTTTTTGATTTCTTGAATTTTGGGGATGACTACTTAACCGTCTGACTGGAAATGTAGTACGATCCTTACAACCCATTTAATCAGTGGTGTGTGATGTAAAAGTTTTAGAGCTTTGGGGAATCGGATTCTCAACCTAAGTGTGATGAGAATTGTACCTTATCCTTACTACTCTACCTTTTGAATTTAGAAGCAATTGTGATAGTAGTGAAAACCACTGTTGTCATGGACTATGTTGCATAATGGGACAAGCAAGGATGCCCCTTTTCACCTCAAGGTTCCTACCAAGTATGGTGTTATCCCTATTTGACACAAGATGTTTTTAAGATGTGAAGTTGTGTTTGGTTCAAGAATGTTTTTGAAATCAATTCCCATTACTCAAGATTTGCTTAGTGTATATATGTGCAATGGTCCTAAAAGAATTCAAAATATTTTTCGGAGGTTGCTTAAATCACTAGGAGTGGTTGAGTGATCGAAAACCCCTAGAGATTCCTCAAAATAGAGACCACCAAAGAAATAAATTGCTATGGGGTTTTATTGCAGCTATTTATTTATTTTTTTCTTTTCTATTTTGACATGGTTTTAGATGGTGAAATTGGACTAATGCTAGACCGTAGGTGCCCCTAATTAAGACAACAAGACTTAGTGAATGAACAATTATCTAACCTGAGTGGATGACAATTAATATGGTAAGCGACATGAATGGATGTAAATGATACAAATGTGCAAATGCAATGAAAGTGGAACGTGTGAATGCAATGAAAGTGGGATTTTGAATGCGATGTATTAAAAATGCAATGTGTATGAACATATTTTTGTGTTTTGTATTTATTATTATTTTTTATATTTATTATTTGTTTTTTTTTTAGGTGTTTTTGAACTAAAAATGTGACCAAAGGGGTTTGGTTCCTTTGGAGCCTTTTGAATTGTATGTGACCAAAGGAGTGCCTCCCTTGGAGCATTTTGAGATGAGTTTTGACCAAAGGGGTTAGGTTCCTTTGGGGCCTTTTGAATGGAGTTGACCAAAGGGATACCCCCTTTGGAGTTTTTTTTTTCTTTTGATTTGACCAAAGGGGTGTCCCCTTTGGGGCCTTGTGGATTGAATTGACCAAAGGGATTTGGTTCCTTTGGAGATTTTTTTATTATTATTATTTTTATTTGACCAAAGGGGTGTCCCCTTTGGGGATTTTTGGATTGAATTGACCAAAGGGATTTGGTTCCTTTGGAGATTTTTTTTTTGAATGGGGAATATGTGATACCTTAATCATCCCCAAATTGTTTGGTGACTGGTGAGCATGGAGAAGGTGTGATACCTTGAGTATCCCCACAATATTTTATGCTTGGTGAGCATGGGGAAGGTGTGATGCTTTGAGTATCCCCACAATGTTTTATGCCTAGTGAGCATGGGGAAGGTGTGATGCCTTGAGTATCCCCACAATGTTTTATGCTTGGTGAGCATGGGGAAGGTGTGATGCCTTGAGTATCCCCACAATGGTTCTATTGACTATCAGGGTTTTGATCAGATACGATGAGTGGAATTTCGATGGAAAAGACCCCCTTGTCGATAAGATCTTGGACCACATTTTTAAAGGCTTTGCAATCATTGATGTCATGGCCCACTTGTCGATGATAGAGACAATAACGATCTTCCCTATACGACCTAGGTTTATGTATTTTGGTATCTGCAGGACGTATGTCAGGTAAAACGATTGTTTTTGCATCCTACAACTTTTGAAAGATGATTGACATGGGCTCAGATAGAGGGGTCCAAGTACGAGGTTGATGATTTGGATGAGATTGGCCATGTGGATGAGGTTGATGAGGTTGTTGAGGTGGGTGATTTTGATGAAGTTGATGATGACTCAATTGTAGCTCAATGCTTGTGAGGTGGTTCAAGATTTGTTGTAAAATGAGCATAGTGCATTGGTGAAATGGTAGTTGTTGATGAGGAGATGGTGGAATGATGGTGTGTTGTGTTGATGAAGCACCATACATGTGATTGATTGGATGTGTAGGTATGGTTATAGTTGGGGGTGCAACACCCAAGATGGATCTTGGGTGAAGAAGGTGGGGGGTTGATGGGATGTTGATGGTGGGTAAGTGGAAGATTGCATTGCTACTGAAGGAGGGGGGTTATGGACCATGGTGCTTATGGGTGCTATGGATGGAATGGGCATAGGGATTTGTGAAGCAACACTAATGGGTGCTTCATAAAGGGGGTTGGTGCAAATGACTTGTTGATTTGGTATGATGATGGGAGGTTGATTAGATGATGATGAATGAGTATGGGCTATGGTGGTAGTAGTGTGCTCAAAAAGTGGATTCGCAAAGGCTTGGCTAGACTATTGTGGGTGTGGGAAGGTGACTTCCTGATGGAATGATGGGATGGTATGGGGTGGAATGGTAAGTGGTGGTAGCAATGGAAAAACCATTCTAGCTGCACTCAGGTACATCCTAACTGCATCCACGTCTACAAGTGTGACATGATCATCAGTTATGGTAGGTGATTCACTCCTAGGAGTCTCAGGAATAGCGGTGTGAGTAGCCCTATGCATAATATCTATGTTTGAAATGGGGGCACCGCTAGAGGGTCCTACATTTAGGCTTTGGGACATAGTAGAGGGCATGTTGACTTGCCCTAGCACCGAAGTGTTAGGGGCCTCACTAGACTGGGTTGCCATGGAGGAGGACCACTGACTCTGGATCAATGCTAATTTTCTTGCTTGACTATGAGTTACTACCATACGCTAATATGCAATCTATGTGAATGAAAAAGAAAGTACAATGCAATACAACATGCCAAGCAAATAAACATACAAAGTGTTTGACCCTAGTTTGCACTAAGTTTTTGATTTTTTTTTTGTGTGTTTTTGTGTGTTTTTTTTTTGAAGTTTTTGAAGAGATTTTGTTCTTTTTGGAATAGAATAATAGAACTCAATGAATATGGTGATTAAGAACACTAGCACCAAGCGTGATTTCTCAAAAGAGGCTAGGGTACACCGCTTAAATCCCAGTGGGGGGTTCGCCTAGCTCTTCCACTCTGATTCAACAATCGTTCCAATAGTGGGAGACAACTTGAACACCAATGACTTATACCAGCTTAAAGAGTGCTTTTATCCTATCTAAGGATGATCTAGGGGGCAAGCCGATGGAAGGAGATGAATTCCAATGTCACCGGTCTGAATTGGGGGTTGGTGATGAAATCCAATCGGACCAATGTTTTAATTATACGTGTGTGTGTGAAGGTTTTGTTTTCTATTGTGCGATGCAAATATAACATGCAATTATGCTTTTATGCCTAATGCAGAAAGTAGGAAAGACATAGAATAGCAGACAAAATCATATCAGGGGTAAAATTGCAAATTCAGGTAAGACTCAACCAAATTCTATTTAACAGGGCTAACCGTGGGTGAGCGGTTAGTTCTGGTAAACCGTGGGTACGCGGTTTGCCAACCGCACATGCGCGTTTGGGGAAATCCCAATCACGGGTGTGTGGGTCCTTTCTGTCAATAGAATAAAGCCGAATACAGGCCCAAACCCCAAAAAAGAAATACCTAGGTTATTTCTAACCTGGTATATGCAAGATGATTGTTCCCTACTATGCATATGCCAATTCTCATTTTATTTCCCTTTATTATTTCATATATGAATGCAATATTTAAGTAAGTTTTTCTATTCCTAAGACCTAAATGCAAACAAAGGCATACAAGACTAAGACTCTTAATCTACTTAAATGCAACCTAAAACTAGCATTAAAGAAAAATTTTAAAATATGGCATAGGGTACAGACCTATGTTCCTTTTGCTGCTCCTTCTAGATTTCAACCATCGGTCCACATTTCAACAATGCAACAACCACGAATGAGCGTTTCCTCAGAAGGTAAACCATGGATGCATGGTTCCATAGTAACAGGTTAAACAATTCAAAATCAAATTCCCATGCATTTCAAATCCTTAGCACCTATACATGCAAACAGATATTAGTAAGATTAAAATAAAGCAAGGCAAAACAAAATGAAACCCTTGGGAGGTCCCACCGTGATCACCATTTTGTAAGCAAAAGAAGACAACACCTTGCAAGTAAAATAATGAAAACAAGCAATTACAGAATTAAAGGATTTTGTATTGAATTTTATTGGAGCCTTAGTCTCCTTTTTACAAGTGATTTGCCCCAAGTGCATAGGGGTATGATTACAATAAGTGAATTCTTGCTTTCACATGATAGAATGAGCACAAAGAGGGGAAAACCCCTTTGGCTAATCAAATTATTGGTGGTGTCTTTGGTCTTCTTTCGCTCCAATCCAATTGGTGAGTGGGCTTGAGTATCCAATGATGGGCCACTCCTAGCTTCAATAGCTCTTCAAATACATATATCCTACACACATGAAAGTCAAAAAAGAGTCAGTAGCACCTATATACATGATTAGAAACAAGTACAGATAAAAACCCTTGAAGGAATGCTTGTAGAAAACATAGAAATAGTAATTAAAAATGCCTTGCTAAAAAATGAATAACTTACTGATCTCTACTACTCCAAATGGCCTGAAAATTGGTGGAGATGTTCTAGGGGATGTCAGGAACCTACCCTCAAAATTTTAGCTCGATCCGAGTCCGGATGAGGGAGATATGGCCAAAACAAGTTTGGTAGTTTTTGTAGAACCGCGGGTCCGTGGTTGTGATTGTGTAACCGTGGGTTTGCGGTTTAGAAACCATGGGATTGCGGTTGTGATTGTGTAACAGTTTAAATTTGTTTGTGTAACACATGGATGCGCGGTTGTGCAGAGATGGTAGAAAACCTCAAAACTCGGATCCGAGACCTCGATGTCTCGAACTCAATGATCGTTGATGATTCCTTGCAATGATTTTGATAGCATAACGACGTATTTTCCAGCCCCCTTGCTTGATGGAATGGTGTTGATTTTATAGGCAATTTTGGGTTTTGGAGGGAAATGAGAGGTGGCAAGCCAGGGCTGCCAAGTGGCAATCCTGGGCTGCCAAATGGAGGGGGGCAGTTAGAGTGAGTCACCCAGGGTGTCTCACTTAACTGGGGTGATGTGGGTGCAAGTGGAGTGAGGTGTAAGGGTTGTCCCATGTGAAGGGACAAAGGGGACAAGGGTGTGTGAGATGTGGCAAGGTGGGGTGGTGAGGTGGCTAGGACACATGTCTAGTGGGTAGGCAGGGTATCCTAGGGGGATTTTCCAGATTTATTAAAATCTAGAAAATAGGATAATGTGCAGGATTTTTATGCCTAAGTTTAGACTTAGGCATATATTATTATGTAGAATTGTGGTGTGCAATGTGGGTGAAGTGTACATGAATTAATATACCTAAGTTTATACCTAGGCATATATTTTATTATGCAAAATTATGTGGTGAGTTGTAAATGCCTAGATTTTGGTGTCTACAAGTTCCTTTTGACCTTTTGACATCAATGATAGCTTATTCCTTGATATCAATGACAACTTCGTTCCTTGACATCAATGACAAATTTAACTTAAAATGTCCAACAAGAGTATCCTTTATGGATGTTTTGAAGGATAAAGTAGGCTACCTTATGAATCCCTAGTTTAGAGTATGTGAACCAATTTCATAAAACCTCTCTAGACTTAGGTTTTGTAGCATTCCTTATGTTTCCCTAGTGGCTTGAGTAAGCTATAAGCTTAATAAAGTGATTAGTAAGTAGTAGGTCACCTTTTGGGTTGATTTTGTAATGTTTTGTAATCAAATCCTATTTCACCTTATCTCTCCTAATGAACTATGCACGTAATTTGAAGTTATTTGGTTGTGTTTGTTTTGTCCCTTTAGTATGAGTATGAGAAAAATGTAAGTATATAATTCCAACTCCTTAAGTAAATAATGAACTTACTTTTATATCCCTTAATATCCAATATTTCTAAATTCCAACTATTTATGTTTGATGTAGTATACCTTATAACTCCCTAATTTTGGAATATTAGAAATTGATAATATTTGCAATATAATTTCTAAATGTCTAAAGTAGAAACCCTTGTTTATCCTACTTAATTATTTACAAATATATTACTCCTTAAAGTACCCCTTAAGATTATGTACTTTGATCTGATTGCTTTCTTTAAGGTTATATCTATTCCACTTATTTTAACCTTAGAAATATACATTCCCTTATACCTCCTTTTAAACTTTAATGAAAGCAAGTAAGTGCAAATATACCTTTGAACTCGTGCTAATTGGTATTGAATCTAAGCATTGATTGTGAGCATTGTTTTATGATAGAATCGATGGATGTCCTCTTATGATAGTCTTAAATGCACCTTTGACTCCTTGACTTCAGGATTTGAATACACTCTCCCTTAATGCTCACTATGAATTCTCTTTTGTTTGCTCGTTTGTTCTTTGTATGCTTTTTGTTTGGCAACTATATGTAAGCTTCTTCTTCTTGAAGTGGGAACCAAGTGGTGATAGGTGTTACTTAAGTCTCCTCCTCAAGCTTTGTTGGACCTTGTGGAGCGTTAAATCATGTGGTGCTAGATTAGCTTCTCCTTACTGAGTGTTGAAATTCCTTGAACGTTAGGACAATGATGAGAAGCATTATATGAATGAGCATCTTTATTGAGAATTGGAGATAAGAGGGTAATGATTCCATTTGTTCCAAGTGGTACAATATTCCTTTCTATTTCAATATAAGTGTAGATATATCCTTTTCATGCATGCTCTCTTCAATGTACCAAAATATTAACCTTAATATCCTCTCTCTATCTGTTCATTCTAACCATTTGCAAGCTTGCTTTTCTATTTTTACAATAAATGATTTTCTTCTTGCAAGTTGTTCTACTCAAGGATGATGGTTGGATCTATCTATGAGGTACCAAGGTGATGGAGTGGCGATTTCATGGAACTTAAGTGGTAGAATGTGGTGCTTTCGCTCAACCTCCTTACTAGGTATTACACCTTTATTTTCTCCTTTGCTATACCACTTGTTATTTGTTGTTCTTGCCTTTAAATTTAAGTAGGTAATTGTGCTACAGGTTGATGCAATCGTAGGCACTGGATAAGTTGCTAAAGTGGCGTCTCTAGACACCCCAAACAGATTCTTATCTGCCCTAGGTTGGTGCACCCAAAGTTTTCACCTTTTGTATTCAACGATTCAACCAATTGTGGATGTAGATACTTGTTGCCTTAGTGTCTTGAGAAATTATATTTCATCCTCTTTAGGAGGGATATGGTGCATCACTATAATATAAATAAGCTACTTTATTTTTGTACCAAATTTTTGAGAGTTCCTTGTCTCTTTTTATGCTACTCTTCTCCTTTTTTTTGAATTTACATGGTGGAATCAGTAGCTGCCACGAATTCAGGTAGGTTGTCTGAATTTTTATAGCCACCATAGTATTTTGTGTTGTCCACACCGAAATCCATAACATAGTTCTTTGTACAATCTACCCCTATAACCACCATGCCATAATCATTTAAACCTTTTACATCACTAAAAATACTAGGAAAGGGATAAGCAAACGTTCAGTATAACGAGGCCTAATATTTGAACCTTGGACCTTTGCCCCCCTTTTGGGGTTTGGTCGAACCAATTGGTATACACCTTGGACCTTGGTACTGTTCTCCTTTGAAATAGTAGCTCCTTGTTGTATAGTTTGAGAACAAATGAAGACATATTTATGAAGCTTTTCCTTTGCTTCTTGGATATGGTGATTGCTTGATTCAATAATTGAGAGCAATGTATTATTGCCTTTATTTTTAGACAACACTAACCTATAACTTGAATAATTTTAGTACCAATGAATCCAAGCTCTTAACCATGCAACTAATTTTAACTTTGCACTAATGTTCACCTTAACTAAAAATCCTTAGTGAACTTTGAATAACTAATATAGTGCAATAGTAGTTTCTCCCTATTACTCCCGTAGATGATCCTTCAAAGTAACTTGAAATTTATAACTTAAAGTATTTAGTGCATATTGAAAATCTTTAAGAACAACTGGTATAGTGCAATATTTATCTCACCTTATTACTCCTTCAAATGAACTTGAAATCATGCACTAGTAATTGCTTCTAAATGCACTATAATATCTGTAACTTAATGTAGTCTTCTTTGTTGTAACTGAATAATAGGAAGATGATATTTTTTCTATCAAAATATATCTAACTCCTATTTTAATGTGCATGTATAAAACTTAAAAGAAAATTTCTTTTGCACTTCCTTTGAAGACTATAATATGCAACCTTGTATTTGCAACTTTTAAAGAATTAAAATGGTTCTTAATGGAACTGGATAATAACCCAAATTAAAGTTCAAATAATGAACCTATTTGCACTCAAGTTGCTTATCTTAATGATATTTGTAGATGGAGGATTTCTAGGTGATTAGACTCAACTTATTGCTACCTTTAACTATATGAACCTGCAACTACTATTGGCTGTTCAAAATAGCTCTTTTACTCACTTTTTTGCAGCTCCAAAAACCGCCTAAATTGCTGCCCTTAAACTATAGTAGGTGACTTTATTAACCTTCAAGATGGACTCTATAACTTCTAAAGTTTTGCAACTAGTAATGATGCCCTGATCGTTGCCTCTCTCACAGTCAATTTCTACACTGAAATGTTGTTCTTGAAACTCAAAAATTTAGTAGGGAATTCCTCCAAATCATAGATGAGTCTTTATTCAAGAACCCTTTAGTATTTTTCTATAGATTCAACAAACTCATATCTCTAGATGATCCTTCTAGCCTTCAAAGGAAATATTCAAACCTTTCAAGTTTGGTAGTAATATTTGGCTCCTTTCTCCTTTAGTCTCCTTATCAAATTCTAACTTCGATCTAGGCCTTCTTCTCAAGAATTTGAAACTCTTGAGGTATTCACCAATCTCCTTCGAAATTTGACAAAATCCTTGCCAAATCCTTCTCCCTTGGGCTTGTTGTCAGATGGTGATAATTATCCAAAAAATATTCCTTTTTCAGGAACATCTCCTTGGTGGTAGATTTTTCCAATGAGTTCTCCTAGGACATTTTCTAATGGCCTTCTCTAAATTTGTAAGAAGGCTCTCCAATACTTTTCCTTATTTCTCCTTGAAACCTCACCAAGGTCTTCAATATTGTAGCTTCTTTGGTCTTCCAAATGAGACCTGTTGAGTGGTATTTTCACCCGGTTGTGAAAGTACACTCTCCTTTAGGATTTGGGTTCCAAATCCCCTCTTGCAAAGAAGTTAAACAAACAACTTCTCCAAGGTCTCCGTTGTATTAGCATTTGCATATGTGTATTAGTAATCTCAAATAAAGATATTCAATTTGAATGCTTGGAACACCTTAGTGATTGCAAGTAACTGTAAACAAGGGGCAATGGTGGAATTGTTTTTGGATTTTGAAAATTTTTAAATGTTTATTTTAATGCCTGAAAATTTAAAATAAGTTAAAATTTTTGGAAAAATAAAATGCAAAAAATGAAAATGAAACTGAAAATAAAATGCATTCGAGTATGATGCTATCCTATTTCGACAAAACCGAAGATGTGAGGTCTCCATGCATGCAACCTAACCTATTGGACTTGCAAAACAAGCACAATCCCCATAGACTAAGTGTTGGTTCCTAGGGTTTAAAATAAATTTCAGGTTCAAGCATTCACATGAAGCAACCAAGCAAACTTGCATTAACTCCATCTACAAACTCGAAATCTAAAAAAGAGAAAAGAAATAGACATTAAATCCATAGCATGCAAAGAGAATCTCCTTCTTTCTTGCCCACAAGATGCAAATTTCTGAAAACTTATGCATTAAAAATGTGTCATTTTACAATAGCAGAATTTCTGGTTTTCCCAAACTAGTCCATGGAAGAAAAATGACTCAAACAGGTCCAGAATGGCCCTCTTGCCTTCAAATCTGCAACTCTGCTCGCAGTAATTTCCAACCCCTCAAAACATCCTTGCCTGGCGTATTTAAAATTTTTAGGAAGCTTTTCGTTTCATTTTCCAATGGTCGTTCGTTTCACCTTCCCTTGTGCATGCATGTGTTTTGGTTTCCAAAAAGGCTTTTCGTTTCTATTTTGTGGCCCTTCGTTTCATTTTCTCCACATGGGCTTGCGTCCGTTTCCTTCCGTGTGTAACGACCATCTTAAATGATTTCAAATCATTAAAGATTCCTTATGTAACGTTTTGTCTTATTCATTGGATTTTGTCCTTATGTCCACGTCACTATGCAGTCTTCAGTTTCACTGTCCTGGTGTTCATCACTAATATCAGACGCACTGTCAACTACTCTGTTCCCTTGGCGAAAATGCAACATGTCACGATATCGCGACACTTTTGCCTCCTTGCTCTCTTTTGTTGCTTTTAGCCACGAAAATGTAACATGTCGCGATATCGCGACACTTTTTCTTTCTTGTTCTTTCTCTTCTCTTTGGCCAAAAATGCAACATGTCGCGATATCGCGACACTTTTTCTCTTTTGGCCGCGACAATGCAACATGTCGCGATATCGCGACACTTTTTCTCTTTTGGCCACGAAAATGCAACATGTCGTGATATCATGACACTTTTTCTCTTTTGGCCGCGACAATGCAACATGTCGCGATATCGCGACACTTTTTCTCTTTTGGCCGCGACAATGCAACATGTCGCGATATCGTGACACTTTTTCTCTTTTGGTCGTGAAAATGCAACATGTCGCGATATCGCGACACTTTTTCTCTTTTTGTTGTGACAATGCAACATGTCGCGATATCGCGACACTTTTTCTCTTTTGGCCGCGACAATGCAACATGTCGCGATATCGCGACACTTTTTCTCTTTTGGCCGCGACAATGCAACATGTCGCGATATCGCGACACTTTTTCCTCCTTGCGGTGTTTTGCTTTTTCTTTGATCTTTAGCATATGGGCCACTTCGGTCTTCTTGGAAAACATGCAAAAAGGGGGGTCCCCAATTTTGGGGTACGTTGTGGAGCAGCCACAACAAATGGTGACTCTGCTGGGAAATGCTCCTGAGCATTTCGGTGAGAACTCAACCTGAACACCTTCAAAACTCAAACACAAGCATCAACAAATATCCCAAGAATGAAACTAGACGAGAAATACATGAAGCATTAGAATTATTAAGCATCAGCTCGGTGTGTGCAATGTGCTTCATTCCCTATCGTTTGAAACTCGTCAACATTCCATCATCTATTTCACTTATGATTCGTGCATATGAGAAGTTATGGATGATTCCTGTAGGATTTAATGTATGGTGAAGATGCTAGAGATATAACAACCTACTTTGCAAAGGCTCAAACCTTCTAGTATCATGAACAAACATATTAAAACTTTCAAACCCTCTTAGGACCAAATATATGTATACTGAATTAATTTACTAGATCCCAAAGTTGGTTATGTGCCCCTACCATCTTGAACCCATGTGCAAGTGTAAGTGAAATCAGAGCTTTGGGGAATAGGATTCCCAACCTAAGCGAGATGGGAATTTAACCCTATCCTTACTACTCGGATCTGGAGTTCATTACCTCATCTTGAACAAAATGATTTAACCTGTTATGGATGAAACTGTCGAGGCTAGCCTATCCATTTGAGCAGTCAGTGGTCTTGCTTTTAGACAAGACATGTTGCCACGCATGAGCATACTCCACTGCCGATCAGGCGTCTATAGCCCCGGTGGAGATCAACCCCATAATCCAGGATTTGACTTTACTTTTGATTACTTGAACCTTGGGGATGACTACCCATCCTTGCAAGGGACATGTAGTACGATCCTTCCAATCCAATATCAATGATGCAATGAAAGTAGAATGAAAAATATTTGCTTTGGAATTTCAAGTTCTTGAGTGGGCAAAATAGAAGCTTTGGGGAATCAGATTCTCAACCTAAGCGAGATGAGAATTAGACCCTATCCTTACTACTCCATGAAGGTCAAATCAGAGCTTTGGGGAGTTGGATCCTCAACCTAAGTTCGATGGGGATTTAACCCTATCCTTACTACTCTAATTTTAGGCTTTAAGCACTATGGGAGTGGTAAAAACCATTGTTTTAAGGATTATGTTGCATAATAGGACAGACACGAAATACTCCTTTCGCCTCACCTTTTCTTCCAAGTATGGTTTTGACCATTTTTCTCAAGATCCTCTTTAATATGTGTAGAACGTGCTTGGTTCAAGATAGTTCGGGCATCGGTTCCCAACCTTAGGATCCTTTTAATATATGTTATGTAATAACCCTAAGAGGATTCGACACCTTTTCAATGATTGTATTTGAAATGAAGATGCAACTGAGATGAAATGTATATGCAATGTGGAATGTAACATGAGATATGGATGAATGCATTGCTCCTTTTGAAATGCGGATGGAGTATACCACCTACTTTGCCATAATTTATAAAATTGACAACTTCATGCATCACAAGTTCCAAACGATATTCTTTAATGTGTTTGCGATACTCGTGGAGCTTTCTGCAATACAATTCCGATGTTTCATATTCTCCTAGTCTTAGTCAACATTCATAAGGACATAAGTTGACATCTCGCTTTTTTTTTTTTCCAAGACAAACCAAAAGTGTCCAAAGGACCAACACACAAAACTTAAAACCAAAATGAAATGCAAAACCAACATCAAAACACGAAAACCAAAAGTATATACAAATGTACAATATGGTACAAGATGGTGCAAAGTTTGGATTATCATTTTCCCGGATCCCAAACCTGATTTGAGCATTCCAACAGACATATAATGTGATACACATGCCAAATGTGGAAGGAATCAAACAAAAACAAGACTAGACCAAACAATGCAACCAACTTCAACTTTCCCCTCTCACCCCACCAATTAGATTTAGTTCCATTAGTATTCTCATAGGTGAGATTCAAATTACCAAATTGATTAGACAATGGTTGATTTTCAATTCTTTCTTGTCTATTCTTTAAGGTGTAAATTTCAAAATTCCATTCATGATTTAGAACTAGGCTTTCTTTATCCACAATGAAATTTTGTAAGCAAGAGCCTATTTCTAAAAATTTCAAAGCCAATTCATTTTCCATGTTCTTAGGCCAATCAAAATTGTGCAACAAATTACAAGCATCTAGGATATTTACTAAATGGGGATCATTAGAAGTTTTTATCCTAGGTTCAAGAATTAATTGTTGATGAATTTGATTTAGCAATTTAAGTGCATCAAGCTCCTTTTCATTCATTAAAGTAATGTTATCAAAGGTGTGGTTAGAAATTAATCCTTGTTCTTCATTCACCTTCAATGGCATTTCATCATAAATATCATTTGAATTATACAAATCTTCACCTAAATCTTGGATGTTTGGACACAAAGGTTTAGATTTTACCTTTTTCACATTTTCATTTACCAAAACTTGGTGAGGATTTGCAATTCCCTCTTTTACCTCATGGTCTTCATATTCTTCATTGATTACTTGTTCATCAAACATACCAAAATTGGGCACCCAATTGAAAACATGCCCATCCTTTTCAATCCTCAAATATTTTTGGTCAAAGTGTATGTCAAGTAACTCATCTTCATGATCAATCACTTGTGTTGCTTCTAATAGATCAACCACTTTGTCATTTAATTCCAACTCTTTGTTCACTATCCATGGTATCTCTTCATTTGAATCCTCAAAATAATCATGCAAACTTGTATCCGAATCTTCAATGAATTTATATTCAACATGATCAAATTTTGTAACCTTCTCCAATCTTGTGAATGTGAGATCTTCGTATGAAGTAGAAGTTTCAACGTCCTGCATATAAATTGGAATAGAGGTTTCATCAATAGGGGTGTGAGGAAATAACACATCTTCATATCTTCCCCAACCATTGTAAAAATTATCTTCCAAATTTGTGGGATGAAACTCCATGGTATTTGTGACATGATCTTTTGATTCATTCATCAATTCCCTTTCTTCTTTGCCCCCGGGGGGGGGGCCAAAAAAAATACCCAAAAATTGGGGGGGTTTTATTGTGAACCCTCTTCCAAAACATCCTCAAATTGTTCGGGGGTTTTTTTTTCTCCCCTTGGGGGGGGGTTTTTTTGTCCCTCTTTCTCTTGGGCCCCCCCTTCTTTTGCGTGGGTGGGGGGGGGGGGGGCCCCCCCCCCCCCCCCCCCCCCTTTTTTTCATCTTCCAAAGTCAAGTGGTGACGTTCAACTACTTCTTCAACATCTTCCAATTCATCAATGTGTTTCTCATCAAATTCACCTTCACCTTCCTTAGATGGTTCAATTATTTCCAAAAGTGGGTCATTTTTTGAATTCAAATTTGTAAGGTTATCATAGTCCAACTTGGTGACCCATGATTTCGTTTCATCACAATTTGGAGGGTGAAGAATTTCTTGGTCGTTAGTTCCAAGCTTCTCATCAAGAGTGTCTTCCAAGAACAAGTGGTGAAACTCTATCATATCTTCAAATTCATTTATTGGTTTTCTTCCAATTTCACTTTCAACCACTTCATCCAATTTTATGGTAGGTTCTGTCCTATCACATATTTCAAACCTTGTTGAATTTAGGACCCCTTTATCCGAATAATCATGTATCTCTATGAATGAGATCATTTCTGCATAATCCTCACTGGTGGATGTTGGCTTAGCAATTTGCACCTCCTCTTGGACTACATCTAAGGTGGTTGTAACATTTGGACCTTCAAATTCATCCCCTTGATCATTTACCTTAGGTATCATTGGAGTGGAGGGTGCTACATTTGATGGTTGGTGTAGGTTGGCATCACTAACTCCAAAAGAACAATCTCTCATGTGAACATGTTGTGCCTTTTCTTCTTCAAAAACTTGTTCTACCTTTTCCAAGATCTCATAGATTGTCTCTAGAGACAAGTCATCCAAGTTTTTCTTTAAAGATGTAGCAAGTTTGGGGTGTATGGCTCCCATGTATACTTGAATAGCTTCCTCTTCTGATGTGTTAAAATTTTCCCACATTTGGGAGTGCAACTCACGAAATCTTCCATTGAATTGACTCAAGGATTCATTAGGCTCATTACGTATGGAGGTAAACTAATTTTTCAACATCTCTAAGTCAACCTGATTACCAAAATGGTAAAGATAGGTTGCTTCTAGTTGTATCCAAGAAGTCCTAACCTCCATGGGTAGTTGGCCATACCAAAAGAATGGTCTATCATCCAAAATGTATGCAAATAACTTACAAGCCACCTCCTCATAGAAAATTTGGAATTGACATAATGTATTCTTGTAGACATACAATTTTTGCAAGTATCCTAGTGGCACCTCTTGATTAAAATGTCATAGAAACTCCAATAACATTTTAGGAATTTGATAGGGTATCCCATGTATAGAAAAACCCTTATAATGATCCTCCATCGTAGATACCATTCTTTCTCTTAGAGATGCTACTTCAGCTCTTATATCGTATGTCGTCATTAGTAAAACTCAAAATATAACTTCAAAACCAATTTGTTAGTCATGAATAAAAGAAGGAACCATGACAAAAGCAATATTCTAAAAAATGTAAATTAGTTTTTGATTCACCAGAACGCAGATGCGCAAGTGAAGAGCATACTCCTATTGTTGTAGGCTTTCGATTCACAAGATCGCATTACACGCAAGTGAAGAGCATAATACCGACAACAAATACATTTTTAGACAAAATAATTCCTTACAAATAAGCATGAAATGACTAGCAAATATCAAACATGTAACGTATGAATAATCATGTTAGCATCAACCAAGAGATGTATCCATTAAAATCAAATGAAAGTAATTGCATGGAGACAACCTCGTTAGTCAAGACCAAAATTTTTCAAAATCAAATCAAAACACATTATTCTTGTATGAACAATCAAAAAGCGTTAGAACAATGCATAGCGATTCATGTCCTCCTTTTAACACTACAAGGTTGTATTGTTAAAAGAGGGCTAAAGATAATAATCAATAGGGCATGAAATATTCAAAATTTAAATCCCTATAGCATTTAAATCACTCTAAAATAAACCAATTCAGGCCCTCCTTCTAGCGCCAATTTGTTGAGTGGTATTTTCACCCAATTGTGAAAGTACACTCTCCTTTAGGATTTGGGTTCCAAATCCCCTCTTGCAAAGAAGTTAAACAAACAACTTCTCCAAGGTCTCCGTTGTATTAGCATTTGCATATGTGTATTAGTAATCTCAAATAAAGATATTCAATTTGAATGCTTGGAACACCTTAGTGATTGCAAGTAACTGTAAACAAGGGGCAATGGTGGAATTGTTTTTGGATTTTGAAAATTTTTAAATGTTTATTTTAATGCCTGAAAATTTAAAATAAGTTAAAATTTTTGGAAAAATAAAATGCAGAAAAATGAAAATGAAATGCAAAAAACTGAAAATAAAATGCATTCAGTATGATGCTATCCTATTTCGACAAAACCGAAGATGTGAGGTCTCCATGCATGCAACCTAACCTATTGGACTTGCAAAACAAGCACAATCCCCATAGACTAAGTGTCTGGTTCCTAGGGTTTAAAATAAATTTCAGGTTCAAGCATTCACATGAAGCAACCAAGCAAACTTGCATTAACTCCATCTACAAACTCGAAATATGAAAAAGAGAAAAGAAATAGACATTAAATCCATAGCATGCAAAGAGAATCTCCTTCTTTCTTGCCCACAAGATGCAAATTTCTGAAAACTTCTGCATTAAAAATGTGTCATTTTACAATAGCAAAATTTATGGTTTTCCCAAACCAGTCCATGGAAGAAAAATGACTCAAACAGGTCCAGAATGGCCCTCTTGCCTTCAAATCTGCAACTCTGCTCGTAGCAATTTCCAACCCCTCAAAACATCCTTGCCTGGCGTATTTAAAATTTTTAGGAAGCTTTTCGTTTCATTTTCCAATGGTTGTTCGTTTCACCTTCCCTTGTGCATGCATGTGTTTTGGTTTCCAAAAAGGCTTTTCGTTTCTATTTTGTGGCCCTTCATTTCATTTTCTCCACATGGGCTTGCGTCCGTTTCCTTTCGTGTGTAACGACCATCTTAAATGATTTCAAATCATTAAAGATTCCTTATGTAACATTTTGTCTTATTCATTGGATTTTGTCCTTATGTCCACGTCACTATGCAGTCTTCAGTTTCACTGTCCTGGTGTTCATCACTAATATCAGACGCACTGTCAACTACTCTGTTCCCTTGGCGAAAATGCAACATGTCGCGATATCACGACACTTTTGCCTCCTTGCTCTCTTTTGTTGCTTTTAGCCACGAAAATGTAACATGTCGCGATATCGCGACACTTTTTCTTTCTTGTCTTTTCTTCTTTTTGGCCGCGAAAATGCAACATGTCGCGATATCGCGACACTTTTTCTCTTTTTGGCCATGAAAATGCAACATGTCGCGATATCGCGACACTTTTTTCTTCTTTTGGCCGCGACAATGCAACATGTCGCGATATCGCGACACTTTTTCTCTTTTGGTCGTGACAATGCAACATGTCGCGATATCGTGACACTTTTTCTCTTTTGGCCGTGATAATGCAACATGTCGCGATATCGCGACACTTTTTCTCTTTTGGCCGCGACAATGCAACATGTCGCGATATCGCGACACTTTTTCTCTTTTGGCCGCGACAATGCAACATGTCGCGATATCGCGACACTTTTTCTCTTTTGGTCGCGACAATGCAACATGTCGCGATATCGCGACACTTTTTCCTCCTTGCGGTGTTTTGCTTTTTCTTTGATCTTTAGCATATGGGCCACTTCGGTCTTCTTGGAAAACATGCAAAAGGGGGGTCCCCAATTTTGGGGTACGTTGTGGAGTAGCCACAACAAGACCTTTCCTTCAACCTTATATTGTGGAAGTGTTGGTAATGAGATCTTCTTTTGGGATCTCTAAAATCTACTTCTATTGGAATCTAGAATAGGACCTTTGCTGGTCCTTCTTCACTTTTGCAATCTGCAGATTTTAATGGATATCACCAACCTCCAATATTCTAAAATTAGAAGTTTTGTAACTGGACCTTCTAAGGGTCTCTTCATCTTCTTCAGGCTAATTTCTTTAGTCTATTGTCTACAGTTTTTAATGGAGATCACCAACCTCATTTTGGACTCTTCTCTGGAGTCTCTTGAATCAGTAGTAAGGCTGCTATGGCCTTTTCTTCTTTTGCACTCTACAGGTCTGTAATCTCTAGTAATGGGACATTTTCTCAGGTCTCTGAAATCCTTAGTCTTCTACTTGTTACTAAAAGTGTTGGAATAATTCTGATGAAGATATTACTCCTAGCTCTATGTAGGAAGTTTTCCAACTTTCTTTGAATCTCATTTTCTTGCAATAAAAAGTTAGAAAATGGAATGGAATATTTTCTTAAATCTAGAGATGACAAATATTCACTAGTTGATTTTTCAATCTAGTGGAATTTATGCCGAGTCCTAGTCTTCACGACTTTTTCTACAACCCTATGGAAAGACTAGTCAAAAGTAATATCATAAATATTGTAAATGAGAGATGGATTTATATCAATATCATATGTGGCTATCACTAGATCCTAACTAATCTACCATGTGCTCTGATACCATTGTTAGATTTTGATGAGACGGTAGTGTATGGAATACAACCACAAGATGCAAGATGACTAATCTGAGATAACCATAAAATAATGGCACAATATCATGAAGGAAAATAATGAGATGAACATCTACAAATAATTAAAAAATATACCATTAATGAAAGTGACAAAAATAGTACAATGTTATATAATGGAGGACATGAACACTCCATGAAAGGATATGAAGGACTACATTGTACCACACACTCTCTATACTTACTACTACTTATGCTCCTATTTTAAACACTCACTATGAGGCCTTTATATAGGAAGATAGATTCCTTGCCCCTTACTCTACCTATCTAACTAATGTACAAGTGGAATCCTTGTACATTTACAACTTGCACATTTGATACTTGTGCATTTATTACATTACTTGAAGTAACTTACTAACTTTACTTTAAAATAAACTCCTACTCTAGTTATGTACCAAAGGTGGTACATTTACATGATCCAAATGATGTAATATACTCTAACACTCCTTTGGATATTCTTGGGTTCAATCCAGTAATATCAAAGAGTTATGCCAACCCTCTTCATCTTATGGTCATAGACTAAAATCTTTGTGGACTTTATATCTTCTCAAATTTCTTTGGTAAATTTGGAAAGAGAGACATAATAGAGCTTTCTGGTATGAATCTAGAGACCACCTTTTTTTCAAAATTAGAATTCTAGAAGCTTCAAAAGAAAATTCCTATTTGATCTCCACTCAATGGAAAGGAAAATCATGTGAAGACTAGGTTGGTTGCTTCTCTTGGAATTCCCTCTTCTTCCCTTATTCCCCTTAACCCCAATAAAGTGGACAAATCAAAATTCAAGTGGATTCTCCCTCCTTTGGGTTGGATCAAACTAAATTTTGATGCAATAGATAAGGGAAACCTTGATCATGCGGGTGCAGGTGGAGTTTTTAGAAATGATAAGGGCCAAATTTTACTTGCTTTTATTGAAAGTCTTGAAATTTAGACGAGTAATTTCGTTGAGGCTAGGGTCCTCTTCCAAGGCTTAACTCTCATGGATAATATTATTTCTAACAAGATCATAATAGAAGGAGATTCCATGAACATAATTAACATGCTAAAGGGCTCTCATTCTCCAACCTAGAGTATAGATTACCTTTTTGAGGAATTCAAGCAATCCTTTAAAAATCTTGACAAGTTTATCATTCAACATGTTTATTGTGAAGGCAATCAAGTTGCAGATGCTATGGCCAATTTGGGCCTTATTCTAAAATATATATCCATATAGAATTGTAACTTTACTCAACCCCTTTTGTGTTGTTGTTCCTTTGATGGTATTCATTCGATCTAATCCCTTTGCCTTTGATATGTTGACCTTGAGAATGTTAATCCAAAACCTCCTTGTTAGACTATATTTCCTGGTCCATCTTTGTAGTGTGTTCATGTTCATTATCATCACTAATTTTGCACATATATTTTTTCCTTTCTAGCACAAATTTATCCTCAGATCTGCCACATGTACCTTTTGCTTGTATGTTCGAGATTGCTTAAAACTATGGCTATTCAATTTTCTCCTTATCCCTCAAGACACTCGCTTGGTCTTAGTTTATCTCTTTTCTAACAATTTACCCCTACTCTCGATTATTTGGGTTTGTACTCTTGACCTTAGTGATTGTCAAATAAAATTCTTAATAGCCTCATCTTGGATTTTTAGTCATTACCTAAGCATGAGCAAGCCCTCTCATGATTCGTAGAATAGTCCTATTATTCCCAGTTTTATGAGAAGCGATTACCACTTTCTTCATATCCATGTTTTATTGAGAAGTAGATGCCATGTTTTTCAAAATCATGCTTTAAATTCCTCTAAGATTTTTTGCCACATCACCAAGCTTCCCTCCTCTTTTGTGATGCAGAAGGAGCATGCTGGCCATTCCATTCACTACCTCCAAGGCCACTATAAGGATCTATCCTCTAATACCTTGTTCCAAATGATGGTGATGATGCTGAGGAGGATTTCTTGGCATGGAAGTTATCACCATTGTATAAAGTATTTTATCGACAGGAGTTGCATTGGTACAATTCCTAGAATCCTCTCAAACCTAAGAGTGTGGATTATTTTCTTTTTAATTTTTTATTATACCCATTTTCCTATTTGTTGCTCTTTGTATCTCTATCACAAAGGCTCCTCCTTATGCTCTATCATTGTCTAGCCCACCACCTCTCCTGGTTTTCTTCTCTATGGTACTTTCCCCCCTCCTTTACCCACTTGGTCCCTCACATTTACTTGTTCCCTTCTCATCATTTCCCCTTCTCATCACCTTCGCTCTGCTTGGCCATCTGGTTCGTTGTCCATGGCTGAAATAAAATCTAGGTTTGAACATGAGGTGCTGCAATTGGACAAGTTGGTGGAATAGATTCTAGAGGATGATGGTTTTATTTCCTTTCTAAAAACTTTTTGTGGCCACAATTTGGATCTTTCCAAAGAGTTAGCTTGTAGCTAGGACAATGGCATGGTCACTATGAAAGGGCTAAGCTTCATGATCAATGTTGAGCTACTAGCTAAATTTTGATCGCCTCAACTTCTTAATGGCCTTGCCTTGGATTTTCAATCATTATCTAAGCATGACCAAGCCCCCTCATGATTCATAAAATAGTACCATTATTCCTATTTTGATGAGAAGTGATTGCCACTTTCTTCATAATCATGATTTGTTGAGAAGCAGATGCCACGTTTTCCAAACTCATGTTTTTAATTCCTCTAAGATTTTTTACCATGTTACCAAGCATCTCTCCTCTCTTGTAATACTAAAGGAGTGTGTTGGCCATTCCATTCACTATCTCAAAGGACACTACAAGGAACTATCCTCCAATACCTTGTTCCAAAAGGTGGTGTTGATTTCGAGAAGGATTTCTTGGCATGGAAGCGATCATCACCATATAAAGAATTTTATCAACATGGGTTGCACTAGTACAGTTCCTAGAATCCTCTTAAAATTGACTAGAGTTTATATTATTTTCTTTTTAAGCTCTAATTATGCCTATTTTTCCATTTGTTTCTCTTTGCATATTCATCCTAGAGGCTCCTCCTTATGCTCTATTATTGTCTAGACCACCACCTCTCTTGGTTCACTTCTCTATGGTCCTTCCCCCCCGTACTCTATCCACTTAGAACCTCACCTTTACTTGTTTCCTTCTTACCATTTCCTCATTGCCTTCACTTTACTTGGCTATTTAGTTCATTGTCCATGACTGAAATCGACTCCAAGTTTGAACTTGAGGTGCTGCAATTGGACACGTTGGTGGAAGAGATTTTGGATGATGATGGTTTTATTCCCTTTCTTAAAAATTTTTGTGGCCATGATTTTGATCTTTCCAAAGGGTTAGCTTGTAGCTAGGATGATGACAGGTTCACAGTGAAAGGGCTAAGCTTCACGATCAATGTTGAGCTATTGGCTAAATTGTTTGGATTCCTTAATGATGGTAAATTTATCAACAAAGAAAAACATTCCTTGAATGGTGAACTATTACTTTTCAAGGAATAAGGTGAAAAAAACAACAACGATAAGAGAAGAATTGTGAGAGATTCCCTCCCTAAATCCTGGGACAAGGTAGTGGTGCCTATTTTCCAATATTTCACTATAGATGGCGAGATAAATATTCTTAGGAGTTTTCACTTCACTTTTCTTAACCACATTCATGGAAAGAAAAATATCAACATTATGAAATACCTTTTTAGGTCCATGGAGAAATATGCAAGCAATGTTAAGAAAGGGTCATCGTCGTTCTCCATACACTAGGGCCTACATTTGATCATCTACCCACATGTTCTCTATAAGGAAGCCCAAAAGGCCATGATAAGCATCATCCTGAATAGGAAAAGTCCCATGGGTGACCCTCAACATGTCTCATCTCATTCTAATATTAGCCATATGGAGGATCCTAAAATCGAGGTGATCATTGAGGATGATCAAGAGCCTTCCTACCAAAAGGCCAATCATGTTTTGGAGTTTAAATCCAAGGGTGAAGTTGCTACTCCCAAAGTCAAGTTGGAGCTCCATCATCATTCATCTAAATTAAATATCATACTAGAAAGAGAAGATATCCAATTCTCATTAAGCATGATCATGTCTCTAATTAAGAGATAAAATCTCTACCTTTGGCTCAAAAAACCAAGCATGTTAGCACTTCCATGCAGACTCCTCGCAATGTGGCTCCTTAGAGCTACTCTTTCGTACCTCTGGATTATACTCTACATGAGTTGTGTGTTCCATTTATAAAAAATAAAGGTTACATGCAGGGGCATGACTATTTACTTAGTGCCATGGCTAGAGTAGCAAAAATGAGCCCCTCTCTTGTTCACTATCCCAACACCCTCATTGAAGAATATAGTAAAAAATTTAGAGATAATGAACCAGAGGAGTTGGTGGTTTTTCTTGCTCTAGTTGATGTTGAATAATGTTATTGACCTTGTCCTTTCTTGCTTGATCATCTTCTATTATTTTATATTTTTGTTGTTGTTCCTCCTTTTATGTTAGGTTCAGGGACCCCTCTATTTTAGCTTATTTTTGGGGCTTCCCGTATTTAGAATTTGTTTTTTGCTCTTCTCCCTATTGTTCCTGGGAGGCAACCTCATAGGACCCTCTATGGATGTCTTCCATTTTTGTAAAAGGTTTAGGGACCCTTTCAAAACCCCTTCTATCAATCAATCAAAAAAAGAATTTATCTCCTTCATTAATTCAATTTAGAGACAATGCCATAGTTTTTGCACCTCAAATTCTATGCCTAACATGAGCTTCATGAAGATACCTCTTAAAAAGTGTGGTTTGAAACTTTCCATAGAAGAAAGAGGTACACTTTGGCCTTCAGTATAGAGCACATTTTATTCCTCTATGTGGAACACTTTTAAGTATCCTATGTGAAGTACACTACCAAAACTTATCCAAATTTCTTATAGATTCTTAGAATCTAAACCTCAATATTCCACAACTAAGCAATTCAAGTACCATGCAATAGTTTACAATAATATTTTATGGTTTTGGGATGATGATTATCTAGATTAGGCTCTACTCCTATTTTGTTTAATTAATCCTTTTTTCAAAGTGCAATGTTAGCAGTGATCTATTACAATAAGTGATTAATTACTTCCTCCCTTTGCGATATATTAGAGTGGATAGTTATGGTTATGCATTTCTTAACCCATATCATACATCCTAATAGAGAAATATGATAACTTATGGGTGTATTTGACCTTGATAAGGTATCCTTCTATTATCTACAAAATCTATAGCCTATCCTATCAAATTTAAATGGAACTCTTCCCATCAAATTTAGCATATAACTATCCATATCCAAACAAAACTCAACATTTTTGTGATTTTAACCACATTTGATAAAAAAATAATGAAATAAAAAATCACATGAAATTATCATACATCCTTTCATGTGCAAGATGTAATTTCTTACAAGACTTGTTTTATTTTTACCAATAGTAATATATAACTTAACATAACGTATAAATAAAAATATAAACACACGATATTAAAACAAATATTTCCACCCTATTTTTTATATTTTATTCACAACAAATATAAAGACATGCATGTACCATCTTGTCATGCATGTAACTAAAACTGCAATAAAATGCACTATTTTCCCTTTTTAATCCCCTTACACCTAACATAATCTTAGACATGTACATAAAAAATACAAAATGTAAATTATCCCATTATTTAATTGTCAAATCAACCCTAATTAAATGCATAATTACACACAACAAAATATATGTATAAGTAATGTAGAAAAAAAATACTACACTCTATTTATTTTTTATTCCCAACAATATGCACATATATTTATATACAGACACAACAAGTGCATAGGTCTAAGACCATCCCTCTCTATCTATCATGGTATTAATTCCTAATATAGTAAGGTCCTCCTTTTATTTCTAAACTCATATTTTCCTTTTATAAATTTGTAAAAATGAACCCCTTCGTCTCGAGTTTTAACTTTTATATTGGTTCCATATAACTAAAGGGGAGTACTCTAATAGGGATCTGAAAATTTTCCAATTGAGGTTTATTTAGGAAGAAGAGTGAGCTTCTTCACCCTTAAAATCCTAATGCCAATTTACACCAAAATTATTATTTTTATAAACTTCTTCAATGATAACTTATTAATGTATAAATCATCATCACAAGTTGACCAACTTAATCCTTTTATTTAATATTTAGAATCCAAGGTTCACAATAAATTTTGAGTACCTCAATAAGGTGAATTTTATAATTGATAAACATGAAAAATAAAATATAAAATTGACCATACTTCTACTTTTTTATAACTAAAAACATATACAAGGTAATTAAGAGTACTAATATCTTCTTTAGAGTCACACCAAATTGTTACTCGATCCAAGGTAAAGTCTATATATCATTATTAAATGCATACATCAAATCCACCTTTCTTGTAATTGTGCATGCATTTAACTAGATTTTCTATCAATCAATGCTAATATATTTTTTTGGTAATTAGATGCTTATATTATACGGGTCTTGACTGGGTCCCAATCCCAGATATACAAAAAAATTTGTAAGATAGAGAAGAAACACTACTAAAGGATCTTGAATTAGGGAAGACAGCTATAAAAAACCAAAATTTTCCACGTAGGGGATGATAGAACCAGCTACCAAATCGATACTGCCTATGCAGAGGTGAGTGACCAAGGAAACTACATTTCGACAAGAAACCAACCAAAACCCACACATGGGAAACCTTAGGAAAAGAAAGTTAACATACTTAGGATAAACACCTGTGAAGGGGAAATATGAGTAGCACTGTCTGTAAGTAATCATCATCTTTTAGGGGAATGAAACAATAGTATCAAAAAACAAAAAACCTAGAAACCTACTCCGAAGCATGACTAATGAAGCTAGGCTTACGAGGAGTTCTCTTTGGTATAGTTTACACCATTTTGGAGGAATTGATTGAGGGCTGTACTGGAACTGTCAAAAGCTAAGATGAAGATTTTAAGGAATATTATTGAAACCCTATAGGAAATTGCAACATCAGGGTTCGAATTCCCACTGTTGTCCTAAAAAATATGGACTGGGGAATTATAACTAGTCTTCGCCTTGAATTTTTTGACCCGAGAGGACCTTCGAACATGAGTAGAGCTCTCTTCAACCTTTTATTTTTGCTTCATTGAAAAATGCTTACCTTCACTCGTAGTAGGGGGCTTGATGGAAGGGGGTGTCACAACAGTCGGGGAGCCTTAGAATTTGGAGTTTGGAAATCCTGGGGTTCCTCTCTAACTAGGGGCTCACTGGATAGGGAGTGGGAAGGACTATGAACAGATGAGAGAGGGGAAGGATTGGAGAGAAGGGGGTGACAAAAATAGGAGGAGGGGTGGATGCGATGACGTGGTGGAAGATAACTATAAATAGCCCCTAGTGGATGGTGGTAGAATGCTTTTTGCAGGCATTGAGAATTGAGAGCCGGATGGAGTGATGAAGGAAAGTCAAGATATTCATGGGTTTGAAACCATGCAAGTGATTGGATAGAGATAGATGAAATCTGGATAAAGACTTGGCAGGGTCATCATAAGAAATGTACTAGAGCAGGGGGATAATAACGATAGGCCAAGAAGAGGGGAGGGATTGACTGTCGAGGGTGACTTTGTTCCACTTGAACTCTTGATGTTTGGGAAACCCATCAAGCTCTTGGTACTAATTATGCTTGTCCCACCAGACCAAATGACCTGTCAGTGGGAGGCCAGACACTTCTACAATCAGTTCTACCATTACCTTGAAGTGGATGTTACAAATGAAAACATGACCATTCGACGATGATTTCATGAAGTTTATGGTAATATCTTGCTCAACACCCTTGAATTTGGATAAAAAAAGGATAAACCCTTGCGATTGCAGGTAGGTGGTCGAAAGGGTGTCAAGATGGAGGTTATTGAGCTTGATAAAATCTATGGTGGTGGATACAAGGTGCTCGATATTAGAAATAAGAGAACAAAATAGAGGGCTAGGATGGCACAAATGAATAATATAGGTGATCAGGGCAGACCACAACTAGTTTAAATAAGCGTTATGTAAAACAAGAATCATGTTGCTAAACCAGAAGTGACAACAGGTGTAGAGGCAGTGCTGATGGTGATGAAACTTGGGATTTTTGGGAGGCCTCGAATGGATATCCACACGGGTGGAGATAAAGTGGTAGTGGTACTTGGCAACAAGGCTAGGCAAAATATTAGGTGGGGCAGATTTGGAACAATCATAGTTGGAATTGCACGAGTTATCTTGAAATTTGTTACGGTTTGAAAATTGAATCCAAGATTAAAAAACATGAACGAAAGGGCCAGGCAGGTAGCCAATCATATGATAGCGAGGAGGCACCCAGATCAGAATTTTGGCCATGGGAGCTTTGCACCATGGGACTTGAAAAATAATGATTAGGAAAACCATGGAACAACAGGGAAAAAGCTAAAGGCACCTGGTCTGTCTCGGCCAATCAGCTGACAATATATGAAGAACACTTTATAGGACCATGTTGTGCCAAATGGAGATGGTAGGTTGGATGGATTCCCAAATTTGCAATATCATCAACAAGCTTCTTGGCATCTTGGTACATGTGAGCAGCCATAACCTAATTTTTTTGGACAATGAGAATTTTGATCTCTTGGATGAGAGAGTGAATATTCCAGGATGGAATTTTATCACTGTTGATGTACCCAATGATGTTGAGGGAATCCCCTTCGATTTGGAGATTGATTTTTGAATCCCTGATTAGATGCATACTTCTCCATAGGGCCCAAGCTTTAGCCACATTGTTTGTTTGATGGTCCAAGTTCTCAAAAAAAGCTATGACAACTTCACCCTTATGATTTTTGACAACCCCACCAGCTCTTGCTAAACCTGGATTCCCCTTGGAGGCACCATAAAAATTTAACTTCAACCATCCTTCCGAGGGTGGTCTCCACCGAGCCTCCTTCTTGGGATGGGGTAGGGGAGGGGCCACATTAGAAGGGATGGGAATATTTAGAGACCGAAGGATCTCAGTTTCAAAGCCACTACTAGGAGGTTTGGGACATGGAAGTAATTGGGAATTTTCAGTAGCATAAGTGATGGCTTTACAAGGTCATTATATAGGAGGGAGAAAATTTTACAATTCCTCTCTAACCAAATTTGCCATATAAAATGATGGAGGTAAATTTTCCATAGAAAGGAGACTTTGGGATTGTTGAACGGGTTTGGCCATTGGATAAAGAGGTCCAGTAAGGAGTTGGGAGGAGCCCATTGAATCTGAAAGGTAGTCAGGATGTGACACAAACCTTCTCTGGTAAAATCACAATCTAGGAACAAATGATTGACAAATTCCCAATTGGAGAGACATAGGTGGCACCTATTCGGGACAAACATACCTCTTTTCAAAATATTATCAGTGGTGAGGGATTTGTTTTGAACAAAAATCCAAGAAAAGAATCCAACCTTGGGGATGGGGTGCTTAACCCACACCAGACTGAAGGAAATTATGGGGACTTGGGAATTGAGTAGGAGGGAGTAAGCCAATTTGACAGAGAAATCCCCATTGTCATTCCATTTCCAAATAGGGTAGTCCAGGTAGCTATGGTTAGGATAATGGTGGTCTTGAGTAAGCAAGACAAGACATTACCTTATCTAGCCACTTCATCGCTTTCATTGGTAATGGAAATGGCTTTCCATCTACGTTGGATGTCAATGAAGTCCATAACTTGGCTACCGAACCTCCTGTCTAGAATAGGCCTGAGGATGGAGACTTCATGGACCTATGAAAGAGGTCTATATTTTATCTATACATCATCCCAAAAATTTATATTTGATCCATTGCCTAACTGCCATAGGGTGCCTTTGATGATGAGGTATTTGTCCTGAATAATAGCCTGCCAGAAAGAAGACCCATTAGTGGGAGTGTCGTCATCTAGAAAATATAGGTTCTGGAGATATTTAACTTTGATTATGGATACCGACTTTGTTTGGAAGTTGGTGAAGATCTTCCACACATTCTTGGTGAGAAGGGCAAGGTTCATGTTGGCAATTCTTCTAAGCCCAAGGCCTCCTTGGGATTTGGGGTGGCAAACTCTATCCCAGCTGACTAAATGGATTTTTTTCTTTTCCTCTGGGCCCGACCAAAGGAAGTTCTTTTGTATTTGTTCAATCTTGGAATGCACAGTAGCAAGAGCTTTGAACACCAACATAAAGTAAACTAGGATGCTTTGGAGAACAACCATAGTGAGAGTTTCTTTGGCCACCTGAGACAGAAGAGAACCTTTCCATCATGCAAGTTTTTTCTTGATCCTTTCTATAATATTGTCTCACATGGACTTTTTCGGGTTTTTGATAAACAAGGGAAGATCCAAGTAAGAGGTAGGGAGATCAGTAATGTAGCACTGAAGGATGCAAGAAATTTTATGTTGTCTATTAAAAAGTATTGAGAAAGTAGCATAGATAGTTAATTTTCTGATCGAATGCTAATTCATAGGTATCAAGGATAGAATTTATGAATTTAGCTTGATGAAAAGAGGCCAGGGTGGCAATGATAGTATCATCTACAAACTATTGATGGGATAGGGGTGGGGAGTTAGAAGAAGCCTTGATACCTGAAACACTTCCTATTGCACAAGCAGATTTGAAGGCTCTTCCTAGGGATTCAACAAGAATTATGAACAGGAAGGGGAGAGAGGATATCCTTGTTTGATGTCCTTGGAGTTGGGGAAATATCCTGCTACTGATCCATTAACCAAAATAGAGAACCAAGGGGAGGAAATGCAACCCTTGATGAAGTTGATCCAGTCCTTGTGAAACCTGAACCTAGAGAGTACCTTTTAGAGGAATTCCTACTTAACCCTGTTAAAAGCTTTGCTAATGTCCAACTTCAGAAACATGACCATTTGTTTGTTGCACGAGATTGAGTGAAGAGTTTTGTGAAGAGAGATGATGCTGTTAATTATGGATTTGCCTTATACTAAACTTCCTTGATGCCACATCCTTGTTGCTTGATATATTTTTATTTGGAAGAATGTGATGCTGCGTTGAATTTTGTGATGCAGGAATAGGTTTACACGTGGAGGCAAAAGAGAGTAACCACCCTTGATGGAGACTGAGGTTGAAAGGCATCAGGTAGGTGGGATATGATGTTGTGCTTCATTGCACCTTGGCCAGTGGATACATGGAAATCCATCATAGAATTTGCATATGAATCATTCTAAATGTTGATGCATTAGAGCATGTGTGTGATTGCACTTCGTACAAGGACACTATTGCATTTATTACATATTCTTTGATGTTGTGTGCATTTCTTGTGTGCTCCTTGTTGTTGTGTAATGTCAATATTAAGTTTATTAAATGGAAAAATATAAAAAAATAGATATGTTGTTTGTTTGTCTTTTTTGGAAGAAACTCATGTATTGTAAACTATATATATATATATTTGTGTGACTATATATATAGGAAATTAAAAAATAGTAATAATAAGACATAATTTAAATAATGTGTAATTTGGATATATTTAAGAAGGATTCCCTTGATAATTGTTTATATGGAGTAAACTAATAATATAAACATATGAAATAGGCATCCATGAAGTCATCAAGTTTAATGATGATTACAACTAATAAGACCATTTTGTTTTCTTTCCATTCAAAGAAGGAGAAAAGTAAAAATATATTTATCTTTGTATGGGAAAAATGATCTGGCATAACAAACTATGTGAGACATCATCTTGGGATAGCGAAGGAAGTTTCTTTTAATAATAATGAAGCGAAGCGGATGCATGTCACTTTCTAGAATTAAGGAAAGGAGTGGTTTGATATGGGATACATGCAAAGAGAGCTTCGGAAGAAGGGTGCTGAACAGTGAGAGCAATGCTGAAGTAATTCTGTGGGTGGAAAAGCAGTTAGTTAACCAGGTAGACACTTGAGTTTTGGTTAAGAAAAAAAAGCCACATGTGTGTTATGTTTTCCTATGTTGCCATTTTTGGAATTGTATGTTTTATTTTATGTGATTGTTATGTGATAAATCACTGTCATATTTTTGCAATTGAACTTTTAAGTTTGTGAAAACTTCCTCATGATGATATGTTGTCGATTTTGGAAAACATTGCACTTAGTAATAATGAATTGATGAGTCTAAATTTTTAGAGATAGCTTTAATAGCTGGAATGCTTACATGAGAGGATATTTTCATCGAATATGAAATGTTGCTATAACCTGTATGCCTATGTATTGCATGCATGAGAAACCCTTTTATTTGAATTCAAAAAGAGCTTGATAATATGCATGCCCTGTATATTACATAAGTGAGAAATATTTTATTTGAACTCGAAAAGAGCTCGATAACCTACATACCCTGAGTATTGTAGAAGTGAGGAATATTTTATTGAAATCTGATATGAGATCTATGAATTGCATGTTTGAGTATTGCAAGAATGGGAAATATTTTATTTATATTGAAAAGAGTTGGAAGCTTGCATGCTCTGTGTTTTGATATCTTGCATGCTCTGTGTTTTGATATCTTGCATGCTCTATGTATGGAATGGGAAGGAAATCCTTATTTTAAAAAAAATTGAAAATAATTCATTACCTTGCATGCTCTATGAATTGCATTAGAAGGAAATTCTTATTTAAATCCTATAATGAGATCTAAGTTTGCATGCTCTATGAGAGTGTGAAACCATATTTGAATCTGAAATGAATTCTATAACAGTTTTGCATGAATGTTGTTTGCATTTAGATGCATAAAATGGCCAACCTGATCCCATACTCTCACCTTTAGGCTCATGTATTTCTCCTGAATGGATGGTTCACTGAAGGAAATGGTGATGTTGTTGAGTTATAGTCTACACATGAAGCCATGGCACTATAGCTGTTTCCTGAATGAACAAAGATATGCTCATATAAGTTAAATGCATACTCTAGCAATTGATGTAAAAGTGATTTGTAAGCCAAGATTGGCCATTTATTTTATTCTTCAAAGTGAAAGAAACAGAGATGTGCCATGAGAAATTTTAATGTATTCATCCTGTTGGGAAAATACGTATTTAAACTTTCATATTTAGGAAATCCATATGAGGTGTTCACTTATAGTTTCTTTGTGACTGTGGTGTGTCATGATTTATATTTTAAATATCTAAAATATATCAAAGAAACCTCCTCATAAAATTGTAAGTTGAATTACGTGTGTGCTATTCTATTTGTGAACGATGATAAAACATGAAATATGCTGGATTGAATTGATATCTGAACATAGCAATGTTATATTGGAAAGTCAGATACTTTTTATTAAGGAATATTCATTTTACAAAATAGATTTTCTAATATAAAAAAATAAGAGTACTCTTAGTTTTTAAAAAATCCTCTAAGATAGTAGACAGTTCAACCAATAAATATAAAGAATGTAAAAAAAAAATATACCTTTCCTTTATATGAAGATATGTATAGATTTAAAGGTCCTCTTGAAAGACTTGAATACGAAACTTGTTAGAAATACGTGCTTGATAATGTATAGAGTTCAAGAGAGAGTAAATTGATGTGTCTGATGATATTTAAATAACTTTAAAAGAGACCTTTCATAGAACTTATAAGTCATTCTATCTGAAGTTAGAAATAGTAAATGTGTATGTGTTTTTTTAATAAGTTGTTTGACTTGTTAACAAGATCCTTAGTTAAATTATTTGACTATATGTTTTAAATTTTATGAAAATGAATGGACTATTTTGTTATCATTTAGATTTATTTAGTTAAGAATCATACATCTTCTAGTTATATGATTGTGCAAAGAAAAAATTTCAAAGTTTTATGTTATATGAAACTTCTATTTTTGTGATTGCATATAAAAGGGTATCATCAATTTTTTTTTAACAAAATAGTATATGAAAACTCATATGAAAATCTTTTCCAGAGAAAACAAAAGAGTTTTAATGAATTTAATATAAATTAGACTTCATTTGAGAGCTAGTGCTTATTGAGGAGGATAACACTAACCTAACTCCGGTGGCCAGTGGTGGCAACAACCGTGTATATGTATTCCAATATTTAGCCAAGTGTTTGAAATAGAGGTTCCATGTTGATGAGAGCAAGAGATGATGGTATGGGATATTGTCTCTAGAACACATGGATGTACGTGGAGATTCTCACAACTTGCTCCTATTGTGGAATTTCCAACTAGACTCATAACCAAAGAGTTGGTAAATGAGGTTGGAAAGTCTAGTGGTAGATGGATGGGCAACATTACCATAAATCGAAGCTGAACTAAGTAATCTAGTTCAAAAGCCATGCGATGGTGAACCTTGACTAAACTTTAGTTGAAAGTCAATGGTCAGTAATAGGCATAAATATGCCAGTTTCAAAGTGTTAACCTAATGATTTGTATGGGTTAGAGGACTCCCATGGATATGAGTGAGATTGCAAATCCTTGTATGTATTACTTTGGAATAGGGGAGTTAAGGCATCCACACTTTCAAGTGATATGGGCCCTGGAAGGACAAACCCCATGCCAAAGAACTAAAGATACCCATGGAAGGGGTAAAATTTTGTCTAAAGCAATGCATTGCAAGAAGTTGACCGATCCCGAGCACTTAAGATACCAGCTATAGTGGTGAAATATCTTGAAGTGTGATAACCTTATGCCTTGTACAAATATCTAGTTGGGTAAAAAGTAATTATGTGAAATTTTTAATTATACTCTCAATCAAAATTTTGTGTTTGTGTGTTTTAACAACCGATGAGTAGACCGACTTGTTATAGTTGGTATCAGAGCCTAGGTTGTGAATCTTGGCTAATGAACTTGAATGGCTATTCTGAAATAACTCTTTTGATGCCAGGTATGGTAGGTACCTCATGGAGGAGCGATGTTAATCCAAAAGAAAAAAATGCAAAAATTCCAAGAGCACGAACAAGATGAATCGTAAGGGAGTCTAAAAGGGTGCAAGCTACTAATGTACCACTACGAGTGGTTAGAAGAGAGAAAGAGCTTGTAGCTATGAGAGCTACATAGAATGATGAAAATATGGCTCAAATGATTCAAATGATGTAGGGGCAATTGAATCAACAACATGAGCAAATGGAAATCCAAAAAGCTCAAATGAATGAGTATATGGATCAACAAAGGGCACAAATGCAATAGCAGTAAGAATTAATTACCCAACAAAAAAAATTCATTGAAAATTTGACGAATAGAAGGGGAGCTAAAAATGTAAGTGAATTTTGAAAGGGTTCCTTGAGAAGGAAAGCGAGTGAAGAATTAAAAAAGGAAATCAAGAAATTGGATATATAAAATTTTGATGTAAGAGGTGATGGCGAAACTAATGTCAATTGGCTAAGTGAAGCCGAAGGATATTTTGCAATCCAATATCTTTGTTCTAAATCTAAAACTACATGGGCAATGACACATTTAAAAGGTCCTACAAGATACTGGTGGACCACGTATAAGAAAATTACTCAGAAGGAAGCGATAGATATACCTTGGGAAGAATTTGAAAGAGAGTTTAAGAATCACTTTCTAATTGAACAATTTTATATTGAGAAACATGGAGAATTTACCAACTTACGACAAGGTAATATGACGGTAATTGAATAGTACCAGAGGTTTGTGCAACTTCTTAAGTATGCCCCGAAATTTAATGGGCAACAAAAATTCAAAGCTCATAAGTTTGTTATGGGGCTACACCCAAAATACAGTCAACTGATGGGAAGAAAAGTACCTCAAAAATTGTCAGTTGTCTATGATGCTACTCGATATGAAGAGTCAAGACAAAAAGAGGTAAAGGCTTACTATCAGCAAGTTGAAAAAGAAAAAAAAAAGAAGGTATCCCGAGCAAAATAGAGGCAAAGATCAATACAAGAAATTCAGAGATGGAGGGCGTAACAGATATGATAACAGAAGAAAGGGTAAATTCCAGGGGAACAGAGGGCAGCTAGATCGAAGGAATTTCTAGGAGAAGAAAAACAATAATAAATAACAGGGCAAAAATGGTAATCAAAATAAGAAAAGTAATAAACAAAATAACGATGGACCAAAAACATGCTTTACATGTGGAGCACTAGACCATTTTGCTAGACAATGCCCTAAAAGAGTAGATCATAGGAATCCACTGAGGAAGCACCACATAGAATTTTTGCTGCCATAGGTAACCCTAACCTTTTGGGACAAGATACTCCATTTTTTATTAAAAGAAAACTAGGCAAAGGATATGTCAAAATTTTAATTGATAGTGGTGCTGCAGATAGTTTCATATCTAATAGTATATTGAGGGACATACCAGTTAAACCTAGGGTTATGGCAAGAGGGTGGCAAGTTGAGTATGGCTTAGGACAAACTTACTTAGTTAACCAGTGTCTATTTGACCCACAAATAGAATTAACCCAAGGAAAAATCAATTGGCACCTGTATGTGGCTCCTTTGCATGCATCTGACATTGTCCTAGGAGTAGATTGGCTTAAATTTCATAAGGCCCTTATGAATTTTGAGGAAAGATTGTTGGACTATACGAATGATGCTAACCGAAAAATCCGTATCCACTGTAATCAAAAATTCTTTGAGCCTCATTTGATGACCGCCATGCAAGTCAAAAGAGCCTGGAGGAAAGGATGTAAATTGTATGTGGTTAAATTGAACAAAAAAGAAGAAATTGACTCAAGTTCCATATTATTTCAACAATACCTGGTGTTAAATGAATATAGGAATATTTTTCCTGAAGATTTATCTGGATTACCTCCAAAAAGAGAATTTGATTTCTCAATCGAGCTTATACCATTAGCAACTCCAGTAGTTCAAACTCCTTACCATATGAAACCTCTTGAATTGAAAGAACTTAAGACACAACTACAAGACTTGTTAGAGAAAGGGCACGTTAAACCTAGTGTTTCACCCTGGGGAGCACCAATACTATTTGTTAAAAAGAAGGATGGATCCTTGAGACTATGCATTGATTATAGAATGCTCAACAAGATGATAGTTAAGAACAAGTATCCCTTATCCAAAATTGATGACCTGTTTGATCAACGAAAAGGAGCTACAATCTATTCAAAGATTGACCTAAAGTCAGAATATCACCAGTTAAGAATCAGGGAGGAGGATACCTATAATACTGCTTTTAGAACTTGACATGGACATTATGACTTCACAATATTACCATTTGTGTTAAGAAATGCATCAACTATATTTATGAATTTGATGAATAGTGTATTTCGAGAACAGTTAGACAAATTTGTGTAGTTTTTTATGGATGATATCTTGATTTACTCTCAAAGTAGAGAAGAACATGACCAACACATGAGGATAGTGTTGGAAATCCTCAAGAAGAATCAATTGTATGGTAAATTATCCAAATGTGAGTTCTATACATCACAAGTTCAGTATTTGGGACATATTGTTTCGACCAATGGAATAGTTGCAGATCCAAAAAATATTGAAGCTATAATGGATTGACCAACGCCAACCAATGTATCAAAAGTAAGAATTTTATGAGAATGGCTGGTTATTATTGGCAATTTGTTAAAGGGTTTTCAAAGATTGCATTTTATATTACTAATTTGTAAATAAAAGGGAAAGCTTTTAGGTACTAATTCTTAAGGAAAAGTTGACAACTACACCTATACTAAAAATAGCTGATCCAAGCAAATCATTCACAGTTTGTACTGATGCTTCATTGGAAGTATTGGGTGGTATGTTGATGCAAGATGAGGCCGTAGTAGCATATGAGTCCAGGAAACTCAAGAAACATGAAAAAAACTATGCTACCCATGATTTAGAGCTAGCAACAGTAGTTCATGCTCTTAAGATATGGAGACATTATTTGTTAGAAAAAACCTTTGAGCTTAAAACCGATCATCAGAGCTTGAAATATATTTTTATTTAACCTTTGCTAAATGCAAGACAATGAAGACGGATAGAGTTTCTAGCTGAATATGACTTTGGTATTGAATATATCAAAGGGAAAGAAATAATATTGGCAAATGTTCTCAGTAGAAGAAAGTATATAGTAGCAATTACAAAATGCCAGTATGATCTAATGGAACAGATCAAGGAAATGCAAAAGAGTGATGAGTTTTGCAATCAATGCCACAATAAGGTTGAGCGAGAACCAAAATGGTACAAATATTATAATATTAAGTAAAATATGGTATATTTTCATAACAGAGTAATAGTACCTAATGATGAGGGACTAAAAAGAACTATCTTGCAAGAAGCTCATTATCCACCATATTCTGCTCATCTAGGGATAATTAAAATGAAATAAACTTTGAGAAAATACTATTTTTGGTCTAGAATGAAAAAGGATGTAGTACAATTTGTTTCTAAATGCTTAGAATGTATAAAGTAAAAGGTAAAACATTAGCATCCTGGAGGACAGTTGCATTTGTTCAATGTGCCAGAATAGAAATGACAAGAATATCTATGGATTTTATTATTGGTATTCCTAAGACGCACTTTCAACATGATGCAATATTTGTTGTGGTGGATAAGTTAACTAAGGTAGCACATTTTATACCAGCCAACATACGTGCTGATGCATCAGCCATAGTGCAAAAATTTGCTCATGAAATTGTAAGATTACATGGTTTTCCTAAAATAATTATCTTGGATAGAGATTCAAGATTTACCTTTGATTTTTGGTAAGCTTTGTACCGAGCCTGGGGAACACATATTAATATCAGCACCACCTATCATCTTAAGATGGATGGATAGACCGAGAGGTTCAATTAGGTGCTAGAAGACATGCTATGCATGTATTGCATAGATCACCAGAATAAATGGGAAGATTATCTCTTCCTGGTAGAATTTTATTATAATAACAACTACCATACCACATTGGACATGGCACCTTTTGAGGCTCTATATGGGCGTAGGTGCAGGACGTGGGATAATTTGGACAATCGAGAGGCGATCGGTCCTAAAGCTATTAAAAATATGGATATCCAAATTAAGGAAATTTGTCAGCAACTTCGTGAAGCTGCTAATCGCCAAAAGAGTTATGCTAACTTGATACAAACCCCCCGATAATTAATTGTAGGTGGTCTTTCTTAGAGTCAAATCGACCAAAAGTTAAATCAAATCCACCAAATTATGTTCTAGATTTGTTGGTTGTTGACAAGATTAGTTGATGAGTGCCAAATTGACACATATTTTATGCAAGGATTATCTGTTTTCTATTTGCAAAATCATGAAAGTAAATGTGTTTTAATGATTATTTTACCTTATTTATGTGATTTATTAGTTAATTTGATGAATGAGGTTAAAATGATAAATGATCATATTTTACACAAATTATGTGAAGTTTTTGTATGTTTTTGGTAGGTAATATTACAACAAAAAATAGGTTATATATTGAAGAAAGGATGAAAAAATACCAAGGAGACGCGTGGATGCTTGCTACGAAAGGGCACTATGGAAACCTGGAAAAATCTACGGAAGAACCTGTTTCACATAAATGCCACATAAGCTATGGCTTGGTCAAACACCATGTGGGCAGCTAAAAGAATCAAGCACGAAAGGTTTCAAATTCCACATGGGCATTTAGAAGAATCAAATGTGGGTGACTCACCATTTATTTGGGGCATATAAGTTGTTACGTGAATATTTGTAATAAATGTATCCTTCCCTAAAAGAAATGATAAAAGCTATAGAAAAAGTCTAAATCAAGGGTGGTATTATTACGTAGCTATCCCACCAAGTCAAAGTTAGTATTATGTTATAATTAGTTACCACTTGGACCAATTAGAATATTTATTGAGTCCAAGTATTTTAGGAGATGTATTAGTTTAGCTTTATTCTTGTTAAGAACATAGTTATTGTGTATCAAGTCTAAACCATATGGAAGAAATACCAGGAGTTATGTTCGAAATGTTGTTGCATATCAGGTCCAAACCATATGGGAGAAATACGGGGAGTTATGTTCCGAATTGTTTGAGTGACAATATATATTTGCATACGAGACCTTTGAAGAGAGATGGCGAGCTAATGGATAAATATATGTAATCTGTGATTATTCCTAATGTAATATTCTATATATAATTATGAAAGTTGGATGCGCAACCATGTATGTTTGATTTTCAATAATAAAGCAACAACAATATTTTCTTTACGATATGATAACTGTGTTTTATAATTATTTTATATTTTGGTTGCTTTGGTAATTTTTATTTCTTTTATTCTCTTGTAATTATGAAATAATTAAGAATTAGATTAATTAAAAGAGAGTAGATTATTGAATTTAAAGTAAAATAGAAAATAGGGGAAGGGGTTAACACTAACCTTCCGGAGGCAGGGCCCACTTCGAAAGGTTAGTCCCTAAATCTCTTCCCCCCACTAACATGGTAGATAGAATTAGATTAAAGATTAATTTACATGAAAATATAATTAGAAATTATAGTAGATAAATAATGCATTAAGTAAATAATTAGTGGATCCACATTAGAATAATTCATAAATTGCATATTTAATTTAATTTAATTTAATTTTTCGCAAACTTTAATTTCTGCAACACATGAAACCAGAAAGAGATCTGAACTAAGCTTAGTATTAATTACTACGGTATAATCTATACTGGGTTGCTAGTCTTTAAATCTAACCTAGATTAACCCGGATTGACAAAATTGAATGTAAGATACTACAATCGATCATTTTGACGCCGTTGTCGTGGAGAGTAGCGGCGTATGTGGTTAATCAGAAAATATGTTTGGTAGTGCAAAGAGAGAGGCTTACTTGTATGTGTAAAGGGGTACGTACGAGACTTTGGTGTGCATATGAGTCAGAGTGGCCCGAAGATGGTTCAAACAAGCTCCTCCGTTCAATGTTGCCAGGTTCATTTTCTTAAAGGAACCGTTTTTACTACTTTCGTAGATTAATATTTATTTTCTGCAAATTTCAATTTTTGCATTGGGTAGTTATTATTGCTTATTTGACTTAGGACCTATGAGAAAGAACATGAAGTAGGTGAACGCCGAAAGTAACACCCAGTTTTTTATAGTAGGAAGTAGTTATGTTGAGTGACACAACTGTAATGAAATCCCTCATAATAATCAAATAAGCAGTAATAAGTTACCTTTTATTTTAGCATATTTAATTTCTTGCAATTTCCTTGCTTTGGATGATTATTATTGATGATTTGGCTTAGGACCTATGAGAAAAACAACAGGAAGTAGGTGAACACTGAAAACAACCTAAACTTTGCTTAGGACCCTGTTGAACATAGGAAGTAGGTAATATTGAGTGACACAACCTTAGTGAAACCCTCCTAAACAATCAAAGAAACAATAATAGTTTACCTTTTATTTCAACAATTTCATTTCTAGTAAAATTTATTTTTCAAGCATTTTTACTTTCCTCCTATTGTACTAGAATTGGTTGTATGGATTCATAGACCGTGGGTCACACCTAATTTTAGTAACATTAGGATTGTTCAAAAATTTTATTTATGTTGTGTTAAGAATAGTTATAAACTCTATGATTTGTATCTAAACTTGACAACAGTAGGATTAAAACAGAAAATCAAAATCAAAACCCAAACAAAAACAAAACCAAAAAGAGAGAAAAGAAAAATAAGTTGCTAGGTGGTGAAAAACAGTCCAATAAACCTCTAGAAAATATTATATATATTTAATAATAATAATAATGAAATAAAATAGAGGTATATACAAGACTGAACCAACAAAATTATAAAGTGGTAGGACAAACATATTGTATCATGAAAATAATTAGAAAATATTTGAAAGGGTGTAGTAAAACTCAAATCCTATTGATAACTCAACTAGAACATCACTAATTAATGGGCATAGGTTTTAACTATACAAAAGTCACTATCTAAAAAAAAATCATACACCACCTTAGATAACATGGATTTGTAGTGCATTTCTGAACTACAACCAACTACTATCCAATAATTTCTCTCTTTGAAAAGAAAAATATATTATATATATATATATATATATATATATATATATATATATATATATATATATATATATATATATATATATATATTGAAAAAAAAATTTAATATATAAAAATATAAAAATAATTATGCTTTCTTTGTTTCATCATGAAGTATCTGTATTCCCTTCCATTTTTAGTCTTAATGTTTTAAAGATAGATCGAGAAAATGTTCTCTCTAAAAAAACCTTGTAGGAAGATGATTACCACGTGATGCATAGTACCTTATTGCTATATGAAGTCTAGGTGTTCTTTAAATACTCAAACTATATCTGGTATCTTGAGAAAAATTTTCATTGAAAATGAAGCAAATATTTTAAAAATGTTGTAAGTTACTCCTGGTTGATCAAGTTTCTTTTTGGCCACGCACAATTGCACACCTAAAAACATTGTGAAGTATTGGAAAAATTAACTCATGAGTTATTTCTACCATAAGTGAACAGTTTCCCTTGCTTATCTATTTTTACGCATGGTCTAGAATACTAAAGAATTGGCAAAAGGACAAGCTCGCCCTTCACCCTTGAAAAAAAAAAGGAGAAAAAAAGAAAAAAAATCCCTTGCTCCTCATCTAATCGAGCAAGTATCCCAATAAAAATCTTCTTGCTTCTCCTCAAAATAAGCAAGAACCCTAAAAAGCACTAAAAATCCCTTGCTCCTCACAAAATGAGCAAGTATCCCAAATAAAAAAAAAGTAAATAAAGGGCAAAAGAGCTTGAATCCCTGGAATTCTTAGTATCTCAAACACCATGGGGTACTCTTTATTAAGGTATCCTTATGTATTAGCACTAAGTCTAGATAAGACCTCTAGATGCTCATATGATAAGCTAGCTTTTTGGCATACATAACCCTTGTTGTTTTTCAATCCTTGCTCATAATGGGAAATGAATCCTCACTTGCACACACAGTTGGTCTTGAAAGAAGCTTGAGAATACTAGGACAACTTTGACACTATATTGATTTGTGAAAGGAGTAAATGAAGTTGTTTCAAAATTGCTAGAATGTTTGAAGTCCTTGAAGAATAATCCTAGAAACATCACATGCAGGAAAAACTCAAAAGCAAACCCTCATGAGAGTACTATGGTTTTAATTTTTTTTCTTTTTCTACAAAAACATTGCTTGTGCCCATCACATTTTCATCCCTTAGAAAAAGCCATATTAATAAATGTTTCACTTTTTCCCATGATTGAAGATATCCTAGAAGGCTGAAATCAAATTTCATATTCATTACCTTTATATCTCGGAAACTTCTTAATGACATACAGGAAACACAATCACAAAAATTATAATAAACCCCCATAAATAAAATTTATTATTATATTATCCACCAATATAAATAAAACACCCTTCATCTTGTTTTGGCTAAAATTACAGTTTGGGGGGAAAGTAAATAAGGTATACAAACTTCACAATTCACTTTGGGGGGGAAGAATCGAGTAAAGTATTTTCTTAACCTCTAACAACTACGAGTTTTGTAGATATCTTCCGTAGACAACTTCTGTAATAATCTTCAGTAATATAGTTTATAATACTTAATACAATAGAGTTTATAATATAGTTTAGAGGTATAATATAGGTAATATAATATTTTATAGTTATATAATAATAATAATATAATCATAATAATAATAATAAAATGAATATATATTATATTAATTTACTATTTTTTACTATATCTTTACTTTGATCATTCTTCTCGAAAAAAATAAAGATAAATAATAATAATAAAATAAATTTTAAAAGTTAATTTAAATTTTATATGTTACATATATAATGATGTTCTTATTGTTAGTATGGGTTTGTAGATAACATTATTATAGAAGTTATAATTTTTATTTATGCATAGTTTTAATATACATCTAAATAAGTCCAATGAGCACTATTGACTTTTGCATTGGAAATTGTGTTCATATAGATAGAAGTTGAAATACTGCTGCTATAGGAAGTGGTTAGACTAAAATAAAATACATATTCATTGTATGATTTATAGTACCTTCTTGTTTCAACTTATTTCACTTGAAAAAAAAATGATGGTAGTCCCAATTCAGCCAAATGACAATTTCCATTGTGCTTCTTATCAAATGTATATCACATTCCAAAAGAAATATTGTTTAAAATGGAATATCAAGGTAAATATTTGGATTTACATGAACAAGGCATCAATCATCTACTATAGACCAAATTTTGGATTTATGCAATTGTTAACTGCAGAGTTTATCTATTAATATTGTTGTATTAATCCTATGTGCATGAGGACATGCACTTCCTTCAGTTTGGGGGAATGATGAGTGCTAAATTGACACATATTTTATGCAAGGATTATATGTTTTCTATCTGCAAAATCATGAAAGTAAATGTGTTTTAATGATTATTTTACCTTATTTATGTGATTTATCGGTTAATTTGATGAATGAAGTTAAAATGATAAATGATCATATTTTACACAAATTGTGCGAAGTTTTTATTTGTTTTTTGCAAGTAATATTACAGAAATATACAAGTTATATATTGAATAAAGGATGAAAAATATCGAGGAGACACATGGATGCGTGCTACAAAAGGGCGCTACGGAAGGGCACTACGGAAGGGCGCTACGAAAACCTAGAAAAATCTACGAAAGAACCTGTTTCACATAAGTGCCACATAAGCTATGGCTTGGTCAAACACCATGTGGGTAGCTAAAATAATCAAACACGAAAGGTTCAAATTCCACATGGGCGGTTAGAAGAATCAAATGTGGGTGACTCACCATTTATTTGGGGAATATAAGTTGCTACGTGAATATTTATAATAAATGTATCCTTCCCTAAAAGAAAGGATAAAAGCTGTAGAAAAAATCTAAATCAAGGGTGGTATTTTTACGTAGCTATCCCACCAAATCAAAGTTAGTATTATGTTATAATTAGTTGCCACTTGGACCAATTAGAATATTTATTGAGTCCAAGTATTTTAGGAGATGTGTTAATTTAGCTTTATTATTGTTAAGAACATAGTTGTTGCGTATCAAGTCCAAACCATATGGAAGAAATATGGGGAGTTATGTTCGGAATGTTGTTGCGTATCAAGTCCAAATCATATGGGAGAAATACGAGGAGTTATGTTCGGAATTGTCTGATATATATTTGCATACGAGACCTTTGAAGAGGGATGGTGAGCTAATGGATAAATATATGTAATCTGTGATTATTCTCGATGTAATATTCTGTATGCAATTCTGGAAGTTGGATGCGAAACCATGTACGTTTGATTTTCAATAATAAAGCAGCAACAATATTTTCTTTAGGATATGGTAACTGTGTTTTATAATTATTTTATATTTTTCTTGCTTTGGTAATTTTTATTTCTTTTATTCTCTTGTAATTATAAAATAATTAAGAATTACATTAATTAAATGAGAGTATATTATTGAAGTATAGGGGAAGGGGTTAACACTAACCTTCTGAAGGCAGGGCCCACTCCGAAAGGTTAGTCTCTAAAACTCTTCCCCCTACTAACATGGTAGATAGAATTAGATTAAAGATTAATTTACATAAAAAATATAATTAGAAATTATAGTAGATAAATAATGCACTAAGTAAATCATTAGTGGATCCACATTAGAATAATTCATAAATTGCATATTTAATTTAATTTAATTTTATTTTTCGTAAACTTTAATTTTTGCAACACATGAAACCAGAAAGAGATTTGAACTAAGCTTAGTATTAATTACTATGGTACAATCTATACTGGGTTGCTACTCTTTAAATCTAACCTGGATTAACCCGGATTGACAAAATTAAATGTAAGCTACTATAGCCGATCATTAGTCCTATCACCTACAAACTTGCCTTACCACCAAATTTATCCAAAATTCATAGTGTTTTCCATGTGTCTCTCCTTCACAAATATGTTGCTAACCCATCACATATTTTGGATGTGTCACATTTGTAGACGTCGAAACCGCAACTCATCAAGGTTCAACTAGTTAAACTTTTGGGGTTCAAAACTAAACACTTGAGGAAAAGAACTATGGAGCAGTGTAGGGTTCAGTGGGACAACTACTCCGAGAAAAATGCCACCTAGGAAAATGTTGCAGATATGAGAAACCAATTTTCATACTTGTTTGAAAATTGTTAACCAAAAGACAATTTGTTATATGTATTGAGTTGTATATATTTTTATGTTGGCATGTTAAGATTTAATAGGGCATATATGACTATTGTGTAATTTTTGATATTACATATATGTATATGACAGATGTTGTGGATATCTGCATTTATGTTTTCTAGTTAACACAGGTACTGTGTTAATTCCTAGAGGGGGAGTATGTCACATCCCTGTTGCTTGATATCCTTTTATTTGGAAGAATGTGATGCTGCATTGAGTTTTGTGGTACAAGCATAGGTTTACGCGTGGAGGCAGAAGAGAGTAACCACCCCTAAAGAAGATTGAGGTTGAAATACGTCAGGTAGGTGGGATATGATACTGTGCTTCATTGCAAGTGGATACATGGAAATCCACCATAGAATTTGCATATGAATCATTCTGACTGTTGATGCATTATAGCATGTGTGTGATTGCACTTCGTATAAGGATACTATTGCATTTATTACATATTACTTAATGTTGTGTGCATTTCTTGTGTGCTCCTTGTTGTTGTGTAATGTCAATGTTAAGTTTATTAAATAGAAAAATATAAAAAAATAGATATGTTGTTTGTTTGTCTTTGTTGGAAGAAACTCTTGTATTGTAAACAAGATATATATATATATATATATATATATATATAGGAAATTAAAAAATAAGAATAATAGTAATAATAAAACATAATTTAAATAATGTGTAATTTATATATATATATATATATATATATATATATATATATATATATATATATTTTTTTTGAATTTACATGGTGGAATCGGTAGCCGCCATGAATCCGGGCAGGTTGTCCAGCTTTTTATGGCCGCCACAGTATTCTGCGTTGTCCGCCTTGGAATCTGCCACACAGATCTTCGCATAGTCTGCCCCTATAACCACCATGCCACAATCATTTTAAACCTTTTACGTCGTTGAAAGCACCAGGAAAGGGACAAGCATCTAGTCCGGTGAGGCTCGAGATTTGAACCTTGGACCTCCACCCCCATTATGGGGTTTGGATGAACCAATTGGTCTACACCTCGAACCCGTAATTTGAATATATTTAAGAAGGATTCTCTTGATAATTATTTATATAGAGTAAAATAATAATATAAACATATGAAATAGGCATCCATGAAGTCATCAAGTTTAATGATGATTATAACCACTAAGACCACTTTATTTTATTTCCATTCGAAGAAGGAGAAAAATAAAAATATATTTGTCTGTGTATGGGAAAAATGATCTGGCATAACAAACTATGTGAGGTGTCACCTTGGGATAGCGGAGGAAGTTTCTTTTAATAATAATGAAGCAAAGCAGATGCATGTCACTTTCGAGCATTAAGGAAATGAGTGATTGGATACAGGCTGTATGCAAAGAGAGCTTGGGGAGAAGGGTGCTGAACAATGAGAGCAACGCTGGAGTAATTCTACAGGTGGAAAAGCAGTCAGTTGGGAGTGTTGTGTAACCAGGTAGACACTTGAGTGATGGTTAAGAAAAAAAAAGCCACATGTGTGTTTTGTTTTCTTATGTTGCCATTGTTGGAATTGTATGTTTTATTTTATATGATTGTTATGTGATAAATTGCTACCATATTACTATAGTTGAAATTTTAAGTTTGTGAAAACTCCCTCATGACAATATGCTGTTGATTCTGGAAAATATTGCACTTAGTAATAATGAATTGATGAGTCTAAATTTTTAGAGATAGCTTTAATAGCTGGAATGCTTACATGAGAGGAGGTTTTCATCAAATATGAAATGTTGCTATAACTTGTATGCCTATGTATTGCATGCGTGAGAAACCCTTTTATTTGAATTCAAAATGATCTTGATAACCTGCATGCCCTGTATATTACATAAGTGAGAAATATTTTATTTGAACTCGAAAAGAGCTCGATAACTTGCATGCCCTGAGTATTGCATAAGTGAGGAATCTTTTATTGAAATTTGAGATGAGCTCGATGAATTGCATGTCTAAGTATTACAAGAATGGGAAATCTCTTATTTATATTAAAAATATTTGGAAGCTTGAATGCTCTGTATTTTTATATCTTGCATGCTCTGTGTTTTAATATCTTGCATGCTCTGTGTATTGAATGGGAAGGAATTCCTTCTTTAAAAAAAATTGAAAACAGTTCATTATCTTGCATGCTCTATGAATTGCATGAGAAGGAAATTCTTATTTAAATCCTATAATGAGATCTAAGTTTGCATGCTCTGTGAGAGTGTGAAACCATATTTGAATTTGAGATGATTTCTATAGCATATGTGTGTTTTGCATGAATGTTGTTTGCATTTAGATGCATAAAATGGCCAAGATGATCCCATACTCTCACCTTTAGACTCATGTCTTTCTCCTGAATGGGTGGTTCACTGAAGGCAATGGTGATGTTGTCGAGTTATAGTCTACACATGAAGCCATGATACTATAGCCGTTTCCTGAATGAACAACGATATGCTCATATAAGTTAAATACACACTCTGGAAATTGATGTAAAAGTGATATGTAAGCCAAGATTGGCCATTTATTTTATTCTTCGAAGTGAAATAAATAGAGACATGCCATGAAATTTTTTAATGTATTCATCCTATTGATAAAATGCGTATTTAAACTTTCAGATGTAGGAAATCCACATAAGGTGTTCACTTATAGTTTCTTTGTGACTACGGTGTGTCATGATTTGTATTTTAAATATCTAAAATATATCAAAGAAACCTCCTCATAAAATTGTAAGTTGAATTATATGTGTGCTATTCTATTTTTGAACGATGAGAAAATATGAAATATGTTGGATTGAATTGATATCTGAATAAAGCGATGTTATTTTGGAAAGTAAATGCTTTTTCTTAAGGAATGTTCATTTTACAAGATAGATTTTCTAATATAAAAAAAAGTGTACTCTTAGTTTTTAAAAAAACCTCTAAGATAGAAGACACTTCAACCAATAAATATAAAGAATGTCAAAAAAAATATACCTTTCTTTTAGATAAAGATATGTATAGATTTAAAGGTCCTCATGAAAGACGTGGATACGAAACTTGTTAGAAATACGTGCTTGATAATGTATAGAGTTCAAGAAAGAGTAAATTGATGTGTCTGCTGATATTTAAATAGTTTTAAAAGAGTCCTTTCATAGAACTTATAAGTCATTCTATCTAAAGTTAGAAATATTAAATGTGTAGGTGTTTTTTTAATAAGTTGTTTGAATTTTTATCAGGCTCCTTAGTTAAATTATGTGACTATATGTTTTAAATTTGATGAAAATGAATGAACTATTTTTTTATCATTTAGATTTATTTAGTTAAGCATCATACATCTTCTGGTTATATGATTGTGCAAATAAAAAGCTTCAATTTTTTATGCTATATGAAACTTCTGTTTTTGTGATTGGATATAAAAGGGTATCATCAAAAAAATTTCAACAAAAGAGTATATGAAAACCCATATGAAAAACTTTGCCAGAGAAAACAAAAGAGTTTTAATGAAGTCAATATGAATTAGACTTAATTTGATAGCTAGTGCTTATTGAGGAGGATAGAACTAACATAACTCCGATGGCCAGCGGTGGCAACAACCGTGTATATGTGTTCTGATATTTAGCCAAATGTTTGAACTAGAGGTTCCACGCTGATGAGAGCAAGAGATGATGGTATAGGAAATTTCTCTAGAACACATGGATGTATGTGGGGATTCTCACAACCTGATCTCATTGTGGAATTTCCAACTAGACTCATAATCAGAGAGCTGGTATATGAGGTTGGAAATTTTAGTGGTAGATGGGATGGACAACATTACCATAAATCAAAGCTAAAACTGAGTAATGTGGTTCAGAAGCCATGCAATGGTGAACCTTGACTAAAATTTATTTGAAATTCAATGGTCAGTCATAGGCATAAATATGCCAGTTCCAAAGTGGTAACCTAATAATTTATATGGGTCAGAGGACTCTCATGGACATGAGTGGGATTGCAAATCCTTATATGTCTTACTTTGGAATAGGGGAGTTAAGGTGCCCACCCTTTCAGGTGATATGGACCCTGGAAGGAAAAACCCCATGCCAAAGAACTAAAGATACCCACGAAAGGGGTAAAGTTCTATCTAAGGCAATGCATTGTGGGAAGTTGGTCGATCCCAAGCAATTAAGACATTAGTTGTAGTGGTGAAATATCTTGAAGTGTGATATCCTTATGCCTTGTATAAATATCTAGTTGGGTAAAAAATAATTATGTGAAATTTTTAATTATACTCTCAATCAAAATTTTGTGTTTGTGTGTTTTGACAAACGGTGAGTAGACTGAGTTGTTACACTTGAAAGGGATCTATGATCATGGGAAGGATTTTATGGAGCCTTATAGGTAAATATTTGGTTAAAATATTGTAGATGATGTTGCATAGGCTTATTGGTCTGAAGTCTGCCATGGATTTGCATTGAGGGGTTTTGGGGACCAGGGAAATGAAAGTTGAGTTCGTCCCTTTGGGAATGATCTTGGTTCATTGGAGCTCTGTGATGGCATTGTAGATGTCTTCCTCTATAATATCCCAAAATTTTTGGAAGAACCAGGGGGGAAACCATCTAGTCTAGGGGCTTTGTCAGCCTGCATGGAGAACACAGCCTATTTTATTTTATTTTTCTTAGGGTTTGGATAAGGGAGGAATTCATTTCAAGAGTGACCAAAGGGGGAATGTTCTACAAGAGGACCTCTTGGGCTTCAGGATGTTTGGGGGATATGGTTCCAATAAAGTTGCTAAAATAGGAGGAGGTTTCATCTCTGATTTTAAAAATATCTTTGGAGCAGGTGCCATCAGTTAGAATGAGCTCTTTAATTTTTATCGTGCTTCTATTCATAGAGTGAAATTATGGAAGAACTTTGTATTAGCATCACCATATTTTAGCTAAAAGGCTTGGGACTTCTATCTCCAGTAGGTATCTTCCTTAGCCAAAATGTTGTGGTATTCTGAAAAAATTTGCTTTTCTTCTTCTCTAATCCTGGGAGTCAACTGGTCATTCTAGATTTGCTGCTCAATGGTTTTGAGTTTGCTTAAGATATGATCTTTGTTTAAAAAAATATTTCTGAACACCTCCTTATTCTAGATTTTGAGGTTTTCTTGATAGCCTTCAATTTTTGGGAAACTTGGGATATAACATACCTAGAGTAAGGGTGCTGCCACCATTCAAAGATCCTTTGTCTCAGGTCAGTGTGCTGGATCCACATATTCTCAAATCTGAAGGGGGTTTTGAAGGATGGAGCCCTATTAGCTTCCAAAATAAGGGGGTAATGGTCAGAGATAATTATGGGAAGAGAGATTAGAGAGGTGTCTCCAAATATGGGAATAGCCTATTAGGATAGGAATATTATATCCAATTTGACTTGTATGTGTTTGGAACCCACTCTTTTGTTGCTCCATGTGAATTGGCATCCCTTAATTTGAACATCCATTAGCTCATTCTTAGTAACAAAGTCCTGGAAATATTGTATGCTCTTGAAAGGAATGGAACTACCGCCCTTCTTATCTGAGGGAAAGAGGGGGGAATTAAAATCACCTGCTAACATCTAGGGGAAGTTGGAGAAGGCATCCTTCATGTTGGAAAGGGATCTCCAAAGAGAGCATCTTTCAAGAGGGTTATTGGGAGCATAAATGTTGGATAAAACCCAGGTGAACTGATTTTATTTGCAAAAAAGACCAGGTTTAGAGTTCTTTTAGAAGATAAAATTACCTTACCTTCAACTTTTTCTGGATCCCAAAGGCACAAAAGGCCTCCAGACGAGCCTTCGATAGGAGATTAATCCCATTGGCAGTTCTTCCACACTAAATTGGTAATACTGTTAATTCTAGAAGCATCAACTTTTATTTCTTGCATAATGAAAATAGTGGGTTTATGATATTTCCTTATAGTTCGAGCTAATCTTTGTTTGGCTGAACTGTTGAGACCTCTAATATTCCATGAAAGAATCTTCATTTGGATACTTTGGTGGAATTTTTGCCTCCCTTAGATTTTTGAGGGGAGGTTTGGGATTTTTTATTTCATCCTTGGCCTGGTTGAACATGTTTGGGAATAAAGTTGTTTGCACTCCATTGGCCACTTGATTTTTGGTATCTTTTTTGTTTTACTCGGCTAAGGATGATCTTCCTCTTTTCTTCTCACTTCTTGTGTCAACAGGGGCTTTTTTGTATCTTGTAGTGATGATTGGACTATGATCTGCTTTACGATGGGAGGGACTCACCGCTTCTCTCAGGTATTCAAAAATGGCTTTAGTTGGGGAAAGGGGCCCATATGGGGGGGAAGGGAAGGTCCAGATCTAGAAGAGGATTGGGGAAGGGGGAGGGTGGTGATAGGATTGTGATCCATTTTGAGGAGGGAGGGACTCACTGCTTCATTCAGGGATTCAAAAACACATTTAGAGGGATAAGGGGGCCCTACCGGGGGGAAAAGAAGGTCCAAATATAGATGGGGATTGGGGATGGGTGGGGGGAGGGGTGGATTATGGAAAGAGAACTTCATAATTGGAGTTGGATAAGGGACCAAACCTATTAGGAAAAGCAAACATGGAGCATACCTTATTTGTATCTGAATATGGTTCCTGGATGGGTAGCTCTTGGGTGATTTGTTTCCCTTTGTATTCTCTTTCCTGCTTGTTACCGAAGGGAACCCTGGATCTTTCATTGTGGATTCCTACTTGGGTACCTTGTTTCCTTGGAGGAGGAGAATTGAAGCTATTCATTTATTTCTAAGGTTTGAGAGTACATTGGGATCTTAGATGCCCTTGACATTGGTATTCTATACAAAATATCGGTTGGTTCTCATACTCTATTGATTGGCACCTGCCAAAGGATCTATAAATGAGATTTATGTGGGTTGGGAGCTGGGAATCTAGGTTGGCATTAATACAGATCTTGGTGTGTGCCATGCGGGTTCTAGCCTTCATTGCAGGATCAATGGCTACAAGATCTCCAATGCATTTTGCAATCCTATGCATAATTTCCTCATGAAAAAAATGGATGGGAAGGTCTGAGAGGTGAACCCAAATGGGGGTAAAGTTGATATTTTGAATTTTGGGGTTGAAATCATCCTCACATTTTTGTAGAAATAGAATTTTCCTGCCATAAAACCATGAACCTCTCGTGAGGATGCAAGCATAGTCATTTTGGTTGTTTAACTAGGTAAAAAAAAAACCCTGAGATAGGACCACAAGTTGAAAACTCCCTACCATTATCCATTTGGCCGCAACCCATCTTATTACTGACTCTATCTAGTCTTTCCCCAACAAATTTCTCGACAAGGAAAAGGGATTCAATAGATATTTTTCTACAATCACAGGTTCAGGGATGATTAGGTCATCACTAGAGGGCAGCAAGGGAGGAAGGTTCCTTGAGGAGTTGGGGGTTGGGATAAGTTTAACCTTCTCTATAGAGATTTGTGGTGAAGGAGCTATGCTTTTTGGGTGGGATCGATTGGTGGGGAGGGGAGGGACAAAATCCTCATAGCAGGATCCACTGGAGGGGAGGGGAGGGACAAAACCCTTATTTATTTCCCATAGTTGTTCAATGAGTAGGCCCCACTCCCCACCTGGGCTAGGGTTAGGGCCCTTCACACCATCCTTCTTGGTAGCTTTACCTGATGGGGGAATCATGACCTGATCCAGTCCAATCTCGTCTGCAAGCGCATAGGGATTCCTGCCCGATGTCGCCAAAGTTGTCGAGGTCATCGAGGTTGCCATCCATCAATTAATGCTAATGTTAACATCAATACACAAGGTAAATTTATATTATAAAAAAATTCAATGAATTACTTATTTTATAATTTAAACACTTTTGATCTATATATTGTACATACCTTAGATATAATTATAATACTTTTATAACAATCTAGCTCAAAGTATTCCATGCATTAATAATTTGCACAATTTATAAGTCAACGTTATTTCCATAAATGTAGAATAGAACTCTAGAATTCTTAGATAAATATAATTAATTCACTACAACAATCCTCTAGTCTGTTAAGAAATGCATCTTATATATATAAATTCATGATTTATTTGTAGGAGGGTCTAGACCATAGGTTCAAAGTAGGGCCAAAATGGGGTATGAAAATAGGATTTGAACCAAAACAAAATCAACTATTATATTTATCACAAATATTCATACATACCTTTCCTCAATATAAAGTATATTTAATATCCCTCTAATCAAATTAATATCATCTCTCAAGAGGCATATAGACCATAGGACCAACGGAAGGGAAAATATACGGAATGACATCCATCTTCAATAAAATTATTTCTAAATGTTTATCAAAGGAATAATGTAGGAAGATGACCATAAATATCTTTAGTGTAAAGTGACAATATTATAGATTTAGAACTTCATAAAAAATATTTGGTTTTAAAGACAAAATATTATAGTTCTAGAAAGCATTTCTTGTTTATTCTAGTTTAATTTATTTAGTATATTAGTAAGGGAAGTTAGAATTAGCATTCCATTATATATATTTTCCACATATCCCCAACAAAGCTTGTCAATCTACACTAAGTTACTATTAAAATCCTATTCATCATTAAAAAAAGGTATAGATTTACAACTTCATTCAAACATTCCACTTTTAAAGATGGTAGATTGTAGTCCTAGAAAGTATTTCTTGTTTATTTTAATTTAATTTATAGTAGATTGGCGAGGGAAGTTAGAATTAGTAGTTAATTATATGGATTTTCCACATATTCCCAATAAAGCTTAACAATCTACACTAAGTTATTATTAAAGTCCTATTTGTCACAAAAAAAGGATACTATCGTATACTAGTTATCTGGATGCAAAGCTTAAAGAAATAACATAAAGATCCCATAGTGAATTACTATGCTAGATCAATTCTAATAGGGTTATTTTATCATGCATGAAACAATTATTCACATTTTAATCCCAATTCAAAATTTAACTAGTATTTGCAATCTTTTTTTAATAATAGGTAAAATAAAATATGTGTAACTAAACATGCACATAGTTTTTGATATATACATATAATCAATGGTGTTTTTATAATTTCGATACTGATAGGAATAATAAAAATACACAAGTATCAAGTCACTTTATCCTTCAACCAATTTGTTGTCTAAATCTTGTAATATTTCTCTTAGCATCCACCATTAATACATAAGTAGAAGTTCACAAAAGGAGATGTTAAAAGGTCAAACCAGATGATACTTGACCTAAGTGAATGCTTCTATTTTTAAAATAGTATTATATACATAAAATCAATTGACCTCACATTCCAACAATGACTTATATCAATGCTCTATAGTATCACTAAAAGGTTTAGTGTAACCTTCTTGGTATGGTATACCTACCCAAGTCATACTATATTATTATTACAAATACAAGTTTAGGATATCCATCTCAAATAACCTATAAAACAACATTATAGTTCAAAAAAATCCTATATACAAAATTTGATTCAAACTCATTATTTCTCAAGGAACATTTAAACAAGTTTAGTCCTCTACATAATAATAGTTTCTTTAATAAGTAAAAATTACATAAAATAATATTCATCCAAATATTTTAAGGTTCATTAATTCAATAATGCAATATAATAATTTTAAATAAATATTTACTTGGAACCAAAGTATGGATTTTTATCACTTTAGACCTCTTATATATTCTACCAACTATAAAGAGATTCTTCTTTTCAAAGAAACCATATACATACACTAATGCACCGAAAATATTTATAATTAGGATTAAACCATTTTTACAAAAATGTTAAATGAAAAAATGTTGTTTAGTCACTTCCACCTAACAATCAAGTTTTGACATATATACTAAAATTATAGATCCAACATATAAAATTGCTTAAATAGAAAAAGTGTAGCATAATCAATTTAGTATTAACTATCGATATAAAGTCTTTTCAAAGAGTAAAATTTATTTCTTTAACACTCCCATTCAGAGGCAGATTAAGATTGCTAGGATTCTTGGATGCTCAGTGTCTACTCTTCCATCCACATACTTAGGCCTTCCTTTATTTACGAGCAGAGCTACCGATTCCATGTGGACTAATGTAATTGAAAGAATTCGAGAGGAAGTCGGTCGGATGGAAAGGGAATTTGTTATCTCAAGTCGGCAAGGCGGTTCTCACCGGGTTTTCCATTCAAAGCATCACTTGTCTACTTTCTCTCTGTTTTTAAAGCTCCTACAAGTTTCTACACTAAAATTGAACAGATCCAGAAGAGGTTCCTATGGACTGGTTCTGAATCTAAGCAGCGCTTTCACTTGGTGTCCTGGGATAGGGTTTGCAAACCAAGGGAGTTTGGAGGTATTGGGTTAAGGAGAATACAACATTTAAACATGGCCCTCCTGGCCAAACAAGCATGGCGTCTTCTGACAAATGCAAATGCGAGAATGGATTACTATAATCGAAGAAAGTATTTGCAAGAAACTAAATTTTTAAGTTATTCCTTTCCTCCCGGGGGATCAATTTTTTGGAAATCAATCCTTCAAACTAAAAACTTGCTAAGCAAAGGGCTACGTTGGAAACTGGGAAATGGAAGAAACATTGATTTCTGGGACCACAAATGGTTAAAGGACTATCCCCTCTCTGTAGACCCCATCCTTTCAACCCTTAGAGCTTGGACAATTGAAGTTTTTGGTACCAAAGTTGCAGATTTTATTACTTTGTCAAACAATAGAAGGGTTTGGAAGCCAATAATGAACAATGATCTACCAGGGGCATCAATAATAATGGAGAATGAATTAAGACAGTCTTTACTCCCCTTCTGGCATTCTTGAGGACCAGCTTATATGGGAAGCTTCAGACAATGGGGAATTTTCTGTCAAGACTGCTTATCTGATGCTTATTGATAATGATGAACCTACTTTCCCTCACTTGGAAGTTTGGCCCAAAAGCATTGTTTCGAAGGTTAGGTTTTTTGCATGGCTGACCATCCAAAATAAGATCCTCACCATGGATAACTTAATAAAAAGAGGTGTGACTGTTGTTAATAGGTGTTATCTTTGTATGTCTGAGTGGGAGTCTATTGATCATTTGTTTCTGTATTGTAATTTTTCTGTCTCAATCTTGTTAGGTCTGTTACAAGTGTTTCATATTTATTGGGTCCATCCTCAGTCCATTTTTGACTTATTTGTCCAGTGGCCTTCTCCATTTTTGAATAGGCGTCTTAGGTATATGTGGAAGATCTGCCTTCATCACTACTTGTGGCAGATATGGTTGGAAAGGAATCGTCGAGCCTTCTTGGATAAGGTTTCTCAGTCAAAAATTTTAGTATATGCTAATGAGAATGCTTTTTTAGTGCCTGCAGCATCTAGACCTCCAAATCCTTTTGAAGCTTCATTAGGCCAGTCATTAAACTTACCTCTCATTGATGGCCTCAATCATCCTCAAGTCTGTCCTAGAACCATGATCACATGGACCCCACCCCCCTAGGGTGGATTAAGTTAAATTTTGATGGGGAATCTAGGGGCAACCCAGGTGAAGCTAGGGCTGGTGGCTTACTTAGAGACCACAAGGGTGAGGTGCTTGTAGCTTTTGCTAAACATCTTGGAGCTCAAACTAACAATGTGGTTGAAGCGAGGGCAGTTTGGAGGAGCCTCAAGGTGGCAGAGAATTATCCAGGGAAACTGTTGGTGGAAGGTGATTCTCTTATTATTATAAATCTTCTAAAGAACACTAAGAGAGCTCCTTGGAGATTTGATGACTACATCCACGAAGCAAGGGCTCTAATTCATGATCGACCTGAGGCCATAATTTTGCATACCTTCTGGGAAGCAAACATGGCAGCTGATAGGCTGGAAAATGAAGGCATTGTAGCAGCAAATTTGATCACGTGGACTAAAAATCTTCCTCATGCAGTCTCAATGGTGATAGATAATGAAAAATTTTAGATTGGAAGGCTCAAAGTGGATTTTGTCTTTGTTAGTTCTATTTTGCGTCTTTCTTTTCTGATGGCCATTATATTAGGCTTCCATAGTTTAGTTTGGCTGTATTCTGTTGGAAGAGTAGGTCTTGGCCCTTTTTGTTGTCAGTTTAAAATTTTAGGGCTTGGCCTTTGTCCAGTTGGTCAGTGGACCCTATTTTGTAAAATGGTTTTGGGTCAACCAGTTAAAACCCGGTGTTAATCATAAATATTCTCTTACTTACCAAAATTTTTTTTTAGTATTAACTATATACAAAAGAATGGTTCCCCTTTACTATAACACTCTTCTCAAAATAGAGCACAAGTATGTTCCTCTAAAACAATTCTTAGTTTTCTAAATTTTCTTGATTATATAATCTCATAACAAGATAAAGTAATAGAAAGAAACCCATTCATACAAAAGGATGGCCTAAGAAAAATATCTAATTCAACACAAAAGAACATAGTACAAATGTAAAATTCATTTTATATCAATGCTAATTCACATGTCACAAAAATATCCAATTTTTTCGTTTAAAATCAAGCATCCGATATATATATATATAATTATAATATCAATTCTAATATGAACATGATCCTTATGAGTTTTATTAGAGCATATTCATTATAGTCAATCAAAACGACTAATCCTAATTTGAAAGAAATGAAAGGAGAACCTGACAAAATGTTTATATCTTTCAAATCATATCCTAAGAATATCATCCATACTATAGAGCTTCATTGATTTTCCATGGGTTTCAAATAAGGGAAGTGATCCTTTAAACTCATGGTATAAAAATGAGGGATTTATCATCTAAGCCTCAATATAAGTTTCATTACTTACAAATAAAGCAATATATGACATTAATTTTTATTCCCCTTTTTGCTTGTTGGTTGTCTCACTTTCTCTTGCATTAGCTTTGTGGGCATTCTTCCCTTTTGATGTGTTTGTTTTCTCTGTTATGAGGCTACCATGTTTGGTCCTCCATTTTGGCTTGTATTAGTTTAGGGTTTCTGATTCCATTCGGGATCTCCCTTGTTCGGCTTGTCAAATGGTTTTGGGTTCCTTTCAAAACTCTTTATCAATAAAAAAAAATTATTCCCATCCATATTTTAGGTCATTATAAAATTATCATCATTTCCCCTACTTCTAAAATTTAAAAAATTTCATGGATATCAACTAAATGTGTATAGATCAACTAAAGTGTGCAAACCAAAATCTAAAGGAGGTTTGGGAATAAGGAGGATTATATACGTGAATAAGATCTTAGTTGCTAAAGTATAATGGAGGCTAATAAAGGAAGGCCATTATTTGTGGGCTAGAATTTTAAAGAGTAAGTACTTAGATAGCTAAGAAGATATGAGATTTTTAACCATTTTAAATCCATGTAAAGGCTCATCTATATGGAACCATATGGTGGATGGAATAAAACTGCTATGAAAGGAGCTCAACAAAAAATTGGGAATGATAGGTTGATTCACTTTTGGGAGGATGCATGCCTAGAGAACCAACCCCTAATCTTGGATGAGGAGTTAGTTGAAGTACAAACAAATCTAGAACAAACATATAGGAATATGGTTGCAGACTATCTACCCTAGGAAGATGGATTGACAAGGTGGAAGAACTTATATGGAATTAATCATAGTGAGGAATATTTAAATAAGCTCAAAAGTAAACTAAGAGCCTTCCATGTAGGTGTAAATATGGGTAAAGACTCTATAGTTTTGGGAGCTACTCTTGATGGATCCTTTAGTGTAAAATCAACCTATGAGATTCTATCAGTTGATCTAGAAGATGGGTTTCAATGGAGGAGGCTCTAGGAAACAAAGACAGGTTCCAAAGATAGCAACACTCCTTTGGCTGGATGTGTAGAATAAGATGCTAATAGTAGATAAATTACATAAAAGAGGGTTTCAATTTTCTAATAGATGTTATCTATGTGAAGAATATGAAGAGTTAGTGGAACACTTAATGTTAGGATGTAGTTATTCCCTTTCGATTCTTCAAGGTTTAATTAAGGAGATGGGGGTTATTTAGGTACTACAAAATAGAATAGTGGATTGGATAGAACAGTGGGAAAATCCCTTTAGGAGTGCAAGGTTGAATAAGATATGGGCTCTAATTCCTTTCCACTATGCTTGGGGGGTTTGGTTGGAGAGTAACAAAATAATATTTAAGGAGGAAAAGAGAGCCTCCTTAAGAATTAGGTAGATATGGGTAGCTATAGTAGGATATATCAAAATCCTGAGTATAGATGAAATTAGGGAATCAAAAAAGGAGGAAAGTATTAGTAAATATTAGGACCTTAGCCTAGTTGAGATGGAGAAAGCCACCCAAGAAAATCCAAGAAGGGTAAAATGGCATCCACCTAGGGAGGGATGGCTAAAGCTCAATTTTGATGGAGCTTCTAAGGGGAACCCTAGGAAGGAAAGGGGAGCAATGATAAGGGATAGCAAAGGGATCCTAATTGGTGCTATCAATGAGTTTATAGACTTTATACGAGTCATCAAGCAGAAGCTAGACCAAATTTGGATGGAGCTAAAATAGGAAGGCAGTTGGTAGTAAGAAAGCTAATAATGGAAGGAGATTATTTGAAAATTATCAATTACCTTAATGAGAAGACTATAGAGAGTTGGTAGGTGTCAAGTATAAAATTAAAAACTATAAGGATCCTTGACTCATTAGAGCAAGTGGGAATGCTTTTAGATAAGGCAATAGGGTGGCGTATTAGCAGGCTAAATGGGGGCTCTTTGTGAAGAGGACTAGAGGTGGATTCCCCCAGATAATATTCACCTAGACATAAAAGAGTTAGTAGAAAGGGAAGAGGTATAAATAGGTTATTTATGATTTGGTCAAAGGTTAATCCAATGGCCTATACTTTTTCACAAGTTAGAGTAAACTCCTAGGAGTAATCCCTACCAGTGACAAATATAGGGTCATGTGGAAATGCATCGAGACTTATTTTTTGATCTAGCTAATAATTGGACTTCAAAATTATGAAATCCTAGTGATAAATTTACCAATTTTTTTTTTGTCATTGGTAGTCATTTGCAACATGGTAGATGTAGTGGTATTTTGCTTAAGATATCCCTTGGTGGATAGCAGGCCCATGGATTGTACCATCTAGACATGTGGTTACCACATCAAAGACCTAGACAAATAGTTTGAGCATTATGATCAATTGTTTATGAGAATAAGGGAAATATTTTAAGGGTATAAAGTTTTTATAGTGATTAATTAGTCAAGGTAAGTCCCCACAAATGACTAAACTTAGGGACAATATTAAGGGCTAGTAGGTGGTGTGGTCCAATGGTGGTTTAGATTGGGGGGTAGATCAATGGTCTATGAATGAGAGTTACAACCATTTTGCCTTTGTAAGGCCCAAGATTCATATTAGATATGTTTTGCAACAACTTCTATCAAGTTTGAATGATTGTCAACTAATAAATCTATTGGTCTTATATATTCATCCTTGACCACAAGCACAAGTACTCAGTGTGGAAGCACTTTAAGAAGAGTGTTTGGGCTCTCTAATCTATAACCTGATTCTGAAATTCATAAAATGGAAACAAAAACAACTCATCAAAATAATCCTAAAACTTTTTTAGAGGTTTGGAATTAAAATGGTAGTCAGGAATGAGCGAAAATGGTTGAAAATTTATGGAAATAACCCGAAATTCTATAGTCTTATAAGAAGAGGCTTTACACAATAGGATTGATAATACCACTTGATAAGTGTAAAAGGGTCTGGGCCCTTTCAAAAACCTAATTTTTACCCTAATAAAAAAAAACTAAAAGTATATAGTCATAATTGGACATATAGTGAATTCTCACTACATGTAACATCCAAAAAAGGAATAAAGCAACCAAGTCCACCTACCGGTCGAAGATACCCGACAAACATACTATTAGTACCTAGACTAGAGTTCTAGGAGAAAGATCAATTAAGAATAAATGTAAAAGTATGGTAACCAGACCCTTGAAGCCAAAAGTGTCTATAAAAAAATACAAATTAAAGTCTTAATAAAGACCCAAGGCTACATCACACACAAAAATGTGGTTACCAAAATTAGGAACTAGGGCCAGAAGAAACAATGCCAATCAAATCTAATAGGAAAATAGGAAGAAACCACATTTTGAGAAGTAGGAAGGAATATGAGCGAGACTCACAATTTCCATGAATTCCTAGCTTGGAAAAATTCTTCCATCACAATCAAGTACTACTATGATGTCCATTACAAGAGCTTAAATTTTAGAAAGAAAAATAGTAATAAATGTTGCATCTACTAGCCTATCAAGCACTCAATGAGAAAATACTTCCAACAAACCTTGATCCTACCAAGATTAAATATAGAATGACACCTCAATCCAAGAAGCAATGAAGGATATAGATTTCTTGCTCATGTCAAGGTGGAGGGAATTTTGAATTTTGAAATCAATGTATAAATTCCAAACTTAGATCTTGAGATAAGGGGGGATAAGTTTATATATGTGCATAGTATCTGACCTTGTGTATAATTTCTCTCTTAGTCATCTTCTGTATATTATTCTGGACTTAATCCTTGAGTCATAGTTTGGCAAACCTTGAGCCTCTTTCTTTTTGGCATGAATATATTGGGAATTTCATATATATATATATATATATATATATATATATGAGTTGTGACTACTCTTCTTTTGTCCCAGTCCTTGTGTGTATATTGATCTATATAGGAAGTTGTGGCTCATATCTGCCTTAGTTTTTATATGGGTTTCTTATAGATAAATGATAATGTTGTATTGTGACCATGTTGATATTAACTATCTATAAAGGATGCATGCATTTATTCATCCTAATAATACTTAGAATATTTTATGATTTTGGTGCATTGCCATCAGTAGCTTAGAATTTTTCATTTGATTGCTTACTTTTTTTTCTTTTTTCATTATGAAATCTAGTAGATTAGAAATAGATTAGGAATGTGAAAATCAAGATCATATCCAATAAGGATCCAACCTTGTAAAAAACCTTGGAGGTTGTCCTTTGAGCCATATTTTGCTCTCTCTAGACTTCTAGAGTGTTGTACTCCACATGAGGTGCAAGTGTTGGGTGCATCTAGCTACTGCAATGGGTGACCATGGCATTTGGAGAAGGCAATAATTTTCCTACCATGCTCAATGGGACAAAACTAAAGTGATTTGACTAATAATTTTTATTGAGCTTGATTCTTTAAAGAATACAAACAAGTAGAGTTCAAGAGTAGAACCATTATGTGCAACAATAGTGGGATGAATTTAACAATTTGTCTCACTAACTAGAGATTTTGAGCTAAGGTTTTGGTGATGATATTAGTCTATTACTTGTTGAAGCATATCTTACACTTACATAGCAAATCCCTTGGATGAAGAGATCAATGTTTTAGTGACTCCATTGATACTAATAAATCTAGTAATTTATGAGCTCCATAACTATTACAAGGTCCAATGCAAGAGAAAACCCACGAGCAATGCTACCTCCACTTAATCATGGTCATAGGAGAAGGATACAATAGTGCCATAACATGAAAGTGCCACAAAATTATTTACCTAGAATATTTCTCACATGGAATGATAGAGGCCCATTGCAAGCACCTACTCCACCTACAACATGAGATGAGATCCCAACCTCCATACTAAATTCATTGCCCTATTTCATGTTGGCAATTTTGGGTACTTTGGGTACATTGCCTTTGCTCAAGTGTATAAGTTGTCATTGATGTCAAGAAGCTCTTGAAGGAATCCGATTTGATGTCAAACAATTTGTTTTGATGAAGGTTACGACATGACAGTTGGCAGGTTTAATGACTACAGGTGGATGCATTAGTTTAATGCATTTGGGTCCAGGAGGAAGTATTTATTTAATAATTAAAAACCTTGTTAGGGTTTCTTTTAATTATTTTTAAATAAATATTAATTTATTGTTTGCATTGGGTTCTCCTAACCCATGGTGCAAATGTATTAACTTTGATGGCGCTATGTTCTAAGGTTGTGGGCGCTAGCCAAGACCTCCGCTGACGTGTTAAACTCCTCCGTTGACATGTTAAAATCCTCGTCGACGTCAAGAGTTTATGGGAAATATGCATATAAATCTCCCATGATGAAGATCAAAGATTATCCCATCCACATTTTCAAAAAGTGTTGCTCGCTGTGATTTCGCGATCTGATGTTTGATTTCTTCTTCGTTGAGATTTCGTGATCCACTGTTCGGATATCCATCGTTCATGTTTTGTATCCGTCGTAAGGTTTCATCGTCGTCATTCGTGTCAGAAGACAGGGAGGCCTGCTATTTATTTTAGCCTTGGCGTAGAAGGTACAAGGGAAACAGAGTGAGGTTCATACCTCACTGGACGCCTTTGGAGCACCGATAGCGGCTAGGCTGTTGGCGCGCTACCCGAACGAGAGGTTCTGCGTTCGAATAACGTGAAAGGTTTTTTCTTCGTTGAAGTGGACGCAGCGGGTGGTGTTAGAGTTCGTGCGCAATTTCTCCATAGCGTGATTTTTGGTGTTGGCCAAGGTATTTTCGAAATTAATTTTTGCTAGTGTATTTTGTGGATGGAGGAAGTTTATTAGAGAGAAAAACAGCTTAGGAGTTATAAGGAGTTTAAAGCTTGCTTTATTTTGATAAAAGATTCTTTTTAATGTGTTGTTTGCATTATCTTATTGCATTCTTATGAGAGATAAAGTTTATTGTTGATAATACTAAAAGGGAGAAATAAGGTGTATAAGGGATAAATATTTCTTGTAATGTTGAGAGTGCTTTTGGTTGATTATGGAAATGAAAGCATGATGTTTTAAGGTTAGAATTGCTTCTTGTGTGAAGTTGTGAAACCTTAAGTGGGTAGCTTTGAGATTGACATTAGCTTTCATTAAATTGGTTATAATCAAGCTATTCTTTACTTGGTTAAAGTGTTGGGCTTACTTCTTTTTTGATGATTTGAAAAGTTGTTTTGTGCTTGGTGATTTGAGTTGGTGGATGCTTTTTGTTCAAATAATGTTGGAGAGAAAAGGAATTCTACTTGTTTCATTTTCTAATGTTGATTGTGAAATGCTTCAAAGTTGTGTGTTGAGTTAAATGGTGTTGATTAAACCTTGGTTGATAAGCATTGTTGTTGAAACCCTAATTGATGGTGAAAAGAACATGAGTATCATTGTTAAGTGATTCTTTGCATAGTTGGCAATTGTTGGGGTTTCATGTTCTTGAAAGAAAGCATTCTATCCTATCCATTTTAGATATTGAGTTGAGTTTTTAGATTTGAGATTGAGATTGAGCTAAGTTGATTTGAGTTGAGTTTTGAGATTGGGATTTGAGTATAGAACATATTGAGTCTCTAACAATTCTCTTTATGCTTCTATGAGTTTGACAAATCACATTGGGTCTCTAACAATTCAATTTGTGATTTCCTACTAAGAAAGTTTTTCTTGGTGAGTTTGTTGAGTTTTAGACAGGTTCCGATGGGACCGGGGACTTGTGAGCAGTTTTTGGATAGGTTCCGGTGGGGACTTGTGAGCAGTTTTTGGACAAGTTCCGGTGGGGACTTGTGAGCAGTTTTTGGACAGGTTTCGGTGGGGAATTGTGAGCAGTTTTTGGACAAGTTTCGGTGGGGACTTGCGAGCAGTTTTGGACAGGTTTCGATGGGGACTTGTGAGCAGATTTGGACAAGTCCTAGCAGAGGACTTGTGAGCTAAGTTTGATAGTTCTATCAGATAACTTAAGGAAAGAGGTGCACTGGTTCTATGAGAAGAACCTAAGGACAGATTTGGCAAGTCTTTGAGAAGGCTTGTATGTAGAGGATTGATTTGTTCAAGAGTTGGACAGATCTAACAGACAAAGGAAGACTTGTACTAGACCAACTGACTGTGTTTGGTACAGGTTGCTGAGCTGCTGTGGATGTGATCATAGAAGGTAGAGGTCTCTTAGGCTAAGCATTGAGGATAGGAGGTCTTCGATGGAAAGGAGTTTCACGTCGTCGGCAAGAGGTAGATGCGATTGATCTTCCGAGGGATCATTTCTAGAGCGAGAGGGGAAGGTATCTCCTTTGAGCAGAGGCTCATAAATTTTGATTGGGGGAAGGTATATCCTTTGAGCAGAGGCTCATAAATTTTGATTGGGGGAAGGTATCTCCTTTGGGCTGAGGCTCATAAACATTGTAATTGGGAAGGATTCCCAAAGAACTTTGAGATAACTTTTAGAGAAAAGTTTTGTGGACGTAGCCCAACCATTCTGGGTGAACCATGTTAAAATTGGTGTCACTTTGTGGATGATATTATGCATTGTTTTGATATTGCTTTACTGTTTTGAAGTATAATGGAAAAAGAGAAAAGAGGTCTTATACTGTTCACCCCCCATCTCAGTATAAGCTTGTGTTCTTCAATTGGTATCAGAGCGGGTGCCTTCGAAAATTTTAACGACTTGAAGGAAAAGCTAGTAAAGAACACAATGGATCATTCAAGTGGCAATGCAACACCTATTCTTGATGGGTCAAATTTTGGTCTTTGGAGTGCAAGGATGAAGGTTCATCTAATGGCACTTGGGAATGAGGTTTGGGAAGTGATTGAAGATGAGTACACTATTCCCGAACATGGTCCTAATACTAAAGAAGAAAGGCTCCTACATCACAAGCAATTCAAAAGCAATGAATGCAATCTTGAAAGGCTTACAGAAAGCAGATCTCACAAAAGTGATTCACTGCAAGACAACTAGTGAAATGTGGAATCGGTTGAAGGTGGTTCATACAGGTGATACAAATGTCAGAAAGGCCAAGTTGAGACATTTCAAAGGTATGTTTGAACAACTCAAGATGAATGATGATGAAAATATTAGTGACTACATGCTTCGTATGGATGAGGTTGTTAACTCCATGAAAGACTTAGGTCTTGAGCTTGCTGAAAATGATGTTTGTGATAAGATTTTAAGATCTCTTCCTAATAGATTTAGTGAAAAGATTTCTGCTATTGAGGAAGCTAAAGATTTGGATAAGTTGAAAAAGGATGAGCTCCATAGTATACTTGCAACATTTGAGTTGAGAACTCAAGTGAAGGTTGATGTCAAGAAAGAGGTAGCTTTCAAGGCTACCAAGAAATCCAAGGGTAAATGACTTCAAGATAGTGATGAGTCTTCTAGTGATGAAGAGGCATATTACAGACAGAAAGGCAAGTTCTCTAGAAAGCACAAAAGTATGAAAAATATAAGATGTTTCAATTGTGGAAAGTTTGGTCATTATGCTACTGACTGTACTGTTACCAAGAATGAAAGTGATGAAGATAAACAGGATTCTAAGAGCAAGGATTTTGAAAAGCACAAGCATCACAGGAAAAACAAAGATGAGCACAACAATCAAGGAAAGAGGTATTCTCACAAGCACAAGAAGAGTTTCTACCTAAACAAAGCAAGTAAGTGTTCTAGTAGTGATAGTGAAAGTTCTTCAAGTGATGATGAAAATGAGATGTTGTTCATATCAGAAAAAGAAGAAGAATCGAAACATAGATTCATTATCATGAAATGTCTTAGATGTGGAAACTTTGGTCACCTTGAGGATGATTGCACAAAAAATGATTTGGTTTCTAGTATGTATGAGGATGCTTCAAAAACTATAAGGAAGATGCATGTATGGTTTTTGAAAAGGGTAACACCTCTAGTGATAAGAAATCTGAAAAAGGCTTTGATGATTCAAAAAGCAAACAAATAAAGGAAGATATAGAGGAAGGTGAAGTAGATCTTAAAGGTGAACTTATTAGTGCTCTTAGTGCTTTGAAAAAGGAAAGAAAGAAGAATGCTAGACTCAAGGATAAGTTAGATGAATGTTATATGGAAAGAGATGATCTTATAGAAAGTCTTGACTTCTCTATAGCTAAGACACATGAACTCAAGGATGAGTTAGAATCTAAGGTTCTTGAGTATAGTGAGTTAGAACAAAAAATGGCTTCTTTGAAAGAGGAAACTAAAGAGTACAAGGATAAGATTTACAGGTTTCAAGATAGATCCAAAAAGGTTAAGTCACTCATCAAAGGTCAAAGAAAGACAAAAGATAAAATAGGCTTTGGTTTTGTTAAGCCACACAAGGAACAAGTTGGAGAGTCTAGTAAGAGACTCCAAAATGAAGAGAGTTCTGATGAGGAAAGTATTTCAGAAAAGGAGTCCTTGAATGATAGATGCACAGAAACATAAAACAAAATTCGGAATGAGAAGAAGAAGTTTTCAGAACCTAAGAGGTCAAATAAAGGAAAGTTTCAAGGTAGATGTTTTGCTTGTCACGGGTTTGGTCACATGGCTTCACATTGCATGGCTCAAGTGAAGAAGGTAAATGACAGCTTTAGAAGTGCTAGTTACTTTCAAGGGTATTGCTACTCTTGTCAATAGTTTGGGCACAAGGCAATTTATTGCAAGGCAAATAACAAGAATAGGTTTGGTCAGAACAGGTTTGGCCAGAACAGGTTTGGTCAGAATAGGTTTGGTCAGAACAGGTTTGGCCAGAACAGGTTTGGTCAGAACAAGTTTGGTTAGAACAGGTTTGGTCAGAACAAGTTTAGTCAGAACTGGTGGATTCAAAGATCAGGTTTACCTCAGAGAAATAACATCATCAAGTGTTTCAAGTGCAACAATGAAGGTCACACAATCAGACAGTGTAGAGCTAAAATTCCGAATACAGGGAATAGGAACAGATGGCATGATCAGGTCCAAGGATCAAGGCATGGACAAGAACAGGGATGAAAACAAGAACAAGAACAGTAACAAGAACATGAATATGGGCAAAGAGTTCAAGAGAAGGCCCGAAAAGGAAGTTATAGACGCTGATGATGATCAGTGCCTAATGGGAGTTTTACTCCCATCCCAAAATTAATCACCTCATTAGGAGGTGGGGGAGGGACTAAGCTAAGAGGCTCATTCTTAGTCCCAAGCCCCAAAGGCGACCCTTTGCCATTGATGACAAAGGGGGAGAGATATGAGTAAGGGGGAGAGCTTCAAAGTGAAGAAGAGAGCTTCAAGTTAGGGGGAGCAAAACTTCAAAGGAAGATTCTCAGTTGTGGGCATAGTTGGTCAGTTGTTAGCATAGTTGGTTTCAGTTTTGGCTCTTGAGAAGTGTTTTCAGTAAAGGTTTGCCATCAATGAAAAAGGGGGAGATTGTTGGTAATTTTGGGTACTTTGGGTACATTGCCTTTGCTCAAGTGTATAAGTTGTCATTGATGTCAAGAAGCTCTTGAAGGAATTCGATTTGATGTCAAACAATTTGTTTTGATGAAGGTTATGGCATGACAGTTGGCAGGTTTAAAGACTACAGGTGGATGCATTAGTTTAATGCATTTGGGTCTAGGAGGAAGTATTTATTTAATAATTAAAAACCTTGTTAAGGTTTCTTTTAATTATTTTAAAATAAATATTAATCTATTGTTTGCATTGGGTTCTCCTAACCCATGGCGCAAATGTCTTAACTTTGATGGCGCTATGTTCTAAGGTTGTGGGTGCTAGCCAAGACCTCCACCGATGTGTTAAACTCCTTCGTCGATGTGTTAAACTCCTCACTGACGTCAAGAGTTTATGGGAAATATGCATATAAATCTCCCACGATGAAGATCAAAGATTATCCCATCCGCATTTTCGAAAAGTGTTGCTCGCTGTGATTTCACGATCTGATGTTCGATTTCTTCTTCGCTGAGATTTTGTGATCCGCTGTTTGGATATCCATCGTTCATGTTTTGTATCCGTTGTAAGGTTTCATCATCGTCGTTCGCGTCAGAAGACAAGGAGGCCTACTGTTTATTTTAGCCCTGGCATAGAAGGTACAAGGGAAACAGAGTGAGGTTCATACCTCACTGGATGCCTTTGGCGCACCGGTAGCGGCTAGGCTATTGGCGCGCTACCCGAATGGGAGGTTTCACGTTCGAATAATGCGAAAGGTTTTTTCTTCATTGAAGTGGACGCATCGGGTGGTGTTAGAGTTCGTGCGCAATTTCTCCATAGCACGATTTTTGGTTTTGGCCAAGGTATTTTCAAAATTAATTTTTGCTAGTGTATTTTGCGGATGGAGGAAGTTTATTAGAGAGAAAAACAGCTTAGGAGTTATAAGGAGTTTGAATCTTGCTTTATTTTGATAAAAGATTCTTTTTAAGGTGTTGTTTGCATTATCTTATTGCATTCTTATGAGAGATAAAGTTTATTGTTGATAAGACTAAAAGGGATAAATAAGGTGTATAAGGGATAAATATTTCTTGTAATGTTGAGAGTGCTTTTGGTTGATTATGGAAATGAAAGCATGATGTTTTAAGGTTAGAATTGCTTCTTGTGTGAAGTTGTGAAACCTTAAGTGGGCAGCTTTGAGATTGACAGTAGCTTTCATTAAATTGGTTATAATCAAGCTATTCTTTACTTGGTTAAAGTGTTGGGCTTATTTCTTTGTTGATGATTTGAAAAGTTGTTTTGTGCTTGGTGATTTGAGTTGGTGGATGCTTTTTGTTCAAATAATGTTGGAGAGAAAAGGAGTTCTACTTGTTTCCTTTTCTAATGTTGATTGTGAAATGCTTCAAAGTTGTGTGTTGAGTTAAATGGTGTTGATTGAACCTTGGTTGATAAGCATTGTTGTTGAAGCCCTAATTGATGGTGAAAAGAACATGAGTATCATTGTTATGTGATTCTTTGCATAGTTGGCAATTGTTGGGGTTTCATGTTCTTGAAAGAAAGCATTCTATCCTATCCATTTCAGATATTGAGTTGAGTTTTCAGATTTGAGATTGATATTGAGCTGAGTTGATTTGAGTTAAGTTTTGAGATTGGGATTTGAGTATAGAACATATTGAGTCTCTAACAATTCTCTTTATGCTTCTATGAGTTTGAAAAATCACATTGGGTCTCTAACAATTCACTTTGTGATTTCCTACTAAGAAAGTTTTTCTTGGTGAGTTTGCTGAGTTTTGGACAGGTTCCGGTGGGGACTTGTGAGCAGTTTTTGGATAGGTTTCGATGGGGACTTGTGAGCAGTTTTTGGACAGGTTTCGGTGGGGACTTGTGAGCAGTTTTTGGACAGGTTTTGATGGGGACTTGTGAGCAGTTTTTGGATAGGTTTCGGTGGGGACTTGTGAGCAGTTTTGGACAGGTTTCAGTGGGGACTTGTGAGCAGATTTGGACAGGTCCTAGCAGAGGACTTGTGAGTCGAGTTTGATAGTTCTATCAGAGATCTTGAGGACAGAGGTGCACTGGTTCTATGAGAAGAACCTGAGGACAGATTTGGCAAGTCTTTGAGAAGTTTTGTATGTAGAGGATTGATTTGTTCAAGAGTTGGACAGATCTAATAGACAGAGGAAGACTTGTACTAGACCGACTGATCGTGTTTGGTACGGAGTTGCTTGAGCTATCGTGGACGTGATCATAGAAGGCGAAGGTCTCTTAGGATAAGCATTGAGGACAGGAGGTCTTCGGTGGAAATGAGTTCCACGTGCTGGCAAGAGGTAGATGCAGTTGATCTTCTGAGGGATCATTTCCAGAGCAGAGGGGAAGGTATCTCCTTTAAGCAGAGGCTCATAAATTTTGATTGGGGGAAGGTATCTCCTTTGAGCAGAGGCTTATAAATTATGATTGGGGGAAGGTATCTCCTTTGGGCCGAGGCTCATAAATATTGTAATTGGGAAGGATTCCCAAAGAACTTTGAGATAACTTTTAGAGAAAAGTTTTGTGGACGTAGCTCGACCATTCTGGGTGAACCACATTAAAATTGGTATCACTTTGTGGATGATATTGTGCATTGCTTTGATATTGCTTTGGGTATATTGCTTTACTGTTTTGAAGTATAATGGAAAAAGAGAAAAGAGGTATTATACTGTTCACCCCCCCTCTCAGTATAAGCTTGTGTTCTTCATTTCATTGGGGAAGATTTTATCACTCATACAAAGCATCCTCACCACATGGTTAGCTTGTGTAGTGCATAATATTGAATCTCAGAATGTCACCCTAAGGCTACTAGATACATATTTCAAGGGAAATGTGTATCACACCAAACTCAATTAGAACATGGAATCAGCTGACAAGCCTACTGATAGTCAGATTTGGTAAGAAGATGAACAATGTGTCCCTCCTAGAGTAATTGACCACAATCAAAAGATCCCTCATGGAAAATATGGATGATTATAATACAATATTCTGAAAGACATGGCAAAGGGTACTTGAATATGTCTAACCACTACTAGGTATGACATTTATTTCTTAAAGGCTATCAATTTTGAGATTTCTATGATGATGATGATAAAAAAAAAAGAAGGAAACTCCTTGCCCTATGCCTATGGTATTTCCATTTAGATAGGGGTACTTGCTCCTAGGCCTCCAATGACTTTTTTTTTGAATGTCCAAACCCCCTATCAACCCCCGCCCACCCCCCCCACCATGGTTCAATCTACCACATTTTACTCAACCCATACCTCTAATATGATATTAGTACAAATAACCTATCCTACTCTAGAGTATCTATCTAACAACCCATACTCTTTTGAACTGGTCAAGATGAAGACTCTATTGAGTATAGTATCTATGAAGTTACATATCTTAGGATGTAATAGAACACTTAGAGGTTCCCATATTAGAGTTACCCAAAACCTTATTTCCAACAAAGCAACTAGGGTACTAAAATTTCCCAAATGGTTATCAGAAACATCTATCCCATCTTGATAAGGAGCCCAACCAACCCCAAATCTTAAGTCAAAAAATAGAACTTGTACCCACTCCCTTACAACAATTCTCTCGTGATCCAATCAAGTATGTTGTTACCACTTAGAACAATTATGTGGAAGATCCATATACTTATAACTTCCTCATTTAGCCACATACCTCCCACCTTAGGCTACCTACCTAGAACCAAAAACATATGTAGAAGACCAAGTCCTACAAGGAAAAACCCTTAGTGCTTCTACTAGAAAAAATAGTAACCCAATGGATTAGACACTAGTAACATGGAATGAGGCAGAGGTTTATAGGGTGTCTAATTGAGTGAACCTCATGATAGTTGATCGATCATAAGTTCATTTTGACATTGTCATAAGGAGCAAAAAGGAAAGACATAGAGGAGCAATGGAAATCAAATTAGGTAGGACCTAACACTCTACCAAAACCTATAAGATAACCCAAGAAAGATAATTAAATAGAGCAAAGGGTGCTAGTTTTAAAATTGGCCACAAATACCAATCCAACGATTGAAAGACCAAAAAATCAATGGATGACAAGTTTTGTGTCCAAAATCTAGTCTCTTGAGTCCTTCAATATGATGGAGCACTTGAAGAGACCTACAATTCCTATACAAATTTAGGATGTTATCACCATGTTGAAATAGATCAAACATCTAGAAGCAAGGTTATGCACAATGGCGAATATTCGCCAATTGGGTGAATATTCAGATTTTCAAAATTAGAAATTGGCAAAAATGGGGACCTTGGACATCGACCCATTCGTCCAAAATTTTTGGGCCAAAATTTTTTTAGAGGTCAGTTCATCGCGCATTGATAATAATATTATGGATTTTTTTTTAAATTCACCAGGTCTCCCACCTAAATTGAGGATCCTTTTCACCTTAAACTTATAATTTTTTAATTATCCAACCAAATTTGCCTCTTATACTAGTATATATACCTAACATGACAACCATACCCATACAACTAAAAAATTATTATCAAAATGACCTATAGTTGCAAAATAATAATCAGTTGTAGAGAGAAGAACAAATGACCGATGGAGAAAAATGTTGTAGAGAAGCAGTGGTTCAATAGAGGAGCAGTGGAAAATATCTAGATGAAAAAGTGCACCTGGATACAAAAATGCACCGACCCTCCCCTAAATGCATTTTTGCACCTGACCCCCTAGAAATAGTTTTGCACTCGACCTCCTTCGGATGCAGAAATGCACCTGACCCTCTCTCAGATACAAAAATACACCCAAACCTCCCTCGGATGTAGTTTTATTCCTGACCCTCACCCGGATGAATTTCTACACCCATCCCTCTTCTGGATATAAAAATGCATTCGACCCTCCCTCAGATGCATTTCATGCAGAAATACATGCGAGGGAGGGTCGAGTGCATTTTTGTATCTGGAGGAGGGTCGGGTGCATTTTTGTATCCGGAGGAGGGTCGGGTGTATTTCTGTATTTGGAGGGTCAGGTGTAAAAATGTATCCGAGGGAGGGTCGAGTGCATTTCTGTATCCGAAGGAGGATTAGGTGCAGAAATGCATTCGAGGGAGGGTCAGGTGCAAAACTGCATCCGAGAGAGGGTTGAGTGCATTTCTATATCTGGGGAGGACTGGGTGCATTTCTATATCCAAGGGAAGGTTGGGTGCAAAAATGCATCCGAGGGAGGGTCAGGTGCAAAACTATTTCTTGAGGGGGTGCAAAAACGCATCAGGGGGAGGGTTGGGTGCATTTTTAAAACCAACCCCCCAATATAGTTTTGCACTCGACCATCCCCCAAATGCATTTCTATACCTAAATTTTCCCCAGATACAGGAATGCACTTGAGCCTACCTCGGATGCATTTCTACATCGGGTCCTTACCCAGACACAGAAATGCACCCAATTGCAGGGGAGGTGTGAGGCGGGGGGAAAAAGGGAAGCGAATGGTTTTCATCTATTTATAGAATTTCAAGGGTTTTATGACAAGCAACAAAAATACATCCCTTTATTTTTTAGACCTCCTTACAACCACAACCAAAAATTCAAAAAACCACTATGACTTGATGTTTTAAAACCCATAAAAAACTCCACATTTAAGCATGCTCGACTGAATTAGTACTCGGGTGTGTGACCTCTTGGGAAGTCCCGGTTTTCTACCAAATTTGTCTTGCATGTAGTATTTTGCTATTTTTTAATAATATTTCTAAATATTAACAGACATTCACCAATGTTTTATAAATTTTGTGAAAAAATAAGGCAATTCGCCATGTCTTCCTACATGAAGTTGGCCAGGATTCGCTCGGGTTTCGAATTAGATTCATCATTCTTTTACAAGTACATTTTGGGTCCGACCCCTTATGCATAACCCTACTTAGAAGAGGCCTTGGAAAAAAGTGGATTATCAAACATTAGAAAATACCAACAAATTTTCAAGTATCTAATTTTGGACAAACCAAACCCAAGACCTTAATATTTTATATAATGTTGGTATTTAGAGACAAGTTAATTTGTAATTGTCTAATTAACTTAGGATTGAGTACTTCAGTCATGCCTATATGGAGTAGATGCATTAGGAAAAGCTTATGAACTGGTCAACTAGGAGGTGGTCCAATTTGATAAGAATCTAGTTTAGATATTTGGTCTTGTGAACAATATTTTGCTCATGCTACATGCTTGCCCCAATGTGACTTTCTCCTAAGATATAGTAGTGATCAAACTACTAGAATCCTTCAATATTTGTCTATCTAGAGACTTCACTACCAAGACTAGAGGCTACCTATTGCTATATTGGATGCGCATGGTCCTAAGGACCTGCTATAACACTAAGGTAAAGATTCCATCCAAACCTCTACATATCCATCATGTGGAACATGTACCAAAACCCAAATTCAAATAGAGTAAACATTCCTAGCAAAAGAAAGCTAGTCAAAGTCTAAACTACTAGTGTATGAGATCAAAACTTTGGTTCTTAATGATCGTATGGATGGATGCAATTTTAAGATGTGGAACTTAGACCCTTATGAAAATATTGAATCTAATAGATTGGTTACTTATAAAATTTCGGATGAGAACCTGTTCTTTCCTAAGATCACTAAGACTACAAAAGACCTATCCAAGATTTGGAAAATACATTGATGGATCCAAACACTAGATGGGAGTAAGAGTTGGCATATACTTAGTCATGCCCAAAGGAGAGAATATATTGTAGGATTTATACTATAGTTTAGCTATTCCAAAAATGTTGTAGAATATGAAGCATTGGTGCATGGTCTCTAGCTTGTAGCAAAAAGGGGAATCAAAATCTTGTAGATATACGGTGACATTGATCTTGGTGTCAAGCAAGTAATATTGTGGTGTTTGGACAAGAATATACTAATGAAGTCATATAGGTACCATATTTGAGACCTACTAGAAGAATTTACAGAAATTAATTTATAAATCATCTTATGAAATTAGAACAAATATGTAGATCACATGGTGGTAGTTGGTGCACAATTTGATCTAGTAGAAGATTTGCTGCATAACTACCAATACTATTATCAAGTTACAAATTCTTGATAATGAAGAGGATTGGTAAGCTTTTGATAGTGATAAACATATCAAGATGTTAAATTTACTAAATAGTTGGCACCTAAAGTATAGGGATTAGATAATCTAGCTTAGGACTAACAATCTTCCCAAAGGAATGTTCACTCCAAAATCCCCATTCAACCCAGATGACAAATTCAAGGGCCAAAAAGGCGTCATAGTGTACAAAGATGAGTATTAAGAAATAGAGGTAGCATCCAATTAGACATTATGAATAGGGAATGTAGCCTCCATGGAGGAAAGTGAGGTCCTGGTCAACCTATGGTAGAGGTATACTGGAGTGATAGCTTGGAGCTATGAAGACCTACAAAGGTATAATAAAAATGTCATCTAGCATACCATAGAACTAGATATGGATGTTAAGCTTATAAAGAAAAAATAGAGGCTAGTCAACCCACAGGTGGATCCACTCATGAGGAGAGAGTTGTTCAAGATAATAGAAGTAAAAATCATATACCTGCCCAAACACACTATATGGGTAAATAATCTAGTACCAATGAGAAAGAAGAACAAAGAAATCTGGTTAAACATGGCCTTTAGAGACCTAAACCAAGTGTCACTCAAGGATCACTATCTCTTTTCATCAATGGATTAAATATTTAGATAATTTTTTCCTTGCTAAATGGATTTTTGGGGTACAACTAGGTATGGGTGAAAGATGAAGATCAACACAAGATAGTGTTTATAGCTAAGTAGGGCATCTTTGCCTACCAGTGCAAGACTTTATGTTTGTTCAATGTTAGGGCCACTTTCAAGTGGGTTATGGACATCACATTCAATGACCTTCTCAACAAGGTAACCCTAGTATACCTAGACGATATTACATTTTTTTAAAGAAGAGGGACCATTTGGCACATTGAGAAAAAGTTGGCACTATCAAATAGTTGGGGTTGTATTAACTTGGAGAAATTTATTTTTTGCATACAACAATACAAACTACTAGGATAAATTGTGTTAAAAGAAGTAGCCATAGATCTAGACCATGTTAAGGCCAATGTCAACTTATCACTACCACAATATGAGACAAACCTCCAATACTTCCTAGTTTAGATCAGTTTTATCTATAGGTTTATACTAGAGTTTGCCACTATTTTTGGCCAATAAATCACATGCTAAAGAATGACTATATATTCAAATGTACCAAAGAGGGAAAGGAAGCTTTCTAAGAAATAAAGCAAACCATGTTGGAGGATTTAGTGTTGACCAACCTAGACTTCGATAAAGATTTTATCCTCTAAGCCTATGGGAGTGAACTCAACATATTAGTCATGTTGACTCAAAAGGATGATGAAAACAAAAACATCACATAGCCTTATTTAGTTAAAATTTCAAAAGGGTATGAAGAGCACTATAACTTTATGGATAAATAGGTATATGCTTTGATCTAAAGATTATAAAATTTAAAATAACAAAATTAGTTCCAATTTTATTCATTTGAGTATAAAATATTACGTCATAGATGGATAAATTAGTGAGAAAAGGGTAGGATGGGTCACTGGGATCCTCTCATATAACATTGAAATCAAGACAACCAAGCTAATCAGAGGTAGATCCCTTTGCAGAAATCTCACTCAAGACATTGTTGACACTATAGATGAGGAAGATAAATGTCTTTTTAGCTCATTTGTGGAAGCTTGAAATTGGGTATAAGAGTGGATTGCATTCATGTAGGAAGGTCAATACCTGTCAAACCTAAAAAAATACAAAGGAGAGTCTATAAATTACAAAATTCCCATATTCTCTCATTAAAGGAGTCTTATTCATAAGAAAATTTGATAACATCCTCCTAAGATGTGTTGGAATATGCTCAATCACTTTGCTGCTTTAGGAATTCCATCAAGGGTTCTTAGGTAAACATTTTTTATCCCACACCACTATGGTGAAATCATGCAGGCTTGGTACTAAAGGCCATCGATGTTTAATGATGCACACTAGTGGGTAAGAGGATATCATATATGTAAGTTAATCAAAAGAAAATAGAGTGCCATAATGCTCCTAAAGCCTATTGTTGTGGATAAACCATTCTACCAATGGGGAATAGACTTCATCAACATGATCGATCCACCCTCTAGTAAAGGCCACTGATGGAACCTCATAGCTATAATCTACTTTACAAGGTGGACAAAAGTGGACGTGCTTATGGAGGTCAGAAGGAGGGTTATTATCTAATTCCCAGAGGAAATTTTCACTCACTTTGGTGTACCCAATATGGTAATCACTAACAATGACAAGGCATTCATTAAATTTGAGATGACCTAATTTGCACTCTAGCATGACATCTACTTGAAGAATTTCTTCAACTATTATCTTCAAGGCAATATTCTAGTCAAGTGTTAAACAAGAACTTGCTCTACATCCTAAAGAGGATTGGATCTAATAATAAGTGATAATGACATCTACACATTAAGAGAAAACTATAGAAATATAGGATAACTCCATACAAATCCTTGGGATGCTCCCCATATTCCTTCATCTATTGATGAGAGGCCAAGCTACCCATCTCAATGGAGCCACTATACTGTAAATACTATATAAGCTGGATATATAGGAAAATGATGCCATGTCATTAAGAATGGGAGAACTATTAGAAATTTAAGAGTGGTGAGAAATTTTTAGGGAGCACTTGCTAAAGCACCAAAAAATTATCAAGAGGTATTTTGACTATAAATCCACAACCTAGGAATACCAGGTAGACATCCATGTACTAAAGTGGGATAAATACTGCAACAAACTAGGAAAACATGTAAAATTTAAAGCCATTTGGGGTGGTACCTATGTTGTAATCTATTGTAAAGGAAAAAATGTATTTGAATTGTCATCCTATAAGGGTACAAGCTTACAATCTTGGCCAATGGGATTTAGTTTAAAAAATCAATAAAAAATAAAATTGTCAGTGGACTTCTATGCCAAAAAAAGGGACTTCACATGATAGGAATTGGATGAGGATCCCTTGAGTGCATGGGCTCACACCTCATTCAAGCATAGATTAATAAGGTGTAGTGCTAGAGTCAAGTGAGGAAATATTTAGAAAAATCTCAACCTATGGAGTCATAATGTGCTACTATGAAGAGAGTTTTGGAAATTAGGTTTTTAACTAACCTTTCCTAAATTGCACATACTTTCATCTTTATTAGAAATAACTAAATTAGATATGGAGCTGATTTAGTCTAGGAAGGACTCAATTAAAGCTCAATCAAATTGGATTATGTATTTCTTAGATATCACTAAATTCCTCTAATATCTCATTTACACTAGTCCTATAAGGAGAATAGAGCATCAAGGAGGGAAGAGCTTTATGACAATCCTTAAAGTAGGTTACATTTTTATAGAGATGCCAAAGGAGCTCTACATGATATGGAAACATTATGAGGTGGCATTGCCATAAGTCTCGATAATGACACATGTGTGATAGGAGGTCATCCTATACCAAAAAATTCTACATAGATTAAAAACAATAAAAAAATATAGTTTCCATAAGATCCTAATGAAAAAACATCATGCCAACCTCAAAACATAATTCTCATTGGTCAAATTCATGTGATCAGTGCAACATAGGAAATGAGAGATTTGTTAGAGTTAGAGTATATTACATTATTTTGTTACCACTAGAATTGGATATTACTTCAGGGGGAAGTTAGCTAGTTACTTCAAGCAATGTAAATGCACAAGTGTCAATGTGCAAGTTGTAATGTGCAAGGTGTCTCCTTGTACAACTAGGTAGAGTGTTGGCCAAGGAATATATCTTCCTATATAAAGAGCCTCATAGCTCCATCCGAATGTATCACTCTCTATTCTCAATAATAAGAAGTTGCTTTTCTCTTTTCTCTCTTTCTCTTGATATGATGGAATGGTGCTAAAACCATCAGTGGTATTAGAGCCATGGTGAATCTAGAGAGGAATAGGGAAAGCCACCATTGCTACTAGTTGCATGTATTTTTTGCAAACCAGATATGCCTTGTGCGCCACCCATTGCAAACACTCCCAAAATAAAAAACACCAGAGAAGCTGCAAGATAGAAGACCTCAGAGAGCCTTGTTGCAGAGCTTGTAGAAGCATCATCAAAAGAGTTCCTAGGAGAACTCATTGGAGAAATCCACTACCAAGGAGAAAGCTCCTGATAGTGAAGGACTTGGGATAATTGTCGCCATCCGACAACAAGCCCAAGAGAAGAAGAATTTGGAAGGAGTGCCAAATCCCAGAAGAAGAATCTAGTGAAGACCTCAAGACATTAAGAATCTTGAGAAGAAGATCCTATTTGAAGATAGAATTCAACAAGAATATTGAAGGAGGATTCAGATAGAAGAAACCTACCAAATTTAAGAGATTTGGAGATTACCTCTCACAGTAAGAAGATACAGTTCAAAGAAAAGAGTTCTCTGAATCTACAACAAAAAATAGAAGATCATTGGAAGGATTAGACCACAAAACCCTAGGCTCAAGATAGAAAGTTCAAGACCACAGTTTGGTGAAGCAAGAAGTTATTCAAGAGCCAACAAGAAGCTACAAATTCATCCACTACAAGGCAGCAACTTGGTGAATCAAAACACCAAGATCTACATCTACTTTAGAAGCCATTAAAGGTAAGCAACTAGGGTGCAATTAGTTGAACTTCAAATTAGGGTTCATTATCAAATTCTATTAAGCACCATATTTGGATTAAAAGTTGCAAGAAGAAGAACCCATATTATAGTCTTCAAGAAAGTGCAAAAAGGGAGAATTCATTTTAAGATATATTTGTACATTTAATAGGAGTTGGATATTTTTGAAAGAAAGAAAATTATCATCTACCTGTTATCTATTTAGAAAGCAAGAAGACTACATCCTACAATATTGATTGTAGTGAAAAATTGTAGAATACTCATTAAGGGTTCATTACAGATTACTCTTGAAAAGTTGCAGAAGATTATTAAGTGCATTTAAAAATTATTTTGAGAGTTTATTGGAGCAATAAGGAGAGATTATTGTTACCATTAAAGTGCATTATTAATCCATTAGCACTACACTAGTTAATCTTTAACTAGTTACTCTCAAAAGGATTAGTTTGTGTTTGTTGATTATTAAAGATCAAGGGCACAAAAACCAAAAGATTATCAAAGTGTCTAGAGACACTATTTGGTGCACAGAACCTACAACATTTCATGGCCCAAAGAAGCCACCAAAAATTAGATCAGATTCCTCCAAGGAAGTGGAGAAGAAAGCCACCATCAAATCAGCAAAAGAAGCTTCAAATCGAGACTTGGTGAGTCTCAGATTCAAAGTGCACTAAAGGCTATTTATAGAGAAAAAATAGTGTAAAAATTACTTCTACAAAAAGATTCTATCTACGTGGTTATTAGCTTGGGTTTATTACCAAAGTAACCAAGAAAAGGAGAGATTTGTCTAGTAAAAGAGACAACATCAAATCAGCCCTTGCCTACAAGAAATCTACCATTAAAACCAATAGAATAGATTGCAAAAGGAGGTGCAAAAAGAAGGTATTCTATTTACAAGTTTATTTACATTATATTGCACCAAAATAATCTATCCTACATAGAAAAAATAATAGTTTAAAGTGCCTCAAAGGCACATTCTTCTTAGGATAAAACATCCCAAGGCAAATGTATAATAGCACACTCCACGCAAGGGAATAGAGCCTCTCAAAATGCTCATATCTTCTACGATTTGGATAGATGAACCTACAAGCAAACAAAGCACAATACAAAGAAAGGAGAAGCATTATATTCAAGGGAAATATTATCTACAAAAGGGATTTCATAACAGGTTGAAAAAAATAAGGGAAACAAAGCACAAAATATTACACTAGATGTACATCCAAGGAGCATCATTGGAGTATTTCAAACTCCACCATAGCATTGCTTGAAGCCTTCAAGATCATTGCTCAAATCCTAGCTCCAAGTCTCCAAAGGCATTGCTCTCCACTCCAGCTGGAACCAACTCATACCAAGCACCATCGAACAAAGGAAGAGTTGGTCATGTTGCATTTTTAATAAGGGTATTGCAAAGATATATTGAAGAGGTATTATGTAGAAAGCTCATGCACAAAGGGAAGGTGACACTTGTCACCTAGAAGAAACTCCTAAATTTTCCTACATGAGCACCCATCCATTGCAAGTTTGACCAAGAAAATATTACAAGGAAGAAGGTTGGTGTGTTAGAAGGAAGAAGACACATGTCATAAAAAAGAATGAGTGCTCATCCAAGACTGTAATGCTCATCCTTTACCTGGAAAAAATTTACAAGTGGCAATAAGCATCTTCTCATCCCTCAAGTGCTCAAAGATAATCGTCGTGACACTTGTCACACATTTCAAGATTCTTCTTCTATTAAAAGGTACCAAAGACCAAGGAGGTCCACATTCATAGCAAATTCATAGCAGCATGGAAGAAAGGTGAAGAGCATTAAAGACTCTAGTCAAGGGAGGTCAAAGACTCCAGAATTGAGGTGCCACCATCCAAGCATTGAAGCCAAGGAAGAATCAAAGCATTCCATTGGCTATAGCACCCAAAGAAAGGACATAAAGCTTGTTATCATCTATGACCAAATTCAACACCAAATATTTTGGGTTTGCAACATCATAAAGGTAAGAATTTATCTTATTCTAATTTGCTTTCATTAATAGGAGTTATAAGGGTATAATATAAGGTTGAAAACTATAGGGAAATCAACCATATTTGAAAGAAAAAATTAAAGGTAATTTATAGTTTAATATTTGCAAATTAAACTTAGGAGAAATAAGGATTTCTACTTGGAAAATTAAAATTCCATTATTGCAAATATTATTGTTTTCTAATATTCCAAATTAGGGAGTTATAAGGAATACTACACCAAAGTAGGATATTGGAATTTAGAAACATTAAATATAAAATATCAAAATCTATAAAAGAAGGGTCATTAAAGATTATCAAGAGTTGGAAATTAATTGGTATACTTGTCTCAAAACTACATTAAAGGGACAAAAGAAATCCAACCATTAGAACCTCATCAAATTAAAAAGTGCTTAAGTTCAATAGGAGTAATAAGGTATAATAGAAGTTGATTTTTGCTATTTACAAAACTTTACAAAATCAACCCAAAATTGAACTACTCTTCTCAAAAGCACTTTATCAATCATTTAGCATACTCAAAATCACTAGGGAGACATAAGGGATTCAACAAAGTCCTAGTTCTTAAACCCTTTATCAAGAGATATCATGGATTATTGGTATATAGACTCAGGAGCAAGTAAGCACATGATTGGAAATATTCATTGGTTCAATTCCCTAAAAAAGGTAAATGAGAAACCGGTTGTTGTAGCAGATAGTAAAACATATGAGGTGAAGGGAATTGGGAACATCTCAATAAACCTAAAAGAAGGAAAAGGGATAATAAAAAATGTATTGTATGTCCTCGGATTAACTACTAATCTTCTTTCTGTCTCTCAACTCATGGATCAAAATATAACTGTTGAGTTTAAAGTCCTCACTAAAAGAAAACAATGTCACATTTCTAAACAAGGAAAAAGGATAGCATCAGGGTCTTATAGAAATGGTCTATTTGTTCTAGATACTGCTACACACTCAACTTTTTCAGTCAAAACATCAGATTTATGGCATAAGCGACTAGGACATACTAGTGATTCCTCAATGAAAGAATTATTCAAGTATCAAATGGTTGAAGGAATACCTAATTTTTCTCCAGAAGCTATTGTATGTCCAGAATGCTTAGCAAGAAAACAACATAGAGTTCCTTTCGAACTCCATCAACACAAGGCTCAACAACCCTTGGAAATAATATATACAGATTTGTGTGGACCAATGAAAATTGATAGTATTGGAGGACATAAGTACTTTCAATTATTCGTTGATGATCACACCAGAAAAATGTGGGTGTATTTCATGAAGTACAAATCAGAAGCATTTAGTCATTTCAAGCAATTCAAACTTCAAGTGGAGAAGGAATCAAGAAAGACTATAAAAGCACTTCGTTCAGACAGAGGAGGAGAATTTGTTTCAAAAGAGTTTGATTCATTCTTAGAAGAAAATGGAATTAAAATATAACTTACTACAACATATTCACCTCAAAAAAATGGAATTGCAGAAAGAAGAAATAGATCAATAATGGAAATGGTAAGATGTATGTTGAAAGAGGCTCAACTTGATCATCAATATTGGGTAGAAGCAGTACAAACAATAGTCTACATACAAAATAGATTACCAACAAGAGTACTCAAACACATTACACCAGAAGAAGCATGGTCAGGACAAAAGCCAAATATAGGAAAACTGAAGATTTTTGGGTGTAAAGCTTACATGCATATTCCAAAACAAAAGAGAACAAAATTAGATGACAAAACCATGGTAGGAATATTTGTCGGTTATGACAATGAATCTATAGGGTATAGAATACTGGATCCATACACAAAGAAATTTTACATTAGTAGAGATGTAATCTTTGATGAAAATATCAAGATTGATACAGAAAAGACCAGTAATGATACAAAAATTCTTCTAAATATCTCCAATGAAGACACAACAAGTGAGGAGTCAAAATTAGAATCTCAAGAACAAGATACAAATGCATCTATAGTCCCTCCTAGGAAAGAACCAATATGGCTCAGAGATACTCTCAGAGAATCAAATCTAGAAAGAATGCCAGATCTTACCACTACTAGACCTCAAACTCGAAGTTTGACCAAAATAAATAGAGGAATGCTAAGTAATACAGTGGAACCAACATCGACACTTCAGGCACTAAACGACTCACACTAGAAAGCAGCTATGGAATCAGAATATACTTCACTTCAAAAGAATAAGACATGGGATCTAGTAGAACTACCTCCAGGGAAGAAAATAGTAGGTTGCAAATGGGTTTACAAGATCAAATACAAAGCAGATGGAACACTTGACAAATACAAAGCTCGACTAGTAGCCAAAGGATACACTCAAACAAAGGGAATCGATTATGAAGAAACATTTTGCACCAATAGCCAAAATGACTACCATCAGAATAGTTTATGCACTAGCAACTCATCAGGGTTGGAAACTTCATCAGATGGATGTAAAAAGTGCCTTCCTTAATGGTGACTTAGAAGAAGAAGTCTACATGTCACAACCAGAAGGATTCATCATCAAGGGACAGGAAAATAAGGTATGCAAATTGAACAAATCTCTGTATGGTTTAAAACAAGCCCCTAGAGCATGGAATATAAAGATCAACAATCACTTATTACAACATAACTTCAAAAGAAGCACGTCGAACCCTAGTTTATATACCAAGAAAATTGGAAATGATATACTCATTCTCATAGTATATGTGGATGACATAGTAATTACTGGAAGTTCTAAAAAATTAATAAGTGATATCAAAGGGGATCTAGAAAAAGCATTTGAAATGATAGATCTAGGTCTAATGAACTATTGTCTTGGTCTAGAGATTCATCAAGGAAAGGACAAGATAACTATCACTCAATCAAAGTATGCAGAAGCCTTGCTCGAAAAGTATAGAATGAAAGAATGTAAGTCTAAAGATACACCAATGGAACAAGGGATCCAATTGTCCAAAAATGATGAAACACCATTGGTCTCAACAACTATGTATCACTAGTTAATTGGAAGTCTTCTATACCTAATGAATAGTCGACCAGACATAGCATTTGTAGTAAATTATCTTTCACGATTCATGCAAGAACCAAGAGAAAGTCATTGGAAAGCTACAAAAAGAATATTGCAATATATCAAGAAAACTACTGATTATGGACTAACTTATATAAAGAATGACAAAGACTTTTGCCTACAGGGATACTCAGATTCAGATTATGCAGGATCTATTGATGACATAAAATCTACCTCAAGGTATGTCTTCTATCTTGGGTCAAGACCCATATCTTGGCACAATAAGAAACAACATACAATGGCACAATCATCAATAGAAGCAGAATATCGAGCAACAAGAGATACAACCTATGAAGCCTTATGGTTACAATACATATTATCAGATATGGGGATCAGACAAACTCCAACCATGATATTCTATGATAATCAAGGAGCACTCAACCTGATCAAAAATCCAATTATACATGAAAGGACCAAACACATTGAAGCTCAATGTCATTTCATTAGAGAACATTTTCAAAACCATCATATCATCCTCAAGCATGTCTCTACAGAAGATCAACTAGCAAATATTTTTACAAAATCACTTGGGAAAACCAAGTTTCAAACATTCAAAAATCATCTATGCAATTCAAGAGAACTTCATACCAAATAATGTAATACAGGGGGGTGTTAGAGTTAGAGTATATTACATTATTTGGTTATCACTAGAATAGGAGATTACTTCAGGAGGAAGTAAGCTAGTTACTTCAAGCAATGTAATGCACAAGTGTCAATGTGCAAGTTGTAATGTGCAAGGTATCTCCTTGTACAACTAGGTAGAGTGTTGGCCAAGGAATCTATCTTCCTATATAAAGAGCCTCACAACTCCATCCGAATGTATCACTCTCTATTCTCAATAATAAGAAGTTGCTTTTCTCTCTTTCTCTCTTTCTCTTGATATGATGGAATGGTGCTAAAACCATCAAAATTGAGTAGTCATTTTCATTGTTTCACAATAGGCATACACCCAAACTAAGAACCAAAAAACTCTCTAAAATTGAAGTTTTAGCAAAAGAGAGACTAGGTAGATCATAATACACTCAAATCTATTCAAGGATAAAGAGTGACACTCAGGAGAAATTATTAACCTTTCTCCCTACAAAGTTCCTTGATATTGACCTCTTAAGGATATACATCTAGTGCCTTGCATGTCTTGACAAGAGCAATCTATGGGAAAGAAAAATATAGATCATCTAATCAGGATGTCAATTTATGAGATTGAAGATCCTACCAACACAACAAACTCATAATAAAGGCCAATTGTATTTCAACTAAAAAATTTAAAAATCCCAAGGAAAGGACACAGGCCAAAGAGTCATGGATACCTAGAAGTATTTGGCTATCCTTGCCAACCACAATGAATAAGGACTACATGCATGATAATTTATTATGGTTGAAACTAATCGAAGCTTATTAATACCCTTTCCCCAAATATTCCTCATTATTCCATAAGTAGTTGAGGCCACTAAGAGCTCTAAACTATAGAATATCATTAGGCTAGTGTGAAGGCAAGAGAAATTTGTAGCATAACTCACAGTAGCCATGTAGTCTAAAAGGAAGAGCTCAACATCATTTTTTCCTCTAAGAAAACACACTCCAATGTTAATAAAGGTAGCCATACTCAGTCTAGGTAGACGGAGCCCTCATGCCTTATCACTAATGCGATAAAAAATATAGCAAATCCTAAGCTATCAAAGAGAACTAATTGTTTGAATGAGGGTGCCTACTAGAGGAGCATAAAAAAAGATGCTAAGTCCTTTCCTTAAAGGATTTGGACAAGCTATCTAACCTAGTACATGGTGCCTCATGTGCATAACTATTATGAATTGTCAATAGTGTATTCTTTATTGTTATGACCCCTAGTGTAGGGAAGTCAAGGGCTATTATGGCCATTTAAAGATAATCATCTTAGCCAAGGCCATGAGGGAGATGTTAATGGTGCTTGGGGGGCTCAAAGTTAACCCATAAATTGCTAATATGTATTACTCAAAAATTCTAGATAATTTAGGCTATCTAAACTTCAAGCTTAATAAAAAAAAGGCCTCTATGATGGAATGTACCTTGTGGCAAAAAACCTTTAAAAATTATTCCCATGATGTTCTAAGCATAAAAACTTTTAATTTTTGAATAGAAGATGATAAGAGGGTGTTTCCAGAGGAGCTAGGAATCCTACACATATTGAGGCGTGTCTCTAAATATATAACACTAGTTTTTGATTTCAACACATTCATAGCCAATTGGATCCATGAAGGATTGCAAAGTTTTAGGGACATCCCTACATTCATGTATGGATGATTTTTGGCACACTTGGAATTATTTAAAAACCGTTGGTTATATGATCATTTAGGATTAAATATAGAATATGGATATGACCAAAAATAACTCATCTCCTCATGGGCTGGAGTCTACCAAACTTACTCCTATTACACCTCCATGGATGAATTCTTAAATCCAGCTCTAAGTGCAATTGAAGGAGATAAATTCTGATGTATTCTAGATGCTAGTGCTAGAAACCTATGTTTATGTTAAAATTTGGAGCTTTAAACTTACAAGAAATTCAACCACAAGTAATGAAATAAGCTTCCGATATTATAATTATGTTAATAGAAGTCTAATGAGCAAGTAAATAACATAAGAAACTTAAAAAATAACTCATGAAATAGCTATTACAGTAAACTCATGAAAATTGAAACTTGCTACAATATGTGGAACTTATTCTCCTACTCTACTAGTGCATGCTAATGTATGCTTCCCTTCTCTCACTTATTACAATTCTTATACACATATATATACTACATGAAAGACACTTGTAACTCCTATTCTAAAGACTCATGCACATGTGGACTACATGCACATTTACATTATTGCACATTCTAATACTTGTGCATTTATTGCTTCTTCCCCAAGTAACTCCTATTCTAATGATGTAACCAAGGTGAACCAAGTAATGTAATATATATTTTCTAACACCCCCCTGTATTATATTATTTGGTTTACCTTTCTCTTGATCTACATAGATGCTCTCTAAAGACCTAGAATTTTTTTGTGCCCAATACCTTTGTGAATATGTCTACCAGTTGTTAATCTATAGGTACATATTTCAATTTGATATGATGATTCTGAAAATGATCTCAAATAAAATGACATTGTGCTTCAATATGTTTGGTCCTTTCATGTACAATTGGATTTTTTATTAGGTTGAGAACCCCTTGATTGTCACAATGTATTAGATTTGGTGCTCGTTTGACTCCCATGTCAGATAATATGTACTATAACCACAATGCTTCACATGTTGTGTCTCTGGATGCATGGTATTTTGCTTCAGTGGATGATTGAGCAATTGTATGTTGTTTCTTACTATGCCAAGATATTGGACCTGATCCAAGATAGAAGATGTATCCAAAAGTAGATTTTCTATCATCGATAGAACCGACATAATCAAAATTTGAATAACCTTATAGACAAAAATATTTTGCATTCTTCAAATATGTTAGTCCATAATCTGTAGTTTTCTTAACATATTGTAATATTCTTTTTTTAGTCTTCCAATGATTTTTCCTTGGTTCTTGCATGAATATTGCAAGATAGTTTACAACAAAGACTAGGTCAGGTCGAGTATTGGTTAAGTATAGAAGACTTCCAATCAATTGTTTGTACAAAGTAGCTGAGACTAAAGGTGTTCCATAAATTCTAGATAATTGAATCCCTTGTTCCATGGGTGTATCCTTTGGTTTACATTCCTTCATTTTATACCTCTCTAGTAGGGCTTTTGCATATTTTTATTGAGTAATAGTGATGTTGTCTTCTTCTTGATGAATATCTTGACCTAGACAATAGTTCATCAATCCTAAATATATCATCTCAAAAGCTTTCTCTAGATCCTTTTTAATCTTACTGATTAGGTTCTTTGAGCTACCAGTAATTACTATATCAACATATACTATAAGGATTAATATGTCATTTCTAGTTTTCCTTGTATATAGACTAGGATTTGAGTTACTTTGTTTGAAGTTATGTTGTAATAGATGAATATTAATTTTTATATTCCATGCTCGATGGGATTATTTTAGGCCATACAAGGATTTGTTCAATTTGAAAACTTTAATTTCTTGTCCCTTAACAACAAATCCTTCTGGTTGTGACATGTAGACTTCCTCTTCTAGGTCTCCATTAAGAAATGCACTTTTTACATCCATTTGATGTAGTTTCCATCCCTAATGAGCTGCTAATGCACATACTATTATGATAGTAGTTATTCTAGTTGTTGGTGCAACTGTTTCTTTGTAGTCAATTCCCTCTATCTGAGTATACCATTTTGCTACTAATATGGATTTGTACTTATCAAGTGCCCCATCTGCTTTGTATTTGGTTTTGTATATCCATTTGCAACATACAACTTTCTTACCTGGTGGTAATCCTACTAACTTCCATGTGTTGTTATTTTGTAGAGATGAGTATTCTGATTCCATGGTTGCCTTCTAGTGAGATTGACTTAGGACTTGAGTTGTTGTTGGCTCTTCTGATGTACTTAGTAAGCCTCTATTCATTCTAGTTTGACTTCAAGTTTGAGGTATTTTGGTAGTGATATCTGGAATTTGTTCTAAGTTAACTTCTCTCATTGTATCTTTATACCATATGGGATCTTTCTTTTGAGAAATGATGGTTGGCTCTATTTGTTCACTTTCTTCATTATTGTATTCTAATTTTGTATCTATATTTTCTAATTCTTCTTCTTGAAAGGGTAGTATGATTTTCATGTTTTTTCTTGGTTCTTCATCATTGACCTTGAGATTTTCATCAAAGATCACATCTCTGCTAATGTATACCTTATTTGTGTTTGGATCCATTATTCTGTATCATGTGGATTCATCATCATATCCAAAAAATGCTCCAGCCATAGTTTTTTCATCTAATTTTATCCTTTTTTATTTTGGGATGTGCATATAAGCTTTACATCCAAATATATTTAAATTTCCAATGTTTGGTTTTCGTCCTGACCATGCTTCTTTTGGTGTAATATGTTTGAGTATTATAGTAAGTAGTCTATTTTGTATATATATTGTTGTTTTAATTGCTTTCACCCAATATTTACGATCAAGATTAGCTTCTTTTAACATGCATCTTACCATTCCCATATGGATCTATTTGTATGCTCGCCTGGGTTTTGGGTTTGGGCACTGACGCAGTGGTACAACCATACCAAATCTCTATTGCAAAATGCATCCTACATGGGGAATTCTATGACCCCAACGCCTCGAAAATAGGAACGCGGCCAATCTATTTCGACTGGGCAGACTGGGTGGTGTTTGCTATTCACCCAGGCCTCGTGGAGCTACAGGAAAAAAGAAGCACAGTATTTAGGCACTGTTCGTTTCTGGCGTGGCTGTGCCTTCCATATGCACAACAAAATGAACACCATTCTAGTCTGATAGAGGGACAAAAATGGCATGCAACTGCCAGTGTATGAATGGACTAAAATTTTATACAGAAGGGGGTCATATTATGAGTTTAACTTCAAGTTCTTGGGCATTGCCCTGGCCCTCTTCAATGGCGTAGCATCACATCCTCCTCTAGATTTGGTGAGGTACCTGGTCCAATAGGAGATTGGAGACACATTTAGGTTGACATAGGGCATTGTCTTCAGGGTCTATGGATTCAAAGGTAAGCTCTTTCTGCTGCCCTGCTTCTGCAGTGAATACCACTTCTCCTTAGAGGCATCATGACAGATGGACTACCTAGAACGAGAATATGGTCAAGGATGAAAAAAGAGCCCCATATTCAACTACCCGATCCTCTGGGGCGATGTCAAGGTCCACGAGGTCTGGCAACACGCACATCTGACGACCACCCTCCTAAGTTTTGGCCTGGTGCAGCTTCCTCAGCACTGGAAGTATGATCCAATTGGAGTAGTACAAAAGTTTGCGCATGTATGTCCACGACAAGAGATTATGGGAGAGAGAAATAATCCAACGGGAAGTGATCTGGAGTGGCACATCGAAAAAATGTAGTCACTCCTGCCATGACACGATTTCTATTGCATAGAAGCAAAGTATGATCCCGAGCACAACGACGACCACAAAATGGGATCCGTGGGCTAAAAAAGAATGTTGTCAAAGGTGGCACCCCTGGGATGGAATGAAGACAAAATAGCACAATGTTGGATAATGAGATGTCATACAGGACACAAAAAATTAGAGAAGTTGTTGGTCGGTGACCACGAATTCTTCGCACTCTATGACAATAACATTGACACATGGCAGCCACTCGTTTTTCATGACATCATGCCCTGAGGTGCCTGGCCAAGGCATAAAAGGAAGCCCCCACCTCAACAGTCAGTCGCGCAAGGAACTTCCAACAGTGAAATACTAAGGAGCCAAGGAGTGGGCCCAATGTTGCTTTCAACTCCCGAAAAGTCACAGCAGTCGAAGAAAGAGCCCGAGCAGTCAACCAGTGGAGTAGAAAAGAGCATGGAGCCATCAAGGTCAAATCCCAAGTACAGGTTCACAGTGTCAAGCATGGATCCTGATGCATCAACCACCACTGCTGCACCAAAAAAAGCGACTGCACCTAGGGAGAGAAAGAGAAAAAGGTCTGATAAGACCAAGGAGAAACAACCCGCATCTGTGAAGGAGACTGTGCACCAGACCAAGGCGACTCCACAAAAAGGGGCTACTGCAAGTCAAATCATGACCATCCCTGAGGATAGCCCAGGAAAGGAGGCTGACGTGTGGGTCGCTGGAGTTTTTCGAACACCAGCTCAGGCGGAGCTCGTAGGTACACATTCTCTGCCCTCTCAACAAATCCCTAAAACCCTGCCTATTGAACCTTCCCCCTCCATCGCCAAGCCCATTAAAGCTGCCTCATCCCAGTCCCCCTTCACGTTGTCCCAGCCTGACCCACAAACATTTGGCCATATCGCCCAGGATCCCAACGTCTTTCTAACCCTAGGCCAAACCCTAAGTTTGTCACAGTCGACCAACCCTAAAGAAAATCCTTCATCCCCTCACCATTCATCTCCCACGATCGTAGCTCTAGAAAACCCATCTCCCCCTCTGCAAGTTTCGCCCACTTCTTCCCAAGCTCAGTCGCCTTCAAAAGCGATCGAATCTTTTGGCGCGCCCCCTGCTTCCCTTCTCATTGGAAAAATGCTGCAGCAAGATTTAGCTTTGACGTACCCCCTATTCGGAGAGTTGGAACTAGCAAAAAGGTAGCTACAGACCATAGATGACCAGCCCCTGGCAGCCAAGGCAGCCCAGGGCTCTCTCACTTTCCTCCAAGGATTCAGGAAGAGGAGAGGAGAGGAGATCGCCGTCAAGGAGAAGCGCACCAAGTTTGACCTGGATAAAAGGATGATCCATACGGAGAAAAGGGTCCCTAAAGTCAAAAAGCCTATCAAGGACATGACTGACGATGATTATGATTACCAGAGCAAGGATAAAAGCTTTGACGACATCGTCGAGGAGAACGAGATAGGCGAAATCAAAATGAGGGCTGATACGCTGTTTATCAAACAACATGAAATGAAGCAGAAAGTCTACCAGCTCTAAGATGACAAGAGACAGATAGAAGAAAATCTGGCCAAGACACATGCGCAGCTGGAGACTGCCCAAGAGGAGATTGAAAATTTGAAAAAGCAACTTGTAGCCACTCACAAGGAGACATCAGGTCAGAAGGCGATCATCGAAAAGTTGGCCAAGGAGAAAGAAGGAGCGCTGGCACACGTTGCCCAATTGCAAGGACTGCTTCAAGAAACTCAGAAGTAGCTAAAGGAGAAATCGTCACACACTACTGCCTTTTCAAAGTATAGGGTTAAAGAAATTAGGGTTAGCCTACTGAAGGGTTTTAGAATCCATGTCTCTAGGTCACTTTTGGTCCTCACCTTTGTCTCGAATATCCAAGAAGTATCTACCAAGGGAAAGCCTGCGGTAAAGGATGCCGAGCTCCAAGCACAACAGTGGTTGGACTTGGCGATCAAACTTGAAGAGTACGAGCGCAGAAGCCTCCAATTTTCCCCCATGTCGTAGATTGCCCTAGACTATGCGGATGCAAGGGTAACCTTGCAGACTTATTTTGAAAAAGCTGAGAAGATCAGGAGGGCCAAAAAAATGCTCGATGCATTGCTTAAGGAGAAGGGCATCTGCCTGGTCCCCTTTCACACCCTTTCGTCGCTCAAATTTTTGAGCTTTGTAAAATATGGAGACTGTCTGCCCAAGGAGCAATTGAAGCAAATATGGGAAGCCTTTGAGGCAGACATGTCCGAAATTGATGGCTAGATAGACCCAGTTCAAGAAGAGCAGGTCACTCAAATGGTGTCCCGATTTTGTAAAATCAGCACCTGCCTTCACGAACTGGGAGAAAGGTACAACATGATCGACGTGCACTAGGTTGCGGCATTCAAGCAAGCACTGAAAGACATCAGTGATCTAGAGACCTTCTAGGAGGCGGTCTGGGCGTAGGCTCGAACCACATATGAGCATGTCCGCGATCATGTTAATCCCCCTGAACAGGAAGAACAACAAGGCGAAGAACAATCTAGTTCAGAGGGAGGAGAAGAAGGTGGTTCTAGAGAAGAGACCGCTAAAAGCGACGCAGAAGAAGAGTAGCTACCATAGTGGGAAGCTCAGTAGCAGCAGCAGAAAGATGTGAGGACTAGAATAGAATCCGTGCCCAAAGGATAAAGGCCAGGTTCCTTACATCGAGGCGAGCTCGATACCTCGCGAGCAGCCAAGAATGTTGTCACATTTTGCAAAGGGGTGCCAATTCTAAAAAATCTAAAAAAAGTTGCTGCTACCTTCCTTCTCTCTTCCCTTCCAGTCTCCTTCATGCTATTTCCACTTTTCAGCTGTCTATTTTTTGTTCTGCATCTTTGTTGTTCAGTTTTTTTAGCAGTTTCGGCAAATTGGTAAGAGATCCCAAAAATTGCTAAGTGTTGAGTCCTCCCAACGTCGCTCCATTTTGGAGCGACGTCGGGAGGCGCTCCTTGTTTCAAGCGACATTGGGCGGGCAGGAGAAAAATTGACCAAAAAGTTTCTAAGTGTTGAGGCTAGCGCCGCTTACCGTCGCCCAATTTTGCTGCGTCGCCCGACGTCATGCCAGTTTTGAGCGACATTGGGCGGAAGAAGGAAAAGCATCAAATCTAAGTGTTGGCTTCCTAGCGACATTCAGCGCTGCTCCATTTTGCTACGACGTTCGATGTAGCTGCAATTTTTGAGCGACATTGGGCGGACAAAGACGAAAGAAAACAAAATAAAAATCCTAAGTGTCGCGCCGCCCGCTGTCGCTGGATTTTGCTTGCGCCGCCCGACGTCGTGCCAGTTTTGAGCGACACTGGGCGGAAGGAGAGAAAAAGAAGACAAAAAAATTCTAAGTGTGGAGCCTCCCATTGTCGCTTGGTTTTGCCAACGCCGCCCGTCGTCGCGGTCTTTCTCCAGCGCCCGCCAACTTTTGCCCCCAGTCAGTAAGGAGAGAAAAGAGGACCAAGTTGTTGTAATTTCTAAGTTTGCCCCCCCCATATCAGCGAGCTTCAGACTTGGGTCAAGCGCCTATAGTTTTTGAGGTTTGTGCCCATCAAGATGTGACAGAAGGTGTGCTACCGAGGTACAAGGCAGATGATAATTGAAGGATGAATTGAACTGTGCCTACCGCATTAACCAGACTTGACTGCTCACCCACCAGATCTTCACGGAGCTGTATCGTTTCTAGGTGGACCTTCTGCAGGTACACTCATAGCCATCGTGGAGCAACTTTTGGCAGCCTTTAGCAGCTTTTTTCAAGTCTCAAATTCTGTGCTTAAATGCAATTTGGGGGGAAAATCCTGCTATAAATAGCAGATGGACTTCATTGTAAAAATGGGGGGAACATATTGCTAGAGAACTCTGTTGTGATGGATCACCTTCTAATTAATACAAAGCATCCTTGGCTCTGCTTCTTGTCTCTGTATTTTATGCTGCCTTCTGCTAGTATTTCTGCTTCATGTCCATTTATTTTTTTGTCTATTTGAATTCTGAATTCTGGATTTGGGCATTGGTGATTATTTGGATCTGGAATACTAACCAGAATGATACATAGGGTAGAATAACATCTGCAATTTCTGTTACATGCTTTGTTTTGATTGCTTGTTGGTTTGGATGCAAATTTGTAATCGTGCTGCTTGTTCTTCCCCACCTGAAACAAATGATTTTCCTATTTCTTTTTGCAAATTTATCTCTTTCCAGCACTTTTATCTAAACCCCCCAATTAGATTAGTATAGGAGCCGACCTTCTCCGAAGATTGGCACGGAAGGCATCCCTTCCTTCCGACCTTTCAATCTACTGGATGAATCTAGGGCGCAATAGATTTAAAATCCTTTCCTAAGTAGCAGATTCGTAACCAACAACAACAAAGGCACAAGAAGAGGCACAACCAAAGCAACAAAGAGAGACTAGAGCTTCTACTAGGTCAAAGGGCAAAGGCATTCTAAGACATTGATTGAGGCATTGTACTTAACATTTGTCATGACTCATGACACATTTTGTAATTTGTAATTTTGTATTGTTATATATTATAAGCAATACAAGATGTGTTTTGTCACTTTCGTGTGTAGTAGTTTAAAACTTTAATACTTTGGCTTTAAACTTGTAGCACTTGCCATTTTCATGTGTAGTTTAAGCTTGTATCACTTACAATATTAATATTTGATTTGCATAGTGTTAATTCATTGTGATATGCATGAAAAAAAATAAAAAAAAATTGCATTTTCTTTGGATTTTTTTTTGCCGATTTTTTGCCGATTCCGATTCTGACTTTTCCAAGTCGATTTCGGTCCAATTCCAATTTTCTCAACTATGTTTCAACCCATCTCAAACACTAGACAATTCAAGTGCCCCTTGACATGAATGGTTCATACCCATGAATATAGGGCAATGAGATGACACTCCTCCCTACAAATTGTTGGCAGAGTGCCTCAACATGCCCACTCTTAACATTGGCACCCCACTCAAGACCCCATACCCCACACACATGGACCCCAATTCCATTATATAGCTCAAAGATACATATAAATGTGCAACATGTATATTTCACATTCCAATCAACTACAATACATCTTGATTTGATCGAGTGTACAACATATAGATCACATAGTCGAGCAACATAAACAAATATCATACCTCCACCCTCACACGTCAATCCAGATTAGTTATCACATGACCAATAGGCAATGAGTAATTGCCTAGATACCACCGAAGTACCCATATACATTAATATTAAGCATATCCCATAACCCATTAAATTATATTTATTACAAAAACCTATGTTGTTGTAGGCGGAAGAATTAACGCATGAACGCCAGTTTTGCATGAGTGCATAAGCATATGCATTTGTACAATTACATGCTAAGGGTCCCCATTCTGGACATCTTCGACACTATATGATTGGCCTTCCATCTGAGTCATATTGCAATCGACCCTCTCCTCCTACGGTTTGATTCCCTTGTTGTGGTGATCTTCTTGGCAGTTGTTACGATACCTGCCACTTGTTGCTCCTTGTTTGTTTTTTGAAGTGCTCGATTTTTTGCCTTTCACCTCCTTTTGTACTGTGAATGTTTGGTGTCTCACATTTCTCAAGTTAAATAGGCAGCCCATAGTAGCATGTCCTATAACTTCGCAAATATTGCAAAATGCCTTCTTCAGACAGTCGACATTGGTGTGTACTAATTTACAATCAAAACACCATATGTCCTCCTTCTTCTCTGCCTTCACGTCAGTTATCATGTGCTCCAAGCCCTTTCGCATGACCTGGATCGTGGCAATCAAGTCATCACGATCACTACCTAAATCGGCATCCTAGTCATGACTCATACTTCCTCCTTTGGATGTTGTCGTCTTTATTTCACTTTTCAGATTCAATGCTCTATCGAAAGCTTCCTAATAAACGGTTGGTGGAACCGCCTTCATATTCTTATTATAACGTGGCAGCAATCCATCCAGGAACCATCACTTTTGCAGCCCATCCGTCAGCTTGGCCTCCATATTGTGAATGAGTTCCTTCAAACGACGATTAAAAAACTTGATATTCTCATCCTTCTACTTTGTTAATTATATCTCACTAATGATCTTTGTATTGTCACGAAGTAGTCTGAATTCCTTATTAAATTCAGTCTTCAAATCAATCCAATCTATCAAGGGTTCTTCTCTTTTCAAGTGCCAATCAATTGCTAGTCCACGCAATGTTGTTGGGAACAATCTCAACCATGTATCTTTGTCTGTCACACCATTCACCTTCCATATTGTTTCGAATGTTCTGATATGATGTTCGAGATATCTCCTATCTCTTGTAAACTTCGGGCACTTCTGCTTGCCGGCCATTGTAGCAATGTTTGGCATTGGTGGTTGTTTGTCTCCATTTAACGAATCTTCAGTTGACGACTGGACTTCTGCAAACAATCTTTGGTCGCTTCCTTGTGCTCTACTCTATGATATTTGCAAATACACGAGCGTTGGTTCTAATCCTTAAGCACACTCTCCCATGGTTGCCCTTGTGCTTGACTCCCATTCTCTGCACGTATAAGCACTCTCCCCTGCACCTATGCTAGCATCACTAATTGCTCTGCCTTGTCTTAAGTAAGATCCACGTTGACACTTCCTTCACCACTTGTGCAAACGTTATCTTCACACCAATATTCAATTGCACACTATGCCTCCACTTGGGTGTCGTCCTTCGTTGTGAAAAACAACATTGGCCACCTTCCACACTATTCGTTTGAACCTACCTCTTCATGAAGGTTCCACACTCGATCAACTTTTGGCACTCGTATCTCCTCCCCAACAAGCTTTGTCTTTAGTCCATTGTCAACCTACAAGTCTTCCTCGCCAACATGCAAGTTGTCCCCGTGCTCAACACGTCCATGGCTCTCCTCGCTCTTGTTGTTGTACGATCCTCAAAGTCTATCTTGTTGGTTGTTCTCTTATCCTTCCGTATCCACGTCCCTCACATCCTCGCACCAGGTTATCTATCATACACATCTTCCATCTCCAAGCTCCACGTAGTCACTAGTTTGAACTTCAAATGACAACAACACCAAATGTGGCATGATAGTGGTATTCCGCAGTTTGAGGAACAATTAATGGATGACATAGTATGTTGACCAAACAACTCAACATGCAATCCAGACAACCTGCAACACAATATTCCTAATGGCTCTGCACAACACAATAGTCAAACGACCTAGTTTGTAGTCTAGACGACCTAGCACAGTAGTCAGGTGGTTTGCCTATCAAGTCAGACAATTCAAGCTTGCGTGGGACAGCCTGGTTTCAGATCCAAACGGCCCAATATGGATTTTCTACGACAATTGTAACTAAATGGAAACAATTCGAAATGTTTATCTATAGTAATATCATTTAATACAATCACATGCATTAAATATACACAATGACAATGGCTAAATGCTGTTATTGATATTTACAAAGATACATCTCTGCAATACACTTATGCCTATATAGATGCACTCTCTAGCATCTCTTCTTTATGCACAACACCTACCTGGTCTATGTATACAATGTGTACAATGAATATCATGTGTACCCACTCAAATGAATGAGGGGGTCTATTTAAACTTGCGGGAAGGTAGTTATTCCCAAATACCAACCCGACACCTCACCAACTTACATCACATTTGTCATTCATTTACATTTCATTTCATTTCCAACTACATGACAAATTGCACGACAACTAAACAACTTATGACTCATCCGTACATTTACTAACAAATTATTAAGAACATAAGTTATGTTACAAAATATGATATTATATTTTAAATGAATTATTTCCTCTACATCAAATTGAAAGGAACAAAATAATTTTTTTATTTCTTTAATACAACCAAAACAATATTAAAAATAATGTTATTAGATTTGAAAATCCAAATATTTTAACTTAAAATTATTTATACAAGTTATAATAAATTAAATCTTTGATTATAATCTTGACAATCGTATCGTCCTAAGATCTTGAAAATTATAACTTTTTAGTTTTTGAGTTTAAAATATCAATATTTTATATATGAGAAATACAAATGATTGCATGAAACTTATCACATCATAACTTTATAACATCAAAACTTCATTGTCCACGTACTTGACTTCCAACACACTTATTCCTATTTCCAGTGTTGAGGTAGTAAATTAGAACTAGCATTTATACAGCTACAGTCACACGCACAAATCGCACTTGACGATTTATGTGTTCAATAGTTCTTGCATGCCCGGTGGGACACACAAGCACGATTTCCATACAAAATCAATCTTAAGCCACCCACACATAATCTTGCAGGTCCACACAAGTAAGTTTCATATTTTTAAGATCTGTAAAAGGGCTTGCACATTTCACTAATGCGTAGGATACCTACTAATGTTTTTGCATTGAAAAATCATGAGCCGCTTTTTAAATTCAGCTTTCATATTTTTCGTAACTTTCATGGAAATGGTAACTCCATTTATCCAGAATCGTGCCTAACTTGTGAGTTGTAAATCTCACTTTTCCAAGATCAAACAAAAGCAATGACAAGTGAAGACAAGAGTGAACAAAACAAGATTATGTGAGAAAAATTAAAACAATAAGTGTCTGACATGCCCCGCTAGGAGTGCCCTAATCGAAACGTGAGCTCTGTCTTGTAAATGTGTCTCGCTTTTTGCTTTTTGGTGCGAATTTTGAGGTTCTCCCCTTGCTTCATTTATGAATACAAGATCAAAATGGCACTTAACAGGGAAGGGGAACAATCTGACCAAACTGCTCACTTACCAGAAGAACTTGAAGAATATAAGTACATCCTCTTGAATACAAGACCCAACTAACCCTTTCAAAGAACGCCAAATCAAAGGCATTAACTCAGACCAAGAGGAGAAGAAACAAGCACCAACTTCAGTCATAATACCTGTAGAAGCTATTTTGCAGTAGCAAAATCCTGATCTTTATGTGGAAAAATTGCAGCCCTATCCGCACATAGAACAAATGAGTGGGCCGCAAAACGTGGCATCAAATACCAAAACAGTTAAAACCCCTTAGCTTGGTCTTCCTCCTGATTTCTTAGGCATGCCTACCAGGAGCAGCCAACGATATCAGGTGGTGTAGCTGGCTCGACGAACAACAATGTCCCAAAAAATGGTACAAGTCTCACAAGTTGCACCTCATCAACCACCCAATCCCCAAAGTTCTCAATTTCTGCAACATGGAAAACAAATCATGCAACAATCCTAGAATACCATGTTCTTACAAGGTCAGCAGATGCAAATTGAACAAAACCAACAAGTTCTCATAGGGAAGCTACAACAGATTCTTCAAAATCCTCAAGGGCTAGCACTATCACAACTGCAATAGATGATTGTTGCACAATATCGACAGATAATGCAAAATCCATAGCAATAGGTTGTACAAAATCCACCACAACAAGTCATGCAAAATCCACACCAACCGGTTGTTTAGAACCTATCGTCACAAATTCCTCAAAATACAAAGTAACAAGTGGTCCCAAACATGCTATTGAATCCATTGGTGTGGTCCCAATAGGTGGTACAAAGTCCTAATGTTGCTTAGAACCCACAAATGCAAATGAGCCAATCCCTACAAGTTCCTTCTTTCCAATAGTTCAAACTACAATAGATTTTTCAGAATCAACCCCAAAAAATTTTGCAAAATGCACCACAGCATATTACTCAGAACCCACTGCAACAACTCTTCCAAAATTTGAACCCCAATGTTGGGCAAATTCTTCATATGCCACAAAACCTTCCACTACAGATGTATGGAGGACAGCCAATGCACAAAGCACCCTACGCATAAGCAATAGTACCTCATGGCCAAAACCAACCCATGCAATACGACCAAGGGAAACAACCTAATTAGATGCAAATATAGGAAAGACCCCAACAGCATCTCCCTGATTGGAACTTCCAAGGGCCCCTCAATCTGCCAATGTATTCACACATCCCAACTGCAGCCCTTAAATACCTACCCACCTTTTCAAGAAATGATAGTCAGATGGCAATTGAACATCTGAATGATCTATCAACCCTAAAATCTATACACCAAATATGGGAGGAAGATATAATGGTCAAGCTCTTAGTTCAATCATTTAGAGACAAAGCTGCTACTTGGTACCAAAGTTTTCCCAACAGGTTAGTAGTGGACAGGGCCTCAATTGCAGAATTGTTTATGAAATGTTTTGGTTGTTCATCCAATAGCTATTCAGTCCTCTTTCAATTGGACAACATGGGGATCCATCCAAAAGAGAACATTCATTATTTCAATACAAGGTTCCTTCGTACAACTCAACTGATATCATTTAATGTCACACCTTCAAATGAACAAGCCTTAGTCTATTATGTGAGGGCCTTACATCCTAACCTAGCCATAATGGTGAAGAAGTCACCCGTGTTAAAGAAATACTCGTCCACGTTGACAAGTTACCACAGGCTCCTCTCATGGCCTATGTGGCACATCTAACTCTTGTCACTTCTCCCCAAGTTCAATACCTACCACCCCTTCAGTTAGCCCCCATTCCCAATTCACCATATCCACAAACTTACCAATAGCCTCAAATCACCCTTCCACCTCCCCAAATCACATCACTCCCCTCTAACACCCCAATGCCAACTTAGTCAAGTTACCTATACACTATCATGTACCTGGGCTAGTCTACTCCAACTTCGATCGCTTATCCAAATTACACATTGGCATTTCCCATGCCTACCCCTAATCGTGCTTACAAATCCTAGCTTCAGTCATAGGTCGAAGGAGTGCCAGATATAATGGATGATATGAATGAGTCAAAGGTTGTGGTTAGGGACTTGAGTAATAAAATGATGATCAGCCAAAGGTAGACAGGAGGGTGGCAGCAGAGGAGGATGTCATATCTAACCAAAGATCAAGTACTTCAACAAGTGGATCACCGGTAAACCAATCGCAAAATAACATGGTAAATGTTGGTCCAAAGAATAATTCCTTGTGTTCCTTCACTTGTAACATCAGGCATAACCAAGTTGAGTGCATTGTTGCAATCCATCACGCACAGACCATGATTTAAAATGAATAGTGCCAAGCTTAGCAAGCTGAAAAGACTGGCTAAGCAATGGTAAATGCATCCATTGATAGAGATCAGTTGATGGCAAATCAACAAGTCGTTGGCCAATAGTGGATGAATTAGCAGGTTGTAGGTATGCCTTTAGTGAAAATGGTCTCAAACGTGAATAACACTATGCTAGCGAATATTGGGACATCCAAGGAGAAGGAATTCTACCTTTTTGAAAAGGAAAGTTGTTGAAGATCTACCTAGAATAAAACTGTCCCTTCAATCCCCACAATCTGATGTAGGTGCTAATGCAAGTTCAGGTACCATGGTCTCAATTATCGGTGTAGATTTCATGAAAGGGCCCAATGTCATCAACACAAGAGGAGAAACAACGAGGAGACTCTTCTCCACAAAACGTCGTAGTACCACAAAGTAAGGCATCCTGGAGTGGAGGACGTAAAGGGATGGCAAATAGGGCTCACGCAAACAAGGGAAAAGCAAAGGTGGAAGAGCAAAAAGAAAGTAATAAAGCAGAGAATCTAGTAGAGCAGTTGAGAAAAATGCGAAATACCCCTCATTGACAAGCGAAGGAAGGGCTGTTATAACCAAGTAGTATAAGCGATTCATGCATGATGCATATGGAATAAAATAAGGCAACTCAGAAACCAGGTTTAACATCGCCGACAAACTAAAAAAACTCCTACTAAGGTAAACATGTTGGAGGTCTTGTCGCTACATGGTCAAAGATATTTGCTGCAAGAAGCTCTAAAGGAGAAGAAAAGAACATATGCCAAGGCAAAGATTACGCATGCAAGACAAGCCACAACTCAAGCAAATAGTGTCAACGAACAGAACCTCATGGTAGGATATTTGCCTCATATACCAGTGAGTGCTACAGATGTTATCAATGCTCCCAAACCTACAAACATTAAGTCATCACCCTTATACATCACTTTGAAGATCGAAGGGTACTTACTTCGCAGTTGTATAGTTGAGTCAGGAGCTTCCATGACAGTGATGCCAAAAGCAGTCTATGAAGAGATGATTTTGACATACACCACTATCACGAGGGCACCCATTTGGTCATGACAATAGCCTAACACCCTGAACTAGTGGTGGTACAAGAAGTAGTGGTGCTAGATCTAACCCCTTTACTTCAATATGCTTTTATCAAGGGAATAGCCGTGGAGGTTGTCAGATAGCGGATATCTAGCTATGGATTACACATATGAAAGTGCCATGGGATGACAAAATAATCAGGATTGAGAACGAGCCCCTTTGTAATAATCTGTTGCATAAGCTGGAAGATGGTGAGACAATGAATTGGAATGAGTTGCACAAGTTCGTTGATGAAGAATTTGGGGAAGAGGAACTAATCCCCGAGAGAGATATGGTTATCAACATGATTAGAGGAGATGAAGGGAACAATGAAGGATTGTTTGAAGAGATTGAAATGGGTAACTAATAGATTTTTAAAGAACCAAAAGAATTACTAGATTTAACCAAGGGGCATATACAAGGTAGTGAGCAGCCTTGGGTCATGTATTTTGATGCAGCTAGGACTCAAAATAATGTTGGTGTGAAATTTGATTGAGAAGCCCCCAAAGAAAATCTTTTAGCTTCGCGTATCGGTTGCTTTTTGTAGTCAAGTAAATTGATATTTCTACAAAAACAAGGAATAAATTTTGCCATTTTGTGTTATTTTATAATTTGTACGTAGAGTGTTTGACGAAATGTGTGTGTATAATTAATAATGTTATTAAGTGGCAATGTAATAATGTATGTGATAATGTGTAATGTTTAGTGAAGTATTAGTATGTACGAGACAAGTCATAAAATGAGTTATGAGATGAAATGTAAATGTAAGTCAAATGCATGTCAAATGTAAATTAGCAAAACGATGAAGTGTAGGGTAGTTGGAGGATGCAACTACTTTTTAGTTGTATAAATCAGACCCCTCATTCATTGGTGTCGATGGTTGTGGAGTTGGCTGATGTGTGTGGTAAGAGGTTGTGAGCATTGTTGGCCAAAGTGTGGTCGTTGGCATGTGTAGACAGGGATGAGCACCTTCCTGAGATGAGGGAATGGCAGGTTTAGGAGGGAAAAGGATGGTAAAATTAGCTATAGATCATGGTACTGAACTATATTATGTATCACTAAACGAACAGCCAATGACAGGTTGTTCCTGACAAGTAAGCTACAGAATGACTAGTCTAGATAGGTCATTTCCCAGACAAGTAGGCGCAAGTCTAGACGGGTTGGGAACTAGATGGGTACCTTGCTAGATGGGTAGTTGCAGGCAGGTGACTAGCTACATGGGTTATCTCCATACGAGTATCTTGCATGTGGGGAGCTCTAGACAAGTACATTGTTGGATTGGTATCTTCAGAGAGGTAACGGCTAGATGGGTTACCTCTAGACGGGTTTCTTGTTAGACGGGTGGGTGCAAGCCTAGACAGGTAGGCCTAGACAGATAGGCCTAGACGAGGGACTATAGGTCCAGACGGATAGGCCTAGACGGGGGACTCTAGGTTCAGATGGATAGGCCTACATAGGGGACTATAGGTCCAGACGGATAGGCCTAGACGGGTATGCAACAACGAACTTTACTCTACAATTCCTCAACTCGTCATTGTACGCTCCTTCCTGCAACTCTGTACAACACATACAATAACAACACCAATCTGCTTCCAACCTACTCCATGACATACATCAATTGAATACCTGCACACAATACAATACTCTTCACACTCATATCTGCATAACAACAGAACAATCTTGTTTGCTGTATTGATTAATAAATGGTGAATGATTAAAAAAATGAGTAGGGGGTGTATTCATAGGATGGCCTTGGTGGTTATTGTAACCAACTAGGGTCCAACGTCCCCAATTGTCCATTTTTTACTGCCTTAACTAATTCTTCCAAACTGATCAGCCTAGGACATAACTAACCAGTCTAAGCTGCTAACTAATCAGTATTAAACTAATTAATCAGTCAAATCAGCTTCCTGACGGTTGATTACATATTTTAAACTCATTATAATGAATATACGTATTTACAAAACATCATATTATGCAAAATTCCAAAACATTATGTAGGCATTTCGTCAAACAGTTCTGAATAGTCATTTCTTCTTAGAACTATTGTCTACAGCGTAAAGGAGATTCTGCATAGGGTTGCAGATTGTGTATGTAATGCAAGTACCGTACAGGCTATTGTTCATACAAAATCTGCTCATATTTATTTATCATCTGCTATTGTTATTGTATGTCTCCTATATGTATTATCACTGCTAATTGCTACATAAGGTAGAGTAGGTTTATTTAAGTAGAAATGGAATTGTTTTTAAGTATGTTAAATTTCATTTCTACAGTTTGGCATCGTTGCTTGTACGAATTTAGGTCAAGCCTAGTGACATGGAGTTGTGAGAAGCAAGTCACTTGGGAAGGTACACACTGACAACGATGGAATGCATCCAAAGAAGCAGATTTGTTTGTTGACGTTGACGAAGGGCCGTATTGCACGACGCGTACGACAGACATGCAAAAGGGAGTATAACAACATACTACAAAGGGCGTACAACCAAATGACAGACTAGAGAGGGTGTACAGCAGGACGACAAACAAAGCCTATTGTACAAACACAAACCTTCGTACAAGAACTTTCCATACAGATGCAGCTTGTCATACAAATGAGGGAACCTATCGTACAAATACAACCTATCCTACAAGCAAGGCCTGCCATACAAATCCAAGTGATCACACAAGTGCAAGTAGTCGTACAAGCCAGGTTCAGCAAGAGTTGCTAGAAGGCATCGATGAGGAATTGCATGCCAACGAAGAATGTTTGGCACTAGAGCAATTGCAAGTGGAGGTGCTTGATGGTGAGAGGGACAGGAGTCCAACATCAGTGCAAATGCGAGATGGTGTGTCAAATAGTGCACAAGATGGGAGTCCAACACTAGAGCAACTGCAGGTTGGTGTGCTCGATGTTAAGCGGGACGGGAGTCCGACATCAAAGCAATTGTAGGATGGCACGTTTCATGGTGTGCATAATGGGAGTCTATCATAAGAGAAATTGTGGTGGGGTGCGCCTGATCTTGTGCATGATGTAGAGATACACAAACCACTGCCAATGTTAAGTCAACCTGTCACAACAAAGAACAATTTAGGCATATCATGTAAGTGTCCATTAGTTCATGGAGGAGCAACAGAAGACCCAGTTAGGCATTGGAAAATTTGCCTCACAATGTGGAAGGCGAATAAGGTGAATGATGACACAAATTGGAGGAGGTTATTCCCTACGACATTTTGTGGAGTTGCAATGGACTGGTACATGAGATTGCCAAAGGGTGAGTACCAGACATGGGAAGAGTTGCATGATGGATTCATGAAAGTGGTCATTGCTGAAATTTATAGAAAGAAACAAGGTGAAAAAGAACCTATTCGATGGATGCATGATCCATCGAATGCATTGAAGAGGAGGTGGTTCATAGAGGGACTTCTTCCTACATACCGGAAGAAGATTAGGGTGGTCCCTTTGACATCATATCAAGAGGCATTGGAGCGAGCCTTGAATTTGGAAAGTGATGCAAAGACATCACTAAAGTGTTGGGGTCATGTTAATATGGATGAGAGTGACCTTGAAGATGAAAGTGACTCTGATAGTGAGAGTGATGATTTTGAGCATGAGAATAGTTCATTGTTCAAGTGTTGGGGTCGAGAAGTTAGGAAAGTGAATCTGAAGAGAAGAATGATGACTTTGAGGATGAATGTGACTTGGAGAGTGCAAGATCACCACTACAGGTATATGAAGCACAAAGGGAGATTGTACCAAAGGGGGATGCCACTGGTAATAAAGTTCACGACAATTGTTGGAGAACAAGAAGACGCAGAATTAAGTATGATATTGACAATAGACCCAATGTACAATGTCGGCGATGCCATTTGTGGGGGCATTTCACATGTGAATGTCAAAGTGCTTCACGTCGAGATGAACTAGTGATGCGTACAAAATTTAAAGCACCAGAGAAGAGTCACAACCCTAGTCAAGAAGTGGAGGAGCTAAACTTCATGAAATTGAAAGGAATTGAGGAGGTGAACTTGATTTCAATTGAGGTAGAAATCCAATTGTTAGTTGAAGTTGCATAGGAAAAAGTTGTAAAAGTGCCAATGCCATACAACGAGTTGCCAAGGCCATACAATGAGTTGTCATTTGAGTAAGTGTCATACAAGTTGTAGTGTGACAACACACTGCCTTATGAATAAAGTGTCATGGAGTTGTCGTACGCTTGAGTGTCACAAAGCCGTTGTACGATTGAGTGTCACGGAGTTGTCAAACAAGTTGAGTTGCCATACAAATGGAGTATTCAAGTAGTTGTCGTACAATTGGAGTATCAACAACTATTGTACAAAGTGCTCGTCGTATAAGTGGTGCCAACATGGATAATTGTACAAGCATTGCCAAAAAAGAGGTGTCGTTCAAGGACTTGTTGTTCAAGGAGGTGTCGTACAAGGAGAGGGATGTCTATCAGAATCTAAGGCTGGGCTATCAGAGGCCAAGAAGAAGTTATCTGGAGCAAGAGAGAAGTCATTCGGAACCAAGGGGAAGCAATTTAAGTGGGTCGGGTAAAGGCTACCAAAATACAGACGAGGGAAATTTTTTTGTTTAGACAATGAAGCTTTCAATGGCTTTGTCATTGAGGTTTTGAAGCGCTGCCCCAAGCCCCACAACGAAATTGCCCCTCAACCCCACCCTGTATTGCGATAGGATATACGTGAAGGGTGGTGCCTCTCAACCTCGCAAGGGGCACTACCCCTTGAACCTCAACACAGGTGGCAACATGTGTTGCCCGTCATGTTTGTCATGTTGGTTATGTTGGTTGTGTTGGTCATGTTCATTACGTTGGTCATGTTGATCATGATGATCAAGTTGATGATGCCGCTGATTGGAGAAAGTGAAGTGAGCAATCAAAGACCAATGTATGGTTGGAAGCAATTTGAAATGAAGTCTGTTGGAGACGATGTATGGAACAGAAGAAAGCGGAAGGAGCACGACAAGAAATTCCAATACGTTGTTCAGTGCTTCTATCCCTAGTATTCTTCTCATGTGTTGTCGAGGACGCCAACATGTTTAGAGGGGATAGATGTAGGTAGGCAAATTGATATGTCTACGAAAGCAGTAAATAAGTTTTGCCATTTTGTGTTATTATTTAGTACACAAAGTGTTTGACGAAATGTGCATATGTATAATTAATAATGTTATAAAGTGGCAATGTAATAATGTACGTGATAATGTGTAATGTTTAGTGAAGTATTAGTATAGACAAATCATAAAGTGAGTTATGAAATGAAATGTAAATGTAAGTCAAATGCATGTCAAATGTAATTTAGGAAAATGATGAGGTGTCGAGTAGTTGGAGGATGCAACTACTTTTTAATTGTATAAATAAGACCCTTCCCTCATTCAATTGTGTCAATTTTTGTGGAGTTGGTCAATGTGTGTGGTAAGAGGTTGTGGGCATTGTTGGCCAAAGTGTGGTCATTGGCATGAAGGAGATTCTGCACAAGGTTGCAGATTGTGTATGTAATGCAAGTACCATACAGGCTATTGTTAATACAAAATCTGCTCATATTCATTTATCATCTGCTATTGTTATTGTATGTTTCCTATATGTATTGTCATTGCTAATTGCTGCAAAAGGTAGATTTGTAGGTTTATTTAAGTAGACATGGAATTGTGTTTAAGTATGTTAAATTTCATTTCTACACTTTTCAAATGCACCAACAATATGGCAGAATACAAAGCTCTATGCATGGGACTATGAAAAGCAAAGAAGTTTGGCATCAAGCACTTGAAGGTCTTAGGGGACTCTAAATTGGTGGTCAAACAGGTTAACTCTGAGTGTGCCACCAAGATCAAGCAAAAAAAGTTGTACAAGCATAGAGTATGGGACCTGTTGGAGGGCTTTGACACCTATGAGATTCAAGTTATGCCCAAGGAAGAGCATAGAGATGCTGATGAGCTAGCCTTTTTGGTAGCTCGATTTGGTCCTACAATAGATATATGTGTTAGGAGGTGAATTCAATATCTAGATCTCCAATGTTCTTCAGCAGAGAGGTGCATGGTGGTGCAGCTTATAAAGAGGAAACAAACAGTATTCTGTAGTCTTCCTTTGGGAGAGGAAACAAACAGTCTTTTGGACTCTTCCTTTTGGAAGAGGAAACGAACAGTTTTTTGGACTCTTCCTTTGGAAGAGGAAACAAACAGTTTTTGGACTCTTCCTTTGGAAGAGGAAACGAACAGCTTTTGTTTTTTCTATAAAAGGGGAATGACCCCTTGCATGTAAATTATGATTGAATGTAATTCTGCCGAAATCAATAAAAGATCAAGCTGCCATTGCCCCGTGGTTTTTCCTGCACATTGCAGGTTTTCCACGTAAAATTTGTGTTACTGTTTTTTCCTGTGTTATTGTGTTTTTTTGCTTGCACATAATTTTGCTCTATTTTCTAACAATATGGACCAAGCCCAAAGGACTGGAGGTAGTCTACCGCCAACAATGCCAAACAACTTGGACCATTGGCAGGTGTCCAATAATGATGAACAAATTATTCAGTTCCTGGTTTGAGAGGCTCAACATGCAAGTGACAAAAATGAATATGGTGATGATGTCAAAGATGGAGTCATTCAATTGAATAATAACCAGTTGCTAAAAGGTCTTATCACACTCGAGATCTTGTTAAATTTGGATGATAGTATGACAAAATCCAGTTTGAAGCTGAAGACATCAGATTACTAGCCGATGGAGTTCTTCAAACCCTACCTGCTACAAATGTTGGAAAGGTACTAAATAGACAAAAGGAGCAAAGTACTCATACGAAAGCAAGAATTCTGAGTGACTTTTGATGCAAACAATTTCAAGAGAGTGTTCGGATTGCCTAGTTTGAAGAGTAAAGCAGTCCATTAGGAGGAGGTGGGGCCTTTCAAGCTAAAACAATTTGTCAACAAGTAATCGAACTTGTCAACAGACGAAGTGAAGTTGATGAAGCATGGCAGTCGAAGACTGAAAATGCATCAACTATGTACAGACCGGTTGAGATGCATTATGTGTGTAATCATGTCAAGACTGTCGAGCAAACAACAAGCCTCAGACATGCCCACGTGGCTCATACCATACATGCAAGGGATCATGGACTACATCAAATATGATTAGGCATCACACTTGGTAGAACGAATCCACAACATTATGTTGAGGGTCATGAAGAATTTCTTGATGGCATTTCACACCATTGAGTTGTTGTTGGGTGCTGCAACCATGGAGAGGGTTCCCATACCTAGAATGCGTGCCGTAGCGCCAAATGTTGAGGGTACGCCATCTAGATTTCAATGGATGTTTACCGCACCCATTGCAAAGGTACATAACCCAAGGAAGGTGACGAGGAAGAGGAAGGCAACACGAGTTGTGGAGTCTATGGAATCTTCTGAGGAAGATGGCAACAATACTAATGCACTGGCAGAGGAGTCAAAAACTATAGAAAGCGAACAAGAGGTAACAAATACTAAAGCAAAGGCAACAGCCTTAGCTGCCAAAGCCAACTGTAAGAATCGTACCTCCAAGGCAGTCACCAGGTCAATTAGAGTCACATTACTTATGTTGGGAGTGATGGGAAGATTGCAAGCAAGCAGTGCACAACAAGAGCAGTAACAAAGACTGTAAGGACAACAAAGACTTGTACAAATTCAAAGGCAACAAAATATTTCACTCCACCAAAGGGCCAAACATTGTTTGCAATATCGACAAAATTGGTAACTATGTAGGACATGGCGTAGACAATCACCCAAGAAATGCAGGAAGTAACACTTGCACAAGTTGGTGGTGGAAATGTGCAAGTAATGCACAAGAGAAGCAGGTGGAGGAACATGGGGCTGCAAAGGAGGCATAGCCAAAACAAAGGGAGACATGGCATGAAGCTTCACAGGAGACAAGGATAGCGTAGAAAGAGGCAGCAGACGAGGTCAAGAAGGAAATTGGGGAGACCGATGTTGCTTTGGAGGGATTAAACCTTTGTTCCACGGGGACGCGTCCCCCCGTCCCCTACATCCCCGATACGGAGGGACAGCATCGGAGACGTTTCCCTGCCATCCCCGAGACAGCAGTATCCCCTAGGCAGCCGTCCCCAGGACATCTTCTGTGAGGGGACATCCGAGGACGTCCCCGAGGATGCCCAGCGTCCCCAGATGCCCAGTGGTCCCCCACGGTTGGGCATCTCATTCCCAAAAAAAAATATAAAAAAAGAGATGAACTTTGATTAAAAAAAAAAGGTATGGGGGGTGGGACCATGAGTATTTCACTATTTGGTTGTATTTTTATTTTTTGTTCTCTTTGTATTTCACTCTTTTTGTTGTAAATGAGCATTGAGACTATTAGTATTACTATTTTTCATGATTACTAGTGGCTGAGTACTCTCCCTGTTATAGTGGCTGACCATTTACGCTGTCATATTTGAACAGTTAGGAGTAACTGTCATTGCTTACATGGTGGGAACTGAACAATGGTGGTTGTCAATGTTTAAATATTACTTAAGTGATTGGACAGCAGTGCAGAATTGCTAGATACGGAACAGTAAAGCTGTCTTGCTTTTAAAATTTATATTGAGGGCTGTAAAGTTGTAAACTGATGACTGTCTTGATTGACCATTGATGGCTGAAAAAAACAGATAACTATCTTGCCTGAACATTGATGACTGAGAAAAGTAAAAACCAATGACTATCTTGCTTGAACATTGATGGTCAAAAAGTAAAAACTGAGAACTGTCTTTGTTTGAACATTGGTGACTGAAAAAAAATTAAAAAATGATAGTCTTTGCTTGAACATTGGTGGCTGAAAAAATGATGACTGTTATTGTTTGAATGTTAAAAGCTGAACAGTGTGGCATTCATTACTTGAGCAATAGCAACTATTTTGGTTAACTGTTAGAGATTGCACTTGATATCCTTGGCTGAACCTTCAAGTTATATTTGTTGAAATGGCTGCACTTAGTAATAGGCTAATAGCTGAGTTCATTTCAGATTGAAACATGTTTTAAGAACATGCATACTTTTTAAGTTTTTAGTATTTTTCATTTTTGTTGTGTGTAGAATTTGTAGATTATTCTAAATTTCTAAAACTTTTCATAGTATTATACCAGCTGTCGCTAAATCGTCCTGCCGTCCCCGAACATCCCCCAGGCTCGTGGAACCTTGTATTAAACACAACACCTATAGAGGAGATGAACCCACTTGGATTTGATTTGGGCGCACCTAGATCGGGAGGAGAGTTGGAGCCCATAGATAGGGCCACAAGATGTTGTGACAGATTTGGGAGGTGAGATGGCAGCAACACCTCCAACACTCAATTTGGAGGGTCTTGACACACCTCTACAAGAGGTTGGGGAAGAAGCGGCAATGTTCACACGTTCCCCTCCCTTGGGGGAGACATCGATGGAGGAGACCTTGGAGATTGTACAAGAAGGTGTTGTTCAAGCAACAACACCACAAGTATTAGAAGTCAGCCAATCAAGTCAAGCAACAGCAGATGCAGGAAGTGGAAGAACAATTGCTCATTAGAAGCAAATCAAAGGGGAATGCAATCGAGGAGATTCTTGAGAGGGTAGATGATGAATCTTTAGGTAGTGATGGTGACAATGAGGAAGAAGAAGCTGATTAAAAGAGTGACACCCATAAGCACATGTTGATTGAGTGTCCTAAGTTGAGCCAACCATCATTGAATGGTGATATAGTTAATGAACAACTTCATAAGTTCTTTAGCAAGATGACTAGTTTGATGGATAAAATGATAAGGGAGTTTAATGCCAGTGCCATTGGATAGTGGAGGATTTGGACACTACGGGTTGAGACCAAGGTAGCCAGATTGTCTAGTTGGGCATAGGATGAGACAAGGGTGAGGCATTTGGCTTAAATGGCATATATTTGGCCATTGGTGCTGGGAGAAGGCAGCAATATTCAAACTATGATAGGGGATATGGAACTTCCAAAGGGTACAAGGGTGTTGTATCGTCATCCACCGTGCATCTACATTTTACAGGACAAGTTTGACACTTATCCAACCCCTACTACAATGAAGAAGTTCAAACTGGCACCGGAGATGGAGCCAACATATGCTAGGTTGAGCTATTTAGCATACTTGAAAGTTGATACAGTGGCTTATCGTAGAGCTACAGATATTCAAAGAGATGGCAAACAGTCCAAAGCTGAAAATGGTGCAGCAAGCAGTCCGAATGAAGGAGTTAGAAGATTAACTTCTATAGTTGAAAGAGGTTGAAGAAGAACTGGCACGGAATAGGTAGGAGATGAAAGAGCTGAGGAAGAGGCATGAAGAGCACTTGCAGCATTTAGAGCAGGAAAATTCAGTGAAGGATCAGCAAATTGTAGCATTAAAAGCAAAGGTTGTTGCATTGGAGGGCAGTAACCAAGAGGTGGGGAAGAAAGTGCATCATTATGGAGTGCAGTGGGCGAGGTATTCAGCTTATGCCACCAGGCTGAAGACTGAAACAGATGCACTTAAGGCTCAGGTTCGAGGGATGGGTGCAGAACCTGTCTGAGTTCAGCAACCATCTTCTACACAGCAGCCTACCTCTCGAGGGCAGCAGATACATTCAATGAGGACATCAACCAATCTAGAGGGAAGAGTAGATGTAGCTGACAGTTCTAACATGGCATCATCCCAAGCACCACCTCATCCTTAAAAGGATGCGTACAAGCACAAGTACACATAAGCATTTTGTCTGAATAGTTTCTTTTGGTATAATGTAAATAATGAAGTATGCGCACAAAGGATTTGTAGAAAGTCACCCATGTAAGCGTACATGGCAAGTGTTTGTCATTATGTGCACACTTGAGTTATATGTCATAAAATAGTCATTTGTCATGTAAGAGGTCATTAGTAGTCAGGTAGCGGACATGTAAGAGGTCAGTTGCGCAGTTATGCAACTATGTCCCCTGCCAAGTTCCTTATTTATAGGCCCCTTACATTTGAGCAGCATACAGATTATATGATATCTGTTGAATGTAATTGTTGTATTCGTGCAACATGGTGATATCGTTGTTCTGTACTTGAATATATCAATGAAGATGTTTAGTTTTTACTGTTATCTTGCCTTTGATTCTTACATTGGCACATGTGTGAATTACTAGTGCTATTATTAATAGTTTTGTCAATTATTTTTCTATTCCTTCAAAACAGAATACACTTGTTATATTACAAAGGAAAAAGAGATGTTCTTGTATGAAAAGTGCAGTTAGAAAAACAAACCCATAATAGAAAAATACAATTGTGGACACCCTCGATTATCCACTACTAATACCACAGGTCCGTACTTCACTCTTGGAATGCTTTGCCCTACTCTAAACTACCATCTTCTACACAGCAGCCTACCTCTCGAGGGTAGCAGATACATTCAATGAGGACATCAACCAATCTAGAGGGAAGAGCAGATGTAGCTGACAGTTCTAACATGGCATCATCCCAAGCACCACCTCATCCTTAGAAGGATGCGTACAAGCACAAGTACACATAGGCATTTTGTCGGTATAGTTTCTTTTGGTATAATGTAAGTAATGAAGTATGCGCACAAAGTATTTGTAGAAAGTCACCCATGTAAGCGTACACGGCAAGTGTTTGTCATTATGTGCACACTTGATTTATATGTCATAAAATAGTCATTTGTCATGTAACAGGTCATTAGTAGTCAGGTAGCGGACATGGAAGAGGTCAGTTGCGCAGTTATGCAACTACGTCCCCTGCCAAGTTCCTTATTTATAGGCCCCTTACATTTGAGCAGCATACAGATTATATGATATCTGTTGAATGTAATTGTTGTATTCGTGCAACATGGTGATATCGTTGTTCTGTACTTGAATATATCAATGAAGATGTTTAGTTTTTACTGTTATCTTGCCTTTGATTCTTACATTGGCACATGTGTGAATTACTAGTGCTATTATTAATAGTTTTGTCAATTATTTTTCTATTCCTTCAAATCAGAATACACTTGCTATACTACAAAGGAAAAAGAGATGTTCTTGAATGAAAAGTACAGTTAGAAAAACAAACCCATAATAGAAAAATACAATTGTGGACACCCTCGATTATCCACTACTAATACCACAGGTCCGTACTCCACTCATGGAATGCTTTGCCCTACTCTAAACTACCAATATAAACCCTCCTCTCTTCCAAAATTCCCCCTGCGCCATGGAAATCCCTACATTAATGGATTCCAAATGAAATTTCATGCTTGAAATGGAGACAGAATGCCACGATGCAGGCTGGCAGACTTAACAAATGTGTGTTTTATTTTATTTCTGTTTCTTTCCCTTCTACATATCAGTCTTATTTGTGGATAAAACATATTTTGTCCTATAGTGGAGAGAAAAATATTATCTTGTTTGTACACAAATCATATGATCCAACTGAATCATAATTCCACAATGAAAATCATTTTGATCCCTGGAAAGCTCTTTGAAATATATGGCAAAATTTGTCCTTTCAATTTCCCTTATGTCTGAATTTCTTTGGAGTTACCAACTTGCTGTACCAATTTGATCTTCATGGCTAAAAGCTGAGTCTGTTACGTCCTTGCGACTTACTCTTGTCCAAGTAATGTCCATACCCCTCACCTCCATTGTTTGCTCTTGCGTTCTTTAAAGAATTCGCTCTTGTCCATGTTTATTGTGATGGTTCCATGCTTGGATCGAGTGCCCAAGTTTTGTTCTTAAATACACTTTAGTGTGCCATTCAAATCCCCTCAATGGTTTTGCCAACTTTGTTAACTTTGAAGCTGTTACTTCTCGAAATTTCTCTTATTCCATATTTGCTTTGCCTTGCTTTTGAGATATCTATTTTTGCTCAAGAAATACCCAACTATGCCTTGAAGTATGGAAATATACCTTCCCTGCCTTGTTTACTTTGAAGTAGTGAGCTCGTGTGCCAATTCATACTCATTGGTTAGCAGATTTATCCCTCTTGCACTGGGGATATCTCCTTTCTAATCCCTATGCAGTCCAACGTAGCTGGAGTTTGAGATAGTCCTAATGCTTAAAATATTGCTCAATTTAGCTGTAGCACAATCTAGCAGGAGGCATCGAGGTTGTGTTCATTAGCTCAAGGTCATATGTTTACCATTCCTACATGTTCTTGGTATATTAAACTAGTCTATTGGATTTTCATACTTTACTTCTTTCTGTGAAGAGTTGCCCCTCAGTTGTTTGGCTAGTTATACCTTGGTAGCAGTTTCTGCCTTTGGTTACCCAACTTCAACTCTTGGTTCCGATGTACAGTTAAGAGCTTTTCCAAGTCCCATTGACTTATTTTGTGATACATCTACTCCACTCTTCTTCTTATTACGATCATTTCTACAGAACCATCGACTCATGAAAGGACCCACTCATAGAATGCATATTCAATTCCCGTCTGCTAATTGGACTGATAATGGTATGGTGAATTGTCCACAGTCCATATTTCAATGGGTAAAGTAATGCTCTAAATCCGAAAGAAATAATGAATGGAACAGTTTTGGGTATGACATGAATGAAATGAAAAGCGAAGATAGGCATTAGAACAAACCGTTGGAGAGTAGTGATCGAGTGTCTGAGAAAACCATTTTTCATCTTGGGTCAAGTAGGTTCCACTACCGCTGTTATGTGAGAGTTTTACGCTCTTCCCCGCCCCATGAGAGATGACCACCATCATCAACATCATGCTTATCAACACAAGTAACTTCACAGCCATTCTGCTTGCCTGCGCCTGCTCCTCCTCCCTGCCCAAGATCAATTTTAGAGTTTCAGAAAATTTCGTTGCCACCTTTTATAGCGTGGGCATTTCGTTGAAAATCCTTTATCGTTCTTTACAAGGCTTTTTTGTTTTGATCCTACGGTTCGAAATTGTATTCGTTTGCTCACCCAATTTAATAGGCATTGTTGAAGTTAAGTTGCGTGGATGTGAAGGAAAGATGTTCAATCGGTGAAAGGGCAACATTTCATTGGTTGAGGAAAGGTACATATTTAATGATAGATGCATATACATGAGTAGTGACGTTAACACGAGGATATTATAACTAATTTGAGGACTGAGTTATTATATTTTTCTATCTGTTATATTTTTTTTTGTTATGTATAATTGAGATACACATACCCACTCCGTCACACACTCACCCACGTTGTAATTTGAACCTTAAACTTCCTAAAGAAGAGCCAAGACACAAACAGTTGCACTGTCCAAACTATTACATATTTTAAATTTAAATATAAAATATATATTTAAATTTGGACCAACAAACACACGTCATGGTTTAAACTTGGACCTTCCAAAGAGAAGCTAAAGCCTTCTCCGTTGCATTGTCCCCACTTCAAAATATTCAATAGTTATACATGTTTTAGCAATGTAACTCATTTTTAGTGCTTAGAAATTTTTTAAAATTTTGGGTATTTGAATTGGAATTGTACCGGGTTTAATTTGACTAGAATCATAGTTGTTTCTTCATTAAAAGAAAAAAATGTTTTAGTTAAATTAATATTATACTTTGTTGAAAGTGACTTAATCTTATTAAAAAAAGTAATAAGAGTACAAATTCAAAAAAAAAATGGGTGGTATGGAAGCACACCCCAAAGCCTATGTAAGAAACTAAAATAAGGTCAAAAGGGCATGAGAAAAAAAAAAAAAACGAACAGATTATTAAGATATTTGTCGTTTACACTGTAAAACTACAAAGACTAAAAATAAACTAGAGCAAAAAAACCTTAAATTGTAAAATTGTAATTGGAGAGATCTAACACACATAATGGTTGGTTCTGTCAAGCACCCATGTAAGTAAATCTTTCCAAGTAGACTTAAAGACTAGTCGCTCTACTTAGACTCCGTCGTCTTACTTTTGTTCAAGCAATGGCAACGCCCTAAAGTTGTTGAAATTGTTGGGTTTGGCACTCACCTACCAAGGTTCGAATGGGTGAAACCATTTTTTGAATAAACTATCTCCATCTTTTTTTCCTTGTTGAGGACTACGAGAACGCTGAAATTGCACAGAAGAAGAGGGATCTTCAGATTTTGCTTCTTTCGTAGCAGTTTTCAATTCCATCGATGATGGCTCTGCATCCAACGACATATCCTCACCGTTAGGATACTTCAACACACTATAGTTGTTGGAGGAATCAAGAACTACCCAATTAAAAGTTGGTCATATAAAGTCACTTCTATGAAGTGGCATCTTCTTCTGCATATCCCCTTCTTGGGATGAGGGGAATGTATTGGAGGACTAGCCAGTTGGGTAGACTGCAAAGCAAACACTGTTATGTTAGCTTTTGAAGCTTTAAACTTAAAAGAAATGTAACCACAAGTATGGAAATATGTATGCAATGTTATAACTATGATAATGGCTAACTAATATGCATGAAAATATGGTAGAAAACTTGATACAACACTCAAGAAATGCTCATATAAAAAATCTCACAAAAATATACAATGTTCATCAATGGAGATCACAACCTCTCCATATTTGCAAAAATGGATCTACATTGTATCTACTACTCAACCTATGCACTCCAAAATCCTCTCTCTTTTCAACTCTATGAAGGTCTAATTATAATGAGATGCAACTCTTTGCCTTCAATATTCCTTTGACACCTCACTATTCTATTCTAAAGACTTATGTACATGTGGACTACATGCACATCTACATCATTGCACATTATAAAACTTGTGCATTTATTATATTTCTTTAATAAAGAACTTGAGTCCTAATACACTTATAATCTAAATATGTACCCATAAAGGTACATTGGTAAGGAACCAAATAATGTAATATTTTTCAACACCCCCCTCTATTACATTATTTAGGTTAGTTTTCAATAAGGTCTTTGTCTCTTGTATAATCTTCATATTGACAAGACCCTTTGTATTATTTTAATTTATATTTCATTGTATGCCTCATTGATCTGTCTCTTCTTTTTCCTCTTATTCTTCTTCATTCTTGTCTTGGAAGTCAGTTATTGCACTTTCATAGGTGGATGTACTATCACCCGATTCTTGCAAAAGTATCTTCTCTTTCCCTTTGTCCTTTTTATCATTTTTTGGGTTCTGTATAGAAGCTTCTGAACAAACACTTGAGGCATCATGATAAGATTTTGTGTTAGTAGAATTTGAAGTATCAATACTATATGAGGACGGAAATATTTTCTCTAGGTATGAATCATCCATTTATGTTTTCATTTTAAGTAATTATATCAATCATTTTTGTTCTACGTTCTCATCCTTGTAACATTTGAATGTAAGTAATGCCATGTATAATATGCTACCAAAGTCTAAAGGAATTTGAATGTCATTCTTTCCATTATTAATTGCTTCAATGAGTTGAGCATCTAGATAGTATTCCATGGTTTCAAATTTGTCTCTTAAAGCTTCACTATGAATCCTTTTTGAAGTAAGATCTAAGTCTCCTCCAAACTTTATAAGTAAATCCTTGATTCTAGTTTTATGACACTTGCCCTTTCCTTTCTAATAGTGTTGTTCATATCAGTGTTTGTTGTATTCTTTGAGGTAGACATCTTTCTTCCTCTTTTAGTTTGAGTAGATTATGTTACTTTGCAGATTTTGTATTTCTTGATTTGGATTCTAGATTGAATCAAATATTGCAGTGTATAATTTGAACAATGAAATTTTGGCTCTTTAGAATTTTGAGAATATTTATGATAGATCCTATGGAGTAGTCTACCTTATATCTCCCTAGTAAGATGATTAAATACTTCTTTTTAATTTGTAGAATCAATCTTGGAAATAATTTTCCAATTTTTAAATTTTGTAAAAGATCTTTCTTCCTTGAAAATAAATGAACTATGGATTTGATAGAATGATTGGCTTTCAATATTTGAGTTGAATTCCTTTTGTCTCCCTAGTAATGTGATGACAAGTTTAATATAATGTTCAACTCTTATCACTACAATCAACTATTTACCTCCTCTTGTAGAAAGCTTATAAATGATGCAATTTTCAATTAATAAAACTCTCAATATCTTTAAGATATTCAAGTTGGATTTTCTATGTCTCTTCAACTTGAGTATGAGACTAATAAAATCAATCTTCCAAATTTTAAATGAATCTAGAGTTTGACTTGCCTCTACCTTTGTATAATGCAGTTTCTAAATTTCTATGATTTCAATTTGATGTAGGATTCCTTATATATCCTTAGTTAGAAATTTAGATTAAGTATGTATTTGCAAATTAAGTTTTCCTAACCTTATAACTCCTTGTTTTTATGAATTTGTAAATAGTTGAAGCAATAATAATAAATATTTTAATGCTTCTATTTTCTACTTCCTTCTCAAGATAATAAAAAATACTTTCTAGAGATTTAACACCTTATTACTCCTATCTTTTAATTTCTCTAGATTATAAGGTTTAGCTGATTTCAACCTTAATAAAATTTGCAATATAACTCTTACCTTTTCAATACTAAGCTCGATCTTGAAAGTTCTCTGTAATTGGCTCAAACTGCTGCAAATTGGTGACAGTTGACTCCTTGCGAGACATTGTGTATATTTTTTCACTCCTTTGTCATCGAATGGTGTTCCTTCTCCAACATTCACTTGCGGTCTTATGCTCTTTCTTCTTCAACCGTCGAGTGTCCTTCTCATTTACGTCTTAGTGTTGACTTGTGCACTCTAAATAAACTGGTAAGCTTACCCTTCAATGTTGATGCTTCTGTTTGCCCACTTATTATTCTACAGGCGAACTGAAAATGTTTTATCACTCCTCGATATCCATGTGCTATAGAATTTTAATGTTGCCTTAATTTCATTCTATTATCTTCGAATTGACATCCTCCTTTAAGAGTTGCACAATCACTTATTCTAAAGTGTGTTCCTACAGGATTAGAACATGGTGTGGGAAGGATGGTGCCAAGCGGCACTTGCTTTTCCTAAATCCTTTCAAATGCTTATATCATGCCTTCTCAATATCGAATAACAAGTGGCATTGAATGGGTTATCCATTACCTTCAACGCCTCTAACCGAACGCTTCTACAAGAGCATTATATGAATGATGCTTTATCCAGGTATACTTCTAATGATTAAACACTTGAGATATTTTCGATGTGGTGGTGACTTTCTACTGTGTACATGAGACGACTTGTTCCATGTGGTGCAACTCCTTCACCACTTTGCCCTAACTCCCTTGGGCTATACAAATATTTTTGTTTTGCTAGCTTAAAGCTCGTTCACTGCAGAATTTATTCCAACACTTCAATAATCGATATTCTCCAACCACTTCGTGAAGGGAAATGATGTTTATTCTCTCAACACTTCTCTAGCAAAGATGGTTATCTTCCAACGCTCCTAAAGAATTCCAACCAGTTATACGCGATGTCTTCAGTGATAGGTAAATCCTTCTCGAATCTGAATCAAACTTGAAGGATATGCAATATAACTTTGATGTGTCTTCTCCTTGCAAATCCTTGAATTTGCTTTACCAACAATGACTTCCATTTTGTATGTCTTAGCCGAATGCAATACTTTCTTTAGTACAAGTGTGTGGGTAAAATGATACTTACTCTTAGTGCCAACAATGCTACTCTCAATGCTTTTACATGGACGAAACCCTATGATGCTTGCGTTGTCTGATTTGTGTTGCTTAGAGGTAGACGTTATTGAGTTTCACTATGATGCCTTCACCAAAGGCTATTGAATATGTAAGGTACCTTGCTTTGCCTTCACCAAAGGTTGTTGGATTGTACCTTATAATGTTGGACGTCCTTAGTATAGCTAATAGCTTCTCCTACCTTTTGCTCAATGATCCTTGGATGGATACGTATTATAGAAGTCTAAAAAATAATATCTTATTTCACCTTTCTATTAATGACTTCTCTTCTTGATTTGTTTTATAAATATGCAAGTAGATGATGTCTGATATATCTTCCCTTTTCCTTGGAGATACTTTACTTTTAGAGCTCCCTTGAATAGTTCTAATGAGGTGCTATGCAAACGTAGAGTATGATGAGATAGACGTTTTCCCCTTGTGCTCTTAAATCAACTCTCTTGCCTCTCGAAATGCTGAGATAAATTTGAAGTCAATATTACCTTCAAATCCTTGGCAATATCTTTCTTGCTTGGTTACTTTTGCACTCAATAATCCAAGTTTTTCAATAATTTTTGCACTATAGAATATGCAAATTTTTAGAGTCTTTTCTTGCTTAGAATAGTTAATAGAATGTTGATATTTTTATTTCTCTCAAAATATATCTAACTTCTATTTTTCTATGCAGGTTTGAACCTTGTAGACAATAACTTTTGCACTCCCTTGAAGACTTCAAATATAAACCTATTTGTGCAACTTTTAAATCTTGAAAATTGGTGCTCAATAAACTTAATAAGATCCAAATATAAAAGTTCAACTAATGAATCTTTTTATACCTTTGTTGCATACCTTTCTACCTTTGTAGATGATGATGATGATGGTGATTTAAGTCACCTAAATTGTTGCCTTTTGTAGATGATATTGCAGCTCTTCTAGGTTGTCTAAAAATAGCTCTTTGGCTCACCTTTTTGCAACTTTAACACTTCACTAATCTACTACCCAAAACTATGATTTGGTGGCTCCAATACTCCTTCAAGATGTACCTCTAAAATCTGAACCTTAGCAGCTACCAATGCTGCCCAAATTGTTGCTTTCTCACTATCCTCAAATCTGAAAAATTTTATATTGTAAAGTAGTCAAACCCTTCTCCGAATTGTTGTCCTTGAATCCCAAAAATTTGGTAGGAAATTCCTCCAAATCATAGTTGAGATATTCCTCAAGAACTCTTCAATAATTTACTATAGAAATCAATAAATCTCCTATCTCTGAAATGACCTTCAAGCCTTCAATGGCAATCCCCAAATCTCTTAGATTTGGTGGCTTTTCTTATCTCCTTTCTCTTGTCAAATTCTTTGTCAAATTCTGACTTCAAACTTGGCCTATCTAATGGCCTTCTTCTCAAGATTCTGAAAGTCTTGAGATCTTCTCCAAACTACTCCAAAATTTGACAAACTTCTTGCCAAACCTTTCACTTTTGGGCTTGTTTCCAGATGGAGATAATTGTCCCAATTTATTTACTATCAAGAGCTTCTCCTTGGTAGTAAATTTCTCCAATGAGTTCTTCTAGGAACTCCTTCAATGAGGCTCACCAAGCCTTCTTCTTGATTCTCCTTGAGACCTCTCCTAGGGCCTTCAATCTTGTAGTTTCTCAAAACCTTCAATGAGACCTTCCTTGATCTCTTCAATCTTCAACTATGGTAGTTTTACAATGATATCTCCTCCTTGGATATCCTAAATTTGTTGCTACTAAAATCTGCAATAGGACTTTTGTTAGTCCTTCTCTATCCTCAATATTCCACTATGGAAGTTTTTCAATAGGGCCTTCTATGGACCTCTTCTTCAATGTGAAGTTTTCAATCTTCAATGGAGATCACCAATCTTCAATCTTCACTAGGACTCTTCTCCTTGAGTCTCTTCTTCCTTCAATGGGGTATTCTTTCTAGGACCTCCTTCCTAGATTTACAATCTTCAATGTGGTTTCCTTGGCCACTAGATCTCTCCTCAATATTCAATTGGGAGTCTTCAATCTACAAATATTTCAATGGGACCTTTCTCCTTAGGCCTCCAAATCTTCAATCTCCAACTTGTTGCTTCAGGTACCGGATTGATTCAAATATGATATTCTTCCTAGCTCTTGTAGGAAGCTTCCCAACTCTATTTGAATCTCCTTTATTCTACAAAAAAGTATTAGGAAATGATAATAGAAATTTCTATAAATCTATAGAAAATAATATTCACTAGTTGGATTGCCAATCTAGTGGATTCAATAATGAGTTCTAGTCTTCACAAGTTTTTCTGCAACTCTATGGAAAAAATCTAGCCAACAACAATTTCAAAAATCTAAAAATGAGATTTACAATCTCCTCTCAATCACTCTTGTGGCTCTCACTATTTCCTATTGATCTACCTAGTGCTCTGATACCATTATTAGCTTTTGAAGCTTTAAAATTAAAGAAAATGCAACCACAAGTATGGAAATAAGCATGCAATGTTATAACTATGATAATGGCTAACTAATATGCATGAAAATATGATAGAAAACTTGATACAACACTCAAGAAATGCTCATATAAGAAAGCTCACGAAAATATACAATGCTCATCAATGGAGGTCACAACCTCTCCATATTTTCAAAAATGGATCTACATTGTATCTACTACTACTCAACCTATGCACTCTAAAATCCTCTCTCTTTTCTATTCTATGAAGGTCTATTTATAATGATATGCAACTCTTTGCCTTCAATATTCCTTTGACACCTCACTATTCTATTCTAAGGACTTATGTCCATGTGGACTTATGTACATGTGGACTATATGCACATTTACATCATTGCACATTCTAACACTTGTGCATTTATTATATTTCTTTAATTAAAAAACTTGACTCCTAATACACTCCTAATCTAAATATGTACCCATAAAGGTACATTGGTAAGGAACCAAATAATGTAATATATTCCAACATGTTACAACCCTTGGGTAAATTGCCTTAGCGCGGGTTATTTTCACAAAGCGAAACAAAAAAGGCCCTTTGTAAGGTTTTGAACCATCGTCAGCTTGATTCCATGAGGAGTCCAAACTACATTAACCCAGGGAAGACTCATTAGGGATGTGTCCAACAAAATACCCAACAAGGGTGAATGATTCTAACCAATGACATGTAAAATTAAATCTAGTCAATGGAAGAAATACATTAGGAGGGTTATCTTGTGGACCATTTGCAACATAAACTTGCATAGTCATTTGAGAGGAGCCATTATCGCATGCATTCCCATTTGTGGCACTAGTATCGTGCACTGGTCTGCCAAGGCTGGGGACCATATTGATTTTGTGTCTTCTCCTTATTCACCCTGTTACCAATATTAAATATTAAATATTTTATTATTATATATAATAAATAATCATATATATATATATATATATATATATATATGGACTTAAGACTAGTTATAACATTGACAACATCATCTATGATACAAACATTTTTGGGAGGGTAAGGATAAACGAGGCTAGAGCTTGGAATAATTTATTAAAGGAATATGAAAGTGTTAAGGCAAAAAGTTAATAGGACAAAATCCAAAATTTACTTCCTAAACACCCCAACTAGAATCAAAGCAAGGATATGCATGTTACTTCAAATGGAGGAGGCAAATTTTCTAGCAACTTATTTAGAGATGCTCTTATTGAGAGGAGAATGAGGATAGAATTATAGAATCCAGTTATAATTAAAGTTCTAAATGAACTATTGGTATGGAAAGGTATATGGTTATCATTAGTATGAAGAGTGTATCTAATTTAATCAGTCTTAAATGCCATTATAACATATTATATGTCCTTGTATACTATGTCAAAATCAGTAGAAAAAAAATAATCTATATTATGTAGTCATTTTTGTGGCCAGGATTACATGATAAAAGGAAATTTCCTTTGGTGAAATGGAGCAAGGTGTGTGATGAAAAAACTAGGGGAGGTCTCGATTTAAGAGTTCTTACAGGTGCAAACTTAGCTCTTAGAGGAAAAGTAATTTGGAGATTGTACAAAGAGCATCAAAGACAATGGATTAGAATTCTTCTAAGTAAATATGTTGAGGTCAATAATCCAGGCTTAATATTTACTACACTCTCACTACCAAATGGTTATGCTCTATGGAATGGTTTTAAAAAATCAACTGATTTAGTGATTAAAGGTCTAAGGTGGGTAGTGAGAATTGAAGAAAATAATATATTCAGATGGATACTTGGTGTGATAAAAAAGAACTCAATCTATATCCAATTTTGAAACCATGGATGATATTACTTTGAAACAAATATGGTGATAAGGTTTCAAATATTATGTACAAGGATTAGGAAGGGATATACAAATGGAATTTTTTTTTTTTTACAAGTATACAAGACACTAATGCTAGGAGGCAGTTGAGCAAAAAGATAACAATAGTGATTATTCTATGGGGAGGCAAAGATAAGCCTATTTGGGAGTTGAATAGCTCAGGAGAATACACAAGAAGAAGTGGATATAATGTAAAGCACCAACAAAACAAAAATATCACAAGAATATGAAGAGATATTTGGGATAGTCCAAGCATTCCTAAATTTAAAATGTTTGTTTGGCTAGTAGATCATAGAAGAATTCTATATTGGGATAACCTTATTGGTCCCTCACAATGTATTCTTTGTAAATAGGAAGATGAGAGTATAGACCATCTCTTGGAACACTGCTCGATAGTCTAGAAAATTTGGCAATGGATTCTTGATATGTTTGGTAAATGCATGGTGATGAATGATAGATTTGAAGAATAATTAAAGCAAATGATGAATCACTTTTAGAAGTGAGCCTTTACAAACAATCTAAAATATATCAAAAGATACAATACTTTGTATTGTATGGCTAGAAAGGAATAGAAGAATATTTAAATGAAAGTAGTTTAGAGGTAATGAAAAGAAAGATTTTTTTAGCCATAGAGAAGTCTAAACCAACCTTATCAATTTACTCAATTCCTAATCTAGAAGCAGAGAGCCTTGAAATTTGGAGTTAAGTCATCAAATGGAATTATAATGTTGGGTATAGGAGAAGCAAAAAAAAACACAAAGAATATAAAGTGGAAACCAACAGATATAGATTTGGTCAAATTAAATTTTGATGGAGCATCTAAAATAAATCCAAGACCAGGAGGAGGAGGAATAATTAGAAATAATAGAGTAGATATTTGTCTTATTATGCTTTCAGTAGTGGATTTAGGACAAATAATGAAGTTAAAGCTTAGGTGACATTGAAAGGGTTAAAATAATGTAAACAAATGAATTAGAACAAAGTATGGATGAAAGGTGATTCACTAATAGTAATAAATACAATTTATAGGAAAGCAAAGGATCCATGGAATATATAAGAGATAATTAAGAAATACAAGACCTTGTTATAGAGTTTTGAAGAAATTATGTTTACACATACATTAAGGGAAGGAAACAAGTGTGTAGATAGGATAGCCAAAAAAGGATTTTTAATTGAGGATTGTGAAGTTAAATTATTTTTTCCATGGTTAGAGGAAGTAGTAAGTTTAGTCAAAGTTGACAAGAAAATGTTGACTGCTTGAATCAAATAATGATAAAGATTTGATTTTTTCATGATTAGAGGAAGTAGTAAGTTTAGTTAAATTTCACAAGAAAATGTTGACTGCCTGAATCAAATAATGATTAAGATTTACTTTTTTCATGATTAGAGAAAGTAGTAAGTTTAGTTAAATTCGACAAGAAAATGTTGATGCCTGAATCAAATAATGATTAGGATTTACTTTAATGTTTTCCATTGGTAATATATATATATATATATATATATATATATATATATATATAATTAATTAATGTGTTTAAGGGTTGTAATTAGGTCCCCCACCCTTAAAAAATTCAATCTCTCTTCTTTAGAGCTTGAGAGTTTACAAATAGAAACACTTCTTGTCTCAATTGAGATGCTATAGTTAGAAACCTACATCATTTTACATAAAATGTCTGAATTCTTGATTTTCATTTTCTGGATCTTTTTAAATCTTTGTATGAATACAATTACTCCAAAATTTAGGATCTTTCTTGATATATTCCTATAGCAACCCTCACAATACAAAAAATTCACCTCTACTATATATGCATTGCATCTTAGTAGAGTAATATTTCCAAAACATCATACTAACATAGTCTACTTTACCAAATTTGGATTGCTAGTTTCCTTCCTAAAACACAAGTGCAACCACAAAAATTATAATAAATAGTCTAAATGAACACACATTATTGTTACAAAATAAAATAGATATTACCAATGGAAAACATAAAATTAAATCTTAATCATTAATTGATTTAGGCAATCAATAATTTTTGTCAACTTCAACTAAACTTTCTGCTTCCTCTAACAATGTAAAGGAGATGTTAATTTCATGATCCTCAACAAAAACCCCTCTATTGGCTAGCTTATTTGCACATTTTTTTCCTTCCCTTAATATATGTGTAAACCTGATTTCTTGAGACTCTTTAGCAAGATCTTGAATTTACACAATTATCTCTTGTATGTTCCATGGAGCCTTTGCTTTCCTTAAAATTGCATTTATTACTATGAGAGAATCACCTTCCATCCAAACTCTATTCCATTTCATTTATTTACAAATTTTTAACCCTTCTGAATTTTTTCAAGCTTCAACTTCATTATTTGTCTTAAATCCATAATTAAAAGCATAATGAGACAAAATCTCTCCTCTATTATTTCTAATTATTTCTCCTCCTCCTGCTGGTCCTGGGTTTCCTTTAGATGCTCCATCAAAACTCAACTTAATCCACTCCACATCTAGTGGTTTCCACTTTATATTATTTACCTTATTTTTGCTTCTCTTGTACCCAACATCATAATTCCATTTAATGACTTGAATCCATCTAGCAAGACTCTCAGCTTCCAAATTAGGGATTGGGTAAGTTTATAGGGTTGGTTTAGACCCCTCTATGGCTAAACATATCTTCTTTTTAATTATCTCTAATTTGCTTTCCTTTCCTTTAAATGTTCTTTTATTCCTTTCTAGCCATATAGTCCAAAGTATTGTATCTTTTGATATATCCCATATTGTATATAAAGCATCACTTTTATAAGTGCTCTACCATTGCTTTAACCAATTTCTATTCATCACCATGCATTTACCAAACATATTAAGAATCCATTGCCATAGATTCCAGATAATTGAGAAATGTCCCAAGAGATGGTTAATACTCTCCTCCTCCTTATTATAGAAAACACATTTAGAGGGGCCATGAAAACCCCTTTTCATAAGGTTATACCAGGATAAAATTCTTCTATGACCTACTAGCCAAACAAACATTTTAACTTTAGGAATGCTTGGGCTATCCAAAATATCTCTCCAATTTATAGTGATATTATTATTATGTTGGTGTTGAACATTATATGCACTTCTTGTTGTGTATTCTCCTGAGCTATTCAAATCCCAAATCAATTTATCCTTGGAACCCCTCGAAATAATTACAGTTTTCATCTTTCTACTCAATTGCCTCCTAGCATCAATGTCTTGTATACTTCTAAAAAAATATTCTTTCCATTTGTATCTTCCTTCTCGATCCTTGTACAAAATGTTTGAAACCCTATCATCGTATTTGTATTGAAGCAATCTCATCCAAGGTTTCAAAAATGGATCTAAATTGAGTGGTTTTTTATCACACCAAGTATCCATCCAAATAGAATTTTTTTCTCCAATTCCCACCACCCATATTAAATCTTTAATCATAAGATCAATAGATTTTTTAAACTATTCCTAAGAGTAGAACCATTTAGAAGAGAGAATTTAGTAAATATTAAACTTGGGTCATTGGGATCAACATACTTACTTAGAAGAATTCTTGCCCATTGTCTTTGAATCTCTTTGTACAATATCCAGATAAATCTTCTCATAAGAGCTAAGTTGCATCTGTAAGAGCTCTTAAACCAAGACCTCCCATAGTTTTTTAATCACACAACTTGCTCTATTTCACCAAAGAAAATTTCCTTTTATCATGTAAACCTAACCATGAAAAGGATCACAAATAAAGATTAAACTTTTTTCAACTAATTTTGGCATAGAATACAAAGACATATAATATGTTGGAATGGCTTGTAAGACTGACTTAATTAACTGCACTCTTCCTGTTAATGATAACCATCTACCTTTCCAAGTTGGAAGTTTATTTTGAACTTTACTTATACTTGGATTCCATAAATCTATCCTCATTCTCCCTCAAATAAAGGCATCCCTAGATAAGTTAGAAAATTGGCCTCATCCATTTGAATCAACCTATAAATTCTTGCTTTGATATTAGTAGGAGTGTTAAGAGAGTAAATTTTGGATTTAGTCCTATTAATTTTTTGCCTGAAGCTCTTTCGTACTCTTTTAAAAAGTTATTCAAATATCTGGACTCACTAATACTTGCTCTTCCAAAAAGAGTTGTATCATCTACAAACTTTTGATGGTGATGTTATCAATGTTATTACTAACCTTAAGTCCACTTATAAACCCATATTTGTAAGTATTCTTTAAGTTCCTACTCAAAACTTCTACCATAATAATGAAAAAATAAGGAGATAGAGGATCTCCTTGTCTAAGGCCTCTATTGGCTTTAAAATATTCTATCACTAACCCATTGACCAAACTGAATAAGAAACTATAGAGACACAAGATTTAACCCATATAACCCATTTCTTCCCAAAACCAAACTTATCTAAAACTATAAAAAGAAAAAACCACTTAACCCTATCATAGGATTTACTCATATCAAGTTTTAAGATCATAGATTTCTCTTTTCTTGAAACTACTGAATGTGTAACTTCATGAGCTACTATGATCCCATTCAAAATTTGTCTCCCTTTCACAAAACCTCCATGCTCTTCTAAAATGATTTTGTCTAAAAATGGCCTTAATCTATTCGCCATCACTTTGGAAATAATCTTATAAGCCATATTACATAGGCTTATGGGTTTAAAAGAATCAAAAAATTCATCATCCTTCTTTTTTGGAATTAGGGTAAGAAAAGTTGCATTTATTTTATAAGGAATGTGTTGTTTTACCCTAGACTGTTCCACTACCACCAATAAAGAATCCTTCATTATATCCCAATTATGTTGGTAAAAAGTTGTAGAGAGCCCATCTAGACGAGGGGATTTATCTTTATTAAAAGAGAAAAGATCTAAATGAACTTCTTCTAGAGTAATAGGCTCCATCAATTTCGTATTATCTTTATTTGTTATAACTAAAGGAGCATCTTGAAGAAGTTTATCATTAAGAAATTTGGTCTCCTCTGAACCTAGAATATTTTGATAAAACGACTTAGCCTCTTTTCTAATTTCACTTTGATCTTCAATCCAAACCCCTTCTATTGATTTAATTCTACCAATTCTAGAATAAGATATTTGTACTATAGCCATCCTATGAAAAAACTTTGTATTTTTATCTCCTTTTAACCAAGTCTGTCTTGATTTTAATCTCCAAAATTTCTCTTCCTTACTCAAAATATTATGATATTCACTAAGAAAATCCCTTTCCTTTGAGCTTGTATTATTTTCATCACCTTTTTGGAATTTTAAAATTTTATCTTTTAGTTCTTTCTTCTTAAAAATATTTCCAAAGGTTTTTTTGTTCCATTCTTTTAATCTAGATGTCATAATTTTAATTTGTTTTGGAAGAGCATACAACCCACCATTACCTAAAGAATTTCAAGTTTGAGCTATCATATCAACAAATTGAGGATGGTATTTCCACATCTACTCATATTTAAAATATGATCTTTTTTGAATTCACTAACCATCATTTTAACTCTTATTGGCCAGTGATATGAACCAATCCTTGTTAAGGTATTAATTTTAGCACAAGTTCCTTTATCTAGCCAATGATCTGAGAGAATGCATCTATCTAATTTTTTTGCTATTAGGTTTGGGCCTCTCCCATTGTTGGTCCAAGTATAGTTGTCTTCTTTAGAATCAACTTCCCATAGATTATTGTTTTGAATAAAAGCTAAGAAATCTTTCGTACTTTGGGTCAATTTCCTAATTTTCCTAAATTTTTAATTTAGCTTGGTAATGGCATTAAAATCTCCAATGATCATGAAACAAGTTTCTTGGTATTTACTTATCATAAAGGCTTCAATCCCACTCCAAAATTCTAATCTACCTAACTGGGTTGTAGGACCATACACATTGATAAGGATGAAGCGAATATCATCAAAGTAGCAAGTGACTAAAGAGGCTATCCAATGTCTAGTTTTATGAATGGTTACAAAATAGGTTCTAGAAGGATTCCAACAAGTTATAATTCCCCCTGCTAATCCTTTAGAATCCATAACATCCCATTCACATCTTGCAAAAACTACTTTCATATTTTTTGAAATTTCTTTTGTCATTTTAGTTTTCTGGATACAGAGAATATTAAGTTTATTACTTGAACATAGCTCCCTAATACACCTATGATTTTAGGGAGCATTAGCACTCCTTATATTCCATGAGATGATAATCATGTCTCATTATGGGCTTTTGGCCCCTCTTGTGTATTACCAATATCATTTTGTTGTTTTGTAAAGAGAAGTTCAACCAACTTAGTTTGTGTTTCTTTCTCTATGTTAGCTCTTGCTTCCCTAGATCTTGCTTGATAATTTGAGTGTTTTTCTCTTTTCGCCTTGCCTATATCAGGAGTGGGTCTTATTATTCTATTCCTAAATATTCTTTCACCATTCTATTTTTCAACATATTTATCCTCTCCTGGCTCTATTATAGAAGCTTTTGACTTATATTGCTCATTTTTTGGTATTTCCTTATAATGGCAAAGGTATTACCTTCTAAAACTGTAATTTATTTACCAATTATTTCCTCATGAATGGTGCATGGTACTTCAAGAGAGTCTTAAAATTTTGATGAAACACATTCCTTGGGTTCATCAAGAATGTTCTTCCTTAAATTAGGATCATATTGAATAGACAGTTCCTTGCTAATATGTTGAAATTTTTGTCCTGTGTCCTCTAAGTTTTGATCTACTTTTTCTTCATAGGTTAAAGCCTCAAAATAATTGTAATTTATTTCAGTATCATTTCTTATGGGTCTCCACTGTTCATTTTCTTTTATTTTTTTTTAGATCTATTTTTTGGAAGTTGAAAACCATCTTTATCCATAACCAATTGTAAATTGCTCTTACGATTTTCTACAAATGATTATGTTGGGATCGTCTTAGGGCATGATCTCTCAATATGCATCACCTCATGACATCTTCTACATCTAAAATATATGTTTTCATGATCTATTGTTTGTATCCACATCTTATACCCATACTTAAGAATTATTGATTCTAGTAAAACTTTACTTATATCAATCATGACCAATATTCGAGCATAAATAGCCAAAAATCCATCTTTTGTTGTATCTGAAATCTCAAAGTATTTCCTAGAGTGTTTCCTATTGCCTTGAAGGTACCTATTTTCCAAAATTCAATAGGTAATCCAAAAATCCGAACCCAGACTGGTACTAGGGATAGATTTACATTTTTAGGTGAAAAGGCTTCATACTAGTGGGTACAGAAGAGCCCTGCTCTTTCCATAAACTAAGGATCCCCTTTTAGGATTATTTCTCTTTCTTGCCTAGAAAAAAAATGGCTAGGAAGAAAACTTTGGGAAAAAATGATAGAATCACTCCTGGAGACTTCCAACTCCTATCAATCCATTTTCTCAAGGCTAAAGCCCATGGCCAATACCCATTAAGTTTACCAAGTACTGCCCTATCTTGGAGCAATGAGTATCTCTCTAAGGTGCACTCACTAATATCTACCACTATGGATGATTCTAAGGATTTAACTATAAATCAATCCATGGAAAAGAAACTAAAACTCAAAATTTAATTAAATTTATCGGAAAGTTCTATAACAAATATAATATTTGATAAAAAAAAATTATAAAATTTTCATGCACAATTTATAAGATAAAGAAAGGGAAAAAAAACTTAGCTAAAAAATTATTTGTCCAAATAGAATGTCTTGCCTCATTGAATTCCTAACCCTTCATTGCTCTTCCCATTGTTCGAACCCTAATTGGCAAATAATTGTAATTTTGTTTTTCGTGACTTGAAAAATTGTCACTAACCTTGTTCCGAATAGTTGACTTCACATGGTTGTATCTCCCTCAATATTGCTTGGATTTTTGCATATGACCACTCATTTTAAAGCTATTCAAATTTTGCACAAGTTGGTCCAAGAATAAGCTAAATTGGATAACATTAATGTGTTTTCATATAAACTATTTATTACAATTTTTGTGGTTGCACTTATATTTTTAGGAAGGAAACTAGTAGTCCAAATTTGACAAAGTGAACTATGATAGTGCGATGTTTTAAAAATATTACTCTACTAAGATGCAATGCATAGATAGTATAAGTGAGTTTTGGTATTATAAAAAAAAAAGAATGTTGAACTCTGGAATATTGGTATTGACATAGAAAACTAAAGAATATCCAAAAAATAAAACATTTTTATGAAAAATGTAGGTATCTATAGCTATAGCAACTCAATTGAGATGAGAATTAAATATGTTTATAAATTCTCAAGCTTTAACGAAGAGAGTTATGATTTTTCGGGAGACCTGAGTACAATCCCTTGTTCTCCAACCTGCATATATTATGTGATTAATTTTTCTAAATATTCATTTATAATATAAAAAAATAAAGTCAATATAAATATATGGTTTATTTATAAAAGAAAATAGATTAAATTGTATAATGATTTATTTTATAGTTTTAAATTTTTTATTATTTTTTAATTTTATTAATTTTTTACACATGAAGTAACTATAGCTTATATTGGATCCGCCTTTGTAGCGTAAGTGGTGAGGAGAAGGTGAGCTTGGCCCTATTGAACAGGAGGTCCACAGTTTGAACCTCGATGATACAAAGGGGGATATATGGTTGGATTAAAACCCAAAGAAAAACTCCCTGGTGGAGTTGTTGTAACAGGTTGGGGGATTCCTGGTCAAAACCCCCACTTCTTAATATTAGATAAATTTTGCACTTGGGGGTGCAGCGCAATGGTTTGGGCTTTGGATCTTCTTTGGGAGGTCCAAGGTTCAAACCGGGGTGTGGGTGAGGGGGTGGGTGTGTGTCTCCCTTGTGGAGTTGTTGTAACAGGTTGGGGGATTCTTGGTCAAAACCCCCATATCTTAATATTACCAAAAAAAAAAACTATAGCTTATATTGGAAGGTCCAAGGTTCAAACCCCACTCAATATGAGGAGACAGAGACCCATCATATTATTATTATTATATTTGGTTAGTGTGATAAACCCCTACAACCAACACATAGGGTTGAGCAGTCTCCTCCCAACCATGACCCCTCATAAAATTGAGAGCTATGCTTATCAATATGGAGGAGACTGCTAAACCCTATGCGTTGGTTGTAGGGGTTTCTCACACTAACCTAAAATTTTGGCACCTGGAGGGTGCAACGCAACAATTCATGCTTTGGATCTTCTTCAAGAGGTCTAAGGTTCAAATCGTGGCATGGGCGAGTGTGTGAGGGGTGGGTGTGTGGTGGCTTTGTGTTAAATTCCCTATTGATAAGTATAAATCTCAACTTTAGGATGGGTCATGGTTGGGAGGAGACTGCTTAGACATGTACGTCGGTCATAGGGATTTCTCACAATAACCAAATCCAAAAATAGATAAATAAATAAATATATATATTAACAATAGGACTCACATTTAATTTTTTAAATATTTTTTAATGGGTTATATGGATTGAAATGACCTCTACCATATTGCATCATCACCACATAGTGGTATTACAACAAATATTGGGTATTATCCATGTATCTTTTGGCAAGATTCAAACCTAAGTCTCCACTCCTTGAATGTTGAGGAATCTAATCAGTTGATCTAATGTCACTTGATTCTTAATCCTTATTAATAAGAATTATCTCTTCCTTAAACGTTGAGGAATCTAATCGGTTAAGCTAATGTCACTTGATTCCTAATCCTTATTAATAAGACTTGATAATAATAGTTTTTTTTTAATTGGTTATATGGGATTGAAACATGTCCATCCGTATTACATCATCACCACAATGGTATTACAATAAAATCTAGATATTTTCCATATGTTGTCTGTCAAGATTTGAACAATCTGTTGAATTAATACCACTTGATAACTTGACAATAATAATTATACTAATCTATAACAAACTATTAATAAGAAGGCAATTTCTTTTTTATTTATATGTATGTTCATTTTAGACATGGTTTATACTTATAAACCATTTTTCCTTTACATCAAGCAAATGCATTTTTTTTTAACACGCTCACACATCCATAACATCGTTTGAACTTGGGTCTCCTCAATGAGAACCTGAAGACATACTAATGTGGTGTTCCTTTCAGAACCAAATGCAAATATTTAAATACAAGCAAAATTTGCAAACAAGGGTCTAGTCACTATGCAAAAATTTTTAAGTGCTCCTAGATGATACTTCATTTATTGAATGACAACTTTTTATTTTAGTATATAGTTTTTTTTAACTGTCAAAATTTATTTGAGAGCACAAATATTTGAAATTGTAAAAAATATTTGTTTTTTTTAGTTTTCTTTATTGCAACTTTTTTTTTATTTGGGTAGTGTGATAAACCCCTACGACTCTATGCATAGGCCTAATCAAGTCTCCTCCCAACCAACTATGACCCCTTGTAAAGTCGAGAGCTACACTTATCAATAGGGAATTTAACACACAACCATAACACACCCAACCCCTCACACACTCATCCACGCCACAATTTTTATTACAACTTGAGTGGGCCTAAGTACAACTGGAATGGGCCTAGCAATGAAGACTTTAGAACTCTAATAAAAGGTCCAAATTTCTAATCTTACAAGGGATAGGATTATACACAAGTTTCAATAACCTAAGTATGGTTGGATAACCATGTATCGGGTAAATAACATCCTCCATGAGGGTCATATCATATGACCTATGGTCTCTAAGATGTTAATTTTTCTTAACAAGTTTAAATAGGTTTTTATGAGGGGTCTTGTCCCCTCATATTGAGTGGGTTTATAACCTTGGACCTTTCAAAGAGAAGCCAAAATCCTTACCACTGTAGTAAGCTCGTAACTAATTTTTTTTAATGAGTTTACACAGGTTTTTATGAGGGGTCTTGGTCCCCTCATACTAAGTGGGGTTTGAAACTTGAACCTCTCAAAGAGAGGTCAAAGTCCTTATCAATGGAGTAAGTTTGCAACTTAATCTACGACATTAATAATTAGTTTACCTTTATTTTTACTATAAAGATCATCCCATTTGACCTCATTAACATTAAAAAATACTTTACCTTTTTTTTTAACCTTTTGTTTAAAAAAAAAAAGATTATTATAAATATCAACTTATAATTTATAATTTAAAAAATAAAAATATATGAAATACAAATAACAAACAAACAAAATTTGAGAGTGAATCTTATTTTTCTTATTCTAAATCTTTGAAGAAATTAAAAATGAAGCATTCTCATGAGGAAAAGCTAGGTAAAAATGAAAGAAATTAATTTATGTAAGTCTTATCTAGAAGTAAAGATGCTCTAGTTAGAAATTAGAACATCCTATTTGGAGACGAGAAGAATATCAAATCTAAGGGAATCTCTATCCAATTCCAAAATATTTTACCAAAATTGATTTAAAGTTGGGGTGATGAAGAATGATAAAATGGTTCTTAAGAGCAAGGAGTTAATATATAAGTTCTATGAATAAAATATAAGTATTTTGGAGATTCAAAAGTAAATTAAATGAAAATGGGGATTAAATTCAAATTATTCATGACTTTCCTTCCAAAAGGATTTTTTCTCAACATCTTTTTTAGTTCAAAAATTACTGATAAAATAATGGGTTGTGGTCCATGGGTTATGGGGAGAGAGATGTCATGTATTTAAGACCTCGAAGTGGAGATTTCATTTCTCCTATGGAAATAGAATATGTTGAAAGGCTTATAATCTATGTTAGGTATTTTGGAATTTCATATCAATTTATTAATAAGGAGGTTTTCAATATTGGTTATACAAGGGAGTTCATCCAAGAGGGAATAACTACTAAGAAAGCAAAGCATGATGTGTACCCTAGATACATTATTTTTAAATGAATTTACACATGTTTTTATGCGGGGTCCTGGTCCTCTAGAGTGGGGTTTGAACTTTTGATCTCTCAAAGAGAGGCCAAAGCTCTTACCACTATAGTAAGCTTGCAGTTGTTTGTACCCTAAATGCATTATCATGGATATTTTAAAATATGTTATAAAATGTGTTATGAGACTAGACATATGACAAAATATTGCAAAATTAAAATGATCAAGAAATATACATAAAATTTTGATCATGAGACAAAATTTAAGATAAAGCAAGGAGATCATATTGTAATAGAAGCTAACTTTGATAATAAAAAAATGACTCCCAAAAAAAAGGGTAAGAAAACCCTCAACCTCATAATATGGAGAAGCCCTTAATGGTTCACTAGAAACAACCATTAGAAGAAACTAAGAAGGGTCCAAGGGATAAAAAATTACAATGTTGAAGTTCAAATTCAAAATGAATTAAAGGTGCGAAGGAATAAGTGGATGCAAAATTAAAAACAAAGAAGGTGAAAGATGTTAAGATTGATAAAAATAAATTATCCTCATTTTCCTCAAGTAGTAGAAAATCGTCTCCTTGCAATAAAAATGAAATCAATATTAGAGTTTAGTATTTACACTTTAGGGTTTCAATAGAAACATAACAAAGAAAGGAGTGTGAGGGATATACATTACAAATTAGGGTTTCTAAGGCACAAGAAAGTAAGTACTATGGAGGACCTTGGAAATTTAGGGTTCTCAAGGCAATTAAAGAAGAAAATATTTTTAAGGCTATGCCTTGGATTTTAGGTTCTCCAATGTAGTATAATATTATAAATGATGAGTCACATCATGAATAGTATATAAAAATAGAAGAATTTTTGAGGATGAAAGTGTTGGTGGTAATGGAAAAAAAGAGGAAGACCTTCATACCAAGAACAAAGAAAAAAAAATGGAATATTGATTTAAGAAACTAGAAAAAAATATCACAAGTGATAATAAGAAGTGGGGCTAATTTGAACCATAGATAAGAATAAAAAGTAATAATGAATATGGTATCTTGGAATACGAGGACTATGAATAAGGGCCTTAAAAATAGTTATCATATAATTAATAAATTATAATAGTATTGATTTTATTTCTATATAAAAACATAAATAATTAGTAAGGAATATAAGGATGCATATTTAGAAGATGCGGGACTCTATAGTAGTTTCTATTAAAGGAACTTTAGGAGGTATTGCAATAATATGGGAAAAATATAAATAGGATGGATAATTTTTAGAAACAAGAAAGAATTAAATTGTTGGTCTTTCTTGCAAGAAAGAGGAAAATGTCAAAATTTGAGTCATAAATATATATTTTTCCAACCACATTGTAGAGTCATGATAGATGTTGGGAGGGAATTAGTTTATTTATGTCAAATTCAATGATGATTAATAACAATGATCTATATATTCTTTGGGGATACTTCAACACAATTTTATCTCCTTCAGAAAGGAAGGTGGCATTCCTACATGGTCTAGATAAATGGAGGATTTTACTTTCTTTGTTAATTCAAACAACCTTTAGGATGTTGTTCCTTCAATATTTAATAAACATGATATAATAGACACATTGGCTAAATTATATAACATAAATATTGTATATATTTTAGTTATTTGATCAATGGTTTCAAATAAAGTATACAGTCTATTTGGATATTTTACTGCAAGTAAGATCATAACACACACCCATTATTTTGAGATGTGATCTACTCAATTATGGGTATCCAAAGCCATTTTGATTTTATTCTATGTGGGTTCAAGACCCTGCTTTCTTCCAAATAGTTATGTTATGATGAGATGAAGCAAGTTTGAAGGATCAATTATGTATATGGCTATTCAAAATATGAAATATTTAGAGGAGCATATGGACATTTGGAATATCAAGTATTTTAGGGAAATGTTAAAAAAATAGAAGAAATTAAATACAATATTGATAATTTATAGTAGATAGTAAAAATAAATAGAATGGACTAAGATACTTATGTGCAAGAAAACATGAATTTATTATTATACTAGTATATTACAAAAGGAAGAGTTATATTAGGCCCAAATATCTAGGAAGAGGTGGCTTTAAAAGGGAAAATAAATCCCAAATTTATTCATGTTACTACAAAACCTTAATTTTCTTTCCATTGAATTAAAAATAAGCTAGGAAACAAATGTGCATAAGCTAGCCAATAGAGGAGTTTTGATTTAGGATCATGAAGTTAACATCGCCTTTCAATGGTTAGAGGAAGTAGAAAGTTTAGTTGAAGCTAACAAAAATTATTGATTGCCTAAATCAATTAATGATTAAGATTTACTTTAATGTTTTCCATTGGTAATATCTATTTTATTTTGTAACAATAATGTGTGTTCATTTAGACTTATTTATTATAATTTTTATGGTTACACTTGTGTTTCAGGAAGGAAACTAGCAATCTAGATTTGGTAAAGTGGATTATGTTAGTGAGATGTTTTGGAAAATTTACTAAGATGCAAGGCATAGATAGTAGAGGTGAATTTTTGGCATTGTGAAGGCTGCTATAGAAATTTTGGCAATCGAACCGGCATAGATACAGGTTTTCTAAGTCTACAACACCCTAGGCTCGTTGCCAAGCATTGAATACCCAAAGGAAAGGAATGTCCTCCGTGGCAATCTCTAGTAGGGCTGGTTCCAAAATATAAAAATGGGGTCTTTGAAATAAAAATTTAGGAAGATACTGAAAGAGATGAGAAATTATGAAAAGGAATGGGAAATGGCCAAAAGCCAAAAATACGAGGTGATGGACCGAAAGCACGATAGACAACTTAGCTATTTGAACCAACAACAATCAAAACAATGAATTTTAACAGAAACCAATATAAAATCCTTAGAACTATGTAAACTCTAGCAAGTATTCTAGGGACTAGTACTCTATCAACAAAAAAATCTAGAAAATAGAATTAAACTGTATAATAAAGGGACTAATTTAATAGAAATTATAGAATAGAAGTCATACACAAAGATAGAGAACTCGAACCAAAGCTAGAAGCCTTTATTTTGGAAGCAGATTTCAAGTACACAACTACTTTTCTAGCAAAAGTTATCCATATAAATTATAGAAAAGAAGCGAGCTTATATAGAAGATAAATGTTGCTTAAAATATCAATGCCCAACCACTCCCGTGATGGGTAGATTCAATTTCGGTGATAGCTAGAAATAGTCAATTTTTAGCCTTACAGATAACTTAGTATTGAAAACAGAAGGTTCTAGTACTGACTTGAACAATTAATCTGACATTATAGGTAACTTGGTTTTAAAGTTAGAAGGTTTTTACAATGATCCACAAATATGATCTAAAATGTAGCCTAGGAGCGGTGTAGCCAAAAAATGTTGAATGCGTCCTGTATTCCCTTTTCCAATTCTTCTTACTTGATTTATATTTAGCTTGAAGAAGCGCTCCCTTGTGGAGCACTTTTCACTAAAGCGCTCCTTTATGGAGAGCTTTCCACTAAAGCATTCCCTTGTGGAGCGCTTTCCACTAAAGCGCTTCCATGTGGAGCACTTTTGCCTTAAGCGCTCCCATGTGGAGCACTTTTGCCTTAAGCGCTCCCTAGTGGAGTGCTTTAACCTTAAGCTCTACCTTGTGGAGTGCTTTCCACTTAAGTTCTCCCATGTAGAGCACTTTTACCTTAAGTACTCCTTGGTGGAGCACTTTCCACTTAAGCGCTCCCTTGTGGAGCGCTTTGGCCTTAAGTGCTTCCTTATGGAGTGCTTTCCACTTAAGCACTCCCATGTGGAGCGCTTTCACCTTAAGCACTCCCTTGTGGAGCAATTTCCACTTAAGCACTCCCATGTAGAGCAATTTTGCCTTAAGTGCTCTCTGGTGGAATGCTCCTTTGTGGAGCACTTTGGCCTTAAATGCTCCCTTGTGGAGCACTTTTCACTAAAGCGCTCCCTTGTGGAGCACTTTTGCCTTAAGTGCTCCCTAGTGGAGCGCTTTCCACTTAAGACCTCCCATGTGGAGTGCTTTTGAGAGGATTAGGAATTCCCTTCCACACTTAGTCATTTTACCAACTTTCACTCTTCAACCCTTGGCCATGTTGTCTGAACAATTTTTTAAACAAGAAATCTTACCCAAATAAAAAAACTGGAAATTACAGCTACATGAAAAGAAAAAAAAATTCAAGTGGTAAGGAGAAAGTTATCATTGGATTGCCTATGCTAAAAAATTCACAATTTTGCATGCAACATATCAGGAAAAGTACAAAAACATAGAAAAAGTACAAAAAATATAGGAAAACATGTAGTGTATAACGCACAATTTTTTGAAGAGACAGCTGGTGGAAGCATGACAGTATAACAACACCTTAACCATTTTTCATGGAAAAAAGAGAAGTTTTACAAAGTATGGTCTCAAGATGTATACAACATGGATTTTACAAGGTGTGGCAAAATTGGCAACACATCTGGCAGCTCGTGGGGCATTGCGCCTACCTCAATGTGGAGATCCTAGCCTTTATCCTTGGGCATCCGAGTACTCCTTTTTTGAATCTTCAAGCTATCCCTCTAATTTTTTATCACTGTTGATGGTCCCTTCATCTATACTTTTGGATTATTTATACTTTGAACCTACTTCACTACCTATTTCTTCAGTCTCTGAACCTGTCTCTCTAGTCCCTAAACCTGCAACACTATATGTTCCCTTTTCTTCATTCTATCTGGTTGGTTGAGGGAGATATTGGTTTAGCGATATTTTGAACACATGCTCATATACCACTGAAGCATCAACCCATCTCTCCAAAGGGAAATTTGACTATTTTTCCAACTCTTGGATCAAATAGCTATTTTTTTTTATGCGCTCAACATCGACAAACTTCAGTATTCTATCAAACTCTATCAAGCAAGACTGAATTTGGGCATATTTGGCCATGAGGAGGATTACCTGAGCGTAAAAACTGGAGGCTTCCAAAGTGTCGATGTCTGAGGCATTATCTATGAAAGCGGTCCACAAGGGCTCCAACTCATGAATTGATGGAATAGGCCCCTCTAAATCTATGAAGCTTGGGACACCAATTTTAACCAAAGTGTCAATATATCACAATGATATGTCACACTCCTACATAAGATAATCTAAAAGTAGGTGAGCTTTCTTTTCTAGTTCAACTTTGGTGAATAATTAGTGCAAAGTGGTTTTCACCGTTGCCAATGATCGAGCCAAATCACTCATAGGGGCAAGGCTAATAGGAACATTTTCAATATTCCTAAGTTGGGTGGCAAAATCTAGACAATAGTTAACATCTACCTAGGTGGACTCCAAAATATGCCTACCAACAATAATCACCTCATTCACCTCCCTAAAGAATGCCAAGATCGTAATCCCCTTTGCTGCTCTTGCTGGGAAATCCTGTAATAAGTCTAGGCGCATCCCCTTAAGGCGCTCCCTGGAGGGAAGAACATGCTATTCATTTCTCTCAAACAACTTGGCATGTAACTTGTTCCTTTGGATAGTGGGCGCCTGTATTTCTTGGTTTGATTTGGCGATCAACTTGATGTGATGATCGTGTAGTTTGGACACTTCCTTGCTCTCATATTCAAGCAACTAAAGTTTTTCTTTAAACCCCTCAATCTCAGCTTCCAACACTTTAACCCGCTTCTTGGACTTGGACTCCAACGCTTCAATCTACTGCTTCACTGCAGCTAGGGTCTCTTCAAGCTCATCATTTTTGGACTACGCTCTGATGAAGTGAACCTTGTAGTACTTGCCATGAGCATAGATGGAGCCAATGCTGACCTGTACATCACCCATTCGTTGTGCGGTGTCCATTTTGGCAACGTCCTCCTTAGTGTGGTAGATGACATAATCCAGTGGGGTCATCTCCACCAAAGGATTTTGCACCAATGATATTTTTCAATGGTGTGCATCTTCATTATATTTGGATCAATTATGCAAGCCTTTTGAGCTTACACCAGGGCCTGCAAATCCCTCTTCTTTCAATCCTTTAGATAGCGCATCATGTTTGAATTAGCCCTGTAGATACTCTGTACGATTGTGAACTACTGAGATATCTCCAGCTCATATTCCAATGGCTCTTGGAAACCAATCCTGAGGACTGGATTAAAGGGAAGAAGTGGGATATTGGATTCAAAATTGATCATTACATGGGAAGCTAAAGGGGAAGCAACTGCACTCACCCTCAGAGGTGTTTGGATAGCTATCACAAAAATTATGGGCTAGTGCATCAAGAAACCAACAGAAGGGGGTGTGATTGAAAGTGTATCAAGCTCCATGGTGTTGAAGATGTTGATAATATGGTCGGTTGAACCAAACACAAAAATATAAAAGAAGGGATTGAAAAAGCATTGGGGGTTCCAAAAAAAGGTATGAATGTTCTAGATAAGGGACAATACAGTACCGAGGAAGCTAAAAAGCTATAAAGGATGAATTCAGACAATGGAGGCACACTCGATGCAGGAACCATTGAGACTTGGGGCTTTGTGATCAAAGGAGCTATGGAAGATGTATCCAACACTCCCTCATTTTCTTCCATGTCTGGCACATAGATGCTTATGCATTTTGTGTCTTCATCTACTCACTCCTCATGTGTGGCGACACACTCTTCATACTCACCTTCATGCTCCTCAACCCCTGCAACCATAGACATTTTAGTTGAGACTATCTATATTTCAATAGAGTCCTCTTGATAAGGCTTAGATGCAGCTTGAACAATCGATCCGAAGAGTTTCTGGGAACCAGTACATGACTTTTTTATGGTTGGCTGTAAAAAAGGTGCCTCAAAATTTCTCTTTAAGGGGGTGCTTGTCATCTGGTGAGACATTGGGCTCTTCTATTCATTATATAATGATGTGCCCAAGATGACCTTTCCCTTGCCTTGCACTTGCTTTGTATGCACCAAGTCATCCACTTCATCGAGACTGTGTTCGCCATGGGAATAATATCAGTGAATGAGAAAGGCTGATAAGGCTTAATGTTATTGTCATAAAATACTTAGAACTTATCATCAATTGTGAGTGCGCCATATGAGGATGCCTTATCATTGTGGATCCTCATGATCCACCATTGCTAGATATTAAGGTTAGTCCAATCTGGGTGCCTGACTTTCATTTTTGCAATAACAGCCCTAGATAGCCTCTGCTCTTGATTGACAGCTGGATTGTATCCAGTCTCCATAGTGTAAAACTCCAGCCACGGGGGCAAAGGTGTCATCTTATCTACATGCCATTCTAGCTCTAGATCCAGTGGATTATTACACTAGCTCTCTATATCATAATTGGGGCAAGAGTGAAAATATTTGACATTGAGGTTTTTCTAAATGATGTCGTGTGGGTCCCACTTCTAGCGGTGGGTAAGCTCGATCAACTCATAATCTAAAATAATTATTGTTAGAACAACATTCTGAACACACTGTATTATATTAAAGTATCAAAAATTGAAAGGAGTAGAGACTATCACTCTCCTACCCTGACCTTTCCTGTACTCCTCATTGGAGTGGTTGAGTTGTCTGGAAACTTCCAAGGAGAACACATAGGGCATGGTGTAATAGGGTAACAGAAAAGGCTTTTTAGTAAACTTGTAGATTCTGACGACCAGGACCTGGGTGAGTAGAAAAGTGTCTCCCAACTACTCATCTACCACCTGGTTTCTTAACTCCATTGGAACCCGCTCACATCAATCATATATTATCTTTAGTGCTGGATCGAGAAAAATTTGATTGAAGATGTAGTAAGACTCATTTTTGGACAAGTTGTTTGTCCATAGATAGACTGGAAAAGGCTTGCCCTCTTCATCTATCCAATTTTTCATTATGTAGTGGAACTTTTTGTGCATGTTCCAAAAGAAATACCACACCAATTGTTCATCCTTAGGGTCAGAGCATCGAATATGGGCTAAACATCTGTGTAATTGTTGCGCTCCAAACTTTTTCCAATCATAAAAAACTAGAATAGGGCCTGAAATTACTTTGGAGGGAAAATACATCTCATTCTTCAGTATGGCCTACACCATAGAAACCTGCCAGTCATATACCCACCGTCCGTTGGGAGTCCTGATACATACGCCAAGATGGAATAAATATCATGATGTGTGAACTCGTCCAGGGATTTAGAAAGCTATGGAAATTCATATGATGTTGTGACGTTCCCTAGCTACCCCCTTATGAAGTGTTGCATCTTCAGTGTCAGCTGATATCAAGAACTTTCTTCATCTATGTGTATCCTCAGAACAAACTTGAACGAGTGCTTCCTCCCATAGGCAAAATCCTATCTGATAGAGCTAGTTGTAATAGCAAATAAATCTTCTTCTTGGGAATTCCTAACTATTCTCATCTAGGCATCGTAGAACAATGACACAACCTTTATAAATTCTAGGCAGTGATGCACTGGTGTGCATATGTAAAAATATAGATGCGAGTGGTAAAAAACTGACAACGAATTCATGGTCAGGGCTTCTCTATGTGCTTCTTCAAATTCCAAGCACAATAGCTCCACATCATTGTGGGTGACCAAGCAATCTCGGTATCAAAAGAGGGGATCTTGCAAGGCTGTTAATTTGACTATATTATTTTCCCACTTTCACGTCTTCTTTGGTTTTTCTAAACTGGATGCCCCAGCCTACATCACATTTTCTTTGGGTTCTCTCTCCTTTTTCTCCTTCTTCTCAGCCCTTTTACTCTCTTTACCCATGTCTGCTATAAAAATCAGTGTAATCCACACTTTGAAAGCCCTAGTTCTCTAAACGAATGTGTGGTATAATGGCAAAGGAGAAGATAGAAATGCTCTAGGTAAATTTTTTTTTACAAGGAGCCCACCACCTTATAGCATCAAATTTTAGTCAGCCACCTTTTAATGCTGAGCACTTGAAGTTAATGTCGATAGAGAATGTGCAAGAGAGTGTGTGCCTTGAATTATCCATGTGCTAGTGGTTGCTTTTTGGAAATGACAAATAGTGGCAGTGAATAAGGACCTTCTCTTGGGGTGCATGTTTCTCATTAGGAGGAGTTCTCATACTAATCTGCATGGAGGGCACCCTTTGGATGATGGGGAGGGAAACTACTTTAATTGGGTAGCTATACGATTCTCATTTTAAAAAGAAAATACTATGCTTTTAGGATTAGGGTTTGAAAATGACCCTTCCGTCAATGCTCTTATCCATTTATGAAACTTGGTGCAATCTGGACGAATAGCTTGAGATGAAACAAAAAATAACCTTAAAGTGGGACCTTTGCCAAAGCGCTCCCTTGTGGAGCGCTTTTGGCTTGAGCACTTCTTGGTGGAGCGCTTTAGGCTTGAGCGCTCCCTGGTGGAGTGCTTTTTACTTGAGTGCTCCCTTATGGAGTGCTTTAGGCTTGAGCACTCCCTGTTGGAGTGCTTTTACCTTGAGCACTCCCTAGTGGAGCGCTTTAGGCTTGAGTGCTCCTTGGCAGAGCGCTTTTGCCTTGAGCACTCCCTGGTGGAGCGCTTTAGGCTTGAGCGCTCCTTGGTGGAGCGCTTTTTCCTTAAGTACTCCCTTATGGAGTACTTTTGCCTTGAGTTCTCTCTTGTGGAGCGCTTTTGGCTTATCAAGGGAAGGCTCTCTTTTTTTTTTAGAGAGACGAGAGGGAACATTACTTGATAAAAGATAAATGACTACTTTGTAAAAATTATTCCCAATTTTACCAAAAACAAGACTAATGCCAACAATCTCATCCTGGATGCAAAAAATCCAACTATACAAACTTTAAAAAGAAAATATATACACGAGAAATACCTAGAGGATCATCTATCTCCATCAGAGCTCAATGGATGATAAAATTTTAGAAGAAAGACATTCACCACAATTGGGAGAGTGAAACCCTCCATATCTTGGAGAATGAAAGAGTTGATCTAGTTAACTCCAAATATTTGAAATGGGCCTTCCCAAAAGACATTGAACTTCTCATGGTTCCTTTGCTTGAATTTTTTTTCATTCCACTTTAAGACTAAATCCCTGATGTTGAAGGCTCGATCAGAAGTTCTTTTCCCAAACCAAATTTTGGTGGATTCGGTATGCTTGACGAAGGCTCTAATATTCTCACAATGACATTGAGAGGGGGGGTGAATCAGTGTAGCTATTAAAATTCAAATCTATAACTCTTAAAGTTGAAGCAAAGAGAACTTAAAAGTAGGTAAAGCAATTATCACAAGATAGCACACCACAACACACAATGTAACGAGGTTCACCAATTTGGCTACTCCTCAAGAATGACTTCTTGGACTACGGTCCAAATCCAACCTTTTCAAAACACCAATTTTACAATCCGTTTACCAGAACCCACTGGAAGGAGCATCAACCCTTGATTTATCTGCACCAACGGAAAGGAGCACCAACCCCTATCCAAGCACCAACTTGGATCACAGTTTTGAAAGCTATATCAATGACATAAAAATGCCTTCACTTTTACAAGACCCTGACTGGTCTACAATTTATCAAAACATAGTAAACACTTACTGCTCTGCTTGTCGCTCTCTTACAACACTCTTCTAGCCCTCCTTTTTGCAGCACTTTCGCTCTCTTTAGCAGTGCACTCACTCTCTATATCATTAGCACGTAATCCTCCGCACAGACCTCCTTTTATAACCATATTGAATCTTTGTAACTCCAGTTGTAACTCCTTCTTTCATTTCTCATGCACCACTTGTCAGTTGTAACACTTTCTAACTGTAACTGCTTTTGTCTATATATAGGGTAGGCTTTTTGTCAAACACGATGCATGTTAGGAATTTACACATATAACCCTACCATGACTATTCGTCTTCTCGATCATGACTGTTCATATTATTTTATGTGCATGCATGCATATTCGATTCTATATATACGACTGTTCATTTTCTCCTTCTTCGACTGTTATTAAATTAGCTGCATGATTTTCTTTTGTAATGTCCCCTGTAACTACTGCATAACTTTAGTTAACGGTCACATATCTTATTTTGGCTAGGTTCTATTTTTAGCTTGCGCCAAAGCGACCTGTCGCAAAAATGTGACATTTTTGCCTCTTTGTTCTCTTCTCGGCTTTCACCCACGAAAACACATGTGATATCGTGACACTTTCACCTTCTTCCTACTCTTATCGGCTTCAACCAGCAAAAACATGACATGTCATGATATCGTGACATTTTTTGCCTCCTTGTCCACTTCTTGGCTTGCACCCGCGAAAACATGACATGTCACGAAATCATGACACTTTTCACTTCCTTGCACTCTTCTTGGCTTGCACTGCGAAAACATGACATGTCATGAAATCGTGACACTTTCATTGCCTTGTGCTCTTCTCTATCTTTGCCCCGTGAAAACGGAACATGTCGCGAAATCGTGACACTTTCGCTTCCTTGCACTCTTCTTTGCTTGCACTAGCGAAAACATGACATGTCATGAAATCGCGACATCTTTCACTTCCATACACTCTACTTGGCTTGCACCAGCGAAAACATGACATGTCACGAAATTGTGACATCTTTCGCTTTCGTACACTCTCCTCTTTGGGTCACGAAAACCTGACATGTCACGAAATCATGACACTTTTCACTGCGAGCTATTTCTCTCGAACCTGTCATGAAATTGTGACACATTTTCATCCGTACTGCCTCTCTTGCAGATTGTCGCAAAATCACGACACTTTTCTTTGCGAGCTCCTTCTTCTCAAACATGTCACGAAATTGCGACACATTTTTGTCCGTACTGCCTCTCTTGCAGATTGTCATGAAATCACGACACTTTTCTTTGCAAGCTCCTTATTCTCAAACATGTCATGAAATCACGATAGTTTTCTTTGCCTATGCCTTCTCTCCAAACATGTCACAAAATCATGACAGTTTTCTTTGCCTGCGCCTTCTCTCCAAACATGTCACGAAATCACGACAATTTTCTTTGCTTGCACCTTCTTTTTGAACATGTCACGAAATCATGACAATTTTCCTTACGCTTTCTCTCTCTTCGAACATGTCATGAAATCGTGACAGTTTTCCTTGTGCTTTCTCTTTCGTCCAACATGTCACAAAATCATGACAGTTTTTCCACTTGGCTTCTTCTCTACCAACATGTCGCAAAATCGTGACAGTTTTTCCACTTGGCTTATTTGCTTTCAACATGTCGCAAAATCGTGACAGTTTTGCCAGCATTTTCTCTCTCCTTCGATATGTCACGAAATCATGACAGCTTTGCCAGCATTTTCTCTCTCCTTCGATATGTCATGAAATCATGACAGAAAACATGTCGCGATATCGCAACAGTTTTCTTACTTGTCTTTTTATTTGATCCTTTGAATTTAGGCCACTTCTGTCTTCTTGAAAATTCACTGTACATGCTTTGAATGACCTCTGAACTCTTATCCACTGCATCAACTGATCTATCTATCTATGTTGACAACAATGACAGTACTATTTCTGCACCTTGCTCAACAATATCCCCCTTTGGAATTGTTGGTAACACATGTGCAATTTCCTGTAATTCTTCTCCCCCTTTGACAATAATACCAAAGGGCTGCTACAGACTCCCCCTGAGTCTATGCACAACATTCTCAGACAAACATTGTTATAGTTAGCAAAAATCATGAATATAAGAAAAATTATAAACATAGGCATAAATGCTCCCCCTAAGAATGTGATCCCAATTGATAGTTAGTGCTTGGGAAATGTGACCACTCCCAACTTACTCTGAAGGTACTCAAAAACTTCCTTGGGCAATGGTTTTGTGAATATATCTGCTACTTGCTCTGTAGTTGGAACAAAATCCAATTTAACCTCACCTTCTACAACTTTATCCTTCAAAAAGTGATACCGGATTGCAATATGTTTGGTTTGAGAATGCATAACCGGATTCTTTGAGATGTTAATAGCACTAGTGTTATCACATTTAACTGAAATTGGCTTTTTGAAGTGAATACCAAGATCTTTCAGGGTTTGTCTCATCCATAATATCTGTGTACAACACGTTGTTGCTGTAATGTATTCTCGCCTCTGCTCGTGGATAGAGAGACCGATTCTTGTTTCTTGATGTGCCATGCTACCAACCTCGTCTCCAAGATAAAATGCTCCTCCACCGGTACTCTTTCTCGTCATCTATACATCCTGCCCAATCTGCATCTGAATATGCAATAAGAGTGAAGTCCTTACCTTTTGGATACCATAATCCATACTCCATAGTACCCTTGAGGTATCGAAGAATCCTCTTCATAGCTATCACATGAGTCTCTTTGGGACTAGCTTGAAATCTTGCTACCATGCAAACTGCCTGCAAGATATCTGGTCTAGTGGCTGTTAAATACAGCAGGCTCCCAATCATAGATCTGTACATGGTTTGATCAACATTTGGAGATTTTTCATCCTTGCTCAACTTGCAACCTATCGTCATGGGAGTGCTAACAGGTTTACTATCCTCCATTGTGAACTTTTTTAGCATTTCTTTCACATATTTAACTTGAGAGATAAAAATACCCTTTTCATTTTGATTGACTTGTAGTTTGAGGAAATAAGAAAGTTCACCAATCATAGACATCTCAAATTCTTTCTTCATTTTATTTTCTATGTCTCTACATGACTTATCATTGTTGCTGCCAAAAATGATATCATCTACATAAACAACAACTGTTTTGAATTTCCGTACTACTGCTTTTCTTGTCTGAATACCAACTGTGGGGTCCCCAATAATTGTTCTCTAGGATGATTTTTCTGCCAGCTACCTATTTTGAATTTCTTGTTTTCCTCTCCTTCTGAGTCAATACTTAAATCATCTGGGTCAATTTTATGATTCTCTTCTATTTCCTTTTCTTCATCTCCTTCAATAACTTCTTCATAAATAGGGTAGTTTTCTTGATAAGTAATTTCTCGTTCTCTACCTTCATCAACTTTAACATCGGCACTCTCCACAATTTTTTTTAGCCTCTTGTTGTAGCATGTGTAGGCTTTGCTTTTTGTCGAGTAACCAAGAAAAATACCTTCATCAGCTCTATCTTCAAACTTACCAATATTATCTTTGGTTTGTTTGATATAACACTTGTTGCCGAACACTTTGAAGTATCTTGTTGTTGCCTTCCTACCGAACCATAGCTCATAAGGTGTTTTGCTTTCATGTGTCCTTAACATGCACCTGTTTTGGATGTAAACTACAGTATGGACTGCCTCTTTCCAAAATCTGTCAGCTATTTTGTTCTCAGCCAACATTGTTCGTGCCATTTCTTGCATAGTCCTATTCTTCCTTTCTACAACACCATTCTGCTAATGTGTCCTTGTTGCTGAAAATTGTCTTCTAATCCCATATTTTTGACAATACTCTAGAAACTCCTCTGAGATAAACTCTCCTCCTCTATCTGATCTTAAGCCTTTAATTCTTTTTTCTGTTTGATTCTCAACCTATTTTTTGAAAATCTTGAACATCTCAAAGGCATCTGATTTATGCTTTAAAAATAATACCCATGTCATCCTGGAGTAGTCATCTATGCATAGCATAAAGTATTTGTCACCATTTATGCTTTGTGTTCTCATGGGTCCACACAAATCAGTATGTATTAGTTCTAAAGGTTTGCTGGTGAAGTATTCCTTTGATTTAAATGTGGCTCTAGTTTGCTTCCCCTTTTGGCATGAAGCACAAATGCTATTTAATGGTTTGCAAATGGTGGGTATATCTCTTACTGCCCTATTTGAGCTTATTTTTACCAGATTGTCAAAGCTGATATTACCGAGCCTCTTGTGCCACAACCAATTTTCATCTTCCTGTCCAATCAAGCATGCTCCTTCTGAAGTATCTAAGAGAGTATATAGATTTCTAGAAGTCCTCGATCCAGTAGCTATCAACTTCCCACTGTGTGCTTTTTTGAATTCACAGCCCTGCTTCTTAAAGATGACTTCATGACCTCTGTCACATATTTGACTTACGCTTAGTAAGTTGTGCTTCCAACAAATCACAAATAGAACTTCTTTGGAATTGATCTTTTCATCACTTATCTTGAATGATCCTTTGCCAACTGGCTCCATCATTATTTCCAAACTTTACAGAGCCCCCTTCATATTTCTATAGCTTTTCAAATTTTTGTTTATCTCCTATCATGTGACTAGAGCATCCACTATCCAATATCCATGGTGCAGATTTGTTCTGTGCTTTGAATGTTGTCTGTACAATCAAGGATTCCTTTTCTTCCTTGGGTCGCTCCTTTTCTTTCCACTCTGGTTTGACTATAGTTTTGGTCACTTGTTTAGACTTTTCTTTGTTAGTAGCTTGTGCATGTTTTTCTGGGAATTTTCTATTTTGTCTTAAACTGTTTGGTTGAGATCTTCTTCCATGATATTTATTTGCTGCATATGTGCTTCTACAGCTTCTAGCAATGTGTCCAAAGTTATGACAGTTATAGCATTCTACTGCATAATCCATCAAGTGTGAAAAGACATTTCTACTGGTGAAATTTCTTTGTCCTATATTATAAATGCAGTCTAAAATTTTATGACCGTAAGCGTTGCATTTAAAACAATAACCAGAAAAGGAATGATTGAACCTAGGAGTTGGTCTTTGCCATTTTGTAGTAGGAGCCACAAATTTTCTTCTCCTTTGATGTGTGACATTTGTGAATCCCTCATTTTCAACACTCTTCTTGTGCCTGGCATTGTTGCTTTCTTTTGCATGATTCATTTTTCTTTGATCAATCTTGATCTTATCTTCTTTCTTTACTGGTTCTATAGTTATGGCCTTTGATCCACTTGACGATTCTCCTTCGACAAAACCCAAGCCAAATTTGATGCCTGTAGTCCTCTGACTATTTATAATATTTTCAAGCTTCACAGAACTTCCTTCAAGTTTGTGATAGCAACTCAATTTTTTATTCTTTTCTTCTAGCCGCATTCTTAAAACAAAAATCTCTTCTTCTAGTTTGCTGCACTCATCTATTTTCATGGTTAATTGTACTTCGAGTTCTTCAAACATTTTCTTAAATTCTTCTATCTATACTTTCAAACTATTTATTATGTCATTTGCATCCTCAAGCTTTCTTGAGACCTTTTTATTCTTTTTCCTTTTTGTACTCAACTCTTTAAATGCAGCAACCAAATCTCCTTCCAGATATACTTTAGCCTCATCCTTAATGTTTTTATCACCTTCCTGTTTTTCTTCTATTTTTTCTTCTTCAAATGCCATGAATAGAGCTTCACCTGTTTCTTCTTCAAAATCCTCACTTGAGCTATCTTCAGAAGAGCTGACATTCTTGGATATGAAACTTTTCTTTTTGAAGTTGCTTTTTCTAAAATTTGGTTTCTTCTTCCAATCACTTCTTTCTTGGTGTGACCCTTCATCACTTTTGGTTTTCTCATTCATTGGACACTTAGCTGCAAAGTGACCGACGCCTCCACAATTGAAGCACTTAAACGATAACTTTCCTCTATATTTTCCTTTTCCTTTTCTAAGTTTTCAAACAAAGTTAGCTTCCGTTTCATCTGATGTCTCTTCATCCTCAGATTCTTGTTTAGCTTTTATATTTTTGTATGCTTTAAAAGCAACCTCTCTGTCTATGGGTTTAATTTGTCCTATTCTCATTTTGTATGCAGTCAAATAACCATGCATCTCATCCATGCTAAAATTATTTAGATCTTTAGCTTCTTCTATGGTAGAAACTTTAGGATTAAATCTTTTGTGAAGAGTTCTAAGTACCTTTTTCATGACGATCGCATCTTCTATTTCTTTGCCAAGTCCTCTGATCGCATTAATGATTCCATTGAATCTCAGCATATAGGCCTCTATGTTCTCATCGTCATTCATTTTTAATGTTTCGAACTGAGCTCGATGCGTTTGTAGCTTAGCTTCCTTGATCTTGTCGTCTCCTTCATGAATGCTCTTCAGTTTTTCCCACATGTCTTTTGCCATTTTATAGCTCATGATCCTTATCAGTTCATTGTCTACTAGCCCACACACTATGGCATTCTTTGCTTTGGAGTTATTCTCAAAATTTTTCTTCTCGGTAGTATCTATTGGAGGAGTAGCGGGTATTGTGTATCCACTCTCTACTGACTCCAAAATATCGTATCCCAATGCACACAGATATGTCTGCATCCTAAGTCTATAGAATGAGTAATTAGTTTCATCGAACATAGGAGCTTTGTTTGATGAGAATCCTTCACCACATACCATTGTGTTCCTTCCAAGATCACCTTAGCTGATTAAGCTTGTTTAGGAACCTTGCTCTGATACCAATTGATATTCTCACAATGACACTAAGAAGGGGGGGTGAATCAGTGTAGCTATTAAAATTCAAATCTACAACTCTTAAAGTTGAAGCAAAGAGAACTTAAAATTAGGTAAAGAAATTATCACAAGATATCACACCACAACACACAATGTAATGAGGTTCACCAATTTGGCTACTCCTCAAGAATGATTGCTTGGACTACGATCCAAATCCAACCTTTGCAAAACACCAATTTTACAATCTGTTTACCAGCACCCACTGGAAGGAGCACCAACCCTTGATTTATTTGCACCAACAGAAAGGAGCACCAACCCCTATCCAAGCACCAACTTGGATCACAGTTTTGAAAGCTATATCAATGATATAAAAATGCCTTCACTTTTACAAGACCCTGACTGGTCTACAATTTATCAATACACAGTAAACACTTACTACTCTGCTTGTCGCTCTCTTATAGCACTCTTCTAGCCCTCCTTTTTGTAGCACTTTCACTCTCTTTAGTAGCGCACTCACTCTCTATATCAACAACATGTAATCCTCCGTGCAGACCTCCTTTTATAACCATATTGAATCTTTGTAACTCCAGTTGTAACTCATTTCATTTCTCATGCGCCACTTGTCAGTTGTAACACTTTCTAATTGTAACTACCTTTGTCTATATATAGGGTAGGCTTTTCGTCAAACACGATGCATGTTATGAATTTACACATATAACCCTACCATGACTGTTAGTCTTCTCGATCATGACTATTCGTATTCTTTTCTGTGCATGCATGCATATTCGATTCTATATATACGATTGTTCATTTTCTCCTTCTTTGACTGTTCTTAAATTAGCTGCATGACTTTATTTTGTAACATCCCATGTAATTGCTGCATAACTTCAGTTAACGATCACATATATTATTTTGGCTAGGTTCTATTTTTAGCTTGCGCCAAAGCGACCTATCACAAAAACGTGACATTTCTGCCTCTTTGTTCTCTTCTCGGCTTTCACCCATGAAAACACAATGTGTCACGATATCGTGACACTTTTGCCTTATTGCTACTCTTCTCGGCTTCAACCAGCGAAAACATGACATGTCATGATATCGTGACATTTTTTGCCTCCTTGTCCACTTCTTGGCTTGCACCCGTGAAAACATGACATGTCACGAAATTGCAACACTTTTCGCTTCCTTGCACTCTTCTTGGCTTGCACCCGTGAAAACATGACATGTCACAAAATCGTGACACTTTCATTGCCTTGTGCTCTTCTCTGTCTTTGCCTCGTGAAAATGAAACATGTCACGAAATCGTGACACTTTCGCTTCCTTGCACTCTTCTTTGCTTGCACTAGCGAAAACATGACATGTCACGAAATCGCGACATATTTCGCTTTCGTACACTCTACTTGGCTTGCACCAATGAAAACATGACATGTCATGAAATCGTGACATCTTTCACTTCCGTACACTCTCTCTCCTCTTTGGGTCATGAAAACCCAACATGTCATGAAATTGTGACACTTTTCGCTGTGAGCTCTTTCTCTCGAACTTGTCGTGAAATCGTGACACATTTTCATTCGTACTGCCTCTCTTGTAGATTGTCACAAAATCGTGACACTTTACTTTGTGAGCTCCTTCTTCTCAAACATGTCATGAAATCATGACACATTTTTGTCCGTACTGCCTCTCTTGCATATTGTCGTGAAATCACGACACTTTTCTTTGCAAGCTCCTTCTCAAACATGTGAAATCGTGATAGTTTTCTTTGCCTGCGCCTTCTCTCCAAACATATCATGAAATCATGACAGTTTTCTTTGCCTGCGCCTTCTCTCCAAACATGTCACAAAATCATGACAATTTTCTTTGCTTGCACCTTCTTTCCGAACATGTCACGAAATCACGACAGTTTTCCTTGCACTTTCTCTCTCTTCGAACATGTCACGAAATCATGACAGTTTTCCTTGTGCTTTCTCTTTCGTCCAACATGTCATGAAATCACGACAGTTTTTCCACTTGGCTTCTTCTCTGCCAATATGTTGCAAAATCATGACAGTTTTTCCACTTGGCTTCTTTGCTTTCAACATGTCATGAAATCGTGACAGTTTTGCCAGCATTTTCTCTCTCCTTTGATATGTCGCGAAATCACGATAGAAAACATGTCGCGATATCGTGACAATTTTCTTACTTGTATTTTTCTTTGATCCTTTGAATTTGGGCCACTTCTATCTTCTTGGAAATTCACTGTACATGCTCTGACTGACCTCTGAACTCCTGTCCACTACATCAACTGATCTATCTGTCTATGTTGACAACAATCACAATACTATTTCTGCACCTTGCTCAACAGGCTCCGTAGGCTTTCTCCCTTTCTTCTTCCAATTGTAGCAACTATGCCAACCTTACATCCATCAAATTTAATTGATCCTCTTTAGTGTCGAGCCACTTAAGAAACTGTAATGTAGGTAGCTCAATGTGTGTGGGCAAGACCGCGTCTTTCCTGTACACCAATGAGTAGGACGACATCTTGATTGATCATTTTATAGAAATTTAGTCGACCCAAAGCGACTGGTACAATAGTAGATGTCAGCTTTGCTTATTCTTCAATAGCATCCTCTTCAATATCTGTAGTAGGTTTTTGTTTATGGATTTTGCCAACCCATTGCCCTGTAGGTAAAAGTTAGACAAGATTTTTAAATAGATCCCATGTTTTATTGTGAACTCATAGATATTTGCATTGGTGAAAGGGGAGTCGTTACCAGACACAATGGCTTTAGGTACATCAAAGTGAGTGATCAAACCTTCAAGGAAGGAGATGACCACGTCTCGGTTAGCCTGCTTGGTAAAAATTGCTTTTGACCATCAAGTGAAGTAGTCTGTGGTGGTCAAAATGTATTTGTGGCCTATGGAGGAGTTGGGATTGATGACCCCAATAAAGTCCAGACCCCACTATTGGAATGGAGATTCCACTTGGATGGGGTGGAGAGGAAGCGATGCATTCCTAGTCCTTCTCGAGTAGCGCTGGCAACTGTCACAATGCTGACTGACCTTGAAGGCATAAAAAAAAAGAGTGGGCCAATAGTAGCCTACTTTTATGATATTTAATACCATTGGCATGCCCATGAAATGCCCTCATAAAATCCCAGTGTGAAACTATTCTAGGATTTTTGCCTTCTCTAACTTCTTAATACATCTCAAGAGAACTCCATCAATGTTTTGATAAAATAGTTTGTTGGGCATCAAGATGTACCTGCCAGCTTGCAGAAAAAAATATCCTTCTCTGTGAAGCATTGAAGTGAGATGGACATCTTCTTGTGTCAAAGTACCTGACCAGATTGTCTGTCCAATATGGACTGTTGATTGATGAATTAGTAAGATTGCTGTCGAGGGCAAGGTTGTCTAAGTTTGGATTTATAGCTTCAACCATGATATTTTTGGACAATTCTTGACATAGTGCTTTGCCTCTTACTAGCTTGGTGGGACATATTTCACTATCAAACTCTTGGATCTTGGTGACCCATCCGACTCTCCTATTGCCTAGCTCACCTTGAATGATAAAATTACAGACGTTTGGGTATATCACGTACACTATTATCTTACTATGAGAGATAAAATGTTAGAAATTCTAAAGAGACCTCATCACTTGCACTTGTCGTTCAATAAAATTGAACTTTTCTTCATGTGGTTGGATGATTTGGCTGAGGAACACTATTGGGTGCTCATCTTCATCTTCGTCTTTCTGTGTCAGAATGACATCGTAGATCTCTAGATCCTCAACTGTATATACAATAAAATATCATGAATAGTCAATATTGATGAGGATGGGAGCTTGGGTGATCTACTCCTTAGTTTCTTGAAAATCCTATCTCCTTTCATCTGTCCACTTGAATTTGACGTCCTTCTTTAGGAGCTCAAAAATCAGCTTTATTGCTTGGGTAAAGTCAGTGATGAACTTTCTGACAAATTTTATCTATTCAAAAAAGGACTACAAGACCTTTTTATTTATTGGTAGTGGAATGCAAAAAAATGCCTCAACTCGAGCTGGATCGATAGTTAACCCCTTTTTAGAGATCACATGCCCGAGTAGATTTCCTTATTTCATTACGAAGATCAACTTCTTGGGGTTGATGGAGTCCTCGAACTCCCAATATTTTTCAAAAACTTGTCATAAATGTAGGCCATGCTCCTCCCTGTGATACAAGCAAAGTCTCCCCAATATCGAAGAATGCTCCACAAGATCAATCACACACAAAAGAGGAAAACCCACAACACCAATATTAAGTGGTAAAACCCTACTTCAAATGAAGAAGAAAAACATCCACTATGAAGCTCACTATATTACTCAATGATTCAACAATACAAGAATGCTTCAATGTTATGCAACAATATGCATCAACATGATATAACAAGATGTAGTAGACAACACCCCTATTTAAAGAGAAGCTTTTCTACTACAACCCTAAAATTGCCCTAATCTTATCTTGAAATGTGTGACAAATCTTATCATAATATTATCTTGAGATGTGTGACAAATCTTATCACAATATTATCTTGAGATGTGTGACAAGTGGCATCTATCAAATATTAAAAAGTGATTGGTTAATTTTTAATATTTTCTAGAAAAGGGGAAATAAATTTTTCCCACAAATTAAATATTCCTAGCACCCTTATTTTATTTATTAATTGGGTGGGAATATTTTTACATAAAATAGAATTATTTTCTAATTCAAATATTATTCTTTAGACTTTATATTTTAGTCTAAGAATAATTTACACAATGTTGCATTACATATTCCAACACCCCCCTAATGCAATATTGGGGAAAGGAATTATGAAACAAAGAAACATTCTCCCCCTAAATATACAAACGAGGATGAGAATCAAATGAGTAATATAGTTACAATGAGCTTTTATGACCAATAATGGTCTATAATAAGGCACCAATACAAAATGGGCCAAAATGAGACTACAAGCCCCCAACGGAGTAGCTTCAGATACAAGCAGCTTACAAAGCCATCCATCAACCACAAGTGGTTGCAAATGACAAGACGAAAACATCACAATGGTGTCTTCAGTAAGCCTACAAAACCCCAAATAGAAGTACCTACAAGCTACAAGCAGATCAACATAAGATTAGTTAGATACATCATCATAAATATATTCACCACAACATATATGAATATCCAAAGATGATAAAAAAACTGATCTAAAAAATAGTGAACTATAAGTCATCACAAAAAGATGCCAAGCCATACTTATAGTCATGTGCTATATAGTTGATTAAAAAATATCATGTACAAAGTTGCATAAAGCAAACAAGGAGTACCATGATAATGTAAACTCTAAAGTACCATGTACAAAAGTAGCACAAGGCTAACAAAAAGTACCATGTACAAGAGTTACATAAGGTATATGAAAATAATAAAGTGTGCACATCGGTTGCATAAAGCCAACCATAAATTATCATGTACAAAAGTAGCATAAATGCTAACAAGAAAGTACCATGATAAACCAATTGCATAATGCCAACTACATAAAAACATGTACAAAGTTGCACAAGGCAACAAGAAAGTACCATGTAAAAGAGTCGCATAAATAAATTGCATCATATACCATAATTGCACAATGCCATCTACGAAGTAATATGTACAAAAGTTGCACAAGGCAAACAAGAAAGTACCATGTTCAAACGAGATGCAAAAAGCAATTATACCACAAAATATCAACTCATATATAGCACAAAACACCTCATAATTATGAAGTTGTCATCACACAAGTGTAACTACACTTCATTCCCCCTTGAGGACAACTTCACCAAACCAAGTGAGTCTCCCATCTTACAAAACTGCTCCTTGGAAAGAGGTTTGGTGAACAAATCAACAGAATTAGAAGATGATGGGAAATACTCCAACTGAATAGTCCCATCCAATACCTTCTCTTTGATAAAGTGGGCTTGGATTTAAACATGCTTTGTACTTTGATGCATTATAGGATTTTTAGCCAAGGCCATAGATGATTTATTATCGAAGAGTAAATGTGGGGGACGAAATTGCTAAAAGTCAATTTCCTTCATGAGGGTATGAAGCCAAACTACTTCCTGTGCAGCTGTTGTCGTAGACTTATACTCCACTTCCATTGTAGAAAGAGCAATTGTATCTTGCTTCTTGGAATACCAAGAGATAGTTGTAGACCCAATACTAAAAATATATGCTATGGTAGAATTTTTGTCTATTCTATCCCCTCCAAAATCAGAATTAGCATAGCCGAAAAGAGCAAAGGAAGGAAGCCTAGAATACTTGAGTGCCAAATCTCTAGTACCTGAAAGGTACTTTAGAATATTCTTAGTAGCTTGTAAGTGCTCAATATAAGGTTTCTGCATGAACCTAGCCATCATACCAACTGCAAAAGTAATATCTGGCCTTGTGATGGTAACATAACTACCAATGAGCTGCCTATACAATGTAGCATCAGCTAACTGAGATTCTGTACTTACTTCCAACTTAACCCCTATAGAAATAGGAATGGACGTAGGATTGCCATCCTCCAAATCAAACCTCTTAAGAAGATCTTCAATATACTTGGATTTATTGAAAAAGGTACAATCCTCATGCTGATAAACTTGCATGCCAAGATAGTAGTGTAGAAGACCAAGGTCAGTCATTTCATACTCTGACTTTAATTTGGAGATGAAATCAAAAATGGCCTCATTCTCATTTCCAATCATAACAAGGTCATCAACAAGTAGAGCAATTAAAATGACCAAGTTATCCTTCCTAAACACATAGAGATCTATATTATGAATAGCATTTATCAAAACCAAGATACAAGAAGTAACCTAATATTCATGTACCATGCTCTAGGTGCTTGCTTCATACCGTACAAGGTTTTATTTAGTTTACACACAAGTGTTTCCTTATCTTGTACAACAAATCCTTGTGGTTGAGTCATGTAGATATCCACATCCAAATCACCATTTAGAAAGGCACTTTTCACATCAAGCTAAAAAATCTGCCAACCTTAAGCAGCAACAATAGCAATGAGAAGCCGAATGGTGGGCATTTTGGCAATTGGTGCAAAGATTTCATCATAGTCAATGCCATGTTTTTGAGCATAACCCTTAGCAACCAATATAGCCTTATACTTTTCTATCTCTCCATTAGAATTGTACTTGATTCTATAGACCCACTTGTTCCCAATAACATTTCTCTTATTAGGATAAGGCACTAGATCCCAAGTTTTATTCTTTATAAGAGAATCCATCTCAACCTTCATGACATCAACCCAACAAGAGTGTTGTGAAGCTTATTGGTAAGAAATAGACTCATGATCATTCTATATCTTAGCTATAAGAGACATGTTAATGGTCATACTTATAGTTATCCTTTGGCTAACTGAATTCTTCTCTTTAGGACCCCGAGAATGATCCAACCACTTGGTCCTTTGGACACAAAGCCCACCCTTTTCTAACTCAAGAAGGTCTTCATTGAATTTGACATCTCTTGAAACAAATACAATGCGTGAAGAAGGTGAGTATAACCTGTAGCCCCTATGTTCTGCATCATAGCCAACAAAGATGTATTTTTGAGACTTTATGTCTAATTTCTTCCTCTTTTATGAAGGAATATATGAAAATGCATCACATACAAACACTCTTAAGTGTGACAAATTCAGATTCTTACCATTCCAAACCTCATAATGAGTCTTCCCCTCAACTGATTTTGAAGGACACCTGTTAAGGATGTAGATTGTTGTACTGGCTACTTCACCCCAAAGAAATTGAGGTAAGTGGTCACCAAGCATGCATCTTATCATCTCCATGATTGTCCTATTTTTCCTCTCTGCAATACCATTTTTTTGAGGAGTGTATGGACAAGTAAAATACCTTTTTATCCCATAAGAAGAACAAAACTCATTGAAATCATTACTATTGTACTCCCCTCATTGTCACTTCTAATCATATTGATCTTTGCTCCCTTTTGATTTTCTACCAAATCTTTGAACTCCTTGAATGTCTCAAAACAATCCGATTTATTCTTAAGTAGATACCCAAAGATCATTCTTGAATAATCATCTATAAAGGTGAGAATATAGGATGCACCACCAAGTGATCTAACATGTAATGGACCCATAATATCTGTATGAATGAGTTTAAGAATTTGTGTTGCCCTTGTTGACTTGTCCTTTGCAAACTTTTGTTTGCTCATCTTGCCTAAGATGCATGTTTCACACAAAAATGAATAGGTGAAATATTAGGCAATCTTTCAACCAAATTTTTGGACTTCATCATTTGAATATTTTTATAGTTTGTATGGCCTAACCTTAAGTGCAAAATATTGCTACTAGGAGAAAAATTAGTTGCTAAACACACTTTAGGAGGAGCATCACCTAACACAAAAATTATTCTTGACATAACCTGTAATGATTGGTAGCATGCCTTTCCTAATGATCCATGAAGTTGCATTGAACTCAATAGTGTGACCACTTCTAGAACCTTGCAAAAATGAAATTAAATTTATCCTAAGGTTAGGCACATATAGAACATTATCAAGTAATTTTCCTTCAATTACAACATTGCCAACACCTTCTACTTGCAGTCTAGTATTATCACCAATAACAACTAAATCTGAAGAGTGCTTATGAAAGTCCACAAACTTATATTTTTTAAAACACATATGGTTAGTGCATCTAGAATATAACACCCATTCATTAGAATTAGATGATTCAATGGAGTAGAGGGCACAAACAAAGGAATTTTTATTAGAATTTTGCTTTACATTGTTATTTTTATTTCCCTTGCCAAACCATTTCTTAGGTCCTTGTCCCTTAGCCTTTTCTTTCTCTTCATTTTCTGAAATATTCTTCTTCTTGAAAGAATTTTGTTCCTTGTGGCCTTTCTTGCCATAAAAGTTGCAAGTGAAATCAACTCTAGACTTGTTGGGTTGAAAATTTTAATTTTTCCTTCCCTTGTATTTCTTCTTGAAGGAAGCCTTGGTGGCACTCAAGGTAATATTCTTCTCCTTGAAAACTTGACCATTCACTTTGTCTCTATTAAGAGACTCTTCATGTTGAATCAATAATTTTGAAAGAGTGTTGAGAGGAATGCCATACTCTTCTTGCTCTAGCCTAGTCTCAATAATGGTGATAAAATTCTTGAACTTGATTGACAAGTTCCTCAAAATGATAAAGCTTAAGAGCTTCTCACTTATCCAATCACAATTACAAGCCAATAGTTGAGTTCTTATGTCTTTCATCTTTGAGAGGAAGATCAAGGCACTTTCTTCTTCACCTTGCATAGTGCTAAGAATTTTTGACAATAAAATGAATTTCCTTGATGTGTTGGACCCTAGATGGACTTGTTTTAGCAAATCCCATGCATCTTTAGCATGCTCACAATGGCTTATATTGATAAATATCTCATCACTCACACTATTGATAATCATGGAAAGTGCAAGGTGACTCTTATTATTGTATGTCTCAAGTGCCCTTGCCTGGGTTGGGATTGCTTCATCTCCATTCACAATCGACCATAACTTTCTTTCTTGAAATTCAACCCTCATCCTTTGTTTCCATATTCTAAAATTTGATCCATCAAGGATGTGCTTAGGTGTGAAGGAGATTCCATGATCAACCATTCTAGAAAGTTAACATAATCAAAATATAAGATGCATTGAAAAAGAAAATAAATGATGCAATAAGAAAGTAGATAAACATACTTGCATATATAAAAAAAACATAACTTTCAAGTAATCTACTTTTCAATCATCAAATATAATCATCATGAAATATAAACATCATGAAAGATAATCAACATCATCATGAACTACTATAACCATCTTGCAATAAAAAACTATAACCATATTGCAATTGAATAAAGGAAATAAACCAAGATCAACTTGCAATAGATTAACTTGCAATAAGGTAACTAACCATAACAATCATCTTCCAACAAAATAAACTAACTTGAATTGAACCATAAAATATTTGTTAAATGTTAGATAGTCAATAAGTTAGTAATTTAGTGTTCATTTTAAGGTTTTGCTAAAGCATAATGAATTGCCAATTCATCTCACCGAAGGTCAACCAAGCTACCCAAAAGGGTATGGGTATGAGGACTCGAAAAGGACTTGCTACCGATAGAGCGGATTCTTTTGGATTCAATAGGTGTTTAGCAAATATAAACTGTGTTTCTAGATTAAGTAACTTTTATTCAAATACTAAATTTGTGGTTAGTAAGTTGATTCATTTTTAACCTTCTTGGTTAATATGCAAATTAGTAAATTGCAAGTTAGTTGGTTAGTAGATTGTTTAGTAGCAAGTTAATAAGTTAGTAGTTAGATTAGTTGAGATGCAAAATACACAAAACATAAATACAGTCTCTCTCTCTCTCTCTCTCTCTCTCTCTCTCTCTCTCTCTCTCACTTTCATTCTCTTTTACTTTCATTCTCTTTTACTTTCATTATGAGAGATAAAAGTTATATTTTTACATTATGCTTCAAGCAAATGCTTGAGAGAGATTAGAGGAAATTAATAAAAATTGGGTGAAGAGAGTGAAAATGTTGATCTGAAATTGCCTTGTATACTCCAAAACATACTTGGATAACCTTGCAAAACAAGCAAACTCACAAAAAACCATTGTTAATGTGAGGAAAAAATGACTATAAGGTCTAAATTATTTGACAAATTGACTAAAAATTTGTCAAAAATTGCATAAAAGGATTCTAGTTGCATTATACAATAATAAAAAATGTGTTTCAATTTATGCAAAAAAAAATGACTATTAGGTCTTAAAATAAAATAAATGACTATTTTTTTTATTAAAAAATAGAATAATAAATGACTATTTTTTTTTATTAAAAAACAGAATAATAAAAAATGACTGTTTTTTTTATTAAATGACTGTTTTTTATTTATTAAAAAACAAAATAATAAAAAAATGACTATTTTTTTTATTAAATGACTGTTTTTTTTTATAAAAAAATAGAATAATAAAAAATGACTATTTTTTATTTATTTATTAAATGACTGTTTTTTTATTAAAAAATAGAATAATAAAAAAAAATTCAGACTGTACAACAAAATGGGTGGGGGGCCATTTGGCCCCCAAATAAAATAAATCTACCTCAAATTTATTTTTCACCAAAATAGGGCAAATAATATATGGAAATAGGGTTTTTGGGCCTTCCGAATGCAACCATGGGGTCCGTTTGGCTCCAAAACCCTTCCAGCAAAAGCTCAATGCCAAAAATTTATATATTTAAAATGAAAACACCATTTGCAAAAGATCTAACAACTAGATAAAAAAAATACAATAAATCTATAAACCCTAATGGCAGATTTGCAAAATAAGTTTGCCCAAATATCAAATGCATGCATTAAAACAAAAAAATATATACCTTAATGGGTTTTTCACCTCAAAGGATTGAAGACACTTGATGGAGATCCCAACCGCTCTGATACCAAATGTGAGACAAGCAAAGTCTCCCCAAGATCGAAGAATGCTCCACAAGATCAATCACACACAAAATAGGAAAACCCACAACACCAATATTAAGTGGTAAAACCTTATTTCAAATGAAGAAGGAAAACATCCACTATGAAGGTCATTATATTATTCAATGATTCAACAATACAAGAATGCTTCAATTTTATACAACAATATACATCAACATGATATAACAAGATGTAGGACCCAAGTGTTGTAGGTGAGTTGGAGAGGAGAGGGAAATCCTCCAAGGGAGGTCCTAGGTTCAAATCTCCACCCTACCAAAAAGCTGAATTGGGTACCAAAAATCCAATTGATAATGTTGGTGTGGGCAGGGCTGGGTGCGACCCCCGGGTGACTTTGACGGTGTAGAACCCCCTATTCATGGTCTCTTAGACCAAGGCGGCCTCGCAAGGGGTTTTTCGCTTTTATATATATATATATATATATATATATATATATATATATATATATATATATATATATATATATATATATATATATAACAAGATGTAGTAGACAACACCCCTATTTAAAGAGAAGCTTTTCTACTACAACCCTAAAATTACCCTAATTTTATCACAATCTTATCTTGAGATGTGTGACAAATCTTATCACAATCTTATCTTGAGATGTGTGACAAATATTATCACAATCTTATCTTGAGATGTGTGACAAGTGGCATCTATCAAATATTAAAAAGTGATTGGTTACTTTTTAATATTTGCTAGAAAAGAGGAAATAACTTTTTCCCACAAATTAAATATTCCTAGCACCCTTATTTTATTTATTAATTGGGTGGAAATATTTTTACATAAAATAGAATTATTTTCTAATTCAAATATTATTATTTAGACTTTATATTTTAGTCTAAGAATAATTTACACAATGTTGCATTACATATTCCAACACTCCCTCTTATGGGAGAATACTGTCATGTCATCTAAGTAAATTACGATGACATGATTCAACAGTTCACCAAAGGCGAGGTCCATCACTCTTTGGAAAGTTGCTCCGACATTTGAAAGGCCGAAGGGCATGTGTTGGTAGGTGAATTTTCTCCACTTAGTGGTGAATGTGGTATTATGTTGGTCCTCATCATTAATCCAAATTTATTTGTAGCCAGAGAAACCATCTAGCAAGGAAAACCTCTGTGCTCCTACCACCCCATGAAGGATTTGATCGATCTGGGGTAGTGGATAGTGATATTTGAGCGATGCTTGGTTGAGATTTTATAAATCAATGTATAAGAGGATGTCGTAATTCTTCTTTCATACTGGAACAAGGTTAACCACCCAGGAGGAATGCTTGATCGAATAAATGATCTTAGCTTCAAGCATCTTCAGAAGCTCAACCCTCATCATAATTTCAATTTTTAGGTTTATGGGTCTTTGCTTCTATTTAAATTGTCTGACTCCCTCATCCAGCTCGATGGTGTGTTGGACGATATTATTATCATACCCCTTTAGGTTTTGGTAGCACCAAGAAATGAAGTAGGGGTATTACTTGCATAGGGTACAAATTTGCTCAAGCTCTTCAGCTGTGTAATTGACCCCTACCCTGATAATATTTCTTGGTTGTAACTCCAGGTCCATGAATTCTTTTTGGTCCACTTTGATCTTGTGGTCGATAGACCTATTGTTTCGATCGAATAGACTTTCCAATGTGATCAGACCCTTTAGGATGTGGTTATTTTTTAGTTGGGTCAATCCCTCATGATATTTCTCATTGAGGGTCCGCTCTTTGATGGAGGATGCTTCATTTAACAAAAAATTGACCAGTTGCTCATCATTGTTGAACACCTGATAGTGGAGTTTTTTATCAGGCATATAAGGCCTATAGATCATCCTCACTATATTTGACTTATGCATCATATCGTCTAGTAGTGAAAAATGGACATCGATGGAGGCTAAGATGTTTGTAAGCTTATTTTGCTCTCACAAAATTGACTTTATGTTTAGCACCGTGAAGGATTCGAGAAAGTCCCATACCTTGTTGCGATACACTTTCAAATAGTGTTGCTTGGAGATGCACTTACTGATAACTTGGTTGTAGATTAATTTAGAATCTCCAAATATCTATAAATGTTTGATGTCAAGCTTTTTGAATTTCTTGAGTATGAGGTACAAAGCCTCATACTCTACTGCATTATTCATACAGATCCATGCAAGCCTGTATGAATAAGTCCTCTACTCTCCTGATGGGGAAATGAGGGCAATTCCTATTTCTATACCATTCTTACATTGGGCACCATCAAATTACAACTTCCATAGCTGATCGGGTGTAGGTGACTTCTCTACGAGTGTTGTCATTTCGGTCATTTTAGATTTTTTCAATGAATAATAGCCCAAATTAGTTCTAATTACAACATTAAATCTATCATAGAAAAATCTTCTTCGACCCGAAGATCATCAAGATATGCCTCTACCAGATCTACTATTTGTATTTCTTCTACCATTAGGTTGATAGAGATCGAGCTCTTTTCCTCATCTTCAAGCTTTTCAACATGAAAAGTGGTAGGATTTTAATTGAAGAGCTTGAATCTCTTCCCATTGAATGGGATATCCAAGTATGAGTAGTCGAGGGAGAGATAGCCTCACAAATTAGCTCTAAATTCTTGCAAGAGGCAAATACTAAAGTATGACTCTAAGTCAACTACCACGATCTCTTGGATAATGGTGACTTGTGACATCTAGTGGAGTTGGATGGGAACATCTTTGATAACTCCTACCATATTTACAAGATTTTTGTCTAGCTGTAGCACTCTAGGGATACTTTGAGTGTACTCCATGCCCATGATTTCATAGACTGCTTTGGACATGACGGTCATTGCGGTGCTTGAGTTGATTATGCAACTATGCACGACCCACCCTTCTATTCGAAGGGAAAGGTAAAATGGTAGGGGATGATTCTTACCTATGGCTGAGGTCATCAGCAGAGATGTAAACACTATCTATGTTGGCTTACTTCCTTTGTCCTTCAAGGATTTGAGGTATTCTTGCAAAAGGTTAACTTGACCCAAGAGTTGGAGAGTGTCATAGAGGCTTACCTTAGCCAGAGATATTTTCATTTCTTTGATAATTTTGTACATAGAAGTGCTTGGGTCTCCTACCCTCTTCGCAGGCTCATACATTTTTTGATACTACTGTGTGGCATCAACCCGTTGGTGCTTGGTAAGCAAGGGATATTTGAGTTTTTATCTAGCCTCATCTTGCATGTCTGCTTGTGGCTGAGATATTCATGCTTTGGGCTAGGGGATATTTTCATTTCTAGCATGAGGTGGTAAGTAGTCCTTCAATAGTTTAGATGACTCTGAGGTCATAGCTAGATTGGAAGCTTTTATCAAAGGTTATGCCTTTTGAATCCATGGCTTAGGTGGCACTAGTACCTTCAATGGTTCCATATGAGCTGGATCTGCCTCGATAGCTTTCTTACTAGTTTTGGTGAGGACTGAGACTTGCTCATTAGAAGACATCACGAAATTGTGATCAACTTATTGAATTATGTTGACTTACTCATAAGCACCACCATACAACATCTGAACATAATTGAGGTACACCACGTAGGTTTCTTCATTGTGTGGATCATTAAACATAGTACACCAATATGTCAGGTCTGAGGCATCGATCTCTCCATTGCTCATCACAACTGAATTTATTTCAGGTTGTCGGTGGGCAAATGATGCCTGCTCTTTTATGATTAGAGGAGGAGAGAATATTTTTTGATGAAATCCTTGGTCATCCTGTCTTCTCCTCATGATGGTCATATTATTCACCATAGTATTCATGTATGTCTTCACCTCTTGTAGTTCTTTGGCCTGTGCCTCATTCACAACTGCATGATTGGAAGTTGTTTGACTTACGGATACTGATAATGGGGTCAGTGGTGTAGGTAACATTGGATACTAGATAGGAGATGGTAGTTGGGGAATGATGGGTACTTGATATTATGACATAGGCATTTGAAATTATGGAGTGGGAATCATTTGGTGTTGAGGTCGTCAGCAGAGATGCAAACACTATCTATGTTGGCTTAGTTCCTTTGTCCTTCGAGGATTTGAGGGATTCTTGCAAAAGGTTAAATTGAACCGAGAGTTGGAGAGTGTCATAGAGGCTTACCTTAGCTATAGATCTTTTCATTTATTTGACAATGTTGTACATAGAAGTGTTCGGATCTCCTACCCTCTTCACAGGCTCATACATTTTTTGATACTACTATGTGGCATCAACCCGTTGGTGCTTGGTAAGCAAGGTATATTAGAGTTTTTATCTAGCCTCATCTTGCGTGTCTGCTTGTGGCTGAGATGTTGGTGCTTTGGGTTGGGGGACCTTTTCATTTCTAGCATGAGGTGGTAAGTAGTCCTTCAATAGTTTAGACGAATTTGAGGTCGTAGCTGGATTGGAAGCTTTTATTAGATGTTGTGCCTTTTGACTCCACGGCTTAGGTGGCACTAGTACCTTCAATGGTTCCATATGAGCTAGATCTACCTCGATAGCTTTCTTACCAATTTTTGTGAGGACTAAGACTTTCTCATTAGAAGACATCATGAAATTATGATCAACTTATCGAATTATGTTGAATTACTCATAAGCACCACCATACAACATTTAAACATAATTAAGGTACACCACGTAGGTTTATTCACTGTGTGGATCATTAAACATAGTACACCAATATGTTGGGTCTGAGGCATTGATCTCTCCATTGCTCATCATAGCTGAATTTCTTTCAGGTTGTCGGTGGGCAAATGATGCCTGCTCTTTTATGATTAGAGGAGGAGAGAATATTTTTTGATGAAATCCTTGATCATCTTGTCTTCTCCTCATGATGGTCATATTATTCACCATAGTATTCATGTATGTCTTGACCTCTTGTAATTATTTGGCCCGTGCTTCATTCACATCTGCATGATTGGAAGTCACCTGACTTACGAATACTGATAATGGGGTCAATGGTGTAGGTAACATTGGATACTATATAGGAGCTGGTAGTTGGAGAATGACAGGTACTTGATATTGCGGCATAGGCATTTGAAATTATGGATTGGGAATCATTTGGTGCTGAGAGGACATATTCCATGATTGGTTGGGATACATTTGAGATATAGGCAGAGCAGATGCGCTTGGGTATATATTTTACAAAAAATATAGATAAATCAAGGTTATTACCTTGGGGGGTAACTTCCTGATAGCTATCAGGTCGACATCTACCTTATGGGCTTGCTCGTAGAGAGTAGGGAAAGTATTGATATTAGCATATCAGATGCTCATGATGATCTCTGAGTGGAAAGCCCTTAAGTAATAAAACACGACCTGCTCAGGTGTGGACCAAAGACCATTTGTGACACTCTACTAGGTTCTCATGAACCTAACATTAAGTCGACTATCTATTCCTAAGGATACCTTTGAATAGTAATGAACTGGTGCAAAATATAGAAGGGGTCTACTTATTCATTGAAGCTCCTTATCAACTGTCCAGCCAGTTGATCCCATGAAGTAATGGTGTCGGGTGGGAGCGATTGATACCAGTAAAGAAGCTTACCTCCCAGCAAAAGAACCAACAACTTCACCATGATGTCTTCATTGGTTATTTAATAGATGGTTTCCAGTCCTAAGATGTCTTGGATGTGCTCTTATGCCATATTTACCATATTTTTGTAAGTAGGTAGGGATTTCAAAGCTACGAGCAGCACTGTGTGTTGAGAATGTAAAGAGAGCAGTCTTGTATGATTCCAAGCTATGAATTGCATGGGTGGAGTCAGTTGCACCATGTGGGGAGGTAAATTGGTATGATGCAACAAAGTTGGTAGAGCTTGCCGAGCCAGAATTATCAAAACACTTGAAGCACCTGATTGAACATTTAGTGAAGCCAAAGTATACTAATGATCTGGGGAATTTGGCAGATTAGGGGGCAAGTTGGTCACTGTGCTATCAAAAGTTGGATCTTGTGAATCAAGAACAACTTCTTGTAATGATGTTTCGACAAGAAAAATATATGACCCGACCACCCTAGGATGTTCTCCTAAAGCATCAATGTCATGCTCATAGAACTTGATTTCTTCTTCTATGTTTCTAGCTCTCCACCTCATACACATGAAGGAATGATTTTTTTTACACTGGTCTATGAGATTCCGAGGTATTTGAGTTTAAAAAAATTTCCAGATGTTCAGGTTAAATAGCAATAAGATGAACATCACTTATTAATATTGATTATACGTGGAACATTTATGTCCCACAAGGCATGCCAAAAATTGTTGGTAATCAAATCGGCCTAGATACAGGTTTTCTAAGTTTACAACACCCTAGGCCCATTGCCAAGAATTGAATGCTCGAATAAAAGGAATGTCCTCCATGGCAATATCCAGGAGGGCTAGTTCCAAAAAATTAAAATGGGGTCTTTGAGATAAAAAGTTAGGAAGCTACTGAAAGAGATGAGAAATCACGAAAAGGAATGGAAAATGACCAAAAGCCAAAAATACGAGGTGATGGACCAAAAGCACAATAAAAAACTTAGCTATTTGAACCAAAAACAATAAAAATAATGACTTTTAATAGAAACTAATATAAAATCCTCAAAATTATGTAAAATCTAGCAAGTATTTCAGGGACTAGTACTCTATCAACAACAAAATCTAGAAAACAAAATTAAACTGTATAATAAAGGGACTAATTTAATAGAAATTATAGAATAGAACTCATACATAGAGATAGAGAATTTGAACCAGAGCCATAAGCCTTTATTTTGGAACCATATTTCAAGTACACAGCTACTTTTGTAGCAAAAGTTATCCATACAAATTACAGAAAATAAGCTGAACTTATATAGAAGAAAATTGTCACTTAAAACATCAATGCCCAACCACTCCCATGACAGGCAGATTCAATTTTGGTGACAGCCAAAAATAGTTAATTTTTATCCTTACAAATAACTTATTATTGAAAACAGAAGGTTCCAATACTGACTTGAACAGTCAATTCGACATTACAGGTAACTTGGTTTCAAAGTTAGAAGGTTCTAGCAATGATCCACAAATGGGTGGTCAAAAATGTAGTCTGGGAGTGATGCAACCAAAAAATGTTGAATGGGTCCCATATTCCCTTTTCAAATTTTTCTTACTTGATTTATATTCAGCCTGAAGAAGCGCTCCCTTGTGGAGTGCTTTTCACTAAAGCGCTCCTTTGTGGAGTGCTTTGGCCTTAAGCACTCCCTTGTGGAGCGCTTTCCACTTAAACGCTCCCATGTGGAGTGCTTTTGCCTTAAGCACTCCATGGTGGAGTGCTTTCGACTTAAGCACTCCCATGTGGAGTGATTTCACCTTAAGTTCTCCCTTGTGGAGCGCTTTCCACTTAAGTGCACTCATGTTGAGTGCTTTCACCTTAAGCGCTCCCTGTTGGAGCACTTTCCACTTAAGCACTCCCTTGTGGAGAGCTTTGGCCTTAAGTGCTCCCTTATGGAGCGCTTTCCACTTAATATCTCCCTTGTGGAGTGCTTTCTACTTAAGTTCTCCCTTGTAGAGCGCTTTCTACTTAAGCGCTCCATGGTGGAGCGCTTTCTACTTAAGCGCTCCCTTGTGTAGCTCTTTGGCCATAAGCGCTCCCTTGTGGAGCACTTTTCACTAAAGTGCTCCCATGTGGAGCACTTTTGCCTTAAGCAATCCTTGGTGGAGCACTTTCCACTTAAGAGCTCTCGTATGGAGTGCTTTTGAGAGGATTAGGCATTCCCTCCCACACTTAGTCATTTTACCAACTTTCACTCTTCAGCCCTTGGCCCTGCTGTCTGAACAATTTTTTAAACAGGAAAACTTACCCAAATAAAAAAATTGGAAATTATAGTTACATGAAAATAAAATATTTTTCAAGTGGCAAGGAGGAGTTTATCAGTGGATTTCCCATGCTAAAACATTCACAATTTTGCATGCAACATATCAAGAAAAGTACATAAATGTAGAAAAAGTATAGAAAAGATAGGGAAACATGTAGTGTATAATGCACAATTTTTAGAAGAGACAATCGGTGGAAGCACGACATTATAACAACACCTTAACCATTTTTCATGGAAAAAAGAGAAGTTTTACAAAGTATGGTCTTAAGCTGTATACAATATGGATTTTACAAGGTGTGGCAAAATTGGCAACAAGAAAAATGTCAATAAAGATGCTAAATTTTGGCGTAATTGTATTCATACAAATATTTGAAAATATCCAAAAATTAAAAATCAAGAATTCAAACATTTTATGTAAAATGATGTAGGTTTCTAACTATAGCATCTCAATTGAGATGAGAAGTGTATCTATTTGTAAAATCTCAAGCTCTAAAGAAGAGAGATATAATTTGTTAAGGGTGGGGACCCGAGTACAACCCCTTTTTATCAAGCAAAAAAAATTAAAAATATTTCAATTATATATAAAACATTGATATAATCAAGTGGCATTAGCTCAACTGGTTAAACTCCTCAACATTTCAAAGAGGAGACCCAGGTTCGAATCTTGCTAAATGATACATGGATAATATCCAAGCTGTGTTGTAATATCACTATGTGATGATGATGTAATACGAGTGGGGCCCGTTTCAATCCCATATAACCCATTGAAAAAAAGCATTAAGAAATAATATGTTAAGAAGCAAGCAATAAATTATTTGAACAACCATTATCGAAAGGTGGATAAGGTAAGGAGGGTCCTCAATATAATATTTTATAAAGTATTCCATCAATTATCACACAAATATAGGATGAAAACATAAAATGACATTAGCTCATTGGTTAAACCCCTTAACTTTTAAGGAGGAGATCTAGGTTTGGATCTTACTAAATGATAAATGCATAATAACCAAGTTATTGTAATACCATTATATGGTGATGATGTAATACAGGCGGGGTTTGTTTCAATTCCATATAACTAATATATATGATATAAGCTTGATGAGGAAGATCCTCCTGGAGAAGACATAAGTGGTTTTTTTCTCTTTTGATGTTGATAATATAGTGGCATCGATGGATTTCTTGCAATTTTATTTCAAAAATATTATTATTTTTTGACCAATGATATATCAGTAGTGATTGAAGAGGCTAGGAAAAAATGACTATAGTAAGTAAGATCAATGTCATCTTTATTTATTGGTTTCCAAGGATGGTGAGACAAAATATTTTGATATTTTTTGTCCAATAAGCCTTTGTAATATGGTTCACAAGGATAATTTTAAAATGTATCGCTCCAAATTTTTCACACCCTTACCTTCAGGCTATAGGATCCATGCTCGGAAGGGGGATGTGAAAAGGATGTCGCGGTACCTCGGATTGAGAGGACTTGCGAAGGTCCCGCCTCTCAAGGGAGGTGTATATTGGTGATTTTTCGATGGAAAGTGGGTTCACCAGGAAACATTTAATGGCAGTTTCCATGCCTAGGTTGGGAATGTGTTTTATGTGTTCATTTTAGCCTTAAGCATTCAAATCCTAGGTTTGGCCAAAATGTGTCTAAGCTATTCTATATGAAGATGCAAATTAAATGAATACAAAAAACAGAATTAAGACAAAAAAATAGAGAAATTATAGAATATTAAAAGCAGAATACCTGATTTGGATGTCTAATGAAGATTCTGATCTTGAAGCAGTCAGGATCGCCTCTGATTTGAAAGGATCGTCTGAGGTCAGACAAGATTGTTTGAGATCTGACGAATTCATCAGACGAATTCATCAGAGACCTACAAATAGAGAAATAGGTGCAAAACACAAAAAATAACACTATTCTAACAGAGGGAAACAATGTAAAATGATAGCAATAATATCAAACTGAAACTTACAAACAAAAACATGAATGAATTATGCTAATTAGATAATAATTATGATTTAATTATGCATTTAATCTAGATGGGTGAACTCCAAAATGTAAAATAGTATAAAATACTGAATAAACTAGTTAATTACAGCATAAAACAACAGAAAAAGGGAAGAAAAAATGCAAACTTTAGGCACTGATTGCCTCAATGTTGACTACAGTCGAAATCGTCTCGCATTTGTACGAAATCGTCTCTAATTCGACAGGTTCGCCTCTGATCTGAACAGGTTCGTCGGTGATGATGTAAGCTTGCTCCGGCTGAAAAACAATATGGTACCTGCAACAAAATTGTATAGAACTAATGCAAAATAGAAAAATTAGGATGTTTTAACATGTATGTAGTCAGGTTACAGGGAATTTCAGCCAAGGGGGTGCTAAGGGAAGGGCTTAGGATTAAATAGGATTAGGAGGGAGGTTAGGAGGTTGGAGATCATCCCTATTTGGGAGATCTCCAATGGGGGAGGGTCCCTAACGACGTAGACACACTTCTGCCCAGATTGGAGACCTGTTGGAACAAAAGCTAATTGTGCAAAATCAGTTTTGAGACAAGATCGTCTGGACATCCTAGCCCAGACGAAATCATCAGATCTGGGGTGATATTGTTTGATCGACGACGATATCGTCAAACGGTCAAAACAACCTCTAAAAATGGCACGAAAAAGGGGGAAACAGATTAACCGACGGTTAACGGGCGGTTTGGGAGGTTAAAATTTGAATTTTAATTATTTACTATAGTAAATGTAATTATTACAATTTCACTGCGCCAATTTTAGGGTGCTACATTTTGCCCCCTCTTTAGCGAATTTTTTAAAGAAAATGCGTTAAAGATGAGTTCTTCTCAATCTACGAGAAAACAAAAATTATTCCCATTTTTAGGCGACGATTCTTGGTCGAATCGTACGACAGCTTACTATGGTGGCCCCTCCGTGTTTTTACCCAAATCGAACGTTTGAGGTAAAAACGCGGAAAAGAAAAAATTATTTTTGAATAAAATTAAGAAAAATAGGGTAAAACCCTAATTCATTTTTACTATTCATTTTTCTAGTTTTAGAGCTCTGGAAGCAAAAATGGTGGAGACAACGCACAGATCAACAGAGATGCCACAAGTGTCTACAGACATGGGGCTACTGACAGCCCTAGCAGAGAGATGGTATCCGGGTTCTTCCTGTTTCTAGCTACCTACAAGGGAGATGACTCCCACTTTGGAGGATATATGGAGGATTCTAAGAATCCCCATATAAGGACGGTTGATCACTCCTACGGCCAATCAGGGCCATGCTATGGGATGGTTGTGTGGTGACCCGAGCTTCGCCCTGGAGAAGGGCGAAGTTAACATCGAGGTACTGCATCAGATGCTTGGGGCATCTAGACTCACATAGGTTTTAGGTGGAGTGGTTGGTGGAATTTTGCTATGCCACCAGAGTGGATGTAGGGTACCATGGATGCTAGCAGATGTGATCTACAATATGCGAGACCATGGCTACAGATTTGCTTGGGGCAGCTATGTTCTATGTCGGTTGTATAGGATCCTGCATGGGGTCGTGTACAAGGGTGGCCGATGTCTAGTTATGACATCGCTCCTACAGGTTTGGTGCTAGGAGCACATTACAGTGCAGAGCCCGGTAGGGCTTCCTTTGACATGGATTGACGGGGAGAGGCCCCGAGTTTTCTGTTGGTGGCTTCGGAGAGGGTCATAGCGACGGATCAACCTTTCAATGTCTTGGAGGTTGCTGGATGACCTAGTCCCGGATCAAATCACCTGGAGGCCATGGCGAGAGCACCCAGGGTGGGCCGAGGATGGACAGGAGTTGGCTTGCGTCAAGCGAGTTTGCTAGCTTTAGATGGAGAGGGGAGAGGTGGAGCTCCACTGCTATGACCGAGTTTTGCGATAGTTCGGTCTACAGCAGGGGATCCCATCTCTCAAGGATTATGAGTTTTCTCGGACTGTCCGGGATAACACCACGGTTAGCAGGGCTCCAAACATGCAGCACTTCTAGAGTCAAGACTCAGATGATGCCCCCATTCAGCCAGTGTATGGGGATGACACAGGGGTTGCAGATGGCTACGATGCCTGGTATGTAGGCATCCGCCCTCCTCGGATGATAAGGGCTCAGGGTCTGATACACGTATTTGTGCATCGAATAGGGAGGCAGTGCCAGGCGGCCCAGGGTCATGACGGGAGAGAGTAGAGGAGGCCACAGGCATAGGAGAGGTCACGGTAGAGGGAGAGGAGGGAGGTGAGACCCCCTTCTCCATAGAGAGAGAGGCCACCATCGCTCGACAAGGGCAAGGGTGTTGACACAGGGGAGAGTAGCGAGACAACGACTCTTCGAGCGAAGATGATTCATCTCCAGGCACAGGTGTAGACCCTATAGGAGGAGGTTGCACGACACCGAGCTGAGGTTACACAGCTCAGAAATGAGATTGCATGCCTTAGGGCACGGGGCAGAGGGGAAAGCACTGGGGAGATGACACAGGCTATTGCCCAAATTACTTTCTATCAGAAATTATACTATCAGCTGGTGCCAGAGGAGGATAGACTACCCCTGCCAGCTAACATCGTAGATCCGATCAGGATCAGGTTGTCGAGGACTTCGTCTTGATCGATGACTAGGACTCGTAGTACTACACATACTGCGATGGGGCCACCTTGTCCACCTCAGGGTGGGGGAGGAGATGAGGCTGAGAGCTTGAGGGGTTCTCGAGGCTAGAGTCACTGCACTACATTGTACATATTGATATGATAGCATTTATTATTTTTGATAGAGGATTGAGTATGTCGAGGTACAGATTGTGGCATACCAATCCAATTTTGATGATGTATATATACTGTTGATATATATAGATGAGATATGTTTTTGATCATATGACTTGTCTATGTATTTTTATGATGCTTTTATGTTTGATTAATTTGATGATTGGATTGAGGATTTATGAAATTATGTCGTTTTGAAAATTTATAATTTTGATGTCATGCTGTAATATTTTAAATGAAATAATCTGATGTAACAAATTGGTTGTTTGTGAGGTAATGTGATAAAAAATAAAAAGAGACTTCTAACAATAATTTCAAAGGACATTGTCGCTATTATAGACCATTTCATGGAGTCGTTGCTCACTCGGTCGTCAAGCTAATCCCAAGATAGAAATATTGTTAAAAGTAAAAGAGTGCTTAAGAGACTATCTTAAGACTTTGGTGCAATGGTGCAAATGATGATGATGATGGTTAGTTTTTCAGATTTTCATAAAAATAGTATGAATGAAATAATGTTAAAATGATTTTTGCTAGGCATAAGTTCCTAAGTGTGATAAATTTTTTGGATAATTCATTAGGAATTATACCATCGTTGCAAATTTTAAGGTTGACATAATGACATGAAATAATGATAATGTGTTTGTTTGTTTGTAAAGCATAATTGTATAACAGAATGATTGAAGTCATATGGTTTTTATGATTCTTTAAATAAATGGGGAATAAAAAATTGTTGCAATGGTTTGCGCTAGGCATAGAATATGTAGGTATAGACTTATACCATCATTGCGAAAATCAAAGAAGAAAATAGATTGTTTTATTGCATGGTTGATTTTTGATAAACAGAAAATATGAAGATGAGGACTTGCGCTAGGCATAAAATTCCAATTTTGGTTTTGAAACTATACCATCATCGCGAAAGTCGACAATATATATATATATATATATATATATATATATATATATATATATATATATATATATATATGTGTGTGTGTGTGTGTGTGTGTGTGTGTGTGTGTGTGTGTGTGTGTGTTTTTGATTGTATGGTTTTGAAAGAAATTTTGATTTTTTTTTTATTATATAGTTGTCTTTATGCTAAACAACTGTACTTGAAAAAAGGAATCATTCCAAACAATTTGCAAAAAAATGTTTCAAAGTATTTTGAAGACAAAATTTAGATTTATAAGGAATACCATGTGCATATGTGAGGTCATTTCCAATCTTGATTTATCATAATGATACACAAAATCTCTCAAATATAAAATGTGTGTGCAATTGCTATGTTCATTTACTAGTTTTGAGCAAGATAATATGATACAAGTGATTTGAAGAAACCAAATAAGTGTTCATTAACCATGATGTAGATGCATATAACCATACTAGATCGCTATGTAGGTCGGATTATCAAGAGCTAGCTAATCCATAAGCAGACATAGGTCTGTACAAAAGAAGGTCGCTAATGTGATAGACATATCACCACGCTAGGAGTTACCCAAGGCCAAGTAGGTTGGGCACAAACCACCTGTTATGGGGCTTACCTCACAGTTTTCGAATAAGTGAGAATTCCAGGGATTCAAGCTCATCAACCCTTATTTTCTTTTCAAAGGGGTAGGGAAAGGGATTTTATTGCTTTTGCTTTTGATTTCTTTTGCTTTTTCTTTTCTTTTTATTTTCTTTTTCTTTTTGTATTTGTGCTTGATTTTTGAGATAGTGCTTGAAATATTGCTGTAATGATATAATAACATTTTTCTTTTCTCTTTTTTCTTGAACTTTTGAACTTTTCTTTTCTTTCTATGCTAGGGATACTTGCTCGGATTAGCTGTAGAGCAAGGGATTTTTATTCTGGGTAGGGGTGAGCTTGTCCTTTTGCCAATTCTCAAAGATTCTAGACCATGTGCATGATAGGATAGCAGGGGAAACTTTTCGCTCAAGAAACCACTTCTACTATGTAGCAAAGCATGGAAATTACAAATATAATCATTTTATTATGAAAAGATGTGCTTGGTTTAAGTAAATAACAAGATCAATTCTCTGTGCTCAAACTTTATTTAATTGAATTTTGTGGACTTTGATATAAGAGAGATTAGTAATCATGCCAGATAAAATCAAGATATTTATTTTTATCTTTTTATTTTTTATTTTTTATTTTTTTTGAGTGTGCAAGTGAGAGATTCCAAATAAATGCTAATTTATCCAAAATAATTTGAAACATATAACTGCAATAATTGTAAGAAAATATATATAAATGATTTTTGAGAAGTTTTGAGAATGTTGACTCTCTCTCTCTTCTTTATATTGTTTTGGTTTCGAAAGAGTCAAGAATATTGCTGTTTTTTTATTTTCATTATTATTATTTTTTTGTTTTTGAACAAAAAATTAACAAGTGCCATAAATAAATGCAACAAATAGTTTTGAAGATTTTGATGATTATGAATGTTTTTGGTGTTTTTGAATTTATAAATTGAAAGAAAATACAAGATAGTGATTTTGAATTATTGTAAACAAATATATACAAGGATGAAATGACCAAATTTATACATAGTAACATTTAAGATGCAAAATATTCATGGGTTCTTTAAGTTCTTTACCATCTAAGGTAGATAATTTGTATGCTCTTGATTCAAATTTAGCAGTAATAATGTATGGTCCAAGCCAGTTGGGCTCAAATTTACCTTTAAGGTCCTTAGTTGCATTAGTATTTTTTTGATTTTCTTTTAAAACAAGGTCGCCGATCTCAAAGGATCGATGATGAACTTTTTTAGCATATGATCTTTTAAGCTTGTTTTGGTATGCACGAAGATGCTCCAAAGCATTGATGCATTTTTCATCTAGGAGTTCCAGCTGACTGAGTCTGCCAACTCGATATTCATCTCCTACTTTGGTATCTTGAAGTAGCAGAGCCAAAGAAAGAACTTCTAATTCAAATGGAAAAACGACTTCAACACCATAAACCAAAACAAATGGTGAAGTTCCCGTGGGGGTTTGAACACTAGTTCGATAGGCCCATAAGGCTGGATATAACTGAATGTGCCAGTCACGGCCAGTTTTATTGACCAATATTTTGAGGATTTTGATTAAGGTTTTGTTAGATGCTTCTGCTTGACCATTACCTTGAGGATAATAGGGAGTGGACCAGTGATGTTGAATCTTATATTTTTGGCATAATTTTTTAACATATTTATTTTTGAAACAAGTTCCATTGTCAAAGATGAGATTTGCAGGAATTTCGAACCTACAAATGATTTGATTAAAAATAAATTTAGAGACTTGTGTGCCAGTGCAGGAAGCTAAAGGCATAGCTTCGACCCACTTCATGAAATACTCAGTGGTAGTTATGATGAATTTGTGTCCATCAGATGACACAGGATTAATTTTGCCAATAATATCTAAGACCCATTTTGAAAAGGGCCAAGGAGATGAAATAGCCTGCAGTTCTTATGCAGGCGCATGGACAAGGTCAGCATGTTTTTGGAACTTGTCACAATGGCGTACATACTCATGTGCATCCGTTTCCATGGTAGGCCAAAAGTATCCTATTCGAAGTGCTTTTTAGCAATGACACTACCATTGAAGTGTCCTCCACAAGATCCATCGTGGGCTTCACTCAAGGCTAATTTAGATTCTTCTGAATTCAAACATCTTAATAGGATACCTTCAAAAGATCTCCTATACAAGGTATTGCCAATTATTACAAATCGACTTGCTCGTCTATGTAATAACCGACGCTGGTTTCTATTAGAATTGGCAAGGAAAGTCCCATTTTGGAGAAAATCAAATATGTCCGTATACCAAGGTTCAGGAGTAGTTTCATTGATTAGAAACACATCCAAAGGTTCTAAGCATGACTTATTTGAAGCGGGTTCCTGGAGTCAACAAATAATGATAGTAACATATTCGTCATCTAACTCCAAGGGCAGGCGAGATGCAGTTGTGGCCATAACATCAGCTGCACGATTGCAAGTTCTAGGAATAGCTTCCAAGGTAACTTGATCAAATAGGGACATTAATTGTAAAACATAGGCCTTATATGGGCATAGTTTATCATCTCTGGTCTGATAAACTTCATTAATTTGGTTTATAACCAGTTGAGAATCACCAAAAACTAACAAATGTTTAATTTTTAGCGCCAAGGCAGCTCGTAATCCAAGGATTAGAGCTTCATACTCAGCAGTATTGTTGGTGCAAGCAAATGTCAATTTGAAGGACAGAGGAATAAGATGTTTTTGCGAGGATATTAAAATAATACCCGCACCAGCCCCACTCATGCATCGAGCTCCATCAAAGTATAAGGACCATTGTTCAATATGGTCTGCCTCTAATTGAAGGCATTCATCAAGAAACTCAATGATGAGGGGATGGGTAGACTCTAAGGGTGCAGCAGCTAATTGATCTACTATGATTTGACCCTTAATAGACTTATGTCCTATGAATGTGAGATCAAACTCACTTAGAGCAAGAACCCACTTGGCTGTGCAACCCGATAAATAAGGTCGACTCATGAGATACCTCAAGGGATCATATTTAGCAATGACATAAGTTTTTTGACTAAGCATATAGTGTCATAATTTTTGCGTAGCAAACACGACTGCTAGACATAGTTTTTCCAATGTTGTGTAGCGGGTTTCATAACTGATGAAGGTTCGGCTAATATAATAATTAGCCCGTTCTCTCTTTTCATCATCAAGCTGAGCTAACATAGCTCCTAAGGTAGAATCTGAGGCTAAAATATATAGGAGAAATGGGCGATCAGGTTTAGGTGGTGAAAGCACTAGAGGATTAAGGAGGTATTGCTTGAGAAGTTCAAAAGCTTCTCTACATTCGTTGTCCCAATTGAAAGGGACATCCTTCTTAAGGAGTTTAAGAAAAGGACCAATTTTATCCGCCAGCTTATCGATGAAGCAACAGATAGCTTGAAGCTTACCTTGTAAACTTTGTAACTCAGATATATTAGTAGGTGCGGGCATATCAGTGATAGCCGCAATCTTGAGAGGGACAATTTTGATACCACATAAAGAAACTAAAACCCCTAATAGTTTATCGGACTTAACTCCGAATATGCATTTTTCTGGATTTAATTGAATAAGATATTCTCGTAATCGATTAAAAACTTTTCTCAAATCATATAAATGATTGTCTTCATTAATAGAACAAGCTATAATATCATCTACATAATCATGTAGGATATCATGCATCATATCTTGAAAAATATAGGTCATAGCTCGTTTATAGGTTGCACCTGCGTTCTTTAAGCCAAATGGCATCACTTTCCAACAAAAAGTACCCTAGGGGGTAATAAAGGTTGTTTTAGCCTGATATTCAAGAGCTATCCTGATTTGATTATAACCAGAGAATCCATCCATTAAGGACATCATCCCACTTCTGGCAATAAAGTCAATGATTTGATCCATGTTTGGAAGAGAAAAGTCATCTTTAGGGCATGCAGCGTTAATATCTCTAAAATTCGTGCAAACCCTAACTTTGGTGGCTTCTTTTTTGGTAACTGGAACTACATTTGAGATCCATTCATCATAATCAATAGCTTGTATAAAGACGACATTCAAGAGTTTTTCTAACTCCCCTTTGACTAGCAAAGCCACTTTGGGATGCATTTTTCTAAGTTTTTGTTTAACAAGTTTAGCATCCAGATGGACCACTAGGTGATGCATGACTACAGAAGGGTCTAGACCTGGCATATCTTCATATGTCCAAGCAAAGACATCTTCGTATTCTTTAAGGAATGCAATATATTGCTCTTGTTTTTCATGACTTAATTCTGATCCAATATTGATTATGTGAGGATTATCCACAGTTCCAATATTAATTTTAATGACGTTTTCTACCTCCATGTGTAGATCTCTTTCAAAGTTAGGTGGGGTGGGTGAAACACCCAATTCTTGTAATTCTTGTAAGGTTAATTTAGATAATTCATATTGAGGATTAGCGGTCTCAAGTTGGGCTATAGTTGGTATAGAACCATCAAAATAAAATCCATTGTGTAACATCTCTTCAACAGAGACATCATGGAAGATATCTCCTTCCAACTCTTCATCGGGGTTAGCAATCATTTCAGGGTAAGCTATGGATAGCATGTTACATGTAAACGACTGATTTTTTAGAGGCAAATCAACATGCCTATCCAAATAATATTGATAAAATATGAGGTGATCATCATCTTCAAAAGGAAAGGGTTGACCCTTACAGCGGGCAGGCCATGGTTCTACCTCGAAAGGTTCTTTCATGCCATTTTGGAAAGGTCCCAAGCCTTTCCATTTATATCCCATTTTAAGCATTATGGGTTTAGCTTTAATATATTCATTGGTAAAATAACACCAAGCATATCCCTCATGATGAGTTTTGATATTTCGAGGGATTCTTCCCCAGTAATATCCTTTATAAATGAAGGCACAACTCTCGACTTGGTAAGTACTTCCCATAGGTTGTGGGAGGCCCAAAGTACGAGGAGATGGCGACAAGTTATTTAAAAGAATTGAATCTTGCATGAAAGCATTTGTTTTTTCTGATATTAAGATTGTGGATAAATCTGGTAAAAGTTCATCAGAAAGAGCATAAGATGTAGAAGAATTATTCCCTATATCTTTAGATGTGGAAGGGATAATAGATGTGTCTATAGGTTTTGAATTTATAGGGATAGCACATGAAGGTTTGGTTGTAGATTTAAGATCTTTTTGAGGTTCTAGATTGATTTGTTTAGAAGATTGTTGATCTATATATGAGGATGAAATTAATGGAGGGGAAATAGGTGAAGTTATGGGTGTGTGTTTCACACGTTTGGATGAAAAATAAGAACTAGGATGTGTGGATGATAGAGCAGAGAAAAATTGCACTCCAACAGGTTCTGCCAAAGCACACATATCAAAGGGTCTAGGGTCACCATGGATAGTGACCAACTGATTTTTAAATTCAAATTTAACACATTGGTGTAAAGTTGATGGGACCGCTCGCATCGCGTTGATCCAAGGTCGACCCAAAAGATATTGTACGATGTCGGGTAATGTACAATAAACACAGTTGTTTCTAGGGTTCTAGGACCAACTTACAAGGGGATGGTAATAACTCCACACGTTTATTGTGTTTCATCATTAAAATCTTTGATAATCATATTAGTTTTCTTCATTTCATCACTTCTAAAGCCAAATCATTGGTAGAAGTCAAAAGTGCAAATGTTTAGAGATGAGCCATTATCAATCAGGACTCGTTTGACAGCTACATCACCAATTAGAGCAATAATATATAAGGGATTGTCCTTATGTAAACTGTGTTGTGGGATATCTTTATCCCAAAATTCAATACAATCAACCTCTCGAGTGATGATAGTATTGGCCATGGCTTCAGGTTGAATGTTTTGAGGTACCGTCATTTGGCTTAATGTAAGCATCAACTCATCCCTATGGGTGGGAGAAGATCTTAACAAATCTAAAAGGGAAATTCTGGCTGTAGTGTTGGATAATTGCTCATTAATATTGTAAGGGAGTTTAGGTTGAACATTAGGAGCATGATTCCCTTTATTGGGGTTTTTCAAAATGAATGGATTCGATCCATCGTTCTGATTTGGTTCTTGTTGAGAATTTTGAGCTTGTTGTCGGGTAACGACTCCAATGGTACCTACAATGTTATATTGAGGACGTTGAATTGGTCTCGGTCTAGCATTTATGGCTTTTTCATTTGAAAGGAATTGATTAGAAGAGGGTCGAGTAGTAACTCTTCTAGGAAATGGTTCTTCTGGAACCATAGCATCTGTGATGGGTTGAATAGGATCCGATTCATTTTCAGAACTATTCGATTGGTTTGAAGTAATGTCTAATTCACTTTCAAGATCTCGATTCTATATCACTAGAATCGAAGTTTGAAAATTATGTAAGGGCCTGGTTGTAACCAAGGATAAGGTTGTGTCAAATATTTGAGGATCCTGAATAGGTAATTGTCTGCTAATGGTTCCTACATATCGGGTAGGAGGAGGAACATTATGATGTTCGATTTGATTGGCCACCTCTTTACCATGTCTTGGTAAAGGGTGTTGAAATATGTCTAATGTTTGATTAGCATTTTGATTTTGATTTTTGGGAATGGTCTTTTGAGTATTATTAGGAGCATTTTGTTTAGGTTGGAAGGCTTGCACTTCCATTTCATTATTATCAATCAAATCTTGTATTTTATGTTTCAACATTTTACAAGCGTTGGTAGAGTGTCCAGGTCCTCTATGGAAATCACAGTGTAAGTCAGCTCTGCATCCGGGTATAGTTGGATCAGGTTCTCGGATAGCTGGTAATTGGATCAAACCTCTTTCGAGTAATTGAGGTAAAATAGTTGATAAGGGTTGATTTAATCTAGTAAATTCTCGAGGAGGCTTATCAGGAGGTTTCAATATAAATTTTTTTGCTGTCGTCGTTGCATTGACATTAGCAACATTTCTACTATTAGTGACTCCGTCACCAACAACTTGTTTGTTTTTATATTGATTTCTGGATGTTTTCTCATCATCCTTCTTCCTAAGTTGGCCTCTCCTAATGAGGGCATCTTCTACTCTTCGAGCTAAATCTATAGCTTGATCGAAGGTAGTTAAAGTAGTAGTTGATAGCTCATAAGATATTTGTTCTTGTAAATTATTGATAAAAATGTCCAACATTTCCCTATAAGGTAGCACAAAGTGCAGTTTTCTTGTCAATTGCCTCCATCTAGCTAAGAAATCGGAAAAACATTCATCCTTGTCTTGTTTTAAGTTGTATAAATCTTTTATGGTTACATGCCTCTCGATGTAGGCACTAAATTGATGGATAAATGATTCAGCTATTTCTTCAAAGTTTCTCAAGGAATGAGTGGGCAATTGATAGTACCACTCTAATGCCATTCCACCTAAACTTTTTGGGAACATTTTTAGAAATAGCAAATCATCATGCGATATATCATGACATGCTATCCTAAACATGCGAAGATGCTCTATGGGATCTTCAGTTCCTTTATATATAGGCAAGATAGGCATGGGAAAATGCTTAGGGTACGGTTGAGTTACAACTATGGGATCCAAATGTTGACTACAAATCTCTCAATAATTGTATGAGGGATGATAAGGATCTATCTGGTCCATACGCGAAGCTAACTGTTTCACCATGGTTTCCAGATTACTAGTTTGCCCCCCATATTGGTTCGGTAGGGCATTGAAATGGGTTTTATGAGCATATGATGGAGGGACATGAAGATTAGATGCTATGTTGCTATTGTGTAAATTGTTGGTAGGAAAAGTGTTATGAAGCAATTTTGAAGTTGTATTATGATGTATTCCAGATTGTTGAAAATTGGTGTTTGGCTTCGTTTTAGGTTTTTGTTTACTTGAAGCATATTGCTCAATAGTTTGGCGAAATAAAGTAGTGAAGGAAGTTTTCTTTTGTGTGGGAATGATTTTAGGTTGAATAACAGTTCCTTAGGAGGTTGGATAACCTGTTGTTTTGACATGTTTTGCATCATAGTGACCATGTTTGTATTGGATGGCCCAGCCTTATCACTTTCTTGATTAATGAAAGATAAGGGATTAGTGCGCACATCATACATATATTCCATGGCTGCTTGAGTGTTACTAATTTGCCCTTTATCAATACGAACTGCCACATTAAGGGCGTCAATGTTATCATTGAGAAATTTTTGGAAATGATCTATGTTGTCAAAAGCAATAGTTCCATCTGGAGCTACTCTAGGGGATGAGGGCCCATCCTCTTTAACACTTCCTTCTTGTTCATTATCTTCACCTAGGTCATGTTCTGGTTGATCTAGATTTTTTCCTTCCGAAATTGGATCTTCAGGAAGGACATTTGGGTCTCTAGTTGTATCTTGTAACCAATCTTCTTCTTCTCCTAAAGTTTATTTACCATTCCTAAGTTTAGGCATGGTGCTTTAATTTTGATTTAAGCAAATATATATATATATATATATATATATATGCAACAAGCTTAAGAGGTATATATTAATTATATACCTACTACAATATCTAAAATGAAATGTTTAAGTTTTTGCTATGTTTTTTAGTTTTTTTTTAGTTTTTCTTTGTTTTTGAAATAATATTATAAAGACAGCAAATAACACAATAAATGCAAGAAATAAGACTGAAAGTAATAATCTAGTTTTCTATAAACAATTTATAAATATCATTAATGGGTTCGAGTTCTTCAAGAGTCATGAAGTGTTCTTCTTCAAATTGAAATTTTTCTTTTAAAAATTTAATGAACAGAGCTATAGTGATATTATCCATCTCAGATGCTGGTTGATAGAAGTAAAGCTTGTGACAATACTCTTAATATAACACAGCTCGAGGAACTCTATTCCATATTTCCCTATCTGTAAGAACAACCTCTTGGTCTTCTACAAGACCTAGGAACTGGTGTACAATGGCTGCGTTCTCGAGGTATTCCTCGAAGGTGAACAATTTTGAAGATACAAGAGCTCTCCTATAAGCTAACCATCTATGGCAGGCTCTTTGAAGTTCATGATAAAAGACAAGTTGATGAGGATCCAGGATTCTATCTAGGACTAGCCTCTTAATTTGTTTAAGTTCTATTGACCTAGATGAGATGACACTAAGTCTTCTATCAAGTTCGTCCCACAAGAGTTGATTTCTATCTGTTTCAGGCACACCAAGTACATAATTGATTTCTATGGCTACCAAATGGTTTTCTACATTTATAGTAATTGCTAATATTTTCTTAGGAGCTACCATCTAAACATGATATTAAACTTAAATGATCTGAAATGCATCTATGTTTTAGTTCTATTTTTGTTTTGTTTTTGTTTTCAAAAGGTTTACAATGCATTCATGTCAGGTTCACCAAAATGTATCGCTCCAAATTTTTCACACCCTTACCTTTAGGCTATAGGATTTGTGCCCGAAAGGGGGATGTGAAAAGGATGTCGTGGTACCTAGGACTAAGAGGACTTGTGAAGGTCCCGCATCTCAAAGGAGGTGTATATTGGTGATTTTTGATAGATGGTGGGTTCACCAGGAAACATTTAATGGCAGTTTTCACGCCTAGGTTGGGAATGTGTTTTATGTGTTCGTTTTAGCCTTAAGCATTCAAATCCTAGGTTTGGCCAAAATGCATCTAAGCTATTCTATATGAAGATGCAAATTAAATGAATACAAAAAATAGAATTAAGACAAAAAAATAGAGAAATTATAGAATATTAAAAGCAGAATACCTGATCCGGATGTCTGATGAAGATTATGATCTTGAAGCAGTCAGGATCACCTCTGATTTGATAGGATCGTCTAAGATCAGACAAGATCGTCTGAGATCTGACGAATTCGTCAAAGACCTACAAACAGAGAAATAGGTGCAAAACATAGAAAATAACACTATTCTAACAGAGGGAAACAGTGTAAAATGATAGCAATAATACCAAACTGAAACTTACGAACAGAAATAGGAATGAATTATGCTAATTAGATAATAATTATGATTTAATTATGCATTTAATCTAGATGGGTGAACTCCAAAATGCAGAATAGTATAAAATACTGAATAAACTAGTTAATTACAACATAAAACAACAGAAAAAGGGAAGAAGAAATGCAAACTTCAGGCATTGATTGCCTCAATGTTGACTACAGTTGAAATCATCTCGCATTTGTATGAAATCATCTCTAATTCGACAGGTTCACCTTCGATCTGAACAGGTTTGTCGACGACGATGTAAGCTTGCTCCGACTGAAAAACAATATGGTACCTACAACAAAATTGTATAGAACTAATGCAAAATATAAAACTTAGGATGTTTTAACATGTATGTAGTCGGGTTACAAGGAATTTCAGCCAGGGGGGTGCTAAGGGAAGGGCTTAGGATTAAATAGGATTAGGAGGGAGGTTAGGAGGTTGGACATCATCCCTATTTGGGAGATCTCCAATGGGGGAGGGTCCCTAATGACGCAGACACACTTTTGCCCGGATTGGAGACCCGTTGGAACATAAGCTAATTGTGCAAAATCAGTTTTAAGACAAGATCATCTGGACGTCCTAGCCCAGACAAAATCGTCAGATCTGGGGCGATATCATCTGATCGACGACAATATCTTCAAACGGTCAAAACAACCTTTAAAAATGGTGCGAAAATGGGGGAAATGTATTAACCAACGGTTAACGGGCGGTTTGGGAGGTTAAAATTTGAATTTAAATTATTTACTATAGTAAATGTAATTATTACAATTTCACTGTGCCAATTTTAGGGTGCTACAAAAGTTATGGTAAATAGGTTGAAAAGCTTCATAAAGTATGTTTTTTTGGTAGATAAGATACTATAACATTAATACCGGGTTTTACAGGTTGACCCAAAACATTTTACAAAAATCAGCCTAGGGCCGTTGATGAACATGTCTTTACTAAGGATCCTATATATGTAAAATATACATACCGCAAAAGACATTACATCTAGTAAGGCACATAGCCTATTATCAAAAAGAAACTTCCCATACAAAATTTTGGGTATACCCCGAGAAAACACACTTGCATCATAATTACAAAAAAATAAACAAACACAGATCCCTTCCTTGAAACAATGGAGAAAAAAAAATCTGCATACACACATAGCAGAGTACTGAAAAAAACTCCCACAAGCTCTGTATTGACAGTTACTCTTAATAATTATTTGGTAATTGCTTTCTTTTGTATATGACATGCTTTGGGACCAAATCCCGTCTTGGCCAATTAGCCTTGGAGAAGTGAACCTACTTCATAAAGTATGTTATCCTATAGGAACAAAGTGGTTTTTTTCATGGTAGGAAATTTTTTGATAGAATAATCATCACATAAGAGGTCATAAATTATCTTTATTCTATGAAAACCAAGTGTGCTTGTAAAATTAGATATGAACAAAGTAGATGATAGGTTTGCTTGAGCTTTTGTGGTAATATTAGAAAAAATGGTTTTGAAAAAGGTAGGTATAAATTGATTACATGTTGTTACAGACTACAAATATCTATTTTGGATCCCTAATGAGGCATTAGTGATAAATTTCTCAAAGGCAAAGCTGAAAGGTAAAATCAAAGGTATTCAGGTTGCAATAGATTATCCTTTGGAATTTCATCTTCAATTGTTTGATGATATTTTTCTTTTAGTTCAACCCTTTGTTGGAGAGGCCATGGAGTTTAAATCAACACTATGACGTTATAAGAAGGTTATCAATAGTTGGTTAATACTACAAAATATATAAAAGAAATATTAACACTTTCCTATATTTTTAATGAATCATTATGGAGATTTTAGGGTTAAAAAGATACAAAATTACCATCAATATATCTGGGTACTCCTTTGTTTAATAAAGGAAGGAAGAAGGAGCTTTGAGAATAAATTTTATATTTAATGAAATCTTATTTGGAAATTTGGAAAGGTAAGTTCTTAACCATGGTTGGAAGGCTACAACTCAAAAATACTATATTACAATCTATATGGCTTTGAAGATGGTCAACTAGTATATGAATATGAGATTTTCTTAGGAAAAGAGGTGAGGAAAAATTTAATTTTTCTCTTTGTTAGTGGGATAGGCTTTGTAAAGGAAATAATATTAGAGAGGAAAACTTATGAAATTGCAAACCTATAAGTTTCACATGAGGAGCAACACTTGGTTGGAGATTATATAAATACCATTATTTCGAACAAGCATTTGATTTAACCTTATGTGATAATAAAATTGAATATTTCATTTTTGCAATCTAAAATGGAAAATTGGACTTGAATAAGTGAATCCTCCTGTACTCCACCTCTAATGTCAAGTTCTAAAAAAACCTGCAATTTGCAAGGTATGTAGGTTCTAGCTATGGTCTTAGAGGTGTGCGCCCAAATTTCAAAGTCCCCCATGCACCTATAAAGCTTTGTGTTGAGTAGCATGTTACCTAACTAGATGTTCTAGTAGACAAACCATTTTTCCCACAACTTTATAAATACAGTAGACTGGTTACAACCCCATTTATAAATCCATACTTCTACACATAAAAATCACCTAAAGAGTCATCCATGTAATGACATTAGGTTGCAATGCTAAGACACCTCAAAATAGAGACTTCTATGGGGTAAGCATGAAGGAATCCTTTGCATCATAATAGATTCATGCTGAAAATCATTGGTTGCAAGCCTCATGTCTCTACATGAGAACTATAGTAGCTTGGCTACTACTTTCAATTTTCATTAAGGAATTAGCCATGTAGGACAATGGAAATTAATTCTATAGCCCAAAAGTAATAACACAAAACAAGAAGAGTAAGCGAGTGCAAATAAAAGAGAGTGTGAGTTGAGAGTGTGTAGAAAGCATGAGAAACAAGTAGGAAGTAGGAAGAAAAGTGCAATCAAGGAGCAAGCGCCACTTCTTGTCCAAATCTTAGGATAAACTAAAAAACTAAAGGATTCATGCAAAGAAAATCTAGGTAACATTGAAAGAAAATATTTTTTTAAAGTCCTTACTAGAAGTAAGAATGCCCTAGTTGGAAGTAAGGATGCTATACTTGGAAGTATGGATGCCCTAGTTACTGATAAGAGGAAGAGTGATTCTATGGAAAATCCTATCTAGGTTGTAAATACTACACTAGAAGTTATCGTCAAGGATGATATGATTAAGCATGATATAATGGTTCTTAAAACTAAAGGGATAATATGTAAGGTCTGTGTATAATGGTTGGGTTTTTTTGACATATAAAATTGGATCAAGGGGAAGTGGATATTGAATTATAATTACTCAATGACTTTTCTTTCCAAAGGATTTTTCCTCATTATCTTCTCCAGTTTAGAATTAAGGGATAAAATAATGGATGGAGACCCTTGGTTTAGGGGCATAGATGCATTATATTTAAGACCATGAAGTGGTAATTTTTATATAGAAATAAATATCATTAAAGGGCTTCCAATGTCGATTAGACTTTTTGAACTTCCATATCAACTCATCAATAAGGAGGTTTTGAAGAATACTGGAAATACTCTAGGTGAATTCATCTAGGATGGACAAACTGCTAAGGGGAGAAGGCATGTTGTATACACTCAAATATGTGTTGCTATGGATATTTTAAAACCTTTAACAAATTTCACTAGGATTAAATATTAATCAAGATAAGTATTTCAAAAATTGGATTATGAAAAAATTGCATTTTAATGTTGCAAATGTCATGAAACTAGACATATGGCAAGAGATTGAAAAGTGAAAATAATGGAGAAAGAGATGGAAAAATTTAGGCATGAAATAAAATTCAATATAAAATAAGGAGATCATATCATAGAAGAAGATGATTCAAATCAAGGATTTTCCACTCCTAAGAAAGTGGCAAGAAAAACCCCTCTACATCATTAAATGACTAAGGCCATTATCGTTCACTCAATTCAACCATTAGAAGAAAAAATGACACAGGGGATGATAAAGTACAATGTGTAAGTTCAAATACAGAAGGATTTAAAGGTGCAAAGGAATATGGGGAGGCAAATTTTAAAGCAAAGGAAGATGAGGAGGTAAATTTAATGCAAATGATATGGAGATCAAGGTTAATCTAGGTAGATCATCTTCATTTTACTCAAGTAGCATAAAATATTCTCCTTGCAATAAAAATGAAAGTAGTGTAGAGGGTATTCATTGCACTTTAGGGTTTCAAGAGCAACATAATAAAGAAAGTCATATGGAGGATATCCAAGGAAATTTAGGGTTTCTAGGACAACATAAGAAAGTAATGACTATGGAGGATCATATATGTACATTAGGGTTTTTGGGGCAACATAAAGAAGAAAGTGTTTGTGATGTTAGTCATTGCATTTTATATTCTTTAGGGTATCACAAGTCTTTAAAATACAAATCTCATTATGAACAATATGGAAAAATAGAAGAGATTGATAAATATGAGAGTGTTGGTGGGAATGGAAAAAGGAGAGGAAGGCCATCAAATCATGAACAAAGAGAACAAGAAACTCAATGGGATATCAATTTGAGAAGCCAAAAAAATATCATAGGTGTTATAAATAAGTGGAGCTAAGCCCACTAATAAAAATAAAAAATGATTATGGTTAAAATAATATCATGGAAAATTAGGGGTATGAATAAGATCCCTAAAAAATAGTTATTAAGGAATTGATAAAATGTCATAGTCCTAAGTTTATTTTAATACAAGAAATAAAATTAAGTAGTGAGGAATGTAAAGATGCTTTTAAAAATTATTTGGAATGTGGATGATTGTCTAGAAATTTCTTCTATAGGAGCTTCAAGCGGTATTACAACAATATGGAACAAACACAAATGAGGTGGGCAATTGTTAGAAGCTAAAAGTATTTGGGTTTTTGGACTATTTTGTAGGAAAGAGAAAAACATCAAAGTTGGGGTTATAAATGTATAAGATAAAACTATAATTACTCCTCATGAGAGATGTTGGATGGACCTAAGCGTATTTTTCTCAAACACAATGATGATTCATAATTATGATATATGGATTATTAAGGATGATTTCACTATCTCCATTTAAAAAGGGTGGTACTCTAGGATGGTCAAAATCAATGTAAGATTTTGTTTCATTGGTTAATTCAAATGGCCTTTGGGAAGTTAGTCCTTCAAGTTTTCAATATACATGGGATAAAGGTGCATTGAGCAAACTCATATAGCGGAAATATTGGATAGATTCTTGTTATCTAACACATGGTTGCAAACAAAGTATACAATCTCTTTAGATATTTTATTATGACCAGGATCAAATCATAAACCGATTCTTTTGATTTGTGATTTACCCAATAATGGTCATCCAAATCCATTTTGCTTATAGTTTATTTCGTTCCAAGACCCTTATTTCTTATAGATGATGAGATGAAGTAAAATTTAAAGGATCATTTATTTACAAGTTTGTTCAAAAGATGAAATATTTGAAGGAGCAAATGAAGATTTGGAATGCCAATTATTTTGGTAATATTTTTAATGAAAAAAGAGAAATTGAATCCAAGCTCAAAAATTTATAAGAGATAGTAGATAATAATGGAATGGATTAGGATTATTATGTGAAATAAAAATAGTTGCTTTCTTATTATCATAAGGAATTGAAAAAAGGGAGTCATATTGGTTCCAACAATCTAGGGAGAAATGGCTCAAGGAAGGAGATAAAAATGCAAAAAACAATCATGCTATAACAAAAAAAAAAAAAATTGTCATATCAAAAATATTTGAACTCTACATGGAAGAAATGTTGAGGAAGAAGAAGATATAAGGAAGAAGAAATTAAATATTTAATTTTTTTTTTGTTAAATATTGGGCAAGATAAGGTTTTGTAAAATATTCCATCAATTATCACACAAGGACAAAATGAAAGCTTGAAGAAGAATACATCTATGGAAGATCTACATGAAGTAGATTTCTCTTTCATCCTAACAAGGCACTTAGTCCCAATGGATTTTCTACAAATTTCTTTTAAAACATTTAGGATTTATTGAAGAGTGATATGCTAGTTGCAGTTGAAGAGGCTCATTACAGAAAGACAATAATAAGTGAGATCAATGACACCTTTATTATGTTGGTACCCAAGAAATGCAAGGCAAAATATTTTAATAATTATCCAATAAGCCTTTATAATGTGATATATAAGAACATTTCCAAAATTATGGCAAACAAGTTGAAAAACATTCTAGATTGTATTATCTTATAAGAACAAGGTGGTTTTGTTCGTGGTAAAAAAATTGTTGATGGTATACTCATTACATAGAAAGCCATACATTTTCTTCATTCCATGAAAAACTATGTATTCTTATGAAATTAGATATAAAAAAATCATATGATAGGGTTTCCTATATTTTTCTACATAATATTCTAAATTTTTTGGTTTTGACTATAGTTGGTATGATTGAATTAAATATTGTTATAGCACTACAAAATATTCTATTTGATTGATTATTCTCCTACTAGTTAATTTATGTCATCTTGTGGACTCTTCTAAGGTGATCCACTGTCTTCTTATATATTCATTATTCTTGTGGAGGCATTAGGGAGATATTTCTCAAAGTCAAAAATGGAAGAAAAAATCAAAGCTATTTAGGTTGCAAAAAATAGTCCCTTTGAATCTCATCTCCAATTTGTTGATGGTACTTTTATTTTTGGCCATCCCTTAGTTAGTAAGGCCATGGAGATTAAATCGATATTGTCATGCTATGAGAGTGCTACTAGAAAATTGGTTAATATTTAAAAATACAATATTTTCATTAAAATTGCCCTAGTTTTACAATGAATTATTGTGGGTATTTTAGGATTTAAAATTGAAAAAATTCCATCAACCTACTTGGGTATTCCTTTGTCTCATAAAGAAAATAAAAAGAGATTTGGGTCTCTTGTTTGGATAGAATGTATGCTTGTTTGAAAGGTTGGAAAGGTAAGTTCTTAATCATTATAAGAAGGCTACAACTCATAAAGACTACATTACAATCCATCCCTATATATATGATGTCACTTTCAAGTTTGCTAGTAGGTATATGTTAGGAACCTAAATATTAAAAATAACACTATCACACAAATACTTAAAAATAAACACACATGCTCTCAACACACTTGGAAATAAAATGCACAATACAAAATTAAATTGCAAAAAAGAACAATATCACAATAGCACTAAATCGTAAGCCTCTTCAAGGGGGCAACCTCCAATATTTCAACTACGCAAAAAGATACATACAATACTGCCTCTCGTAGATTTAAGGAATTCCTTTGGCACCTAATTCCCAAGGTTGGCTTACATGCAAAATGCCACCTAGGATAGAATATTACACCTACAATCAATTACATTCTTGAAATAAAATAGTTACATAGAAGGACACCATTTGGCATAGGCACTTCTTAATCCAAAACTATAATAAAATATTATAAAATATTAACATGGGTACTACCCATGTTCCATAAGGACTATTACATCAAGAATTAGTATGGGATCCTAACATGCCCTTCCCCTTCAAAATACTTTGTACTCAAAGCTGAAGGCAAGGAAACTATTACTGGATTTGGTGAAGAGGTTCACATGTTGCATATTTTGGTTGTAAGATGTGTTACTGGAACAAGATATCTGTGATAACCCATCGATGAAGGGTACACGATATTCAATCAAGAATGTATTTAGGTTCAAGAATAATGAGTCCTTCATCCAACTCAGAAAGTATAGACTACATCTACACCTTGTTGTCGATAACCTACTTGAGAGAGGACACATGGAAGATTGGATAAATTTTGGAACTAGTTGAAAGGGCTAGTTTGTACGTCGTTACCCCAAGCCTCTACAACACCTGATAAGAAACATAGTATTTGGGGTAAGTTTTTAACAACCATGCAACTAGAGAGATAATTGTTTGTATGGTTGTAAGCAAAGGAATACCATGTCACCAATGGAAAAACTACGTTTAATATGAGGTTGATCTACTTGTTGTTTCATATGGTTCTGATCCAGGTCCAAATTGAGATTAAGTTGGCAAAGAATGAAGTCACGTTGACAGAGAGTGGAATCCATAACCTGAAGCTTGGAGCTGCTTATAATGTAAGAAGTTGGAGCTAGTGGAAGCTAACCATAAATTGCTTCAAATGGAGTCACCTTAGTGGTAGATTTATATGTGGTGTTGTACCACCATTCAACCAAAGGAAGCCACTTGGCCTAATGAGTAGGATTTTTAGAAGTGAAGTAGCAAAGGTAAGTTTCCAGACATTTATTGATAATTTTAGTTTGGCCATCAATTTGAGGATGGTAGGCCAAACTCATATTGAGTTGTGTCCTCTGCAACTTGAAAATTTCCTACCCAAAGCGATTGGTGAAGGTAGGATCCTGATCAAAGACAATGGATTTAGGTATTTCATAGAGGTGAAAGATGGAGTCAAGGAATATTTAGGTGATAATGAATGCAATATAAAGGTTGGATAGGGAGTAGAAGTGAGCATACTTCGAAAGACAATCCACTATTACCAAAAACTCCAAATTTTGGTAGCCCTTCAATGAAGTCCATAGATATATCTGTTAAAATCTTCTTAGGAATAGGCAAAGGTTGAAGTGTGCCTAGAGAAAATAGAGTCTCATATTTCATACGTTGGTAGTGATCACATTCAACAACAAATATTTTGATGTTGTTTTTCATTCCCTTCCAAAATAAATTATGCTTGGTTTGAGGTATCGATGAAAAGTAGAAGGGATGACCTTCATAGCATGAATCCAAGGTCTTCCAAGAAGCAGCTTAAAAGATGCAAGACAATGTAACACATAAAATAAAGTATCCAATATCCTCAGACCCAATTTTAATGGGAGAGATATGACACCATAGGCCTTTTGGAAATCATTGTTGAAAGCTTTAATGATGATATCAGTCAATATTTCTCTTTTAATCCAAATTTTTGAAAAAAATGATATGTACAAAAATTGAGGGATGAACCATTATCAATCAAAACTTGCTTGATAAGGGTATCCCTAATAAGTGTGGTGATGTAAAGTGATGAATCTGCATGTAAGTTTGAGGAAGGTTTATCATCATATGAGAATGAGACATGATGTATCCTAAAAGAACCTACAATGTCAACCATGGCATCATGAGGAATATCTGGGAAAATAGATTGTTGTTGTAAAAATATCATTAAAGCATTTCTATGATCAGGAGAAGTCTATAAAATCTCTAACACTGATATCTTTGTTGGTGTACTAGCTAACTATTTTTGAAGATCAAATGAAACCTATGACTGTGGTCTAAATACTATAGGTGGAATCCTTGTAGTTGAATATTTTCTCTGAATTTCATTTAAAATTATACTGGGTTGAGATGCTGAACTCTGTCCTTGATGATGTTGTTGATTCTGAGCCTATTTTCTTGCAGTTACTCCAACCATTCCAACCATATTGCTATGGTTTAGGGAATCGTCTTGATGAGACACTTGATTGGCTACTTGTTATTCATGCTTAGGTAAAGGATCCTTAAATATCCCTATATCTTGATTTGTTGTTGGAGCTTGTTGAGTAGGATTTTTACTACTTGTTGATTGTATATTTCCTAAATCAATGCATCCTACATCAATTAAATCTTGAACCACATTCTTCAATTTCTTATAAGTGTTCATCCAATGTCCTTCCTCTCTATGATAGGTGTAATATTGACCTACCTTATACCAATGAGTTGTAGTATCTGGTTGTTTTACTCAAGGTAATTCTATTGCCTTAGCATCTAACAATTGCTTTAAAACTACTTCCATAGGGATATTAAGTCGTGTGAAATTCCTTTGAGGAGGTTTTTGAAGCACAATATTTTGTAGGTTGTTATTGATATTGTTAACAATCCTACTATCACTATTACCTCCTTTATGCTTATTATTAGGTTGAGACTTAGTTGGCTTATATTATTTAACCTTGATTTGACCTCTCCTAATGAGAGCTTGTTCCACTTTTCTTGCTAATTCAATTGCTTGGTCTAAAGAGATGATAATAGTAGTTTCTAAAGCATAAGATAACTGTTCTTGTAGATTTCTTGTAAATATATCAAACATATATTTCTGAGACACAGACTATCTTAATCAGCCAAATAAAATTCTCCAACGAGCTAAGAATTCTAAAAAAATTTCCTCTTTACTTTACTTTAAATCAAATAAATCTCACATTGTTACTTCCTTTTCAATATAAGCACTAAACTGACGCACAAACATCTCTGCAATCTTCTCAAAACTCTTCAAAGAATAATTGGGCAATCGATAATACCATTCTAATGCCACTCCAATAATTTTTGGAAATATTTTCAATATAAGCATATCATCATAAATATGATCATGGCAAGATATTCTAAATCCTCTCAAATGCTCTATTGGATCTTCAGTCTCTTTATAGATTGGTAATACTGGCATAGAAAAATTCTTAGGATAAGGTCTAGTAGCAACAATAGGATCCAATGGCTGACAACACATTTTCATAGTTGTATGTAAAACCTGATGGTTGAATCATATCCATTCTTGAAACCAATTGAATCACAACACTTGTCAATTTTTGCATTTCTAAATTATTATTATGTGTATTTTCGAGACTTCCCAAAGGAGAAATGTATGTATGTTGAAACCCTGATGTGGGATTCAAAATCAAGATACCTTGGTTATATGTGGTATTTTGAGGACAAATAAAATTTTGTGGAGCATAAGAAATATTGTTGATGTTAGAGGATACAGGAGAAAATTGAGAACAAATTGTTGGGCCACTACTAGTTAGAGGGACTTGCAGATTCCCTCCAACATTGGTGGTATTAGTATTGGCACAAGTCACTTGGTTCTTAAAATTATTTTGATGCAAGGATTGAGATGTACGAATATCATGATGAATCAAAGGAGACCTATTGAGTTGGGATGGAGTAGTGTCCTCCTTTTCAAGACGAGATTATCATTCCACATATTCCAATAGTTTATCCTTATGAGCTTTCATGAATTCCAAAATGTGATCAAATTATGAAAAGACAACTCCCATTAGAACCAGCAAAATGATCAGGATTAGTTTTAGTTTCCATGTCTACCTCTTCTTGATCTTCTGGATCTACATTAGGGTTTTCCTTATCAATCTGATCATCTCCCAAAGGAACATAATCAGATTCTAGTTGTTTCCTCCGACTTCTAAGGAGAGGAACCATTAGAAGTATTGAAAACATATAGGAGAAAACACTAATAAAAAAATTCTTAATTACTTAAATATTTTTGAAATAGAATTAATTATTTTTCTTAATGTTTAAAGTAAAAATGAGGTGTTCAAATCGGGTTCACCAAAGATGTAGAGGGGGAAAATTGCCCTACCGCATAAAATTATCAAACAAAGGGATGGATCCGCAAGGAGGGAACCCTTTGTGGGGTGAACCACTAGGGTGTGTTGTACTCTACACTTAGTTCTAGGGGGAAGGGTTCACCAAGAATGGTTTAAGGACTCACTCCAAGTCCTCTGGATATTCAGGATGGTTCAATGTATTCAATTTTGAGATAAATAACTAAGTTTGGCCTTTCTAGATCTAAGCTTGAAAAGATAAAGGAAAATGCATGAAACATAATAATTTAGTTGAAAACAGAATGCAAAAATACAAGAGCTAGACTAGAATGATTCTTTATTTTGAATGCTCACTAACCTAGGGTTTAATTCTAGAAAACTTTTAAAGCAGAGAACACATAAAATAAATGCATAAAAATTATCCCTAGATGCAAGTTAAATGCCTTTCAATTTTAGATGCCTAGGAATCAATAATTAAATCATATCTTCAACCAATAGAATGAATAGAGCACTTATCTAGATCGGTGGTTGACTTAGTTTTTTTTACCTCTTATCCAATGATATCAAGAATACCTATTTTTGCAAGATCACTCATGAAACACTAAAAAATAGAATTAGCATTAGGAGGCCTGCTTAGGCCGTTGTGTAACAGATCTTGGAGGCACAAAAGTCAAGCCCCCTAGGTCCATTTAGATGACCTTTTAATACAAAAGCAAAAATTGACCTTTGGAGAATTAATCATAAATCAGAAACACAGTAATAGAAAATAGAGAATAAAGTGTAGTAGTATGATCTAGAGATAGAATGAAATACAATAGTAAAAGTAGAATATGGATATTACCCCCGGTGTACCCTAGGGCAAAATCATGATTTACCTGGAGTTGGCATGATAACGCAGTAGCAAAGTCACGCCCTATTTGGATGGGGCATAATTTTACTTTATAGATGAATTTACCCTAATTAGGGCAAGCAAAGTCATATCTCACCAATGTCAGACACTATATCACTACAGACTAAAGAAAAATAAAAAGTGAATGCAAAAGATAAAATAAATATAGAAAACAAAAAAATCAAACCCTAATGGACGTCATAGAAGAAGGTAGAGAAGATTGAAGTATCCAAGCGAGGCACTCTATCTCTATGAACTACACCACAGATCCATCAAGTCACACAACAAATCAATCCAATCCATGCAATAGAAGATCAATATGAAATTCACACATCAGGGTTAGATTACAGTAGAGAAAAACAAATAAAGAGGAACGGATAAGAATTTCAAGCTTAATCAATTCACATTAAAACTTGTATTTCACATTTTTCGCATATGTCACACACATATCACATATATGATTTGGAAAAAACACTCTCCCTTTTATAGATAAAATTGGAGGAAGAAGGCAGGCACAAATAAACTCATAGCCAATGCCAAAACATGCTAGAGGTTTTAAACCTAGGTCTAAGCGGGCTCAAAAATAGTAAAATAAAATAAAATTAAAAATTAGGTTAAAATAGTGAAATCTCACCCCATCCTTACAGGGTGCGATATGGTTAGCATGAAGTTGCACCTCGTAAAGATGGGGTACAATTTTGCTAAAAGACAACAAAATTAAAAAAGGGAGGCAAATAGGCCTTCCCTTGCCCTTGGCAGGAGTTGAGGATCTCTTAGGGGCACTAAGGAAGATTGCCCACTCAAAGTGGGTCAATTTTCCGTGTCTACAATGTTTATTGATAAAAAAGCTTTTGATAAAAAAGCTTTGCCTTGTGAAAATAAAAGTAGTAAAACAATATCTTGGTGCATATGTTTTGAGGAAAGGTTTTTCATGTGGATGGTTGAATAAGTGTTATGATGTCTAACCCTTGAAGTGGCACAAGAAATATGAGTTGTTTTTGAGACAAGAATTTGAAGGCACATCTTAATCAAGCATTTTGAGGTATGATGGTTTAACTCTTTCTCTAAGTGGTTGTGTTGTGTGAAAGTAATTTTGAAGGTGGAGTTAAAAGGGTTGATTGGTGTGCATTGTTGGAAATATTTGAGCTAGGGCTTGTGAAATAAATTGTGCATCATTGTAGAGAGAAAGTGGAAACAATTGTGTTAGGATTTGAGATCTACATGTGCTTCATTATTGAAAGAAATCTGAAATACTTGTGCTAGGGTTGAGACCAATTTTATACATCATTGTGAATTTTTTTGAGAATTGGTTTAAAAGACATTGAAAGTAATTGTGAAGTGTTTGATATTAATCTTGTGAAGAAAATTTGTGCATTATTGTGTTTGATCCTTGAAAGAAAATTTGCAAGAAATAAAGATCATTTTTGTGAAGCAAAGTTATACACTAGTTTGATTTTATTTGAAAGAAATTTTGCAAGAGGTAGAGATTGGTTTAGATGAATGCACGCTTTTTAAATGTGAATAACATATTGGATATTTGATAGTACATATCATTATCTATATGTTCCATAGGTTAAATGAATTCTAAGTAGAATATGTCTAAATTACCTAGTTGAAGAAAGCATTTATGATATAAGCATTATTTGTATGCAATATTTTGGAATATTTGAGTAGGTTCCGTAAGCAACATTAAGGCAAATTTGAGCAAGTCTTGTGAGAATACTTGAAGCAGTATTGAGGTAGATTTGAGCAGGTCTTATGAGAAGACTTGAAGCAATATTGAGGTAGATTTGATCAAGTATTATGAGAAGACTTGAAGCTACATTGAGGCAGATTTGAGAAAGTATTATGAGAAGAAGCAACATTGAGGTAGATTTGAGCAAGTCTTGTGAGAAGACTTGAAGTAATTTTATGCAGTGATAAAGAGTAGATTTTAATACCTATTTGTGCTAACCTTGTAATGAGGTTTTGTAAAAAATTGGTTAGAGATATAGAGCAGGTTTGTGCATGTAATGATGCATATTTGTGATAAAAATTTGTGATTAGAGTTGGAGCAGATTTGTGCTAGCCTTGTGATGAGATGTGGTGCAAATTTGATATAGAGTTGAGATCAGTTGTGGATAGAGTTCCACCAGCCAGAGTAGTGGGGACAAAGGTCTCCTGTGGATAGATTTCCACCAACCATATTAGAGGAGATAGAGTTCTCCTGTGAAGATAGATCCATAAACTAGAGCAAAGAGGATAGAGTTATCCTACGGAGAGATATCCACAAACCAGAGCCAAGGGAATAGATTTTTCCTATGGAGAGATATCCATAAAATAGATTATTGGGGATTGAGATATCCTTTGGATAAAGGTCCATAAATATTGTAATAGGGAATTGATTCCCAAGATATTTGTTGAGAAAATTTTTAAGAAATATTTTCTCCATGGACGTAACCCACATTGGGTGAACCACATTAAATTTGTGTCTCTCATGTGTGTGATGATTTATGCATTGCTTTGATTACTGCTATTGATATTGCAATTGATAACATTAGATAATATTTTTTGGGAAAGAAAAGTAAAATTTGATCTTATACTATTCACCCCCTCTCAGTATAAGCTTGTGTTCTTCAATTGGTATCAAAGTGGGTTATTTTGAAAAGTTTAACAACTTGAAATAAGATATTATAGGAACACAAATGACATCTCAGAATTGATATTCATCAAATAAGGCTCCATTTTTCAATAGGAAAAAATATGCTTTTGGAAGTATAAGTATGAAGCCTTACTTAATGGCACAAGGATATGAAACATGGCAATCTGTTGAGGATGGATTCACACCTACAACTACTCCTCCCACAAATAAGGATGGTAAGAAGTTACATGTGAATAATTCCAAGGATATGAATGAAATTTTAAGTGGATTACGAGAATCAAAATTTGTGAAAGTTATGCAATGCAAATCAACAAAAGAGATATGGGAAAAATTGAAGTAAACATATGAAGGAGATAACAAGGTCAAGTTGGCAAAACTGTAAAACCACAAGAAAAGGTTTGAAGAGTTGAAGATGGAAGATGAGGAAGATATTGCTAAATACTTACTTCGTGTTGATGAGGATTTTAATACCATGCGTGGACTTGGATTTGAAATTAAAGACTCTAGTGTTGCTTAGAAAGTATTAAGATCACTCCCTATAAGGTATGATGCAAAAGTTTCAGCTATAGAAGAGATGAGGGATATTGATAAGTTGACTATGGATGAGTTACATGGAATTATCATAGCTTATGAGATGAGAATAGAAAAATATCACAAATCCAATAAAGAGGCAACTTTTGAGGCTTCAAATAAGACAAAAGATAAGAAACCAAAATCAAGTGATGAGTCAACTAGTAATGAAGAAGCTAACTATGTGAGAAGAAATAAGAAGAGCTCAAGAAAACACAAAGATATAAATACTATGAAATTTTTTAATTATGGTGATTTTGGTCACTATGCATCTAATTTTCCACAAGATGGAAGTAGTAGTAGTGAAGAGAAATAGGATTATAAGAAGAAGCAAGAAAAAAAATTTAGGCATGAAAAGAAAACAAAGTATGGTCAAGGCAAGCATGAAAATAATTTATTTCAAAGGCATAAGAAGAGCTTATTTGTTAAAAAGGCAAGCAATGCTTCAAGTGATAGTGATGAAATATTCTTAGATAGTGAAGAAGAAGAGGTTCTAATTTTGGCAATAGAAGAGGGAGAGAACACTCCTACTGAAGACCAAGTAGAATATGCTCCTATAATTGAAGACCTAGAAAAAGAATCATAAAAAAAGAAGGCATAATTGATCTAAAATAAGAGCTTATTGTTGCTCTTAGAGAGTTAAAAAGAGTTAGAAAGTAGAACTCAAGACTAAAGGCTCAAGTTCAATAACATGATGAAATAAAAGAAAAGCTTCTATAAGACCTCAGAAACTCAAAAGCTAAGACAATGAGATTTAAAGAGGTCATGGTTGAAAGTTAGAAGCAAAAGAGTTAGAATGTGAAATATTAGAATATGAAGTGGTTTATCTAAGGATGGAAGTGAAATATTCTAAGGATAAGCTGAACAAGTTTGGGAAAAGTTCAAAATATTTGGATAAAATTATCAATGCATAAAGATCTTCATTTATCAAAATAGGACTTGGTTTTGAAGAAGGACAAGGGAAACAAGAAGAAGGGTCAAGCTCAAGCTCAATAGAAAAGGAAGTTTTAGAGGAAGAGAGTGAAGAATAAACTAAGGCATATGTGGATAAGTTGAAGAATAGAAGCTTTACTAAGAAAGGAAACAATGCACAAATAAGAAACATGGATCATCACAAAAAAGGCAAAGAAAGGACTAAGAGACCAGATGTTCTAAGATGAATATTTCTTCAAAGGGTATTGTTTCTCATGTAATTATTTTGGTCACAAAGCTATGCATTGCAGGTTTCATGGAAAGTAGTATGGCCTCAGTAAAAATAATGTCAACACATTCAAATATGAATATTTCTTTCAAGGGTATTACTACTCATGTAATCGATTTGGTCATAACGCGATCCACTGCAGGGATTATGATAGAAATGATTATGGCTTCACAAAGAGGAAATTAAAGTCATTTGCACCTTTCAATAACTACAACATTAGGTTTTACAAGTGCAATAATCTTGGGTATAAGGCCAAGTGGTGTAGAACAAAGTTTCTAGAACTTCCAAAGTCAAGCAATAACAAGGACACTCAAAAATATCAAAATGGTATGACTACAAAGGTGTTGAAAAATAAGGTTGAACAATAAAAAGAGCATTGTATGTTGGGAGTAGAATTAATCCCATCCTAAAATTAATTACCTCAAGGAGAGGAGGTGGGGAGGGGTCTGAGCTAAGAGTCTTCTCTTTAGCCCCAAAGGAGTTTCTTTGCCATTGATGTCAAAGGAGGATATATTTGAGTAAGGAGGAGAGCATTCAGTTAGGGGGAGCAATTTCTCAAGGGGAGAAAATTTTGAATCCAATGGCTGGAAAAGGAATTTTAAGAAGGTTACCATTAATGACAAAGGGGGAGATTGTTGAAAATTTTGAGTATATTGTGTTGTAATTGATGTCAAAAGAGAAATAGGTGAGAATGATCTTCAAGGTTGAAATATCAAAGTGCAATGCAAGTATCTTCAAAGGGCATATGAGGTAATATTTGTTAAATACAAGGGATTATTCATGGTTGTGTGAGCAAGAAAAAGACAAGGCATTCTCCATGGTGGCATTGGCAAAGAAAAAGAAAAGGTTTTATTATTTCTCCATGGTGGTATTTGCAAATAAAAAGAAAAGGTATTTGCAAAGAAAAAGAAATATGTAATAAGTTCTCCATGGTAAGAAAAATAAAATGTTTAATTATTGTTCCATGGTGGTATTCACAAAAATACAAGACTTAATGAAAATGCCCAAAATGTGAGAAGGTTAATTTATAATATTTAAACCTTTATAAGGATTTAAAATATTATAAATAAAAGGTTTCAAAGGTTGGCACAAAAAAAATTTAAATTTGAAAAATACAAGCATCGACGTCCAAGTTTAAGAAGGCAATAAAAGGTATATAATAAGGTTTAATTTTTGCATGGCCTAACTGTTGACACTTTTTGTCACATTATACAAGGGGTAGAAGAATAGTAGAATTTTGTATAATATTTCTTTGTTGAAAGTTTTTCTTTTATTTTAAGTTACAACAATTTTGACCCTATCGCCCCTTTTATAAAGTGAGGAAGAAAGAGCTTCGCTACCAAACAAGCCAAGGAAAATAGCTTCGCCAAAAGAAAAGAAGGAGAATGTGAAAAGATCTTCGGGCCCGAAACACTTCAAATCACTAATTCGGGCGAAAACCTTGCGAAGTAATTTTGCCGAAGAAAATACAAAGATAACGCTTCGCACCCAAAGCATTTTCAGCAACCGCTTCGAGCGTAAGTTTTGCGAAACAGCATCCAAACGACTTCGTCGAAAGAGGAGAGCATAATCCACAATCAGCTAAAGTAAAGAAACTACTTCGAGCCCGAAGTATTTCCAACACCTACTTCGGCCAGTTTTCACCCGAAGCAGTATTGCCCGAAGCAAAATGACAATGCAACGAAAACAAAAGAAGTGCTTTGGGAGGATATTCCTCGAACCACAGTTTTGAGAAAGAATCGGGCCAAAACATATTCCAACCGAAGTAGTTTTGCTAGCAAAGGACAAAAGGCCCCATTTCAAAGATGGAATTCGCTCGACACTCGACATCCCCGAAGTAGTTTTTGCGAAGCATTATTTTGCAAAGAACAAATCAAGGAAGATCTACTTCAGCCCAAGGCTTCGGCAAGGCGGAGATGTAGCGAAGCACTTTTCGAGCCCATGTTCCAAGGTGGGCAGCTTCCCAAGGTGATCAAAGGCCTCTTATAAATACCTCCTTTCTTGCCCGATAAGCCTGCTAACCATTTTTGGCAAACGAAAGGGATGTAACAGTCCTCAAAGTAACTTGTAATGTAAAAAGGGGGGGAACTTTCTGCTAGAAATTTGTTGTAACTTGATGTCCTGCGTTTAGTACTAAAGACTTTTGTGCTCTATTTCTCTCTTTTATGCTGCATTTTGTGCTTAATTCTTTTGTCTTTTCTTGTTCACATATTGAGACTCTGAATCCTAAATTCGGTGCGCGATCGGGGACTGATCCCCTAAAATTCACCCTAAAGGATACATAGGAGAGGAAAAACACCTTGTCGCCTTCTTTTATGCTACCTGGTGGATTGAGGTTTCTGTTATTCCCTTATCTCAATCGTTGTTACTCTGAACCCTGAATTCCAGCGAGAGAGAAAGGAGAACCCTGTGAACCTGTCCAGAGGATACATAGGAAGTTCGGCATTTCATTTCTTTCGCATTGTTCTTGGTATTTCTTGCTGCTATTCGAGTTGTTTGCGAGTAATCATGCTTCCTATTCTCTACCACCTTAAATCATCATATCTAACCCTTACCCCTTTTATTTCTTTTCCTAACCCTTACTCTGTTTATTTCTTTCCTGCACTCTTGTCTCAAACCCCAAAAGTAGATTAGTATAGGAGCTGGCCTTTCTCCGAATATTGGCATGAGGGGCATCTCTTCCCTTCGGCCTTTCAATGTTGGTCATAGGTCCAGGGCGCGCAAACCCATCGAAAGTCCTTTTCTGTGTGGATTTGATGACCAACAATTTTTGGCACGCCTGGTGGGACCCAAGGTCCCATAGTTGAGAAAATTTCTAGCCCGTCTTCATCAGAGTCAGTAGTTCTAACAAATTCTCGATGAGATCTGGTCAGTCTCATCTTTTGAGTAGTAGTGAGAATCGATGCCATCATTACCGAAAGACTCTTAGCATCTGGTGACTCTATTTTAACTAAAAATCCCTGAAGTCGTGGAGACCAGTACCTAAACCTAGTTTTCGTAACCAAGAACCCCCATGTTTTGAGAAGGTCCGAGTTCGATGAATCTCTGGCCTGTCTTCATCTGATAAAATCACCTAGCGACTTGATTGAGCTGAAGATCCAGATATCCTGGTCATAGGTGCCTTTCAAATCTGAAAGAAGATATCCTGGAGGAACCAAGGTTCGGTGAGCAGCCTTGACCTCATAAGTGGAGAAAGAATGTCCACCTAACAACTCTGAATCAGTGACGACAACCACGATTTCCATAGACTGCTATCGTAATGGCCGAGAGAAGCTTTCCTAGCTGGAACGATCTAGGCCCCCTGAAAATCCAAAGCTATCACAAGATTCCCAAAAGTTCCTTGAAATCATTGAAAAAATACAACGGCACCACGGGAATGGCCCGAGAACACCTTGAAGATGTTACCGATTTAGCGACCCTCCATGACATTATCCATGAAGATGTCATGATCAGATTTCTTGTTCTATCTCTGGAAGGAAGGGCGCTGCGGTGGTATAGATTGCTCAGGCCCAAAAGCATCTGCTCATGGGATGACTTAGTGGGGGCATTGATCGAGATGTTCGATGGCTCTCAAGACCCCTTCCATCTCTTCGCATACCTCTCCACTATCAAGAGAGCACCTTTGGAGGGTATCATGGACTTCAATGTCCGATTCTATAGAAGTTGGAAGAGAATCCCGCTGGAGATCCAACCGACGCCCGCCCAAGCCCATCTCTTCTATGTTCGGGCCTTCCACCCGGATGTAAGCCTCATTCTAATGCAATCAAGGGAACGAAGGTTCCCTCAAATATTTGAGGAGGCAATACGAGCGGAACAACTTCTGCTCCTATCGAGAAAGTGGCAGTGGAAAGAAACTTTGTCGCTTCCTTCGATAATTACTGCTCCTGTCTGGTCAATGTAGTACTCATCATGGGGCATTCCTCACACTGAGCTGAGGCCTGAGATGCAAGCATCTGGAGCTCAGGAAGCAAACCTCATACTAGCTCAACAATGGAAGTACGCAAGCGTGGTCCACCCAATGAACAACATGGCTGCTTGCGATCTTCATCAAGAGGTGAACCGAGGAGAGGAACAGACTTGAGTGGTAGAACCCGAGAACAAAGAGGGCAAATTTTTGCACCCTTTTTGTATCCCAAGAGATGGCATGCAAGTGTTCAGCCAAAGCTCATCAAGCCTGTTCGATTCAGAGGATGAGCTCAAAGGGATCTTGGAGGACTACTCTTCATCGGAGGAACCTTGTTACCATATCAGTAGGATGGAAGAACCTGTACCCAGCCTTTATTTCGAAGAATCTGCAAAATTTTGGCATTGGGTCTAGTATTGGTTTCAGATATCCCTAAGTCCAATGCCCCAAGAAGGTTTTCAAGTGGCGAACTTCTTTGCCAATAATCTGGGCACTAGCACAAATGGAAATTGGCTGCGTTGTTTCCTATTCGTAGCATGGACAACTTCGAGAAGGGTCCAGCTGAACCTCAAGGGTATGTTAAAGTACAATCAGATCTGGTCTGGACACTACAGGTTTACCGAATAATTGCTCGAAGCTGAATCCGTGGTGGCGGCATGTCTATTATGCCACAAAAATATTGTGTAAATACTGTAAATAGTTTGTGCTCCAAAAAAAAAAAAAAGAGAATCTCAAAACTGGGCGTACGAAGTAGCCGATAGAAAATAGCTCATAGCAAATTTTGTGATCGAGCAAGACTCAGGCTGATGATCGAGAGGTATCGAAAGAGAACCGGTGAACCACTTCTCGAATGGAAAGAGCTTCGAAACTAGTTTCCTACGAAGGGAATCACTTTGGGCCCGAAGCGTAAAAGAAATAGCTTGCACCAAGGGTTTGCCCTGAAGCATTTCAACCCTGACCTCGACTTTGCCAACCCAATGACGAAAAAGTCAGGGGGCATTTAAAACATGCCTAGGGGAATGTGTCGACAGCTGCCTTCAAAAGCGTTCGAAGTGGGCGAGTTAAATGAAAAGGTGGCGAGTACATCCTTTAAGGATTCGATTAGGAGAAAATTTCATGCTCGGGTACAAAGTGGCAGAGGGTCATGCTTCCAAAGCGAGCCGCAATCATAACAACACACAGCCCTGTGTACAACTCCACCATGTGGCGAATTGGATGAAGCAATGCAAAGTTAATTATGGCAAGTGCCATAAATATTGGTGGTTGCCTTCTATGGCTATATAACGTAGGCTCCAGTAGTAACGAAGCTATTTGCCCGATAATTCATGCAAACTTCGCTACTAGTCTTCAAACTCTCCTATCCTGTGCTTTGAAGCCTCCAATCTCGAAGCCCTCCACATTGTTTTCTCCATCACCCCTAGCACTATGGGGAAGAAGAACTCTAAAGAAAAGGGGAAGGAACCAGAAGTGGCGGCCCCTGAGCAGCCAATGACAAAGGGCCATGATAAAGGGCTGAAGAAGGTCGATGTTAGCCATCGCCCTGAGAAACAAATCATGGGAGAAAGAGAGGATTCTGGGGATGTGTAGCCTGAAGAACCACCAGTCGACAGGTGGGATAGGATCAGAGACACCAAGCTATCAAGAAGCATGGCTGAACTCAGGAGCACCATCGAGTTCATGAAAAGCAGGCTCTCGACAGATAGCAAAAGAGCTGCCACTTACTACTCCCAGATATACTAGTATCTGATGCCCCCCATACATCACTGCCTTGAGCTGATTGATGCCATCGTGCAAAACTATCAGCCCACCTCCATGCAAGTGGTGGACGCCTCCGACCACAAGTTGTTCTCCATTCTGAAAGAAGATGTCCAGGCAACCTTTGCACTGCAGCAGGGCCCTCCTTAGGGGTATACAGTTTGCAACGTTATTATTAGCAAACAAATGGAGAGGTTCACATCCTCCAACTACATAATCAATTTTTTGTAGCAGAGCCTCAAAAGTGGGCTCCCTTCGGGCAAATTGCCCCAGATGCCCCTACCCTTGGAGGCCTTCAAAAACGTCGACATCTTCTCCATCATTGCTTGGGTGGTAGGCCTATCTACTGATGCTTCGGTGCACCCGTGGCAGGTGTCTTTGGCTAAGTGTATTTCTAGAGGGGAATTTTATGCCCCTGATGCTTTGAGGCCGAGCACCAACCCAGTATTTTTTGACTGGGCAGAATGGGTGGCCAGGACCCTACATATGTGGCTCGCCAGCATAAAGAATGCTAGGGCAAATAAGTACTTTTCGCCCTGTTCTCTTCTTATTTGGTTATTTTTCTTTCATGTACATAAGATTTTCCCTTATGTTGCTATTACGACAAGAGGCGAGGATGGAAATCCTCTGCCTGTATACCAGTGGAACCCTCTCCTATTGAAGATGAAGTCTTATTATTCTTTTAATCAACAATTTTTGGGACTCGCAATGCACATGCTAACAGGGTCTTCCCCTCGGGTTCCTCTCCTCCTAAGGGACAAACTGGTACAAGAGAGGAGGGGAGACATTTTTCAGCTGACACAAGGGCTTGTAATTCGCATATTCAGCTTCATAGGGAAGCCTTTTCTACTGCCAGTCGACCCCTTTGAGTACTAGTTCGCATTGGAGGTCGCTCGACAGAGCGATGCAACAAACGCCATTTATGGCCATGGACGAAATGGGCTCACACCTATGATTTCCCTTTCAAAATGGGAGTTATCGAGGTGTTTGCCCTCAAAAAAAATGTTTTCTTGGAGGAGAAACTCGCCAATTTTGGCCTAGTCCAGCTTCCTCAGCAATGGCTCTATGACCCCTTGGGGGTAATGAGGGACCATCTTCGATTTAAGAACTTCCACGCTTGCCCCTATCCAGAAATTGTGGAGCAGAGGAACAATCCCAATGGGAGGGATCTAGAGTGGCACTTGGATAAAATGGAAATGCTACCTCCCTGGCATGAGTTCTACCTAATGGAGGTCGCATATGACCCAGTTCGACACCCTCTTCTAAGCCCCAACTCCACCTTCTGGAAAAAGGCAAAGGATGACTTGAAGGAGGCAATGAAAGATTGGGATGTGGCCCAATTAAGAGAATGATGGATAATGAGGGTCCACCACCAAAAGATGAACTCTTACGGACTTTTGGCGACTGACAAGGACTTCGCAGCAGTCTATGAGGCCAATGTAGAGAGATGGAAGCCCCTATCCTTCATCGACCTCATTCCTCCAGCTATCCTAGGTTCAAGTGAAAGCCCAAAGAGAAAGGAAACTACTTCGAGGCCAAAGAAGGAGAAGAAGGCCAAAGCCATGCCATGTAAACCACCTCAGGTACCTGTGGGAGGCCAAGACACGAGTTTTGAAGAGTCAGAACAACCGCTGGTGAGGACAAAGAGAAAGAGGCCAGAATTAGTCCAAGTGCCTCCAAGCCATCCAAAGCAGCTTCGCACAGGTTTTCCAAGCCCTTCCACTAGGCGACCTACATCGGGTCCATCCGAAGAAATTATTGAGAGTGCCACACCACCAAGCACTGCGACCATACCAGATATCAATGTCATAAATGTGGAGGAACTCCTCCAATCTGAAGGGGACGCTGAGGCAGAAACCATGGAGGTTGAAGATGTCGAAGCAAAAGAAGAACAGGGGATAGCTGAACCTGAAGTCACTACAGCCGCTTTGCCAAGAGGGCACTCAGGTATGCATTTTCCACCCTATGCTCAGGACTCACCCACGTCCACTACGACCATAGCCGAAGGAGGGCCCTCACGATACTAACATTTGTCACCGAAGCCCAACTCGCTATTTTTGAAGGAGGGCCAATCATTGATGAAGTCACGCAGAAAGCCAGATGCCATCTCAAGTTAGCCTTCAACGTCCAGAATGCAAGATATCAGGACTTGCAGGTCATCGCAATGACTCGGATGACTAGAGATTGGTCCACAGCCCAGGCCACGGTTCGTGCCTTTTTATCCAAGGTGCGAAAAGCTCAGAAGGCAAGAAGGCTCCAAGACATTTTTGAAAACGAGCAGCGTGCCTCGATGAATTATTTTCAGGATCTCGCCTCCTTGGGTTTCTCGAGTTTCATAGACGATGACAGGAACCTTCTGACTAAAGATGACCTCAATCCAGTTTGGCTCCAATTCGAGGGTGATGTCTCAGAGATAGACAGATGGGCGGAGCCGATCTTGGAAGGGTAGATAATAGACTTCATCTTGAGATACTGCAAGATGGTAGCATGTCTAAACGATTTATTCATTAGGGCCAAACATGCTGATATCAAGAAAATTGATCAATTTTGCATTTTGGTTAAGGCATTACAAGATCAAGAACCATTCCAAAAGAGTGCCTGGACCCATGTTCGAAGAACGATGAAGCCCATCCGTGATCGCCTCAAACCATAACCTCAGCTAGAAGCTACACCAGAAGAAGAAGAAGAACAAGAACAAGAAGAGGAACAAGAAAAGGGACAGACCGCAGAAGCAGGGTCTGGGGAAAATCAGTGACTCAGCAGCCCAATGGATTAGGGCTAAAGGGTTCTTTTGTCGAGGTGAGCTCGTCACCTTGTGAGCTGCCAAGAATGTTGACACTTTTTGTCACATTATACAAGGGGTAGAAGAATAGTAGAATTTTGTATAATATTTCTTTGTTGAAATTTTTTCTTTTATTTTAAGTTACAACAATTTTGACCCTATCGCCCCTTTTATAAAGTGAAGAAGAAAGAGCTTCGCTACCAAAAAATCCAAGGAAAATAGCTTTGCCAAAATAAAAGAAGGAGAATGTGAAAAGAGTTTCAGGCCCAAAACACTTCAAATCACTACTTTGGGCGAAAACCTTGCGAAGTAATTTCATCGAAGAAAATACAAAATAACACTTCGCACCCGAAGCATTTTCAGCAACCGCTTCAGGCTAAGTTTTGTGAAGCAGCATCCAAACGACTTCGTCGAAAGAGGAGAGCATAATCCAAAATCAGCTAAGGTAAAGAAACTACTTCGGGCCCAAAGTATTTCCAACACCTACTTTGACCAGTTTTCACCCGAAGTAGTATTGCCCGAAGCAAAATGACAATGCGACAAAAATAGAAGAAGTGCTTCAGGAGGATATTCCCCGAACCACAGTTTTGAGAAAGAATCGGGCCGAAACATTTTCCAGCCGAAGCAGTTTCGCCAGCAAATGACAAAAGGCCCCATTTCAAAGATGGAATTCACTCGAAACTCAACATCCCCGAAGTAGCTTCTGCGAAGCATTATTTTGCAAAGAACAAATCAAGGAAGATCTACTTCGGCCCAAGGCTTCGGCAAGGTAGAGATGTAGCAAAGCACTTTTCAGGCCCACGTTCCATGGTAGGCAGCTTCCCAAGGTGATCAAAGGCCCCTTATAAATACCTCCTTTCTTGCCCGATAAGCCCGCTAACCATTTTTGGCAAATAAAAGGGACGTAACAGTCCTCGAAGTAAAAAACGATGGGTGTAACGATCACTCAAGAGCAGCATCTAGAGGCCAGGTACACTCGAACGGTGCATTAAATGAACGTTTCCATGGTTGACCCAGTCACAGTTTCCAGTTTTGGTAACTAATTTGAAAGCTCAGTCGTAGCAGCCACGAGGAGCCAAGTTCTGAGGGCCTGAGGGCGTACTCTGTCGTTTTTGTAATAATGATTCAGATGGTCGGGTCCTCTATAAAAACCCAGGCTTTGCAATGTAAAAATGGGGGGAACTTTCTGCTAGAAATTTGCTGTAACTTGATGTCTTGCGTTTAATACTAAAGAATTTTGTGCTCTATTTCTCTCTTTTATGCTGCCTTATGTGCTTAATTCTTTTGTCTTTTCTCGTTCACGTATTGAGACTCTGAATCCTGAATCTGGTGCGCGATCAGGGATCGAACCCCTGAAATTCACCCTGAAGGATACATAGGAGAGGAAAAATGCCTTGTCGCTTTCTTTTATGCTGCCTAGTGGATTGAGGTTTCTGTTATTCCTTTATCTCAATCACTGTTACTCTGAACCCTGAATTCTAGCGAGAGAGAAAGGAGAACCCTGCAAACCCATTCAGAGGATACATATGAAGTTCAGAATTTTGTTTCTTTCATGTTGTTCTTGGTATTTCTTGCTGCTATTCGAGTTGTTAGTGAGTAATCATGCTTCCTATTCTCTCCCACCTTAAATCATCATCCCTAACCCTTACCCCTTTTATTTCTTTTCCTAAACCTTACTCTGTTTATTTCTTTCCTGCACTCTTGTCTCAAACCCTAAAAGTAGATTAGTATAGGATCCGGCCTTTCTCTAGATATTGGAATGAGGGGCATCTCTTCCCTTCAGCCTTTCAATGTTGGTCATAGGTCCAGGGCACGCAAACCCATCGAAAGTCATTTCCTGTGTAGATTTGATGACCAACACTAACATTGATGAGTAAGCACAATTCGAATATCCATTCAAGCACATCGTGGAAGCAGAAGAAAAATAAAATTTTCATGACATTCGAGGGAAGAGAGAAGCACAAAGCACATATCTATTTGATCACAGTGTGAAGGGAATAGAGAAGTATGAAGCATAGATCCATTCGAGCATAGTGTGAAGGCAAGAGAGAAGCACAAAGCATAAATATATTTGATAATATTATTTGGGAAAGAAAAGTAAAAGTTGATCTTATATTGTTCACCCCCTCTTAGTATAAGCTTTTGTTCTTCATTTTGTTTATTGATTTTTATAGGAAAGGAAGAGTTGAATTGAAATTTATCAAAATATGGTAAATACTTGATCAAATTGGGATATGAGGATTTAGAGCAATAAAAAATTTCTACTCCCAAATATTTTCCTTAGAAGAATGTTTGGTCACTAGCGGCTCTCCCTAAGGCCTCAACATTCCTTTGGTTAGTAGTTTAAGAGAGTCTACAAAGAAGAGCATATCATGGATCTTTTATATGTCCCTTGTGTGAGAAGGATTTAGAAACATAAGACTTTCACTTCTTCACTATCCCTTTGATAACATCATTTGGGATTACTTTTTTATAAATATGAAAATATATTGGGTAACTCCATCAACATTGAAAGAGTTGATGAAATATTGGATTATTTATTTCAAAGATAAATCATTATGTATTTTGTGGAGGATTGGCAATGTCATTATGTGTAGGAATTTATGGCTTGAAAATAATAGAATTAAAAAAAATAAATCTCAAAATCAGACCTAAGTTTAGAATCATATTACTGCCTCCCTTACAAAATGTATATAGATATAGTGTTCATCATGTGAAGTCTCAAGTGTAGAAAATGAGGTGGTAACAAATTGGTTATTTGATTTGAGCACATATGGAAAAGTCATCTATGATAATGGCATTAAAATAAAGGATATACTTCAATATAGGGTAAAATAAAATAGTCCATTAGTTTATCAAAATTAATTGTAATGGTGCCTCTAAAGGAAATTTGGTAAAAGCCAGTGGAAGTGGTTTTTCAAAATAATGAAGGAAAAATTATTCTTACTTACTCATAATCATATGGAACTTCAACTAACAACTATGCAAAGTCTAGGGCACTTCATCTAGGGATAAAAATTATACTATAAAAATGATGGATATATATTTCAATTGAGGGGATTCACATATTATCATTAATGCTATCAACAAAATGGATGTGGGGATTGGATAAAAAATAATATTATTTCTAATGTTCATCATCTATTATTAGATATAATCTCTTGGAAATGTGAACATATTTATAGAGAAGGAAATATCTTTTCATACCATGGTAAAAATATGACAATGTCATATTTTCAAAGCTTTTTGAATCCAATTTTAGTTGTTGCTACTTCGCAAAGGGTAATTTTTTCCTAAAGAATATCTCATATTTTAGGAGCCATATCTTCACAAAGGATTTTCCAATTTAGCTGATTCTTGGACCAATTTATGCAGAACTTAAAGATATTTAAAATGAGTGGTCATATGAAGGAATCCAAACAATATTGAGGGATATACTACCCTATGAAGTCAGTCATCTAAAACAAGGGTAGTGACAATTTTTAAAATTGTGAAAAACAAAGTTACAAGTATCTATTAGCCAGGGTTTGGATAATGGGAGGAGCAATGGAGAGCTAGGACTTTAGTGAGGTAAGCCATTCTATTTGGTCATAGAAGTTTTCAGCTAAGTTTATTTTTCCCTTCTTTATCTTAGAAATTTTGCTTGCAAATTATTATAATTTTTGTATCAAATATTATATTTGCTATAGGATATTCTTGCAAATTTAATTAGATTTTGAGTTTTAGTTTCCTTTCCATGGAATGATTTATAGATAAATCCTTAGAATCATCTCCAGTAGTAGAGGTTAGTGATAAAATCATAGAGGATCGATCCTTGCTGCTCAAAGATAGGGTAATTTTTGGTAAACTTAATGGGTACTAACCAAGGGCTTTAACATTGAGAAAATGGATTGATAGGAGTTGGAAGTCTCCAGGAGTGATTCTATCCTTTCTTCCCAAATGTTTTTTCTAGCCATTTTTTGTTCTAGATAAGAAAGATATAGAATCTTAAAAGAGAGTCCTTGGTTTATGGGAAGAGTAGGACTCTTCCTTACACACTAGTGTGAAGGTTTTCACCTAAAAATGTAAATCATTTTCTAGAACCAGTTTGGATTAGGATTTATTGGTTGCTCATTGAGGTTTGGTTCAAGGCAATCGACAACACTCTAAGAGAATTCCTTAAGATTTCAAAAACTACACAAGATGGATTCTTGGATATTTATGCTTGGATATTGGTCATGATTGATATAAGTAAACCTTTACCATAATAAATAATTCTTAAGTATGGGGATAAGATGTGGATCCAAACCATAGATTATGAAAAATATTCTTTTAGATGTAGAATATGTCGTGAGGTGGGGCATATTGAAAGATCATTCTCTAAGAAGAATTCAACGTAATCATATGTAGAAAACTGCAAGAGAAACTTACACATGGATATGGATGAGTGTGGTTTTCAACTTCTAAAAATAAAAGTAAATAAATAGTGGGGACTAGTAAGGAAGGATATTGGAAGAAATACAAACTCTTTTGAGGCTTTAGCCTATGAAGAAAAAGTAGATCAAAGCTTAGAGGACACAATACAACAAGTTCAACATATTAATAAGGAATCATCTATTTAGTATGATCTCGATTTAGGGAAGGATTCCCTTATTTTAAATAATTTGCCACCATCTCCTCGTACTTTGGGCCTCCCATAGCCTATGGGAATTATTTACCATGTCGGGAGTTGTGCTTTTATTTATAAGGGATATGACTGGAGAAGAATACCCAAAAACATCAAAAATCATTATGATGGATATGCTCGATGTTATTTTACTAATGAGTATATTAAAACTAAATCTATAATGCTTAAATTGGGATATAAAGGGAAAGGTTTGGGACCTTTCTAGAATGGTATGAAAGAACCTTTTGAGGTAGAGCCGTGGCCCACCCGATGTGGTGTAGGCCTATTTCCTAGTAAGGGTCAACCCTTCCCATTTGAGGATGATGACCAACTCATATGTTACCAAGATTATTTGGATGAACACGATGCTTTGCGTCTAACGAATAAGCCATCTACATGTAATATGCTATCCATAGCTTACCCTGAGATGATCACTGAATCCAATGATGAGTTGGAGGGAGATATCTTCCATGATGTCTCCGTTGAAGAATTATTGCATAACGGATTTTATTTTGATGGCTCTATACCTAGTATAGCCCAGCTTGAGGCCACGAACTCCTCAATACGAATTACCCAAGCTAACCTTGGAAGAATTACAAGAATTGGGCGTTTCACCCACCCCACCTAATTTTGAGAGAGATCTCCACATGGAAGTAGAAAATGTCATGAAAATTAACATTGGAACCGAGGATAATCCTCACATAATCAACATTGGATCAGAATTGAGTCAAGAAAATCAGGATAAATACATTGCATTTCTTAAAGAATATGAAGATGTCTTTGCTTGGACATATGAAGATATGCTAGGTTTAGACCCTTCTGTAGTCATGCATCACCTAGTAGTCCATCCGGATGCTAAACCTATTAAACAAAAACTTAGAAAAATGCATCCTAAAGTGGCCTTACTAGTCAAAGGGGAGTTAGAAAAACTCTTGAATGTTATTTTTATACAAGCCATTGATTATGCTGAATGGATCTTGAATGTAGTTCCAGTAACTAAGAAAGAAGCTACCAAGGTTAGGGTTTGCACAAAATTTAGAGATATTAATGTTGCATGCCCTAAAGACGATTTTCCTCTTCCCAATATGGATCAGATCATTGATTTTACTGCTGGGAGTGGAATGATATCCTTAATGGATGGATTTTTTGGTTATAATCAGATTAGGATAGCTCCTGAAGATCAGGCTAAAACAACCTTTATTACCCCTTGGGGGACATTTTGTTGGAAAGTGATGCCATTCGGTTTGAAGAATGCAGGTGCAACATATCAACGAGCCATGACTTATATCTTTCATGATATGATGCATGATATACTACATGATTATGTAGATGATATTATAGCTCGTTCTATTAAATAAGATGATCATTTAGATGACTTGAGAAAAGTATTTGATCGGTTAAGGGAATATCTTATCCGATTGAATCCAACCAAATGTATATTTGGAGTTAAGTCCGATAAATTATTGGGGGTTATAGTTTCTTTATGTGGCATAAAAATTGACCCTCTCAAGATTGTGGCTATCACAGATATGCCCATGCCCACAAATATATCTGAATTACGGAGTTTACAAGGTAAGCTTCAAGCTATCCAGCACTTCATTGATAAGCTGGCGGATAAACTAGGACCCTTTCTTAAGCTTCTTAAGAAGGATGTCTCTTTCCATTGGGACAATGAATGTCAAGAAGCATTTGAACTCCTCAAAAAATATCTCCTTAACCCACCTGTGCTTTCACCACCTAGACCTGATCGCCCATTTATCTTGTATATTTTTGCTTCAAATTTTGCCTTAGGAGCTATGTTAGCTCAACTTGATGATGAGAAAAGAGAGCATGCTAATTATTACATTAGCCAAACCTTAATCAGTTATGAAACCCGCTACACAACATTAGAGAAGTTATGTCTAGCAGTCATATTTTCTACACAAAAACTATGCCATTATATGCTCAGTCAAAAAACGTATGTTATTGCTAAATCCGATCCCTTGCGGTATCTCATGAGTCGACCTTATTTATCTGGTCGCACAACGAAGTGGGTTCTTGTGCTAAGCGAGTTTGAACTCACGTTTATAGGAGATAAGTCTGTTAAGGGTCAAATCATAGTAGATCAATTAGCTACTGCACCCTTAGAGTCTACCCATCCCCTCATCATTGAGTTTCTTGATGAATGCCTTAAACTAGAGGCAGACCATCCAGAGCAATGGTCCCTATACTTTGATGGAGCCCGATGCATGAGTGGGGCTGGTGCAGGTATTATTTTAATATCTCCATAGAAACATATTATACCTTTGTCCTTTAAATTAACGTTTGCTTGTACTAATAACACTGCTGAATATGAGGCTCTAATCCTTGGATTACGAGCTGCCTTGGCACTAAAAATTAAAAATCTATTAGTTTTCGATGATTCTCAACTTGTTATAAATCAAATTAATGATGTTTATCAGACCAGAGATGATAAATTGCATCCATATAAAGCATATGTATTACAATTAATATCTTTATTTGATCAAGTTACCTTGGAAGCTATTCCTAGAACTAGCAACCGTGCGGCTGACGCTATGGTTGCAACTGCATCTCTTTTACCCTTGGAGTTAGATGACGAATATGCTACCATCATTATTCGTCGACTCCAGGAACCCGCTTCAAATAAATCATGCTTAGAACCTTTGGATGTGTTTCTAATCAACGAAACTACTCCTAAACTTTGGTACATTGATATATTCAATTTTCTTCAAAATGGGACCTTCCCTGAAGGTTTTAATAGAAACCAACACCGATTATTACGTAGACGAGCAAGTCACTTCATAATAATTGGCAATACGTTATATAGGAGATATTTTGAAGGTATCCTATTGAGATGTTTGAATCTAGAAGAATCTAGATCAGCTTTGAGTGAAGCCCATGATGGATCTTGTGGGGGACACTTTAGTGGTAGTGCCATTGCTAAGAAGCTCCTTAGGATAGGATATTTTTGGCCCACCATGGAGAATGATGCACATGATTACGTGCGCCATTACGACAAGTGCCAAAAACATGTTGACCTTGTCCATGCGCTTGCACAAGAGCTGCAAGCTATTTCATCTCCTTGGCCCTTTTCAAAATGGGGCTTAGACATCATTGGAAAAATCAATCCTGTGTCATCTAATGGACACAAATTCATCATCACCGCCATCGAGTATTTTATGAAGTGGGTTGAAGCTATGCCCTTAGCTTCCTGCACTGGAACCCAAGTTTCCAAATTTATTTTTAATCAAATTATTTGTAGGTTCGAAATTCCTACAAATCTCATCTCGGATAATGGAACTTGTTTCAAAAATAAAGATGTCAAGAAATTATGTCAAAAATATAAAATTCAACATCGTTGGTCCACTCCCTATTATCCTCAGGGTAATGGCCAAGCATAAGCATCTAATAAAACATTAATTAAAATCCTCAAAATACTGGTCAATAAATATGGCCGAGATTGGCACATCCAATTATATCCTGCTTTGTGGGCTTATCGAACTAGCGTTCGTACTCCCACGGGCACTTCACCTTTTGTTTTGGTTTATGGCATTGAAGCTATTTTTCCCTTTGAATTAGAAGTTCCTTCTTTGGCTCTACTACTTCAAGATACTAAAGTAGGAGATGAATATCGTGCTGGCAGATTTAGTCAGCTGGAACTCCTAGATGAGAAGCGCATTAATGCTTTGGAGCATCTTCGTGCCTACCAAAACAAGCTTAAACGAGCATACCTCAAGAAAGTTCATCATCGATCCTTTGAGATCGATGACCTTGTCTTAAAAGAAAATAAATAAAAATACTAATGCAACTAAAGACCTTAAAGGTAAATTCGAGCCCAACTGGCTTGGACCATATATTATCACTGCTAAATTTGGATCGGGAGCATACAGATTAGCTACCTTAGATGGTAAAGATCTTAAAGAACCTATGAACATTATGCATCTTAAATGCTATTATGCATAAATCTGGTCATTTCATCATTTGTATATATTTTCCATATTGTTTCATTTTTAGTAATTCATTTAAAAATTTCAAAAACAGTAATATTATCTATTTTTCAATTCATAAATTAAAACCAAAATATAAAAAAATCAAAATCATCAAAATCTTTAAAAACATTTTCTATTTTTTGCACCTGTCAATTCTTGAAGTATTGCACTTATATTTTCAGTTATTTTGGATAAATTAGCATTTATTTGGAATCCCTCACTTTCACACTCACATGAATAAATATCTTGATTTTATTTGGTATGATTATTAATCTCTCTTATATCAAAGTCCACAGTTGAATTAAATAAAGTTTTGAGCATAGAGAACTGATCTTGTTATTTACTTAAACCAAGTATATCTTTTCACATTAAAATGATTTCATTGCAAATTCAATACGATGCTACATAGTAGAAGTGGTTTCTTGAGCGAAAAGTTTTCCTTGCTATCCTATCATGCACATGGTCTAGAATCTTTGAGAATTGACAAAAGGACAAGCTCACCCCTACCTAGAATAAAAATCCCTTGCTCTACAGCCAATCCGAGCAAGTATCCCTAGTATAGGAAGAAAAAGAAAAAAAAAAATCATGAGAAAAAGAAGCATTATTCCAGTATCATTTTGTACCATCTCAGCAATATTTCAGCATTATCTCAGTATCAAGCAAAAATACAAAAAAAAAAGAAAAAAAGAAAAGAAAAAGCAAAAAGCAATAAAATCCCTTTCCCCTACCCCTTGAAAAGAAAATAAGGGTGAATGAGCTTGAATCCCTGGAATTCTCAATTATTCGAAAACTGTGAGGTAAGCCCCATAACAGGCGGTTTGTGCCCAACCCGCTTGGCCTTGGGTAACTCCTAGCGTGGTGATATGTCTGTCACATTAGCGACCTTCTTTTGTACAGACCTATGTCTGCTTATGGATCAGCTAGCTCTTGATGACCCGACTTACATAGTAGTCTGGTACGGTTACATGCATATAAATCATGGTCAACGAACACTTATTTGGTTAATTCAAATTACTTGTATCAAATTATCTTGCTCAAAATTGGTGAATGAACAATACAATTGCACACACATTTGTATTTGAGAGATTTTGTATCATTATGATAGATCAAGATCGGCAATGAACTCACATATGCACATGGGGTTCCTTATAAATCTACATTTTGTCTTTGAGATAATTTAAAATATTTATGCAAATCTTCTAGAATAATTTGATTTTCTTACTTGAGAACATCTGTTTAGTGTAAAAACAATTACATACATTTCTTTTCAAAAATCCAAAACTTCTCTCAAAACATGCAATAAAGTCACATTTATTTATATTTTCGACTTTCGCAACGATGGTATAATTCCTAAACCTAAACTGGAATTTTATGCCTAGCGCAAGTCCTCATCTTATATTTTTTGTTTATTTCAAAATCAAAAATCAATCATGCAATAAAACTATTATATCAATTTCTTCTTTGGATTTCGCGATGATGGTATAAGTCTATACCTATAATTCTATGCCTAGCGCAAACCATTGTTCTAATTTTATTTCCCATTTATTTAATTCATAAAAACATATGGCTTAAATCATTATGTTACACAATTATGCTTTAAAAAGAATGAAAACTGTTTCTATTTCATTTCATTATGTCAACATTCAATTTTGCAACGATGGTATAATTCCTAGGCAATTATTCAAATTTCTATCCTACTTAGGAATTTTATGCCTAGCAAAAATCATATTTTTAATATATTTCATGCATAATATTTTCATGAAAATCTGAAAACAAATCATCACCATCATCATTTTTCATCATCACAACACAAAGCCTTAAGACAGTCTCTTAAGCACTCTTTTACTTTTAGCAATATTTCTATACTAGGGATTAGCTTGACGACCTAGCAAGTGGTGACTCCATGAAATGGTCATATAACAACGACAATGTCCTTTGAAATTATTGTTAGAAGTCACTTTATTTTTCATCAAATCACACCACAAACAACCAATTTGTTTACATCAGATTATTTCATTTAAATTTTACAGCATGACATAAAATTATAATATTTTCCAATGACATAATTACATGAATCATCAATCAAACAATTCAAACATTAAAGCATCATAAAACATATGCACAAGTCATATCACAAAAAGATCATATATATATATCAAAAAATTATGTACATCATATCAAAACTGGATTGGTATGCCACAATCTATACCCTGGCATACTCAATCCTCTCAAAAATATATATACAATCTCTAGTCCATGAGCAGCTAGCCTCGAGAAGCCCTCGAGCTCTCAGCCTCATCTCCTCTCCCGCCCTGAGGTGGAGGAGGTGGCCCCATCATAGTCCATGATGTGTCATGAGTCCTCGATGCCGATCGTGATGATGTCCTCGATGACCCCATCATGACAGGCTCCACAATGGGGGCTGGCAGCGGTACCCTCTACTCCTCTAGAACCACATGGTAGTACAACCCCTGGTAGAACGTGGTCTGAGCAATAGCCCATGCCAGATCCCGAGTGCTCGCCCCTCTGCTCCGAGCCCTGAGTCATGTAGCCTCATCCTGTAGTGTCTGCACCTGAGCTCGAAGGTGGGCATTCTTCGCCCGGAGAGCCGCCATCTCGCTACTCTCCCCTACCTCGACACCCTTGCCCTTATCGAGCGATGGTGGCCTCTCCCTCTGCTGAGAAGGGAATCCCTCCTCCCTCCTCTCTACCTGCTACGGTCTCTCCGGAGCTCGTGGCATCCTCCTGCGTCTCTCCTACGGAGACCGTTGTTGCTCCCTCCCTCCGTGACCCCTCGCTGCATCAATGGCAGCTTAGCACTGCCTCCCCATATGTCGCACAACAGCATGCATCGAACCCTATGCCCTCATCATTCGAGGAGGGTGGATGCCTGCATACCAGGCATCATACCCGTCAACAACCCCAGCATCGTCCCCATCCACTGGATGAATGGGGGCATCATTCGCATCCTGGCTCCAGAATCGTTGCATATCCAGAGCCCCGCTCAGTGTAGTATTATCTCGGATAGTCCGAGAGTACTCATAATCTCGGAGAGATGGGATCCCCTGCTGAAGACCGAACTATCACAAAACTTGGTCATAGCGGTGGAGCTCTACCTCTCCCCACTCCATCCTCAACCAGTAGACTCGCTTGATGCGAGCCAACTCCTGTCCATCCTCTCCCCACCCTGGATGCTCTCTCCATGGCCTCCAGGTGATCTGATCTGGGATGAGGTCATCTAGTAACCTTCGGGACATCGACAGATCTATCCATCGTTGTGACCCTCTCTGGAGCCACCAATAGAAAACCCGGGGTCTCTCCTGGTCAACCCCTATCAGTGGAAGCCCTACCGGCCTCCGCATCGCAATGTGCTCCCAGCACCAAACCTATAGTAGCGATGTCAAAACCAGACATCGACCTCCCTTGTATACGACCCCATGTAGGATCCTATACAACCGACATAATACAAAGTTACCCCATGCAAATCTATAACCGTGGTCTCTCATATCATAGACCACATCTGAGAGGAGCCATGGTAACCTGCATCCGCTCTGGTGGCATAGAAGAAGACCACCCACCACCCCTGCCAAAACCTGAGTCAATCGAGATGCCCCAGGCATCTACCTCAGTGCCTCGATGTTCACTTCGCCCTTCTCCAAGGTGAAGCTAGGGTCACCACACAATCGCATCATGGCCTGGCCCTGATTGGCCATAGGAGTCATCAACCACCCATGTATGGGGATCCTCAAGATCCTCCATACATCCTCCAAAGTGGGAGCCATCTCCCCTATCGGTAGCCAAAAATAGGACGACCTCGGATACCATCTCTCTGCTAGGGCTGTCAGTAGCCCCATGTCTATAGGTATTTGTGGCATCTCTGCCACATGTTGTAGCTCAACCTCTGATAGTCGGTCTCGCTTCGCCTGATCGAGCATGGCCACATCGTCTCTTAGACCCCTGTATTTCCATTCCCGACTTTTTAGCAATCCCCTCTACAAAATAAACAATAAAACAATAAAATTCATTAATAGACAGTTATTAAAATCAATTAAATGCAATTAACATCAATTTCATCTCATAAAAATGATGATATCATCCATTATTGGATGATATCATCCTAAATTTAGTCATTTCGTCCTTAGTAGGATGAAATCGTCTTCGATTTCACAATTTGGGGATCGTCCCTTATTGGACGGGATCGCCCCTATTTCATCGATTTTGCCCCCAGACGAAATCGGCGATCTAGGGATGATTTCGATGAAATTGGGACGATTTCGTCTCGACATCGTCAACGACCTAAAAACGGCCACGATGCCCCAAAAGCAGTTAAAATTCAAGTAAAAAATCAAATACATTAAATTAAAAACATGCTACATTAAGTTTAAATCCTTACCCATAGCCTGCACCGGACCTTTGTTGATATGTGCGTCGTTTCATCCATTTTGTCTGCAGAGCTCTAAAACAGCTAAAATGAATAGTAACAATGAATTAGGGTTTTACCCTATTTTTCTTAATTTTATTTAAAAACAATAAACATTTTTTTAATTTTTGCTTTTTCGCGCTTTTACCTCAAACGTTCGATTTGGGTAAAAACACGGAGGGGGCACCATAGTAAGTAGTCGTACGATTCGACCTAGAATCGTCGTCTAAAAAATGGAGTAAATTTTTGCTTTCTCATAAAGCGAGAAGAACTCGTCTTTAACGCATTTTCTTCGAAAAATTCGCTAAAGAGGGGGCAAAATGTAGCACCCTAAAATTGGCGCAGTTAAACCCTTAGTAAAAAGATTAAAATTTGAATTTTAACCCCGAAATCGCTCGTTAACCGCTCCCCTCATTTTTTGTGCCATTTTTAGGATTTGTTTTGACCGTTGGACGATATCATCGCCGATCAGACGAAATCATCCCCGATCGAACGAATTCGTCTGGAACAGAACGTCCAGATGATTTCGTCCCAAAACTAAATTTTCATAATTAGTTTATGTTTCAACAGCCTCTCTAACTTGGGCAGAAGCGTGTCTACGTAGTTAGAGACTCCTCCATTGGAGATCTCCTAGATTGGGATGATCCCCAACCTCCTAACCTCCCCCTAATCCTATATAAACTGGGATTTTCTCAGTTTATCCCCCTGACCCCCTGAATATTTGGAATTTTCCCTGCTTACTCTCTTTGACTCTCTGCCAAAGTTATATTTCTATTTGCAAGTCATTTTGTTGCAGGATTTTACTGTTTTTCAGCTGGAGGAAGCTCGGATCGTCGCAGGTGATTCCAGACGATTTCGGATGATCCTGTCATAGATCGACGATGATCTCGTACGATTGGAGGTGATCTCGACTGTAGTCCAGATTGGGGGCAATCAGAGCCCTGAGTTTGCATTTCTTATCTTTCTTTCTTATTTTCTTATGCATTAGCTTGATTTATTTCTATTCTGCATCCTGGAGTTCACCTCATTTAGTATAAATGCATGATAAAGTTTAAAATAAGCTATTAAACAATGCATTTCCTTTAAATTGTTATCTGGATTTATCATTTAAGCATATTTACTGTCATTTCTATCATTTTGCCTTTCTCTTGTAGTTGCATTTTTGGTTTTTGGTGTCTGTTTCTGTGATTGCAGGTTTCTGACGAATTCGTCAGGTCGATGATGATCTCGTCTGATCTCAAATGATTGCCTATGATCTGGGATGATTATGTACAATTGCAGATGATCCTGTCATATTCGAGACGATCTGGACTTCTACAAGCTTCAGAATCTTCATCAGACATCCGAAATCAGGTACATTCTTCTGCATTTAACCTATTTTTTGTATTTAGGATTCATTCATGCTTTTTGTATTCATATAAATTAGCATTTTCATATAGAATAGCTTAGATTCATTTTGGCCAACCTAGGAATCTGAATGATTGAATATAAAAATGAACACATCAAACCCATTCTCAACCTAGGCGTGGAAACTACCACTCAAAGTTTCCTGGTGAACCCCACCATCCATCAAAAATTCACCCTGATACCCCTCCCCCGAGAGGCGCGACCTTCAAAGGGCCTCTCAGTACGAGGTATTGTCCCATCCTTCTCGCATCCCCCTTTCGGGCACGGATCCTTTAGCCTGAAGGTAAGGGTGTGAAAAATTTGGGTCGATACACATACTTTATAATGCAACATATCTTACCTGATTAAAATAAAGAAAGATGCATAATTGTTTGATTCATTTCGAACCATAAACCTATGTAATATGGCATATAAGATTATTTCCAAAGTTTTGGAGAATTAGTTAAGACCATTGTTAGACAAAATTATTTTAGATGATCAAGGAGGATTTATTAAAGGGAGACAAATTTTGGACAGGAACATAGTAGCTCATGAAGTTATGCATTTAACAACTTCAAGAAAAGAGAAATCAATGATCTTAAAACTTGATATGAGTAAGGCCTATAATAGGGTTAAATAGGATTTTTTTTGTAGTATTATAAAATTTTAGATTTGGTAAGATGCATTAAATCTTGTGTCTCTATAGTTTCATATTCAGTGCTAGCCAATAGGTTAGTAACAAAATCATTTTAAGCCAAGAAAGGCCTTAGATAGGGATTTCCTCTATCACCATATTTGTTCATTATTATGGCTGATATTTTATATTGGAACTTGAAGAAGACTTACAAATATGGGCTTATAAGTGGACTTAAGGCTAGTAATAACATCGACAACATCACCCATTAATAGTTTGAAGATGATACAACCCTTTTTGGTAGGGCAAGGATAAACGAGGTCAAAGCTTTGAATAATTCATTAAAGGAATATGAAAGAGTATCAAGGCAGAAAGTTAATAGATCAAAATACAAAATGTACTCTCTAAACATCCCAACTAAAATCAAATTATGGATATGCAGGTTACTTCAAATGGAGGAGGTAAATTTACCAACAACTTACCTAGGGATGCTCTTATTTTAGGGAAGAATGAGGATAGAATTATTGAATCGAGTTATAAGTAAAGTTTAGAATAAACTACTAGTATGGAAAGGTAGATGGTTATCATTAGAAGGTAGAGTCCAAATAATTAAATTAGTCTTACAGGCCATTCCAACATATTATATGTCCTTGTATACTATGCCAAAATCAATATAAAAAAGTTTAATCTATATTATGTTGTCATTTTTATGGTAAGGATTACATGATAAAAGGAAATTTCCTTTGGTGAAATAGAGCAAGGTGTGTGATGATAAAACTAGGGGAGATCTCGATTTAAGAAGTATTATAGATGTAAACTTAGCTCTTAGGGGAAAATTAATTTGAAGATTTTGCAAAGGGAGTCAAAGATAATGGGAAAAAATTCTTCTAAGTATGTTGAGCCCAATGACCCAAGCTTAATATTTACTACATTCTCTCTACCAAATGGTTCTACACTTTGGAATGATTTAAAAAAATCTATTGATCTAGTGATTAAAGGTTTAATATGGGTGGTGGGAACTAGAGAAAAAAATTCTATTTGGATGGATACTTGGTGTGATAAAAAAACACATAGTCCAGATCTAATTTTGAAACCATGGATGAGATTAATTCAAGATAAATATGATGATAGGGTTTCAAAAATTTTGTACAAGGATCAAGAAGGAAGATACAAATGGAAAAAATATTTTTTATAAGTATACAAGACATTGATGCTAGGAGGTTGTTGAGTAGAAAGATAACAACCATGATAATACCAAAGAGATCCAAGGATAGGTTTATTTGGAAGTTGAATAACTTAGGAGAATACACTATAATATGTTAATATAATATAAAGCACCATTAAAATAAGAATATCTCAAGAATATGGTGAGATATTTGGGATGGCTTGAGAATTCCTAAAATCAAAATGTTTATTTGGTTAGTAGCCCATAGAAGAATTTTATCCTGGGATAACCTTATGAAACAGGGTTTTCATGGACCCTCAAAATGTGTTCTTTGTAAAATGGAGGAGAGTATAGACCATTTCTTAGGACACTATTCGATAGTCTGGAAACTATGGAAATTGATTCTTAATATATGGTGATGAATGGTAGAATTAAGGAATGGTTAAAGCAATGATAAATCATTTTTAAAAGTGATGCTTTACAAAAAATTTGGAATATATCAAAAGATATAATACTTTGGATTGTTTGGCTAGAAAGGAATAGAAGAATATTTAAAGCAAATTAAAGTATTTTAGAGGTAATGAAAAGGAATATTTGTTTAGCCATAGAGGAGTCCAAACCAACCCTATCGACTCACCCAATACCTAATATGGAAACAAAGAGCCTTAATATATGGATTCAAGTCGTCAGATGGAATTATGATGTTGGGGATATGATAAACAAAAATAAGGCAAAGAATATAAAGTGGAAACCACTAGATATGGAGTTGATCAAATTGAATTTTAATGGAGAATCTAAAGGAAATCCAGGATCAATAGGAGGAGAAATAATTAGAAATAATAGAGGAAATATTTTGTCTCATTACGCTTTCAATAGTGGATTTAAGACAAATAATGAATTTGAAGCTTGGGTAGCTTTGGAAGGATTAAAAATATGCAAAAAAATAAAATGGAACAAAGTATGGATGGAAGATGATTCACTCAGTTATAAATGCAATTTTGAGGAAAGCAAAGGCTCCATGGAACATAGAAGAGATAATTGTGGAAATTCAAGAGCTTTTTATAGAGTTTGAATAATAAGGTTTACACATACATTAAGTGAAGGAAAAAAATGTACATATAGGCTAGCCAATAGAGGTGTTTTTATTGAGGATCATAAAGTTAATTTCTCTTTTTCTTGGTTAGAGAAAGAAGTACGTTTAGCTGAGAATGTGATATTTTATAACATTAATGTGCTTTCATATATACTATTTATTACAGTTTTTGTGGTTGCACTTGTGCTTCAGGAAGGAAACTAGCAATCTAGATCTAGTAAAGAAGGCTATGATAGTGCGATGTTTTGGAAATATTACTCTACTAAGATGTGATGCATAGATAGTAGAGGTGATTTTTTGGTATTATGAAGGCTATTGTAGAAAATATCAAGAATGATGCTAAAATCTATAATATTTGTATTCACACAAAAAATTGAAAACGTTCCAAAAAATAAAAATCAAGAATTCATAAATTTTATGTAAATGATGTAGGTTTCTAGATATAGCAACCTAATTGAGATTTTAGAAGAATTGATTTTTTTTTTTAAATATCATGCTCTAAATAAGAGAGATTTTATTTTTCAAGGGTGGAGGACCTAAGTACAACCCCTTATTATCCATCAAAAAAAATATAGAGAAGGAAATCAAGTAGCAGATAATTTAGTCAATCACAATGTTGATCTTCATCTTAGTGAAATTTTAATTTTAGAAGGAAATTGGCCCAAGTGAGATTTTTATCTTAATCAAAATGATATCAAGGAGATGATTTTGAAAGAATAGCACTTTGAGGAAGTTGAATAATATACTTGATATAAAAATAAATGAAAAATATGTGATAAAATGGCATGTTAGATATGGTTTAGTTGACATGATAGCAAATGTAATATTTTGATATTCTGATAGAAGTGGCCCCTAATAGAAGCCACATATAACTTATTAAAAATAAAACTAATGTAAGACAATTTTTTTTGAAAATTTTGGCTAAGTTCCAAAAGTGCAATTCATCTTCAAAATGAGTGACTCATCAAAAAAGGTGATTTGGCCAAAGTGGAGCGATTTGGTCAATGAATCATTGCTTTTTTCTTAATTAGGATAAGGACAATACAAAATTCAAGGAAAGTAATATTTTATCTTCGCATGATGCCTAAGAGGAGTTAGAAGCCTATTGAAAATATTTGAGGTATTTTTGAAGGAATATGAAGTTTAGAAGTGCATCATTTTATGAAAGATGATCCTAAATTAGTTATTTTACAAGAGGTAGAAAATATTTAAATTAGGTAACTCTTAAGTGAATAATTTTTTATAAAGAGAATATCTGGGCTCCATTATAATAAATTTTTAGCAATTTGAGAAAATCAAAGTTATACTTTGTGGACTCCATATTGTGCTCTTAAAATTATTTTGGAATTAATATTGTGCATGACATTTGATTATCAATTGAGGGATTGTCCTTTTTATTTTGGGAATGCATAGTCATTATGGCAATGCCCTTTAACTTTATATTAGTTATTTCCTTCTATTATTGCAACTTTCATATGCATTAGAGCACATCGATGCTATTCAATTTTCCTCATATGTGTTGATTGAACATGCACTAATACTACTATGGTTATGATTACATTCTTTGGTTATGTTCGTGTTAATCTCTTACATCCTACTCTTTCCAATTTTACTTTTTCTACACTTAGATTAGGTTAGTTTAGCATGATTAGTGGGGAGCTAGACTAAATCTAGAGGTCAAAGGGGACATAATTTTACCTCTAATTATTGATATAGAATTGCAAGAGAAATTAAAATCAGAATTTTTAGTGTAGACACAGAAATTTGACCCACCAAAATGGTTCAAATCTTCCTTAGATCCCTAGCCAGCCACCCAAATTTGCTAAGTGTAAATTTTGTGTATTTTTGCCTTCTCCCTTTGCCTTTTTTGCCTAGCTTTATAATTTTCATCCTCGGTCCATACTGGGCATGAATTTGGCTTATGATATTCACACCTTGTATAGAGGGGGCACAAATTTATTTTTTTAGGGGTTTTTCTCACTTAAACCCCTCCCTCGATCGACCCGTTTTGAGGTCGTCTTTGCCCAAAGTGAAATTTCACTTTCCTACCTATTTTGCCCTCCAAACCTATTATAAATAAGGGTTTGTATTCTCTTAGTTCCCCCAATGTTTTTTTGGTGATACTAATTCTTGACTTGCTCACATGCTTATGCTTTCAAGTGGATGTCTACTACAAGTTATTGTTTTAACTATTTTGGTGCTTGGTGATTGCTTCTCTTGGGGATTGAGTGAAGAAGTATTAATTATTGTATAGATAAACTATTTTGAAGTGATTTTTCCACCTCTTTATTACTTCTTGCTTGCTTCATCATCTCACCAGGTTTTGCATTTATTTTGTTAGCATTTAGAATTCTATTTTTTTACATTTCACACCTCATTTTTTATTTTTTTAGGTCCCAAAAGGGGTATCTAAACCAAATTCATGCATAACCCATACAAAGCATGAATTTGGTCAGCCATATTCGTTACTCCTAGTTAAGGGTGTGAATTTTATAAAATTAGAGTTTTGGGGGTAAGATTTGCATTTTAAAACCCTAATTTGCATCATTTTTTGAAGCTTTCTGTTGTGTCCATTTCTACTGCATTTCACATTACTATTGTATATCTATTTTGTTGTATTTGTGCATGTTCCAAAGGTCAAATATTATTTTATGTTCAAATAGGTTAGCTTAAAGTACCAAGGGGCTTGACTATTGCACCTCCACACTCAGCTATATAGTAGCCTAAGCAAACCCCCAAACGTTGATCAATTTTTCTAGGGTTTTGTGAAGCTATTTTGCAATATTGAAGCTATTGTATATTTAGGACACAAGATGAATCTTATATCAATTACTAGATAATATAAGTGCTTTAATACATATCTAGGTTGATTGGTATTTGATTTCTACCCACTTTTGTGGAAAATATAGATAATAAACAAAGGTAAATCTAGGTAATATACATATCTATATTTGAAATTCTAGGCATTTGAAAGAATAAAAGCATATAGTGTGCATCTAGGATTTTGTTTGTACATTCCATTGGATTCTTTCTTAAAATATTTTTATTATGCAACATAGGGTTAGACATCATTGAATCAAAGAATCATTCTACGCTTAGCTCTTGTATTCTTGCATCTTGTAGCTCACATTGTTATTTCATTTTCATAGCTTAGTATAGAAATATCAAACATAGGTGTATGATTAATTGAACACATCCAAACACATTATACCCCAAACTTGGAGCAAGTCCTTAAACCATTCCTAGTGAACTCGTTCCTCCACCACACTGAGTGTAGAGTTATAAAAACCACCATGGTCGCCTCAAGGCTTTATTATGGATATAGCCTTAAGAATTGTATGCTAGTGCATGATTTTCCCCCTCTAAATATTTGGTGAACCTAATGTGAACACATGTCTTAGTGTCCAATATAGAAAAATTCTTCCTTTTGCTTTTTATTTTGAAAAGTTTTAATATAGACCACTAATTTATTTACCTAGATTTAGAAGAACATTAAAAAATATCTTAAGGGTCTTCTTCTATGTCTTTCGTTAGTTTTCTCTTCTATCCTTTTGCTTCTTCTAATGGATCCATTTCTTAGAAGCCAGTGAAATCATATTGACTTTGATCAGATTCTTCAAGAAGATGATCAGGTTGATAGAGAGAATCCTAACCTTGAACTAGAAGAACAAGAAATGTTGAAACTAAAATAAACTATGATCCATTTGAAGGACCCAATGATGGTTTCCTTTTTAAATATTTTGAACATGTTTTAGGTTTTATGAAATATCATAGGGAAGTATTGTTGAAGGATATGGAGTGGGAAGCCCAACTCAAAATAGCTAGGACTCCTCCTCCTCCTCTAGTAGTCTCTCATATGCATGACCATGATAACCCTAAAGAACACAAAATTATACTAAGAGGGGAGGTGAACAATATAAGATAAACTTTTACTTTTCTTTCCAAATGATAACAACAATAATATCAATTGCAATAATTATTCAAAGTAGTATTAACCAATATCATCAATAGCAGTATCAAGGCAATACACAAATCATCACACACATGAGAGACACAAATTTAATGTGGTTCACCCAATGTGGGTTACGTCCATGGAGAAAATATTTCTTATAAAATTTCTCAATAAATATCTTGGGAACCAATTCCCTATTATAATTTTATGGGCCTCTACCCAAAGGAGATATCAATCCCTTATGCTCAAGTTCGTGGACCTCTATCTACAAGAGACCTATATCCCCACTACTATGGTTTGTGGACCTATATCCATGGGAGACCTCTTTCCCCATTGCTCTAGTTTGTGGACCTCTATATATAGGAGAACTCTATCCCCACTGCTCTGTTTTATGGACCTCTATCTATAGGAGACCTCTATCCCCACTTATTTGGTTTATGGACCTCTATCCATAGGATAACTCTATCCCCTCAACTCTCATTTGTGGACCTCTATCCATAGGAGAAATCTATCCCCTCAACTCTGGTTTGTGGACCTCTATCCATAGGAGAAATCTATCCCCTAAAATTTGGTTCATGGACCTCTATCCATAGAAGAAATATATCCCTTCAACTCACTGCTCAAATATACACCAAGCGTAATCACAAGGCTTGCTCAAATCAACAACAAAAATTGCTCACAAATCTGTCCAAATCTGCACCAAGCCTACTCATAAGGCTTGCTCAAATCAGCAACAAAACCTACTCACAAATCTACCCAAATATGCACCAATCCTACTCACAAGGCTTACTCAAATTATCAACAAAACGTGCTCACAAATCTGCCTAAATTTACACCAAGTCTACTCACAAGGCTTTCTCAAATCAACAACACAATCTGCTCACAAATTTGCCCAAATATGCACCAAGCCCACTCACAGATCTTGCTCAAAACATATATTCAAATATACTCATAACACATGCTCAAATATACTCATAACACATACCCAATTCTTCTCATAACACATACTCAAACCTGATCATAACACATACTCAAATCTACTCATAACACGTACTCAGATATGCTTCAAAATATATACTCAAATATGCTCATAACACATACTCAAATCTACTTCAATACTTCTCACCAAAACTGCTCAAACATTTTCAATTATTGCATACAAACAATTTCATATATCTTTTCCAAAAGTGCTTTCCTTCACTAAAATAGTTTAGACATATTCTACCCATAATTCGTTTAACCTCTTGAACATATAGAGAATGATATGTACTATCAAATACCTAATATGTTCTTCACATTCACATGTCTCACATTCATCAAATCAAATTTCTACTTCTTGTAGATTCCTTTCAAATCAAATCAAGCTAGTGTATAATTTTGCTTCACAAAACTGCTTTATGTTCCTTGCAAATTTTCTCTCAAAGATCAAACACAATAATACACAAATTTGCTTCACCAAAATGCTTTTTGACCTTTGCAATTTTATGTCAATATCAATCAATATTATGCACAAAACTTGCTCTCAACCCTAGCACATGTGTTTCAATCTCATTCAATAATGAAGCACAACTTGTTCACAAATCCTAGCACATGTGTTTCCAATATCATTCAACAATGAAGCACAATTTGTTCACAAACCCTAGCACATGTGTTTCCAATTATTTCAACAATGAAGCACAACTTATTCATAAACATTAACACATATATTTCCAAAAATGCAATATATAATCCTTATTTCTCCACCTTACGATCTAGAAATATTTTCTCAACCAAACACCTTAAATAAGGAATAATATCACCATACCTCTTAACTTGCTTTGATGAAGATGTGACCTCAAAACTTGTCTCAAAATAATTTTCCCTTTCAAAGTTCCACTTCAAAACCGGTTAGTAGATATATCTTTTAAATCTTCCCCTTTAAATTTTTCTTCAAAAGATGTGCACGAAGTTAATGGTTTGCAACTCCTTTTAATTTTCCAAAAAAATAAGGATTTTTAATCAAATAACAAAATATTTTAAACTTTCTTTCACCATGTAGAAATACACACAATAATTAAACCATAATAGCACCTTATTACTCCTATTTGTAAAAGGCACAACTAATTTTCAATATCAATAATGTACCTTATAATCATCCAAAACCCTAAGTGCAAAATACAATTTTAATTCCACTTTCATACACCTTATACCTCCTATATCAAAAATTATTTCAACCTTATAAAGCCACACACAAAATCTAAAATATCATTACTCACACAATACTTTTAATTTCAATTTATCATGCAAACATTTAACCTTATGACTCCCTAGATCAAGCACTATGCATACCTAATAATGCAAAAAATTAAACCTTGTGTCTCCCTAGGTCAAGCACTATTGAAGACCTTTAAAATTTTATAAAAAAATTTGTACCCTCTCGATGTGCTACCATTGTGACTCAAAAATACCACCTTTTGTTGGCCTGCATCCTAGTGCAAGCTAGGCTACCGCGTGGGCTGGCTTCCCACACAAGATGTATAATGTGCAAACTATGATTTGATGTCCTCTTTCATAGATAGTTTATTTTCAATAAAAATCCAAGTAAAACAAACCCATTGTGCCTTGAACCCATGACCTCTCACTTGCCATGATTTGCATAGGACCTGCCTACCACCTGGACTAACCGACCAGTTGGAAATCTCTATACATTGTCTTCTTTTTAAATCATTGTCCCTGCTTTGAAATATGTGCACTTGTATTTTCTTATCTTTGCCCTCAATGAATTGTGTGAATCGTGCTTGATCTTCAACATTAGCAAATGAATTATTTTTCTTCCTTTAATATATAATTTGAACTTTATGAAGACGTCAGCTCTCCTTTTTATTTCCACCATTTGAAGTTAAATTTTGGTACCTTTTAAAATTCAAATTTATTTTTATTATAATATTTAAACCTTGGTTAAATATTATAATATTTTGCTGGTGAGCCTTTGTCAAATAATTTTATTTTTAACCAAATGAAATCTTATCTTTTCCTTTCTAACATAACCATGGAAAATATTTTTCAATCAAATGAAACCTTGTCTTTTTCTTGCTAACATAACCATGGAAAATATTTTTCAATCAAATGAAACCTTGTCTTTTTCTTGCTAACATAACCATGGAAAATATTTTTGCCTTGACAACTATTGTACCTTTGACATCAATATTTCTACCTCATGAATCCTTTGATGATATTTGCCTTGCATTTTATTATTTCAACCTTGAAGATAAATCTCAACCATTTTACCTTTGACATCAATGACAACCAATATACGTAATATTTCCAACAAACCCTATATCAAAATATTTACATCATGATAATCTTGCTCAATCATCTTGTGCCACTACTATAACCACAAACATTGGAAGGAATTCACAAGTCCTCCCAAATATTAGTATCACTCATAACTATTTTAAATTTTCTCTTCTATCTGCTAATCTCAACAATCTTACCTCTATTCTATGAACTATTAATTATCCTCTCCAAAAAGGTATCACCTATCACAATACAATTAATACCTCCAACATGAACCAAGTACCCGTTTAACAACCCACCTATACCCCTCCCTTAGGGAATCTGAAGGTATTGCACAATAGTAATATGGAGGTGCAAAGTTTAACTAATATGGTGAAATAATTGGTTTTGAAAGTGGAGATGATTCAACCCTCTAGTTTTAGCTACAACTATAAGGAAATGTGCAATCAATACCTAGATCCTATTGTTATTGCTAGACCTTATCCTAAGCATTTTCCTATGCTAGTTTTTCCTATCTACAAGGAAACAAATTATCCAATTGAGCATCTAAGGAGATTCAAAACAACCTGCCATGATGTTTCCTAAGAGTCTTGCTAGCATGCCATTGGTATGGTATTATTAGTTACCTAGCCATTATTTGAGAAATTTTGAAGAGACAACTGAATTATTTGTTCAATAGTTTGGTGCTTATGTTGAAAATAATGTATCCATGAAATATGTTTACAACCTGAAGTAAGAAAAAGAGGAAAGTTTCTTAAAATTCTTGGCTCATTGGAGAAGTTTAGTTTATTGTTTGAGATATACCTTACCTCCTTGAGATACGCTTGACATATTTATTGGAAATTTGCAAGAACAACTATCTTATGCATTAGAAACTACCACTATCACATATTTTGATCAAGCAATTTAGTTAGCAAGGAAAGTAGAATAGGTTCTTATCAGAAGAGGACAACTCAAAGTAAAATAAGATAAAACCACTAAGTCACAACATAAAAGTAAGGATGTGGTAGGTGATGGTGTAGCAGACAATAAGCCTGCTAACAATATCGTTAACAACCTACAAAAGATGATACTTCAAATGCCTCCACAAAGGAATTTCATAAAACTTAACATACCCATGGAAGTGGGTTTAAAAAACTTTTGGAAACTAATATGATTGAGTTACCTCCCATAAGGTAGCTTGATACTACAACAAATTAATACAAGGTAGGACAACATTGTGCATATCATAGGATAGAAGGATATTGGATAAATTCTTGGAAGAGATTGAAACATATTATTCAAGATTTGTGCAAGGCAACTCCTTACCTTCTTAATACACACTGTTACCACAATTTAAATGTAAGCTTTGCAACTTAAATCTCAGATGAATAAATCAGAAATTAAGAAGAATAAATCAATTGATAAATGATTTGCCACTTCAGGTGGGCACACCCCCACCGTATAGGCAAGTATGCGAATGTCGCAAATGAAATTTGAATAAAAGATGATAGATGATTAATTCATAACTCAACCTAACCTAAATAATGAAATCAAGTAAATCAGTTGGAACTAACATAGTCGGCTATGTTAGGGTTGTAGCATGACTCCCCTCCTCGAAAAGCTTTGTCCTCAAAGCTGGAAATGACTGGAAAATACTTTCAGATTCCCAAGTTGCATCTTCTTCAGGTAAATCCTGCCACTTGATGAGAAATTCTTGGATGTGACGAGATCTGAGTCTGCGTGATCTGGTTTGGAGCACTTCTTCTGGTTGTAGATGGATACGCCCTTCTTCATCCAGCACTGGTAATTCTGACTGAGAGTGTACTTTCTGGCCAATCACCTTTTTGAGATAGGAAATATGAAATACTGGGTGTATGCGAGAGGATTGGGGTAACTCGAGTTGATATGCTACCTCACCAATGCGATGCATAACTTTATAAGGACCATAGAATCATGGTGACAGCTTCTGACTGGATTTGAGCTTTAATGATAGTTGTTTGTAGGGCTGCAGACGTAGGAACACCATATCACCAATATTGAATGTTCGTTCTGAACGATGCTTGTCTTGTTGCTGCTTCATACGATTCTGTGCTTGTACCAAATTATCCTTCAAGATAGTGAACATTGCTTGTCGCTTTTGTAACCAATCATCGACTTGAGCCACTTTGGAAGATCCCGGTACATAATCGGCAATTGTTGGTGGCTTTGTTCCATATAATGCTTCAAAAGGAGACATCTTAGTGGAAAAATGATAAGAAGTATTGTACCACCATTCCGCCAATGACAACCATTGACTCCATTGATATTGTTTATCCTGAACAAAACATCTTAAGTAGGTACCCAAACATTTGTTAACTACTTTCGTTTGACCATCTGTTTGTGGATGGTATGCAGAAGACATATTTAATTTGGTACCACTAAGTCGAAATAATTCTCTCCAAAAATTTTTGGTAAATATGGGATCACGATCACTTACAATATTTTTGGGCATTCCATGTAGTTTAAATATTGAATCCATAAATACCTTGGCCACTTTGCTTGCTGAAAATGGATGTTGTAAAGCCTGAAAATGAGCATATTTGGAAAGGTGATCAACTACTATGAAAATTACCATTTTTCCTTTTGACTTAGGAAGACCTTCAATAAAATCCATGGAAATATGTTCCCATTGGCGATCCGAGATAGGCAACGGTTGAAGTAATCCTGGTGATTTGATTGTTTCCCCCTTATTGCGTTGGCACACTTCACATTCAGCTACCCATTGCTTAACCTCTACCTTTAATCCTTTCCAACAAAAGGATTGTTTAACCCGCATGTAGGTTTTCAAAAACCCGGAATGTCCTGCTGAAGGAGAAGCATGTGACTCTTCTAGAATTTGTACTTTGATTGGTGAATTATGAGGGATGTAAATACGATTCTTCTTACGTAATATTTGGCCCTCATATTCGAAAAAAGGGTACGTAGAGGACCCCCTAGATAATTCTTGAATTATTTGAGTTGTTTCACTATTGGACAACCATTCTTCTTGTAACTGAGATACCCATTGCGAACATGGTCCTGAAATGGCATTAATAACTACTTCGTCTTCGTATTTTCTAGATAATGCATCCACAACCACATTTTCTTTACCTTTATTATATTCAATCACAAAATCATATCCCAATAATTTCGTCAACCATTTATTTTGTTCGGGATAAGAAAACCTTTGTTCTAAAAAATGCTTGAGACTGTTGTGATCGGTTTTAATAATAAAACGACTATTGATTAAGTAATGCCTCCATTTTTCCACTGCATGTAAAATAGCCAACATTTCTTTTTCATATGTGGATTTACCCAAAATTTTTCCTGATAGTTGTTTACTTTCAAATGCCAAGGGATGACCCTCCTGCATTAGTACTGCACCGATACCTGTTCCTAAAGCATCGCATTCGATGACAAATGGTTTTTGAAAATCTGGAGTAGCCAAAATTGGAGTAGTACACATGGCATCCTTGAGAGCCTCGAAAGCTTTAGTAGCTACTCCTGACCATTGAAAAGCATCTTTCTTGGTGAGGGCCATGAGAGGACCTACAATTTTACCATAGTCACGCACAAATTTACGGTAATATCCCGTGAGACCCAAAAAACCACGAAGTTTTTTGATGGTTTTAGGCAAGGGCCAATCTTGTATTGCCTTAATCTTATTGGGATCTACCTTAACACCTTCGTGAGATACTATATGACCTAGGTACTCCACTTCATGAACACCAAAGGAGCATTTAGATCTTTTGACAAATAACTTTTCTCTGCGGAGGATATGGAGAACTCTGTCCACATGTACTAAATGATCTTTCCATGATTTGCTATAGATGAGTATGTCATCAAAGAAGACTAGAACAAATTTTCGTAGGAATGGATGAAACACTTGGTTCATGAGACTTTGGAATGTAGATGGTGCATTAGTGAGACCAAAAGGCATGACCATAAATTCATAATGACCTTCGTGAGTTCGAAAGGCTGTTTTGGGAATATCCTTGTCCCTAACTCGGATTTGGTGGAATCCTGAACGTAAGTCCAATTTGGTGAAGAATTTGGCACCATGTAGTTCATCTAGTAAATCATCAATGACAGGAATAGGAAACTTATCTTTGATTGTGATTTTATTGAGAGGACGAAAGTCTGGACACATACGCCAAGAATTGTCTTTTCGACGAGCTAATACGATAGGTGAAGAATAAGGACTAGTACTATGATGGATGACACCCTGGTCTAATAGTTCTTGGACAATCTTCTCAATTTCTGTTTTTTGGGGTTGGGGATATCGATAAGGACGACCATTGGGTGGAAGATTACCAGGCACTAGATGTATGGCATGGTCATGAGATATTTTGGGGGGTAGGCCTTTGGGTTCTTGAAAAACCTCCTCATAGTTAGAGACAATGTTTTGGAGATCTTCCTCTTTGATTGTTGGCATAGTTTGCTCTAATTTTTCTATGCAATTGATTCGGGCTATGAATCCCCCACCATCTCTTCTTAACAACTTTTCCATGCTATGTGAACTTACAATTTTTGATGGAGGTGTGGGTAGTCCTTGAAGATGGATGGTCCTCCCATTGGCTTGCCATTCCACAAAGTGATGTTTGTGATTAAAACCCACGGTAGTTTCTAATTGTTCCATCCATGCAACACCTAAAATAACTTCTGAATTTCCTAATTCCATAACAAAAAGAGGACCTTGCCAAGTATACGTACCCATTTGTAGTGAAACTGGAGATGTCTTACCGAGACATTGAGAAACTTCCCTGCTTGCCATTCTGACTTGAAACCGATCCTGATTAGAAGAGTATACATGCAGACCCAGTGTCCTCGCAAGTCTTGCATCAATGAAGTTGTGGGTACTACCAGAGTCAATTAGTACCGTCACCCGCTGCTTTCGAATGAAACCTGCCACCTTGATTGTATGGTGAGAAGATAACCCCATAAGAGCATGTACTGAAATAGTCATGGTATCCTCTTCAGCAACCACTTCGTCTTGTGTATTTTGGTCCTCAACTGGGAGATCCTCAGGTGCATCGTACTCCTCTATTTCATCTACCTGGTCGGCATATTCCATTTGAAAATTTTGTCGTGGTGTACATGCTTGATATTTTTGGTGTTGACTGCGACATTTGTAACAGAAGTATCATGACGGTTGATCATTTCTGTGAAAAGAGTTGGTGCGGAATGGAGGTCGACCATATGAATCACGTCGTGTAGATGAGCCCATGTTTGCCTTGGTTTTTGCTAAGTCAACAATCCTTATACACTCATCCATCTTGGATGGGTTTTGTAGGTCTACCTCAACTTTAATATGCGCTTTTAATCCATTTCAAAAAGCTGCTACTACCACGTCCTGTGGTAGGTTTTCTGCATAGGAAAGCATACTGGTGAATTCAAAAATGTAGGACCCTACTGATCCCATTTGCTTGAGTGACAACAATCGTACTGTGTATGAACCCATGGGACCCTTATCGAATCTGTGAAGAAAGGATCTTTTGAAAGTATCCCAATATAATGCATCTTGGGGCTCCTCACGTTTATACCAAGTAAACCATTGATAAGCTTCGGTACCAAATTTGGTTGCTGTAAAAGGAACCTTCTCTTTGTCCAAAAATTTATAAAAGTCTAAGATGCCCTCCATTTTTGCAATCCAACCGCGTGGATCTTGGCCTTCAAAGGTAGGCATATCAATGCGTGGATGATTGACTCCATTTGGACCTCTTGGTTGGGAGTGGGCATTATTTCTATCTTGTTCCTCGTTACTTCTTTGTCTCTGGTTGTTATTGTGATAGGATCTATTAAACCCTCTTTGTTGCTCCATATTTTCCTCATTACCCCTATCCTCAATATTTTGGTGACCATTGTGGGTCAAGGAATGACTATTTTGACCTCTATGGTGTGTGTAATCGTCGTTGTAGACATCCGTACTCTAGTGATTGGAACTAGAAGGATTTGGTTGAGGTGGTTTCTGAGAGGCATTGAAACTTTCAGTCATCCTCTAAAGATTTACTATTAACTCTTTTAATACTTCATCCATGATGGTTGGATGAGTACTTTCTATTTGGGTGACATTCTCATGTGTGGAATCTGGCGAAGAATTGGATGCCATTGAGCTGACCCTTGGATGACCCGGATTAAAACTACCAATTCCAGATGGCGAAGGAGAATTTTTTGTACCTTGGCTTCGACGAGCTCTCCTTGCATTGTTGTTGGGAGTTTCCACGCTAATTAATCATCCGTCAGATCCTTTGATCCAACTTCTGTTCATGCACTGTCAAAATTTCCTGCTTATGAGCTTCAAATTGTAGCAAAAATTTGGTAAATTATGCCAAAAAGTTGTTTGTTGTCCGCTTCAACTGTCGCTCCAACTGCGACGTGGATTTGAATGTTTTGTTTTAGCTTACTTCCTTAACAATTCTTCGATAATTTTGGATGAATGTGGATGAATTCTGCAACTTTGGATACTTTTAGTTACAATTCTTTGACAAATTTTTTTTTCAACCATTCACACGACAACTGAAGCTTACAACTAGTACTGGACCCCCTAAGGAGTGAACCTAATGACCACAAGACGCCAAGACTGCACTAGGACCTCATGACAAGACGACGACGAGATCGGAATACGACACGAAAGCAGCTGACGAGACCAACGAAGACACGAACGAAAGCAGCTGACGCGACATGACAGACGACGACGAGACCAAAATACGACATGAAAGATGACATGAACGCAGCTGACGAGACCAACGAAGACATGAACGAAAGTGAAGGCGAGAATAAACATGACCAAGACAACGATTACACAAGACACGGAGAGGACAGGACACATGGGAACTCAATAAGACGCCAAGATAACGCGAAGGAGGAACAAACTTTGAACCATCCAAACAAGGACACGTCAACCAACAAGGACACTGAGGGCTCACGCACGCGGAGGCTAGCTTATGTGATCGAAGTCACATTCAATTAGTTGACCGTTTTTGCTTATAAACCAAAATTTTCCCACTGCACACCGCGTGTGGGATAAACGTCCCCGACGCGAAGAAAAATTAAAATTTTAAACTTTAGTATATACGCAAATTTATTTAATTGCTCCCTTCCTATTGGACGACGTCTTCGAAAGTTGGATGGCACGAATATTTGTGAAGGTTTCTACTATCATTTCGAATGCAATTCAGTGATGTTTGGCGTGTAACCTGGAAAATATAAATCTTTTTTTTTCGTCACTGTCTTATGGCTGCCAATTGGTACTCACGACGCAAGGAGGATTTTTAGGTTTTCGTTGAAGACAAACTGGCAGAATTTTTTCACAGCTCCGCGTCGGATCTCTTTGCTTTGCTGAACTGGTAGGAAATGTGACGTGAAGACCCGAAGGAATAGTCTCCCTCAACACAATCGGCTTACTAAAAAAATAAGTAATTGATGAGTTTGCGGTTTGTCGAATGACGTGCTGCTTTGGCGAACACCATTTTTGACGTCTAACCGGCTGTGCCTGGTGTGTTGTGAAACAATCCGAACGTGTGACGCATAATGAAGGACCCCCCTCAACGGCTGGATCGAATGAATCTGATACCAATGCAAGGCAACTCCTTGCCTTCTTAATACAGACTGTTACCACAATTTAAATGTAAGCTTCGCAACTTAAATCTCAGATGAATAAATCAGAAATTAAGAAGAATAAATCAATTGATAAATGATTTGCCACTTCAGGTGGGCACACCCCCACCATATAGGCAAGTATGCAAATGTCGCAAATGAAATTTGAATAAAATATGATAGATGATTAATTCATATCTCAACCTAACCTAAATAATGAAATCAAGTAAATCAGTTGGAACTAACATAGTCGGATATGTTAGGGTTGGAGTAGATTTGATTGATGCAAGACATATCACCATAGAGGGCTCTCATTCATAAAATAATTAAACTCCTACTCAAGAAGCACCTATGAGTAATCAAGACATTAGAATATTCTAATATCCATTACCTAAAAATGAACAACATATAGCTAATCAAGTATCTTATCAGAATGTTCAATCTACACATGGTAATATGGTTGGTATGGTTGGAGCAACTAAAAGGAAATAAGCTCAAGCACAGTCAACTTAATAGCCTTAGTAGGATAAAAAAATAGCCTCAGTAGGAGAAGAGTTCTTCATAACAACCCATATTGGTTTTGAGTAATAATCATAGAAAGAGTATAGGAACAAGAACTCAACCTTTAGTGTTAAAGCCTCAAGTCTCCTTTGATATTCACCAATAGTTAGCCAGTAATCCAACCAAAATTTCTATCCTCAACTCTTGCAAAATTATCCTCTCCATAGGGAAGCTTTGTTAGTATTTCTAAGACAACAATCTATCTCTCTAGATATTTCTTCTAATATCACAGTTAATATTGTAGGTTCTCTTGGGATACATCATATCACATTATTGGATGATGATAAGCCTTCCTCAAACTTGTGAGGGGATTCTTCCCTCTACATTACAACATTTATTGGAAAAATGTTTGTCAAAATAATCTTTATTGACAATGGCTCTTCCATTAATTTATGTACTTATCAATTTTTATAAAATTTTGGATTAAAGGAGGAAGACTTAACTAAATCCAATATTATCATCAAAGCTTTCAACAATGAGTCCTAAGAGGCATGTGGTGTTATATCCATCCCTCTCAATGTTGGATCCAAGATATTAGATTAATTGTTCTATGTGATGCCTTTCATTGCATTTTTTAATCTTCTTATAGGATGTTCTTGGATCTATGTGATGAAGGTCATCCCTTATGCCCTTCATCAATGTTTAAAGTTTGAATAAGGAACAAGTTGTCACAATTTTGGGTGACCCTCATTCATTTGAATACTATTTTATGGTTGAGCAAGATTGATCTGATTTTAATATTTTTCCATCAGTTTCATCATTTGTCTCTCCAAGTTCCTCATCTAAATATTTGAGCAACTCGAAAGTTTAAAAGTGAGCGAGGAACCTAAAATCAAAGTTTAATCATGGGATCAAGATAATCAATTTCTTCAAGAACCTCTTCTAGATATTGCTAAGCTACCACTTTCACCTCAGACTATGGGCTTGACCTATAATAAGGGTGAAGTTGTACACATTGGCACATGTACCTTTATCTTCATAGGTACAAACTTCAAACAAAATATCCATGGTATCAACCCTTCTACTATAGAGTGTTCTTTTGCTCATTGCTACTTATCCAAGGATTACCTACTCCCTAAACATATCCTATCTAGCATAGGATATGTAGGTAAAGGTTTGGGTCCTTAACATAAAGGTATTCAAGAGCCTTTGGATGTCAATATTTGGCTTGGGAGATGTGGCATAGGCTACATACCTAATAAAAACTAGCCTTTACCATTTGATGATGATGATCGCCTTATTTCTTATACTAAATATTTAGATAATTAGAAGAAAGAGTGGAGTGATGAGGATGAGGACCCTCCCTTTTCTTCTAATATTTTATTTTGTAATGTGATAGGTTTTGAGCGATCTGGAGGTAAGTATTCTGCTTCTAAAAGGGACCCTGCTTCGTTATCTTATAGAGATCTTATGAAATTAGGAATTGCCCCTCTTTATGTTAATAAAAATGGTTTTGTTCAAGAATGTATAGAATTTTGTACAAAGGCTACCAAAGAAAAACCTACGAAGAAATCTCCTTGTGATTTTGATCATCAATATGATCCCCCTTCTAAATTTTTCTTTGATGGATCAGTCTCTTGTACGCCTGTTATTTAGGTTAATATAGGAGTCACAATCACATTATATGTCGACTACTGTTCCACTCATTAATAAAATAATAATAATAAATCACTAAAATAGGCATGCATTTAGCATATATCATATTGCATTCATTTTTGCTTGCTCATACTGCATGGTTGCCTATCATACTTTGCATGATTGCTTGAAATTATGTTCCACTTGTATTTATGCTTGTCATAATTGTATTTTTGCATGTTCATGACTACTTGATCATATAGATTTTGGGGATTTTGTGACAATGGCTAGTGATGACACCTAGTTAGGTTGTATCTTACATGCATTGCACTTTCACTAGGGCTATGATGCCTAGCAATTCCCCAACCTAGGGCCTATCCTAGTGCATCTCCCTTCTTCTTCTTCTCCTTTTCTTTTTGTTTTGTATTCCTTGAATTTGAAAGCTTTTCAATGACCATAAATCCTCATCAAAGTCAAGGAATACACCTCTTTTTGTGTATTCCTATCTTCTCTTCTTATTCCCTTGTGTTTTGCTTGCTTTGTTTTAGCCATTCACATTGCACATACATCATCCTTCTATCAAGGTAGCATTCACTAAGGATATCAATTGCACATACATAACACACCCCATATGGGATAGCTTCATGGACACACACGAGGGGAAACCACCATATTGGCCATTTGCAAGCATACATTATAGTGGGTATTCTTTTTTCATCTATCCATATGACCATCTTAGTGAGCATGGTACTCATAGAGAGTCCTACTTCTCATTTGACCATCTGACCATCTTAGAAAGTGTTACACCCACAATGGATATAAATCCACTTTTCCATATTTGCAATCCATACAAAGGTAGCTTTATGGCCATACATGAGGGGAAACCTCCATGTTGATCATTTATGAGCATATATATTTATCGAGTTATTTATATTCCTTTACCTTTTTGAATCTATTGTCTATCTTTGCTTATGCTTTCTCCACTGTTGTTGTTCATCTCTTCATTCATTTTGTCACCTTCCTCTTCTTCCATTTCGATGCACTTCACCCTTGTATTCATGTTAGCTTACATATTATGTATTTTTTTTAGTTAGATTCATTTAATAAAGTATATCATGCATTGCATCCATCCTTAATTAAAAGCATGCAAGTAATGAAAAGAAAACAATCACATAAAAGCACACATATTTTTGGCATAGGTAAATAATAATAAAACAACTAATATTACTCGATGGCACAAAGAACCTGCTAGTCGATTTATGTACCACAATAAAGAGCTTGCCACACTTGACCCTCCATAGGAATGCATGCTATAATCCAAGATTGGTATGTCATCCTGCTCCTAGCCCTAGCTATGCGAGCCTGCTCTCTTTGCTCTATTTGTTGGAGGTGGTGGAGGAGTCATGTTCACAGATCATAACGTAGTGTGTGCCCTTGATCATGAATGACATTGTGATCATTGATATGAAGGTTATAGAACCCTCTAATCAGTAGGAATGACATGGTAATAGGCCCCCTAGTAGTAGGCCGCTCTTTGTGTCACCTCCTTGTATGACTCCCTCACACTCTAATCAGTAGGAATGACATGGTAATAGGCCCCCTAGTAGTAGGCCGCTCTTTGTGTCACCTCCTTTTATGTGGGCTTCATCACCCTATTTACTGCTCGATACAACAACCATCCCCACCACATAGGTCTACTAACCCCTCTCTCCTTTGATGTGCTTTGCCTCCACCTATGTTGTATCCCACTCTACTTGGACCTAGTTTAGGTCTATTTGGAGGGTAGTCATATCTGCCTCCATAGTTATTAACCTTACCTCTAGGGCCTCCATATCCTCTCAACCTATCACCATGATAGTTCTTACCTATGCCACTACAAGGGCTATCTCTATAGTCCTCCCTCATCCCAAGATGGAGATCATGATGGTCACCCTCATGGCTCTCACTATCTCCATTTACACGAACAATTGAGTTGGCCTTGATGGGACCATGTCCCTTTCCCTAGTTTATCGGACAACCTCTCAAAGTCCCAATTGTACCTATTGGCTCATCACCTAGCAATGTTGCACTAGCATAGGTGGAGATATCCTCAAGGGTAAAATGCCCCTATACCATCTCTAGTTCCTAAGAGCCACCTTGATATTGTCCAACCCCTAGATCTACATATAGTGGATCATCCAAGTCCTCCTCCATCCACCTAGTCACATTAGGAGTACCTCCACATCCTAATGGATCCCTCCTAGAATGCCAAAAATAGTAATATCCTAGATCCATAATCTCCTATAAGATGATAAACTGGAGCTGCAATCAATCAAATCTGAATAGCTCTCGCTCGCCCTTCTTAGTGAGAAGCCACTAAATACTCCTCACCCTAGCCAACTTTGTTGAGTCCTCTTCCTAGCTTGGGTGTAGATGCCATGGATGCCATATAATATGATGTGCCTATAGCTCCTCTATTATATTCCTATCTAGTGACAAGACACCAACGTATCACCTATTCTCGTGTTCGTAGTGTCATCTCCACCTACATGTTGTTGGCCACTCCACAGTGGGCAATGGTCCTAAAAGTGTGTTTGGTCTTCAGACCACTATATGCTCCTAGCACCACACATAGAGCAAAGTTATGTAGACCAACCCAGCATACCACTTGTACATGATATCATGTAGTGTCTTAAAATTGGCAATTTTACACTTTGCCACATTGGGAATTTTGTTGGAGCATTTTGATTGTAATGCGACAATACTTGTTTTAAATTGATTTTGTATGTTAATTTTTGTTTGCATTATTTAGTTGAATGAAATAAATAATTCACTTGATATTCATTTTTGCTATATCTTGAGCACACCATGAATTGATATCTTGGAACCTGTACACTTCGTATGAATAAAGGAAGAAAAAATCAGATGAGAAATATGCAAAGAAAAAAGTTTGAAAAATGCCCAAAAGCAAAAAAAGGGGCGAACTTAATGTCAAAAGAAAGAAAGTCTTGATTAAAAAATGGGCATGATGAAACGCAACCGTGTTCACCCAAGTTAAAAGGCGAATGTCTCGTTCACCCATCCCATGGGTGAATGCATCCCAAAGTTAAAGTATGCCATGAAAAAACTAAGAAGTGCAATCACGTTCACCTCACCTTGGGGTAAACGTACCTCATAGGCAACGCTGTCACATTCACTCTGGTTGAGGGGTGAACTGGGAGGGGTGAACAGGATGTTCACCCCTCAACCAAGGTAAACACGATTGCACGTTATTCATGGGATACGTTCACCCTGGTTGAGAAGTAAACATCCTATTCACCCCTCCCAGGGGTGAACACATCCCATGAATAAAGCGCAATCGCGTTCACCTTGGTTGAGGGGCAAACATCCTGTTTACCCCTCCCAAGGGCAAACGTGCTTTCAAATTGAAACTACGTAAATGCATTTCCAGAGTTAAATTGTGTGAACATGCTAAAAATCTAAAGATTGAGCGAAGATGATTTTTACTAAGACGCGGATACAGTTCCAATACAGTTTTAGGGTTAAAAGAGCAACTACGGTTACAAAGGAAAATATGTTCACATGTCAAGATTTAAAAGTCGCCCAAAGAATTTTTGCAAACATTTAAAAATGGTGGCAATGGGTAACTCTAGTTATGAATCCTAAGTGAAAGAGGAAGCGTATAAGAAGCCCAGGAAATTTTTTATCATTTCCAAGGTAAAGGAGTGTTTCCAAAGCATAGAACATGTTTTAATTTTTTGTGCACTGATGCTTAGAATGTTTATTTCCTGGGAATGTTCCCCTGAAATATGGATCGCTACTCTAAATGGATGGATTTTTAATGATTCCAAGGAGGAATTTCCTAAATCTTGTTCTTGATCTATGATCATTATGTTCTCATATGCATTTAATGAAAGAGGCAAAATCCTCTATAAAGACTAATCAAATTTCTATTGTAAATGGGGTTAGACACTTTGCGAGAAATCTCTCTAAGTTATCTGCATTAATAGAAGACATAAGACTTCTGAATTTGCAAGTGATATTGTGTGATTTTATTCTGCTTTACACATTTCTATTTTACACTTATGCTCTTTATTTGTTGTTAAATTTAAATTTTGCATCTAAATTTGAATATTGTTGATGAGAGAGTGAGTGTTGGAGTGTTATTTTGAAGGTTGCTCTTGCAATATTATAACCAAATTTTTTTGCATTTCTTATATTAAATGTTATTTCATGCTTGGGTAAATTTCCTACTGTTAGTCTACCCTAAATTCTACACTTCGACCTGTGGCCATATTTCTTTTTTCTTTCTACAATTTTTAATTTCTTTCCTGCATCTCTAGTCTTCATCCAGTGTAGGATTTAGTTTGGGAGTCAACCATCTCTAGAGATTGGCACAAAGGACTTCCCTTTCCTCTAGCATTTCAATGTTGGCCGTATCTAGGGTGCACAAACATAGTTTTTTTGATTAGGCAGATATTTGACCAACAGTTTTTGGCACACTCGATGGGACCTCAAAATTTCCACTTTCATGGTGTCAAGGTTTGATGTTCACCTTCATGCTAAAATATTATAACATTTGGTGACTCGATTACATCCATAAATCTCTAGACATGAGTATAGTGAAAGCTATGTCTCATGAATACAAGGTCGAAGGCCAAAAATATAGATCATCAAATTGATTTCTACGAACTTGATATTCAAAGGCTAGGGGAACATCCTTAATTAGCTACCTTTCACCGTACATCTTCACTACCTCATATATCCTGTATACCGTCAGTCTCATCCTCATGACTAGCTGGTGTATTCTCTGCTCCCACAAGCCCAGTTAGTATTGCTACTAGTGTTATTTAGCCTCCACCTTGTACTAACACTAGAATTCCTCAGCCTCTACCTCATATACCCATCCACATGGCCCAAAATCCTCCACCATACCAGCTACAACCACCAAGGCAGTTCCTAGCATGGAATAGTTCGGGGGATTTGAACTTACAAGCACAAAATACAATACCTCAAGAAAATTTGAAGGCTTTACCAACCTATGATGGTACTAGAAAAATGGCTTATGAGCATATTCAGGATGTAGCTTCTTTGGCTACGATCCATGGAATCACGAACGAATATGTGATGGTAAAATTGCTAGTATTGTCGCTGAGAGGGAAGTTGTTGTATTGGTATCAATCATTGCAACCTGGCACCATTACATCATGGGATCAGTTAGTGGGATTATTGATAAAAAAATTCATGAACAAGCTAACCCATATTATTTGTTGCATCAATTTATATCAATTCAAAGGCATTTGCAATAAGAGATAATGGATTTTAATGTCAAGTTCGCCTGAAGCTGGCAAAGAGTTCCTGAAAATTTGTGGCCCACACATGAATAGGCTATGTTCTACTATCTCAAGGAATTTAATACTGAAATCGGTATGACCGTACGGTAAGCTAATGTGACTACATTCCCATACTTGTATACACAAGCACAAAAGTCTGAATCTGATTTAATTGCTATAGGCAAGCTTCCCACGAAAATGACTATGCCCATTCTTCCAAATATTCCACAATATCTATACTCCAGTGCATTTTTATAACCTATGCCTTCCATGTACCCAGTTCCCTCATGGATCTCGAGTCTGCCTCAAATTGCTCCTATTCCTACTCCACAAAATTTGGCTCCAAGCTTCCCATAACTACCTTATCAGTCACTTCCACAATTACCCATTCCTATTATTGCTCCTGCATTGCCAGCACCCCCAGTTCCATTACCATTGCCTGCACCTCTAGCTCCTTTGCCTCTGCCTACGCCTCCCGTACCTTCTAATACTGATATTTTCATAGTACTATTACAGGAGGTAAAATCTAATAACTTGGCTCTAAGAACGATATCAAATGAACTTACAACAATAAGTAAGAAATAGGTCGAGGTTGAATTTAGAATAAGAAGATTTCAAACTCCACCTATCACTTGAGAGTAAGCATTTGTCAGTAGAGGTCTTGAGAAGAGCACAATAGTGTTAGCAAATAAAGAAACTAGCATGACAGAAAAGGTGTACTGGTGTTCAACATGCAATGATCCTCATGGAGAAGAAACCTGCATGGTGCATATGAATTATGTACAAACATTTGCAGAGAGTTCAACTGGTGGACAAGTCAATATGATCAAGAAATTTGATCACAACTTTATTATGCCATCCTTGGATCAAGTTTTGGTTCTTACAAGATCCAAGAAGAAGCCAGTAACGGTAGATCCAACTGAGCTTCAACCCTTAAAGGTACCTATAGATCCAAAAGTGCAAAATGAAAGAGAGCAACCTTTGGTGAAGACACTTGGTGTAAATACGAAGGAGAAATATTTCATTAAGTTAAAGGATTTGTTACATAAGCAAGCTCAATAAAAAATGTGAACAAAGGCATCAACTTTGCAATTGGCAGCAAGTGGCCAAATGCAAAGTGAAACAAAGGAGCAGGTCAAGGAATGTCTCAAATACCCATCATTGACCAAGCAACAAAGGGTATAAGCTACTCAATAGTACCAAGACAAGTATGAAAAGACTACAAAAGAGAAGGCTTCAACCACCTCAAATTATAATATTGTGGAGGAGATGAAGAGGATACCTACAAAAGTAAGTTTGTATGATGCTCTACAGCTACCCAAAAAAGTTGACCTACTACAGGAGTCTTTGAAAACCGCTAAAGATAAAAAGGAAAAACCTTCTCAAATAGTCCTAGCATAAACACTTCCAAATTTAGCTACGGGAAAGAATAGACCTCCCCCATTTTATTTTTCACTCAAAATGGAGAAGTGGATTGTACATAATTGTATGATTGACTTCGGTGTCGCAACTACTGTTATGCCAAAGGCAATATGTGAAATAATGGGGATGGAATATACAAGGAGTAGCCTAGGATTATTGCAACTTGATGGGACCCTGGTCAAGATGGTAGGAGTAATCAAGGATATTCCCATCGTTCTCCATAGTATGCCACAAATCACTGTCATTCAAGAAGTGGTAGTTGTTGACCTGGAGCCATATTTTAGCATGTGTCTTTCAAGGGAGTTCAAAACTAATATAGGAGGATACCTTTCTTTATAATATTCCCATATGGAGATACCATTCAAAGGAAAAAGGATTCACATATACAATGAGAAGCCTTCAACTTTTCATATTGAAAAATTGGAGGAAGAAGAAGAATCTATAGGTACAATTAACATGATGACCGAAGAGTTAGACAAGGTTGACTTGATGGAATAAGCACTTGGTGAACTGCACCTTGAAGATTAGTTTTTGCTCACATATTTTAATGCAATGATTGGAACTGATATTGGTTGTTATACAATAACCAAGCCTAAGAAAGTTGATGAAGAAGTTCCTATTTCCTTAGATATCGATCTAAATCAGCTATGGAAGCTGTATTTTGATGGTGCTAGATGGAAGAATGATGTAGGGGCTGGTGTTATGTTGATATCTCATGAAGGGTTATAAAAAACCTATTATTATAGTTTAACTTGGAGTTGCACAAATAATGCAGCTGAATAGGAGGTACTGTGCCTTGGATTAAAGAAATCTAAAAATTTGGGCATCAAGCAGTTGTATATTTTCAATGATTTTGAACTTATAGTTAATAAGATCACTAACAGGTGTGTATCAAAGCAGAATTACCTAAAATATTATCACAATAGAGTGTGGGGTTTGTTTGAATCCTTCACAACTTTGAACATTCAAGAAATTTCTTAGGAGCAAAACAAGCATGCTGATATTCTAGCCTCTCTTGGCATGAATTATTCTCTCGTGGAATAGGTGGTCAGGAGACCCAATACCATCAAGGTAATCTATAGATCTTCAGTCCCAGATAAGAATATTTATTAGCAAGTATTCGACAATGATGAGCAGATTGTAAATTTTTTCCTTAAGGAAACTATTGACGTCGATGATAGAGTTGTTGTGGCTGCTCCACAACGTACCCCAAAATTGGGGACCCACCTTTTTATTTTTGGTATTTGGGTGTTTGCGTGTTGGTTTCGAGTGTCTAATGATCGGTTTGTTTTGAATTTGCATTTGTCATTAGTTTTTGTCAGTAATACTTTGTTGTCGACGATATTTTATTATCGATGACTTTTTCTTGTCGATGATATTTTATTGTTGACGACTTTTTCTTGTCGACGATATTTTATTGTCGATGACTTTTTCTGTCGATGACTCTTTGTCGTCAAATTTTCTATTAGCTTTTTGTTATGATTGCATTTTATGTTTTTTTTTTTTTCGTTTGAGTATTTCAAGTAAGCTTTTGGTGCATATAAATGTTTAAAATAAAAATGAAGTTCAAGTCCACAACAGACATGTATATGTATAAGAAGTATTTACTCAATGTAAAATATAAAATATAAAATATAAAATATAAAATATAATAATAATAATAAAAGGGGTTAAAGCATAATGTTTTTAATATATGTTTTTTTTGTGTGTTTTGCAGGTTGTTCGACCAAGCATGGTCGTGGTTCGGAGAACAATCATAGCGAAGGATTTTGACTCCAACACGTGCGGTAATTGACACACGCAGAGGATTGCACCAAAGTACTGATGTGGGGAACATGACAACACAAAACTGGTCCACGGTGGACGCGGGTTTTGGTGACACCAATGGGTGACAGTGCTCGCACTCGAGAAAAAGGACAAATCATGATAAGGTGACGTAGAGGATAATACTCCAGCGGGCACTATGAAAGTGTGTGTATTCGGTAGAGGATGCAAAAAGAAATCTCCCACAGTGAAATGGAAAACCTACGGGAAGCAGATACAATGCAGCGATGACCAAGGCTCTGACTACAGCTGTGACTGCGAGTCAGAGGATCATATTGGAGCCATTTTGGGATAACCTACCTCCTCCAAAACAATAGTTTTAAACAGTAATACACAGTGATGTACGATACCTGGCGATGTGGCATGGTGTCCATTTTATGCAATGTGAAATGGGAAAAAAAAATTAATAACAGTGATTGATGGTCATCACTGTAGTTCGTTGGACAAAGGACATAGACCATGGTGAATGAATCGTAGCAACGGGAGAATACATGTTGGAGGAACCAGGTTACCGATATAAGCATCACAGGAAAATGTGGAGAAGGTTGAAATTTGCACAGTGAGCACAATTAGTGAGTTGTATTAACAGACTCAATCCATAAAGGTGCCATCGATGAATTGCAAAGGTAGCCATTATGACGCAGTGACAAAGGAGTAGTAACGGTAGTGTTGGAAAAAATATGAGGACCTAACGATGATATACGCTTAAGGAAATATTAAATACAATATACCAAAAGGGGATAATATGAGATGGGCGTTGAGATTGATGATGGGGCGCTGCAATATGGACAGAAATAAATGCTAGAATGGGGTGCAGTGTCACCGAGCGTGGAATTCATCGACATCACTAGCGATAGGACACTGTTATAGCTAGCCACTAGGAGGACTACATGGCAGTAGTCGAATATCTTCAGACGTAGAGATATGGATTACACAATGATGGGAAAAGTAAGTTTAAACGATGCATGGATTCCTTGCGGTCAATGATAGACCTTGTAGGGCAACGGTAACTCGTATAGGACATTCATTTTCTATGGAAAATTGTGAGGTTCGGTAGGTATCATGAGGTAAACTTTGAGGATGGTATTAGAAACATGGTAACACTCATCAAGATGTTTAAATGAAGGCTATATTTCAAATAGGAAAAAATGTCAAATAAATGAAGATCATGGGGAAGTCTGACATATATTCCTCCATGGGGCAAAAATATATATGTCCAATACATATGAAACCAATGGTGGACATGTTGAATGTTTTGGGAAAGTATGATGAAAAGAAATGCAGAGAGAGGCGTTACAAAAGTGAAAATGAGCAATAGTGTAAATCCCTTCGAAAAGGAAACTAACCGAACGCAGGGATAAAGATAGAGAAAATGCAGAAAAGGGAAACAAAAAGCCAAACAATTAAAGACAGTGAAACGAAGAGGCAAAAACGAAACGAGGAGTATCTTGAAATTTTTAAATACTACAATGAAATTTTGAAAGAGGGGTTGGAAACTGCTGCAAGCAAAGTTGCAGATTTGAAGGCAAGAGGGCTATTCTGGACTTGTTTGGGGCTGTTTTTCTTCCATGGACTGGTTTGGGAAAACCAAAAATTTCTGTTATTGTAAAATGACAAATTTTTAATACAGAAAATTTCAAAAAGTTGCATTTTATGGGCAAGAAAGGAGGAGTCATTTTCTGCATGCAAGATTGAATGTTTATTTTTTTCATTTTTCAGATTTTAGGCTTGTAAATGGAGTTTATGCAAGTTTCTTGGTTGCTGCATGCTAATGTTTAAATCAGAAAACCTCATCTAAAACCCTAAGAGCCATCACTTAGCTTATCCGGATTGTGCTTGTTTTGTAAGTCCAATAGGTTAGGTTGCATGCATGAAAACCTCACATATTTGGTTTTTCCGGAATAGGATAGCATCAAACTTAATGTATCATGTGTTTCATTTTTCTGCATTTTATTTTTTCAGAAATTTTATTTTTTTTTAATTTTCAGGCATTAAAATAAACATTAAAAAAAATTCAAAATCCAAAAAAAATTTCACCATTGCGTAGGTTATACTTCATACTTCCAATACGCACTTTGAAATTTTATTTTCGGAGTTGTTTAGTATTTTTAAAAATTCACCGAAGTTGCTGTTTTATTACAGATTTTGAAAAATTCGAAAATAGAAAATTTCCATTTTAAGGTCAAATTTCATTTTTTCAGTTATGTTTTGCACTCATGAGCCTATGATGACATTCCCTTCATGAAAATTCCAATTTCATTGAAGGAGTTATGTTTTATGGCAATTCACAAATTTTCGTATTTTGAGCCTAAAATTGTCCTCTTCATAAAAGTTCTAATTTTACGAAAGAGGGATAATTTGAGTATTACATTGAAGGTCTTTTCTTCAAAGCACTTAATTGTTCATCTTGATGAAAATTTGATTTCATTTAAGAGGGATAAGTTAAAGTGACATTTAAAGCCCTTAATTTAAGGCCATAAATTATTGCCTCTTTGTGAAAACCTATTTCACTAAAGATGGATAGTTTATCGATTACATTGAAAGCTATCTTCATCTTCATGATAAGAAGCCATATTTGGACTTAATAAAGAAGATAAAATCTACCTTAAAACTCTCAAGATAAAAGGAATTAAGGCACTACATCGTGGTCATATGAGGGCCAACTCACATTTGCTTTATTTTGGTTCAATGAACAATCACTAAAGTTTTATGGTAAAATAAACCAACATTGCCCCTTGTTTACAGTTACTTGCAATCACTAAGGTGTTCCAAGCATTTAAATTGATACATATTTATTTGAGATTACTAACACACATATGCAAAAGCTAATATAGCGGAGACCTTGGAGAAGTTGTTTTATCTAACTTCTTTGCAAAAGGGGATTTGGAATTCAAATCCTAAGGAAGAGTGTACTTTCACACTTGGGTGAAAATCCCACTCAACAAGAGTGTTTGCCAAAGAAGAAAGATAAGGAATGATTCAGTTGAAAAACAATCATATTCCCATAGGATTGATTTCATTGGAGAGTTTGTTTAATCGAAATGACAGGTTTGAGAAGCATAGGATACAAGTGGATGCGAAAGAGTACAAGGAGTTACAATTGGAACTTGAAAATATTATCAAAATTGGGACCGATTGCATGCAAGAGGAGTTAGAATATATTAAAAATTTGTACTATGAGTACCCTAACATCGTGGCATGGAGCTATCAATATTTAAAAGGATATGATAAGAACGTGATCCAACACACCATTGAGTTGCAGGAAGGGGTGAGAACCTTTCGATAAAAATAACATCCTATCAGTCCCAATATAGAATTACTCGTGAAGGTAGAATTGTTGAAGATGTTGGAGGTAAATATAATTTATCCAATCAAGCACTCAATGTGGGTGGCAAACCTGGTCTCAGTACGGAAGAAAAATGAAGATATTTGTTTATGTGTTGACTTTCACAATCTTAACCAGACATCATTAAAGGATCATTACTCCTTGCCACAAATTGATCAAATATTTCATGTGGTCACTAGTGCACAAATATTCTCACTATTAGATGGTTTCTCTGGATATAACCAAATATGGATGAAATATGAAGACCAACATAAAATAAAATTCACCACCAAGTGGGGTACGTTCGCCTACCAGTGGATGCCATTTGGAATTTCAAATGTCGGTGCCACTTTCTAGAGGGCCATGGACATTGCTTTTGGTGAGTTATTAAATAGAATCATTGTGATATATCTTGATGATATGACCGTGTTTTCACATCGTAGAGAAGACCACATTGCTCATCTAAGGTAGGTATTCGAGAAGTGTCATGAGTTCAGTATTTCTATTAATCCAAAGAAATCAATATTTTCTATCAAAGAAGGAAATTTTTTGGGCCATTTGATCTCATAATAAGGACTGGCAATTGACCCTGCAAGAACTGAATGCCTAATGAAGTTACCATTGCCTACTAACAAGAAGGACCTGCAATATTTCTTCAGTCAAATAAATTTCATCGGCAAGTTTATTGCCGATTTTGCTCAGGTTGTGAAACCTATGACAGAGCTCTTGAAGAAGAATACTGAGTTCAAGTGGACAAAAACTAGGAGATAAGCTTTTCAAGAAATCAAAGAATTAATTACATAGGCTTCGATTTTAATTAATCTCGACTATTTAAAATATTTCATTCTCTATGCGGTGGATGAACAAGAAAGCTATGCTAAAGTATTGACACAAAAGCAAGAGGATGGAGAAGATAAGCCAAACGTCTTCTTGAGCCAAATTATTGCACCACATCAGAAGAAGTATGATTTCATTGAGAAACAAGTGTACGCAGTAATGAAATCATTAAATAAATTCCAACACTTTGTTTCCCAAAGTAGAATTGTGGTTTATGTTATACATCTTGATGTTAGAAACTTCATACTCCAAGAAGAGCTAGGTGATAAAAGAGCGGGTTGGATCTCAAAAATTCAAGAATATGACATAGAGATCCGACCAACAAAACTAGTTCATGGACGAGATTTATGCTAGGATCTAGCCAAAAGTGTTGCCTCTGAGACATCAAATGCAAAAAATGATAGGGATATTGATGAAAGCATCTGCGCAAATTGTACTATGAGCAATTGTGATTTGATAGAAGAATTGATCGACTATTTCACTTTTGGGAGATGTCCAACTCGCCTTGATGCTTCACAACATCGGAGGTTTAGGTTGCAAGCTCTTCAATACATTCTTTTACCAAAAGGACTGTATCACAAGAACATTGATGGGGTTCTTCTTAGATGTGTGAAGGATTTTGAGAAGGAAATAATTTTAGAGGAATTTCATTCTTAGTTATATGGCGATCATTATGCAGGCAGGTCTATGGCTCTAAAGATTACCCGAGCAGGCTACTATTGGCCCACTTTGTTCGTCGATGCGCATAAAGTAAGTCAACATTGCGATAGTTGTTAGTGATACATTGGTAGAATAAGAAAATGAGCTTTGCCCCTATGTCCAATTCAAGTAGAAGTGCCTTTTCAATAGTGGGGTCTCAACTTTATCAGATTTATTAAGCCACACTCTTCCATAGATCTTAAGTATATTTTAACAACAACTGATTATTTCACTAGATAGATGGAGACCATTTCTACCAAGAAAGTTGATCAAGCAACTGTTATCTCTTTCATAGAAGGAATCATTATCCATTTTGGTGTCCCAGATTCAATTGTAACTGATAATGGAACTCCATTTATTGGGGTCAAAATCATAGAATTTGCCAGCAGGTATGGTATTTATTTGAAGACATCGTCCAACTATTATCCGCAAGGGAATGAGTTGGTGGAATCTACCAACAAAAATCTACTATGAATTTTAAAGAGGAGATTGGACAGTAATAAGAGAAGTTGGCACTTGTTGAATCAAGCACTATGGGCATATCACATCTCTGTTAATAAATCTACTAAAACTTCTCCATATGCTCTGGTTTATGGGAAAGAAGCCATTCTCCCCACTCATATTGAGCTTTCGGTACTCCAAAAATTGTAGTTATTCCAAGATGAAAATGATGGATATGACCCTATGAGTGTAAGGTTGGCACATTTGTTACATTTATAGGAGGATAGGGAGTGGTCTTATCAAGTATTTTCTGAACACACAAAAGAAATGCAAAAGTGGTTCGGGAAGAAAATAAATGAATGTAGTTTCCAGGTGGGAGATTTAGTTTTAAAATGGAACGAGAAGAAGGCTAAGCCAGGAAAACACCATAAGTTTGATGCTATTTGGGAAGGCCCCTTCCAAATTTTTGTAGTAAATTTTGTGAATGCCTATCATATTCGCGATATGGAGGGTTGTGATCTTCCTATTCCAATGAATGGTCTTCATTTGAAGGCCTATATTCAATGATGATATTCTGATGAGGTACCCACTTGTACATATGTAAATTTTTCCTTTTAAAGTGTAATTTCATTTTTATTATGCCCGTATATATATAGAAAAGGAGAAGAAAACATAAAAAAGAAAAATATGGCATTGTATGATCCTTGGGAAATACCTTTTAAGATTGAATTAGACATTTAAAAACATATTGCATTCTCCCTCAAAGATAAAGTGATAGACGTCCCCAGGCATTCTTGCCCAAAAGCACAATACAAGATCACAGGTACTTACACAAGGGCAACTAAGATTAAAGCAAGGGATTTTCAAAGGTTACGTTCACCTCTGGTAATAGGTGCGACGACTGTTTGTTTTTGGATCAGGGAAAATTCATTGGTAAATTCACATTCTATTTTGAACAAAAGAACAAACGTGAAGTAATGTGCCATGTGCAGATCGTGTTCACCCCAAATATAGGGTGATGCATTAAATTTTTTTTATTCCCAATTTGGGTGAAGATAAACACACAAAGTGTTAGAGTAAATATTCCATCATTTGAATATTTTACCCTTTCCCTACATTAGGTAGATTTTATTTACTGCATGGTAAAAAGTAGCTTGTTACTTTTTACCACTAGTATTTACTTTTACTACTAGGTTATTACTTTTACTATTTACCTTTAGATATTTATCTAAATATCTTAGGTTAGTCGTAGTCAATTTGACTACGTAATTAGTTGTTAGCGCTTATTCATTAAGTGCGTTTGTTAGCAATGTTAGTGGTAGATATCATGGGATATCTCCTAACGTTTAGCATGATGTATTATTTAAACACTCGTTTGATTAATACTATAGTTAATGGTTAAGTGCATATTTTTGGCTAACTAACATTGGTATCATTCGCGAGGTTTCACCTCTGGTTCCTGTGAGCGCGGAGAGAGCAACCCTCGTTCCAAGTGGCGAAGACAAGAGCCACTCTCGTTCCACTGGAGAAGGCGAGAGGCCCTTCTTATGTTGTGCCAGGCAATCTTTGTTGAGTTTGATCGATTTTTAGGTTGATTTTTTCATTAATATTTTTTGCTATTGCACATTGAATTTTATTATTGAGTGGACCAAAGAGGAGCCTCTGGTCCCTCAATTTTAGTGTACTTGGTTTTGGAGGAGGGCAGGTGTGCCCTCCCCCACAGGCCAAGTGGCCACTGTGTAGCCCCTGTGGGCAGGAGTGCCCAGTTGGAGAGTCTGTATAGATCCACATGTGATTGTGATCGTGGCCCCTGCATAGTGGGTAGGAGGCCCACGTGCGGCCCCCCAACCCACATGATGGGACAGTCATCGTCGACCAGAGAGGAGCCTCCGACGACTGGCGATACAACCCAAGGGTAGGAGCACCCTCGGGTCTGTCAAGCTCTGGACATTGTCAGACTGACAGATGTGTCAGTCGACGTTAGCACACGTAGACCACACCCTATGATGAAAACTGATGTGACCGATAAATCTGATCGACCTGACACCTCGGGACTCAGGACTGGACCGACCTGACACCTTAAACCTGACATGACTCACGTGGCATTTGACTCTGATTAGACATTGACCAGGTGAGGTGGAGGCTAACTGGGTGATGTGGAGAACCAGTCACATGGGGGACTGACTGCCCATAGACAATCATAGTGTTATACGCATTTTTGCTCTTTTAAAGAGCAAATACATTGCCTTCTAGGCAATGTGGGACTAAAAGTCCCGAAGGAAATTTAATTTCCTTCTATTAAAGCCTAAAGAAGGCTTTAAAAGGCACCACCTATGCCTTTCTTCCCATCGGGCCCTCTAGCCCGACCGGTTGATCGAGTCAAGCTAAGGCCCTAGGCGGGGATTCAAGGGTTCGACTCCCGTCAGGTATAAAAACGCATTTTTTTGCCTAATACACATACCAAGCTAAGGTAAAACTTAATTTTTATTTTATTTTATTTTGCATTTAGTTATTTAATTAAAGTTTTTGTTTTATTATTATTTTTAATAATTTAAATTTAAATAATGTTTTATTCTTAAATCAATTTATATTAAACCTTTAAATTGATTTATTTAAAACATTTATTTTAATTTTTATTATTAATTAAAATGATTTAATTAAACTTTCTTTAAATTTTGCAAATTAAAATTAAAGAAATAAGTTTTTTTTTTTTTTGCAACTTTCAAATTCAAAGGTGCTTGTGTTTTCTCACAAAATGGAGATATGAGACATAGAAAGAGCACAATTTTTGTTGCAAATTAGAAAACTCTTCTCAACCTTGTTAATTTAGCATACAAGAAAGGAGACTGACATTTTTTTGTAATATTCAAAGACAAAGTGTGCATTTGTTTTCTCCAAAAAGGGGACATAAGACATAACATTGCACATTTTTTTTGCAAAAAGAAATTGTAACCTTGGGCCCATAAAAACTAAGTCATGTGTCGACTAGTTCTGGAAGCCTTTCAAACACGGGTCATGTGTCGAATTGTCTTGAAAGGAGTGCTGTAAATTCTATATTTTGTAAAAATTAAGGGGGGATAGAATTTAGTTTTTTTATTCTATTGTTTGCAAAATTGTAACGAAAAAGGGGGGATATTTCAGAGTAAGAAAGGTGCATTCTCGATTGAACTCGACACCTACTCTTAAAAATTGCTTGTACTAGGTGCATTTTCGGTTGCATCCGACACCTAGAGTGATAAAAATTTAGGTTGCTCTCATGTTTTGATTATTGCACTAACACTCATGTTTTTGTGTGTAATTAAACAATCAAATACAACATTAGAAGAAGCATTTCACAAAACCCAAACTTCACTCAAAAACCATGCTAAACTTTGCATAGGTTAAAACAAGTCATTTTCTTTTTACTCCCCATCAAAGGTCAAAAATCCAAATCACCTTGATTCACTCTCTTTTTTTGGCTTAATATTCTCAAACTTTTCATCCTTCTTGAAGGGTGTTAAGGCAGGTGCCATTAAATATCCTAGAGAGCAAAATCAAAAGTTTTTCAAAAACCTACCCCTTTTCATTTGCTCTATTTGTTTGGCTTAATTTCCTCCAAATTTTCATCCCTTGGTAGGGGTGTTAAGGCAGGTGCCATTAAATACCTTATAGAGGCAAATTGAAAACAACTTCCATATACTCTTTTGAGGGTATAGTGCAACCTACATTCATCTTAGTCCTATCAAATTTGAAACCTAAACCATGGCCATGATACACAAGTATCTCACTAAGAGCCAACTGCTCAAAGGTTCAAATTATTCAGCTTGGAATACTAAGATGAAATAAATCTTAACTGTAGAGGATTTGTGGTCAATAGTGGATGGAAGTGTCACTAGACCTCAATCACCTAGAGCATATCAAATAGAATTTGATAAAAAGGATAAAAAACTATCCTTAATGATCTTGCTAGCTATTACTGATGATATCCAACCTCATATAAGTGAAGCTAAAATTGGAAAGGAGACATGGGATGCCTTAATACCATCTTTGAGGGAAAGAATCAATCCATGATTCTTAACCTTCAAACACTGCTTCATACACTTCACATGAAATATGGAGAAATAGTAGAGCTATTCCTCTGCAGAGTGGCCGATTTGAAAACAAAACTGCAAGCCCTAGGAGAAACTGTGGAAGACAAAGTCTTAATATCAATTATTTTGAGAGCTCTTCCTGACTCCTATCGAATGTTGATTACATCCCTTCAAGTATCTGGTAGGACAGTGACTTTTGTAGAGTTGGTGAACATGCTTCAAACTGAAGAAGCTAATCAATTCCAAAAAATATGATGCATCTAATAGTGCACTTTATTCACACAATAAGGTTGAGAAGAAGAAATAAAACTATAACAAGGATGGATCATCCTCAAAAGGTAAAGGAAAGAAATCTCAAAAATGGTTTTGCTCATATTGTAAGAAAGTTAACCATGACACCAATCGGTGTTGGTTCAAAAACAAGCAAAACAATAAAGACAAAGGCACAACACAAAATTAAAACAAAGGCAACATTGCTAGTGAAGTGTCTAATTCAGATTCTGATTCTAGTTCATAAAAAGCACACAGAGTGCTCATTGCTAAAAAAATATTGTAGAGGGAAAACACATGTTTGTCACATTGGGCAAAGCACCATTATCCTCTCTCTCTTTTTTAGGCTTCATAGAATAGCATAAGTTTTTGTTTGAAGTTCTTACAAATAAGGGGTGATTTGTACCTCTTTTAGGCTTCATAAATAGCAAACTCTTAATGTTTGAAGTCCTTGTAATAAAAAGAAGAGAATTTTTATGGTGTAAAATTTCCCAGGAGACAATATTTGTAAAAATACTTCACAAAAATATTGAGTTGCACATCTTTTGTAATTAAGGGGGGATATACATTTCTTTTCTTCACAAATTTTTGTAAAAAGGGAAGAAGACTTATAAGGGTGCATTTTCGGCTACGACCGACACCTTAGTCACACTTCTTTTAGAAATTAAATACAACATTTTTTGCAACGAGAAGGGGGGAACTTATAAGGGTGCATTTTTGGCTGTGACCGACACCTTAGTAACCTAATCTTTTGCAAACTTATATTGTAAAATGAATGAATCTCGTATGAAGTGATCTACTCTACTACACCTAGTGATTGCAGCGGTTGGTTACCCATGCAATTTGGTTGGATGATGTGATTACTATAAGGACATTCGTTGGTGTGAATACAAAGTGAGGAATGACCCACTTTTTTTCTTAGAAGCAGCCAAAGTACTGTGACAGAACAAGAACTAGCAGATCAACATCCTTTTCACTGTATTGGGGCAGTTATATACTTTACCCAAATATTTTTGTATAGGAGGATAAGTATGTATTACCCAAATAATGTAATAAGGGGGGATGTTAGAGTAAATATTCCATCATTTGGATATTTTACCCTTTCCCTACATTAGGTAGATTTTATTTACTTCATGGTAAAAAGTAGCTTGTTACTTTTTACCACTAGTATTTACTTTTACTACTGGGTTAGTACTTTTACTATTTACCTTCAGATATTTATCTAAATATCTTAGGTTAGTCGTAGTCAATTTGACTACGTAGTTAGTTGTTAGCACTTATTCATTAAGCGCATTTGTTAGCAACGTTAGTGGCAGATATCACGGGATATATCCTAACGTTTAGCATGATGTATTATTTAAACACTCATTTTATTAATACTATAGTTAATGGTTAAGTGCATATTTTTGGCTAACTAACACAAAGTTGATAGTGCTTTTGCCCACGCGATAGGTGCAAAGTCTGTTCACCCTCATTTTGGGCGAACATGTCAAGGGAGCAATAAGGTGTTGCGTGTTAAATGTATATGTAGTATAAAAATAAGAAAGGGGGGAAAGTTTTTCATGCACTTTGTTTTTTTTTTTTAAATAAGCTTTATTATCTGAAGCTCTTTTTAAAGGAAAAATAAAATATAAAAATAAAAAAGGGAAGGTAGTAAAAGAAAAGAGAAAAAAAGAGAAGAAGAAAAAGAAAAAATATGTTGTTTTAGAAAAGTAGTTTTGTTTTTCCTAAATATGGGCGAAAGCATTGAAGAGGAAGAATTATTAAATAGACTATTTGCCATGAACTCCCAAACTAAATCGAAGTCGCTCGAGGTGAAGAAAAAGAGGAAAGAAAAAAAATGGGGAGGCTGCTCCAATCTTGAAGGTGCTCTCCAAAGAAGAAAGTGTACAGCCACAAAGTGATTTTGCCAAAAAGGAAGAAACAAGCACATTTCCATTCGGTGACACGTTTCAAAACAAATCGTGCCCTTAGATACGTGGTGGTGATCAGAGAGTTGGAACACAGGTAAAAGGGCATTTAATTTAAAAAATGTGCGATGAGCCAAATATTTATTTTCCCAAGGAGCCACAAATATTTATAATTGGGTATTAAGCAGATAATTTAGTTTCCCAAGCAAGTATCATGCGCTTGGGCACAATTTACAATAAAATTAAGTGACGAACAGGACACTCTTTTCCAGGAATATTTGGCAACGAATCAACGGAGAAATCATTGAAATAGTGGGAATGGTACCAAGCTAGCATATCAACACCCTCATTCTCTCAAAAGCACCCTGTTGTGGCTGCTACACAACACACCCCAAAATTGGGGACCCCCCCTTTTTTGCATGCTTTCCAAGAAGATTGCAGTGGCCCAGATGTTAAAAGAGCAAAGAAAAGTAGAAAATGAAAATGTTGTGATATCGCGACATGTTGCTCCATCATGACTCAGAAATGAAAATGTCGTGATATCGCGACATGTTGCTCCGTCGCAGCTCAGAAATTGAAATTGTCACGATATCGCGACATGTTGCTTCGTCGCGGCTCAGAAAATGAAAATGTCACGATATCGTGACATGTTGCTCTTTCGTGACTCAAAAATTGAAATTATTGCGATATCGCGACATGTTGTTCCGTCGCGACTCAGAAAATGAAAATGACACGATATCGCGACATGTTGATCCATCGTGCCTACAAAAAAAATTGTCGCGATATCGCGACATGTCGCGTTTTCACGACCTAAAGATGAAAAAAGAGAAAAAGAGAAAAACATCGCAATATCGCGACATGTCATGTTTTCGCGGCAAGAAAGCGAGGAAGGAGCAAATGACAAAAATTATCGTGAAATCGTGACATGTATCATTTTTGCAATTCACGACGACTGACAAGCTAAGCAAGGGAAATGTGTCACAAAATCATGACATGTCGTGTTTTCGCGACGGAGAGCAGCCAAAGTGAACGTAGAGGAAAAATGTCGTGATATCGCGACGTGTCAGATTTTCACGATAGAAAGCAGTAAGATGGTACAGAAGGAAAAAGGTGTCGCAATTTTGCGACAAGACGCAACGAGATGGTACAGAAAGAATAGGTGTCACGATTTCGCGATAGAAAGCATCGAGATGGTACAGAAAGAACAAGTATCACAATTTTGAGACAGAAAGCTGTGAGATGGTATGGAAAGAAAAGGTGTTGCGATTTCACGACAGAAAGCATCGAGATGATACAAAAGGAAAAAGTGTCATGATATTGTGACATGTCACATTTTCGTGGCTAAGTGTAGCGAAACATAGCAAAATGAAAAGGTGTCGCGATTTCGCGATAGGTTGCATCCACGCTGCACAAAATAAAAAAGCGTCACGATTTCACGACAGGTTGCATCCTCACGACCCAAAAGAGAAAAGCATCACGATTTTGTGACATGTTGCATCTGTGTGGCCCGAAAGAGAAAAATGTCGCGATATCGTGACATGTCTCATTTTTGCAATGCATGAAGAATAACAAGGCTGCTGATAGGAAAATGTCACGATATCGTGACATGTCTCATTTTCACAATGCATGAAGAATAACAAGGCTGCTGATAAAAAAATGTCAAGATATCGCGACATGTCTCATTTTTGCGATGCATGAATAAGAGCTAGGCTGCGGACATAAAAATGTGATATCATGACATGCTATTTTTGTCGCGATTCATGGCGAACCGTTACAGAGTATACAGGGGTAGCATTGAACACGTGGCATAAAGGTGTAAGAATCATGGGAAGCATTACAGAGGACAAACGTTTTGAAGCCTGAACAAAAAGATAAAATAATGAAGAGGTCGGGGAAGGCGAAGCGAAAATATCTGGGAAATGAAATGAAGCGTCACAGAGCAAAATAGAAAGCTGCACCAGAGGGTTTAAAAGCAAAAGCCAAAGACAGGTACAGAGGTCAGAAATCATTGTAGGCAGAGTTGGAGAGCTGAAGGCGAGATAGCCATTCTGGGCCTACTTTGGAGTGTTTTTCTTCCCCTTTTTTTGGTTTTGAGAAAATTAGAAATCATCTATTATTGTAAATTGATAAATTTTAATACAAAAATTTCAAAGAGTTGCATCTCATTGGCAAGAAAGAAGGAGTTAATTTTTGCATGCAAGATTGAATGTTTATCTTTCCCCTTTCAAATTTTTAGGCTTATAGATGGAGTTTAATGCAAGTTATCTTGGTTGCTTCATGCGAATGTCTAAATCTGAAAACCTCATTCAAACCCTAGGAATTAGCACTTAGCTTATCAGGATTGTGCATGTTTTGCAGGTCCAATAGGTTAGGTTGCATGCATGAAAACCTCATATCTTCGGTTTTGTCAAAATAGGACATCAAACTGAATGCATTTTATTTTCATTCTCTGCATTTTATTTTCATTTTTCTGCATTTTCTTTCAGAAACTGTTACTTTGTTTTAATTTGCAGGCATTAAAATAAAAAGTTAAAAATGTCAAAAATACAAAAAAAATAGTTTCACCAGTGCGTAGGTCATACTGCAGATTTCAAATATGCATTTAGAGATTTCATTTTTGGATCTGTTAGTATTTTTATAAATTCACTGAAGTTACTATTTTATTGTAGGTCATGAAAATCCAAAAATAGAAATTTCCATTGTTGGGTCGATTCACATTTGTTTTATTTTGGTTCCACGAACAATCATTAAAGTTTCATAATAAATAAACCATCATTGCCCCTTGTATACAGTTACTTGCAACCACTAAGGTGTTTCGAGCATTTAAATTGAATATATTTATTTGACATTATTAATACACATACACAAATGCTAAACATAGCGGAGACCTTGGAGGAATTACTTGTTTAATTTCATTGCAAGAGGGGATTTGAAACCCAAATCCTATCGGAGAGTGTGTTTTCACAATCGGGTGAAAATACCACTCAACAAATTGGCGCTAGAAGGAGGGCTGGATGGGTTTATTTTAGTATGATTTAAATTCAAATTTTTGTATATTTCATGCCCTATTGATTGTTATCTTTATCCTCTAGCACTCAGCAGATTGTTAGAAGGAGGGCAGAATTGGTTTATTTCATGGTGATTTAAATGCTATAGGGATTTAAATTTCGAGTATTTCATGCCCTATTGATTATTATCTTAAGCCCTCTTTTAACAATACAAATTTTTACTATTAAAAGGAGGACATGAATTGCTAGGCACTGTTCTAATGCTTTGATTGTTCATACAAGAATAATGGGATTTGATTTGATTTAAAAAAAAAAAAATGGTATTAAAGTTATATTCTTTAAGATTCACTAATGGTTATGTTTACACCGTGGATGCCAGGTAACCCATTGAACATACCGGAAGTTCAACATTATTTGCCCGTTGGTTTTGAGAGATGTCTTCCTCGATTTTTTTCTAATGGGACAAATACTGCAGAAGAACATATTCAAGCATTCAAATTTGTGGTGAATCACTTAACAGTTTGGTATGATGATGTTGCTTGTAAAATGCTCCCCTACACCTTGGACAAAGTGGCATATGATTGGTTTACAAGTCTGCCTTTAGGGTCTATCACTTCTTGGGCTCAACTAGAGGCAACATTTCTTAATCAATTCAACAAAGAGCAAGTTGACCCAGTTCGGATGTACGAGCAGTTTTTCACTATTAAAAAAGGACCAAGTGAAAATTTGAAGTCATTTTCTGAAAGGTTCTTTGGATTATATACTCAATTAGTGACATTTTATGTTATTCAAGAACAAGTGGCTCTCCAAATATACGTCAATGCTATTGACCCACTCATTTCCACATATTTGCGAGGGATGCCTCAAATCACATCTTTGTCACAAGCCTATACTCAAGCAATGGCAATTGAGCAACAACTGAGTTATCAAAATTATAGTGTGGGTTTTGGATCATATAATCTTCAATCATTTAATACCTCCCTTACCCACCCGATGATTTATCCACCTCAACCGAGTTCAAGTTTGAATCAATTTCAGAATCAACTATCATTCCCAAAATTCAATCAATTGCAAAATCCTCAACCTACTATGCAAGATCAATCATCTTTCTTAAGTATGAATCAACTTCAAAATACCCATCTTGATTCAAAAGATGTTTCTAAAATAAATTTCAATGATTTTCATAATATGATGATTTCAGGCAAGGGAGGAGTGCTAGATCCAACTAGTATTGAAACATGTGATAAATTGGGAACCCTTGACTCACCAAAAGATGAATTCTATGAGGATGAATCCATCTCGGATGACACGTCGGATGACATTGTTGAAAACAATGACCAAGAAAATTCACACCTTCCAAATTATGTTAAACATGAATCATGGGTTACAAATGTGGACTATGATAGCCTTATTAATTTGAATACAAGCAATAACTCAATTTTGGAAATAATTGAACCATCTAAGGAAGGTAAAGGTAAATTTGATGAGAAGCATGTTGATGAAGAAATAGTTGAGCACCACAATCTGATTTTGAAAAATGATTATTATGATTTTGGGGATAAATGGGAAGAGTATGCTCACTCCAAACCTTCTAATGAATCTCGTGTGCCTATTGATATGCAGGATAATACAATTGCCCTTTCATATGAGGATATTACCGGTCCTGTACAGTCTGAGAATGTTTTGGAAGAAGGCTTGGAATCTCATCAAAGGTTGGAGAAGGATAGTGATTATACTACCATGGATACAGACGGAGAATCAATTGATTTTGTTCCTCTCGTGGGACAGGAAATCAAAAATCTTGATCCACCTATTGATTCTACAATGTCTATGCCATCTCAAAATGATGAAATTACAAAACCTAAGTGGTGTGGGTTTGATACTATTGATGATCCTAATGAAAATGTGGATTTCGAGGCAACTCAAGCCATTGATCATGGAAAGGTGTCACGTGACACGTCTTGAAAAACTAGGCTCTTGTTTTGAAAAGGATGGACGTATGTTTGATTGGGTGCCTAACTTTGGTGTTTTTGAATAGGTATCGGACGATGAAGAAGACAATGAGGAAAAAGAAAATGCTACTAACACTCATCAAGTTATGGTAAATTTTAATCATGATGGGTTGAGTATGGATGACAAGGTGAAATTTTTACCTTTGGTAGTAGCTACAAAAATTTTAAGTGATAGGTTACATGATGTCCCTTTGGATGCTAATATCATTAATAATGAAATGCTATTGAAGGTGAATGAAGAACAAGGATTAATTTCTAACCACACCTTTGATGACATTACTTTAATGAATGAGAAAGAAATTGATGTATTTAAATTGCTAAGTCAAATTCATCAACAATTAATAAAGGAATCTAGGATAAAAACTTGTAATGATTCTCATTTAGTAAATATCCTAGATACTTGTAAATTTTTGCATAAGTTTGATTGGCCTAAAAACATGAATAACGAATTGGCTTTGAAATTTTTAGAAATAGGCTCTTGTTTGCAACATCTCACATTTGAAAAGGAAGGCCTAATTTTAAATCATGAATCGAATCACGAAATGAACACTTTCAAGAATAGACAAGATAAAATTGAATATCATTTATTGTCTAATCATTTTAATAATTTGATGCTCACCTATGGGAGTACTATTGGAACTAAATCTAATTGGTGGGGTGAGCGAGGTAAGTTAAAAGTTGTTGCATGGTGCTGCCTAATCTTGTTTTTTTTGGGTTCATACAAAATTTGGCATGCGTATCGCGTTATATGTTTGTTGAAATGTTCTAATCATGTTTGGGATCCAGGAAAATGATAATCCAAGCTTTGCACCATCTTGTACATTTGTATATAGATTTTGGGTTTTTTGGTTTTGGGTTTGTGTTTTCAAGTTTCATTTTGATTGCTATTTGGATTTGGATTTAAAGTTCTGTGTTGGTCCTCTGGACATGTTTGGTTTGTAAAAAAATAGAAAATAAATAAATAAATAAATAAATAAAAGAAGAAAAAATTGAGATGTCAACTTGTGCCTAAAATCAGGAGAATATGAAACATTGGAATTATGTTGTAGAAAGCTTCGCAAGTAACACAAACACTTCAAATAATATCGTTTGAAACTTGTGATGCATGAAGTTGTCAGTTTTACGAATTATGGCAACATAGGTGGTATACTTCATCCACAATTCAGAAAAGCAATGCATTCATATTACATTCCATTTTACATATATATTCCATCTTAGTTGCATCTGCATTTCAAATACAATCATTGAAAAATGTCAAATCCTCTTAGGGTTATTCTATAACATAAAACATATAAAAACAAATCCTAAGGTTGGGAACTAATGCCCAAACTATCTTAAACCAAGCACGTTCTATGCACATTAAAGAGGATCTTGAGCAAAATGATAAAAACCATACTTGGAAGAAAATGTGAGGCGAAAGGAGTATTTTGTGTCTGTCCTATCATGCAACATAATCCTTGAAACAGTGGTTTTTACCACTCCCATAAAAGATTAAAGCCTAAAACTAGAGTAGTAAGGATAGGGTTAAATCCTCATCGAACTTAGGTTGAGGATCCAACTCCCCAAAGCTCTGATTTGACCTACATGGAGTAGTAAGGATAGGGCATAATTCTCATCTCACTTAGGTTGAGAATTTGATTCCCCAAAGCTTCCATTTTTCCCATTTCATCATAAAGCTTGGATTGGAAGGATCATACTACATGTCCTCTACAAAGGATGGGTAGTCATCCCAAAGGTCCAAGAAATAAAAGTAAGACTAATTTTTCCTATTTCATCTTAATATTGGATTGGAAGGATCATACTACATGTCCCTCGTAAGGATAGGTAGTCATACCCAAGGTCCAAGAAATAAAAGCTAGCATTTTCCATTTCATAAATATTGGATTGGAAGGATCGTACTACATGTCCCTCGCAAGGATGGGTAGTCATCCCCAAGGTCCAAGAAATAAAAGATAATATTTTCCATTTCATCTTAATATTGGATTGGAAGGATCGTACTACATGTCCCTCGTAAGGATGGGTAGTCATCCCCAAGGTCCAAGAAATAAAGAAATGAAGCCAAATCATGGATTATGGGGTTAAGTATGCTCATGCATGGCAGCATGTCTTGTCTAAAAACAAGACCACTGACTGCTCAAACGGATAGACTAGCTTGACCATTTCATCCATAACTGGTTAAATCATTTTGTTCAAAGTGAGGTAAAGAATTCCAGATCAAAGTAGTAAAGATAGGGTTAAATTCCCATCTCGCTTATGTTGGGAATCCTATTCCCCAAAGCTCTGATTTCACTTTCACTTGCACATGGGTTCAAGATAGTAGTGACTCATAACCAACTTTGGGATCTAATAAAGCAATTCATTATATATATAGTTGATCCTAAGAGGGTTTGATAATTTTAAATGTTTGTGTATGATACTAGAAAGCTTAAAGCAGATTGCTACATCTCTAAGCATATTTATCAGGATGCATAAATCATTCACAATCTCACATATGCATTCATGTAAAACTGACAATGGAATGTTGATCAATTTCAAACGATAGAAAATGGAACACATTGCACACACCGAGCTGATGCTTAATGATTCTAATGTTTCATGTATTTTTGATCTATCGGCATTTGTTTTATCTATTATGTGCTGACGCCTGTATCTAAGCTTGTATATTTTAGGTTAGGTTCTCACCGAAATGCTCAGGAGCATTTCCCAGAAGAGTCGCCATTTGTTGTGGTTGCTCCACAACACACCCCAAAATTGGGGACCCCCCCTTTTTGCATGCTTTCCAAGAATATTGCAATGGCCCAGATGTTAAAAGAGCAAAGAAAAGCAGAAAATGAACATGTCGCGATATCGCGACATGTTGCTCCATCGCGACTCAGAAATGAAAATGTCGCGATATCCCAACATGTTGCTCCATCGCGGCTCAAAAATTGAAATTTTCACGATATCGTGACATGTTGCTCTATCGCGGTTCAGAAAATAAAAATGTCGTGATATCGCGACATGTTGCTCCGTCGCACCTACAAAAGAAAATTATCGTGATATCGCGACATGTCACGTTTTCGCAACCTAAAGACGAAAAAAGAGAAAAACGTCACGATATCACGACATGTCATGTTTTCGCGACAGGAAAGCGAGGAAGGAGCAAATGACAGAAATTTTCGTGAAATCGCGACATGTCTCGTTTTTGCAATTCACAATGACTGACAAGCTAAGCAAGGGAAATGTGTCATAAAATCGTGACATGTCACGTTTTTTACGACGGAGAGCAGCCAAAGTGAACGTAGAGGAAAAACGTTGCGATATCATGACGTGTCAGATTTTTGCAACAAAAAGCAGTGAGATGGTACAGAAGGAAAAAGGTGTCATGATTTCGTGACAAGAAGCAGCGAGATGGTACGGAAAGAAAATGTGTCATGATTTCGTGACAAAAAGCATCGAGATGGTACGGAAAGAAAAAGTGTCACAATTTCACGACAGAAAGCTACAAGATGGTATGAAAAGAAAAGGTGTCACGATTTCATGATAGAAAGCATCGAGACGATACAAAAGGAAAAAGTGTCACGATATCATGACATGTGTTTTCACGGCTAAGTGTAGTGAAACATAGCAAAATGAAAAGGTGTCACGATTTCGTGACAGGTTGCATCCGCACGGCCCGAAATAGAAAAGCGTCATGATTTCACGACAGGTTGCATCCTCACAGCCTGAAAGAGAAAAGCGTCACAATTTTGTGACAAGTTGCATCTGCATGACCCAAAAGAGAAAAATGTCGTGATATCGCGACATGTCTCATTTTTGCGATGGATAAAGAATAACAAGGCTACTGACAGGAAAATGTCGCAATATCATGACATGTCTCATTTTTGTGATGCATGAAGAATAACAAGGCTGCTGACAAAAAAATGTCGCGATATCATGACATGTCTCATTTTTGCGATGCATGAATAAGAGCTAGGCTGTGGACATAAAAATGTCGTGATATCATGACATGCTGTTTTTGTCGCGATTCATGGTGGACCGTTACAAAGTATATAGGGGCAGTGCTAAACACGTGGCATAAAGGTGTAAGAATCATGGGAAGCGTTATAGAGGACAAACGTTTCGAAGCCCGAACAAAAATACAAAACAATGAAGAGGTCATGGAAGGCGAAGCGAAAATATCTAGGAAATGAAACGAAGCGTCACAAAGTGAAACAGAAAGCCGCACCAGAGGGTTTAAAAGTAGAATCCAAAGACAGGTACAGAGGTCAGAAACCGCTATGGGTAGAGTTGCAAAGCTAAAGGTGAGATAACCATTCTGGGCCTGCTTTAGAGTGTTTTTCTTCCCCTTTTTTTGGTTTTGAGAAAATTAGAAATCATCTGTTATTGTAAATTGATAAATTTTAATATAGAAATTTCAGAGAGTTGCATCTCATTGGCAAGAAATAAGGAGTTAATTTTTGCATGCAAGATTGAATGTTTATCTTTCCCCTTTCAAATTTTTAGGCTTATAGATAGAGTTTAATGCAAGTTATCTTGGTTGATTCATGCGAATATCTAAATCTGAAAACCTCATTCAAACCCTAGGAATTAGCACTTAGCTTATCAGGATTATGCATGTTTTGCAGGTCCAATAGGTTAGGTTGCATGCATGAAAACCTCATATCTTCGATTTTGTCAAAATAGGACAACATCAAACTGAATGCATTTTATTTTCATTCTCAGCATTTTATTTTCATTTTTCTGCATTTTTTCCAGAAACTGTTACTTTGTTTGAATTTGCAGGCATTAAAATAAAAAGTTAAAAATGTCAAATACAAAAAAAAATAGTTTCACCAGTGCGTAGGTCATACTGCAGATTTCAAATATGCATATAGAGATTTCATTTTCGGATCTGTTAGTATTTTTATAAATTCACTGAAGTTACTATTTTATTGCAGGTCATAAAAATCTGAAAACAAAAATTTCCATTGTTGGGCCGATTCACATTTGTTTTATTTTGGTTCAACGAACAATCATTAAAGTTTCATAATAAATAAACCATCATTGCCCCTTGTTTACAGTTACTTGCAACCACTAAGGTGTTCCGAGCATTTAAATTGAATATCTTTATTTGAGATTATTAATACACATACACAAATGCTAAACATAGCGGAGACCTTGGAGGAATTACTTGTTTAATTTCTTTGCAAGAGGGGATTTGGAACCCAAATCCTATCGGAGAGTGTGTTTTCACAATCGGGTGAAAATACCACTCAACACACCCATAATTAATTCAACATTTATTAAGGTCTTTGTGGGAGAGCGCTATATAAATATCAAGGTAAAAGGCTTGTAGTTCATTTTTCTTTTAAAATTTTATTGTCGCATATTTCACATTGTAGCTACAAAAGAGTCCAGAGAGTGTTCAAAATATTTATCAGATAAAAAATAAAAATGGGAAAGTGATGTAAGGAGCCCAAGGATTTCATAGAAGCTATAGAGCCCAAGAAGTCAAAAAATAAGGAAGGAGGCTCTAGACAAAAAAATTCTTGAAGAAATGATTATGTCAATCTGGACCCGTACGAGGACACTGTGGCAGAAATTGGTGACTGCCTCATTACTCACAAAGACATGGAGAGGTTAAGGTAGGATGTAGAAATTATGGTGAACCAAGGAGTAACATCGAACAACTGGCTGACAGTGCCCTATCATTCATAGTTGTTCTTGTATTTATGTCCACCAATTCATCCATGCCCCGAGCAGGTGTGGTTCATTTTCCAGTTCTATAATCCATTTACCAGGGCTGTCATAAATGCCAGAAGAGAGATTTTTTTCACCATCACTCCATATGAGGTTTGGGAATCTTTCACTTGTGGATTGAATCCCCCTTCATATTCAATTAATAAAAAATTGCATATTGATGAACAATAATATAGATATGTCTCCACAATGACAATACGCCAATTTATGGATACTTAGCTAATTAAAGAGTCATCGATGGGGTAGCTTCCCAATTTACCAAAGCCACTTTTAGATTTTAAGAGCTTAGACATATATTCAATGTTGGAATGGGTTGTTGATTTGCCTTCAGACGAAACTATTTATAAATGGTAGGCGGCCTTAGCACAATGTATTTACAAAGTCGAATTTTATTCTCCTATAGCCATGAGGTAAGGCAACAACCCCATTTTATTTGATTGGGCCGACTTTATTTATCGAAGGATGAATTTTCAATTGGAGAAGATGCAGAGTGGAGAATCAAAATCGTTCAATCATACTTTCTTTTTGGTATGGTTTTTCTTCTTTCAACAGTAGTAGCACTTCCCTTTTATTGCAATAATGCGAGTGGGTGATAAAAATGAACCCCTTCCTGTTTATATGTGGACTCCCATTTTGACAAGAAGGGAGTCATTTTACAGCTTTAATAGTTGGTTTTTGGGACTGACAATAGAGTTGCTTTATGGTACCTGTGAAAGAGTGCTGCGGAATTTAAGAGATACAATTGTTTCATAGGAAAAATGTGATATTTTTCTGCTTACCCAAGGCATAGTTGTGAGAATTTTTGGTTTTACGGGTAAGCCATTTTTTTTACCGTGTTTTGCCATAGAGCATGTGTTTGCCATGGAATTCATGCACCAGTTAGATTATGTAAATGATATATATGGATATGGGTATGGAAATAAAACAACATTCAATATGCCATTCAAATTCGACAGTATAGAGGTGAGCCAGGTTGGACAAAATCAACTCCTTACAGTAGTGTTGCAGGATTTGGGCTTGATTGAATTGTTGCAATGCTGGAGATATAACCCTCTGGGTAAATTTTTAGCTGTTGTGAAGGCTAAATAATTTTATTGTTGCCCTCGACCAGATATACAAAGGAATAGAAATAATTTTGATGGGCCAAACATGAGCTGACACATTGAGAATATGACAATGCTCCTGCATTGGCATGATTATTATGAGTAGGAGGCAGAGTATAATCCTACCAAGTATAAAATCCAAATTCCTCCATTGGGTTTATTTAGTCAAGTTCATGAAAGTGAGCCCACCTGGACTGAAGAGAAGATAATGAATTGGTGGATAATGCAAATTCATCATCGAAAGTCGACTATTCATTATAGGCTGAAATTAGATGAATAGTTTTCAAAAAATTATGACGAATATGTCTATTCATATCAGCCTGTAGCCTTTACCAATATTTTATCGCAAAGCTTCTAGCACTTCGACAATGATGAAGGAAAAACTAAATGAAAGCATACAACTATTGAAGAAGATATCCCAAAGGAAGAAGAGCAAAAATATGTGTTCTGACAAAGATCACAGCGGGCAAAACCAAAGGTGGAACATGTGCTTGTGATTGAAAGGCAAAATGTGTCGAAGGCACCCCCATTTACACAAGCGATGCAAAGACCAAGGTCTAGAACTGTTGCTACTTCTGTTGTGGAGATTTTAGTTGCCCCAACTATTATAATTTCTATTTTTTTGGCTACAATTATTGATTCTTCACCCGCAGGAGAGCTCTCGATCAAAGTTGTGCAGGTGTTTCTGATGGTTCAATAACAAGAGGAAGATCATCATTCAAAAAGCTCTCACATGGAGGTCATGGATTACGGAGAGAATTTGGGTGTTCAATATAATATGGAGAAGCAACAAGGAGTAGTTTCTTAGCTGCCCCTATCATCGCATCACATGACACCCACACTTGAAGGTACATCTTCTCTTCCCCCTTCTTCCTCTTTGAAACACATAGTGATTTCTATTTTACTTCCTTATTTTTTACTTCCATCATCATCTATTTTTGTTTCTCTACCATTCGATATGCTCTCCACATCTGTTTTGCTTCCATATTCTTCCACCCTTGAAGTCACTGCTACTACTATTCTCGTTCATTCATATTTCTTTTCTTTTAGTTTGTATGCATCAAAGTCAAATCCCTTTTTGCACCCTTCCCCTTCTATTGCTTCCACCACCATTAAGGTTGTGAGTACGCAAGATCCTCCCAGAGTAAGTGTAACTATAACTAAATTTGGTTCATCTATTAAAATTGCCATTTCATTTCCTCCTCTTCTCACTGTCACATACGCACCCATTGAGTCTAGTCACTTAGATGTGCTAGTTCCATTCACCCTATTTTTGGAGTTGTATACAATGCCTGATGTGTAGGTGGCCTGCAAGCAGTCTGATGTAGAAAAGATCAATCAGGCTCACATGAGTTTGTCATAGTGGTTGAAATGCAAGCAACGCAAAGACGCTCTCGCACTAGCACATCCTCTCAAGAAAATTATTTTTGTTCCTGTTGTAGTAGAGGCTTATATCACCATGATTACTCCATTATTTGAGAAGCCTCAAGGAGAATTGTTGCCAAATGATCTTATATCTGATACCATAATAGAATACCTCATAAGAATTGATCCTATGGAAAAATTGGGCGATATTCAAGCTGATATGAGCTTAGTGTACTTGCACGATGAGCATTTTAAAGAGAGGTATTTTTAAAGTGAAAGTAAAATTATTGAGCTTGAAACTACCCTGGAAAAAAGTAGAGCGCAATAGGAGAAGACTGCCACTTAAAATGAATATTTGTGCCAACAGGTCAAAGTGCACCTAAAGGAATGAGATGCCGCTAGGATCGAAATGCATAAATTCTAGCAGCATCTTGAATACATAAAGAATCATATGGCATAGAAGGCTATGCAAGCTACTATTTTTACCTAAAAGTGTCAAGGAGGCATGTCTTTGTTCTGCTCAAAACTATGAGAAGTTGGCTATGTAGGCTATCCAAGTACTGCATTATTTGTGGCAAGTTTGAATACAGATCAAATTGGATGAATAGTTGATAGATTCTACTGAGGATAGGCTCAGGTCACACATGGAAATGGCTATAAAAATTTAGGCCTTAGATAATACTCCTCACTTTCGCATTCACCCTCTCAGTAAAATGGAACATGCCTGGTCAACTACTAAAGTCACATTGTGCAGCTATTTTTGAAGGATGGACCTAGTAAGAGAAGGTCGAATAATTCTCAACACCATCAAGTGGGAACACACCATTTCTATGACTAATTTTAATACCTTGATTGAGTTGGGATTTCTAGATTTTACAAATGATTGGGGTGAACTCAGGCCACAGGAGTAGTTGGAGGCACTTTGGAAGAAGTTTATTGAAGATACTTTTGAGATTTATGCATGGGAAGAACCTCTCACTAAAGCATAGGTATTGCCCCTGATGCAAAAATATACATGCCTGGAGCTATCATTGTACAAATTGGATCAATGAGTGAAGCGCCTTAGTTTGACGGATGTCCAAAATCTTTGCATCATTTATGAATCACTTAGTGTTCCATGCTTGTTTACTACTGATGCTTGGAAGGATGCAGTATCAGTCTATGAGTTAATTTTGGAGAGCCTTAAATAGCAGGAGGATCAAGTGACAGCATAATGCATAGCAACAAATAAAGCAACAAAAGATGCGAAACAATCCAAAGTACTTAAGATAGCGGATGAAGTGGAAGAGAAGGAGCGCACTGAGGAGGAGCTGCATCGAAAGGCATCTATGGCATCAACGAATGCGCCAGCCAAGGAAGTCATAAAGAAGAATCTGTAATCCAATGGATTAAAGCCTAGGATTGCTTGCATCCATGCAAGCTGGATACCCCGTGAGTCACTAGAAATATTGGTAGTTTTACACTTTACCACATTGGGAATTTTGTTGGAGAATTTTGATTGTAATGCTATAGTACTTGTTTTAAATTGATTTTATATGATACTTTTTGTTTACATTATTTAGTTGAATGAAAGAAATACTTCATTTGGGATTCATTTTTTCTATATCTTGAATGCACCGTGAATTGATATCTTGGAACCTGTACACTTTGTAAGAATAAAGGAAGAAAAAATCAGATGAGAAATATGCAAAGAACTAAGTTTAAAAAATACCCAGAAGGAAAAAGGAATTGAATGGAATCGTGTTCGCCCCAAGGATGGGGTGAAAGCATCATTCGCCCCACCTTGGGGTGAACGTAATATCAAAAGAAAGTAGGTCTTGATTAAAAAAGGGATAAAATGAAACACAATCTTGTTCGCCCGAGTTGAGGGTTGAACGTCCCATTCTCCCCTCCCATGGGCGAATGCGTCCCAAAGTTAAAACACACCACAAAAAAACTAAGAAGTGCAATCACATTCACCTCACCTTAGGGTGAACATACCTCATAGGCAACACTATCACGTTCACCCTGGTTAAGGGGTGAACATTCTGTTCACCCCTCCCAGGGGCGAACACATCCTATTAATAAAGCGTAGTCACGTTCACCTTGGTTGAGGGGTGAACATCCTATTCGCCCCTCCTAGGGGTAAACATGCTTTCAAATTGAAGTCGAGAAAATACATTTTTAGAGTTAGAACACGTGAACATGCTGAACATCTGAAGACTGGGTAAAGATAATTTTTACTAAGAGGTGAATACAGTTTCAATACAGTTTCTAGGTTAAAAGGGAAATTACGCTTATGAAGGAAAAGTTGTTCACATGTTAAGATTCAAAAGTCGTCTAGAGCAGTTTTTCAAGCATTTAAAAATTTTGGCAACATGTAACTCTAATTGTGAATCCCAAGTGAAATAGGAAGCATATAATAAGCCCACAAAAATTTTTATCATTTCCAAGGCAAAGGAGTATTTCCAAAGCATAGAACATGTTTTAATTTTCTGTGCACCGATGCTCATAATGCTGATTTCTTGGGAATGTTCCCATGAAATATGGATCACTGCCCCAAAATGATGGTTTTTAATGATTCCAAGGAGGAATTTCTTGAATCTTGTTCCTGATCTGTGATCATTTTTTTCTCATGTACATTTAATGAAAGAGGTGAAATCCTCTATAAATACTAATCAAATTTCTATTGTAAATGGGGTTAGACGCTTTGCGAGAAATCTCTCTAAGTTATCTTCATTAATAGAAGACACAAAGCTTTTGAATTTACAAGTGATATTCTATGATTTTCTTTTGCTTTACACGCTTTTATTTTATGCTCATGCTTTTTATGTGCTATTAAATTTAAATTCTGCATTTGAATTTGAATATTGTTGATGACATAGTGAGTGTTGGAGTGTTATTTTGAAGGTTACTCTTGCAATATTATAACCGAATTTTCCTGCTTTTCTGCTTTTCTTTTGTTAAATGTTATTTCATGCTTGGGTAAATTTCTTGCTTTTAGTCTACCCCAAATTATACACTTTGGTATATGGCCATATTTTTTGTTTCTTTCTGCAATTTTTAATTTCTTTCCTACATATCTAGTCTTCAACCAGTGTAGGATTTAGTTTGGGAGCCAGCCCTCTTTGGATATTGTCATGGAGGACATCCCTTTACTTCGGCCTTTCAATGTTGGCCGTATCTAGGGTGTAAAAACGTAGTTTTTTTGATTAGGCAGATATTTGACCAATACCTATACAAGTGAGCCAATACATATGGTCCCCATGCAAATTGATCCTCTGATCTCATATGTCTAATACTACTCTCACAAGATCCCATGGTAGGTGTTATATACTTGTGTGACACAACATATCTGCCACCACTTTGCATAGTATAATTGTCAGTGCATCGATGCCATATCACTGTAGTATCTTATCGATGTGGAATTCTCTCTGATGGATCTCATGTGTCAGATCTCTTAACATCATTTCTAATGCCACCCTCAATACTCGTACCATGTAAAATGCCCTCTTTATAATTGGGATCCTTAGGATGTGCCACACATCCTGTAGTATGATGGTCATCTCCCTCATCAATAACCAAAAGGTGGATAACTTCGGATACCACCTCTCAACCATAGCCATCAATAAGGCTCTATTTGTCTCCACTCGAGGCATCTCTACCAAGTGTAATAGCCCCACATTTTCTAGTATCTCTCTCTCCCCCACTGTGAGTTGCTCTAGTGTGATCTACTACCACTCTTGAATCTCAAGTAAATCTAGATGCATAATAAATATGAATTTATTATTAGATCATAATTTTAAAACTTAAAATTTCATAAAACTTTCATAAAAATTGATTTTATTTTTGTTTTAGTGCAACTTCACCAAATTCATGCCCTAGAAGTTATAGGGCATGAATCTAGCATTTTCCATTAACCAAATTCACACCCTATACATATAGGGCATAAATTTGTCATGGAAGGGCTTCTAGATTCATGCCCCATGACAAAATTTATGCCTGAAAGTGATTTTGCACTACAACCCTAAAAAATGAAATAAAAAGAAAAACATTTTGCTAAAATTTTGTGTGCAGGTGAGAAACATCAAGAGAAAATGGGTTTCAATCTATATCTTTTCCTGGTTAGTAGCATTTACAACATCACCCCTCACCATGGCAACATGGTGAGTTGATAGATCCATTCTTCTTCTCTTCTCTTCCAAGCTTATTTTCCTCGTGCGATGAAAATGATCTCTCCTTTCCTTATTTTCCTCCTTTTATTCCCTACTTTTTCAAAATTTCCTTATTTTCTTCTCTCTCCTCTTTTTATTTTCTCTCCCTTTTTCTCTTTCCCTTCCTTTTCTTATCTCTCCTCCCATTTCTTCCTTTTATTTCCTTCCTTGTCACGTTTTTTGTCATTTTTTTGCTTTTCGCCCTTTTTTACCTTTTTCAAGTTTTTATAAGGAATTTTACATTCCTTATAAAAAATTGAGGGGGTACCCAAAAATTAGAGGTTTTAATGGAAGTAAAACATTATTTTGCATGTAAATTTGTGATGTTTTAAATAACACCCCTTTTTACACTGCCCTTTTGTCCAACCCTGGCCACCCCTTTTTTGTGTTTGTCATCCTTGTCTATAGGAGTCTACATCTTTATTTGATGTATTTAATTGACCATAAATGCATCAAAGAGGGGGTAAAATGTAGACATAGAAATTTGACCCATAAAAATAGTTCAAATCTTCCTTAGATTCCTAGCTAGCCACCCAAATTTGCTAAGTGTAAATTTTAGGTCTTTTTGCCTTCTCCCTTTGCCTTTTTTGCCTAGCTTTATAAAAAATTCATGCCCGATCCATACTAGGTGTAAATTTGTCTTTCCAAATTTATGCCTTGTATGGATAGGGCACAAATTTGACTTTTTTAGGGGTTTTCTCACTTAAACCCCTCCCCTAGTCGACCTATTTTGAAGTTGGCTTTACCCTAAGTGAAATTTCACTTTCCCACCCAATTTTCCCTCCAAACCTCTTATAAATAAGGGTTTGTATCCCCTTAGTTCTTGAAGAACACAAGATTATACTGAGAGGGGGGTGAACAGTATAAGATCACTTTTTACTTTCTTTCCAAATCAATATCAATTAATGTCCTTAATTGCAATAACCAAATATAACAGTGTGCATTAATAACTCAGATAGTAGTAGTACACAAGAGCACAAGTCACCACACACAATTGAGACACAAGATTTAACGTGGTTCCTCCAATGTGGGGTACTCTACCAGATAATCTCCTTATAATATTTCACATAGAAATAAGGATCCTTATCCAATACAATGATTTATTTGATCTTCTCAAAGCTAGGCAATAACAAGTTCACATAGAACTTGTCCAAATCTGAATAACAAGATCACACAGAACTTGTCCAAAATTGAATAACAAGCTCATACAAAACTTGTCCAAAACTGAATAACAAGCTCACACAGAACTTGTCCAAAACTTAATAACAAGCTCACACAAAAATTGTCCAAAACTAAATAACAAGCTCACCAAGAACTTGCCCAAATATGCTCTAGCAAGCTCACCAAGAACTTGCCAAAAACTTCTCTAGAAAGCTCACCAAGAACTTGCTCAAATCTACTCTTGCAAGCTCACCAAGAACTTGCCCAAATTTTCTCTAGAAAGCTCACCAAGAACTTGCTCAAATATGCTCCAACAAGCTATCCTAAAACTATCCACAAAGCTGTCCATAAAGCTATCCCAAAAATGTCCACAAAGCTATCCCAAAACTGTCCATAAAGTTATCCACAAAGGTATCCCAAAAATATCCTCAAAGGCCTTTTCAAAGGCTCAATCAATCATGCACAAGTAGCACTCAAATATCATCCACAAATATATGCAAAGCTTCAAAGATGAACTCAACAATGAATGACAATGTTTCTTCAATGGATGACAACAATGATCCCCAATGATCTCAACTCAACTCAACTCAAATCAACTCATAGAAGCATAAAGAGAATTTTTAGAGACTCAATATGTTCTAATATCAATCTCAACTCAAATCAAATCAAATCAATCTCAACTCAACTCAAGTCAACTCATAGAAGCATAAAGAGAATTATTAGACTAAATATGTTCTAGTCTCACTCTCAATTCAAATCATAATTATAGAATTAGTTTATTTCATGGAACTTGACCAATAATCTTACATAATCACGTGACTAGGCTCAATTAACTCAACTCAACCAATCACCACAAGGGACTACTCTTTCTCACAAAAACCCTAGTCCAAGCATGTATCAACCAACTCAAATGTTTCCAACAATGCTCAACCACAAATCTCACATAACAATGATACTCATGTTATTTTCAAGTTCTTTCACAACCAATGGGCTTCAACAACTATGCTTATAAAACAAGGTTTAAACACAACTCTCAAACCAAAAAACCTTGAAGCATTCAACCAACCATTTTCAAAAAGGAAACCACAATCAATCCTTTTCACTCCAATGATATTTCAGAAATCAACCACCATAAACAATCAATAGGAGAATGTGCCCATAACTTTTTGATGCCAAGAAGTTATCCACAAAATCTGCCACACTAAACACAACTTTCCTTTCCAATATTAATAAGGGTTAGTGGACTTCAAATAATAATCACAAGATAAGCATAACTCAATTTACACCTTTTTACTCCAACTTAATAAACACATCCACCAAAGTCCTTTTTAATAAAAACCCTTATCAAAAATAATAATCAATAAGGCTCTCAAAAATATTTTATAACAACTCCTTATTTCTCCTAAATCTTAATTTTTAATTTCATGAATATAAAAATAAATCAACAACTCATCCACCTCTGAAATAATAATCACAACCCTTATAAAAATAAAGTTTAATTAAAAAATTTAATTATTCCTTAACCACCTTATAACTCCTATCCTAGGGCATCAACAAAATTAAATTAGATCAAAATGTAATTACCTCCTCAAGGGGATTCGAACCCCCAAATTGCACACACCGTGAGTGCCTTAGCCATGGCTAAGGTTGCCACATGAGCTAGCCGCTCATTCGAAATGAAAATGCACAACATGCCTTAAGTCCTTCATTCCTTCCACGCAAACAAAAAGCGCTTCAAGCACTTTTCTTCCAATGCCTTCAAATGCAGTAAAGGATATTTGAACCTTGATGTAAAGCGCTGCCACACACCTTAACAAAAAACCAATTGTCGATGTGCCACTCTACCAATAATTCCTTGGAATTTTGAACACCCTTGGATTTATTCGCTATCTCCCTTTTCAAAATGATTTTTGCATGAGCTCTCTTCAGATGCTTAGCCAATGATTAACATGAGCAAGGATTAGTTTCAAATAAACCTTAGGATCCCTATTTATAAAGTCTTCTCATTTTCGATAATGTCAGTGAATTATTGATTTTCCCTCTTTCTTTAGACATCGGTGCTAACTTTAATTTTAATTTTAAATTTTAAACTAAATATTTAAAATTAAATATCTCCATCATCGGGGCACCTTTTTTGATGAAAAGAAAGGCCAACCTAGGTTTTAAGAAAAACCCATTTCAAATCTGCCATCCATGGTTTTAAATAAAACCTTTAATTTTTCTTGCCTTTGTTTTCACAAAAACCTTGAATTTATCCATGCTTTCCAAAATATCATCTACCCACCAAAACTCAATGTGATCCATATGACATCAATGACAACATAAAATAACTCAAATTACCAATAATCTCCCCCTTTGTCATTGATGGCAACACCTCTAAAGCAAAAACCACAATCACTGCAAAAACCATCTCTTAGAATCAAAGTTGCTCCCCCTGACTCAATAATCTCTATGGAGGCTGCTCCCCCTAACTTAATGCTCTCTTTGGAGGCTGCTCCCCCTAACTCAATGCTCTCCCCCTTACTCAAATCTCTCCCCCTTTGACATCAATGGCAAAAGGGACACCTATGGTGCTAAAATATATGACTCTTAAACTTAGCCCCCTCACCACCTTCTCTCTTGAGGTGATTAATTTTGGGGTGGGAGTACTTTTAATCCCATATCACATTGTTTCTTTCCTTTATCAACTTCCTTCCATGTTTTTCTGATATCCTTCTCTTGATGAATTACTTGATCTTCTTTTCTAGAACTTGTTTGACCTTCTTGCCTTGAACATTTTTGGAATTTATTCCTACACCATTTTCCAATATGCCCAAAGTTATTGCACTTAAAACACTTGATATTGTAGCCTTTGGATGGTGCCCATGTCTTGAATTCATTCTTAAAATTATTTCCATACCCATTCCTTTCTTGAACCCTGTATTGTGAAGCTCTGTTTTCATGAACATTATGACCATGACTTATAAATTGTCAAGCTCTAAAACCAAAACCATGTTGCTCATTTCCTTTGCACTGAAAATCTCTATGACCAATCCTATTACATGAGAATCAATGCCCCTAAAAACCATACCTTCTTCCTTTGAAGTTTCTTCTATCAAAATCAAACTTCTTTGATCCATAGACCCTGCAGTGTATAGCCCTATGTCCAAATCTATTACAATAAAAATAATGTCCTTGAAAATCCCTTTTTTCATGCCTTGGTTCTTCATACCTTTCTTGACCATTATCCTTATGATCATTTTCAACTTGTGCATTGCATCCTTGAACCTTATTTGTAGCATCTAAAACCTCTTCCTTAGTTTCTTCCTTGCTTTCCTCTTCAAGAATTTATTTTCCCTTTGATCTTGATTCACCTCTCTCAAAACAAGAATCAAATTGAATATTTGGAGCCATATGAACTTTGGAACTTTCCTCACAAATCTTAGGTGCTTCCTTGCTTTCATATTTTAGAACTTCCTTTCCTTTTGAGTGTGATTTTTCTTGGAAGTAAGATACAACCTTTAAATAAGTTTTCACTCCTTTTTTAACCTTTTCATCTAATGTATCATGTATTTACGTGGTTACCCTTAGTTCTTTATTCATAATTTCTTCTATCCTTTTTGCATTTTGAAGCTCTTATCTGAGATTACTAATTGTTTGAAGTAGTTCTCTTATTTTTACATCTATTCGAATCTTGTTTTCAAGATTCCTGTATTCTTCTTTTAGCCTTTTGATTTTTGACTTTTGTTTACTTAGCTCATCCTCTTCCTTTTCTATAACCAAAAGTGAGACTTCTTTGTTTTCACTGTCATTGAGACCATTATAATCTTCTATAGAAAACAAAATCTCAAGATTTTTTTGACCATGCTTGTTTCCTTGATGTGTCATCTCATCTTCACTATCATTGAAACCATTGCAATATCCTAATATGTGATCTCTTTGACCACACGCAAAGTACTGCTCTTTTTTACCTTCTATTCCTAGGAATAGATGTTATTATTTTTCATCATCTGATTTATCTTTATCACTATGATCTAAGCTATCACTTGCTTCTACAATGTAGTAAAATTTCTTTGCCTTATGAAAAAATTTCTTCTTCTCATACCTGTTTTACTTGTATCTATCATATTTTTCATGCTTGTGCTTTCCATATTCTTTTCTTCTTTGACCCTATTTTTCGTCATCACTATTTTCTTCATGTGGACACTTGTATGCATAGTGACCAAGATCACCACACTTGTAGCATCTAACTTTTCTTATATCTCTAAAATTCCTTGAGTCCTTATTCCTTTTGATGAAGTTAGCTTCCTCATAATTATATAAAAATCTATCTATCTCTGGAAATTCCCCTTTCTCTTTCTCTGAAGCCTTGAATGCAATCTCTTTTATTGGAACCTAATGCTTACTTACCCTCATCTCATAAGCTGTGAGAGTACCTTGCAATTCTTCCATTGTTAGCTTGTTGATATCCATTGTCTCTTCTATTGTTGAAACCTTAGAATCATATTTCATGGGAAGTGATCTCAAAACCTTTTGAGTAACTTTTGATTATTTCATCTCAAAACCTAGGCCTCTCATGGTGTTAGTAATCTCATCAACATAAAGTAAAAACTTTGCAATATCTTCAGAATCTTCCATTTTCAATTCCTCAAATATTTTTCTATGAGTTTGTAGTTTTGCCAACTTTACCTTGGAATATCCTTCATAAGTATTCCACAACTTGGTCCACATCTCATTAGATAAATTAAATACCATGAACTTTATAAAATATGTCTCACGAAGCCCACTTAAAATACAATTCATTGCTCTTGCATTGATCTCAACCAATTTTTTAATAGTCTTATCTGCCTTGGGATCACCTTCAACCCTATACTCTTTTTCAACCATTTTCCATACCTCATATCCTTGTGATATCAAGTAGTTCTTCATCCTCATGCTCTAGAAAGCATAATTTTTACCATAAAACAATGGAGCCTTATTTGTAGATGATCCATTCTGTGAATCCATCTGTGTTCTTGTAGAATCTGTCCTCAAGTTGTTAGCCTTTATGAAGGAACCCGCTCTAATACCAATTGAAGAACACAAGTTTATACTGAGAGGGGGGTGAACAGTATAAGACCACTTTTTAATTTCTTTCCAAATCAATATCAATTAATGTCCTTAATTGCAATAACCAAATATAGCAGTGTGCATTAATAACTCAAATAGCAGTAGTAAGCAAGACCACAAGTCACCACTCACAATTGAGACACAATATTTAATGTAGTTCCCCCAATGTGGGGTACTCCACCAGATAATATCCTTATAATATTTCAAACAAAAATAAGGATCCTTATCCAATACAATGGTTTCTTTGATCTGCTTAAAGCTAGGCAATAACAAGTTCACACAGAACTTGTCCAAATCTGAATAACAAGCTCACACAAAACTTGTCCAAAACTGAATAGCAAGCTTACACAGAACTTGTCCAAAATAGAATAACAAGCTCACATAGAACTTGTCCACAACTGAATAACAAGCTCACACAGAACTTGTCCAAAACTGAATAACAAGCTTACACAGAACTTGTCCAAAACTGCTCTATCAAGCTCACCAAGAACTTACCCAAATATGCTCTAGCAAGCTCACCAAGAACTTTTCCAAAACTGCTCTAGCAAGCTCACCAAAAACTTTCTTAAATCTGCTCTAGCAATCTCACCAAGAACTTACCCAAATCTGCTCTAGCAAGCTCACCAAGAACTTGCTCAAATCTGCTCTAACAAGTTGTCCCAAAACTGTCCACAAATTTGTCCCAAAATTATCCTCAAAGGCCTTATCAAAGGCTCAATCAATCATGCACAAGTAGCACTCAAATATCATCCACAAATCTATCAAGGCAAAGCTTCAAAGATGAACTCAACAATGAATGGCAATGTACTCTTCAATGGATGACAACAATGATCCACAATGATCTCAACTCAACTCAACTCAAATCAACTCATAGAAGCATAAATAGAATTTTTAGAGACTCAAATTGTTAGAGGGTTATTTTTATAAAAATGGAGCTAGAGCTTTGATCCAGCCATAACCACTCTTCAATTGGTGCCCTTATGAGTGAGTATATCAAGGATTCCAATGGAATTTTAGGATGATAATTTTTGGTAGTTTTGCACTATGCCACATTGGTTTTAAATAAATTGTTGTCTGTAATGTAAAAATTCATGATGTAGCATTTTGCTTAATTTTAAAACAAAATTGCAATTACTTCAGTTTTTTATGTAATTTTTCATTTGAAAAATAAATATTCTAATCCCAATCATAGCTTGGAAATCGATTTTAAATTAATTTTATTGAATCACCCATAGAAGAAGTTGAAAGAGTGAGAGAATTGAAGCCACAGTAAAAGAGCAACAGTGAATCAAAAATGATGATATTCGGCTGAAGTTTTGAAATGCAATCACGTTCACCCCTTAAGAAGGATGAGCATTGTGTTTGTCTTTTGGTTGGGTGAACATATTTGAGAGAAGATCGGGCATTGAAGTAAAAATGCGATCATGTTTGCCCCTTAAAAGGGGCGAACACTGTGATAACCCTTTTTTTTCGGGCAAACAAATTTTTAAGTATACCGACGCAGTCACCTCGAAGTATGGGCGATGATCTCATTCGCACTTTTTTGGGGCGAACGGTATTGGAATGTATAATTGGGTGACAAAGAAAATTAAAATTGGTTTTGCATTTGCACTTTGGCGGATATGATTTTTACCTTTTTCAAGGGGTAAAAACATATTAGGAAATCCATTTAGTGAAAGCGTTTGAAACGAAGGTGATTTTAAATTATTCCAAATAAATATCGCATTCGCCCCTTGTTTTGGGTGAGTGTTGTTGAATTTTAAAAGGAAGGGGCAAAGTTGTTTCAAAAGGCAATCGCGTTCGTCTCTTTTTTGGGTAAAAACGTTATTAAAATTCTCAAAGTTAAGACAGAGAATTTTTAAATATTTTTCTTAACGAAAGCATTTTCATGGTGAAAGTGAATGAGTTCGGTTGGTCACGATGCCTGAGGATAAATTATGAAAAACATGTACCGAATTAAATGATGCAGGATTTGATCATTAATTGCCATCATCTTGGGCAATATTAAAGTTTTATTTTTTAGTTAAAGATTTGCTTCAAATTATTGTTGCAATTTAATGTTGGTGGTGAAGTGGAAAGCATTTGTGTTATTTTCAAGAACATTTCCTCGAAGGTTTTACTCCTTCTCCAAAGAAAATTTAATGGGGAGTAAATTATTGAAGCATATGTTTGATTTCCAAGAAAATAGACGCTAGAAGAATATTTTCAAGAAATTATGACTCGCCATACCCTTGATCTATGGACATTGGGTCCTTTTGTGTATTTAATGAAATAGGCGTAAACCTCTATAAATACTAAGAAAGCTTCCATTGTAAGGGGTTGGAAAAAATAGATACTTGCGATAAAAATATTCAAGTTCTCTGCAGTAATAGACATATAGAGCTCTTGGATTTGCAAATGACTTGGTGCATTATTATCTTTTGATTTACGCATTTCTTTTCATGCTCGGATTCTTTATTTGTTGCTGAATTTAAATTTTGCAAATTGAATTTGAATATTTTTTATGAGAGGAGTGAGTTTTGGAGTGCCGATTTGAAATATTATATGTTCAAAGTTTTAAGTAAATTTTACTATTTCTTTATCCATTGTATGCTATTCATTGCTTGGTGTGGATTCTTTCTATTAGTCTATTCGCATCCTACACAGTCATCTTGTGGCCATATTTCCCATTTCTTTTTGTATTTTCAAATTTCTTTCATGCAACTCTCATATTTATCATTTAGAATTAGCAAGGGAACCATCCCTCTATGGTGACTGTTTTGAATTATAATTTTGTGGAAGAGATGAAGAAGATACCTGCAAAAGTAAGTTTATACAATGCACTACAGTTTCCTGGACAAGTTGACCTATTGCAAGAATTTTTGAAGACTGCTAAAGATAAAAAAAATCCTTCTCAAACAGTCTTAGTGCAAACTCTTCCAACTTTGGCTACAGGAAAGAACAAACCTTCCCCATTTTATTTGTCCCTGAGGATGGAAGGTTGGATTGTACACAATTGTATGATTGACTCTAGAGCTGCAAATACTGTCATGCCTAAGGTAGTATGTGAAGTAATGTGGATGGAATATACAAGAAGTAACCTTGGAGTGTTGCAACTGGATGGAACTCTGGTCAAGATGATGGGAGTAATCAAGGATATTCCCATTGTCCTCCATTGTATGCCATAAATCATAGTCATCCAAGAAGTGGTAGTGGTTGACCTGGAGCCCTACTTTAGCATGTGCCTCTCAAGAGAATTCACAACCAAGCTAGGAGGATACCTTTCCTTAGATTACTCTCATTTGGATATACCATTCAAAGGGAAGAAGATTCACATTTATAATGAGAAGCCATCGAATTTTCACATTGAGAAGCTGGAAGAAGAAGAGAATTTTCCAAGAGTAGTTAACATGATGACCGAGGAGTTAGGAAAGGTTGATTTAATGGAAGAAGCACTGGGTGAACTTCACCTCGAGGATGAGTTTTCACTCATGGATTTCAATGCGATGGTTGGAATAGATATTTGCTGCTATACTATAACTAAGTCAGAGCAAATTGAAGAGAAGGTTCCTGATTCTCTCGATCTTGTTGCAAATCAATTATGGAGAATGTATTTTGATGGCACCAGGTGCAAGAATGGTGTAGGAGCTGGCATTGTGTTGATCTCTCCCTAAGGATTGCAAAAGACCTATTATTATAGGCTAACTTGGAGTTGCACAAATAATGAAACTAAATACGAGGTATTGTTCCTTGGATTCAAGAAGGCTAAAAAGTTGAGCATAAAGCAATTGTATATTTTTGGTGACTCTGAACTTATAGTTAATCATATCACTAACAGGTGTGTATCAAAGTAGCATTACTTAAAATATTATCACAATAGAGTATGTGACTTGTTTGAATCTTTCACTGCTTTAAATATTCAAGAAATTTTGAGAGAGCTAAATAAACATGCAGATATTCTGGCCTCTCTTGGTGATAACTACTCTCCTATGGAGAAAGTAGTTAGAAAGCCTAAGATAGTTAAGGTAATTTACAGACCCTTAATTCCTAACAAAAACCTCTATTATCAAGTGTTTGACAATGATGAGCAGATAGTCAACTTATTACTTAAGAAAATTGCAAGCACTAATGATAGAGTTCTTACCAAAGAAGAGAGAGAAGGGATGATTCAGTTGAAAAATAATCACATCCCTAAGGGACTGATTACACTTGAAAGTCTATTTGACCAGAATGATCAGGTTGAGAAGCACAGGATCAAAGTAGATGTAAAGGAGTATAAAGCATTGCATTTGGAGCTTGGGAAAATTATCAAGGTTGGAATAGATGACAGCCCAAAAGAACTGGAAGATATCAATAAATTGTGTTACGAGTATCCATATATTGTTTCCTGGAGCTACCACGATTTGAAAGGTTATGATAATAATGTGATCCAGCATACTATAGAACTGCATGAAGGGATAAAATCATTTCTTTAGAAATAGTCGCTCGTCAATCCCAATATTGAAGTCCTCATGAAAGTAAAATTATTGAAAATATTGGAAGCAAAAATTATCTATCCCATCAAGCCCTCGACATGGGTGGCAAACCTGGTTCTAGATTGTAAGAAGAATGGAGACATATGATTGTGTGTTGATTTTTAGAACTTGAATTAGGCATCATTAAAGGATCACTATCCTTTATCGCAAATTGATCAAATCCTTCATGTAGTTGTTGGAGCACAAAGGTTCTCTTTATTGGATGGTTTCTTCGAATATAATCAAATACGGGTGAAATATGAGGATCAATATAAGACCACATTCACCACTAAATGGGGCACATTCTCCTATCAAAGGATGTCATTTGGTCTTTTAAATGTTGGTGCTACTTTCCAAAGGGCCATGGATCTCAATTTTGGTTGTTGGAATATGTAATGCAACATTGTGTAAATTATTCTTAGACTAAAATATAAAGTCTAAAGAATAATATTTGAATTAGAAAATAATTCTATTTTATATAAAAATATTCCCACCCAATTAATAAATAAAATAAGGGTGCTAGGAATATTTAATTTGTGGAAAAAAGTTATTTCTCATTTTCTAGCAAATATTAGAAAGTAACTAATCACTTTCTAATATTTGATAGATGCCACTTATCACACATCTCAAAGATTAGATTGTGATAAGATTAGAAAGTAACTAAGCACTTTCTAATATTTGATAGATGTCACTTGTCACACATCTCAATATTATATTGTGATAAGATTTAGGGTTGTAGTAGAAAAGTTTCTCTTTAAATAAGGGTGTTGTCTACTACATCTTAACATATCTTGTCATATTGACTTATGTTGTAATATCATGTTGATGCATATTGTTGCATAACATTGAAGCATTCTTGTATTTTTGAATCAAATGAGTAATATAGTGAGCTTCATAGTAGATGTTTCCCTTCTTCATTTGAAGTAGGGTTTTACCACTTAATATTGGTGTTGTGGGTTTTCCTCTTTTATGTGTGATTGATCTTGTGGAGCATTCTTCGATCTTCGGGAGACTTTGTTTGTCTCACATTTGGTATCAGAGCGGTTGGGATCTCCATCAAGTGTCTTCAATCTTTTGAAGTGAAAAACCCATTAAGGTATATATTTTTTTTACATGCATTTGATATTTGGGTATTTTATGCAAACTTATTTTGCAAATCTGCCATTAGGGTTTATAGATTTATTGTGTTTTTAGATCTAGTTAGATCTTTTCCAAATAGTATTTTCATTTTAAATCTATACTTTTTTTTTTAGCATTGAGCTTTTGCTGGAAGGGTTTTGGAGCCAAACGGACCCCATGGTTGCGTCCGGAAGACCCAAAAACCCCTATTTCCATATATAGTCATTTTTTTTTTAAATAAAAAAATAGTCGGCTATATATATAAATAAAAAAACAGTCGGCTATATATATAAAAATAGTCAGCTATATATATAAAAAAAAAATAGTCGGCTATATATATATATATAAATAGTCGGCTATATAAAAAAAACAGTCGGCTATATAGTCTGAAAAACTTTTAATTTTTTTTTTTTAAGTTTTGCTTTATAAAAATATTTAAACTTTTTCATGTGATTTTTTATTTATTAATTATTTAATAAAATAAATTTTATTAATTTAATTGCATTTTTTTTAAGCAATTTTTGTATTAAAAAAATTATTATTATTTTCCTTAAAATGCAATATTTTTTTCTCACATTAACAATGGTTGTTTGTGAGTTTGATTGTTTTGCAAGGTTATCCAAGTATGTTTTGGAGTATACAAGGCAATTTCGGATCAACTTTTTCACTCTCTTCCCCTATTTTTATTAATTTCTTCTAATATCTCTCAAGCATTTGCTTGAAGCATAATGTAAATTAATGTAACTTGTATCTCTCATAATGAAAGTAAAAGAGAATGAAAGTGAGAGAGAGAGAGAGAGAGAGAGAGTATTTGTGTTTTGCTTTGTGTCTCCACTATCTCTTGTTCATATTTCTTACATTTTGTTTTTGCATCTCAACTAATCTAACTACTAACTTACTAACTTCCTACTAAACAGTCTACTAACCAACTAACTTGTAATTTACTAATTTTCATATTAATCAAGAAGACTAAAAATGAATCAAATTACTAACCACAACTTTAGTATTTGATTAAAATTTACTTAATCTTGCAACATAGTTTATATTTGCTAAACACCTATTGAATCCAAAAGAATCTGCTCTATCGGTAGCAAGTCCTTTTTGGGTCCTCGTACCCGTACCCTTTTGGGTAGCTTTGTTGACCTTGGGTGATATGAATTGGCAATTCATTAGGCTATAGAAAAACCTTAAAATGAACACTAACTTACTAACTTATTGACTATCTAACATTTAACAAATTTTTTATGGTTCAATTCAAGTTAGTTTATTTTGTTGCAAGATGGTTGTTATGATTAGTTACCTTCTTATTACAAGTTAATCTATTGCAAGTTGATCTTGATTTATTTCCTTTATTCAATTGCAATATGGTTATAGTTGTTTATTGCAAGATGGTTATAGTAGTTCATGATAATATTGATTATATTTCATGATGATGCTTATCTATCTTGATGATGCTTAATTTTGATTATCTTTCATGATGATTATCTTTGATGATTGAAAAGTAGATTACTTGAAAGTTATGTTTTTTTATATGCAAGTATGTTTATCTACTTTCTTATTGCATCATTTATTTCCTTTGTCAATGCATCTTATATTTTGATTATGTTCACTTTCTAGAATGGTTGATCATGGAATCTCATTCACACCTAAGCATATCCTTGATGGATCAAATTTTGGAATATGGGAACCAAGGATGAGGGCTGAATTTCATGCAAGAAAGTTATAGCCCATTGTGGATGGATATGAAGCAATCCCAACCTAGGAAAGGGCACTTGAGACATACAACAACAAGAGTCACCTTGCACTTTCCATGATTATCAATAGTGTGAGTGATGAGATATTGCTCACTATAATCCATTGTGAGCATGCTAAAGATGCATGGGATTTGCTAAAACAAGTCCATATAGGGTCCAACACATCAAGGAAATTCACTTTATTATCCAAAATTCTTAGCACTATGTAAGGTGAAGAAGAAAGTGCCTTGATCTTCCTCTCAAAGATGAAATACATGAGAACTCAACTATTGGCTTGTAATTGTGATTGGATAAGTGAGAAGCTCTTAAGCTTTATCATTTTGAGGAACTTTTCAAGAAAGTTCAAGAATTTTATCACCATTATTGAGACTAGGCTAGAGAAAGAAGAGGATGGCATTCCTATCAACACTCTTTCACAATTATTGATTCAACATAAAGAGTATCTTAATAGAGATAAAGTGAATGGTAAAGTTGTCAAGGAGAAGAATGTTGCCTTGAATGCCACTAAGGCTTCCTTCAAGAAGAAATACAAGGGAAGGAAAAATCAAAATTTCCAACCCTACAAGCCTAGATTTGATTTCACTTGCAACTTTTGTGGCAATAAAGGCCACAAGGAACAAAATTGTTTCAAGAAGAAGAAGAAGATTGTAGAAAATGAATAGCAATTAAAGGCTAAGGGACAAGGACCTAAGAAATGGTTTGGCAATGGAAAGAAAAAGAACAACAATGTAAAGCAAAATTCTAATAAAAATACCTTTGTTTGTGCCCTCTACTCCATTGAATCATCTACTTCTAATGAATGGGTGTTAGATTCTGGATGCACTAACCATATGTGTTTTGAAAAGGATAAGTTTGTGGAATTTCATAAGCACTCTTCAGATTCAGTTGTCATTGGTGATAATACTAGACTTCAAGTAGAAGGTGGTGGCAATGTTGTAATTGAAGTGAAATTACTTGATAATGTCCTATATGTGCCTAACCTTAGGAGAAATTTAATTTCAGTTTTGCAAGTTGCTAGAAGTGGTAACACTATTGAGTTCAATGCAACTTCATGGAGCATTAGGAAAGACATGCTACCAATCATTAAAGGTTATGTGAAGAATAATCTTTATGTGTTAGGTGATGCTCCTCCTAAAGCGTATTTAGAAACTAATGTTTCTCCTAGTAGCAAGCTTTGGCACTTAAGGTTAGGCCATACAAACTATCAAAATATTCAAATGATGAAGTCCAAAAATTTGTTTGAAGGCTTGCCTAACATTTCACCTATTCATGGTTTGTGTGAAACATGCATCTTAGGCATGATGAGAAAACAAAAGTTTGCAAAGGACAAGTAAAAAAGGGCCACAAAAATTCTTCAACTCATTCATATAGATATTATGGGTCCATTACATGTTAGATCACTTGGTGGTGCATCCTATATTCTCACCTTTATAGATGATTATTCAAGAATGATCTTTGGGCATCTACTTAATAATAAATCAGATTTTTTTGAGATATTCAAGGAGTTCAAAGCTTTGGTATAAAATCAAAAGGGAGCAAATATCAAAATGATTAGAAGTGACAATGGAGGGGAGTACAATAGCAATGATTTCAATGAGTTTTGTTCTTCTCATGAGATCAAAAGGTAGTTTACTTGTCCATACACTCCTCAACAAAATGTTGTTGTAGAGAGGAAAAATAGGACAATCAAGGAGATGATAGGATGAATGTTTGGTGACCACTTACCTCCATTTATTTGGGGTGAAGTAGCCAGTACAACAATCTACATTTTTAACAGGTGTCCTTAAAAATTAGTTGAGGGGAAGACTCCTTATGAGGTTTGGAATGGTAAGATGCCAAATTTGTCACACTTAAAAGTGTTTGGATGTAATGCATTTTCATATATTCCTTCAGAAAAGAGGAATAAATTAGACAAAAAGTCTCAAAAATGTATCTTTGTTGGCTATGATGCAGAACATAGGGGCTATAGATTATACTCACCTTCTTCACACATTGTATTTGTTTCAAGAGATGTCAAATTCAATGAAGACCTTGAGTTAGAAAAGGATGGGCCTTGTGTAAAAAGGACCAAGTGGTTGGATCATTCTAGGGGTCCTAAAGAACGAAATTCAATTAGCCAAAGGATAACTAGAAGTATGACCCTTAACATGTCTCTTCTAGCTAAGATAGAGAATTATCATAAGCCTACTTATTACCAAGAAACTTCACAACACTCTTGTTGGGTTGATGCCATGAAGGTTGAGATGGATTCTCTTCCAAAGAATAAAACTTGGGATCTAGTGCCTTATCGTAATAAGAGAAATGTTATTGGGAACAAGTGGGTCTATAGAATCAAGTACAATTCTAATGGAGAGATAGAAAAGTATAAAGCTAGATTGGTTGCTAAGGGTTATGCTAAAAAATATGGCATTGAATATGATGAAACCTTTGCACCAGTTGCCAAAATGCCCACCATTCGACTTCTCTTTGCTATTGCTACTGCTCAAGATTGGCAGATTTTTTAGCTTGATGTGAAAAGTGCCTTTCTAAATTGTGATTTGGATGTGGATATCTACATGAGTCAACCACAAGGATTTATTTTACAAGTTAAGGAAACACTTGTGTGTAAACTAAATAAAACCTTGTACGGTCTAAAGCAAGCACCTAGAGCATGGTACATGAAGATTTCAGGTTACTTCTTGTCTCTTGGTTTTGATAAATGCTATTCAGATACAAATCTCTATGTGCTTAGGAAGGATAACTTGGTCAATTTAATTTCTCTATTTGTTGATGACCTTATTGTTACTGAAAATGAGAATGAGGCCATTTTTTATTTTATATCTAAATTAAAGTCAGAGTATGAAATGACTGACCTTGGTCTTCTACACTACTATCTTGGCATGCAAGTTTATTAGCATGAGGATTGGACCTTTTTGAGTCAATCCAAGTATATTGGATATATTATTAAGAGGTTTGATTTGGAGGATGGCAATCCTACTTCCATTCCTATTTCTATAGGGATTAAGTTGGAAGTAAGTACAAAATCTCAGTTGGCTGATGCTGCATTATATAGGCAGCTCATTAGTAGTCTTATTTATGTTACCATCACAAGGCCAGATATTTCTTTTGTAGTTGGTATGATGGCTATGTTCATGCAGAAACCTTATATTGAGCGCTTACAAGCTACCAAGAATATTCTAAAGTACCTTTCAGGTACTAGAGATTTGGAACTCAAGTATTCTATGCTTCCTTCCTTTGCTCTTTTTGGCTATGCTGATTTTGATTTTGGAGGGGATAGAATAGACATAAAATATACCACAACATATATTTTTAGTATTGGGTCTACAACTATCTCTTGGTATTCCAAGAAGTAAGATACAATTGCTCTTTCTACAATGGAAGTGGAGTATAATGCTATGACAGTAGCTGCACAGGAAGCAATTTGTCTTTGTAACCTCATGAAGGAAATTGCCTTTTAGCAATTTGGTCCTTCACATTTGCTCTACGATAATCAATCAAATATTGCCTTGGCTAAAAATCCTGTAATGCATCAAAGGACAAAGCATGTTGAAATCCAATCCCACTTTATCAGAGAGAAGGTATTTTATGGGACTATTCAGTTGGAGTATTGCCCATCATCTTCTAATTTTGCTGATTTATTCACCAAACCTCTTCCCAAGGAGCAGTTTTGTAAGCTGAGGGACTCACTTGGTTTGGTGAAATTATCCTCAATGGGGAATGAAGTGTGGTTACACTTGTGTGATGACACATTCATCCTTATGGGGTGTTTTATGCTATATATATGAGTTGATATTTGGTGTTATAATTGCTTTTTGCATCTCTTTTGAACATGGTACTTTCTTGTTTGCCTTGTGCAACTTTTGTACATGTTACTTTGTAGATGGCATTGTGCAATTATGGTATATGATGCAATTGATTTATGCGACTCTTTTACATGGTACTTTCTTGTTGCCTTGTGCAACTTTGTACATGTTTTTATGTAGTTGGCATTATGCAATTGGTTTATCATGGTACTTTCTTGTTAGCATTTATGCTACTTTTGTACATGATATTTTATGGTTGGCTTTATGCAACCAGTGTGCACACTTTATTATTTTCATATACCTTATGCAACTTTTGTACATGGTACTTTAGAGTTTGCATTATCATGGTACTCCTTGTTTGCTTTATGCAACTTTGTACATGATATTTTTTTATCAACTATATAGCACGTGACTATAAGTATGGCTTGGCATCTTTTTGTGATGACTTATAGTTCACTATTTGTTATATTAGTTTTGTTATCATATTTGGATATTCATATATGCTATGGTGAATATATTTATGATGATGTATCTAACTGATCTTATGTTGAGCTGCTTGTAGCTTGCAGGTGCTTCTATTTGGGGTTTTGCAGGCTTACTGAAGACACCCTTGTGATGTTTTCTTCTTTTCATTTGCATCCACTTGTGGTTGATGGATGGCTTTGTAAGCTGCTTGTATCTGAAGCTACTCCGTTGGGGGCTTGCAGTCTCATTTTGGCCCATTTTGTATTGGTGCCTTATTGTAGACCATTCTTGGTCATAGAAGCTCATTGTAACTATATTGCTCATTTGACTCTCATCCTCGTTTGTATCTTTATGGGGAGAATGTTTCTTTGTTTCATAATTCCTTTCCCCAATATTGCATTAAGGGGGAGTGTTGGAATATGTAATGCAACATTGTGTAATTATTCTTAGACTAAAATATAAAGTCCAAAGAATAATATTTGAATTAGAAAATAATTCTATTTTATGTAAAAATATTCCCACCCAATTAATAAATAAAATAAGGGTGCTAGGAATATTTAATTTGTGGAAAATAGTTATTTTCTCTTTTCTAGCAAATATTAGAAAGTAACTAATCAGTTTCTAATATTTGATAGATGCCACTTATCACACATATCAAATATTAGATTGTGATAAGATTAGAAAGTAACTAAGCACTTTCTAATATTTGATAGATGCCACTTGTCACACATCTCAATATTAGATTGTGATAAGATTAGATTGTGATAAGATTTAGGGTTGTAGTAGAAAAGCTTCTTTTAAATAGGGGTGTTGTCTACTACATCTTAACATATCTTGCCATATTGACTTATGTTGTAATATCATGTTGATGCATATTGTTGCATAACATTGAAGCACTCTTGTATTGTTGAGTCAAATGAGTAATATAGTGAGCTTCATAGTGGATGTTTCCATTTTTCATTTGAAGTAGGGTTTTATCACTTAATATTGGTGTTGTGGGTTTTCATATTTTGTGTGTGATTGATCTTATGGAGCATTCTTCAATCTTGAGGAGACTTTGTTTGTCTCACATTGGTGAGCTATTGAACAGAATTATTGTGATCTATATTGATGATATGACCGTGTTTTCCCATCATAGAGAAGACCTTGTTTCCCATTTGAGGCAAGTGTTTGAGAAATATCGTGAGTTCAAGATTTCTATTAACCTAAATAAGTCAATATTTTCCATCAAGGAAGGAATATTGTTGGGCCATGGCATTACACAAGAAGGATTTTCCATTGATCCTACATGGGTCGAGGCGCTTCTAAAGCTACCATTACCGACCAACAAAAGGGATTTGCAGTATTTCTTTGGCCAAATTAATTTCATCCATAAGTTCATTGCTAATTTCGCTCAGGTGGTGAAACCCATGACTGATATTTTGAAGAAATATGTTGAGTTTAGATGGACTGATGCAAGAAGACATACTTTCAAGGAAATTATTACTTAGGATCTAGTTTTGGTTAATCCTGATTATTCTAAATATTTCATTCTCTATGTAGTGGGTGAACAAGAAAGTTATGCTATAGTTTTGACACAATAACAAGAGGATGGAGATGAAAATCCAATTGCTTTCTTGAGTCAGGTCATTTCTCCTAATAAAGAGAAATATAATTTTATTGAGGAACAAGTATACGCGGTGATGAAATCATTGAAGAAATTTTGACACTTTGTTTCTCAGAGCAAAACGGTTGTGTATGTTATACACCCTGATGTATGAAACTTTATTCTTCAAGGAGAATTAGGAGACAAGAGAGTAGGTTAGGTCTAAAAAATTCAAGAATATGATGTGGAGATCTGACCAACGAAGCTAGTTCATGAGATAGCCTTATGCCAGGAGCTAGCCAAAAGTGCAGCCTCTGAATCATTGGATGTGGTGCATGGGGACAGTATGGGTGAAAGCATGTGCACTAATCATACTACCAGCGATCGTGATTGGACCAAAGAGCTAATTGATTATTTTACCTCAAGAAAATGTCCATCTCACCTTGATGCTTCGCAACGTCGAAGAATTAGGTTGCAAGCTCTCAAATATGTTTTGTTGCCCAATGGACTATTTTACAAAAATATTGATGGAGTTCTTCTTAGGTGTGTGAGGGAATCCAAAAAAGAAAAAATATTAGAAGAATTTCATTCGGGACTATCAGGTGGTCATTATGCAGGAAGGCCCATGGCCTTAAAAATCATCCGAGCAGGCTATTTTTGGCCTACTTTGTTTGCTAATGCCCATAAATTGGGTACACACTATGATAGTTGTCAACGATATGTTGGCAGAATTAGGAAGGGGGTATTGCCTCTTCGTCCAATTCAAGTAGAAGCATATTTTGAGTAGTGGGGTCTTGACTTTGTGGGAGTTATTGACCCACATTATTCTATAGAGCATAAGTACATATTGACAACAACTGATTATTTCACCCGATGGATGAAGGCCATTCCTACTAAAAAAGTGGACCAAGCAATTGTCATCCCTTTCCTAGAGGGAATCATCAATCGCTTCGGTGTTCCAAACTCAATTGTAACTGATAACGAAAAACTATTTATTGGGGCAAAGATCATGGAGTTCGCTAGAAAATATGAGATTTATCTCAAGACTTCGTCCAATTATTACCCGCAAGGGAATGGTTTGGCTGAATCCATCAATAATAATTTACTACGAATTTTGAAAAGGACACTTGAAAACAACAAGAGAAGCTGACATTTACCGTTGAACCAAACGCTTTGGGTAGATTGTATTTCCATAAAAAAATTACAATAAAACTTCTCCATATGCTTTGGTGTATGGGAAAGAAGCAGTTCTGCCCGCTCACATTGAGCTTTCGGTCCTTCAAAAATTGCAGCTATTTCAGGAGGAAGATGAAGACTTTGATCCTATGAGTGCATGATTGGCACTGTTGATATAGTTGGAAGAGGATAGAGAAAATTCTTACCAAGTGTTTGTCAAACATAACAAGGACATGCAAAAGTGGTTCGAAAAGAAGACAATCAAACGAAGTTTTCAATTAGGAGATTTGATCCTCAAGTGGAATGTAAAGAAGGCCAAGCCCAGGAAACATGATAAATTTGACACTATTTGGGAGGGCCCTTTCCAAATCTCTGCTATGAACTCGGCTAGCGCCTATCATCTTCAAGACATGGAAGGCTGGGATATTCCAATTTCGGTGAATGACCTTCATTTGAAGGCTTATATTCAGTAACATCTTAATAAGGTACTTTTGTAAAATATGTATATATTCATTTTTCTCATTATTTTCACGTTTAAAAATAAATAAAAATAAAAATTAGACATATATATATAGATATCTATATATATCATTGTATGTATTAGAGAGAAAAAATATATAGGGACAAAAAGGAAAAAAGAAAAAAGAAATATATCTATATATATATATATATATATAGAAAAACAAAATACAACAAAATATATATATATATTAGGATCACCCCAAAGGTTGGACGAACATCATGTTCACCTCCCCTATAAGGGCGACTATAGAACAAACAATGGAAATCACCCAAAGGTTGGGTGAACATCATCTTCGCCCCCCTTTAAGGGCGATCATAGCAAATATTAGGATCGCCCTAAGGGTTGAGCGAACATAACGTTCGTCCCCCTTTAAGGGCAATCATAGAATGAATATTAGGATCGCCCTAAGGGTCGTTATGTTCACCCCCATTTAAGGGCGATCGAAAACCAAAGCCCTTATTAAAAAAATTAGAAAAAAATTAATTAAAAATAAAATAAAATAAAACTAAAAGGGGATGATCACCCTAAGTTTGGACGAACGTCCTATTCGCTCGTTAGGGGGCGATAAAAAAAAATTAATTAAAACAAAAAGTGGGACAATCACCCAAAGGTCGGGCGAATGTCCTATTCACTGCCTTAGGGTGCGATCGTAGAAAAAAAAAAAAGAAGACAAAAAAAAATATATATATATATATATATAAAAAGATAAAGCAATATTGAATGCAACACATGAAGTAAATGCATTCGCCCCAAGGTGGGGCGAGACGGTTGTTCGCCCCGTCCCTTGGGCGATCGCGTTTTCTAGGAAAATATACAAAGCAATAAAAAAAAAAAAGATACTCTTTGTATTTTTTAAAAGCGATATTTAGAAAAACAAAAAAAAGACCGCATATGGTGCATTCAAATGCATTCAATATTTTTTGAAGGCGCCCTTCTTTTCCTTCTAAAAAAAAAAAGAAATATGCTTTTTTTTCTAAAAAAGGTGGCAAGTTTTTTTTAGAAAATTTGATTTTCTAAAGGAAAAGGCGAGGAAGGCAAGGAACAAAATTTATAAAAGGAGAGCCTTCACCCCAAATCATCAAGCATATTAAAAGCATTTCATTGCATATATATTGCCCCTCCAAAGACGTGGCAATTAATGGAAAACATGTAGGCTAGTGAAAGTTTTTCTTCTCGAGGGAGCAAAGGAGGCATTTAATTGGTTCAAGTGGTCGATTTATTTTTCCAAAGCAATATTCTACGACCAAGGCAGGATTTATGACACAGTTATGTGGCAAAGAAAGATGTTTTTCCAAGGTTAATTTGGTAGTGAGTCACAAAATATATCAGGACACATTGGGAATAGTTCCAGATGAGTTCCTTGAGGCTCACATTTTTTTGTGGGTGTCTAAATAACTCAGCATTTATTGCGGTGGTTGTAAAATGGCACTATTTAAAATAAAGCAAGGTAATAGCTCGTAGTTAAATTTTATTTAAATTTTTCTCTAGTTGTTTGTTTCAAGCTGTTATTGCAAAAGTGTTTAGTAAAATTGCCAAGGAAAAAAATGAGAAGACATAGTAAAGAGCCCCAAGATGCTCCAGAGATCATAAATCCCAAAAATTCAAAGATAAAAGAAGAGGGTACGAGGTCTAAAAAGGCCTAAAAAAATGACTATGTTGACCTGGACCCCTATGATAAAACGATGGTCGAGATTGGTGATTGTGTAATAACCCAAAAAGGAGTGGAGAAACTATGGTAGGACATTGGACTTGCAGTTAATCATGGGATTACATTAGAAAGATGGCTAACAGTGTTGTACCATTCATAGATTTTTTGGTACTTGTGCTCTCTTGTACATTCTTGTCCCAAGCTAGTGCAACTCATTACCAAATTTTATGACCCATTCACCAGGGCAGTAAGGAATGTGAAGAGGGATATTCTCTTCACTATTATCCCAGATGAGGTCCAAGAAGCATTCGCATGTGGATTGCAATCACCTGCATATGGGATTCATAAGAAGTTGCACATAAATGAACAAGAAGATAGATACGTCTCAATTGTAATGATGCCTAAATTTATGGAGACTCAACTCATCAAAGAACTGTTGATGGGGTAGCTTCCCAACCTGCCTAGACCGCTTAAAGATTTTAAAATCTTGGATATTTATTCAATGCTAACGTGGATCACAGGTTTACCTTCAAATGAAACTGTACATAAAATGGCAGGCAATTTTAGCACAATGTATTGGTTGGATAGATTTTTATTCTCCATCAGCTATGATAGAGGACACCAATCTAATCTTCTTTGATTGGGCAGATTACATCTCACAGAGGATGAATTCTCATTTGAAGAAGTTGAAGTCTTAGAAAGCTAAATAATTCAAGCACAATTCATTTCTGGTATGGTTTTTCTTCTTTTAATTGAAGCGACGTTTTCCTTTTATTGCAGTTACATAGACAGATGAAAAAGATCAACCTTTGTCAGTATATAAGTGGACATCCATTTTTTCAAGAAGGGAGTCTTTCTATAGTTCCATCAATTGGTTTTTGGGGCCAGCAATAGAGTTGTTGTGTGGTACATGTGAAAGAGTGTTGCAAAAGTTGAGAAATATATTGGTTACTCAGGAGAATGGTGATATTTTTTAGCTTACCCAGGGTGTCATTGTATGAGTTTTTGGTTTCACGGGTAAGCTATTTTTGTTGCCATATTTTGCTATGAAGCATATTTTTGCTATGGATGTAGTTCACCATTTGGATTACATAAATGATATATATGGGGCTAGGCATGGAAAAAAGACAATATGCAATATGCAATTCAAGTTTGGTGGTATAATAGCATGCCAAATTATATAGAATCAACTTCTCACTGTGGCATTATAGGATTTGGGATTAATAGAACTACCACATCATTGGAGGTACGATCCCTTGGGTCGGTTTAAAGAGATTGTCAAGTTTAAATCATTCCATTGTTGTCCTCGACCTAATATTAAGCACAACAAAAATAATTTCAATGGGCCTGGCATGAATTGGCATATTGATAAGATGACTACTCTTCCCCCTTGGCATGATTGCTATGAGCAGGAAGTGGAATATAGGTCTCAAATCCCTCCACCAATTTTATTTAGCCAGGTTAAAGCCAGTGAGCCTGAATGGTCCAAAGAAAATATAATGAACTGGTGGATAATACGTGTACACTGAGGAAAGCCAGTGACTCCTTATGGACTTAAACTGGATGAGGCCTTTTTAGAAGTTTATGATAAATATGTTGATTCTTATTAGCCAATTGCCTTCGCCAAAATTTTACCGCACAATTTTCAACACTTTGATAGTGGTGAAGGCAAACTTGAAGAACAACATACTTTGGTTGAAAGAGAGACTCCCGAGGAATAAGAGCAACAATACACATTTAAGCAACGATCATAGCAAACAAGGCAAAAAGTTGAGGAAGTACCAGCACCCAAGAATTAGGATGTGCAAAAGGTGCCACATTTTCCCAAGGTGGCAAAGAAACCAAGGATTGGTGTTGTTACTATTTCTTCTACTGATGTTTTAGTTCCTGTGGTTACTATGGCTTTAGCTATTTTTTTTGTAATTGTCACTCCTTCCATGATGACTGAGGCTCCAACCTTGGTTGTGCAAGTTTTTTCGATGGTTCAAGCACAAGAGGAAGATCAACTGTTAGAACCATCCAAGAGGAGGTTGTGGAGGTCCAAGTAAATATTGAAGAGGTAGCGAAATAACAACAAGAAGTAAATATTTTACAGTCACCTACATCTTAGCATCACACCGTGCTCATGCTCGAAGGTACGTCTCTCCTTCCCTCTTCCTCTCCTTCTTTACTGGATCATGTAGTGTTTTTTTTAATTCATTACCATTAGCTTCTATGTCCATTTATCCACCTTTTGGTATGCCCTCTATATCTATTCCACTTCCTTATTCTTCTCTTCCTGAATTTACTGCTGCTCCATCTTCCATTCCCTTTTCTTTGTCCTCTCTTTTTTTTAGTTCATATGCATTGGGACTAAACCTATTTTTGCGCCCTTCCACATCTATTGTCACTACCATTTCCATCAAAGATGTAAGTATGCAAGATCCTCCCAAAGTGAGCATAATTGTAGCTAAAACCAATCCACCCATCCATTCCATTGTTTCCATTCCTCCACTTTTAACCACCACATTCATTTCATAGCCTACCCGCTCTGATGCCCTCATTCTCTTCACCCTATTTTTGGAATTGTAAGCTTTTCCCAATGTTTAGGTGGCGTCCAAGCAGTTCGATGTAGGAAAGATCAATCGAGCTCACTTGAGTTTGTCGTAGTGGTTGAAAAGCAAATGGTGCAAAGAGGCTCTTGCACCAGCACATCCTCTTAAGAAAGTTGCTTTTGATCCTATTGCAATGGAGGCTCATATCACCAAAATTACTCCATTGGTTCAAAAGCCTCAAGGAGAGTTGTTTCCAAGCGATCTTATTTTTGAGACCATAACAGAAGACCTCACAAAGATTGATCCTATAGAAAATATGGGCAACATACATGTGGACATGAGTTCATTTTACCTCCATGGTGAGCACTATAAGCAGAAGTATTTTTATCAGGTTGACAAGATTATTGAGCTCAAAATTGCCTTGGAAAAAAGTAGGGTGCAAGAGGAGAAAACTGCTATAAAAAATGAACACTTGCATCGATAGGTCAACGTGCACTTGAAAGAAAGGTACACTGCCAGGATAGAAATACATAAGCTCCAACAACAACTTGAAGACATGAAGAATTAGTTAGCAGAGAAGTCTGCAGAGCCTGCTGGTTTTTTGCCCAAAAATATCAAGGAGGCCTGTATTTGCTTTGTCCATAACTACAAGAAGTTGGCCACAGAAGCAATTAAAGCACTGCATTATTTATGGCAAGCTCAAATACAGATCCAATTGAGTAAGCAGTTGATAGATTCTACCAAGGATAGGCTCAGGCCGTACATGGAAATGGATATAAAAATTTAGGCCTTATTTTATACTTCTTACATTCACATTCACCCTCTCAGCAAAATGGATCATGCCTAGTCAACTGCTAAGGTCACGCTACATAGTTATTTTCAAAGGATGGATCTAGTGAGAGAGGGTCAAAAAATTCTCAACATCGAGCAGGAACATACAATTTCTATGATTCATTTTAATACTTTGATCAAGTTGGGATTTCCATAATTTACAGATGAGTGGGGTGAACCCTAGCCATAAGAGCAGTTAGAAGCGCTTTGGAAGAAGTTTGTGGAAGATACTTCTAAAATTGATGCATGGAAATAGCCTCTCATAGAAGTGTAGGTATTATCCCTGATGCAGAAATATACATGCCTAGAGCTATCATTGCATGAATTGGCTCAACGAGCAAAGTGCCTCAGTTTGGTGGATGTCTAGAATCGTGCCTTAGTTTGGCGGATGTCTAGAACCTTCATTTCATTTATGAATCACTCAGTACCTTATTCTTATTCACTATCGATGCTTGGAAGGAAGCAATCATTGTATATGAGGAAATGTATCAGAGCCTCAAATAATTGGAAGAGCAGGTGACAACAGAACGTGTAGTAGCAAAGGAGGCAGAATGGACATAAGTTCTCAAAGTGGTGGTTGAAGTGAAAGATAAGGAGCGAGCTTAAGAGGAAGCACATCAGAAAGCATCTACATCGAAGGCACAATCCAAGGAGGCTGGAAAAAAGACTCAATATCACCCAATGGATTAAGGTCTGGGATCACTTGCATCCATGTGAGGTGGATACCTTGAGAGCCACTAGAAATATTGTTAATTTTACACTATGCCACATTGGTTTTAAATAAATTGCTGACTGTAATGTAAAAATTCATGATGTAGCATCTTGCTTAATTTTAAAATAAATATTGCAATCATTTCAATTTTTTTAATGTAATTTTTCATTTGAAAAATAAACATTCTAATCCCAATCATAACTTGGAAATCGACTTTGAATTAATTTGATTGAATCACCCATAGAATAAGTTGAAAGAGTGAGAGAATTGAAGTCGTAGTAAAAGAGCAGTAGTGAATAAAGAATTATGAGATTCGACTGAAGTGTTGAAACACGATCGCGTTCGCCCCTTAAGAAGGACGAACGTCATGTTTACCCTTTGGTTGGGTGAACATATTTGAGAGAAGATCGGGTGCTGAAGTAAAAATGTTATCACGTTCAACCCTTAAAAGAGGTAAACGTCATGATTGCCCTTTTGTTTTTTGGTGAACAGGTTTTTAAGTATGTCGACGCAGTCACCCCGAAGTATGGGTGATGATCCTGTTCACCCTTTTTGGGGGCGAATGACATTGGAATGTATAATTGGGTGACAAAGAAAATTAAAATTGGTTTTGCCTTTGCACTTCGGCAAAGATGCATTTTGCCTTTTTCAAGGGGTGAATGCATATTAGGAGTTCCATTCGGCGAAAGCGTTTGAAGCGAAGGTGATTTTAAATTGTTCCAAATAAAGATTGTGTTTGCCCCTTATTTCGGGTGAGTGTTGTTGAAGTTTAAAATGAAGGGGCAAAGTTTTTTCAAAAGGCAATCACGTTCGTCTCTTTTTTTGGGATGAACGTTATTAAAATTCTCAAAGTTTAGACGAAGAGGATTTTTAAAGATTTTTCTTGACGAAAGCATTTTCATGGTGAAAGCGAACGAGTTCAGTTGCTTGCGACACTTGATGATAAATTATGGAAAACATGTGCTAAATTAAATGATGTAGGATTTGATGTTTAATTACCATCATCTTGAGCAATATTAAATTTTAATTTTTTGGTTGAAGATTTTCTTCAAATTATTGTTGCAATTTAATGTTGGTGGTTAAGTGGAAATTATTTATGTTATTTTCAAGAAAATTTCCTAAAAGGTTTTACTCCTTCTCCGAAGCAAATTTAATGGGGAGTAAATTATTTAAGTATATGTTTGATTTCCAAGAAAATAGAGGTGGCTAGAGTTTAGTGTCGTGATGATCAAATATCTTGTCATCCCAAACCATTTTAGATCGTGGTTTCCAAAAGAAGATTTCCAAGAAATGATGACTCACCATGCCTCTGATCTATGGACATTGGGTCCTTTTATGTATTTAATGAATAAGGCACAAACCTCTATAAATACTAAGAAATCTTCCATTGTAAGGGGTTGGAAAAAATAGATATCCTACAAGAAAAATCTTCAAGTTCTCTGCAGTAATAGACATACAAAGCTCTTGGATTTGCAAATGACTTGGTGCATTATTGTATTTTGATTTACGCATTTCTTTTCATGCTCGGATTCTTTATTTGCTGCTGAATTTAAATTCTATGAATTGAATTTGAATATTGTTGATGAGAGGAGTGAGTGCTGGAGTGCTGATTTGAAAGATTATATGTTCAAAGTTTTAAGTAAATTTTATTGTTTCTTTATCTATTGCATGCTATTCATTGCTTGGTGTGGATTCTTGCTATTAGTCTATTCCCATCCTACACAGTCGGCCTATGGCCATATTTCTCATTTCTTTCCATATTTTCTAATTTCTTTCCTGCAACTCTCATATTTATCATTTAGAATTAGCAAGGGAACTAGCCCTCTCTGGAGATTGACACGGGGGACATCTCTTTCCTCTGGTCTTTCAATGTTTGTCATGTCTAGGGTGCACAAATGTGGATTTGTATGATTAGGCAGATATTTGACCAACAATAATATTATTCTTGTGATAGCTAAAGTGATTGGAAAAATAATTACTTTTCATTCACCTACTAAGTCCTAGACTAGAATGATAGTGACATGTTTTTGTGTACAAGTGGAATTGGCTAAACCACTACCTAAATTTATTAGGCTAGTTTTAGATTATAGGGAATAGGAACAAGATATTTAGTATGAAATTATCATTCCTTTGTGTAACCTTTGCAAAAGAGTAGGGCATATTTGGAAAACATGCCTAGAAAATCCTAAGGAGAAAGTTATGAATAATAGAACTAGATAGCCTTTGAGGGTTTGGAGGAAAAATAAAACTAAGCAAGGAGAAGTTATGGGGTAGAAATAAATTGGTGAAATTAGTAAGGGCCCATCTTCAAATAGCTTTGAGGTTCTTAATACCCTTGATGGGGATGGCATTGTTGGAGGGAAAGAGTTTAGTCCAAAAACTCAACTTGGGGGTATTAATGAACTGGTGACTGCTTTGATTGAAAATAAAAATAATTCTTCTTTGCATGTATAAGGGAATATTGAGAAAAAGCCACACTCTCCAGTAGGGCTGAAAAAAAATAATATAGAAATGAGGGTTTTGGGAGAAACCACTTCTTAGTAGAATGTAAAACTAATTGGCTATGGGAGAAAAAAAATAAAAATATTAACTTTATTCAAAATGGATTTGAGGACAAAGAAGGAGGGGAATAGACTTCTACTATTCAAATTTGGAAAAGGTTATCCAATTTTTTTTTTTTTGAAATAGAAGGAAATATATGAAGGTTGATTTGGGAATTTTAGTTTCTTGAGGAAGGCCTAGTCTCTGGTAATTGAGAACCAGAGCCATTGCTAAGGATGTAGCTAATGGGAAGCAAATAATTTTATCTTTGGGAGGAGGAAAAATTCCTCAACTTGATATAAAATAAATTTTGATATCTTGAAATTTTTGGGGTATGAATGCCTTATCTAAACATAGGGTGCTTAGAGAATTAATAAAGAAGAGGAAAGTTAATATTATTTTATTACAAGATACTAAAGTGGATGCTTCCAATTTTCATAAGGTGAAGAATTCAATTTGGAAAATAAATCAGGTGGAAATGGTTCCTACTGATGGTGTGTTTGGGGGTTTATGAACTTTATGGAATCCAAAGCGGTTGGAGGGACAATGTTTACAACTTAATGACAAGTCTTTTTTCCATTGTGTTCACATGTAAGTATACTATTTTTTTTGGGTTATGACTAATGTTTATGGTCCAAACTGATTAGTGGGTAGAAGAAGAGTTTGATATATTTTGAGGTAGTCTCATTAGTGGGTAGCCTTAGGTGGTTTGTGGTGATTTTAATTCAGCTCTTTATCCTATTGATAAGAAATGGGGTCCAATATTTTTTCTGAAAGTATGGCTGAATTTAATGAGTTTATTTTGAATTATCAATTGTTGGATGCTGATTTGGAAGGGGCCAAATATAATTGGTCAAATAAAATATTGGGCTTAAACCTTATTCAATGTTTATTGGATAGGTTTTTGGTCTCCCAAAATTAGATGGAATTCTTTAATAATTTCTCTTAGGGCTCTTTTTAGTGTGGCTTCTAATCAATCTTTATTTCTCTTGGAAATTTTAATGAGAGACCAGCCTAAGAATAATCCATTTCATTTTGATTTGATGTGGTTTACTCATGAAACCCTCTATGAGATGATTGAAAAATGGTGGAATATAGACATTTATGGTTCCAAGATGTATACAATGTCGCAAAAGCTTAAAAATATAAAAAATATAATAATATTTGGAACAAAGAATATTTTTGTTATATAAGGGTTACAAAATAGGAATTACAATAGAGTTTACAACTTGAACAAATTAAGAATTATGGTCATTCTAATTTTATGGACAAGGAAGAAAACAAGTTGCTCAATGATTTTCACAATATTTTAGTGCAAGAAGAGATCCACTAGAAGCAAAAATCAAGGGTTCAATGGCTTAAATAAGGAGATTGTAATACAAAGTTCTTTCATTTGACTTCATTAAAACATAGGACAACAAATAGAATTAGTTATTTAAGAACATAAGATGGAAGATTATTGTTGGAGCAAGAAGATATTAAAGTGCAACAGTTGATTATTATGAGAATATTCTAGTGACAAAAGAAGCAACAATGTAAGATGATGTAAATTTGATTCTTCAAAATATTCCATCCATTTTGAATGATGAAATGAATAGTATGTTGATTGTGACTTTTATAGATGAAAATATTTTTGGGGTTGTTTCAAGTATGGAAAAAGATAAGGCTTTGGGCCTTGATTTTTGGGGTTGTTTGAAAATAGAACTACAATGATTAAATATTGTGCATCCCTAATATTCCAATAGCCTGGAGTGATAATCCAAATAGCAACTAAGGCCTATAATAAACCACCCGTAAACCTTTTACATAAATATATAGAGACTACAAAGCATACATACACAATGAATTCAATAACACATCACTAGAAGAGGTCAAATAGTAATTGATTCATTAGAAAGCAGAGCAAAATTACCTAATTTACAATAGAAAAACACTAAAATTGTTAACCCTCATTCTAAGGAGAATTAAGCTATTTATAAATTTTACAATCCATGGAATTAAGCTTAATAATTACATAGATGGCATCTCCTAGGTCTGATACGTGCATGTGCAGCTTGACATAATCCATATTTTAGATACAATTGGTATGCTTGAGAAGAGTGGTCATCACTTTTTGCTCTATATTGGTCAGTTGTCTTGATATTACAGTAAACCACTCTACTCAACAACCATGTGTCTTCGATAGGTTTGAGCCTCTTAAGAATTCTTAACTTCTCCCCACTATATTTTATTATTATGCTAGCTATCACTCTTTTAAGAACATCCATTCATGATCACTAGGGGTAGTTATCATTGTTGTAGATTCCAAAATATTATTCATCATTTTCTTGCCTAACAACTTTAATCTAGGCAAATGAGGAGTGATTGAGTGTTCCTAAATCCTATTACACATAATTTCTACCAAAAAAGACTTACCAAAGAGTTGCTTGCTTTTGAGGCCTTAGAAGCATGGCTAGATTTATGAGTGCTTAGGTTGATGCCAAAAATTTAGACACCCACACCTCCCAATAATTCATGTCTTTTGACCACTTAGTGATCGAGACCCACAAGCTCATTTGATCGTGCTATCATTAAAATATATGGCCATTGTGCTTTGGTCTAAACAAGACTTTTGGAAACTCATGCTGATATCATCTTTGAAATTCCTTGGCCACTCTATTTTTTTGATGAAGAAATATGAGGATGGTTAGACTACTTTGCCTTAGCAAAATTATGGATCTAGTAAAGCACCTTTTAACTTTTAGTTAATAGTATATCAAGCATGTCAATGAATTTAGATCCTAGACTTAGAATTTTTTTACCAGATTGATGCTTTGGTAAGAATTTACAAGGACTCGTCTATGTGGATCAATCATTGGTCCACATTATCACTTATCGAGGATTTTTACTTGCAAAAAGGAGAATCCAGATAGTTTTATCCATTGGGTAACAGAGTCAAGAAGTGTCAAAGAGGAAAAAATTATATAAAAAAAAACAAAAATCTAATTGATATGTACCATTATTGGCCATAATTGATCAACATATTCTATTATAGAGCTGGTGCCACAGTGTAACAACCCCAAAATCTTACAAACCCAAGATATATATATTTTGAACATAATAATATTTACATGATTATCCATGGAATACACATGACTAGACATACCCATATTTTGAGTCTAAGATGTTACAGACATCACTTGAGTGGATAGGAGAGGCCAATCTCCCATAGGTAACTAGGATTTACCTCGTATACCTTTGTGGTATAAAGGATGCTTTTAAAAGGTCTTCCCACATTTTTGGCACTCTCCACGAATGCAAACTTCTTGACCCTAGCGTTAGGATTATCCCTTCTTAACCTTTAGAGAGAGGGATGCCAATTCCTTCTTCCAGCCATAAGTTAGTCTATGTTGGGTCCATTAGACAGAATACATTAGTCTAGTTTAATTGCACCTCCATGATGATCCCTTAAACTTCATACTTGTCTTTCCCATCTTTGTGGTGGATCTCTAAGCAAAAATCACTTCGCATGATTATCTTATCATGGACATAGGAACTAGGTGTTGCTATCCCACAACAACCCAAGTTGAAAGAGAGTTTAAGACAAGGTTACATTTAGAGCCCTTTACAAAGAAATCCCTAAGCCCAAGGATAACTCTCTCTCTCTACAAGCATTAAAACAAAAGCATCTTCTAGGATGGAAGCAAAACTAATTATCTTAAGCTTGTAAAATAAATCTAACTAACCTTTAGATCAAAGAATTAGCATGGATAAGAACCATAAAACCATTCATTAACATGGCACCATATAGTCATCCAATTAAATATCTAGATTATAAAATAATAGTCTTTGATTCTATTACAATAAATTCTCTTTCACCAAGAGTGATTTTCAACAATACTTCAAGAATAATGAAGAATTAATTTAGCATGATCTGACATCTTCTTTCCTTGGCCTCCACAGTAGTTTAATAGGAATGTGGGGATCATAACAACTCATTTGCAGGTATGAATGCATTCTATAGGATCTAATGCATAACAACCACAAGTGAAAGAAGCCCATACTTCTTTTCCAAAATATTTTCCACAAATATTTTAAAATACAAGCCTTGCAATCCTATGCAAAGCAATTCAATATAGCAATACTCAAACAAGGAAGCCCATAATTATTTCCAAAATATTTTCCACATGTATCTAAATCAAAAACCATATATTTCTAAACTCATCAATGTCATAAGCAAAAGAAACCCATACTTCTTTCCAAAATATTTAAATCAAAATCCATATATCTCTAAACTCATCAATTTCATAAGCAAAAGAAGCCCATACTTCTTTCGAAAATATTTAAACAAAATTCATATATCTCTAAACTCATCAATTTCATAAGCAAAAGAAGCCCATACTTATTTCCAAAATATTTTCCAAAAATATTTGAGTCAAAATCCATATATTTCTAAACTCATCAATTTCATAAGCAAAAGAACCCCATACTTCTTTCCACAAATATTTCAAACAAAAGCCATACAATTAATCCATTGTTAGTTATAAATGTTTCCATCCTTAGCAAGTCTTGGCATTCATTTGCAAGATCAAAGATTAATCTATTATTTTATTAAATACCAATCTAATATATCTTTGATTAATTATAATTATAAGGATTGAGGCAAATTAATTTGTCATCTGATTAGTTACCCATATATTAATCTATCATTAGATTAATTGCCAAACTAAACTAAAATCTAAAGAGTTAGTCTATTATTAGATTTATTGCCATTCTAATCTATCATTTGATTAAATATTATAAGCATTAATCTATCCTTAGATTAATTATCAAACTAAACTATCATTGGATTAATTTTAAATCTAAATATTAATAATGAATTAATCTATCTTTAGATTAACTACAATATAAAGATTTAAAATAATTATTCTATCATTAGATTATTTAAAATCTAAAGATCAAGTGAATATAATTTCCATTAAATTGAAAGCAAAGCTAAGGTTTGCTTGCATTAATCTATCCCTAGATTAATTGCAAACTAAATATTAATTATTATTAATCTTACATTAGATTAAACCAATCTATTGCTTTATTCTAACCTTAAATTATATTAGCAAAAATAAAGGTTAATTAAAATTAATATAACATAGCAAAAACAAAGCAACATCGTTTTTATCTAACTTTAGATTATTAACAAGGCTATATTATATTAAAGCTAAAGAATAATAATAATAAATCCTTAATTAGCTAAAGGGTTATCTCCAAAGCTAAGCACAGATTTAAACCCTATTAATTCATTTGAAAGCATACAACGCTAAGAGCTTTAGCTTGCATTGCAAAGGAAGGAAATACTAAGACCACATCAACACTAGACCCAAAGCAAAATAACTTAATCAAACCCTACTGCAATGCACATAATGAAACCAAGCAAATTGACGTTAGGAGAATACGAACAAGGAGCATCATGCGCACTGTAACTCAAGTGCAACACACACACCAAGGCATCAATCAAACATGGGATTTGTATTCCAAAGTCCATGGGATTCTCAATAGTGGTGCAAATGTATGGAAAATATTTTTTATTATGCCATCCCCATTAAACCTTCTATCACACAAGGATAACATGTTCCGAGTGGGTAGGAGCTAGCACGTAAAACCAACACAAAATAATAGTTAGAAAACCTATGAAGGAAATCTTAAGAACATGTAGTAAGACAGTTAAAAGAGAACACATGACAACTAATACAACAAGGGAATATATAGTGCAAAATCCATGAAACACCAAGAAAAAAAACCACTCAAAAGAATACGAATATTACCTATCAAACACAATAATGAAGTATGGCAGTGTTCAATTTATGCTCCTTGCTCCCTGCACTACTAGCCCTCACTATACATCCAAGACAAGTTATCTTTCCTCGATCCTTCAACCTCCTATACAATACCCAACATCCTCTATTAAATCTCAAGAAGGAATAATACAAAATATTGTGTTCTAGGGTTGAGTGATAACATTAAAAGTATTTTCTTCCTCTTCCACTACCTTACAATGACACCCTTAATGTAGAAATGAGGGAATGAAAGCAATATTCATTAAACCAGAGGTGACTCCACTACGCTATACAAGGTAATATATGTACCACCTCCTTCTAATGGGTTTCCTAATGATTTTTTTTAGTTTTATGGGCAAATAGTGCAATAAAATGTTTATGTAGTGTTAGGAGAATTTTGAGAGAAAGGATATTTTCTAAAGGAATGAAATGCAACTTTTTTAGTTTTGATTTTGAAGAAACAAGGAGTAGACATGCTTAGATATTTTTTGCCTATTAGTTTATGTTATTCAATTTATAATATTTTGATAAAATTTCTTTCAAACATATTAAAGATGATTTAACCTGATATAATTTCTCTAGAATAGAGTGGATTTGTCCAACAATGACAAATTTTGGATGGGATTATTATTGTTCATGAGGCTTTGCACTCGATGGATAAAAGAGGCTCTGTAGGGATGTTGTTGATGCTTAATATGAATAAGGCCTATGATAGAGTATCATGGTCTTTCTTGGATAAGGTTATGGTAAGATTTCATTTTGGATAAATTTGGATAAGATGGATATATTTATGCATATCTACTCGATTTTTAGTTATAATCAATGGATGACTTGTGGGTTTTTTTTCTAGCAAGCATGGATGAAGACATGAAAATCTAGTTTATCCTTATTTATTTATTATTATAGCTGAAGCTTTATGAAGAAGATTTCAAAGGGAAAAATAAGGAACTATTTTGAAGGGGATAAAACCAACTTTGAATATTTTAGCTATAACTCACCAAAAATTTGTAGATGATACTATCATTCTAGGAGAATCTTTGGTTGTTGAAGCCCATCATATTATGGAAATTGTAAAAATTTATGAAGGAGCATTGGGACAAATGGTGAATTTTACAAAATGAAAAATATATTTTGTTAACACTCCAAGGGAAAGACAAATTTTTTGAATATTTTATATTGTTGAATTGAAGAGTTACCTTCCTTTTATCTAGGGATGCCTTTGTTTCAAGGGAGAATGAAAGGTGAAATTTGGAACAATGTGATTGAGAGATTCAATAAAAAGTCAACAGGTTGAAAATGTGTTGCACTTTCTTAGGCTGGGAAATTATAGTTGCTAAAGTCTACTTTGGAGAGTCTTCCAATTTATATGTTATCCTTATTTAATATTGCAAGAAATGTTGCAAATAGATTGAAAAAATTCAACATAATTTTATGTGGTCCAAAGTGGAAGAAAAACATAGGATCGGTTTGGTTGTCTAGGATTAAGTATTCAAGCCAAAATAAGGAGGGTTGGGTATTTAAAAGTTGAGACAGATGATAAATATTTTCTTGCTAATGTTGGTTGGCGTCTTATGGTAGAGGAACATAAGCTCTAGGCTAAGATCCTAAAGGCTAAATATATGGAAGGAGTATTAGCTTTTGAAGCTTTAATACTAATGTAAATCTCATAGAAAAATAATCACAGGATTAAATATAATGAAGTTTCAATATAATGAATCAAATATAATAAATCATAAATAACAATACTCACAAATTAATCATATAAATATGCTCACAATACTACACACAAACTACTAGAAATACTATTGAATAAAGGTCTACTGGTGCAAGCATAAAGCTATGCACGTTTGATTGTTATTACAACACTTTGTCATAAATCTATAATTGGATGTGACTCCTCATATGCTGCAATATTGACCTCCACTCTTCTCTACAACTCTTTACTTTCCTATTTTAAGGACACATGTGCACACTTGTGCATGTTTACACTCATAACAATTGCACACATAATTACATGACACTTGTGCATTTCCTACACATTATTACATTACATAAAATATTAAATCACACACTAATCTAAGACACAATTCTAATCTAATATTTACAATGATGTGCCAAGGTGGTACATTGGCATGTACCAAATAATGTAATATTCTCCAACACCCCCTGTATTATATAATTTGGTTATTGAAGACTTCTTCAGTCAAGGTCTTCGTCCTTCATGTGACTGATATTTATCTTGTTTTCCTTCTTTCTTGTCTTCATCTTTGATTTTAGCTTCATGTTATTTAGTCTTTGTTCTTTCTTGAGCGTTCACAATGTCATTATATTCTTGCAAAAGAATGTTTCCTTTACCTTTGTCCTTCACATCATATGTCTCTTTCTGTATAGAAAATTTTGAACATTCACTTAAAGCATCATGATAAGATTATAAATTAGATGAAATTGAAATATCAATGTTGCAAGAAGAATGATATATATTTTTTTTTTGGTAAGTTGTAGTTGCATTTCAGAGGGTTTTAACTGGGTCCCACTCCCAGATATACAAAAACTTCATCAAATTGAAGTACATTCATGTTGCATAATCCTCTGCCTAAGAGGGATCAGTCTACACCAATCTAACCAATCCCGTGTAGGGGATATGTTTGCCAAAATTCCCTCGTAGGGGATGTAAAAGCCGGTAATCAGGTGGTGCTTGCCCTCGCAGGGGCTACTGAAGCTAAACAAAAATAATCCATAGATGTTCGCTAGGGCCCTCGCAGGGGCTGACACAGGGAGACCCAACCGGATGGTTAGCCCAACACTAGACCAGACATCACCAAACATTGCATCAAAAATTCCCATCAAACCTCAAAAACAATGCAAAAACCAACAGACCCACAACAGCTCAAGGGTCAACCTCTGTGATGTCCTCTTCAGGATGGTCGACACTCTGCTGGAGGGCATGCTTCAGAGCGGCACTCGCGCTTTCGAAGGCGATGATGAAACTCCGAAGAAACATCCGGGTGAGACGGTTGGAGATGCCAGAAGTGGGGGCTGAGTCCCCGTTGAGGTCTTCAATCTCCAGAGGAGAATTTTGACTGGATTCCATTTTGGGCTTCTTTGCCCTGGAGGACCTACGAACAGGGGTTGCCGCTTCTTCAATTTTAGCTTTACGTTTCCCCAACGAAGGCTTCTTCTTGGCGGGAGGGGTGGGTTTGGATGGGGACGGGGTGGGTTTGGAAGGGGAAGGGGTTGGCTTTGAAGGGGAGGGAGTGGGGGCGGGGGTGAGGGGATGGGTTTGGAAGGGGACGGGGATGGAATGGATGGGGAAGCAGCAACAACGCCTTTCCCGGAGGCCGGGGTGCTGGGAACTCCATCGCTGGCCATGAGCTCGCTCGAGATGGAATGAGCAGGGCTTTGGGGGGTTTGGGAGAAGGGGGGGAAGCTTGCAAAGGGGTAGCCGCAATGGGGGGATTAGCCAAAACATGATAGAAAATAATAGCGAAAATCCCCTGGTGGGCAGGGGGGTACTTTTCTTGTGAGCAACGACCATAGAGAGACGCATAGACCGATAAAGGAACCCAGGAATGTTCATGGGTTTGTATCCCCGGATATGGTTGACAAGGGCAAGGTGGAAGCTTGCCATAGGCTTGTTGGGATCATCGCAGGCTAAGTATTGAATGAGGGGAATGGCAACAATTGGGAACGGGGGGGAAGGGATTGACGGTCCAGGGCATGGCCATCCCACAAGAAGTTTTGGTAGTTGGGGAAACCTTCCAACTCAGGTTCCCAACAGTGTTTGTCACGTCGGACAAGACGCCCTCCAATCGGTAGCTCTGCAATCTCGCCAATCAGCTCTAGAGTGACCTTAAAGCGTAGGTTCCTGACATAGACATGGCCATTCGACCACGTGCGAACAAAGTCCTTCGTGATGTCATCCTCAGCTCCACGAAATTTTGATAATAGGGTGGTGAGTTGGGCGCCCTTCAGGTAAGCAGACGCTAGGGTGTCCAGCTGGAGAGAGCTTGGTTCAAGGTAGGCCATGGTGGCAGTGGTGGGGACAGGAAGAGTGGTGGTGGAGGAGGCCCATAGGACAGACTTGTAGAAGGGAATGTCGCGGGTAAGGCTGAAGAGGGGAATTAAATAGATCGGGGGAGGCGAGCAGCTCATGTCGAGCCTCATGGATGGGTGACAGGTGGATGGGGGGATGCCACGTCGAGGATGGCAAGGATTAAGGGGAAGCCTAGGGACCATATCCGCATGGGCGGAGGTAATAACTTGGGTAAGGTCTGCAGACGTGGGTAGAAACATGGAGGGGAAAGGGGGTGCGGCTGGAAACGTGGTAGAGGGAGCTGGCAGAGAGCGTTGGGACACCACGGATGGAGATCCACACTTTGACTTTGCACGATGAGTACCAGCGGGGCAGCCAATCATCAATGGGTGTTGGAGCACACATCGCGAGGCTCTAGGACAATGGGACGCCCAAAGTAAATCCTGCATAATATAGAAACAATAAATCATTGGTTAGCGTGGATGGATTTTGAGTACCTATCGTGGCTGTTCGACGTCGCAACTTGAAGGACATCTGGCGGGAAGGAGTCTTGCCACACGGTGATGGGTGTTTGCCCTAATCCCAAGTTGGCCAGCCTATCCGCAAGCCGATTGGCTTCCCTGAAAGTATGACTGGCTTCCACCTGGCAATGCTGGTTTAAAAGCTTCCTGCTTTCTTGGATAAGGGATCTGATATTCCATGGAGGGACTTTGTTGGAGATGAGGTAACCAATGATATTGAGAGAGTCCCCTTCGACATGGATCTTGACACATGACCCCTTGATGAGGTGTAGACTTCACCACAGGGCCCACGCCTCGACCATATTGTTGGTCTGATGATAAATATTCTCTGCAAAAGCCATAACTATCTTTCCTCTGTGATCCCTGATCACTCCCCCTACCCCGACCAGCCCGGGATTTCCTTTCGATGCGCCATCAAAGTTCACTTTTATCCATCCCTCAGGAGGGGGAAGCCAACGAGCTTTGGTCCTGGGATGGGTCGAGGGAGGGGATAAGGTGGGGAGGGGGATGTTGAGGGAATTGATGATGTCAACCTCATTCTTGCTCAAGGGGGATCTGGACCAAGGGATAAGATGGGAGTTTTTAGAGGCGTATGAAATGGCTTTGATGGCTATGGAGGTGGAGTTGTAATGGGCAGAAGAAAAGACCCTACGATTGCGTTCGAGCCAAACTTGCCAAATGAAATGGTGGAGACAAATTTTCCATAGGAAAGCTACTTTGGGATTTCTGAAGGGAGCAGGCCATTGGATGAACATGTCCAGGAGGGAGTTGGGGCGGGCCCAGTGGATTTGAAAGGTGGTGAACAACTGATCTAAGCCCTCCCTAGTGAACACACACTCTAAAAGGAGGTGGTCAACGGATTCCCAGTTGGACAGACAGAGGTGGCATCTGTTAGGGACAGGGATCCCTCTTTTCATAAGATTATCTATGGTGAGGACCTTGTTTTGAATGGTTGTCCAGGCAAAGAACCCAATTTTTGGGACAAGGCGTTTAACCCAAACTAACTTGAACGGAATGGTGGGAACCCAGGATTTGACTAACATGGAGTGGGCAGACTTGACCGTGAAATCCCCACTATCAGTTCCCGCCCAGATGGGGTAGTCTTGGGAGACTATGGTAGGGATGATGGTGGTTCTCAGCATCTTAGACAGAGTCTTACCGGCCCGCAAGAGGTGCTCGTTGTCTTCGGGGAGAATCTTCCATGTGCCCCTATCCATGTAATTCATCACTTTGCTTCCCCATCTCCTTTCGAGACTTGGTCTAAGTCTGGACACCTCAGGCAGATCCTTGAGGGGTTTGTCTTTCAGCCACGTGTCTTCCCAAAAGTCTATAGAAGCACCTGAGCCTAGCTGCCATCGAGTCCCTCTCATGATAAGAGGTTTCGTTTGGATAACACCCCGCCAAAAGGCTGATCCATTTATAGGGATGCTATTGTCCATAAGGGTTAAGTTTTTGAGATATTTGCTTTGGACAATGGTGACCCATTCTGCTTTGTAGTTGGTGAACAACTTCCAGGCCTGTTTTGCTAGCAGGGCAATATTTATGTTTGTTGATCTCCTCATGCCAAGTCCCCCTTGGTCCCTGGGTTGGCATACTTTGTCCCAACTGACAAGGTGGAATTTCTTCGAATTTTTTGGGCCGGCCCAAAGAAACCTTTTTTGCATTTGCTCGATTTTGGAATGGACTGAGGCAGGAGCTTTGAAGACTGACATGAAGTAGACCGGGATGCTTTGGAGGACTGCCATGGTGAGGGTTGCTTTGGCTGCTTGGGATAGGAGGGAGCCTTTCCAGGCAATAAGCTTACGGTTGATCCTTTCAATGACATTGTCCCACATCGATTCCTTCGGGTTCATGGTGAACAGAGGGAGTCCCAGGTAGGAGGTGGGGAGGGTAGCGATGCAACAATGGAGGATACGAGCAATTTTCCTCTGCCTGTTACCTGGAGTGTTTAGGAAGTAACACTTACTCTTGAGATAGTTGATTTCTTGCCCTATAGTAGAAGCGTAGGTATCAAGGATCCCTTTGATGGATTTAGCTTGGACAACGGAGGCCGAAGTTGCAACAATAGTATCATCAACGAACTGTTGGTGAGACAAGGGGGGAGAGTTGGAAGAAGCTTTGATACCTGACATGCCTCCCGAAGCCATGACCTATTTGAAAGCTCTGCCCAGGGATTCGGCCAAAATGATGAAGAGGAAGGGGGACAGGGGATCTCCCTGTCTGATCCCTCTGAGGCTAGGGAAATAACCTGCAGCAGACCCATTGACCAAAACTGAGAACCAAGGAGAGGTGATGCAACCCTTTATGAGGTGAACCCAATCTGAGTGGAAGCCAAATCGAGCTAGCACTTTGAGGAGAAAAGTCCTGTCCACCCTATCAAAAGCTTTGCTGATGTCCAGTTTTAGAAACATGGCCGCTTTCTTGTTGCACTTGGATGAATGGAGGGTTTCATGAAGAGATATGATGCTGTCGGTGATTGATCTGCCTTCAATAGAGCTTCCCTGGCATGGATCAATAATGGAGGGGAGGATCTTCTTAAGCCTGAGAGCTAGGGATTTGGCTAGGATCTTGTACAAGATGTTGCAAAGGCTGATAGGTCTGAAGTCATTCATGGATTTGCATTGGGGGTTTTTGGGGACCAGGGCAATGAATGTGGAATTAGTTCCTCGAGGGATGGTTTTGGTTTTCTGAAGCTCCTTGATGGCATCACTCACATCCTTCCCCACTATGTCCCAGAAGGTTTGAAAAAACCTAGGGGGAAACCCATCAGGCCCAGGAGCCTTATCAGCTTTCATGGAGAATAAAGCACTTTTGATTTCTTTCTCAGAGAGGGGTTGGATCAGGGATTTTTTCATCTCAGGGGTGACCAAGGGAGGGATATTTTCAAGCAGGGCATCCTGGGCTGCAATATTGGAAGGATTTTTAGAGCCCATGATGTTGTTGTAGAAGGTGGCAGCTTCTTCTCGGATCTGGATGATGTCCTGAGTGATAGAGCCATCCCTTAAGGTAAGTTCTCTGATCTTGTTTGTGCTTCTATTACGCAGAGTAGAAGCATGGAAGAATCTGGTATTGGCATCCCCCTCTTTGAGCCACAGGGCTCAGGATTTTTGGTGCCAGAAGGTCTCCTCCTTGGCTAGGATGTTATGATAATCGGTGAGCAACTGTTTTTCTTCTTCCCTGAGCTGGTGGGTCCACTGATCATGTTGAGTTTGTTGCTCTAGATCTTTGAGTTTACTTAACATTTTTGCCTTGAGATCAAAAATATCCTCGAAGACTTCCCTGTTCCAGGTTTTCAGGTTATCTTTTATGATCTTGAGTTTGTGAGATACTCTGGAAATAGCTGAACCAGGGACAGGTGTCAGCCACCAATCTTCAATCCGTTGTTTCAAATCCGGATGTTGGATCCACATATTCTCAAACCTGAATGGGGTTGAGAAGGATGGAGCCTTATTTGATTCCAAAAGGAGTGGGGAGTGATCAGAGCCTATCCTGGGAAGGGGGATCAGGGATGTGTCTCCAAATAGGGGAATGGCCTATTGAGAGAGAAAAAACCGGTCCAACTTAACCTGAATATGCTCAGCGCCCGCTCTCTTGTTGCTCCAAGTGAATTGGTGGCCATGAATTTGAATATCCATGAGTTCATTTTCAGCGACAAAGGCCTGAAAGTCCACAATGCTTTTAGATGGGGAGGATGCTCCCCCTTTCTTGTCAGAATGGAAGAGAGGAGAATTGAAGTCCCCTGCAATCATCCATGGGAGGTGGGAGAAGGCATCCTTCATGAGGGACAGGGACTTCCACATGTTGAATCTCTCCATAGGATTATTTGGGGCGTAGATGTTGGACAACACCCAAGTGAATTTGTTTTCTTTGCAATAAAACATTATGTTTAAGGTTCTGCTGGAGCTGGAGATGACTTTGCCTTCCACCTTCTCAGGGTCCCATAGACACAACAGACCTCCTGCAGATCCCTCCGCTGGGGATGAAGCCCATTGTCCATTCTTCCAAATTTTTTGGACTACGCTGTGAGTTTTGTCAGCGTCAGTTTTTGTTTCTTGAAGGATGAGTATAGAGGGTTTGTACTCTTTCCTGGCGGTTCGAGCTAACCTTTGTTTGCTCATGCTATTAAGCCCTTTGATGTTCCAGGAGAGGATCTTCATTTAGATACTTTGGCAGGTTTCTTGCCTCCCTTGGTGGAGATGGAGGGAGGTTTGGGATTTTTCGTTTCATCCTTTGCCTGAGTGAACAAGGCTGAACTGAGGGTTAGCTGCACTCCATTGGCAACCTGGTCATCCGTGTCTTTCTTGCTTTGCTCATAGGTGGTGGGTCGACCTCTTTTTATTTCACCCCCTGTATCAATGGGGCCTTTCCTGCTTCTGGTGATGATAGAGCTGATGTCCGTTCTGGATTTAGTGGGACTGAAGGCATCCTCCTGGGAATCGGGGTTGGATTCAGTAGGGGATAGGGGTTCTTCTGCGGGGTAAGCAACTACAGAGTGGGGAAGAGGGTTGATCTCCAGCAAGGGTTCCAGAAGGGTATCGGGCTGGGATGGGGGTGATGGGGAGGAAATGGGGATGGAAGACCCAGATCTGGAGGGAGAGGGATGGGGGTGGGGAATGGTGGAGGGTTGGTGCACAGGAAGGGATTCAGGGAGAAGAACTTCATCATCAGAGCCATTTAAGGGCCCAAATCTATTGGGAAAGGTGAACATGGAGCATACCTGGCCTGCATCTGAAGAAGGGTTGGTGGACGGATGGTCCTGGATAGCGGCCTGCTTTCCTTTGTCGTTGGTCGATCTACGGTTACCAGGTCCTCTGGATCGGTCGTTGCGTTCTCCCACCTGGTGCTGCTGGGGAGGGGGGACCCTTTGTGTTGGGTGCTTCCTGCTGGGGCTTGAGGGATGGGCAATGGGCTCGAAGGTGTCCCTGGGTCTTGCATTCGATGCAGAATGTTGGTTTGTTTTCGTACTCAATAGCTTGACACCAGTGAAAATCCCCATAGATGAGGTTTAGGCGGGTTGGAAGCTATGAAGCAAGGTTGGCATTGACACAGATTCGAGCATAGGCCATGCGAGACCGGGCTTTAGTTGTAGGGTCAAGAGCGACCATGTCCCCAATGTATGTTCCAATCCACCCTAGGATGTCCTCGTGGAAAAACTGGATGGGGAGATCGGGGAGGCGAACCCAGATTGGAGCAATATTGATATCCTGGGTCTGGGGATTGAAATATTGCTTCCATTTTGTCACAAATAGACTTTTCCTCCCATAGAACCAGGGGCCCCCGGTGAGGATTCGAGCATAGTCATTCTGGTTATTTAAGCATATCAGGAAGAAACCCCGCGAGAGGGCCACAATCTGAAGGTTCCCTGTTGTGCGCCATTTGAATCTGGCCCATCTTCTTATGGATTCCATGTCAGGTCTCCCTCCCACGAACTTGCCGACCAGGGAGAGGGATTCTGAAGAGAGTTTGTCTGCCATGAGAGAGACTGGAAGAACCATATTTTCCCCATTGGTGATCACGAGGGGGTGATTAGGGTTACCAGAGGGGCCGGGTTTAGCCGTCCCTATTACCTTCTCCAGGTAAGTCATCCCGCTCGGGTCCGGGTCGGGGTTCGTGGGAGCATCCTCCGAGGGGGGGATCTCACCTTGCTCCCAGATCCCTAGAAGGGGCCTGGGGAATCCCGATTGTAGTTGCAGAGGGAGCTGTGGACGCCATAAAATTCATCAAAGGGGAACTTCATTTTTTAATCCAGAAGAATGATATATCTTTTCTAAAAATATTTGTCTACTTTTTCTTTCCTCTTAAGAGATTCAATTAACTCCTTTTGTTTCATGTTCTCTTCTTTATGAAACTTGAGTGTAAGCAATGCCATATACATTATGTTACCAATATCTAAAGGTATCATAATACTATCCTTACCATAATCAATTGCTTCAAAAATTCTTACATGTAGATAGTATTCAAATGTTTCAAAGTTTTCTTCTAAAGCTTCACTATAAAACAATTTTGAGACTAGATCTAATTTTCCTTCAGTTTTTGTAAGCAAATTTTTGATTCCAAATTTTATGACATTTACTTCTTCTTTTTGTATCAAAAACTCTAGATCTATTGAATTCAATGATTCTTTTGAAGTAGAAGTCCTTGTGACTTCCTAGTTTTAAGTAATTCAAAGTTTCTAAGATTTTGCTAACTGTTGAGGTAGAATTCCTTATGCCTCCCTAATTATTTAGAAACTAGAGTATAAAAATTTTGTAAAATTAATGTTCCTAAATTTGAAGTAGACATCCTTATCTCTCCAAAGTTAAATCATTAACAAAAATTCTATATTTCTTTGGCTTTCAAAAAAATATAAAATAACATTTTAAATAATTAAATGACTTTGAAAAACTACAAAATAAAAATTCTCTATATCTACTTATCTCTAAAAAAGTTTAAAAAACAACTAAGGTATTAATTATACTATTAATCCTCTTATCTCTCTACCTAAACTTATCAAACCTTAAAAAGCATCAAAAATTAAATTTATAAATCCTTATCTATGGATCTAATAGTATACCTTCCTTAGGCACAACTTCTTGTTGGACTTGGTAAGAAGATTCCAAGCGTTTCGCTATCCTTCTCTCAACTTGAGCATGTGAAATTGTGTGGGTTTCTTTGCATGAACCATTACTTGAAGTCTTTAAAAAATGCTTCATACTCTACCCATCAGCCTTCCTTATTTTAACGTGGCATTCAGAAAAAAGGCATGGCAATTTTATTTGGTTCTCAAAAATCATTCTTTCAAATGTTCCAATTTTTCTAAGTGGATCGTTTCACTTGAATCAAAGAATATCTCTCTTCAAAATGGTGCTTCTCCTCTTGAATATTCTTCAACCCTCCTATGCTTAGAAATTTTTGCTAATTTATTTCTTCTCAACACTTTGTTGTATCCAAAAATTAACATTATAATATGTCATTCCAAAAATTTTGACTCCTCAACATGGTGTTGATACTTCACAATGATTTTGGCACTTCAACTAATTACTTTGAACTCAATATTCAATCCTTTGATTTCACTCAGGTACTTTGTATTTGAATGATTCTAGGTTTTCTCTCAAGTGGATGCTAATTAGGACAACACTTTACTATCCCTTCAAAGTGCTTCACTTAACCTCTTTGACTCCCTACGTCCTGTGTAGGGCACTTGATTTCTCCTATGACACTTCTTCTACGTCACTTGTCTTCTCCTACATTGATTGGATTGACTTATCCTAGTAGGTTATGCTTAGGTATTTCCACTTATGTTCCCAACACTTGTAATAGCCTTTCGCTTCCTCTAGGTTATATTTTACATTGGCGCTTCACTTCATCTCTCCTTATCTCCACTCAAATTGCATGGTCACTAGCGTTGGTGTTGATGCTTCACTTTATCTTAGCTAAACAATGTTGGGTTGCATCTACCCTTGCTTTGATTGATGAATGATGTTGTGTATCCCCACATTTATGTAATACATGTAGCTTGGTTTTGGATATCCACTGCATTATTAGGTCTATGTCAATGCTATATTTCTTTATTGCCTTTGGTGTTGCAAACACTAAATATTCTTAGATGCTACATGGTCGATGCTCTTGTGGAAATGAATACTACCTTTGCTACTATGATCTTTGATATTTTTCTTCTTGATATAGGTGCAGGTGTAGGTTCTACTTCCGTTCTTTGGTGTAGGGTGTGTAGGAGGATTTTTGAGATCAACCTCACACTATGCTATCCTATTAAATGGATGCATTCATTAATAACACAAAATTCTTAAAAAATGCACTTAACCACCTTTAATATGCAACGTTATATACCATTTATACTTCTCTTAGACTTCTCTGCTAGACTTGGGTTTCTATGATAGCCCTATAACAAATTCTCATTCTGTCCTTGCACTTGTTATATCTTAAACTTGTTGTATCTTTATGTATACATCTTTTCAATGTGAGTTTATCAAAGTCATTTTCTCTTATCTTTAACTTTGAGGTTTTGAAATTCCTTTTTCTTATGCTAATGGGTGTGTATTTATTTCAATAAGTTACTAGATATATTTATCTATTCACTAGTTGAATAGATAGCTTTCTATATGCTTGAACAAAGATGATTCTTTTACCTTATACTACTTCCTTTATCTCAAGACTATATCTCTTATCAAATGACTTGTGTTATGACCTCTTCTCTTTACGATGATAGACCTCTTTTAGCGGGTCACATTCACTGCCTCAATATTTGATGGAGCCTTCTTAACTAGGTCTCTTATCTCTTCCTTCAATCTTCTTAGATTTCTTTGTTATAGGATGTGTAACATTCTTTCTTTGCCTAGTTTGATAACTTATTTTTCCTATCTATCCAAGCACTTTTATTGCTCCCCTTTCTCAGTTCAATTATGAGCATTAATTTACCTAACTAATGCTTTTTGTCTTTAATATCGCTACCCTCCAAAAATTATATTCAAGCTTGATACCTATAATCTTGTTGTCTTGTTGACATCTTCTTAATGCTATTTCTCTATCTTCAAATCTTGCTATCCTTCAAATATTCTTGATGCCTTCAAGTCTTCTTGTTGTCTTGAAGTCTTCTTGTTGTCTTGGCCAAATCTTCATGTACCAAGATTATGCTACCTTATTTTTTTTACTTGCTTTTTATATTTGCAAAACAAACTCGATTAATGGTATTTTCTCTTACTAAGGACCAATATATCCACTTATGATGGACCTCTTTCAAATGGGTCTCCTATATATTTCTTCTATGGGACCTCTTTTCTCAAGTCTCCTATCTATGACTTCTATGGAACCTCTTTTCCTTGGGTCTCCTATCTTTACCTTTAATGGAGCCTCTTTTAATGGGTATCCTTTGTCTACCTATTTCAATAGCTATATCAAGGTCTGTCTTCAAGACCTGAATCAATCTTATAGATTGCCTTCTATTTCAAATAATTTCTTGGAATAGGTAAACTCAATCTATCTTATCAAGGTCAATATCTTAATGACCTACAACTTTTATCAAGGTCTATCTTTGAGACCTAAAATTATACTAGTCTGCAACTTTAATCAATCCCTACTTGAGGAAAGCTTTCTACTTACTTCTAGCACTTGATGATGAAAGTATTCTCTATATGTTGTAGGAAGCTTATCACTTCTGAAGATCAATATTAACTACAACAATATCTCAGGTTGATGTAACCCGAATCTTCTTTATCAAGGTGACAATAAACTTTCTTGATACTCCAAACAAGATAGCTTGATTGTACTAGTTTCTTAAACTCTTTTGATAAAAACCAGTTTCCAAGAATTTTACTGTCCCTAAAATATCTATTAATGTTAGGATGGCTATTTATTGAATAACCAAAATTCTCTTTGATTTGGTTCTACCTCAATCTTCAAATCAATAACAGGGTTAGCTATTTTTATGAATGACAAAATTTCTTTCTGAGTTGGTTTTCCAAAATATAAACCCTATTCTTCATCGATTATTCTTCAATTTAGTGGATTTCAATGCGATGGTTGGAATGAACATTGGATGTTGTACTATAACTAAGTCAAAGCAAATTGAAGAGAAGGTTCCTGATTATCCCAATCCGGTTGCAGATCAGTTATGGAGAATGTATTTTGATGGTACCAGGTGCAAGAATGGTGTAGGAGTTAGCGTTGTGTTGATATCCCCCGAAATATTGTAAAAGACCTATTCTTATAGGCTAACTTGGTGTTGCACAAATAATGCAGCTAAATACGAGGTATTATGCCTCGGATTGAAGAAGGTTAAAAAGTTGGGCATCAAGCAGTTGCAGATTTTTGAATACTCTGAACTTATAGTTAATCAGATCACTAACATGTGTGTATCAAAGTAGCATTACTTAAAAGCTTATCACAACATAGTATGGGAATTGTTTGAATCTTTCACTGCTTTAAATATTCAAGCAATTTCGAGAGAGCTAAATAAACATGCAGATATTATGGCCTCTATTTGTGCTAACTACTCTCCTATGGATCAAGTAGTTAGAAATCCTAAGACAATTAAGGTAATTTACAGAGCCTCAGTTCCTGACAAAAACCTCTATTGGCAAGTGTTTGACAATTATGAGAAAATAGTCAACTTATTACTTAAGAAAACTGCAAGCGTTGATGATAGAGTTCTTATCGAAGAAGAGAGAGAATGGATGATTCAGTTGAAAAAAAATCACATCCCTAGGGGACTGATTACACTTGAAAGTCTGTTCGACAAAAATGATCGAGTTGAGAAGCACAGGATCAAAGTAGATGCAAAGGAGTATAAAGAATTGCATTTGGATCCTGGGAAAATCATCAAGGTTAGAATAGACGGTACCCTAGAAGAACTAGAAGATATTAAGAAATTATGTTACGAGTATCCATATATTGTTGCCTGGAGCTGCCATGATTTGAAGGGTTATGATAAGAATGTGATCCAACATACTATAGAATTGCATGAAGGGATAAAACCGTTTCATCATAAACAACATCCCGTCAATCCCAAGATTGAAGTCCTCATGAAAGCAGAATTGTTGAAAATGTTGGAAGAAAAAATTATCTATCCCATCAAGCACTCGACATAGGTGGCAAACCTGGTTCCAGTTTGTAAGAAGAATGGAGACATATGATTATGTGTCGATTTTTGGAACTTGAATTAGGCATCATTAAAGGATCACTATTCGTTATCGTAGATTTATCAAATCCTTCACGTAGTCGTTGGAGTGCAAATGTTCTCTTTATTGGATGGTTTCTCCGAATATAATCAACTATGGGTGAAATATGAGGATCAATATAAGACCACATTCACCACTAAATGGGGCACATTCGCCTATCAAAGGATGTCATTTGGTATCTTAAACGATGGTGCTACTTTCCAAAGGGCCATGGACCTCACTTTTTGTAAGCTATTGAACATAATTATTGTGATCTATCTTGATGATATGACCATGTTTTCCCATCATAGAGAAGACCATGTTTTCCATTTGAGGCAAGTGTTTGAGAAATATCGTGAGTTTGAGATTTCTATTAACCTGAAGAAGTCAATATTTACCATCAAGGAAATAATATTGTTGGGCCATGTCATCTCATAAGAAGGATTTTCCATTTATCCTACATGGATTGAGGCGCTCCTAAAGCTACCATTACCAACCAACAAAAGGGATTTGCAATATTTCTTTGGCCAAATTAATTTCATCCGTAAGTTCATTGCTAATTTTGCTCAGGTGGTGAAACCCATGACTGAGCTTTTGAAGAAATATGTTGAGTTTAAATGGATTGATGCAAGAAGACAGGATTTCAAGGAAATTAAGGAAAGGATTACTCAGGATCTAGTTTTGGTTAATCCTGATTATTCTAAAGATTTTTTTCTCTATGCAATGGGTGAACAAGAAATATATGCTACAATTTTGACACAATAACAAGAGGATGGATATGAGAAGCCAATTGCTTTCTTGATTCAGGTCATTGCTCCTCATCAGGAGAAATATAATTTTATTGAGAAATAAGTATACGCGGTAATGAAATCATTGAATAAATTCTGACACTTTGTTTCTCAGAGCAAAATGGTTGTGTATGTTATACACCCCGATGTACAAAACTTTATTCTTAAAGGATAATTAGGAGACAAGAGAGAAATTTGGATCTAAAAAAATCAAGAATATGATGTGGAGATCTGACCAACAAAGCTAGTTTGTGGGAGAGCCCTATGCCATGAGCTAGCCAAAAGTGCAACCTCTGAATCATTAGATGTGGTGCATAAGGACAATATGGGTGAAAGCATGTGCACTAACCATATTGCCAACGATCGTGATTGGACCAAAGAGATAATTTATTATTTTACCTAAGGAAAATGTCCATCTCACCTTGAAACTTTGCGACGTCGAAGATTCATGTTGCAAGCTCTCAAACATGTTTTGTTGCCCAATGGATTATTTTACAAAAATATTGATGGAGTTCTTCTCAGGTGTGTGAGGGACTCCGAAAAAGAAAAAGTATAAGAAGAATTTCATTCGGGACTATTGGGTGGTCATTATGCAGGAAGGCCCATGGCCTTAAAAATCATCCGAGCAGGCTATTTTTGGCTTACTTTGTTTGCTGATGGCCATAAAGTGGATACGCACTATGATAGTTGTCAATGATATGTTGGTATAATTAGGAAGGAGGTATTGCCTCTTTGCCCAATTCAAGTAGAGGCACCTTTTCAGTAGTTGGGTCTTGACTTTGTGGGAGTTATTGACCCACATTATTTTGTAAAGCATAAGTACATCTTGACAACAACTGATTATTTCACCCGATGGGCGGATGCCATTCCTACTAAAAAAGTGGACCAAGAAACTATCATCTCTTTCCTGGAGGGAATCATCACTTGCTTAGGTGTTCCAAACTCAATTGTAACCTATAACGAAACTCTATTTATTGGGGCAAAGATCATGGAGTTTTCTAGCAAATACAATATTTATCTCAAGAATTCATCCAATTATTACCTGCAAGGGAATGGTTTGGCCGAATCCACCAATAAGAATTTACTATGAATTTTGAAAAGGACACTTGGAAACAACAAGAGAAGCTGGCATTTGATGTTGAACCAGACGCTTTGGGCAGATCATATTTCCATAAAAAAGTCCATTAAAACTTCTCCATATGCTTTGGTGTATGGAAAAGAAGTAGTTCTACCCACTCACATTGAGCTTTCGGTCCTTCAGACATTGCAGGTATTTTAGGAGGAAGATGAAGACTATGATCCTATGAGTGTGTGATTGGCACAGTTAATACAGTTGGAAGAGGATAGAGAAAAGTCTTACCAAGTGTTTGTCGAACATAACAAGGACATGCAAAAGTGGTTTGGAAAGAAGACAATCGAACGAAGTTTTCAAGTAGGATATTTGGTTCTCAAGTGGAATGAAAAGAAGGCCAAGCATGGGAAACATCACAAATTCGATGTTGTTTGGGAGGGCCCTTTCCAAATCTCTGTTGTGAACTCGGCTAACGCCTATCATATTCAAGACATGGAAGGTTGGGATCTTCCAATTCCGATGAATGGCCTTCATTTGAAGGCTTATATTCAATAACATCTTAATAAGGTACTTTTGTAAAATATGTATATATTCGTTTTTCTCATTATTTTCACATTTAAAAAAAAATAAAAATAAAAATTTATACATATATATATAGGGAAAAAAGGAATATATATATATATATATATATATATATATATATATATATATATGTACATAGAGAAACAAAAAACAACAACAAAATATATATATATATTAGGATCGCCCCAAATGTTGGGCGAACATCACGTTCAAAGTTTTAAGTAAATTTTGTTGTTTCTTTATCTATTGCATGCTATTCATTGCTTGGTGTGGATTCTTGCTATTAGTCTATTCTCATCCTACACAGTCGGCCTATGGCCATATTTCCCATTTCTTTCTATATTGTCTAATTTCTTTCCTGCAACTCTCATCTTTATCATTTAGAATTAGCAAGGGAACCAACCCTCTTTAGAGATTGACACAAGGGACATCTCTTTCCTCTGGTCTTTTAATGTTGGCCATTTCTAGGGCGCACAAATGTGGATTTGTATGATTAGGCAGATATTTGACCAACAATAATATTATTCTTGGGATAGCTAAAGCGATTGGACAAATAATTACTTTTCATTCACCTACAAAGTCCTAGACTAGAATTATAATGACTTGTTTTTGTGTACATGTGGATTTGGCTAAACCACTACCTAAATTTATTAGGCTAGTTTTAGATTATAGGGAATAGGAACAAGATATTTAGTATGAAATTCTCATTCCTTTGTGTAACCTTTGCAAAAGAGTAGGGCATTGGAAAACATGCGTAGAAAATCCTAAGGATAAAGTTATGAATAATAAAACTAGATAGCCTTTGAGGGTTTGGAAGAAAATTGAAACTAAGCAAGGAGAAGTTATGGGGTAGAAATAAATTGGTGAAAGTAGCAAGGGCCCATATTCAAATATCTTTGAAGTTCTTAATACCCTTGATGGGGATGGCATTGTTGGAGGGAAAGAGTTTAGTCCAAAAACTCAACTTGGAGGTATTAATGAACTGGTGACTGAGGCTTTGATTGAAAATAAAAATAATTCTTCTTTGCATGTATAAGGGAATATTGAGAAAGAGCCACACTCTCCAATAGGGCTGAAAAAAAAAGAACATAGAAATGAGGGTTTTGGGAGAAACCACTTCTCAGTAGAATGTGAAACTAATTGGCTATGGGAGAAAAAAAATAAAAATATTAACTTTATTTAAAATGGATTTGAGAACAAAGAAGATGGAGGGGAATATACTGGCATAAACCTTATTCAATGTTGATTGGATAGGTTTTTGGTCTCCCAAAATTAGATGGAATTCTTTAATAATTTCTCTCAGGGCTCTTTTTAGTTTAGCTTCTGATCAATCTTTACTTCTCTAGGAAATTTTAATGAGAGACCAGCCTAAGAATAATCCATTTCATTTTGAGTTGATGTGGTGTACTCATAAACATTCTATGAGATGATTGAAAAATGGTGGAATATAGACATTTATGGTTCCAATATGTATACAATGTCACAAAAGCTTAAAAATGTAAAAAATATAATAAGATTTGGAACAAAGAAGATTTTTGTTATATAAGGGTTAAAAAATAGGAACTACAACAGAGTTTACAACTTGAACAGATTAAGAATTATGGTCGTTCTAATTTTATGGACAAGGAATAAAACAAGTTGCTCAATGATTTTCACAATATTTTAGTGCAGGAAGAGATCCACTAGAAGCAAAAATCAAGGGTTTAATGGCTTAAAGAAGGAGATTGTAATACAAAGTTCTTTCATTTGACTATATTAAAACATAGGACAACAAATAGAATTAGATATTTAAGAACAGAATATGGAAGATTATTGTTGGAGCAAGAAGATATTAAAGTGCAACAGTTGATTATTATGATATTCTAGTGACAAAAGAAGCAACAACGTAAGATGATGTAAATTTGATTCTTCAAAATATTCCATCCATTTTGAATGATGAAATGAATAGTATGTTGATTGTGACTTTTATAGATGAAAATATTTTTGGGGTTGTTTCAAGTATCAAGTATGGCAAAAGATAAGGCTTTAGGCCCTGATTTTTGGGGTTGTTTTAAAATAGAACTACAATGATTAAATATTGTGCATTCTTAATATTCCAATAGCCTAAATTGATAATCCAAATAACAAGTAAGGCCTAGAATAAACCACCCATAAATCTTTTACAGAAATATATAGAGACTACAAATCATACATACACAAAATAATCCAATAACACATCACCAGAAGATATAAAATAGTAATTGATTCATTAGAAAGCAGAGCAAAATTGCCTAGTTTACAATAGACAAACACTCAAATTGTTAACCCTCATTATAAGGAGAATTAAGTTATTTATAATTTTTACAATTCATGGAATCAAGCTTAATAATTACATAGATGGCCTCTCCTAGGTCTGATACATGCATGTGCAGCTTGACATAATCCATATTTTAGATACAATTGGTATGCTTGAGAAGAGTGGTCATCACTTTTTTCTCTATATTGGTCAGTTGTCTTGATCTTACAGTCAACCACTCTACTCAACAACCATGTGTCTTCGATAGGTTTGAGCCTCTTAAGCATGCTCAACTTCTCCCCACTATATTTTATTATTATGGTAGCTATCACTCTTTTAAGAACCTCCATTCATGATCACCAGGGGTAGTTGTCATTTTTGTATATTCAAAAATATTAGTCATCATTTTCTTGCCTAACAAATTTAATCTAGGTAGCTGAGGAGTGATTGAGTGTTCCTAAATCCCATTACACATAATTTCTACCAACAAAGACTTACCAAAGAGTTGCTTGCTATTGAGGCCTTAGAAGCATGGCTGGATTTATGAATGCTTAGGCTGATGCCAAAAATTTAGATACCCACACCTTCCAATAATTCATGTCTTTTGACCACTTAGTGATCGAGACCCACAAGCTCATTTGCTCGTGCTATCATTAAAATATTTGGCCATTATGCTTTGGTATGACCAAGACTTTTGGAAACTCAGGCTGATATCATCTTTGAAATTCCTTGGCCACTCCATTTTGCTGATGAAGAAATACGAGGAGGGTTAGACTACTTTGCCTTAGCAAAATTATGGATCTAGTAAAGCACCTTTTACATTTTAGTTAATAGTATATCAAGCCTATCAATGAATTTAGATCCTAGCCTTAGAAAAATTTCACCAAATTGATGCTTTGGTAAGAATTTGCAAGGACTTGTCTATGCGGATCAATCATTGGCCCACATTATCACTTCTCAAGTATTTTTACTTGCAAAAGCGAGAATATAGATAGTTTTATCCATTGGGCAATAGATTCAAGAAGTGTCAAAGAGAAAAAATTTATGTAAAAAAAATATATATAATTGATATGTACCATTATTGGCCATAATTGATCAACATATTCTATTATAGAGTTGGTGCCATAGTGTAACAACCCCAAAAGCTTACAAACCCAAGAGATATTTTTTTTGAACTTAATAATATTCACATGATTATCCATGGAATACACATGACTAGACATACCCATATTTTGAGTCTAAGATGCTACAGGCATCACTTGAGTGTATAGGATATGCCAAGCTCCCATAGGGAACTAGGGTTTACCTCGTATACCTTCGTGGTATAAAGGATGCTTTTAAAAGGTCTCCCCACATTTTTTGCACTCTCCACGAATGCAAACTTCTTGACCCTAGCGTTAGGATTATCCCTTCTTAACCTTTAGAGAGAGGGATGCCAATTCCTTCTTCCAGCCATAAGTTATTCTATGTTGGATCCATTAGAAGAAATACCTTAGTCTAGTTTAATTGCACCTCCACGGTGATCCCTTAAAATTAATGCTTGTCTTCCTCATCTTCATGATGGATCTCTAAGCAAAAATCACTTCGTATGATTGTCTTATCATGGACACAGGAACTAGGTGTTGCTACCCCACAACAACCCAAGTTGAAAGAGATTTTAAGACAAGGTTACCTTTAGAGCCCTTTACAAAGAAATCCCTAAGCCCAAGGATAACTCTTTCTCTCTCTCTACAAGCATTAACACAAAAGCATCTTCTAGGATGGAAGCAAAACTAATTATCTTAAGCTTGCAAAATAAATCTAACTAACCTTTAGATCAAAGCATTAGCATGAATAAGAACCATAAAACCATTCATCAACATGGCACCATATAGTCATCCAATTAAATATCTAGATTACAAAATAATAGTCTTTGATTCTATTACAATAAATTCTCTTTCACCAAGAGTGATTTTCAACAATACTTCAAGAATAATGAAGAATTAACTTAGCATGATCTGACATCTTCTTTCCTTGGACTCCACAGTAGTTTAATAGGAATGTGGGGATCATAAAACTCATTTGTAGGTATGAATGCATTCTATAAGATCTAATGCATAACAACCACAAGTGAAAGAAGCCCATACTTCTTTTCCAAAATATTTTCCACAAATATTTTAAAACACAAGCCTTGCAATCCTATGCAAAGCAATTCAATATAGCAATACTCAAACAAAGAAGCCCATACTTCTTTCCAAAATATTTTCCACAAATATCTAAATCAAAAGCCATATATTTCTAAACTCATCAATTTCATAAGCAAAATAAGCCCATACTTCTTTCCAAAATATTTAAATCAAAATCCATATATCTCTAAACTCATCAATTTCATAAGCAAAAGAAGCCCATATTTCTTTCGAAAATATTTAAACAAAATCCATATATCTCTAAACTCATAAATTTCATAAGCAAAAGAAGCCCATACTTCTTTCCAAAATATTTTCCAAAAATATTTAATTCAAAATCCATATATCTCTAAACTCATCAATTTCATAAGCAAAAGAAACCCATACTTCTTTCCACAAATATTTCAAACAAAAGCCATACAATTAATCCATTGTTAGTTATAAATCAATCCATCATTAGCAAGTCTTGGCATTCATTTGCAAGACTAAATATTAATCTATCATTTGATTAAATACCAATCTAATCTATCTTTGATTAATTATAATTCTAAGGATTGAGGCAAATTAATCTGTCATCTGATTAGTTACCCATCTATTAATCTATCATTAGATTAATTGCCAAACTAAACTGAAATCTCAAGAGTTAGTCTATTATTAGATTTATTGCCAATCTAATCTATCATTTGATTAAAGATTATAAGCATTAATCTATCCTTATATTAGTTGTCAAACTAAACTACCATTGGATTAATTTGAAATCAAAAGATTTATAATCAATGAATCTATCTTTAGATTAACTACAATCTAAAGATTTAAAATAATTATTCTATCATTAGATTATTTAAAATCTAAATATCAAGTGAATATAATTTCCATTAGATTAAAAGCAAAGCTAAGGTTTGTTTGCATTAATCTATCCCTAGATTAATTGCAAACTAAATATTAATTATTATTAATATTACATTAGATTAAACCAATCTCTTGCTTTATTTTAACCTTAACTTATATTAGAAAAACTATAGGTTAATTAAAATTAATATAACATAGCAAAAACAAAGCAACATCATTTTTATCTAACTTTAGATTATTAACAAGGCTATATTAGATTAAAGCTAAAGAATAATAATAATCAATCCTTAATTAGCTAAAGGGTTATCTCCAAAGCTAAGCAAAGATCTAAACCCTGTTAATTCATTTGAAAGCATACAACGCTAAGAGCTTTAGCTTGCATTGCAATGGAAGGAAATACTAAGACCACCTCAACACTAAAACCAAAGCAAAATAACTTAATCAAACCCTACTGCAATGCACAAAACGAAACCAATAAAATTGACGTTAGGAGAAGACAAACAAGGAGCATCATGCACACTATAACTCAAGCGCAACACACACACTAGGGCATCAACCAAACATGGGGTTTGTATTGCAAAGTCCATGGGATTCTCAATAGTGGTGCAAATGTATGGAAAATATTTTTTATTATGCCATCCCCATAGTACCTTCTATCACACAAGGATAACATATTTCGAGTGGGTAGGATATAGCATGCAAAACCAACACAAAATAATAGTTAGAAAACCTATGAAGGAAGTCTTAAGAACATGTAGTAAGGCAGTGAAAAGAGAACACATGACAACTGATACAACAAGGGAATATATAGTGCAAAAGCCATGAAACACCAAGAAAAAAACCACTCAAAATAATATGAATATTACCTATCAAACACAATAATGAAGTATGACAGTGTTCAATCTGTGCCCCTTGCTCCTTGCACTACTATCTCTCACTATACATCCAAGACAAGTTCTCTTTCCTCAATCCTTTGACCTCCTCTACAATACCCAACATCCTCTATTAAATCTCAAGAAGGAAGAATGCAAAATATTGTATTCTAGGGTTGAGTGATAACACTAAAAGTATTTTCTTCCTCTTCCACTACCTTGCAACGACACCCTTAATTTATAAAGGAGGGAATGAAAACAACATTCATTAAACCAGAGGTGACTCCACTATGTTATACAAGGTAATATATGTACCACAACCTGCTGATGGGTTTCCTAATAATTTTTTTTAGGTTTATTGGCAAATAGTGCAATAAAATGTTTATGTAGTGTTAGGAGAATTTTGAGAGAAAGGATCTTTGCTAAAGGAATGAAATGCAACTTTTTTAGTTTTTATTTTGAATAAACAAGGAGTAGACATGCTTAGATATTTTTGGCCTATTAGTTTATGTGATTCAATTTATAATATTTTGATAAAATTTCATTCAAACAGACTAAAGATGATTAAACCTGATATAATTTCTCTAAAATAGAGTGGATTTGTCCAACAATGACAAATTTTGGATGGGATTATTATTGTTCACGAGGCTTTGCACTCGATGGACAAAAGAGGCTCTATAGGGATGTTGTTGATGCTTAATATGAATAAGGCCTATGATAGAGTCTCATGGTCTTTCTTGGATAAGGTTATGGTAAGATTTCGTTTTGGAGAAATTTGGAGAAGATGGATATATTTATGCATATCTACTCGATTTTCAATTATAGTCAATGGATGCCTTGTTGGTTTTTTTGTTAGCAAGCATGGATGAAGACACGAAAATCTAGTTTATTTTATTTATTTATTATTACGACTGAAGATTTAGGAAGAAGCTTTAAAAGGGAAAAATAAACAACTATTTTGAAGGGGATAAAACCAACTTTGAATATTTTAGCTATAACTCACCAACAATTTGTAGATGACACTATCATTCTAGGAGAAGCTTTGGTTGTTGAAGCCCATCAGATTATGGAAATTGTAAAAATTTATGAAGGAGCATTGGGACAAATGGTGAATTTTACAAAATGAAAAATACATTTTGTTAACACTCCAAGGGAAAGACAAGATTTTTTTTTAATATTTTATATTTTTGAATTGAAGAGTTACCTTCCTTTTATCTAGGAATGCCTTTGTTTCGAGGGAGAATGAAAGCTAAAATTTGGAACAATGTGATTGAGAGATTCAATAAAAAGTTAACAGGTTGAAAAGGTGTTGCACTTTCTTAGGCTGGTAAATTGCAGTTGCTAAAGTCTACTTTATAGAGTCTTATAATTTATATGTTATCCTTATTTAATATTGCAAAAAATGTTGTAGATAGATTGAAAAATTCAACATAATTTTATGTGGTCTAGAGTGGAAGAAAAACATAGGATCAGTTTGATTGTCTAGGATTAAGTATTCAAGCCAAAATAAGGAGGGTTGGGTATTTAAAAGTTGAGACAGATGATAAATCTTTGCTTGCTAATGTTGGTTGGCATCTTATGGTAGAGGAACATAAGCTCTAGGCTATGATACTAAAGGCTAAATATATGGAAGGAGTATTAGCTTTTGAAGCTTTAATACTAATGTAAATCTCATAGGAAAATAATCACAGGATCAAATATAATGAAGTTGCAATATAATGAATCAAATATAATAAATCATAAATAACAATACTCACAAATTAATCATATAAACATGCTCACAATACTGCACATAAAATACTAGAAATACTATTGAATAAAGGTCTACTAGTGCAAGCATAAAGCTATGCACGTTTGATTGTTATTACAACACTTTGTCATAAATCTATAATTTTATGTGATTCCTCATATGCTACAATCTTGACCTCCACTCTTCTCTACAAATCTTTACTTTCCTATTTTAAGGACACACGTGCACACTTGTGCATGTTTACACTCATAACAATTGCACACATAATTACATGACACTTGTGCATTTCCTACACATTATTACATTACATAAAATATTAACTCTCACACTAATATAAGACACAACTCTAGTCCAATATTTACAATGATGTGCCAAGGTGGTACATTGGCATGTACCAAATAATGTAATATTCTCCAACACCCCCCTGTATTACATAGTTTGGTTATTGAAGACTTCTTCAATCAAGCTCTTCGTCCTTCATGTGACTTTGATATTTATCTTGTTTTCCTTATTTATTGTCTTAATATTTGATTTTAGCTTCATGTTCTTTAGTCTTCGTGCTTTCTTGAGATTTCACATTGTCATTAGATTCTTGCAAAATAATCTTCCCTTTACCTTTGTCCTTCACATCATATGTCTCTCTCTGTATAGAAAATTTTGAACATTCACTTAAAGCATCATGATAAGATTATAAATTAGATGAACTTGGAAAATCAATGTTCCAAGAATAATGATATATCTTTTCTAAAAAATATTCGTCTACTTTTTATTTCTTCTTAAGAGATTCAATTAACTCCTTTTGTTTCATGTTCTCTTCTTTATGAAACTTGAGTGTAAGCAATGCCATATACATTATGTTACCAATATATAAAGGTATCATAATAGTATCATTACCATCATCAATTGCTTCAACAATTCTTACATGTAGATAGTATTCAAATGTTTCAAATTTTTCTTCTATAGCTTCACTATAAAACAATTTTGAGACTAGATCTAATTTTCCTTCAGTTTTTGCAAGTAAATTTTTTATTCCAAATGACATTTACTTCTTATTTTTGTATCAAAAACTCTAGATCTATTGAATTCAATGATTATTTTGAAGTAGAAATATTTGTTACTCCCTATTTTTAAGCAATTCAAAGTTTCTAAGATTTTGCTAACCGTTGAGGTAGAATTCCTTATGCCTCCCTAATTTTTTAGAAACTAGAGTATAAGAATTTTGTAAAATTAATGTTCTTAAATTTGAAGTAGACATCCTTATCTCTCCAAATTTAAATCATTAACAAAAATTCTATATTTCTTTGATTTTCAAAAAATATAAAATAACTTTTTAAATAATTAAATGACTTTGAAAAACTACAAAATAAAAATTCTCTATATCTACTTATCTCTACAAAAATTCAAAAAACAACTAAGGTATTAATTATACTATTAATCCTCTTATCTCTCTACCTAAACTTATCAAACCTTAGAAATAATAAAAAATTAAATTAATAAATCCTTATCTCTGGCTCTAACCTTAGAAATAATTCAAAAATCTAATTTTAAATTATCAAAATCCTAATAGTATACCTTCCTTAGGAACGACTTCTTGTTGTACTTGGTAAGAATATTCCAAGAATTTCACTATCGTTCTCTCAGCTTGAGCATGTGAAATTGTGTGGGTTTCTTTGCATGAACCATTACTTGAAGTCTTTAAAAAATGTTTCATACTCTACCCATCTGCCTTCCTTATTTTAACGTGGCATTCAAAAAAAATGCATGGGAATTTCATTTGGTGCTCAAAAATCATTCTTTCAAATGTTTCGATTTTGCTAAGTGGATCATTTCACCTGAATCAAAGAATATCTCTCTTCAACATGGTGCTTCTCCTCCTGAAGATTCTTCAACTCCCTATTCTTGGAAATGTTCGCTAATTTATTTCTTCTCAACACTTTGTTGTATCCAAAAATTAACATTATAATATGTCATTCCAAAATTTTTGACTCCTAAACATGGTGTTGATAATTCACAATGATTTTGGCACTTCAACTAATTGCTTGGAACTCAATATTCAATCCTTTGATTTCACTCGGGCACTTCTTATTTGAACGATTCTAGGTTTTCTCTCAAGTGGATGCTAATTAGGACAACACTTTACTATCCCTTCAAAGTGCTTCACTTAGCCTCTTTGACTCCCTACGTCCTATGTAGAGCACTTGATTTCTCCTATGACACTTCTTCTACGTCACTTGTCTTCTACATCGATTGGATTGACTTCTCCCTGTAGGTGATGCTTAGGTATTTCGACTTATGTTCCCAACACTTGTAATAACCTTTCGCTTCCTCTAGGTTATATTTTACATTGGCGCTTCACTTCATCTCTCCTTATCTCCACTCAAATTGCATGGTCACTGGAGTTGGTGTTGATGCTTCACTTTATCTTAGCTAGACAATGTTGTGTTTCATCTACCCTTGCTTTGATTAATGAATGATGTTGTGTATCCCCACATTTTTGTAATGCATGTAGCTTGGTTTTGGGTGTCCACTGCATTCTTAGTTCTATGTCAATGCTATCTTTCTTTATTGCCTTTGGTGTTGCAAAAACTCAATATTCTTAGATGCTACATGGTCGATGCTCTTGTGGAAATGAATATTACCTTTGCTAATATGATCTCTGATCTTTTTCTTCTTGATATAGGTGCAGGTGTAGGTTCTACTTCCGTTCTCTATTGTAGGAGGATTTTTGAGATCAACCTCACACTATGCTATCCTCTTAAATGGATGCATTCATTAATAACACAAACTTATTAAAAAATGCACTTAACCACCTTTAATATGCAACATTCTCTACCATTTATAGTGTTGTCTTAAACACCAACTTGCTACTAAAACTATTGTCTTATTAGACTTCTCTGCTAGACTTGGGTTTCTATGATAGCCCTATAACAAATTCTCATTCTGCACTTGCACTTGTTGCATCTTAAACTTGTATCTTTCTGTATACATCTTTTCAATATGAGTTTATCAAAGTAATTTTCTCATATCTTTAACTTTGAGTATTTGAACTTCCTTTTTCTTATGCTAATGGGTGTGTATTTATGTCAATAACTTACTAGATATATTTATCTATTAGCTGGTTGAATAGATAGCTTTCTATATGCTTGAAAAAAGATGGTTCTTTGACCTTATACTACTTCCTTTATCTCAAGACTATATCTCTTATCAAATGACTTGTGTTATGACCTCTTCTCTTTACGATGATAGACCTCTTTTAGTGGGTCACATTCACTGCCTTAATATTCGATGGGACCTTCTTAACTAGGTCTCTTATCTCTTTCTTTGCTTAGTTTGATCACTTATTTTTCCTATCTATCCAAGCACTTTGATTTCTCCCCTTGCTCAGTTCAATTATGAGTATTAATTTGCCTAACTAATGCTCGCTTTCTTTAATCTCGCTACCCTCCAAAAATTATATTCAAGCTTGATATCCTTCAAGCTTGATACCTATAATCTTGTTGTCTTGTTGACATCTTCTTAATGCTCTTTCTCTATCTTAAAAGCTTGCTATCATTCAAATATTCTTGATACCTTCAAGTCTTCTTGTTGTCTTGAAGTCTTCTTGTTGTCTTGGTCAAATATTCATGTACCAAGATTATGCTACCTTATTTTTTTAAATTACTTTTTTATCTTTGCAAAACAAACTAGAATAATGGTCTCTTCTCTTACTAAGGACCAATATATCTACTTATGATGGACCTCTTTCAAATGGGTCTCCTATATCTTTCTTCTATGGGACCTCTCTTCTCAAGTCTCCTATCTCTAACTTCTATGGAACCTCTTTTCCTTGGGTCTCCTATCTTTACCTTTAATGGAGCCTCTTTTAATGGGTATCCTTTGTCTACCTCTTTCAATAGCTATATGAAGGTCTGTCTTCAAGACCTGAATCAATCTTATAGATTTCTTTCTATTCAAAATAATTTATTGGAATAGGTAAACTCAATCTATCTTATCAAGGTCAATATTTTTATGATCTGCAACTTTTATCAAGGTCTATCTTTGAGACCTAAAATTATACTAGTCTGCAACTTTAATCAATGCCTACTTGAGGAAAGCTTTCTGCTTTCTTCTAGCACTTGATGATGAAAGTATTCTCTATATATTGTAGGAAGATTCTCACTTCTGAAGATCAATCTTCACTACAACAATATCTCAAGTTGATGCAACCTGAATCTTCTTCTTTATCAAGGTGACAATAAACTTCCTTGATACTCCAAACAAGATAGCTTGATTGTACCAGTTTCTTCAACTCTTTTGATAGAAACAAGTTGCCAAGAATTTGTCTGTCCCTAAAATATCTATTAATGTCATAATGCATTTTTCTTGAATGACCAAATTTCTCTTTGAGTTGGATCTTGAGTTGTTTCTACCTCAATATTCAAATCAATAACATGGTTAGCTATTTTTATGAATGAAGAACTTTCTTTCTGATTTGGTTTTCCAAAATATGAACCCTATTCTTCACCGATTATTCTTCAACTTAGTGGAATGATTCTATATTATTCAACCTAGTGGAAAGACTCTATATTTTGATTTTTGTAACCTCCAAATAGAGCCCATATCTAACTCTAAATAATATAGGCTTATACTGAGAGGGTGGTGAACAATATAAGATCAGCTTTTACTTTTATTTCCCAAAAAATATTATCAATGTCAATATCAATAGCAGTAATCAAAGCAATGCACAAATCATCGCACACATGAGAGACACAAATTTAACATAGTTCACCCAATGTGAATTATATCCATGGAGAAAATATTTCTTCTAATTTTTTTCAACAAATCTCTTGGTAATCAAGTCTCTATTACATTTTTTATGGACCTCTATCCAAAGAAGACACCAATCCCCTATGCTCTAATTTATGTATCTCTCTACAGGATAACTCTAACCCCTTGCTTTGGTTCATGGATATCTCTCTAGAGGAGAACTCTTTCCTATTTGTTTTGGTTTGTGGATCTCTGTCCATAGGAGAAATATTTCCCCTTTGCTCTGGTTTGTGGATCTCTCTCCATAGGAGAAATATTTGCCCTTTAATCTGGTTCGTTGATCTCTCTCCAGAGGAGAACTCTATCCCTTCTGCTCTGGTTTGTGGATTTCTCTCCATAGGAGAACTCTTTCCCTTCTGCTCTGGTTTGTGGATCTCTCTCCATAGGAGAACTCTTTCCCATTTTCTCTAGTTTGTGGATATCTCTCCACATGAGAACTCTTTCCCCTTTGCTTTGGTTCATTGATCTCTCTCCACAAGAGAACTCTATCCTCTTTGCTATGGCTGATGAACTTTTAGAAGACTTTTGTCCCCACTACTCTGGCTTGTGGATCTCTCTCCATAGGAGACCTCTATCTCCATTGCAATGGCTAATGGACCTCTATCCACTGGAGACCTCTATCCTCTTTGCTTAGTCACCTCTAAAGCCTGCTTTTAAGTCTGTCTCAAATCTGCACCAAACCCTATCACAATTCTAGCACAAATATGATCTATCTCTACTCATAAATTTGCACCAAACTATCCCAAGTCTTCTCTCAAGACTTGCTCAAATCTGCATTCAAGCCTTCAAAAGGCTTGCTCAAAACTGACTTCAAGTCTTCTCAAAATATTTGCTCAAATTTACCTTCAAGCCTTCTCAAAAAATTGTTGGTCACGAATCTGCCATAGGAAAGGATTTTCTATGTCTATGCACCCTAGACCCGGCCAACATTGAAAGGCTAGGAGAAAGAAATGTCTCCCAGACCAATCTCTAGAGAGGGTTGGTTCCCTTACTATTTCTAAGCTTGATTAAGACTAAAGTTACTGGAAAGGAATTATAAATGTGCAGAAAGAAACGGGAAATACACGAAAGAGACGGGAAATATGGCCACAGGCTGAACTTATATGATCAGGGAAAGAAACTCAGCAAGAATCTAACCTCAAGCGCATAAAAAACATAGAATAATAGAATACAACATAATCCACTTACGACCTTGCGCAGACAACCTTCAGGATTGCATTCCAGAACTCACTTTCTCATTTGCGATATTCAAACTCAGATGCAGAATTGAAATCTAACGACAGATTAGAAAGACGAGCATAACTGAGAAATACATGAAATAGAAGGAAATAACACAGAAAGACGCTTGCAAAATCAGAGGCCAAATCTCTTTCATTCATGCAAAGAACTTGAAAGTTTTCATGCAACCTGTCTCTCAAACTCCCGATCCCTCTTTCTGAGATCTACATTGATTTATATAGAAATCTTGCTTCTTTACAACATTTAAAACTTGCAACGAACTTCCTCGAGATCTACAACATGTGCAACGAAAACAAGGAAACGATCCCCTTAAACCAGCCTCTGAGAAACCAGAAATTGAATGAAACAAGGAGTCGATCGTCTTCATTAAATGGTCGTTCTTGAAACATGCTTGAACTGTTAGAAAAATCATGAACAACAGCTTTGGATAATGGAAGTCTTTAATTCTGATGGCTTGGACACGTTCTTCTACCTTGCCCGCATTGGAAAGTAGCAAAACATTTAATTTTGGAGCGCTTTTAATCGTTGGAAATCACAAAACTTCATTGGGCCGTTTGTACTGCTTTCTAGCGCAAAACTGATGGGGGTCCGAGAAAAATCACACGCAAGCACACTCCACGCATTTCCAATTTTCTCTCTCTTAAATCTGGAAAAGCACGTAAAATAATAGCCCGCAGGCACACGCAGTCACTCACGCAATTTCCAGATAATTTCTTATGCATTAATCTGAAAATCAATACATACAAACATAGCTCACAGGCTTTACATTAACCGAAACTTGGCTCGGTCTTCTCACTCTCTCACTCTGCGCATAATCTTACTCGAATCCACCACCCCGATCCATACATCAAACTGGGTTTTTATAGAGGCCCCGACCCTCTGAATCTTCGAAAATGGGTTCACCAACCCGATTAATTACAAGGACGTGAAAACCGGGACACCAACCCGATTAAAGACCCCTCTCCGCACGGTCCCTGTCACTGCTGATTCTGTCAGATTCTCTGCGCGCCCATCCTTTTCGTCTCCCGCGCTTCTGGGTAATCCCCCGCTTTAACTTCAGCTTGTGCCACGTGTCATCTTTGAACAGTCCCCGAAAATACCATTCCCGCCACCTCTTTCTCTTCCTGTGCCTTCTTCTCTCTCTGCCGCGATATCGCGACATGTCGCGATATCGCGACGTTTTGGCCATCCTGCTCTCTTTTTCATTTTTGGTCGTGATATCATGACCAATTCCGTCGAAAGCCCCTTGCTTTTGTTTATGTCGCGATATCACGACGACTCCTGTCCTCGCCTTCGCTTCTTTTCGTTCGTCGCGACATCGCGATATCGCGATATCGCGACCTTTTCGACCGCCGCCTGCTCCCCTCGCTTTTTGTCACGACATCATGACGTCGCGATATTGTGACCTTTTCGACCGCTGCCTGCTCCCTCTTCTTTTCATCGCGACATCACGATATCGCGACCTTTCCCACCATTTCTTTGCTTGCCCTTCCTACGTCACGATTTTGCGACCCCTCCTACTCCAACTTCTGCCCTGCTTTCCTGATTTGCGAAACACTTAGAAAAATTTTGTTCAATGCCAGATTGCCCTGTTGCTGTCGGATGCTCCTGCATCAGACACCCGAGGTAAGTGGAGAAGTGATCTTCACTTCTGCAAGGTCTGGTTGCTGCCTCCTACAACACCTCCAGACTTTTCTCTGCCTCTACAGACTGCTCCAAACCCTTCTCCTGGTCCACACAACTCCTGTCTTCTTCCAGACAGATTATACTGCTACACACTTCTTCATCTGCAGCCCGCTTCAACTCCTCTTGCACAAAAAAATCTGTCTTCTTTCGGGAAGGTTCCGGCACTGCTGCACACCTTTGTAGCCTTCTTCAACTTCAACTTCTGATGCACTCCGGCATCTCTCTTTCTCTGTCTTTCTTCCCGCATTTTACGCTTCTCCTCTTGCTCCCACAATTTTATGTTGATCCACTCCTCTTGCAGGGCTTTAAATTGCCGCTGCAATGCCAAGAATTCTTCCTCCGGTACCATATCTTCCTTATTGACACGGCTTCTTCGGGAATGCATCTTTCCTTGCTTTTCTTACAAAGCTTGACCGATCCGGTGTAGCTGCCTCACAGTCGGTGATTTGCCAACACGCTCCGGGATCTTAACTCTCTCTCTCTCTCAGAACCCTACCACAGATCCTGGTGTAACTGCCTCACGTCCGACGATCTGTTACACACTCAGGATCACTAGCTCTGATACCACTGATGGGGGACCGGGAAAAATCACACGCAAGCACACTCCACGCATTTCCAATTTTCTCTCTATTAAATCTGGAAAAGCACGTAAAATAACAGCCCGTAGGCACACGCAGTCACTCACGCAATTTCCAGATAATTTCTTATGCATTAATCTGAAAATCAATACATACAAACATAGCCCGCAGGCTTTACATTAACCGGCACTCGGCTCGGTCTTCTCACTCTCTCACTCTGTGCGTAATCTTACCCGAATCCACCACCCCGATCCATACATCAAACTAGGTTTTTATAAAGGCCCCGACCCTCTGAATCTACTTCCCGAAAATGGGTTCACCAACCCGATTAATTACAAGGACATGAAAATCGGGACACCAACCCGATTAAAGACCCCTCTCCGCACGGTCCCTATCACTGCTGATTCTGTCAGATTCTCTACGTGCCCATCCTTTTTGTCTCCTACTTTTCTGGGTAATCCCCCGCTTTAACTTCAGCTTGTGCCACGTGTCATCTTTGAACGGTCCTCGAAAATACCATTCTCGCCACCTCTTTCTCTTCCCGCGCCTTCTCTCTCCGTCGCGATATCGCGACATGTCGCAATATCGCGATGTTTTGGCCATCTTGCTCTCTTTTTCATTTTTGGTTGCGATATCGTGACATGTCGTAATATCACGACCAATTCTGCCGAAAGCCCCTTGCTTCTGTTTATGTCGCGATATCGTGACATGTCACGATATCACGACGACTCCTGTCCTCGCTTTGGCTTCTTTTCATTCGTCGCGACATCACGACGTCGCGATATCGCGACCTTTCTGACCGCTGCCTTCTCCCCTCGCTTTTCGTCGCGACATCGTGACGTCGCGATATTGCGAACTTTCTAACTGCTGCCTGCTCCCTTTGCTTTTCGTCGCGACATCACGATATCGCAACCTTTCCCACCATTTCTTCGCTTGCCCTTCCTATGTCGCGATTTCGTGACATGTCGCGAAATCGCTGCATGTCGCGATTTCGCGACCCCTCCTACTACAACTTTTGCCCTGCTTTCCTTATTTGCGAAACACTTAGAAAAATTTTGTTCAATGCCAGATTGCCCTGTTGCTGCCGGATGCTCCTGCATCAAAAACTGTAATAAGTCACGAAAACACGACATGTCACGAAATCGTGACGTATTTTTGTTCCATACACTTTGTCACTTTGGAACCGCGAAAATCAACCATGTCGCAAAATCGTGACGTATTCGGCTCCTTTGTCTCCTTCGCTACCTTAGCTCACGAAAACACGACGCGTCGCGAAATCGTGACGTTCCATACCATTATGCTCTTTCTCCACTCTATTTTCGCAAAAATGTGACAAGGCGCAATTTCGCTACACCTTTCTCTCTTTTGGCTTTGTCTCACTTATATGCCGCGAAAACAAGACAAGTCGCGCTTTCGCTACGTTCTCCCATCGGCATCTTTGTTTTATCTCTGGGTCGCGAAAACCAAACAAGTCACGAAATCGCTACACTATCTACCCGCTGCTCAATCTTCTCTTCTAAGTCACGAAAATCCGACATGTCACGATTTTGCGACAATTTTCATCCACCCTATACGGTCCTGCTTCTAACCCGTGAAAACGCGACACTCTTGCCTCAAGTGGTTCGTTAATCTCCATCATGTCGTGAAATCGCGACAAGTTCTATCTCCTTGGACTTCACTGCTTTTGAACCGCAAAAATTTGTCATGTCGTGAAATCACGATGTTTCGTACAATCTGGCTGCCTCTTTGCTTCCTCTTCGTGAAAACGCGACATGTCGTGAAATCGCTACAATTTTCTACACTTGGTCCTTCCGCCCCAATATGTCGCAAAATCGCAATGTTTCTCTGTTGCTGGACTTCATCTCTGAAAATGTAGCGAAATCGCGACGACTTTCATGCCTTAAGCTTTTCTTTCCAAATCTGCTGCGACCACGCAACACATTGCGATATTGCGACGGTTTTACCCCCTTACTACTGTTGACTGCGTTGACCGTGATTTTGGAACACATCGCAATATTGCGATGACTTTGTTGCTTAGACTTTTTTTGCCTTTTGCGCCACGAAACTATGACAGGTCGTGATTTCGCGACACCTTTGTGTTTGATTTCTCTCTCCTCAATAGACCCGCGACAACGCGACATGTCGCGATATCGCGACGGTTTTCAAACTGTGCTCTCCATGCTGCTTTTTGTCGTGATTTCGCGACAGTCTTCGGACTTAGCCTTTTTTTGCATCAAAACCTATAAAGGAGTGAGAACTTCAACATCTCATGCATGAATAATCAACAATAAAAATAATGTGGCAAAAATGCCAACATTCTTGGCAGCTCGCGGGGTATACAGTTCTGCTGTATGCACGAATCTCAGGCCTGAATCCATTGGGCAACAGAGTCAAGAAAAAAAACTAAGAATAGAAAGCTAGCTGATGGGGTAGAGTCAAGTAAATCTGTATTTGGCTTAGTTGACCAGGTGCTGTAAAATAATCTCCATGAAAGCACTAGGGGTTGCAAAACGGAAATGAATGAAATAAGTGAAGTGAGGACTATGGAATGGAAATGATAAATGATGGAATAATGGAATGGAGGGAGTGATGCGGTAGATACAGTAACAGAGTGCTTCTGTGCTACCAACTTCTATGAAAGGGAAATGGAGGTGAATGGAATAATGAAATGAAGTGGAAGAGATGACAAATGTGGGATGAACGGTGGATAAATTCTAAAATAACAATGAAATTAGAAGAAAAGGAAAAGAAGAAACGAGACTAGTAGGAAGGGAAAAAGAAACAACAGCAGTGGCTTGATTACTTGCAGAAGAAAAAAGGAATAGGAGAAGAAGGGAATAAAGAGGGGAAGGGAAGAAATAAAGAGGAAGCCACTAACTGCTGGGAAGGAAGAAGAAAAAATAAAGAAAGAAACGTACCTACGGGCTCGCATGCAAAAAGAGCCGAAGTTGACAAAGGAAAACAATACTTTTTTTTTCTCTTTTTCTGTTTTTTCTCTTCTTCTTTTTTTGTTGCTATGTACAAGGTAACACTGGACTCACACTTCATGGAGTGTAGGCCTCCATTGCAATGGCTAATGGAACTCTATCCACTGGAGACCTATGTCCTCTTTGCTTAGTCACCTCTAAAGCCTGATTTTAAGTTCGTCTCAAATCTGCACCAAACCCTATCACAAGTCTAGCACAAATATGCTCTATCTCTACTCATAAATCTGCACCAAAACTATCCCAAGTCTTCTCTCAAGACTTGCTCAAATCTGCCTTCAAGCCTTCAAAAGACTTGCTCAAAACTGACTTCAAGTCTTCTCAAAATATTTTCTCAAATTTACCTTCAAGCCTTCTCAAAAAACCTGCTCAAATATTTCCAAATCTTGTATACAAACACAACTTAAATCTCTTTCAGAAAAGCTTTCTTCACACAAACAAATTCTACTTAGAATTTTTTTAACCTCTGGAACATATAGAGAATGATATGCTCTATCAAAAACTCAATATGTTCTTCACACTCACAAATATTGTACTCAATTAACCAATCTCTATCTCTTGCAAAATCTTTTTCAAATCAAATCAAAACAATATATAACTTTTTTTCACAAAACTGGTCTATCTTTCTTGCAAGTTTTCTCTCAAAGATCAATCACACTAATGCACAATTTTCCCTCAAAAAATTGATCTCAAACACCTTCACAATTGCTATCAATATCTCTCAAACCAATGTTCAAAAGGTTTCACAATGATGCAAAAACTTGTTTTCAAATCTAGCACAAGTAGTTCACAATCTCTAGCACAAGTGTCTCAATCTCTTTCAACAATGGAAGCACAATATTGTTCTCAAACTCTATCCCAAATGTTTCCAAAATTATTCAACAATGAAGCACAAATCCTAACTCAAATATTTCCAACAATGCATACCAAACAACCCTTTTATCTCCACCTTATGTTCCAAAACATTCACTTCAATAAAACACTTTAAACAAGGAATGATGTGCCCATATCTCTTAAATTTCTCTTATGGAGATATGTCTTCAAAAACCTTTCTCACAAACAACTGATTTTTCTAGTGCCACTTCAAGGGTTAGATTGCAAAACATCCACATGAATTTTCACCTTCAAAAATGTGCTCAATGAAATCTGAAAATGATGTTCTAGGATCCTTCTTTTGTTCTCAAAGATGAAGCATTAAAACTCAACAAAACCTTTCATATCTTCCTTTCACCATGCAAGAGTTATAATAAAATGTTAAGCAACTTATCACACCTTATTACTCCTAATATTGCAAAATAAAATTCAACCCAACAAAACCACAAATTACACACATGAATTTTCTTATACACCTTATACCTCCTACTTAAAATAAAATATTTCAATGCACCTCAATTCTTCAACAAGACCATAACATTATTTATTTTATTCACCATACATAGCACTTAGAAAAACTCCATAGTATTCATTTTTAATTTAAAATTAATAACTTCACGTTGTCCTTTCATTCCAAAAACAAAAAATGAAATAATCACCTTATGACTCCCTAAGCAAGCACATACCTTAGCCTTAGCAAATAATTATTTCACCAAAAAATATTGCCCCCTTGATGTCATCGCCATGATTTGAACCTATTTCGCTTGCTAGCCCGTGCCCTAGCTTCGACTAGGCCACCGCGTGGGCTAGCCGCCCACACAAAATTTAACTAGCACGTGTTCTTCCTTATTCCCTATCTCCAATGCAAAAACCTTCTTCAACAAAAGCCTTAACTCTATGCCTCTGTTGTGTCTCGAACCCGAGACCTTCCTATTGTTGCATCTTAGCGCCAAGGGATCTTTTGTCTGGGCTAGCTGCACAAATGGGATTTTTTTTCGTTGTCACCACACCTTATCCACAAATTCGACCTCGAAAAATGCTGCACCTTTTTTCTTTCTCCCACTTGACCATGAACGAAGCACATACGAATTTCACGAATTTTGCACATCCATTTATACACCACAACCTTCACTTTGCAATAAAATTTATGTTTTATATATGCAATTTTTGCCCTTTTGAACTTCAACTTCGATGCTTGGAGGAGTATTTAAATTTGCAACATTGGCGCCCACACTATACCTTATAATAATTAAATCTAATTTAAATATTATAACTTATATTTTTACCTTTGGGCCCTTTTACTCTTTTAATTTTTAATTATTATAATATTTTAAATCTTCATAGATTTAAATATTATAATTTTTTTTCTCCTTTGGGTCTTTTCTTTGGATAAAGCCTTTGCCATCATAAAACATCTTCCTTTTTCCTTTGCAAGTACCACCATGGTAAAACCATTAAACCTTTATTTTCCTTGACATAAAAGACAACCAATGCCATCAACTTATATCAATCCTTTGACATCAATGACAACAATATACTCAAAATTTCCAACAAACTCTCTTTAAAGTAGATAGACTCTAATCAATTTTGTCACAATGGACACCAACTAATTTTCAAATCCTGTGCAATCAACCTTGTTGTGGCTTTGATACCACTGTTAGCTTTTGAAGCTTTAATACTAATGTAAATTGCATAAGAAAATAATCACAGGATCAAATATAATGAAGTTGCAATATAATGAATCAAATATAATAACTCATAAATAACAATACTCACAAAATAATCATATAAACATGCTCATAATATTGCACATAAAATAATGAAAGTACAATTGAATAAAGGTCTACTAGAGCAAGCATAAATCTATGCACATTTGATTGTTATTACAATACTTTATCACAAATATGTAATTGTATGTGAATCCTCATATGCTGCACTCTTGATTTTCACTCTTCTCTATAATTATTCACTTTCCTATTCTAAGGACACATGTTCACACTTACATATTGGACACATGTGCACATTTACACTCATAACAATTGCAAACATAATTACATGACACTTGTGCATTTCTTGCATATTATTACATTACATAAAATATTAACTCACATACTAATCTAAGGCACAACTCTAATCTAATATTTATAATGATGTATCAAGGTGATACGTTGGCATGTACTAAATAATGTAATATTCTCCAACAAATAGAGTCTATTTTTTGAAATGTGAGAATCACTCTTTTGGATTGGATTTTTGGAATGGTATCAAGAACTCTCGCTCCATACTAAGGAAGTGAGATGGTAGTTTGGTAAAGGAAATAAGGATCGCTTTTGGGAAGATTGTTGGGTAGGTAATCAACCTTTAGACCAAATTAAGGATTTTAATCAAATAGCAGATTTGTTGATGTTCAAATATGGAAGATCAATTGATGGGTATTTATAAAATATGCCTCAAGTTAGAGCTTGAAAAAAAAAATCTTTCGAAGATTACAACATGCAACAATAGTAACAAATTGATAAGTTGAATTCTATCTTGATTCAAATGTATGTTCCTTAGTTTGAGGTTGAAGATAAATTTGTTTGGGAGGAAAATGCTAAGGGGGTGTTTTTAGTCAAATCAACTTGGATTGTCTTGAGGGGAGGTATAGTCAAAGTTCTTGATGTTAATAGAGTTTGGATCAAGAATTTGATTCCCAAGATTACCTTTTTTGTGGTTGGCCTTACAAAATAAGATATTAATAGTGGATAATCTACAAAGAAGAGGTTTTCAAATGGAAAATAGGTGTAGTCTTTGCGGTATGGTATAAGAATCTTTGGATCACTTATTTCTTCATTGCTCTTTTTCTTCAGAGGTGCGGAATGGTTTGCTACAGTTATTCCATATAAAGTGGGTCCAGTTTGCTTTTTACGACTTGTGGGAGAGTTGGAATGTAAAATTTAAAATTAAAATTCCGGTTAAGCTTTGTCATTTGTTATTGCCTCATTTCTTATGGCAGGTTTGGCTAGAAAGAAATAACAATTTTTTTTAGGACATTCATAGAGATGTTACTTCTTTGGTGAACATGATTAAAATAGTAGTAGTGGAGAATCTACAATTAGAAGACTGTGGAGTTTTAGTAGAATCTCCCTTGCGTGTGAGATAGATTGTGATTGGGGCTTACCTCAAATTTGGAGAATTAATCCTGTGGTAAGTGCTTCCCTAAGAGCTCAAACTAAATGACAACCTCTTCTTGAAGGATTTATTAAGTTAAATTTTGATGGGGCTTCTAAGGGCAATCCAGGTAAAGCTGGTGGAGGAGGAGTAATTAGGGATAGTAAAGGACTAATTCTTTGTTGTTATGTAGAATTCTATGATATCTTGTCCAATCATCAAGATGAAGCCAGAGCAATGATAGTAGGTTTGAAAATAATTCAAAATTTGAAAGTTAAAAGATTAATTTTAGGAGACTCACAAGTTATCATTAATGGTTTAAATTCTTGCAAAACCCCGAGATGGAGTGTTGCACAAATTTTTAGGGATGCTTTTCAGATTTTATATGGTTTAGAATCTTTTCAAATTGTTCATATTTTTAGAGAGGGTAATGGTGCAACTAACTTAATGGCTAACAAAGGAGTGTTGAAACAAGATTTACAAACTAAATTTAATAATTTCCTACAAGATATAGTTGCATTCTATTGTTAGGAGGCCAAGGAAATGAAAAACTTGATAACTAGATGGTGCAAATTCTTGAAGATAGTACTTGTTTCAACTCTACTAAAAATTTAGATGATAGATGTAGAAAAAGTAGTAGGGCAGGTTATTGTTACTGTTTTGATAAGTGACTCAAGATTTGAGTTGAGATACATAGAAGAGAGTGAAAGAAAATATACACACAAGGCCAGATATTAGACATGCACAAGTAATTTCCGATACCTCACATTAGAAATGAAACCCCTATTTATAAGCAAAATAAGGGTTTATTTGCCTAAAAAATTATACAAGAAATACAAAACTTTCCCCCATAGATTGAGTGAGGGTTGGGTCTTCACTCAGTGTTGATGAGCTCAAGGTATATGGATTTGAAGCCATTAATATAAAAGGGTTTAAGACTTTTGGAACTAGAGTCTTCATCACTATTGCCAACTACTTTTAATAAAAATTCCCTCCAAACTATGTGTGAGATCCATTTTCAATTAATATCATTAGATTTTGAGGTCTCTAGAACTAGAGCTTCCACCACTATTGTCTTTGAGATGCCAACTACTTTCCTAGAATATCATGTTTGAGAAATGCAGGTAGGTGGACTCAAATTATTTCTACCATTGTTGTCCTTGTGAACTTAACTATCTTCTCGAAGAGATCATACATAGATGTTACCTATACTAAAGGTTCTTATTTGTCATGGATATTTCTTGTAATAGAAGGCAAAAGGTTGATGATAAAATTTGATTAGCCATTGCCACCACTTTTCTATAATTATAGCCTATAATATTGGACTGGTTCTTCTCAATTGTATGGCTGATCCTCTTGGAAAACATACAAAATTTACAAGTAATTATGGGAAAAGAAAGCAAGGAAGACCCCCCAAACAAGAAGAACAAAAAGTACCAGAGAACAGGGGACAAGAATTAGATCCAAATAAAGAATGTATGGTTAAGGGTAAAAGCCTATCAAACAAAACCAAAAAATAAAAATCCTTTATTGGAATGTGTGGGGACTAAATTCCTCTAGGAAAAGAAGAATTGTTATATTTCTACTCATGGAAGTAAAACCCGATATTATTTGTCTTCAAGAATATAAAATTGACACAAAAAAACTTGACATTATTTAGAAAGAGGTTTGGTTGAATGTTGAATGGATCATAAGCCCATCACAAGGTACTTCTGGAGGTATTTGCATCTTTTGGGAGAAAATGAACTTTGAAGGCACTTTAATTGATCAAGAAGAGAGATTCTACACAATCAAATTGAAGAACAAAAAAACTAACTTCTGTTGGGTAATGACAGGGGTTTATGCTTAGAATGATGATCGTGATAGATTCCATCTGTGGAATAAGATATCTTTTCAGAGGAGTCTTTTCAATAATTTGCATTGGATGGTTTTAGGTGACTTCAATATAGTCTTAAGAACAGAGGACAAAAGTGGAGGGAGGATTAACATAACTCAAGGTATGCAAGATTTTAATGATTTTATTCAGAATAATAAGCTGATTGACCTGGATATGTGTAAAGGTAAGTTTATGTGGACAAATAGAAGGATGGGGGATAATCACATTCAAAGTTGCCTGGATAGAGTTCTTATTTCTGATAGTTGGCTAAGTATAAACAGTATTCATAGACTTACATGTATGCTCAGAATAGGATCAGATCACAATCCCCTATTGATGGATATGGAAAAGGACGTTAAGAAGGGAGGAGCACCCTTTAGGTATGAGCTCATGTGGAATATGCACCCAGACATTACAAATAAAATTCAATCTTGGTGGCAGGAGGAGGTTTGAGGATCAACAATGTACAAAGTTACCCAAAAATTAAAGAACATCAAGTATCGAATCAAAATTTGGAATAAAGAGGTTTTTGGTAACATCAATTTAAGAAAACAACTTAAAAAGGATATCCAAGATATAGAGCAAACAATGGTCAGGGAATTTAGAAAACCAGAATGGCATGAAAAGGAAAAACAACTCCTCATGGAGTATCATAATATCATTTCCCAAGAGGAAATTCATTGGAAACAAAAATAAAAAGAGTTTTGTGGCTCAAGGAAGGTGATAGAAACACTAAATTCTTCCATGTTTCGACTATGAGACATAGGAACAACAATAAAATCCTCTACCTTATGGGAGAATATGATGAAAGTATGAGGATTTAAATGATATTAAAAATTTGTCCATTACTTTCTTTCATAACCTTCTTAGAAAAGAAAAAATAGAGTGCAACATGGAAATAGAAAGCATCATTAACAATGTTCCCAAAGGAGTTAATGACAACATGAGTGAATATCTATGCAAGATAATCTCTAAGGAGGAAATTAAAAGAGCTATGTTCTTTATGGGAGCATCCAAGGCTCTAGGGCCAGATGATTTTCCACCAGTTTTTTTCAACATCATTGGGATATTGTTGGAGAAGATGTAGTCAATGCAATCCAAGAAGCCCAAGAATCTGGTAAGTTGCTGAAATAATGGAATAATACCTTCCTTGCTCTAATTCCCAAGAAATATGGGGCAGATAAATTGCAGGAATTTAGACCAATCAGCCTATGTAATACAATTTACAAAAAATTTACTAAATGTTTGGCCAATCGGTTGAAAAACATCATCCCTTCAATCATTAATGAAGATCAAGGAGGTTATGTGGCAGGCAAACAGATTACTGAAAGCATCATTGCCATTTATGAAACAACACACTCTCTTCAAAGGAGAAAAGTCTCAGGCATGTTCTTTAAGTTGGACATGAACAAAGCCTATGACAGGGTTTCATGGTCTTTATTAGATAAAATAATAGAGCGAAAGGGTTTTTGTGAAAAATGGAGGGCATGGATTGGTATGTGTATTTCTAACCCTCGATTTTCAATCTTGATCAATGGACAATTTGCTGGGTTCTTTCCTTCTAGCAGAGGAATCAGGTAGGGAGATTCGTTGTCTCCATATCTCTTTATCATTATGGTAGATGCCTTGGGAAGAACTTTGGAAAGAAAGAGAAAGGATGGTAATATCAAAGGTCTAAAAAATTCATCCATTGGTGAAGTTTTATCTCATCAATAGTTTGTGGATGATAATTTATTGCTTGGGGAAGCTACAGAGGAAGAAGCTTTGGAGTTTAAAAAAGTCCTTGATTCTTATGAAAAATCTACAAGCCAAAAAATAAATTATGAAAAAAGTAGGATTATATTTTTAAACATAGAGGAGAGTATAAGAGACCAAGTAGTTAAAGTGTTGGGTTGTAAGTAGGAAATATTTCCTATCACCTATCTTGGTTTGCCTTTGTTTATAGGCAATATGAAAGATGAAATTTGGAATCCAATTATTGATAAATTTAATAGGAAACTTCAAGGTTGGAAGGGATCTATGTTATCCTCTACAGGGAAAGTACAACTCATAAAACACATGCTTCAAAGCCTCCCTGTTTATTTAATGTCTTTCCTTAGGATTTCAAAGAAAGTGAAAGAGACTTTAGAAAGACTACAAAAACAATTCTTATGGGATGGCACTGAATACAAAAAACATATACATCTGGTAGCCTGGGATACATGTTTCCAACCTTTACATAATGGAGGTCTTGGTTTGAGGAAGTTGAGAGATCTAAATAGAGCTCTTCTAGCTAAACATGGTTGGAGGCTTTGCATTGGAGCATCAAGTAAATGGGCTAGCATTATCCAAAAAAAATACTTGAAGGGTAGAAACCACTTTATCAATTGTTCTAATCCTCCATGTGGGTTTGTTTTTTGGCAAAATATAATCAATAGCAAGAAAGTTTTATGGCAAGGTCTAAAATAGAGAGTAGGCAGGGGAGACAAAATTGACTTTTGGAAAGACCCTTGGATTCAAGAGGAGCCTTTAGCGAACTACATAAAGTTCAAAGATATTAAATAACATTTAACTAGAACCTATGGTACAAAAATTAATGATTACATTCATAGGGTGGGTGATTTTCAAGAGTGGAAGATCGTGCAAGAAGATATGCAAGGCTCGGGGAGTAAAGATCTGCAAAAACTCCTAAGGAGTTATTATTTAGGTAGAGGTTTAGAGGAGGATTAGATAATTTGGGCAAGAAACCAGCAAGGCCAATACTTAGTGAAGGATGGATATAGAGTCTTGGGAAAAGTAACCTCAGAGAAACTCGAGCTTAAAAGAATTTGGAAGCTAAACATCATCCCTAAAGTTGCTATGTTTTTTTAGACTTCCATTCTCAATAAGATCCTTATAAAAGACAATATGTTCAAAACAGGGATTATGGTTCCAACTATTTGTGTCTTATGTAACAAAGAGGATGAGTGTGTGGACCACCTGTTTGGAACTTGTGATTTTTTTCGTGATATCCTAAATATGTTATTGAGAGAAGTTAATGTTGCTTGGGTCATTCCAGATTCTTTAATCAGTATTTGGGAACAGTGGCACTTAGGAAGTAGTATTTTTTGGAAAAAAATGCCATCCACATATTTGCTAGGGGATTTGGTTGGAAAGAAACAAATGAGTGTTCAAAAATAAAACTAGATAAATAATTGGGGTTTATGCCACGATAAAAATAGCCCTATTGGAGGATTGTATTAAAAAATTGTTGGCTAGAAAAATCTTGCAATTCCTCTCTAGAGAAAATATCTTAAATATGGAAAAAATCAATAAGGTGAGACTAGATACCAGATGGGAACATCCCCACAAATACTGGGTAAAAATTAACTTCAATGGAGATGCAAAAGGTAACCTGGGTCATGCTGGTGGTGGGGGCCTCATTAGGAATGACAGAGGTCAGGTAGTGGCTGCATATGCTGAGGATCTAGGAATTACCACAAATCACCAAGTTGAAGCAAGGGCAATGCTTACAGGCCTCCGAATTGTAGTGAATTTGGGTTTTAGGAGAATTGTTCTTGAGGGGGATTCCAATAATATTATAACTTCCCTTAAAAGAGGAGTTAAATAATTCTAGTATTTTCCAAATAATTACAGATGCGAGAAGTATTTTGGGAAACCTAGAAGAAATTCAAGTTAAACATATTTATAGAGAGGGAAAAAAAGTTGCTGATAAAATGACAAATATGGTAGTTAAATATAAGAATTTCAAGGTCTGGTCATATGCCCCCATGGTGTTGGAAGAGATTATAAGAATTGATAATGAAGCTAGCAGATAAAGAGGGCAGAGCAAAGCAGAATACTTATTGAGATCATGCGATGAAGGATTTGAGCACACTAAATTACATTATTGTCAACAGTTTCTTTATCAGTTATGTAAAACATTGAGCACTACATCAACTACATTAAATAGAAGGATAGCATAGGAATATTATTTCAGCTTCTCCATCAACATGTTTATCCCAGGTTTGTTTGTTTTACTAAGATAGGGCTATCTTGAATTTGTATGATCTCTTATTTTTTCTTTTATATATTTTGAGCTCTTTGTAAAGGGTTGGGGCCCTTCAACCCCCTTTTTTTTATCAATACCAAAAAAATATTGTATGGCCGATGGAGATCCTCCCAATATTCTCCCTATTCGTGTATTCCTTCCTAGGTCATTGATCATTGAGATCAGATGATTGATCGTCTAAGTATTCCTCCTTTTCCCATGAGTTTTTGGATTGGTCCTAGCTTAATCTTTGACCATTGGTGTATTATAAATATGGAGCATGAAGATCATGCATGTACCATATCAATGGTCACTACAATCTTGATCAAATATGGAATATTTGGTCTATGAGCTCATCTAGATGTGAAAGATCCAATCTACAATCATTTACTATGCTGCATCTTGACCAATGGTGGGACCACTTTTAGTTATTATTGAAAAGGTTGTAGGAGATGACATGGGTAATTGATCATCACGATCATATGGCTCATGTAAATTTTGTGATCCACATGTTTTAACATTTTATTTGAAACTCTATAGACTGTTAGATTCACCACCTATCCCAAATCAATGATGATTCTTCTTTGGGAGTGAGTTCTACACTTGATTCCTTGTGAACTACTAATTTGCCTACCATGTATCTCTAGTATCAACTAATATCATGGGTTTCCTCTAACAAGTTCATTTCTTAACTCTAAAAATAGTGTTGGTCATTAATTATCAAGATTTGACAACTTGTGAAACTTCATGATCTAAATATCTCATTATTCACTTAAAGTCTTAACAAACCGTTAGATATTGTTTCTACCTAGGATTAACGGTGGATATTATTTGGACGCAAACCTTGTTATGATAACTACTTATTCTTTCATGCATCACCATTACATTTTCCACATGTCCATACCTTGACCAATGACAAGGTTCTTATATGACGACTCCTTCAATAACTTCATGAAATTGTGTAGGCCATTGGATGACCTATCAATGAATTGCATGGATTTGAAAACCTTTTTTTTGGCTACTTTTCTAGGAAACAATGCGTGTCATTCATCAAAATATCGATGACCCATGCTACTTTGAGGTTTTTTCATGGCTTTTAACTTTGCAAATCAACATCCATGGTTGATCAATGAGATTGGATAGCCTACATGTCTTCAAAAAATATTGATGAACTTTCTCTTTGTGGAATAAGCACTCATTATTGACTGTAAAATTGATGGTGCACTTTACTTTGTTGTATCCATAGATAATTTTTTCTCTAATAATTAATGCTTGTCATAGATCTACAAAATCAATTATGGGCATGGCTTTGGGGACTTTTAGTGACCCTTTATCTTCTCAAATCAGCACATGTTGATCAAGATATTTGATAGTCCAAGCAAAATCAAAAACCTTTTTGGAGCTCTTCCATGCAAAATTAATGCTTATCATTGATTATAAAATTGATGGTGTACTTTTACTTTCGCTTTCTCTACTTTTGGTAGTTTGCCTCCCATTGAGGCCAACTTGGAAAATTGGCCAAGGAAAAACTCCTCCAGGGGACACAACACTGGAATAATATGTAATGTCCCCTTTTTCTAGGTAGTCAGTGTGCAGAACATATTAGCCTATACATGAGCTCCCTTAGGCTAAATCGTATGTAGGGGAGCCCATTGGGATAGTTCAATTGATGTCAAGGCGGGCAGTGCTTCAAATTACCAGTTTCTTGATCCGTTTTGAGCATAATTGCAGGGACTTACTATTTTTAGTAAGTCAGTTAGGGTTGGAATCTCGAGAAATGGATGTTACGGATAGATAGTTCAGCGAAATGAGTATCCATTACTACTTTCATATTTTGGGTCCGACATGAGGAGAGATTATTTTAATTCCCGAAGATTATTAATGTAATAAATTAAATTAAAATGTAACTTTATAATGTTGGGCATTATATTTTATTAATTGGATGTTATAAGGTCATATAACCACTCAAAAGAAAGAGCATTAAATAATAAATCAAATTAAGAGGGGCTTGACATGGTATGACCCCCTTGTGGGACATAAAGTGAAACAATTAAAAAATTAAATAAGATGGAGCTTTCTAGAAGCCATCATGAGTTTTAAAGGAGTTAAATAGGGGTCTTGAGCTCATTTTAGATCATCTTTTTGGCTATTGATATTGATGATTTGAGGAGAAGACTTGCAAAAGGGTTTCTTACAAGGATTTTCAGCTTGGTGATGAAAACCACCTACAGGAACATCATCTTCGGAGTTGAAAGACACTCTCAGGGTGATTCTGGGCATTCTCATCTCAGAGAGTGCATTGTGCATCAATGTTGTTGATTTTCAGTGAGATTGGACAAGGGTTTGAGCATGTTATTGGTTGAACTTCATTAATAAACCCCAACAACCAGTTTTCAAGGGTTTTGTGGACAGTTTCGCGGCATTTTAGTCTTATTTTTGTTGGTCGTACAATTCCAGCACAAGCTGTACATCATTTGGGTGGGAAGTCCATAGTTTGAAGCTTATGATTAGAATTTGATTTCTGTACCTGTTGATAAGAACTCAAACTGAAATTCCATATTCCAATAAAAATTTGGGTACTTTAATTTTTAATAATTTTCTTTAAAGGGTTCGTAGTTATATGTATGTATTATCTTGGATCCAAATTTCATGTTGATTGGCTAAGTAATTTGTAATTTATATCTTTCCAAGTTTGTTGTTCATGCATTTTCTGCATATTTTCATACTTACAAAAAATTAAAAAAATTAGAATATCACACAAAACCCAAAACATTGCAAAAACACCAAACATAGAACATGGCAGCATACTACCGTGGTATCGGAGCAAGTCTATTCTGCCATCCTGTGGAAGCCTAATTAAATTTCAGATTCATGGAGTCTTATAATGATTGGTCTAGGAGACAACGTGATTGGGATAGGACTCAGAGTGAGATACAAAAATCCATCAGTCAATTAACTGCTATGATGACAAATTCTCCACCTACAATTCTTCCTAAGGTAAAGGTTGAGCCTACAGTCATTGAATTATTTGATCAGTTCCAACAAGAGTGGAGGGCTCATGATGATGATTTTCGTGCCCTTATGTCTAATTAAGATTATATTGATATGTGTATGAGGCAACAACCCAATGAAAATGAAAAAATAAACCTTCTTGAGAAGATTAAAAATTCGAAACACAAAGAAGAGTCTGTTGTCCCAAAAAAGTTGGAGAAGCCAGTTGATAGTGACGTAGATTCCCAATCAGTTCATGATGATATTCACCCATCACATTTTAATGGTGACAGTTTAGAAGAACTTGGTTTGGATACTCACACTGAACCCATATGATGCATGCACCAGATAACTATATCTTCTTCGGATATTTGCAGAGTGAGCTGAATATGGAATCAGTTATGCATTATACACATGATGGTGTTGTTACAGGTTACGTGGCAGCCCCTTCTGATGAGGACAGACATGATTTTTCATATCATAACATAGTTGAGGTTGTTGTTGATTTTAAATCAGCTTATGATGATATTTCATCTCACCAGGACAACCATGAAAATTCAATGCATGATGAGTCTAGTGTTGATTTACAAAAATTGAAGGCATCCTTAGAAACTATGAAGTCAGACTTCATGAGCACTCTTGCATACAGAGATCACTATGCCATGCTTGTTGAAGAGACCCCTAGTGCATACAGGAGCAAAGAAGAAGAAGTTAGTCAACTAATTGAAGAGCTTGAGCAGACTAGAAGCTCTTTTTCGGAGGCTTGTATTTCATTGCATGAGACAGAGTTGAAACTCAATTCTATTTTAGAATACACTGAAAAACTGAAACAGGAGAGAGCCAGGGAGATTTTGCAGATTGTTGTCGAACTAGATTGCATTCAGGAGGACTATAACTTAACACATTGTCCCATGAGATCAGATTACACAATTTTGGATTAGTGGATTGGTTGTGATAAGCACAAGAGTGATAATAATTTCTCATGAACTGACAATCCACTGTATGAGATGGATCATGATACATCTTTTGATAATCCTCTTTTTGAGATGAGTGTTTATTCTTTTCTTGTGATAGGTCATGAGGATACATTGTTTGAGACAGGGTGTCTATTTCGACATGAGTCTGAGAGTGATTTCATGAGCATCTTCCAACCTAATCAGGATGATCATGGATTGAGTTTTCTTACCCAGGATCGTATGCTTGCATTTATGAGCATCGAGGGCGATGGTAGGAGCATTATATGGGTGATAGTTGATCATGGGTATGAGAGATATGTCGTTGTTCACTTTTTGGGCAGCCATAAAATTACTTGATGGAGATTGGTCAGCAGTTTTGTTGGCATTATATGGATTATCCTACTTCTTATTTGAACACCATATTCTCTCAGGGGGTCAGTTTAATCAGTGAGCAGGTAGGCCTAGTTGAGTCACCTATGCATCATATGTTTCTTGGCATAGAGTTCAGTCATTATGGGCATACCCGTTTTGATTATGAGGCTGAGCTTCTTATGGAGTTGCAGGAGTGGAAAATGGATGGTCTTTCAGGAGTCTTACAAATAAATTTACACCCTACTTGGTTGAGTATGATGAGGGACGTCATATTTCCATAGGATATTTTGTTGACTGCAATAGATTGGGCTACATGGGATTATCTGGGTCAGTCCAAGAGTGTGAACACTGAGTTGAGCTGGTCAGGTGATGACTATGGAGGCACTTTCAGTATTGTATTTGCAGTGGTTTATGATGATGATGAAGAACACAAGCTTATACTGAGAGGGGGGTGAACAGTATAGCGCCCACTTTTTACTTTCTTTCCAAACCAATATCAATTAGTGTCCTTAATTGCAATAACCAAATATAGCAAGTGTGCATTAATGACATAGATAGCAATAGTAAACAAGTGCACAAATCACCACACACAATTGAGACACAAGATTTAACGTGGTTCCCCCAATGTGGGGTACTCCACAAGATAATCTCCTTATAATATTTCACACAGAAATAAGGATCCTTATCCCAATACAAATGATTACTTTGATCTGCTCAAAGCTAGGCAATACACTAATCAATCCATCTCTTAACAAGCTCACCAAGAACTTGCCCAAATCTGCTCTAGCAAGCTCACCAAGAACTTGCCCAAAACTGCTCTAGCAAGCTCACTAAGAACTTGCCCAAAATTTTCTCAACAAGCTCACCAAGAACTTGCTCAAAATTCTACAAGCTCACTAAGAACTCCCAAACTCAACAAGCTCACCAAGAACTTGCTCAAATATGCTCAAGCAAGCTCACTAAGAACTTGCTCAAAATCTGCTCAACAAGCTCACCAAGAACTTGCTCAAATATGCTCAACAAGCTCACCAAGAACTTGCTCAAATATGCTCAACAAGCTCACCAAGAACTTGCTCAAAATCTGCTCAACAAGCTCACCAAGAACTTGCTCAAAATCTTCTCAACAAGCTCACCAAGAACTTGCTCAAATTTCCACAAATCTATCCCAAAAGCCTTCTCAAAGGCTCAATCAATCATACACAAAAACTACCACAAATATATCCACAAATCTATCCCAAAAGCCTTCTCAAAGGCTCAACCAATCATGCTCAAGTAGCACTCAAATCTCATCCACAAATCTATGAAGGCAAGGCTCAATGATGAATTCAACAATGAATGGCAATGCACTCTACAATGGATGACAACAATGATCCACAATGATCTCAACTCAACTCAAGTCAATATTAACTCAACTCAAATATTATAGAAGCATAAAGAGAATTGTTAGAGACTCAATATGTTCTAATCTCAAAGCTCAATCTCAACCCAAATCAGAATTATAGAATTGTTTGTTTCATGGGACTTGAACAATCACCTCACACAATCACTTGACTAGGCTCAATCAACTCAACTCAACCAATCACCACAAGGGACAACTCTTTCTCACAAAACCCTAGTCCAAGCATGTATCAACCAACTCAAATGTTTCCAACAATGCTCAACCACAAATCTCACATAACAATGATACTCATGTTCTTTTCTAACTCAAGTTCTTTGCATAACCAATGGGCTTCAACAACTATGCTTATAAAACAAGGTTTAAACACAACTCTCAAACCAGAAAACCTTGAAGCATTCAACCAACCACTTTTGAAAAGGAAACCACAATCAATCCTTTTCTCTCCAATGATATTTCAGAAATCAACCACCATAAACAAAGTCAATGGAGAATATTGCTCATACCTTTTGATGCCTTATTGGATGTCCACTAAATCTGCCACACTCAACAAACTTCTTTTTCAACTTTCAACAAGGGTTAGAGATCATGATTAATATCACAACAATAATATCCAAATAACACCTTATCACTCCTACTCAATAAGATACAACATGTCCCCTCATGAAAGAATTAATCACCTTTGAAAAAGAACAAAACAACCTTCACTTTTGAAACCCTTTACAAAAATAGAAATATCTCTTTACATACACCTTATTTCTCCCTCTAAGCAAGTTAATCAAATAGCCCTCGAAATAAGCTTTCCAACGATATATAATATGATATACTTTCAAAAGGAGAAACACCAGAAATCTCTCTTTTTCTAAACATGCATCACAACCCTTATTCCTCCTAGGGCAACTTTAGAAAAATAAAATATATTAAAAAATTATTAACTTGCCTCTGTCCCTGACGGGATTCGATCTCGTGACGTCTCCTTGCTCAGCGCTTTAACCACAACCAACCTGCCATTGGGCCACACGCCCTCACGTGTCCAAAGGGACACGAACAAAAACTTATATCATAAACTTCTGCACCCTTCGAAAAACTTAACAACGCTTCGAGCGCTTCAACAAAGCAAATAACCATGGTGGGACTCGATCGCAGGACCTCCTGCGTAACACACAATGCATGAACCGCTAGGCCAAATATGCCTATGCATCTTATTAAACTCCATGAATGATTTTTCAATAGACCAAAGTCACACTTCTCTCTCTTTTCGCAATTCGTTCCCCAATCGAAGGCATTCAAAAAATAAGCGTTGGGGTCATGAAGTCTAAGATTTTGTTGGCATATATATATGCCTTTCCTCTTTCTTTAGACGTCGGCACTATAAATTAATATAGCCTTTCCTCCTTTCTTTAGTCGACGCTAAAATTAATATATTTAATTTTAAAATTTAAATTTAAATTTTAAATAATTTAAAATTTAAACTAAATATTTAAAAATAAATATCTCCATCACCAGGGCACATTTTTCGATGAAACGAAAAGCCAATATGGGTTTTAAGAAAAACCCATTTCAAATCTGCCATCCATGGTTTTAAATAAAACCTTTTATTTTTCCTGCCTTGGTTTTCACAAAAACCCTGTATATATCCATGCTCTCCAAAATATCATAAATGCTTATTTATGAAATGCTTTGGCCACCAAAACTCAATGTGATCCATGTGACATCAATGACAACATAAAATAACTCAAATTGCCAACAATCTCCCCCTTTGTCATTGATGGCAACACCTCTAATGCAAAAACCACAATCACTGCAAAAACCATCTCTGAGAATCAAAGTTGCTCCCCCCGACTCAATACTCTCTATGGAGGCTGCTCCCCCTAACTCAATGCTCTCTTTGGAGGCTGCTCCCCCTAACTCAATGCTCTCCCCCTTACTCAAATCTCTCCCCCTTTGACATCAATGGCAAAAGGGACACCTATGGGGCTAAAAGATATGACTCTTAAGCTTAGCCCCCTCACCACCTTCTCTCTTGAGGTGATTAATTTTGGGGTGGGAGTACTTTTACTCCCATATTACATTGTTTCTTTCCTCTATCAACTTCCTTCCATATTTTTCTGATATCCTTCTCTTGATGAATTACTTGATCTTCTTGTCTTGAACCTGTTTGACCTTCTTTTCTTGAACCTTTTTGACCTTCTTGTCTTGAACCTGTTTGGAATTGAGTCCTACACCATTTTGCAATATGTCCAAAGTTATTGCAATTAAAACACTTGATATTGTAGCCTTTGGATGGTGCCCATATCCTGAATTCTTTCTTGAAATAATTTCCATATCCATTCCTTTCCTGAACCCTGTATTGTGAAGTTTTATTTTCATGACCATTATGACCATGACTTCTGATTTGTGTAGCTCTAAAACCAAAACCATGTTGCTCATTTTATTTGCACTGAGAAGCTCTATGACCAATCCTATTGCATAAGAAGCAATGTCCCTAAAAACCATACCTTCTTCCTTTGAAGTTTCTTCTAGAAAAATCAAACTTCTTTGATCCATGGATCCTGCAGTGTATAGCCCTATGTCCAAATCCATTACAAGAAAAACAATGTCCTTGAAAAGCCCTTTGTTCATGCCTTGGTTCCTCATACCTTTCTTGACCATTATCCTTATGATCATTTTCAACTTGTGCATTGCATCCTTGAACCTTCTTTGTAGTATCTAAATCCTCTTCCTTAGTTTCTTCCTTGCTTTCCTCTTCAAGAATTTCTTTTCCTTTTGAACTTGATTCACCTATCTCAAAACAAGATCCAAACTGAATATTAGGAGCCATAGGAACTTTGGAACTTTCTTCATAAAACTTAGGTGCTTCCTTGCTTTCATATTTTAGAACTTCCTTTCCTTTTGAGTGTGATTCCCCAAACCTGAAATATGAGACCTTTGGTGCTTTGGGACCTTCCTCTTCTTTCTCTTCATTTGTGTCAAATAGCAAATTGGCATCCATATTTATTGTCTCTGAAATACATGTTTCCTTCTTAGTGAAAATATCTTGACCTTTTGAGTCATGTGATGGATCAAACTTCTCAAGTATGGAACATCTCAATTCTTTTAGATTCTCCTTAACCTCTTGTAGTTGCTCATGGATATCATTGAAGTCTTCCTTTAGATCAACTGAGACATCTATCTTTCTTACAATGTTCTCTTGCTTAACTTCTTCTGTTTGGAGTGAATGTTCTTCTTCTACTTCTTTTATCCCATAGAAAAACCCTTCTTCATCTTCACTATCACTAAGATCATTATAATCTTCTATAGCAAACAAACTTTCATGATTTCTTTGACCATGCCTATTTCCTTGATGTGTCATCTCATCTTCACTATCACTGAAACCATTGCAATATCCTGATCTGTGATCTCTTTGACCACATACAAAGCATTGTTCTCTTTCACCCTCTATTCCTAGGAATAGATGTTCTTCCTTTTCATCATCTGACTTGTCTCTATCACTGTGATCTGAGCTATCACTTGCTTCTACAATGTAGAAAGTTTTCTTTGTCTTACGAAAAATTTTCTTCTTCTCATACTTGCTTTGCTTGTACTTGTCATCTTTGTCATGCTTATACTTTCCATCTTCTTTTCTTCTATGACCCTATTTTTCATCATCACTATTTTCTTCATGTGGACACTTGTGTGCATAGTGACCAAAATCACCACACTTGTAGCATTTGACTTTCTTCATATCCCTGTAATTTCTTAAGTCCTTTTTCCTTTTGATGAAGTTAGCTTCCTCATCATTATCTGAATCTCTATCTATCTCTAGAACTTTCCCTTTATTTTTCTCTGAAGCCTTGAATGCAATCTCTTTTATTGGAACCTGATGCTTACTCACCCTCATCTCATAAGTTGTGAGAGTTCCTTGTAGTTCTTCCATTGTTAGCTTGTTGATATCCATTGTTTCTTCTATTGCTGAAACCTTTGCATCATACTTCATGGGAAGTGATCTCAAAACCTTTTGAGTAACTTCTGATTCTTTCATCTCAAATCCTAGGCCTCTCATGGTGTTAGTAATCTCATCAACTCGAAGTAAAAACTTTGCAATATCTTCAGAATCTTCCATTTTCAATTCCTCAAATATTTTTCTATGAGTTTGTAGTTTTGCCAACTTTACCTTTGAATCTCCTTCATAAGTATTCCGCAACTTGGTCCACATTTCATTAGCTGAATTACATACCATGACCTTTGCAAAATCTGTTTCACGTAGCCCACTCAAAATATAATTCATTGCCCTTGCATTGATCTCAACCAATTTCCTGATAGTCTTATCTGCCTCGGGATCACCTTCAACCTTATACTCTTTTTCAACCATCTGCCATACCTCATATCCTTGTGATATCAAGTAGTTCTTCATTCTCATGCTCTAGAAAGCATAATTGTTACCATCAAACAGTGGAGCCTTATTTGTAGATAATCCATTCTATGAAGCCATCTATGTTCTTGTAGAATCTACCCTCAAGTTGTTAGCCTTTTCGAAGGAACCCGCTCTGATACCAATTGAAGAACACAAGCTTATACTGAGAGGGAGGGTGAACAGTATAGCACCCACTTTTTACTTTCTTTCCAAACCAATATCAATTAGTGTCCTTAATTGCAATAACCAAATATAGCAATGTGCATTAATGACATAGATAGCAATAGTAAACAAGTGCACAAATCACCACACACAATTGAGACACAAGATTTAACGTGGTTCCCCCAATGTGGGGTACTCCACAAGATAATCTCCTTATAATATTTCACATAGAAATAAGGATCCTTATCCCAATACAAATGATTACTTTGATCTGCTCAAAGCTAGGCAATACACTGATCTACTCGGTGATCCATCCCGATCCAATCTCGCAACCGCTCCCTCTAGCAACCAGACTAGCAAGCTCACCAAGAACTTGCCCAAATCTGCTCTAGCAAGCTCACCAAGAACTTGCCCAAAATCTGCTTCTAGCAAGCTCACCAAGAACTTGCTCAAAACTCTCTCTAATAAGCTCACCTAAGAACTTGCTCAAATTTCTCTAACAAGCTCACTAAGAACTTGCTCAAAATCTACTCAACAAGCTCACCAAGAACTTGCTCAAAATCTGCTCAACAAGCTCACCAAGAACTTGCTCAAAAAGCTCACTAAGAACTTGCTCAAAATATTCTCAACAAGCTCACCAAGAACTTGCTCAAATATTATCCCAAATCTATCCACAAATCTATCCCAAAAGCCTTCTCAAAGGCTCAATCAATCATACACAAAAACTACCACAAATCTATCCACAAATCTATCCCAAAAGCCTTCTCAAAGGCTCAACCAATCATGCTCAAGTAGCACTCAAATCTCATCCACAAATCTATGAAGGCAAGGCTCAATGATGAATTCAACAATGAATGGCAATGCACTCTACAATGGATGACAACAATGATCCACAATGATCTCAACTCAACTCAAGTCAATATTAACTCAACTCAAATCTTATAGAAGCATAAAGAGAATTGTTAGAGACTCAATATGTTCTAATCTCAAAGCTCAATCTCAACCCAAATCAGAATTATAGAATTGTTTGTTTCATGGGACTTGAACAATCACCTCACACAATCACTTGACTAGGCTCAATCAACTCAACTCAACCAATCACCACAAGGGACAACTCTTTCTCACAAAACCCTAGTCCAAGCATGTATCAACCAACTCAAATGTTTCCAACAATGCTCAACCACAAATCTCACATAACAATGATACTCATGTTCTTTTCTAACTCAAGTTCTTTGCATAACCAATGGGCTTCAACAACTATGCTTATAAAACAAGGTTTAAACACAACTCTCAAACCAGAAAACCTTGAAGCATTCAACCAACCACTTTCGAAAAGGAAACCACAATCAATCCTTTTCTCTCCAATGATATTTCAGAAATCAACCACCATAAACAAAGTCAATGGAGAATATTGCTCATACCTTTTGATGCCTTATTGGATGTCCACTAAATCTGCCACACTCAACAAACTTCTTTTTCAACTTTCAACAAGGGTTAGAGATCATGATTAATATCACAACAATAATATCCAAATAACACCTTATCACTCCTACTCAATAAGATACAACATGTCCCCTCATGAAAGAATTAATCACCTTTGAAAAAGAACAAAACAACCTTCACTTTTGAAACCCTTTACAAAAATAGAAATATCTCTTTACATACACCTTATTTCTCCCTCTAAGCAAGTTAATCAAATAGCCCTCGAAATAAGCTTTCCAACGATATATAATATGATATACTTTCAAAAGGAGAAACACCAGAAATCTCTCTTTTTCTAAACATGCATCACAACCCTTATTCCTCCTAGGGCAACTTTAGAAAAATAAAATATATTAAAAAATTATTAACTTGCCTCTGTCCCTGACGGGATTCGATCTCGTGACGTCTCCTTGCTCAACGCTTTAACCACAGCCAACCTATCATTGGGCCACATGCCCTCACGTGTCCAAAGGGACACGAACAAAAACTTATATCATAAACTTCTGCACCCTTCGAAAAACTTAACAACGCTTCGAGCGCTTCAACAAAGCAAATAACCATGGTGGGACTCGATCGCAGGACCTCCTGCATAACACACATCACATGAACCGCTAGGCCAAAGATGCCTATGCATCTTATTAAACTCCATGAATGATTTTTCAATAGACCAAAGTCACACTTCTCTCTCTTTTCGCAATTCGTTCCCCAATCGAAGGCATTCAAAAAATAAGCGCTTGGGGTCATGAAGTCTAAGATTTTGTTGGCATATATATATGCCTTTCCTCTTTCTTTAGACGTCGATACTATAAATTAATATAGCCTTTCCTCCTTTCTTTAGTCGACGCTAAAATTAATATATTTAATTTTAAAATTTAAATTTAAATTTTAAATAATTTAAAATTTAAACTAAATATTTAAAAATAAATATCTCCATCACTGGGGCACCTTTTTCGATGAAACGAAAAGCCAATCTGGGTTTTAAGAAAAACCCATTTCAAATCTGCCATCCATGGTTTTAAATAAAACCTTTTATTTTTCCTGCCTTGGTTTTCACAAAAACCCTGTATATATCCATGCTCTCCAAAATATCATAAATGCTTATTTATGAAATGCTTTGGCCACCAAAACTCAATGTGATCCATGTGACATCAATGACAACATAAAATAACTCAAATTGCCAATAGATGATTTCTTGGATATGACGTGGCACATGATATTTCATCTTAGTTTAAATAGGCAGATTAGTGCTAGGTTGGGGAGAGATTTCATCATGCTATTGCAATTGAGACTTCAAAAAATTAACCATGTCAGAGGGATAATAATGATCAAAGTAGCGCAGCGTCGGTGTGCATTTACTTCCTGAGATTGTTATGGGATCCAGGGATTTTATGAACCTCAGCCAGGATGTAGACACTTGACTGGAGTATGTATGCAGATTGCTTGAGGACAAGCAATCTTTGGGAAGGGCGGACTGTAATGTCCCATTTTTCTAGGCAGTCAGTGTGCAGAGCAAATTAGCCTATACATGAGCTCCCGTAGGCTAAATCGAATGTAGGGGAGCCCATTGGGATAGTTTAGTTGATGTCAAGGCGAACATTACTTCAAATTTCCAATTTATCGATCCATTTTGAGCATAATTGCAGGGACTTACTATTTTTAGTAAGTCAGTTAGGGTTGGAATCTCAAGAAATGGATGTTACGGATGGATAGTTCGGCGAAATGGGTATCCGTTACTACTTTCATATCTTAGGTCCGGGCATGAGACAAATTATTTTAATGCCCGAAGATTATTAATGTAATAAATTAAATAAAAATGTAACTTTATAATGTTGGGCATTATATTTTATTAGTTGGATGTTATAAGGAGGTCATATAACCACTCAAAAGAAAGGGCATTAAATAATAAATCAAATTAAGAGGGGCTTGACATGGTACGACCCCCTTGTGGGACATAAAGTGAAACAATTAAAAAATTAAATAAGATGGAGCTTTCTAGAAGCCATCGTGAGTTTTGAAGGAGTTAAATAGGGGTCTTGATCTCATTTTAGATCATCTTTTTGGCTATTGATATTGATGATTTGAGGAGAAGACTTGCAGAAGGGTTTCTTGCAAGGATTTTCAGCTTGTTGATGACGAAAACCACCTACAATAACATCATCTTCGGAGTTGAAAGACACTCTCAGGGTGATTCTGGGAATTCTCATATCAGAGAGTGCATTGTGCATCAATGTTGTTGATTTTCAGTGAGATTGGACAAGGGTTTGAGCATGTTATTGGTTGAAATTCATCAATAAATCCCAAAAACCAGTTTTCAAGGGTTTTGTGGATAGTTTCGTGGCATTTTGGAGTCTTCTTTTTTTTGGTCATACAGTTCCAACACAGGTTGTACATCATTTGGGTGGGAAGTCCATAGTTTGAAGCTTATGATTAGAATTTGATTTCTGTACCTGTTGATAAGAACTCGGACTGAAATTCCAGATTCCAATAAAAAAATCGGGTACTTTAATTTTTGATCATTTCCTTTAAAGGGTTCGTAGTTATATGTATGTATTATCTTGGCTCCAAATTTCATGTTGATTGGCTGAGTAGTTTGTAAGTTATAGCTTTCCAAGTTTGTTGTTCATGCATTTTCTGCATATTTTCATACTTAGAAAAAATTAAAAAAATCAGAATATCACACAAAACCCAAAACATTGCAAAAACACCAAACACAAAACAGGGCAGCATACTACATAATGCAAGATGAGGAAGGGGCAAGATTGATGCTTTGATACCAAATGATATGGAATAAATATTGCACAAAATTTGATTGATATTCATTGGCAAAACTACAAGTTTAAATAGGAAAATACATGCCCAAAATTATAGGATCTAGAATATCTTCTAAATTGTACATGAATCAAAACAACTAGCTAACTTACATACAAACTAATCACTTAAGCTAAAAACTTATTTTCTAGAAAACTAGCTTAAACATTGCACTCTTACATAGGATTATAACAAATTAATACAATAATAAATTAATCCCATGCTAATACTCATCAACCTAGTCCTTTTTCCCCTAAAAATAAAATCTATTGAAATTTACTTAGAATATTTCTAAATTTGTTAAGGAGTTTATTTATTACGCTATTTTATGCATAATCTAGAATTGTTTTGTTAGATCTATTTTTTATGACTTCAAGTTTCCTTATTTTTTGTCCTTGAATTTGTAGGTATCTTCATGGAATGGTGACTCCATTAATAATTTATATAAAATTTTCTATGAATCAGTGATTAAACTAAAGTTCCTACATTAGAACTTTGATTGACCTTGATTCTTATAGTTCAAGAAATTAGAATCTTCAAAAAATTTACCAAGTGTAGGATCAACAGTTTGTCACATTTCACAAAACGATTCATTCTTAAAGTTTTAGAGAATACCATATTTTAGCTAAAATAACGATTCTCTTTGACAAAATGTTATTTGCCAAAATTCTAGAAAGCAAAAAATTTCTTAAGTCAAACGATAACAATGTTGAAAGTGTAGTATTTTTTTATTTGATAAAAAGGATTTTTGAAAGGGCCCCCAAACCTTTTACAAAAGAGTAACTAAGATATCCCAAGGCCAAGCCCAAGAGGCCCTCATGAAAAGAGTCCATAAAACAAAAATATTAGGCTGCATATACAATCCAACCATCCAACAAAAACGAAGATCCACCAAAGAATAGGATCTTTGAGACCAACAGAGGGAAGAAAAGCAGGATTAAAATCCAACACTGACATGACACAAAAAAATTACCCCAAATTAAAGCATTAAGCTTTGGGATATGATTTTCCAAAGTCTACCAAGTCCTTGGAATAACATGGTTTGCCTTGTTGAATATGTGTCATGCCTTGGATATCTTCTATGAATGTAATTGTCACTTGGAGAGTCTTAATTAGAGCTTGGTGTTTCTCTTCCAGTGTATAGAGGAAGACACTGAGTTTACTAGGAGCATTTGGAATAGGCATAGGTGAATCCCTTTTAACTTTAGTTGAATCCTCCAAAAAATTTCCCTTCTTCACTGAAGATTGGTCCTCAAACTCTAACATATCCACGCTAATAGGAGAGGTTCCAATTTTAATAGGTTTCATGAACAAACACTTGGAGAACCTAGCACTTCCTCCTTTGATTCCTCTAGGTGACACTGAGACATCACCAAAGTTCTTTACTTTCTCCAAAGGTTTAGAAGATATAATAAGACTCTTAAGGTCCTTAGAATCAGATTCGAAGTCGTTGGAGACTAGAAGAGGATCAAAGATAAGAATTTTGGACTCTCAATTTGGGACAGGTTCTCATCCACCGCCACACCTTTGGACTTAGCCACATGTTCAAAAATCAACAAAGCTAGGTCTTTATGGATAGGGTCCAACCCTTTCCTAGCCCTGACATCTGTCATGGATTTTTCTAGAGAATGGAACAAGAATAATGAAATGTTCATTAGCTGCTTTCACCTCAGCTGGTTCAGGAACATTACATAAAAACTACACAACACATCCTTATTGGAGTCCATCGTGAAATAATACATGATCATCGTAATAACTCGATTCCATGAAGCCTTGAGGTCCTTGGCGCTATAGTTGTTCTGTAAAATTGACAAGTACTCATCCTCATTGAGAAAGAAGCTCAATTCCCTAATCAAGGAGTGTTTATTCCTATTATGGCTAACACCATCCACTAGGAGTCCCGCCACCTTCCCAACCAGGGTCACCATAACTTGGAACTCCAATCCACCAACCTGAACCAACCTTTCCTCCAAGAGTGCACCATTTTCCTAGAGAGCCCTCTATGATGACCATGGAAATAGTAAATGCAATCAAGCAAACTTCCTTTCAATAATATCTTTCGGATGTTGTCATCCACCTCTAAAGAGTTTGATTCTAGAAAAATCTTCTAAACCTTCTGCATGTTTTTGTAGCCCATATTCAGAATCTAAACAAAGGACTTAGCTTTAATTCCTTCAATCCTACAATTAGAAATGTTGTGATAAATATCCCTCAATGGTTTTAAAGAACAATTGGAGCCATTTAGAACCTAATAGGCTTTTTCAAAGATATTGTGAAAAAATGCTAGGCTTCATGGTGCCACAAACTAAGAGGATGACCATAGGGAAGGATCAAGTTCAAAGACACATCTTGATGATGAAGGAACCCACTTTTTAAGAGTGAGATCTCAAAATTTCCATCTTCGCACTTTTTCCAATCATGATTAAATGATCTTGCCAATCAAATGTACCACAGGCTAAGAAAGTGGTTCATTTCCCAAGCATAGAAAGCTAAGCTATCATCCTACCACTTTGTACTAAGCAATCTTTAAACCCAATGGAGAAACAACCTTATCCATGAATAATCATGATTACTAGGATCAACTTAAATTATCCAAAAATAAGTGGATCTCACCCAATTATCTTGACCCATGCATGAGAGACAAATGATGATGTGGCCTACCACCTCATTGCATGATATGCCAATAAATAACCAACTTTTCCACCTTATTCTACCAAACCAATATGGGTTTCCCATAATCTCACACCCACTTGACTTAGTTTACCAGAAACATAAGAGAATATCTCTGTTATAGTTGTTGGTGCTAAACCCATAAAATTTGAATTTGAATTTGAAAAGGGGTAACACTATTCCCAAAATCTCACACTCATTTGTTTTGGCCCACCAAACTTGGATGTGAATACCTCTACTAGAGTTGTTGGTACTTAAACCACATAATTTAAATTTGAATTTGAAAAGAAGCAGCACATCACCCACAAGTAGACCTATAGTGGATGCAAAATTCTGATGGATCAAACAAAATTAAGATGCCACCAATCAAATTGACAATACTTACAGAGTCTCCCTCTACTATAACCTTATTGGATCACATTGATTCACTTATGATCAAAGTTGATATTATATGATGCAATCCTATATAAGCCTATGATAAACCATTGTACACATGTATTTAATTTATTCTATTATCTTAATATATAGTCCTTATGTGCTATGGTTAACATTTTTATGGTTAAACCCCATTATAACTTGTAATCAACCTTAACCTACCATATATGCTATTGATATAAATACCCTCCACCACTCCATCCATTGACTCAGAGTGTATCTTATTTATGGATAATATAGTGATTATTTATGGTGCCTATGGATGCCCACTATATCTTTCTTTCTTTCATCATTTTTTATGCTTTTTGTATAATATTTGAGTGGATGGATTGCTTATGTTCATTTCTAGAAATAAGTGTGAATTCCAACATGAATCAAGAGATTTGGGACTAGAAATTATGAATTATTTATTGTAATTAGAGTATCACTTCATGCAACTATCAGAGTTGTCCAAAAAAATGAGTGATTTTATTATGAAATACTTGATAATTTTGTAGGTTATGTTTATATTCATAAGAATACATTTTGATCGGGTTTATTTTTTATGGGTGTATGTAAAATTCTAAGTCTCAAAGAACCCATTGCATTAAGTTTCTCAATGGTTCATGCACTAGTCATAGGCTAGTTCAAAGAACAAAAGTCTTGAATGTATATGAAATTTGATTCTCCATTGTTCCTTAGTAGCTCAATGGTAGAGCGTTCGACTATAACTAATTGATCATAGGTTGAAATCCTACTTGGGGAGATAATTTTTATTCAAGGATCTAGAACTAGATCTTGGGACCAAATCATAATGATCAATATTGAATCGTGAACCTATTAATGAAGCAAATTTGATGAAACTAGTACCATAAAGAAGTGGCCATAAACTAGAGAGTCTAGATTAGAGAAGGTATGGAGCTTCATTTATTAGCCACTCTAAAAGTTCTTTGGAGCCTTTCTAGGAAAAAATATTTCTTAGAGAATCATAAGCACCTATGGTAAAAAATAAAAAGAGAAGATCTAATTTTTCCTTCTATAATTATACTGTTTTTTTTGAAGAATTTATGCCTACTCTAGGTTATGTTCTACTATTATTGGAATGTTTTTTTCTATTTTGCATAAATTCAAACCACTTATAGCAAAAGTATTGTTGCTTTGATTTCAAAAGGGTTTTTTGACTTCTTCATAGAGAGTCAAACATTATTTCCTCACAAAGAGGACTTGATGTCATTATAAAGGAGGGAATATTATGATGTTTTTATCCTACTTAGGAGCTATGGTGCCTTGGTTGGAAGAAGGAAAATAAGGCATATTTATTTTCCTCGGTTAAAATATTGCACACGATGTCTATTTATACAGTTGGAGCTCTTTATTATTATGAACATGATGCCCTTCTTCATGGAGACGCCACATTTTTAGAACAATGTAGTGATGGTAGTAGTTAGGCTAGACTAGCATGGAATAAGACATTCTACTTTTTTATGTGAGGATCGATAGAAGAAATTTTTTTCTTATTATTTGTCCTTGTAGAAGAATCAAAATATTTTTTTTGGAAAATGATGTTTTTTTTTTTTTGGTAATTGTGGTATTTGCATTGTAGGTGTTGATTGGATCCCAAAACCATATACATCGCTTTTAATCAAAAAATAAAACCAGTACGAAGCTTGTGCAGGGAAACTTCATGAATTATAATTCCATAGTTTCTGGTATTAGTCTTAAACTTTGTCCAACACCTGCATTTACGGGGATAACAACCCCAATCAAAACTGGGTGAGCCAAAAAAGGACATAAAGACCACCTTACTGGACATCTTACTCGGACTGTACATCATTAATTTCCCACAAGGACACTCAAAATTATGACAAAAACCTTGCACTGGGAATGGAAACTTCCAACGAAAATAGAACCAGATAGAAGAAAACTAGAAACCCGCAAAAGCACCTACACTCGCCTTCCATCAAGCGTCAGTCAGATCCTCTTTCGCTGAGTTGTTCTCAGCCGTATTCTTGAGCAACTGCTTCAGATTCCTGTTGAGTGGTATTTTCACTCGATTGTGAAAACACACTCTCCAATAGGATTTGGGTTCTAAATCCTCTGCTTGCAAAGAAATTAAACATGTAACTTCTCCAAGGTTCTCGTTATGTGAGCATTCTCGCATATGTGTATTAATAATCTCAAATAAAGATATTTAATTAAAATGCTTGGAACACCTTAGTGGTTGCAAGTAACTGAAAACAAGGGGCACTGTGATTTATTTTACTGTGAAACTGTAAATGATTGTTCATTGAACCCGAATGAAGCAAATGTGATTTGATCTTTATATGACCATGCTGTGACTTCAAAGTGAAATTTGATGAAATGCCATAAATGATGGAATTATTTATGGATTTTGAAGTTTTTTTAATTTTTATTTTATTTTAATGCTTGAAAATAAAATTGGAGCTTCGAAAAATAAAATACAACAAAAAGAAAATAAAATGTAAAAGAAAAGAAATTAAAAATTGCATTCAGTTTGATGCCATCCCGTCCTGGCAAAACCGAAGATGTGAGGTTTCCATGCATGCAACCTAACCTATTGAACCCGCAAAATTCGCACAATCCAGATAAGTTAAGTGCTGGTCTCTGGGGTTTACTGTTATTTTTCAGATTTAGACATTCGCATGAAGCAACCAAGAGAACTTGCATTAAACTTCATCTATAAGCCTAGAAATCTGAAAAAGGGAATGATAAATATTAAAACATGCATGCAGAAAATAACTCCTTCTTTCTTGCCAACAAGATGCAAATTTTTGAACACTCTGCATTAATAATATGTCAAGTTACAATGGCAGCATCTCTGGTTTTCTCAAAACCAGAAAAAGGAAGAAAACAGCCCCAAAGCAGGCCCAGAATGACCCTCTGGCCTCTAGCACTGCAACTCTGCTCCAGCGGTTTTCGACCCCCGTATCTGTCCTGTGCTTCTGCTTTTAAAGCTTGGCAATGCTCTCTGTTTTGGCCTGTGACGCTTCGCTTCATCTTCCAGATCGCATCGTTTCATATTCTTTGACTACGTGTGTTTTGGCCTTATGCCCGACATTGAGACGTTTGATCTTCTCTGTAACGCTTCTGCAGCCTGTACGCCATGTGTCCCGCACTTTTTGCATGTTCCATAATGGCCCCATGAAAATCATGACAAAAAATAGCATGCAACTTTGTCCGTCTTCCTGGCCGCGAAAACGCGACATGTCGCGATATCGCGACGTTTTCCTACCAACAGCCTTTCTGCCATCATGCCCAGTGAAAACGTGACATGTCACAAAATCATGACGCTTTCCATGTCCGTACACCTTCGGCTGCCCCTTATCACGAAATCGTGACGATTTTTCATTCGGAGTATCCTTCTGCTTTCTATCGCGAAATCACGACGCTTTTTCACTTGGTATGCCTTCGCTGATTTTTGTCACGATATCGCTACACCTCTTTCGTTCCGTACAGCTGGCAACCTATCACGAAATCATGACACTTTTCTATTCCAGCTGTCTTGCGACTTTCTATCACGAAATCATGACACTTTTCTATTCCGTACCATTTGCCAACTTACCATCATGAAATCACGACGCTTTTCTATTTCGGGCTGCTTTGCTGCTTTTGGCCGCAAAACGCGACATGTCACGATTTCGCTACACCTCTTCGCTCCATACACCTTCGCTGCCTGTCCGAAATCGCGACTTTTTCCTTCCCTTTCCTTCGTCGCGATATCGCGACTTTTTTCACTTCTGCACCTTATCCTCCTTGATTGCGTTGACCATGATTTTGCGACATGTCACGATTTCGCGACACCTTTTCTGCCTCATCCTGTTTGACTGGTTTGACCCGTGATTTTGCGACATGTCGCGATTTCGCTACGCTTTCTGCTTCCTGCCCCGTTTGACCGGTTTGACCGTGATTTTGCGACATGTCGCGATTTCGCTACGCTTTCTCATTTTCGCCCGCGATTTTGCGACATGTCACGATTTCGCGACACTTTTCATTTTTCGTGATTTTGCGACATGTCACGATTTCGTGACACTTTTTCATTTTTGACGGAGCAACATGTCGCGATTTCGTGACACTTTTTCATTTTCGGTCATGATTTTGCGACATGTCGCGATTTCGCGACACTTTTTCATCCTTGTGCAATTTTGCCTTTTTCTTGATTTTTAGCATCTGGGTCACTGAGATCTTCTTTGAAAGCATGCAAAAAGGTGGGTCCCCAATTTTGGGGTGTGTTGTGGATCAGCCACAACAAATGGTGACTCTGCTGTCAAATGCTCCTGAGCATTTTGTGAGAACCCAACCTGGAAGTCTACAAACTTGGAAACCAGCATTAGCACATAAGAAATATAAACGAATGCCCATAGATCAGAAATACATGCATCATCAGAATCATTAAGTATCAGCTCGGTGTGTGCAATGTGTTTCATTCCCTATCGTTTGAAATTGATCAACATTCCATCGTCAGTTTTACATGAATGCATATGTGAGATTGTGAATGATTTGTGTAACCTAATAAATATGCTAAGAGATTTTGCTTTTATAAAAGGCATAGTCTTTCTTCTAGTATCATACACAAACATTCAAGATTATCAAACCCTCTTAGGATCAACTATATAATGAATTGTTTTATTATATCCCAAAGTTGGTTATGAGTCCCTACTATCTTGAACCCATGTGCAAGTGAATGTGAAATCAGAACTTTGGGGAATCAGACTCCCAACCTAACCGAGATGGGAGTTTAACCCTATCCTTACTATTCTGATTTAGAATTCATTACCTCACTTTGAGCAAAATAATTTAACCAATTATGGAAGAAATGGTCATGCTAGTCTAACCCTTTGAACAATCAGTGGTCTTGTTTTTTAGACAAGACATGTTGCCATGCATGGGCATACTTAACCCCATAATCCAAGACTTATCCTCATTTCTTTGGACCTTGGGGATGACTACCCATCCTTTGCAGAGGACAAGTAGTACGATCCTTCCAATCCAATATAAATATGAGATGGGAAAAATTTATTTTTTACTTCTTGGACCTTAGGGATGACTACCCATCCTTGCTAGGGACATGTAGTACGATCCTTCCAATCCAAACTTTAGATGTAAATGGAGAATATTAATTTTGTTGCTTGGACCTTGGGGATGACTACCCATCCTTTGCAGAGGACAAGTAGTACGATCCTTCCAATCCAAGATTTATTATGAAATGAGACATAGGAGCTTTGGGGAATTAGATTCTCAACCTAAGCGAGATGAGAATTTATGCCCTATCCTTACTACTCCATGTAGGTCAAATCAAAGCTTTGGGGAGTTGGATCCTCAACCTAAGTTCGATGAGGATTTAGCCCTATCCTTACTACTCGATTTTAGGCTTTAAGCTTTATGGAAGTGGTCAAAACCACTATCTTAAGGATCATGCTGCATAAATAGGATAGACATGAAATACTTCTTTCGCCCAACCTTTTCTTCCAAGCAAGGTTTTGATCATTTTGCTCAAGATCCTTTTTAATGTGTATAAAATGTGCTTGGTTCTAGATATCTCAAGACTCAGTTCCCAACCTTAGGATTTTCTTCTTATTTATGTGATAGCATAACCTTAAGAGGATTTGACACACTTTAATGATTTGTATTTGAAATGCATATGCAACTAAGATGGCATGTATGTGCAAAGTGAGATGTAATATGAATGCATTGTCCTTTGAAATGCGAGATGAAATATTGCCATATAAAACTGACTACTTCATGCATCACAAGTTTCAAACGATATTATTAAATTGTTTGTGTTACTTGTGGAGCTTTTACAAGACAATTCCAATGTTTCATATTCTCCCGATCTAGAACATAAGTTAGCATCTCAAGGCAACTTTTTCATCATTCATTTTTTTTTTTTTTTTTATAAACAAACAAAAATGTCAAATAAACACACAACTTTAAATTAAAACTTATTCAATCCAAAACCAAACTGCAATCCCAAAAATGAAAATTTGAAAACACAAACCAAAAACCAAAAACCAAAATCTATATACAAATGTACACTATAATACAAGATGATGCAAAGCTTGGCTTATCACTTTCCTGGATCCCACACATGGTTAGAACATTTCAACAAAAATATAACATGATATGCATACCAAATGTTGTGGGAATCCCACACAAACAAGACAAGACCAAACAATGCAACAAATTTCCACTTGCCATGCTCACCATACCAATTTGATTTAGTTCCAATAATACTCCCATAGGTGAGCATCAAATTACTAAAATGATTAGACAATAAATGATTTTCAATTTTATCATGTCTATTCTTTAAAATGTAAACTTCATAATTCCCTCCTTGATTTAGAATTAGGCTATTCTTTTCAAATATGCAATTTTGTAAGTAGGAGCCTATTTCTACAAATTTCAAAGCCAAATCATTTTCCAAATTTGTAGGCCAATCAAATTTGTGCAACAATTTACAAGCATCTAGGATATTTACTAAATTAGGATCATAAAAACTTTTTATCCTAGATTCAATTAGCAATTGTTGATGAATTTGATTCAACAATTCAAGTGCATCAACTTCTTTTCCATTCATTAAAACAATGTTATTAAAGGTGTGATTAAAAATTATACCTTGTTTTTCATTTACCTTTAATGACATTTCATCACAACTATCAATCAAATTCAAAACATGGTCATGCAAATTTTCAACCCTCAAATGTTTTTGGTCAAAGTGTATGTCCCATGACTCATCTTGATGATCCTTCATTTGAGTCGCTTCCAATTGATCAATCTCTTTATCATTTGGTTCTAATTCTTTGTTCACTATCCATGGTATCTCTTCATTTGAATCCTCCAAATCATCATGCAAACTTGCATCCACACTTTCAATGAATTTATATTCAACATGATCAAATTTTGTCACCTTTTCAAATCCCGTGAATATGAGATCTTCGTATGATGTAGAAGGTTCAACATCCTGCATATCAAGTGAAATATGAGTTTCATTTATAGGGATGTGAGAAAAGAATGCATTATCATATCTCCCCCAACCATTGTGAAAATTGTCATCCAAATATGTGAGATGAAACTCCATGGTATTTGTGACATGATCTTTTGATTCATTCATCAATTCATTTTCTTCTTTGTCCTTGGCAATAGGATCATTATAATCTTCCAAAATTTGATGAGATTTGAAACCCTCTTCCAAAACATCCTCAAATTGTACAGGAGTTGTAAAATCTTCCTTTGAGTAGGCGATTATGTCATCCTCGTATATCAATGGGCACACAAGTTTCATTAGTAGCTTTGGAAAGAGTGAAGTCTTCCCACTTCTTCCAAGCATCATAATAATCTTCTTTCAAAATCAAGTGGTGACGTTCAACTACTTCTTCAACATCTTCCAATTCATCAATGTATTTCTCATCAAATTCATCTTCACCTTCCTTAGATGGTTCAATTATTTCCAAAAATGGGTTATTTCTTGAATTCAAATTTATAAGGCGATCATAATCCAAATTAGTAACCCATGATTCAATTTTATCATAATTTGGAGGGTGAAGAATTTCTTGATCTTTAATTTTACACATCTCATCAATAGTATCTTCCAAGAACAAGTGGTGAAACTCTATCATGTCTTCAAATTCATTTATTAATTTTCTTTCCATTTCACTTTCAACCACTTTATTTAATTCCATGGCAAGTTCCATCTTATCACATATATCAAACATTGTTGAATTTAGAATCCCTTCATCTAGATAATCGTGTATCTCTACATGATCCTCACTAGTGGATGTTGTCTTAGCGATTTGCACCTCCTCTTGGACTACATCTAAGGTGGTCATAAAATTTGGGTATTCAAATTCATCCCCTTGATCATTCACCTTAGGTATCATTTGAGTGGAGGGTGCTATGTTTGATGGCTGGTGTAGGTTGGCATCAATATATTTAGAAGGACAATCTCTTATGTGAGCATGTTGTGCCTTTTCTTCTTCAAGACCTTGTCGTTCTATCTCTTCTAAGACCTCATGGATTTTCTCTAGGGACAAACCACTCAGTTTTTCCTCAATGAGTGAAGCAAGTGTGGGGTGTATGGCTCCTAGGTATACTTCCATGGCTTCCTCTTCTAATGTGTTAAAATTTTCCCACATTTGGGAGTGCAACTCACGAAATCTTCCATTGAATTGACTCAAGGATTCATTAGACTCTTTACATATGGAGGTAAACTGATTTTTCAATATTTCTAAGTCGACTCGATTACCAAAATGATTAAGATAGGTTGCTTCTAGTTGTATCCAAGAAGTCCTAACCTCCATGGGTAGTTGGCTATACCAAAAGAATGGTCTATCATCCAAAATGTATGCAAATAACTTACAAGCTACCTCCTCATAAAAAATCTGGAATTTATATAATGTATCCTTGTAGACATGCAGTTTTTGCAAGTATCCTAGTGGCACCTCTTGATTAAAACACCGTAAAAAATCCAATAACATTTTAGGAATTTGATAGGGTACCACAGGTATAGATAAACCCTCATAATGATCCTCTATCATTGATACCATTCTCTCTCTTAGAGATGTTATTTCAGCTCTCAGGGATACCATTTGTTCCTCAAGTGTTGCCATTAGTGAAACTGTAATTTCAGAACCAAATCTGTTGAATATTCAACCTGCAATTTATAAACAAAAATCAAATTAGCATTAACTAAGAGATGTATTTATTAAAATCAAATGTCAAGTAATTGCATGAGACCAAAATTTTCAAAATTAAATCAAATCACATATTTCTGTATGAACAATCAGAAAAATATTACAGCATACCTGAATTAAAATAGAACAAGTAAATAAATTCAGGCCGTCCTTTTTACAGTTTGCTGAGTGTTAGAGAATTAAAGCATAAAAATTTAAATTTAAATAACACTAAAATAAACCCGTTCGGCCCTCCTAGCACCAATCCGTTGAGTGGTGTTAGAGGCCGAAGATGCTAATAAAATGGACTTGAAATATTTAGCAATGTAAAGCTCTTAAACAATTATAAACCCGTAGCATCTAAAATCACGATAAAATAAACCCTTTTCGTGCCCTCCTTCTAGCGCCAATCTGTTGAGTGGTATTTTCACCCGATTGTGAAAACACACTCTCCGATAGGATTTGGGTTCTAAATCCTCCGCTTGCAAAGAAATTAAACATGTAACTTCTCCAAGGTTCCTCGTTATGTTAGCATTCTCGCATATGTGTATTAATAATCTCAAATAAAGATATTTAATTAAAATGCTTGGAACACCTTAGTGGTTGCAAGTAACTGAAAACAAGGGGCACTGTGATTTATTTTATTGTGAAACTGTAAATGATTGTTCATTGAACCCGAATGAAGCAAATGTGATTTGATCTTTATATGACCATGCTGTGACTTCAAAGTGAAATTTGATGAAATGCCATAAATGATGGAATTATTTATGGATTTTGAAGTTTTTTTAATTTTTATTTTATTTTAATGCTTGAAAATAAAATTGGAGCTTCTGAAAAATAAAATACAGCAAAAGAAAATAAAATGTAAAAGAAAAGAAATTAAAAATTGCATTCAGTTTGATGCCATCCCGTCCTGGCAAAACCGAAGATGTGAGTTTTCCATGCATGCAACCTAACCTATTGAACCTGCAAAATCCGCACAATCCAGATAAGTTAAGTGCTGGTCTCTGGGGTTTACTGTTATTTTTCAGATTTAGACATTCGCATGAAGCAACCAAGAGAACTTGCATTAAACTTCATCTATAAGCCTAGAAATCTGAAAAAGGGAATGATAAATATTAAAACATGCATGCAGAAAATAACTCCTTCTTTCTTGCCAACAAGATGCAAATTTCTGAACACTCTGCATTAATAATATGTCAAGTTACAATGGCAGCATCTCTGGTTTTCTCAAAACCAGAAAAAGGAAGAAAACAACCCCAAAGCAGGCCCAGAATGACCCTCTGGCCTCTAGCACTGCAACTCTGCTCCAGCGGTTTTCGACCCTCGTATCTGTCCTGTGCTTCTGCTTTTAAAGCTTGGCAATGCTTTCTGTTTTGGCCTGTGACGCTTCGCTTCATCTTCCAGATCGCATCGTTTCATATTCTTTGACTGCGTGTGTTTTGGCCTTATGCCCGACATTGAGACGTTTGATCTTCTCTGTAACGCTTCTACAGCCTGTACGCCACGTGTCCCACACTTTTTTGCATGTTCTGTAATGGCCCCATGAAAATCGTGACAAAAAATAGCATGCAGCTTTGTCTGCCTTCCTGGCCGCGAAAACGTGACATGTCGCGATATCGCGACGTTTTCCTGTCAACAGCCTTTCTGCCATTATGCCCAGCGAAAACGTGACATGTCATGAAATCGTGACGCTTTCCATGTCCGTACGCCTTCGGCTGCCTCTTGTCGCGAAATCATGACGATTTTTCATTCGGAGTATCCTGTGGCTTTCTGCGAAATCGTGACGCTTTTTCACTTGGTATGCCTTCACTAATTTTTGTCGCGATATCGCTACGCCTCTTTCGTTCCGTACAGCTGGGCTGCAACCTGTCGTGAAATCGTGACACTTTTCTATTCCGAGCTGTCTTGCGACTTTCTATCGTGAAATCGTGACACTTTTCTGTTTCGTACCATTTGCCAGCTTACCGTCGTGAAATCGTGACGCTTTTCTATTTCGGGCTGCTTTGCTGCTTTTGGCCGCGAAAACGTGACATGTCACGATTTCGCTACGCCTCTTCGCTCCGTACACCTTCGCTGCAACCTGTCGCGAAATCGCGACGTTTTTCCACTTCGCCCTTTGTCGCGATATCGCGACGTTTTTCACCTGGCCCTTAGTTCGTTGATCGTTGACCGATTTTGCGACATGTCGTGATTTCGCGACACCTTTTTTGCCTCATCCTGTTTGACTGGTTTGACCCACGATTTTGCGACATGTCACGATTTCGCTACGCTTTCTGCTTCCTGCCCCGTTTGACCAGTTTGACCGCGATTTTGCGACATGTCGCGATTTCGCGACACTTTTTCATTTTCGCCCGCGATTTTGCGACATGTCGCGATTTCGCGACACTTTTTCATCCTTGTGCAATTTTGCCTTTTTCTTGATTTTTAGCATCTGGGTCACTGAGATCTTCTTTGAAAGCATGCAAAAAAGGTGGGTCCCCAATTTTGGGGTGTGTTGTGGATCAGCCACAACAATTCCCATTGATGGTGTCTAGGGTACTGATAATGCTACTGATGATAATGGTAGCTACTATGTTAGATACCTAGCTTGAACTGTCGCTGACGGTGTCGGAGATGTGCTTTAGTGAGGTGACACTCGTCTCCTTCTTGACATTTTTAATTCGGGCAGATATGCAAGTCTGAGTAGCGCCTTCTTTCAATTTGATGTTTCTCTTGGACAACAGGGATTTGGCGATGGTAGGAGGCCCAACCTTGATTTTGGGTGGGGTTTGATAATCAGGGTCTGCATCATACTCTTCAGGGTCCACCGGGGGAGAACTGGATGGGCTAAGAGCAGAAGGGGATGGAGGTAGATTGGACTGGAGGGGAGGGACGATGATGGGTGGGGGTTGGGCTAGGGCATGGTAGTAAAGGATGGCAAACAAACCTTGGTGAGTGAGGGGTGCGGGGATTTTCGCTTGCAGGCGTTGTAGATGGACAATCTGATGGACTGGAAGAGGAAGTCGGGGATATTGATGGGTTTGAACCCCCTCAGATGGTTTACCAAGGTGAGGTGAAAAATGAGGATGGGTTTAGAAGGATCATCCACTGTAATGTACTGTAGAATAGGAATTAGTAAAGACAACCAGGGATAAGGAAGAGATTCTCGATCGAGAGCTATACCTTTCCACCTGAATATTTTGGTTTGGTTGGACCAACCTTCGAGCTCTTGATCCCAGTTGTGTTTGTCCCTACGGACAACAGGCCCTGTCGCCGACAGACCCGTCACTTCAACTAGCATTTCTAATGTTACCCAAAACTGGAGATTCCAAACCTTAACGCTTCCATTGTCCCAGGAGTTCACAAAATCACTAGTAATGTCCGCTTTGACTTCTTTGAATTTTTGGAAAAAAGGGAGGTAGCCCTAGTCTTGGAAGAAAGACAGGGCCAGGGACTCAATTTGGACTTTGGCAGGTTCTAGCAGGGCCATCGGGAGGGCAGTGATTGAGATCCAAACAAGGATAGGGGCAGGGTGGAGGGCGTAGAGGATTTTAAAAATGCAGGCTAAGAGCTTGGATAGGGGTCAGATATTTAAAGCCACTTGGGAACCCAGATTGCAAGACTTGATGTTCCAAAGAGCTGTACAGTTTTCATTGGTGTGGTGGTTGACTCTTCTTTGGGAAGTTTCATCATCATTGGAGGTCTGATTATTGAAATCGCACTTATTATGGAAATTATGACTTTTTTTGGTGTGGATCCACTCCCATGGGATGACCTGGAATGACCCATCTCGGAAACGCCCATGCACAAGTTTCACTGCTGATTTGCCAAAAAAAGACGTCTGATTTTGCCTGAATCTGCTGGTGGGGTGAGAGCCATCTTGACAATCCTCATTATTAGAAGAAATAGAGGCACCTGCAGGGACATTAAGTTTGGTTTGCGAGGTGTGGTTTTGATGAGACTAATAAAACTAAGGCGCCCGGTCTCTAAAACTTAGCCGTCTACGTCTAGGATTCGGGGAAACTTGAGGAAACCACTCTCTAGGGAGCCAACAAATCAACCGAGGGTTGACGGGGATGGAAAGGGGATGATGGCCTGAGGGGGGTAGGGGAAGGGTGGAAGTCAGATAGGCGCGTGGCTAGACCAATATTTTCTTGCTTCATTGATAATATCTTGGGGGAAGAGATTGTCCCAAACAACCAGGGAGTTCCCATGAGCGGCTTTGTTGGCTAGAAGATCAGCCACTTTTTTTGCTTCCCTGAACACGTGGCAGCAAATGACACTTGACTGTTTTTGTAGCAGAATTTTGGCTTCCTGGATAGAGTTTCTGACGCTCCAAGAGGGAATTTTGCTATTGGTGACGTCGAGGGAATCCCCTTCAATTTCAATTTTGCTATCATATTTTTGAAGAATGTTTAGGCCTCTCCATAAAGCATGAGCTTCGGCCACATGGTTGGATTGGATTCCCAGGTTCTCAACAAAAGCGACCAAAATCTTACCCTTGTGATTTCTGACAAGACCACCAGCTCCTGCCATTCTCGGGTTTCCTTTGGAAGCACCATCGTAGTTGAGTTTAAGCCATCCTTCGAGGAGATTTCCAGATAGCAAATTTCCATAGATGGGGAATGGGAGGGGGTGAGTTGCTTTTCCAGGGGATGTTGAGCCTGACAAACAAATCTTGTTCTAATCCCAGGTCAGGGGTTTTGGGGCAGGGAAAAAGGTGAGCAATCTCAGTAGCAAAATTGATAGTTTTGTTGGCAATAGTAAGGGGATCCTTGGGCGTATTTGAAAACACTCTACTGTTCCTCTCTAGCCAAACCTGCCAGAGGAAGTGATGGAGACTGATTTTCCACAAGGCCTGGAGATGAGAATTCTTGAAGGGATTGGGCCACTGGATGAAAAACTTGATCAGGGAATTGGGTTGGACCCAAGTTAAGTGGAAAGTGGACAAGACGTGGCCCAACACAGAAGTGGAGAACTCACACTCAGTGAACATATGATTTACAGATTCCCAAGCTTTAGTGCACAAATGACATCTGTTAGGGACCATCATCTCTCTTTTGATGAGATTGTCAGTGGATAGAATTTTGTTTTGGATTGCTAACCAGGTGAAAGTCCCGACTTTGGGAATGAGGTGCTTTATCCATATGAGATTGAAGGGAATAGACACTTGTTGGGGATTGAGAAGGAGTTGGTGGGCAGTTTTGATGGAGAAATTCCCATTGTTAGTTTCTTTCCAAATGGGGTAGTCATCTGTGCTTTCTGACGGGATCATTGTGGAGCTCAGCTTGTGGGATAAACTTTTAACAACAATTTTAGCTTGTCTATTGGTTGGGATGATATTGAGATCTTTCCACTTTTTAGTACCATTGTCTAATTGGATGAAATCCGCCACTTTGCTGCCTATAGAAATATCAAGGAAAGGTTTTAATAAGGATATTTCATTGTCTTCTATGAGAGGTTGATCTCCAAGCCAAAGATCTGTCTAGAAGTTTATAGAGAGACCAGATCCTAGTTGCCATCGTGTTCCCTTTTGAATAAGATCCCTGGAATGGATAATGGATTTCCAAAATGTGGATCCTTCCTTGGGAATGTCTGCATCCATGAAGTCTTTGCCTTGCAGATACTTCCTTTTGATAATAGACACCCATTCTACATCTGAATTTGTGAAAATTTTCCACGCTTGCTTTGCCATAGCGTTGTGTTCATGTTGTTGATTCGTCTGAGGCCTAGCCCTCCTTGGATTTTAGGCTGACAAACCTTGTCCCATCCGACCAGGTGGATTTTATTTTTGTTTTCTGACCCAGTCCATAGGAATATTTTTTGGATTTGCTCTATCCTGGAGTAGACTGACACAGGAGCTTTGAAAACAGAGAGGAAATAGATTGGAATACTTTGAAGGCAAGTTGAGGTGAGGGTTGCTTTGGCAGCTTGGGACAGGAAGGCTCCTTTCCAGCCTGCTAGCTTTTGGTTAATTCTCTCTATCACGTGGCTCCACATGGACTCTTTGGGCCGATTGGTAAAGAGAGGGAGACCCAAGTATCGGGTAGGGAACTCACCAATGCTGCATTGGAGGATCTGAGCAATTTTAACCTACCTGGGATGGGGAGTGTTGATGAAGAAACTTTTGCTCTTGGTGTAATTTATCTCTTGTCCTGCTACATTTTCATATGAGTCGAGAATGCACTTGATCATCTTGGCCTCCACAACTGAGGCATGGGTGGCAAGGATTGTGTCATCCACAAATTGTTGGTGGGACAAGGGATTAAGATTCGAAGCAACCTTGATGCCTGAAATGGTGCCCTCGAAAACAACATTCTTGAGGGTTCTTCCCAAAGATTCAACAAGTAAGATGAAGAGAATGGGGGAGAGGGGGTCTCCTTGCCTAATGCCTCTGCCACTCGGGAAATATCCTGTAGTGGATCCATTTACTAAAATTGAAAACCACGAGTTTGAGATGCATCCCCTAATTAGGTCAATCTAGTCCCTATGGAAGCCAAATTTTTGAAGGACAATGAGCAGAAAAACCCTGTTGACTCTATCAAAAGCTTTGTTGATGTCCAACTTAAGGAAGAGGGCAACCTTTTTGGTTTGGGATGTTGAATGGAGGACCTCATGGAGGGAAATAATGCCATCATTTATAGATCTTCCTTTGACTGAACTGCCCTGACATGGATCTATGATGTGGGGGAGGATATCTTTGAGCCTAGTTGTCATTGCTTTGGCTAGAATTTTGTAGATAACATTGCATAGGCTGATGGGTCTGTAATCATTCATGGATTTGCACTCAGACCCTTTAGGGATTAAAGCAATGAAGGTGGAATTTGTGCCTCTAGGGATGGACTTGGATTTCTGCATGAATTTGATGGCATTGCATATGTCTTCTCCAATGATGTCCCAAAATGTTTGGAAGAAGCGAGGGGGAAGCCATCTGGGCCAGGGGCTTTATCGGGAGCCATGGAGAATAGAGCTTGCTTTATCTCATCATCAGTGATGTCCTTGATAAGCATGGAATTCATAGTAGGGGTGATCATGCTGGGAATGTGCTGGAGGAGTTGATCTTGGGCCTGCTTGGGACAGGGAGCACTAGCTCCCAACCTGTTTTCAAAAAACCCATTGCTTCCTCTCGAATGCTGAGGATGTCTATAGTTGTTGAACCATCACTTTTGGTTAGCTCTTTAATTTTGTTTGAGCTCCTGTGGCAAAGAGTGGAGGCATGGAAAATTTTTGTGTTTGAGTCCCCCTCTTTGAGCCATAAGGCTCTGGATTTTTGTCTCCAGAACATCTCTTCCTTGGCAAGAATGTTGTGATAGTCTGCAAGGAGTTTTTTCTCTTCATTTCTGATTTGGATGCTCATTTGACCATTCTGAATTTGCTGATCTAAAATTTGGAGTTTATTTGTGATTTCTTTCTTACTTTCGAAGATATTCCCAAACACTTCCCTATTCCAGACCTTGATGTTTTCTTTGATTATTTTGAGTTTTTGGGAAACCTGGGATATGGGAGATCCACTTACTTGTTGCTGCCACCACTCAGAGATTTGATTCCGTAGATCAGGGTGGAGGACCCACATTGCTTTGAATCTGAAGGGAGTTTTGAAGATGGGCGCTTTGTTAGCTTCAAACAGGAGGGGGCAATGATTTGATCCTATTTTTGGCAGGGAATTGAGGGAGGCATCACCGAAGAGGGGAATGGCTTCTTTGGATAGGAAAAATCTATCTAGCTTAACTTGGATGTGTTGGTTCCCTATTCTCCTATTGCTCCACGTGAATTGAGTTCCTTTGATCTGGATATCCATAAGTTCGTTATTGGTGACAAAGTCATGGAAATCTTGGATGCTTTTGACTAGAATGTCGTTGCCTCCTGCTTTATCAGAGGGAAACAAGGGGGAGTTGAAATCCCCAACCAAGATCCAGGGAAGGTTGTTGAAAGCGGTTCTCATTTGACTCAGGGAGTCCCATAGGGAGCTTCTGCTGTGAGGGTTGTTTGGGGCATAGATATTAGACAAAATCCAACAGAAGTTCTTGTCTTTGCAAAAAAACATTATGTTCGTAACTCTGTCCAAGGATGAAATTACTCTGCCTTCCACTTTTTTTGAATCCCACAGACACATTAGTCCCCCGGATGGGCCTTGGTTGGGACTGGAAACATTTTCACTATTTTTCCATATGTTTTGGGTAACCTTATGAGCTTTTTCTTGATCGATTTTTGTTTCTTGCATGATGAGGATTGTAGGTTTGATGTCCTTTCTTACAGTGCTTGTGAGTCTCTGCTTGGCCGCACTGTTTAGGCCTCTCACGTTCCATGAGAGGATTCTCATTTGGAAACTTTGGTTCCTTTCTTGCCTCCCTTTGAATACTGCAAGGGAGGTTTGGATAATTTGGTGTCATCTTTTGGTTGGTTGAAAAGTTTTAGGAAAAGGATTGTTTGGACCCCGTTGGCTATATCTTCTACAGTTTCTTTTCTGTTTTGCTCTTGGATATTCGGTCTTCCCATTTTCTTGTCCAAACCATAATCCACCACAACTTTATTGGAGCTTCGAGTGTTTTTGGGACTAAAATCAGCTCTAGTTGGAGGGGGGCTTCCAGGTTGCTCTTGCTCAGGGAGGGGATTAGGGGGAGGTTCGGAAGGCCTTAATCTATATGGGGAGAGGGGGAAAGATATCTTCAAAGGGGGAAGAGGGATCTTTTGAAGGGGGATGGTTCTGGAAACCCTCTTCAACTGAAGGGTTTTGGATTTCCTTAGCAGCATTCATAAAGTCATCGTTTGAGAGGATTTGAAGATCATCATTTATCCCAGAGTCATGATTAGTATATCCAGGTGGAATATCAAAATGATTGGGGTGAGCAAAAAGGGACTCTACCTTGCTTTGGTCTATTGGTTGATCTGGACTCGCCACTTGCTTCCCTTTGTTTGCTTGAGGATTCTGAATATTTGCTTGCTGGTAGTGATTCCCTCTGTTTGCTTACCTTCCCTTTTGAATGTGGGTTTTGCCTGGTTGGTTCCCACCTTGGACTCCAATTCTTTGATCAGTATTCTCCAGTTCTTTCTGTGCCTTGAGAGAAGGGCACTGGTTCTTGAGGTGTCCTTGGGCTTGACATTCAATACAAAATGCAGGTTTATTCTCGTATTCTATAGCCTGGCATCTGCGATATGATCCATAGACGAGATTGATCCACGTTGGTAGCTGGGAATCTAGATTGGCATTGACACATATTCTTGCATGGATCATGCGAGTGCGGGCTTTGGTGGTGGGGTCAATGGCGATCATTTCCCAATGTATCTACCAATTCCCTATAGTATATCCTCATGCCAAAACTGGTTGGGTAAGCCCGGAAGACGGACCCACACCGGTGCAAAATTTATGTTTTGAGTCTCTACATTGAAATCCTCTCCCCATTTGCGGATGAAAAGGCTTTTCCTTCCATAAAACCATGGTCCCTTGTTAGGATGCAGGATGCATCCTCTTGACTGTTAATCCGAATTTTCTTTGACTTCACTATTAGTGACTTTATCCGCCAAGAGGTTAACTACTACTTCTATTGTAGTTACCTGCTTTGCCAAATAAGTAGTCATTTGTGACCTTGTGTAAGCCAACAATACTTTTACAAAGGGCTAATTAATGCCTAAAGGGATTACAAAAATTATGTGTTTTTGCCCAAATAGTTGCAAGAAATTGCAATTTTACAATGCTTGGAAGGGAAAAATTAAAAGACTCAACACAAAACAATAATTTCCCCTTTTGCAAAAATTAAAGTTTATTAATCCCCTTTTGCAAATTAAAAATTTGTCCTTTGCAAAAATTAAAAAAAAATAATAATTTCCCCCCCTCCAAAAACAAATGTTTTAGCGCTTTTTCAACGCTAGACCGCCTGGTCAACACGGTCAATAGGTGAAGCACGGTCAGTGGATTCAATTGGGCAAAGGACGATCAATTGAGTTTTGCACGGTCTTACCACTAGCTAGCCACACTAGCGACCGTGCGTTGGTTGTCAGCTAAGGGCGGTGATGTCCTTTCTAAAGGCCTTAATGCCTTCTCCCCACGAGATGTAGGATAAAACACAAAACACACCCAAATTTCCAGCCACATGATGTTGCGGTATTCATCGGACCTTTGCCAAAGAAACCTTGCCATGTGCCACCTCTCAATTGCCGTCCACGATTTTGCGTGATTGGTTGAGATCCGCTAATGGTGTTTGAGATCAGCATGCTTTAGGATTCGTGCAACCAATCAGTTTTGAGTTAGAAGATTCCTGATTCGAAATCTTTGCGACTAATGGGATTTAAGCGGGTTGCGTCGAGGTTTGTCTACTCGAAACGATGTCTGGTTCTGTCCTCTACGACCTTGGGATTGGTGTCTAGTTTTGTGTTGCAGGTGCAGGGTAGGCTAATCTTGTGAGTGTGTGAAGGTTGAGCCGACATCCCCTTATAGTCAGCTGGTTTCGACCAGGGGACTTGCACAACGATTTGCGTACGATTGTGAAGGTGATCGAAAGTCGCCTGTTGGCGACGTGATGTCACCTGAGGTCAACATTCAACATCGCTTTAGGTGACGTAACAATCACCTTTAGGGCGACAATACTTGTTTTGTTTTTTAAATTTAAAGGTTTTTTTTTAAATAATAAAAGCTTTTAATATCCACACAAAAAAATTGAAGGCTTGGAAGCCTTTTTTTTAGATAAATTTGCAGACTGAAAAATTAGCAAAAGCTTGCAGTCAAACCAAATTAGAAGCAGAGGAAATTGCAGTAGAAATAAATATAACACATTTAATAGAAGAAGAAAAGGATCTTCAAGAGCAAGATCAAACTTTGCTGGTGATATTTTGGTGTAGAAGATCATTTAAGGGCCACTTCTCATTTGTTGATGTAGGCGGAGGAAGGTGGCATGAGGTGTTCTTCTTTGGAGCTCGTTCCTCTTGCGGACAATCCTAAAGGGATGTCCGAATGTATGACCTCCTCAGTTCAATTTTCCCTCACAATAGTTAACCCATTCAATTAAAGGAGGCTAGTTCTCACAAGAAAGGCTAGATCTAGTTCAAGGGAACTACAATTCATAGATGTAATCTTGGGCTGACTGCAACAAAGAGCTTCAAAAAGGCAGAATCTTGTTGGTTGATAGTTACTCAAAACCAACAAGCAACATGAGGTCGAAAGTACACCCAAAACATCTACAAATCCTACGCTATGATACCACTGATGTGGATCCAAATGAAGCTAACAATTGCATTGAAATGCAGGGCTTAAATAGGCCCATCTTACAACCAATTCCCCTTGAAATGAGCAACCAATTCCCAAATTGGGAAGATAAGCTTTATCCAAAATGCTCATTCGTGGGATAGCCTCTTATCTTTCTAACTTCCAATATCCCTCTAGAAGATATTGGGACAACTAGGCCTAAAGACTGTAGACAGGCATATTGAGATATCCTTAATTGCAGAACCAGTTTTGATATTATGTGTTTTATTGTAAATGCACGCAAAGTGTTTGACGAAACGCCCATGCATATATTTTAATGTTGTAAGTGCAATTTAATATTGTACGTAAAGAATAAAGTCATGTAAAGTCATTAAATCATGTAAGTCGGAGAAATAAGCTATTTCGTCCTGTAGTGCAAATGAAATGTAAATGCAAAGCAAAGGCACATAAAATGTAATTTGAGGGTAGTTGCAAGGTAGTTGGAGAAAGTAACTACTTGGTGGGTGTATAAATAAACCCCCCCTCATTCATTAGAGTTGCAGAAGATTGGTACTTGAGCAGATTGAAGTCTATGGGCAGAATGCAGAAGTCCTGTGTACAGCCATGGATATGATGGTTGTAGATTGTATTGATGAAACTGTAATGTTGTATCAGACCTACCATTATTGATACAAATTGTTGTAATTACTGTTAATTGTTATTGTTGTATTTTTAGCCATTACCGTTGTTATTTAATGCTGTTGCAGAATTTCTGCGTATTATTATTAGTATACTACAATGCTTGCAGATCTGTAGATTACTTACATGAAAAGGGAACTGTTGGGATATGTAAAAACCCTTTCTACATTTTGGCGTCGTTGCTTTACAAAATAAGATCTAAATTGGTGACATAGGGTTTGAAGAAGTGAAACCCTTGGGAAGACGGGCAAACGAAGATCAACCTAGTGCAAAGACGGAGGAGAAGATGTACCATAATTTTTTTTTGTGGTTGCAGATTAAAAGACGTGCACACCAAGCGGAGGAAAAATCTGAGTGAGATTTTGCAGGTGGGAAGTTGTAGAATTTTGCAGGCCTGGCGTCTGCAGGCCAGACGTCTGCAAGCCAAATGTCTCCAGACCAGACGTCTACAGGCCTAATGTTTGCAGGCCTGATGTCTGCAAGCCAGACGTCTCCAGACCAGACGTCTGCAGGCCAGACGTTTATAGACCTGATGTCTTGAGACCTGACGTCTGTAGGCTTGACGTTTGCAAGCCTGACGTCTGTCGGCTAAGACATCTACAGTGGAACGACACATTGCTGAGAGGAACAAAAGAACGGGTACAACGACCACCAAAAGTCAAGGAAAATGTTGATTTATGCAGAGATATGTTGAGTGGATGGTAACACCTGAACAAGCGGCAGGAAGGTTGTAGAGGAGTGCAAAGGATGGGAGTCAGGCACCAGAGCAACAACACGCGAAGGATCAGGAAGGAAGACCAAGGCCACAATCGATATCCCAGCAAAGGAAGTCGCAAAGTAAGGAAGTTGAAAGAAGACTGTTTGGTGAGAGTCAAGACGAAGAACACCCGACGAGGAGCAGCATAGTAGAAACCCCACCAATGGATAACATAGACACCCAAGCATTGGAGAATTTGCCACTTTTCACGGGAGGAGGGAAGGAAGACCCGATTAGGGATTGGAGAATTTGTCGTATGGAGTGGAAAGCGATTGGGTAGAATAATGAAGAAGATTTGAGGAGGTGGTTTCCTGCAATGTTCCAAGAATCTGCAATAGACTGGTACATATACTTACCGCAAGTCAAGTTCCAAACATAGGGAGAGTTACATGATGCATTTGTGGAAGAATTCCGATCATACAACACTGACGAAAATTATAACATTCAAGGAGAGGAGGAGCCTATTTGTTCTTACAATCGAAGGTTGAGTAGCTTGTTTGACTATGTGGAGAAAGGCCACTTAGAGGAATCAAAGGTTACGTGGATCATAGATGGACTTCTCCCTGTGTATGAAAGGAAGATGAAGATATTTCCTCCAAGATCATACCAAGAGGCTTTGGATTATCCTTGAATTGGGAAAGATATGCAAAAACCTCACCGATGAAGGAGACTCAGACAACTAGAGAATGCAATCAGATGGCGACAAAGGAGACGTCTGAGGTGCAGACGTCTGAGCAAGAGCCGTCTGATGTGGAGATGTCTAAGGTACAGACATCTGAGCAAGAGTCATCTAAGAAGAAGACATCTGAGGTGCAGACGTCTGAATAGGATTCGTTTGAAATGGAGACGACCGAGGTGAAGTCTGCAGTGCATCTGTCGGAGGAGCCGTCTGAAGAGAACCCGTCTGAAGTGAAGTTGTCTGAAATCTACCCGTATGGAGTTAAGCGTCAGGCAGTCAGACTAGACGTCTGGCAATCAGATCAGACGTCTGGCAGCCAGTCAACCTAGACGTCTAGCAACTAGTCAGCCTGGACGTCTGGCCCTCCAACCCAAACGTCTGGCAGCTAGTCAGCGCAGACGTCTGGCCATCCAACCTAGACGTTTGGCAGCCAGTCAGCCCAGACGTCTGGCCATCTAGCCCAGATGTCTGGCAGTCAATCAGCTCAGACGTCTAGCCGTCTGGCCCAGACGTTTGGCAATCCGTCAGTCCAGACGTCTAGTCGTCCGACCTTGACATCTGGCCGTTTGGTTGGTCGTCTGTTTGGCCACTTGTCCCAAACGCCTAGCAATTTGTCCAGACATCTAGCCCATCTAATTGCGACGTCTACCCTAACCCGTCTGAGACATCTACCTGTGTGCAATTTTTTCAAGACGTCTATCGGTCTGAGCCATCTAACCCGTTGTCCTAGATGTCTAGACATTGTACCCGTCAGACTTCTCAATCCGTCAGAGACTAAGCTGTCAGGGATTGTTGTCAGAAATGTTGACGTCTGAGGCAGTGTAGTCAGAGGAGTTGTCGTCAGAAGCACGATCCGACAAGAGAGGTTTGTCAAAGGATGATAAGCAATCATTTGGATCAAGAAAGCAGTGAAGTAGAGCTAAAAGAAAGCAGTTTGAATGAGTTGAAGGAAAGCTTCCAGATGGTTGATGAGAAGAATAAATTAGTTTGGACATTGAGGCTTTCAAGGGTTTTGTTGTTGAGGTTTTGGGGCTTCGCCCCTCGACCCTATCTCGTGCCAGGGAGCACGCGAAGGGCGCTGCCCCTCGACCCCGCAAGCGATGCTGTCCCTTGACCCTGCAAGGGGACTATTGCCCCCTTGACCCTTGACACAGATGGCGGAGGGCATTACCGATTATGTTCATGATGTTGATGGCATTGCTCATGCTGATGATATAGCTTACTGCAAAAAGTGAAGTGCCTATTCAGAGAATGTTGATCATGTTGATGCTACACATACTTGTAGCAACAGAAGTGCACAATCAGAGAATCAGATGTTGTGAGCAGCCCCAAGTAAATTTTATTGCCAAAGATGTATGGAACAGGAACAAGAGGAAGGAGCGTGACAAGAGATCCTATTCCATTGCTTAGTACTTCTATTCCCAATGTTTAGCTCGTGTCGTTGAGGACAACGACCAGTTTAGAGGAGGGGATATATGTAGACAGGCATATTGAGATATCCTTAATTGCAGAACCAGTTTTTATATTATGTGTTTTATTGTAAATGCACGCAAAGTGTTTGACGAAACACTCGTGCATATATTTTAATGTTGTAAGTGCAATTTAATATTGTACGTAAAGAATAAAGTCATGTAAAGTCATATTAAATCATGTAAGTCGGCTAAATAAGCTATGTCCTGTAGTGCAAATGAAATGTACATGCAAAGCAAATGCACATAAAATGTAATTTGAGGGTAGTTGCAAGGTAGTTGGAGAAAGTAACTACTTGGTGGGTGTATAAATAAACCCCCCCTCATTCATTAGAGTTGCTGAAGATTGGTACGTGAGCAGATTGAAGTCTATGGGCAGAATGCAGTCTAGTCCTGTGTACAGCCATGGATATGATGGTTGTAGATTGTATTGATGAAACTGTAATATTGTATCACACCTAACATTATTGATACAAATTGTTGTTATTACTGTTAACTGTTATTGTTGTATTTCCTGCCATTACCGCTGTTATTTAATGTTGTTGCAGAATTTATGCATATTATTATTGCTATACTACAATGCTTGCAGATCTGTAGATTACTTACGTGGAAAGGGAACCGTTGGGATATGTAAAAACCCTTTCTACAAAGACTAAATTCAACATGAGCTCATAAATTCCACATTTTACAATTTTCCACAAACTGTTTATTACAAAACCTAGCAACCATGAGAGATTTTTTCCCTTTTGGAGGGGGTCGTACTAGATTGACAATGTTGAATCCCCTAATGCTTACAAGTTTGCCATCATGGATGGAAGGTCATTATCTATTTCAGTGAATGGGCAACATCTACACCCTCTTTAAGGCGTCAAGGGCGACACTCTTGTAAATATGGATATAGTATGTGTTTTTCCACTTTTCCTCATGTTTTCACTTTTACTATTTCCATTATTTTGTTTTCCAAAACAATCCTATTCCACCTCAATGAAAATATCAAAAGAGACACTCAACAACCCTCTTATTGCATCCCTTTCTAATAGGTACCAACTTGATTGGCAATAGAATTAGGTGAGTCAAGAAAAATGGCTTAGACTTCACTAAGGCAAAAATTTGTCAATCAGCTAGATTGTCCTCCAATTCATTGTATTGGATAGATGATGCAAGCATTTGTCAACAAAAAACACACCAAAATTCTTCTAAGTGCAAAATCCAAGATATGTTGGTTTTCCAATGATTTGCCAAAAATCAAGCTGACTTCAACATGACATAAGGGTTAGTCTTGAGTACAAAGATGAATATCTTCTAGAAGTGTCGATCTATGGATAAACAATGTGATTTGCTGACAAAAGGATGAAAGTCAAGCCAACATAAACAACGATTGTAGCTCTAAGGCGCCAGTGAAATGCAACAAATGCAAACTTAAGAGGTGTTGTCACAATAACACAAACATAAGATCCTTTGATCCATCGATGAAGAAGATAAAGAGTAAGGAAGGTTAATACATCATTTTGATGTTACTTCGAGGAGTGTCGATTCTTTGACTTGGCTCACATGCATTGAATTAAATTCGCATGCATGGGGTACGTTTAGGAAAACTATAAAAACCCCTCAATAAGCCTCATTCTTTACTTTAAACTAGCATTAATTTATCTCTAGCAAGCTCTATTATCTGTATCTAGTGTCCACAAAGCTTAAGGAGCCTTACCATACACATTGCACTAGAATTGAAGATAGAAACCCTTGCTATGCAAGTACAAAACAACTCTCGAGGTTAAGTGAAATGAAACAAAGGCAAACTCAAGCTCTTGGAAAAGGAAGACTAGAGGTTGAAGGTTCCACTTCTTCGATGAAGTTCAAAACAATCCATTAGTTCAACCCACACACACTGCACTTAGTTTTCGTCCATGTGTGCCTTTTACGAAAATAGTTTGAGTCAATACTCATAGCAGCAGAATAGGGCCTTCCATCCCAAAGTCTCTGACCCGCTAGCTTTAGTACCAAATCTTTGATACCCTAGAAGTATCCCCTTTCTTTCGCTTTTGCTATTGGAATTTACCCATGAAAAAATCTTGCAATTTGTCGAAAATTCTTCCAATTCATTAGCTTCACTAAGTGGCAATTCACTAAAGGGGTTGTTCAAAACTAAGATTTTCCCAATTGTAAAATTCAATGACTCATCAAACAAGAGTTGTCCTTGAATGAATCAAGGAAACCTAGCCGATAACATTTGAAGTATGACTCTTGAAAAATCCATTGATTTGTTGACAAATCCAAACATAAAAGGAGGCAAGAATGTCAAGCACTGAATCTAGTGTTTTGCTAGAAATCCTCTGATTTGTTGACCTTTCTATCAAATCACAAGTTTCAAAATTAGATAAAATTTTCAAACCTCGTAAACAAGAAACCTCAAAATTTCAACCATGGATCTAGCAAGCACTAGCATAGACCCAACTAAGGAGATTGTGAAAACAGAGTTAAAGGAGTCCCCCCTGGAATCATTTTCAAAGAAAATAATACAACCAACAACTAGATCGAGAAGGGCATAGGGCTAAATCCCTCCAAGGTGTCCAGGAAGAGAGTGGCTACCCCACCATTGCTCAAAAAAACTATGAAGGGATCCGCTAAGGCCTTCTAGATAGTCTATAATGTAGTAGAGGATAGAGACCTAAAATTTCCACTCAAGGATTCCTAGACGGAAGCTCTCCAAAGGTAATAATATGTCCCAATAATATAGAGCTCAAGGGTAGGCCAATTTTTGGTTCCTTGTGTCTAGGACTATCTAGAGATATTGCACAGGTGTATCACCTACTACAACAAGCAACAATAGACCATTATCCCAAAATAATGGGACGCATCTCCTATCACTATCACACCATGGCCATAAGGGAGATGATACACATCCCAAATGCCAACATTAGATGGATGTCTTGCTCTCTCAAAGCACAAGATGACTTTTTTGACAAAAGAGCAAGGAGTAGGAAGAATTTTTGGAGACTCAAATGAATAAGCAAGAAGATGCCTGAGGGTTCAAACTGCCATTGAAGATTGACATTTTTAAAGAAAAAGTGTTTATTTGCTATTGCATTTGTGCTAGTCAATGAGTTTGATATAGTAATAAGGAACGAAAATTTGGGCATGCTCCATGCAATTAGAGACGTAGTAAAGTACCCTCAACTAGTGCATTGTACCACTTATATCTCTAAGGATATAGATAGCTAGAGCATTTTGAAAATTCCAAGATTTTCACCTCCTCTTCATACCTAGTATGATTCATCATGCATTAGAAAAGAGACTAGTTCCCAGACATAAAGATAGATAAGAAGGGAGAGGATGGTCAACAACTTAATTAGTCCATTTTTGAAGGTATAAAGATCCCCTGTATAGGCACAAGGCATTACAGTTCAATTTTAATATTGATAAATATGCTTCAATTATATTGAGACTAAGGGATGGGCTCCTTAAATTATCTCCTAAATGTAAGGCCTTTGTACAAACAAAGAGAAATGAGAAAGGCAATATTTTACCTAGGCTCTTACTTGTCATTTGCTAGGTTGTGTGGGTTCTCAAAGGAAGTATTCAAGTTATCTATATTCATTCCTAACTACATTTGTGCCCTAGAAATAGTGCATTAGTTAGATATGGTCAACAAGCAGTTTGACAAAGGACACAAAAAGGCCAACCTATTTGATCATGAGAGAAGTTATTTAATGGCCAACCCTCTAAGTAAAGGTTGTGCTAAGTATATTGAGAAGAAACTCAAAAGCTATAGTTCGACACTAATCAAGGATCGATGGGCCTATGATTTCAAAGCAAGATTAATGTAGACATTGCTAGGAAAAAGGTTATCAACAATCTATGTGCACAAAAATTGCTTAGACATTTGAGCCAAGAAGAATTTGAGTGATGAGAACCCTGAAATAACTGGATGTAGATGAGACTTGGAAGAATAAACTCAGGGCACTATAGGAGCAACCCTTCCCTTGGTTCCACATCTACAAGGAAATTTTGGAGAAGAGGGTGCACAAAATTTTTGATCCTGATAAATACATCAATCATTAAATTGTAGCATCATTAATTGAGAAGTACAACTAGAGCTTGGAAGAAGTTGTTGCTTACTCCCATAGGAGATAAGAAACAAAGGAGGTCCTAGGGAAAAGAAATCCAAAGCCCATGAAAGGCCCAATTTGATGAGCTATTCTTGTCAATATAATACAAACAATACCTGTAAGAGGTTAAAGAATGGAAGATCCAAGAATAGTTGAGATCCCGTGTTTGCTTTCCCTAAGTGTCAACCAATGCAAAGACAATCACAACTACGAGTGGGGCAATGCAAAAAACCGCCAAAGAAGCCTATGAAAGTGGAACCATCGATGAACATGGCACACTATGCCTTGTCACCAAGAGGAGACACGACATAATATTGGGGCACACACATGTCTCTATTGGTTCAATTGTCACAGTGGAAACTGAAGGTGGCCAAGATATAGCCCAACTCGTACACATGGCCACTGAGGAAGGCATCAAGGAAGCTACTACTAGCCTTGCTTATGAGGAAGTAGCAAATGTAGAAGTAGTTCCTTTAAAGGCTCTCGAAGCTTCTCCTACCATCTTCTCCACCATTTCCCCTACTGCTCCATCTTCTTTCTTTGCTAGTCTCCTCTCTTAGTACTGAAATTTCTTCTTCTCCCTTCTATTGCACCTCCGCTTCCACCATACATAGTTGCAACTATCACACCCAAGCAACGAAGTTTGAAGTATAAAATTACCTCTAGTGAGGGAGCCACAGTTCTTCTATAGGCTTATGACAAATAATGCAGAGAAAAGAGGTGACAAGTTAGGGCATTGATGATATCCACTTTTTCCATGACCACTCCAAAATACACTACCACATCGCTAGCCCTCAACATATACTCCATTTCCACTTCCTTTACATTCACCCCTCCTATCACCACCCGAATCACCTCTATTATGACCTCTTACATGTGGTCCACCTGAACCACCACCCCAAGGTGTGTAAGCTTCGAGAAGTCAAAGGGGATAGAAATTGTTGAATCTTCTTCACAAGTTCTTGAAAGACTTGACTTGAGCCCAAACAAGAAGCAATGGCAACATAAAGCATGGCTCTTGATATGGAAGTAGAGTTAGATATCTAGCTCCAAGTGGCCTGCAACCCAACATGCAATAGTGCAAGGATTGATGTTCACGTTGACCTTACACAAGTCATAGCCTACCTGTCACTTTAGACTATCATAACATCTACATTGGTAGACATGGATGTAGTAGATAAATGCCTATCTATGACTAAAATAATGATAGATCAAATATTTGCAGGTGAAATGGTGGCCATAGAAGGACCGCCCACTCTCAGAAGTCAGGTAATAGAAAGGGAGAGAAGAATGTTGTTTGTTGAAGGCCATCCAATGGACCCAAATCAACTTGCTACAATAGTAACATACTGTCACTTGTCTATCTTTCCTGGATCTGCAATGGGCTCGACATGTGGGGCTGGTATAATTTTCCAAGTAGGTTAACCTGGCTATGTCAATGAACTACTTGCATTGGATGGGGAGAACCGAACATATAGAAAGCAAAACAAGGAATTGGTTGTGGCACTAAAGCAATCAAAGACAAAAAATCGTCAAAGGGAGGAAAGTATCACCAAGGTATAGAAGTGTTGGAAGCCTTAGAGTAGGAATGTGATGATTTGAGGCCATTGGGCATAATAGGAGAAACAAGGGCAAGTCTGACCAAGTCACTGAAAGCTACATTTAAAACATACAAGTAAACAATGTCTGGCCAAGTCACCAAAGTTTTGCTTCTTTTATGAACTAAAAGAGATGGTTGTCATAATCATCACATTCTACCAGTAAACACTTTTGCCTTCAATTCCAAGCGGGTGGAGAGGCCACTTCAAAGCCAGAAATGACAACTACAATTCCTTTTGTATGGCTTGTGCACTTTAATGTTATGGTGTCCTCCTTGAACCTCCATTGAACCACATCACATGTGCTGTTATCCAACCTAGAGTTTCAAGTTATGGTGCGATAGTTGATCCCCTGGAGAGAAAGGCTAAGGTAGCATCCATCCCCATTACATTGGTAACTTCTTTGATGATTTTTCTTGGGGTATCAATTGATTTTAGAGGTTCTATTAAGCTTACCGGTTCATCTGTGAAAATATTTCCTTGTTCATTGGTTTAACTTTTCATATTGCTTCTGAATTTTCAATTAAGGCTTTTTACTATCATCATGGAGATGCAACTGGTTATTTCACTACTTATATATTGTTTTGGGTTTAGAAGTCATACAGGTCCTTCTTTGTGCTGACAAGGTCTCCACTCAGTAAACTAGCCCCTATCAATCCAAAAATTGTTGATGCCCTCAAGGAATTTAAGGATGAGCAATCAAGCAAGATGGACAGAGACTTACTCATTAATGACAGGTTGAAAGACACCAAGACCTTGTATTAATAAGATAAATGTTGATGATTGGTGTCTCTTTCTTTCATTGCTTATTACTTGAATCCCTACAAGCAATATCTCTACAGTCCTCAATAGTTGTGTTATGATATGCCCAAAAATGAGGGCTGTAAGCTGTAAACAATTCTTGCACTGAGTTGTATGTGGTGAAGGGCTGGAGTTGTTTTTGAAGCATTGCATGTTCCGGTAAGAACAAAGGCAACAAGTGCTGTGACCCTATGGGTCTGAATCTGACCATAGGATGGCTCCACTGAATGTGTGACCTGGATAATTAGCATGCTTCCATATGAATTGGTCTCTCACATCACACACTTGAATTGGTGATTAATACTTCACCATTCCCATAATGCAAAATTACATGCATCAGATATTCTATAACCATGATACTGCTATTCCTTTTTCCCTAAGCTTTCATTTCCAAGTTGGAAAGGACTGAAACATGATGGCTCAAGCAAGAATTAACTGAAGATTGAGGTGCAGCCTACAAATCTTGAGTTTGAGCTAGAAACATTACCTCCTCTAGAAAAGTATAAATCGCTAACTACACAAATGTCAAATATCTTATCACTTTCCTAGCAAAGCAATAGCTTTAATTTAAGGGTTTAATTGAGTTGATTATTTCTAAATAGTTAATTTAAAAACATGTTTTCAGTTAGAATCAGAATAAGAATGATTGTCAACAAATAGAGAGGAGAAAAAAAACTTCCAAACCATAGATAGATTTGTATTTTTAAATAGTGAAAATAAAGACAGCACAAATACTGTACTCAGATCAAGTTGACAAAAATCGTCTTTGTACAAAGAAAACCAGATTAGAACATACAAATGAATCGTTGCTTTTCTCGAGAAGGCACTTGCTGAAATCATCCAAAATGTGATTATGAAATTACCAATTTCTTGTATCAATACTCTCGGCTTCCAAATACTGATAGCTTATTACTCAAATACAAAGATTCAACAATTGATCTATCATTGACAATCTTTAAATTCCAACTATGAATATATTGACAGTCCCATTATACCTATAAATACACATCTACCTCATCGATAGAGTGGTTCCATAGATGTAGATTGTTGGTCAAAGTGTGTTGCTGGTTAGAATATGCTTGTTGGTGTTGTTCATCGAGGACTATGATGTATTGTAACAGTTGTTGTGTAGGATACATGCTGTGTTTGTAGCACAGTGGTGGTACTCCACCCTTTGAGGAACAAATTGGAGTGACAGATTAATTATCTATAACTTGCAGTGATGCAACTATATGGCCTGCATCATCTCCTTGTCTTTGATGGCCTTGTTCACTACTCCAAATGGCCCAATCTAAGAATCATATGGCCTGCACTCTTCCCAAACGGCTGGCACTAGCCAGACAGTTTGCCTTTAGTCTTGATGGCTTGGCAACTATGCTAGACAGTTGGGCAACTGCCAGATGGCCCTGTATGGAAGAACTTGGAAAAGGATACAAATGACAGGATTGAATCTAATCTACTGCAGCAATCAATCAATAGCAATGCATGCAGATCACACATAGTAGCAATAGCAAATGATGAACAAGTATGAAAAGATATTGCATTAATGATAGCCTGTTACAACATTCTCATACATACACAGTATCTGATCCTATGCAGAATACCTCCAATGCACTCTACACTCTCCAATGCAACTACAATGGACTCTTCAGCATATACAATCTCTCTCTCTCTCTCTCTCTCTCTCTCTCTCTCTCTCGTGTATGTGTGCATACGTTCTCAAATGAATGAGGGGGGTCTTATTTAAATTATGAGGACGATGGTTACAAAAAACTACCACCGCCGACACCTCACCTCCTAACTACAAGACAAACTGGGTGTTAACTACCTTTGCATGACTATGTTCGCACATCTCCAACTTGAGTCATTATTGCATGTATTATTACAACGTACATATTTTATTCAAAATTACAAAACTTAACATATGCATACTGATGCAGGAGCATCCGAGGGCAGCAAAGCAATCGAGCATCAACCAAACTTTTGTTGTTATTTCTTTCTAAGTAACAAAGTTATTTTTTTCTGTTGTTTTTCTAAGTGCTACACAAGTCGGAGAAAGCGAAGTCGGAAGCCAAAGGGTCGCGAAATCGCGACCCAAACGGAGAAAGCAAGCCGAGGGACACAAGGGTCGCGAAATCGCGACCCAAACGGAGAAGGCAAGGCCAAGGGGCACAAGGGTCGCGAAATCGCGACCCAAACGGAGGCAAGGCCGAGGGCACAAGGGTCGCGAAATCGCGACATGTCGCGATTGGCGCGGATTGCGACCTGGAGAGAAGGAGGCCGACGAGACAAAAGCAGCGCGAATCGCGACAGGTGCGAATCGCGGCAAGGTGTCGCGATTTCGCGACCCTTGCAGGAGAACGGAGGCCGACAGACAAAAACGGCGCGATATCGCGACGGGTCGCGATATCGCGGCCAAAACGGAGGGAAAGGGCTTGGCGGAGGAAATGTCGCGATATCGCGACAGAAGCTGGAGAGAGAAAGCGTAGGAGAGAAATGGTCGCGATATCGCGACCAAAGAAAAAAACACGCACTCCAGCTTTCATAAAGACATCCCTTCGTGCGCGGCAAGTTAGAGGCGATGAAGCGACTGTTCCAAAGAAGGATTCCAACGGGCATGTTGGCCACTCGTGCAGGGTATCTGGAAGACGCATTTAAAGCATCTAACGACAAGCAGCGAGATCGAGAAGTAGATTTCGTTGGATATGGCAGCTAGTCGCGCACCTCACCAAGAGTCTCATCAATGCAACTTTCCAGAATTGTTCCAAGTGGCGATTGTAGATCGTGGGAAGTGGGAAAGCCCAGAGGATCGGGACCTCAATAAAAACCCATGGATTGTAATGAGAAGGGGTTGGCAAACGGAAGTTTGGTTGTATATTGTAAAATTTCTTCCTTGATATTGAATACAAAATCTTGGGCTCTTGTTTTTCTGGTTTTTCTGTTTATTGCAAGATCTGTTCTCCACCAAGTGGTATCAGAGCCAGTAGTTCCTGAGCGTGCAGCAGATCGCCGAAGGAGAGGCAGTTGCACCAGGACCTGTGGAAGGGCTTGAGATCGGGTGAACAGAATGCCTCCAAGGAGAAATCCTGTTGGTGGGAGAGGCATGGCAGCAGCAGAAGATGTTCGAGCTCTGCAGCGGCAAATGCAAGCTCTGCAAGAAGAAATGCGCAGAAGATTGGAGCCAAGAAGAGATGAAGGTAGTGAAGAGGAAGATGATGAAGAAGAAGACCAACTTGAGGAAGAAGAAGAAGAAGAGTGGATCCTGCTCAGGCCAGACTATACAAGGCCATATCCCAGATTGGGAAGAGGCCGAAGATGGAGGTTTCCACATATTCTGGGAACCTTGAGCCAGAGGAATTGATCGACTGGATCAACGATCTGGAAGAGTACTTTGAGTACGAAGAGGTTGAGGACCCTGATAGGGTCAGATTCGCAAAGACCAAACTGAAAGGTCATGCTAGCATTTGGTGGAAGGGAGTGCAGCTGGAGCGAAATAAAAGAGGGAAAGAGAGAATAACTAAGTGGGAATGGATGACGAGAAAAGCTAAAGAGGCGAGTTCATCCCTGGTGATTATGAGTTAGACCTGCTGAAGAAAATGCAAGGATTGAGGCAATCAAGCAAGTCCGTGAAAGAATACACGGAAGAGTTTCATAAAATAATGATTAGAACGGGCCACTCAGAGGCCAACAAGGAGAAGGTAGCCCGTTACATTAATGGGTTACGAGCCAGCATTCAGGAGGAACTAAGTCTAGTCCGGATGACCACCATAGAGGATGCCTACCAATTTGCTTTAAAGGTTGAAGAGAAGCTCAATAGGAGGTTTGAAAACAAGCAAAGAGGAAGAGGTCGAGGCGGAAGGACCGGCGGAAGGAACAGTGGAAGAAGAAATGAAGAATCTCAAAAAAATGGAGAAAGTAGCAGCAATCAAGAACAAAGGAGGGAAAATGCAGACCGCCCCCGTAATCAGAATAATGGTTACCGAGGGGGAAGAGGCCGAGCTGGACGTGGACAAGGAAGGGGAAGGTTTCGAGGGACTTGCTTCCAGTGTGGTGAAGAAGGACATCACCAATATGAGTGCCCACAGCAGCGAGAAAGAAATAATCGCAGGCCGGAAGGAAATGCCAGAGTAGCAGTCGTGGATGAAGATGCTGGGTCTGAGCATTCTGAAGAAGCTGAGAGAGGAGAAGTAATGATTGCAAGAAGAGTCCTGCTGAATGAAGAGGGAGCTGCAGATCAGAGGAAAAGCTTATTCCGCACAAGGTGTAAATGCGCGGGTAAGGTTTGCAACATCATCATTGACAACGGTAGCACAGATAACCTGGTTTCAGAGGGAATGGTTACAAAGCTACAAGTCGGAGAGAAAGAAACACCCGCATCCATATCGGATCGCGTGGTTGCAGAAAGACCATAAGGTTTTGGTCAATGAACAATGCCTGGTAAAATTCAGCATTGGAAATTACCGTGATGAGGTTTTGTGCGACATTCTGCCCATGGATGCGTGCCATTTGCTGCTGGGAAGACCATGGCAGTTTGACAGGTGTGCGGTTCATGATGGCCGAGCCAACACTTATTCCATGACCAAGAATGGAATGCGCCATAAGTTGAAGCCCCTGAAGGAGGTGGAAGAAAAGGTATGTGGCAGTGCAAGAATTTGCTTGGTTGACGGAAGAAAATTTTTAGATGATTTGAAGCATGAGCATATGTGTTATGCATTAGTTCCTAGAGTCAGGGATACAGAATGCAAAGATGCACCAGCAGAAGTCCAAGAGCTGTTGAAGGAATTTCCAGATATCATATCTGACAATGTGCCTGAGGGTTTACCCCCAGTAAGAAAAATCAGTCACCATATTGATTTGGTGCCAGGGTCAAGCTTGCCAAATAAGGCTGCACATAGAATGACACCTGTAGAAACTGAAGAACTAAACAGGAAGGTTCAGGAGTTGTTGGAGAAGGGATTGATTAGGGAGAGTCTTAGCCCGTGTGCAGTACCTGCAGTACTAGCACCCAAGAAGGATGGAGAGTGGAGAATGTGCACTGGACTCTCGAGCCATCAACAAGATTACAATAAAATACAGATTTCCACTTGCCAAGGATGGATGACATAATGGACTGTTTGAGTGGAGCCAAGTACTTCACCAAAATTGACCTCAAGAGTGGTTACCACCAGATCCGTGTCAGGGAAGGAGATGAGTGGAAGACAGCCTTCAAGACAAGAGAGGGCTTGTATGAGTGGTTGGTCATGCCATTTGGGCTGTCCAATGCACCAAGTACCTTCATGCGGCTGATGAATGAGGTACTGAAGGAGTTTCTGGGAAAGTTTGTCATTGTTTATTTAGATGATATATTAATATTCAGCAGAACCCTGGAGGAACACCTGATGCACATCAGGAGGGTTTTTGAAAAGCTGCGGGAGGAGCAATTATTAATAAATCTAAAAAAGTGTAATTTTGTCAAGAAAGAGTTAGTATACCCGGGATTTGTAATCTCAGCGAGAAGGTCTGAAAATGGACCCAGAGAAGGTGAGGGCTATCATAGAATGGCCTACCCCAAGAAGCACAACAGAGGTAAGATCATTTCATGGTCTAGCCAGCTTTTACAGGAAGTTTATAAGAAACTTCAGCAGCATTTGTGCACCCCTCACAGAAACAATGAGAGGGGATAAGAAAGAGTTCAAGTGGACCTTAGGGGCTGAAAGGAGCTTTGATGCATTAAAGAAAAAGGTCACAGAACAGCCTGTCTTGGCACTTCCAGGACTTTAACAAAGTATTTCAGGTCGACTGTGATGCCAGTGGCAGTGCAATAGGGGCTATCTTGAGCCAAGAAGGAAGACCTGTAGCTTATTTCAGTGAAAAGCTCAATGATGCTCGGAAAAAGTATTCAATTTATGACCAGGAATTTTATGCTATAGTTCAGGCTCTGAAGAAGTGGAGGCATTATTTGTTGCCAAAAGAGTTTGTTCTATTTACTGATCATCAGGCATTGCAGTACATCAACAGCCAGACAAAACTGAATCAGCGGCACATGAAGTGGGTAGAGTTTCTCCAAAGCTATACCTTTGTGTTAAAGCACAGGAGCGGGAAATCAAATAGAGTTGCAGATGCTTTAAGTAGAAGGCAGAATCTGCTGACTGAAATGACAGTGGAGGTGGTTGGATTCGAAGAACTGAAGGGTCTTTATCCTGAAGATCCTGATTTTGCAGCAGCCTGGACGGCTTGCTTGGCACCTGTTACTGTGGACAGGACAAAATGGTTAGATTTCCTAATCCAAGACGGAATGCTGTTCAAGGGAAGTAAATTATGCATTCCAAGGAGTTCTATGCGGGAGAACTTAATCAAGGAAAAGCACAGCGGAGGACTGGCTGGGCATTTTGGTCGGGATAAGACCATTGCCCTGGTAAATGAAAATTACTACGGCCGCAACTTCAGCAAGATGTGAGAAAGTTTGTACAAAGTTGCGAGAATATGCCGGATGGCAAAAGGCGTAAGGCAAAACACGGGATTATACCAGTCGTTACACTGTACACGAGAGGCCGTGGGAGGACATAAGCATGGATTTTATTCTTGGATTGCCGAGAACACAGAGAGGAAATGACTCTGTATTTGTGGTGGTTGACCGATTCTCCAAAATGGCACATTTTATTCCTCGCGAGAAGACAAGTGATGCGAGTTCACATTGCGGGGTTATTTTTCAAGGAAGTGGTACGACTTCACGGTCTACCAAGGAGCATAGTTTCGACGAGAGATACAAAGTTTGTTGGGTATTTCCGGAGAACATTGTGGAAGAAAGCTGAAGACAGATCTGAAGTTCAGTTCGCATACCACCCACAAACTGATGGACAGACAGAGGTGGTAAATAGAAGTCTGGGTAATTTGCTAAGATGCTTGATAGCAGATAAACCCAAGGGATGGGATTTGGTTTTACCGCAGGCGGAATTTGCATACAACAATTCTGTCAATAAGAGCACAAACAAATCTCCATTCCAAATCATATATGGAAACTTTCTGAGGAACGTTTTCAAGCTGAGAAAATTAGATAAAGGAGAAAAATGCAGTGCAGAGGCTGAGGAATTCGCAAAACAGATGAGAAGCCTGCATGAAGAAGTAAAGAAACAGATTGCAAAAATGAATACCCAGTATAAAGAAAGAGCAGACCAAAAGCGGCGGTTCAAAGAGTTCGAAGTGGGAGATGAAGTCATGGTCCATCTCAGAAAAGAAAGATTTCCAGCCAAAACTTACAACAAGTTGAAGATGAAGAAGTTTGGGCCATGCGGAATACTGGAAAAACGGGATTCAGGCAATGCATATGAAGTGGAATTGCCAAGTGGACTTGATATTTCACCTGTTTTTAACATATCTGATTTAGTGGAATACCATGAAGGAGATAGTACAGAGGCACCAAGCACAGAATTGTGGAGCATTCCAGCGTCTAGCCCAAACAAAGAAGAGATAGAGGAAATATTAGATACTCGTGAAGGCAGAAGCACAAGGAACAAACAATATTTTGAGTATTTGATCAAGTGGAAGGGCAGACCTATTGAAGATGCAACTTGGTTATCAAAAACAGAGGTTGACCGCCTGAGTCTTCCTCCCAAAGATCAGAAGTGAGGATCACTTCTCAATCCACCCCGGGTGTATGATGCAGGAGCATCCGAGGGCAGCAAAGCAATCGAGCATCAACCAAACTTTTGTTGTTATTTCTTTCTAAGTAACAAAGTTATTTTTTTCTGTTGTTTTTCTAAGTGCTACACAGGGTCGCGAAATCGCGACCCAAGTCGGAGAAAGCGAAGTCGGAAGCCAAAGGGTCGCGAAATCGCGACCCAAACGGAGAAGGCAAGCCGAGGGACACAAGGGTCGCGAAATCGCGACATGTCGCGAAATCGCGACCCAAACGGAGAAGGCAAGGCCGAGGGGCACAAGGGTCGCGAAATCGCGACCCAACAGGGAAGCCAAGGCGCGGAAGGCGCAAAGGTCGCGAAATCGCGACATGTCGCGATTTCGCGACCAGAGCAGGAGAACGGAGGCCGACAGACAAAAACGGCGCGATATCGCGACAGGTCGCGATATCGCGGCCAAAACGGAGGAAAAGGGCTTGGCGGAGGAAATGTCGCGATATCGCGACAGAAGCTGGAGAGAGAAAGCGCAGGAGAGAAATGGTCGCGATATCGCGACCAAACAGAAAAACACGCACTCCAGCTTTCATAAAGACATCCCTTCGTGCGCGGCAAGTTAGAGGCAGTGAAAGCTGCTGTTCCAAAGAAGGATTCCAACGGGCATGTTGGCCACTCGCGCAGGGTATCTGGAAGACGCATTTAAAGCATCTAACAGCAAGCAGCAGATCGAGAAGTAGATTCCGTTGGATATGGCAGCCAATCGCGCACCTCACCAAGAGTCTCATCAATGCAACTTTCCAGAATTGTTCCAAGTGGCGATTGTAGATCGTGGGAAGTGGGAAAGCATAGAGGATCGGGACCTCAATAAAAACCCATGGATTGTAATGAGAAGGGGTTGGCAAACGGCAGTTTGGCTGTATATTGTAAAATTTCTTCCTTGATATTGAATACAAAATCTTGGGCTCTTGTTTCTCTGGTTTTTCTGTTTATTGCAAGATCCGTTCTCCACCACATACTTGACATCCATGCATATTTTATTTCTAACTTGTTTATTTCCTTTGTTGAGGTGGCACATCAAAACTAGCGCATACAGCCCATTGTGTAATTTTGTTTGTATTTATACATAATGGAATTATAATGCAGGGTCTTGTATTCCACTTCTAAAGTAATTACAAATTTCTTGTAGCAATACTTTCCCTTTCAAAGTCATAATAACTTCTTCCTTGGATATAAAGATTCAAGTTCAGCAATAGATCTATTGGTGAAATATTTACATTCTAACCATGAATATATTTAATGATTACTACAAAGTAACGGGTATAGAAACAAGGGTGCTTATGCCATCTAATTTTTTTTTTTTTTGAAAAGGAAGCTTCTACCTTGGTTTTGGCATTCTCAAAGACATAGATTTGAGTTTTTAAAGAAAAAGAATAAAGAGAAGACAACAAATTTATCATAATATTTCAATTTAAAACAAAAATGTATCATAATTAAGTTGGACCAAAAACAAGAAGTCGTTGCACAAATGGAACCTGATAAGAATGTAAAAATGATTCATTGCTTTTCCTCAAGAAGGCACTTGCTAATGTCATTCAAGATGTCATTATGTAATTAAAAGTTTCTTGTATCACTATGTTCCCCTCAAAGGAATAATAACTTATTCCTCAAATACAAAGATTCAATAATTGATGCATCAGAAAAAAATATTTACAAAATAACCATGAATATGTTTGGTTACTACTAAAAAGTAATGGATACAAAAGAAAAGACACTTTATGCGATCTACATAAAAAAGCTTCTACCTTGGTCATTGCATTCTGAAAGCCATAGGTCAATGTGTTCAATCATTTCTTGCCTGACTTTCTGTACTGCATCAGGAGAACCACATTTGGAAGCATCCCCTATAGAGGGAAAAAAAAAAGGACACATTTCATCTTACTGAGTCAAATAACTTGCATTTAATTTTGCATAATCAAGTATTATAAATTATGATACAACACCAAAAACAATATACATTTTAGAGATTTTAGAGTGGAGAATTTTAATTTATGTGTTCCATTTTTCTTTAAAGATGAATCTGGTCACGATCATGGAACCAAAGGCCATAAGACAATTATTGCCAAGTTGTCCAACTTAATAAGTTGAAATCAGAAAATTTATTGACTGTCATAAGAGCTACAGGACCACGCATTCCAAAATAAGCATCTTATCTTTAATCAATAAATTAATAGCTACCTCACATGTTTTGTACATTTTATATGCAAAACTGCGTAAGTTCCTTTAAAGCAGCCTTTTTGATGAAGAACAATACACATACTATTATGTGATCCCAAAAGACAATTTTTTTTCTCTAATTCAATATTTGGCCATGATGCTTTTCACTTTGTAGAATATGACACGGATTGCATCCTAAAATTAAGGGAAACAAATTAAATACAACTGAAAATAAAAATAACTGATATGTACCTTCAAGGTTCAGAGGACTTTGTGGACATCCTCGGAGATCAGTTCCATGGCCACAATTGTGACATTTTATTAGATATGAAGGCACTGACAAAACACAATCAACGAAGAAACCACATTAATTTCTAACCTAAGAATGAAGGCATAAGAGAGAAGCTAATGAGTGGATGGAAGGAGATACTCTTATTGCATTGTAAAGTAACTTATTAACCCACCGTTTCTAATTTTGCATTACTCCTTTACATGGGACTTGCCTTTAATCTAGCTGATTTCTATTAGATTCAGAAAAGTGGAAGCATTTTTTGAATTCTTTATTTCATTATGCTTCAGAGAAATGTTAGCTATGTTATTCAGTAAAGATAAAATAAATCATATGACAAAAAACAAAATATAGAATCTCCTGGGCTTCTTCTTTTTGTTTTGTGTATATTTTATGAAGGGGGAAAAACAAAACAAAAAAACTCTGAAATTGAACATTATTATTTAATTCCATGTACCCATAACTAGCTCAACAATACATCCTAACTTATTACCTCCAATAGATGGGATTGTCAATCTTATTTTTTTAAAATTGACTATATGGGATTGAAACAAGTCCCAGTTGTATTACATCAAGATCACATAGCGGTATTACAATAGCTTTGGTAATTATGCATGTATCACTTGGCAAGATTCAAACCTAGGTCTCCTTGAAAGTTGAGGAATTTGACTGGTTGAGCTAATGCCATTTGATAGAAATTGCTGATCTTATTGTCAGTGAACTAGCTTTATTTTTTGGAGCACATAGATGACCTCGTGACATTTTGCACACCCATTGTCAAGGTCATGTGTTTTGACAGTGAGAACTCATGTTTAAGGGGTGCCTACAAGTGTCTCAATCAAATAAGGGAGGTGCTACATGATGTTTCGAGGAGTGGTGCACATTCTTTTGATGTTGGAACGTTGGATATTTTAGAGGAAGCTAGCAAAGCGAGGTGAAAGATAGTCCCCACATTTAACCATGCTGTAGTTTTCCTAATCAATACCTGTAGTAGTTGACTACTACCTACCGAACATGGAAATCGGCAAGTGCAATTTGCGCCCATGATCACAGTTCAACAAATGGATGAGAAGGGTTTCACTCTCCCCAACCTCCAGATCTTGGGCCGGTTCCCTTCTAACTAAGCTGAAAAACAAGGAAAGAAACTAATCTAAATTGCAGAAAACAAATCTGATCTACTTTGTTTAAGAAAATATGATTGGCTAGATTGGCAGAAGATAAATTTAAGGCTCAAGGACGCACCTCCAAGTTTTCACAAGCCTGGCCACCATTTTCATCCAAGCCAACATCAAATCCTCCCAACAAATCACCTACCATGAAAAAGTTGACTCCAGAAGTGATGGAAGCTAGAAGAGTCCAAGGGTTATGTTATAACTGTGATGAGGAGTCTTCCCCAAGACATAAATGTGTGCAACAGAAATTGTATTTGCTTGATGTGGATGAGATGACAACCACCGAATCTCAATAGGTGGAAGAGGAACAGACAGAACAGCCAGAAGCTTAAGAAGAACCCCAACGGGAAATCTCGGTTCATGCCTTGGCAAGAATATCAACTCCTCAATTTATGAAGGTGTTAGGGCACTTCAAAGGCCAAAGAGTAATAATTCTCATTGACTCCAGAGGCACACATAACTTTATTGACCCTAGAGTAGCAAAATAAGGAAATTGTTATATAAATACTTGTAATTCCTTTGAAGTCGTGATTGCCAATGGAGGAACTTTGCCTTGTAAGGGAAAGTGTCGAAATGTCAAGGTACAAATAGGGGAATATAATCTTAAGGCTGATATGTTTGCCCTACCCCTAGGTGGGTATGATGTGGTATTGGGAGCATAGTGGCTTAGAACGTTGGGCCCAGTATTGTGGGATTTTTCTGAGCTTTGGATGAAATTCAGCCAGCAAGGAACTGAGTACACTCTACAGGGAATGAAGGCTGAGGCAACTCGATTCGTCTCACAGGATGTAGAAACTGTTAAAAAAGTCACCCCATGGAATTGTGACCGAACTATTTGCTATACAAGCTCTAGTTAATGAGAACAAGGACCCTCAGGAGGAATTACAACTTTTATTGCAAAGACATGCCACAGTTTTTTAGGAACCCAAAGGACTATCCCCTCATCATACTCATGATCATGCAATCCAGCTTACTCCAGGTAGTCTTCCTCCAAATGTCCACCCTTATAGGTATCCATATGTCCAAAAATCAGAGATTGAGAAGATGGTGCAAGAATTGCTTGCAACAAAGGTTATTCGCCCCAACGATAGTCCCTATTCCTCCCTAGTGTTGTTAATATAGAAAAAGGATGGGTTTTGGTGTTCGTGTGTGGATTTTAGAGAACTCAATAAAATAACCGTTAAGGACAAATTTCCTATTCCGGTAATTGATGAGTTGTTAGATGGGTTGCATGGCACCCAATTTTGAGAAATATTGGATTTGCAGTTTGAATATCATCAGATTCAAATCAAGGAAGAAGATATTCCTAAAACTACCCTTAGGACTCATGAAAGGCATTACGAATTTTTGGTTATACCATTTGGTTTGACCAATGCACCTTCCACTTTTTAGAGTTTGATGAATGCCATTTTTTGGCCCTTCCTCCACACATTAATTCTAGTCTTCTTTGGCGATAGTCTAATTATAGTCACACTTGGAAAAAGAGCATCTCCAACATTTGGATCATGCCTTACAAGTTTTGCCTGAGAATCAACTTTATGCCAAGCAATCAAAGTGTTCTTTCGGCATGCAAGAAGCAGAGTACTTGGGTCACATTGTATCCAAAGAAGGAGTTAAAGTGGATCCTAAAAAGATTCAAGCTGTCCAAGAATGGCCAAGGCCTCAAACCCTCAAGGGATTTTGAGGATTTTTGGGACTCACTGGGTATTACTGAAAGTTTGTGCAGAACTATGGAAAGATAGCAACCCCTTTAACAGCTATGTTGAGAAAGAATTCATTCATTTGGTCAGAACCAGTGGAAAAAACTTTCGAGGAATCAAAACAAGCTATGACAACCAAACCGGTGTTAGCAATGCCCAATTTTTCAAAACCTTTTGTAATTGAAAGTGATGCTTCTAGAAATGGAATTGGGGCAGTTTTGATGCAAGAAGGAAGACCTTTGGCTTTCACCAATAGAGCACCATCGGGCAGGAATTTGGGAAAATCCACTTATGAAAAGGAGATGCTCATCATTTTACATGTCGTTAATCATTGATGGCCATATCTCATTGGGCATCACTTTTCAATCAAAACAACAGTAGTGGATATCTAAATTGTTGGACTATGATTATGAAATCACATATAAAAAAGGAAAGGAGAATATAGTGGTGGATGCACCATCCCTCAATGGACCAATCAACTCAGAAAGGAAACGGCTAAGGATTTCAATTTGCAAACCTTGATCCACAAACTCCAAGCAAAACCCAACTTATGCCCTAGATATGTCTAGGATGGACAAGACTTGAGAAATCATGATCGACTTGTTGTCCCTTAAAATTCACAAATGCAGGAATTCATCTTACAGGAAATGCATGTGTCACCAATGGCGGGACATTTCAGGTTTCTAAAAACCTATGAAAGGGCCAAACATACTTTCTTTTGAAAGGGAATGAAAAGGGGTATTCAAGCTTTTGTGGCAGAATTTGATAGGTTCCAAAGGATGAAAGGTGAAACTGTTTGTACACCAGGAACCCTTCAGCCCCTGCCAATTCCGAAACAGGTGTGGATAGACATTTCTATGGATTTCATTGAAGGGTTACCAAAATTTGGAGGAAAATCAATCATTCTGGTGGTAGTGGATCGTCTCACAAAGTATGCTCATTTATGTTCCTTACTCCATCCCTACACAACCTTTGTAGTGGCTCAAATATTTTTGGACTCCATCTTTCACCTTTATGGAATACCCAAATCAATTGTGTTAGATAGGGACCTTACTTTTACTAGTCACCTTTGGCAAGAACTATTCTCACCTCAAAATGAGTTTGGCCTATCACCCTCAAATTGATGGCCAAAAAAAAAATTGTTAACAAGTGCTTCAAAATATACCTTCGTTGCTTTTGCATCAGAACATCCTACACAATGGCTAAATGGCTCCCTTTGGCCAAATGATGGTATAATACTTCATATCACACCGCTACCAAGGTTACACCATTCGAAGAAATATACGATTGTCCTCCACCAATACCCTCCTCATACATTCTAGGAAGCTCCAAGGTTCAAGTCATAGATTGCACTCTCCGTCAACATGCAACAGTCCTCTGACAACTTAAGGCAAATCTTGAATTGGTGTAGAATTGTATGCGTCAGCAAGCTGATCAACACCATTTTAAGAGCAACTTTAAAGTGGGGGATATGGTCTTTCTTCGTCTGCAACCCTACAAACAATCATCACTCCAATTTCGTGGGTGCCAAAAACTTGAAGCAAAATTATATGGTCCCTACCAGGTGTTACAATAAATCGTTTCAAACACCTACAAATTGGCCCTTCCGCCCACTTCCAACATCCATCCAGTCTTTCATGTCTCCTCCCTTAAGAAGGTTGTTGGCAACAAGGTATAGGTTCAATTCACTGTACCAAAACTGGACGAAGAAGGATCTGTCATTTTGGAGCCTGAACGAATTTTGAATCGGAGATTGTGCATCCTTCGCAACCATATCATCATTGATGTTCTTGTGCAATGGCAGGGATACAACCTGATGATGCCACATGGAAGTCACTCCAGCAGCTACAGCAGCAATTTCCTCATCTCCAGCTTTGAGGAAAAAGCTTTTTGAATGGGAAGGGCATGTTAGGACCCCATCCTACCATTACTATGTAGTGAACCCCTGTCTAACATGGGGAACCCATCCTAATGATATTATGTAATGTTTTGTAATGTGCGTGTGGCACTTGAGGTGTCTAGACAAATGGGGCCACTTAATGTAACCATTATAAAGAATGTAATTTTTTCTTTAGTAGAAGATTTTGGCTCAAGTCTCAACTTGCATGCGAAGCCGACCCTTGAGCGTTAGGGTTAGGGTTATGAAAAGTCTTTAAAAAGGCAAGGGGGCATAGATGGATGTATCTCTTTGTGCATATTGTATCAAAGTTCTATTTAGGAGGTTGCTCCCTCGGAGAGACCCACAATTTTGTTGTGATTGATAGAGTTGTTACAATTCCATTTTTGTATTCCCAACAAAGTATTGTTGTTGCGAGCGACAGAACTTGAAGAACCTAAAGTAGAACGTGTGTGGAGTCCTCAAGTGGAGGATAGTCCAAGTGATTCACACAAAAGGTGGCAAACATTGTTCTTAACAATGGAAGATGAAGTACAAGGTGAAGCATGAGCAAATGAAGGTTGGACCGAGAAAAACATTCGCACAAGTGGAGGAACCAACATGGGGAGTGCACAAGGAAAGGAGGTTGAACAACTCGTAATGCCAACCCAACTGCAGGGGAGATTGCCAAGAGGTGTAAAGGATGGGAGTCAAGCACGAGGGCAATCGTAGGAGAGTGCATCTGTAAGGAGACCATAAACAATGCTTGATTCGCATAGGAGGTCATGAAGTGTAGATGCATTAGAAGTTGGTCGAAGATTGTTTGCAAGTGAACTTCGAAGTGAAGAAAACCAACCACCGATAGCAAGACAATAGAGCACCATTTTTATGGTCTCCATATTTCAGATTATATGGTGCAAACCAATATGGTATTGAGATAAAGGGAGTCCTAACAGCCCAAAAAGTAAAAATAGCCAACCAGGAGTTCATGGACTTTGTGGTGATTTCCATGCAAAAACCAACATATGATGCATTGTTGGGGCGAGGATGGTTACACATGGCAAAAGTCAATCACAATTGGGAGAAGGATCGCCTAACATTCAAGAAGGGACAACACAAGTACATGATTAATTTGAAGAACCAGACCATAAGTGAGGAGATCGCAACATCTGACGAGTCAGATAGTTCATCTTCAGATGATGATAATGGACATAAGCCAAATGAAGGTTTCATGCAATTGGAGGAATCCATGAAAGATGAAGCACATTTAGATAGCAGTCTTCTACATTGGTAGATGGAGGATTATGAAGATTGTTTGCCAAATTGTCTTTGCATCCAAGCAAAGGAGGAAGAGGACCATGATGGACGCAGATATAGTGTGTATGAAGTTAGCAAAAGTAGCAAGAAGGACAAATTTGTACAAAATGAAGAGGAAAAGAAGTGGAAATTCCCAAAAAAATTACAAAATATCCTATTGGTGATGTTGTAATTAATGAGAAGCCAACACACCCACTTGACATGGCAAAAGCAGCAAGTGAACCTAATACCATAAAGTATGAAGGACCAAGGATGGTTTAGGTTCACCTCGACGAAAGAGACGAAGAGAAGATAATCCATTATGGAGACAATTGGGACCTGTTGGTTACGAATCTGCCACTAAGGAAAGGATTTTAATCTATTGCGCCCTAGATTCGCCCAGCAGATTGAAATGCCGGGTTCCTTGCATCGAGGCGAGCTCGATACCCCGCGAGCTGCAAAGAATGTTGTCACATTTTGCACAGGGGTACCAATTCTGAAAATTTTGTAAAAGGTTGCTGCTACCTTCCTTCTCTCTTCCCTTCCGATCTTCTTCATGCTCTTTGCACTTTTCAGCTGTCTATTTTCTTTCTGCATCTTTGTTGTTTCAGTTTTTCTAGCAAGTTTCAGCAAGTGGGCAAGAGGCCCCAAAAAATTCTAAGTGTTGAAGTCCTCCCGAAGGCGCTCCATTTCGCTGCGCCGCCGGGAGGCGCACCTTGTCCCATGCGACATTGGGCGGACAAAGAGAACAATGAACAAAAAATTCTAAGTGTTGAGCCCGCCCGAAGTCGCAGCGAAGTCGGGCGGCGCTCCTTGTTCCATGCGACATTGGGCGGGCAATAAGAAAAATGAAGGGAAAGTTTCCAAGTGTTGAAGTTGGCGCCGTCCGACGTCGCCCGGTTTCGCTGCGTCGTCCGACGGCGCGCTTGTTTTTGTGCGCCACTGGGCGGAAGACGAAGAAATCATAAAAATGGCTTAAGTGTTGGCTGCCTTGCGACGTCCGACATCACCCAAGTGCGCTGCGCTGTCCGACGTCGCCCAAGTGAGCTGCGTCGTCCGACGTCGCTCCACTTTTTGTGCACTGTTGGGCGGAAGGAAGGAAAGAAAGGGCAAAAAGTTTCTAAGTCAGGAGCCGCCCATCGTCGTTGTCTTCTGTAGGCGCCCATTGTCGCCTCCCCCTTTTGTCAACAATCATCAGCAGGTGACTTCGATCATCTCCCCCCTTTTCCATCCGAATTTAGATTAAGGCACATGTAGTTTTTGGGATGAGTATCAGGATGTGACAGAAGGTGTGCCACCAAAGTACAGGATAGATGAACATTCAAGAACCAACGATACTGTGCTTGCCGCATTCAACCTGATCTAACTGCTCACCTACCAGGTCCGCAAGGGAGCTGTCCCATTTCCAGGTAGACCTTGCTGCAGGTACGCTCATGGCCCATAGAAGTCAAATCTCAGCAGTTTTTGGCAGCTTTACGCAGCTTTTGCAGCTTTTGTCAAGACTAGGATTCTGTGCCTCAATGTAATTTGGGGGGAAATTCCTGCTATAAATAGCAGTGTGCTTTCATTGTAAAGGGGGGGGGGGAAGAGGGACATATTGCTAGAGAGCTTTTGCTGTATCAAACACTTGCTTCTAATTTAAAAGCATCCTTGGCTCTATTTCTTGTCTTGTTATAGCATCCTTGCCAATCTTGGAAAGAAACAGGTTATAGAGGATCAGTTATCAAGGATTTGCTCAGGAGAGCTTGCCAAGAAAGAATTGTCGGATGAATTTCTAGACACTAATTTGTTTGTAATAAGTGTGCTACCGTCATGGTACAAGTTGAATGGGGAATACTTTTCAATGAGAGAGCTGCCAAGGGAGATTACAACAATAAAAAAGAAACGGATCATCATCAAATCAGCACCATTTCAATTGTTTGTTGGCTTGTTGTATAAGATTGGATCGGATGGAATATTGTAAAGATTGTAGACAGGGGTGGGTACATTCCCGATACGGGTGATGACAGTTAGTATCAGGTTTAGGCAAGGTAACAAATAGTCTAATTGATAGGCTAACTCTAGCTGTCAAGGGTCCCGACGTTGGATAGACAGGTGCAGACGTCTAGGACTATGTCAAACGTCTGGTCTAGACGTTTGGGAGCTAGACGTCAGGTTATGGCTGGACGTCGGGTGAAGGGGTTGACGGCTAGCCGTCTGGTGGTGACCAGACGTCCGGCTAGACGTCAGGCCTCAGCGAACGCTCAACCGCCATAACCGCTTTTGCTCCAACACCTGTTCGTCAATACGCAACAACAAACCTGCAACAATAATTCACCAGTCGGAAACCTGCAACATAGCCATTAATGCTTCAAACCTGCAACAACTCCATTAATGGCAGCGACCTGTAACTCAACTCAACACTCAATGCATACGCAGAATATGGATCAGAATAACAGTCTTTGTATTATGTGTCAATCACGATTATAGCATACAATGGTGATCTCATACAAAGTCTGTGCTCTCTCTCTCTCTGTCTTTGATGATTTAAAAATGTTTGAAAACGGGATATTTATAGGGCTGGAAATTGGTTATCCCAACCAACTTCCCCAACCAATTCTTTTAACTAAATAACTAATCAGACGCTTAACCTATGCTAACTAGCCGTCGGGCCAACTAGACGTTTGGCAGTCAGTCCAGACGTCTGACGGCTAGCCCAGACGTCTGACAAAACTAGACGTCTGGTGACTTGCAAGACTGGACGTTTGGCTTATAAACTGGACGTCTGATGTCAACACTTGGAAAAAATTGCTCAGTTACATTCAAAATTGTTTGGAGGATGTGCCAGTCAATCCTAGGGCTTGGAACTGCTGTCTACATCTGTCCTCCTCTTCGAAGAAGTCGATGTCCTCAGCAACCTCCGCTCCAATGCTGAAGCTCCAGCCTCAGTTTGTTGTACTTATGTTGGTGTAGCAGCCCTCTGTGCTTGTTCGTAGTCCTGAAGCCTTTGACGGTGTTGGTCCCGTTCTTCCTTCAGTCTTTTGGCATAGTTATAATATTTTGCCCATTCGACTTCCAAGGTATTTGCTCGCTCTTCGGTCCTCTTCAGGTTTGTCAGTAGTTCTGTTTCCCTGCTGCAGAACATATCCTTCAACAATTCCTCTGAAAGGGAAGCTGTTGGTGCCCCTGATTGTTGTTTTGCCTTTCATAGTTCTTCCTCCAAGGTTGCATTTCTGTTCAGCAGTTCTTCTTTTTCTTGAGCCCAAGCTCGCTCTTGCTAACTTCTAATGACTGCAAATGAGGCTGCCTGTTTAACCAACAGTTCTTTCTGATTCTTGAGTTGGTCTTCTCCTCCGCTGCTGCTTGTAATTTTAGATCTCTGTCTACCAACTCAGCTTGTAAACTTGCATTTACCTCCTTCATCCCTTCGTGGACTTTTTCCATGCGTTGCATGTCTTCAGCGAAAAGTCTATCCTTCTCCAACAGAGCCTGTGTAACTTCTTGCTCCATGATGTCCTTAGTTGTACTGATGTGTTTGATTCCCTCGCCCAACCACTGTAACAAGTGTGCGAGAAAATTCATCTGTGTATACATCGGCAATAGTTCTGGCACTACTTCTACCTGCGTGTCGTGCTCCGTAGCCCGTGGAGGATTCTTGCCGTGGCCGCAAACATAAATCTATTCGGTCTCACAATAGAGACTCGGTGTCCTGTCTGGCAATTCTGCCACATCTTCCATTGTTTGCACTCGGGCTGTAGGTAGTGACCAGGGTTGCCTTGCGTAAATTTTGGAAATATCTCTTTGCCAAGGTCCCTGAACTGCCCACTGAACCAATCGGTCAAGTTCCTCTTCCACCATGCCTTGCCATTTCTTCCATTGGCCCATACAGGCGCTGCTGAACTGCAAACTTAGACTCTGCATTACTTGTGCCAATTTTCGAAAACAAAGTGTTGCATTTTCATCCATCTCATCCGAGGGATCCATAAAATTCGGTAACCTTAGGAGAATCTCCTGGGACCAAGCATCAATTTGTTCAGCCTCCCAGACTTTTGCTTTGCCTTTGTCTTGCTGGCGAACAGATGGGCTTCCTGTAGCCTGTCCCAAGGTTTCACTGTCCTCTTTGTCATATTCTTCATTTTTCTCCAGGTCTACCCATTCCGGTGACTGTTCTTTTCCATCCTTGGTAATATCTACACCCGGAATCATTGTTGGTGTCTCCTTTGTGGGCTCTTCTGTTCCTTTCTCCCATTGTTCTGTAACTGCTGGCTGAAGTCCCTCTTCTACTCCAGAGCTACCACTGATTCCTGCAGCTTTCCTGGCTGCTGCTATCTTTTCTGCTGTAGCAAACATTTCCTCAATAGAAAATGTGCTCAACGTATCTGCCAATGCGGTTGGTCTTGCCACTGGTCTGTCAGATACATCAGGTGAACCCATACAACCTATGTGCTCTTCTGCGGCAATCCTCTCCTCTGTTCCAATTGGGTTAGCTGTACTTGTCCCAGCTGTCGGATCCTGCCTTGTAGCTGCTGCGGAAAACTCAAGTTCTTCTCTCGGCTGCAGTTCCCGATTACGAGCTACTTCCAGATTCTTCGCTATCTTTTGTAATGCTTCTTGCGAGAGATTCTGTGGAGGCACATCGAATCGCCCCTTCTTCTTTTGTCTGGGTTCATCTGGATATTGGGCCTGTTTTTGTTTTTGTATTTCCGGCTCCCAAGTCGGTGTGGCTCCCTTATCCTCCCCTTCTGGCTCAGCCACCAGCTTCTCCTGACATGGTTTGTGGGAAATCTGCTTTACCCTTGCCTTCTTTGCTGGCGTCTTCTTGGCTGTCTGCGACTCTATCCACCTACAGATGGATGGTCCTTTTGGTGGGACGTCCTTGGAAGCCTCAAAGTCTGGAATACAAATTTCTGCGCTTGCTGCTGCATCCAGAATCAGTCCAATTGCATGGAACGTCATCGAGAAATTCTTTGTTGTTCTTAACAGAAATGGCTGTATTCGGTTGGACAGATACATTGCCCAATCATACTGTTCTCCCCGCTCTACTCCTTGTAAATACGGAATCAGGCAAATTGGCAGATCTGAACTTCGCTACTCTCCTGACAGCCTAGACATGATCACGTTCATTATCACTTCATATTCTTCATTCCGGAGTTGTGTCTGCTTGACTCCTCTTCCGCCGTGAACGCGGAGCATCATATCGCATCTACTTCTTCCTTTGTCAGATTGGTTACACTCATAATCAACTTCGTCGTCTTCTTCGGATGTCTTTCATTCAACACTGGTTGACCCTTCAAAGGAAGTCCAAAAGTGTGTTGGAAAGCTTCGGGAGTGAATTCGACTTCTAGTGTTGTACCGTCTATCTCTACCAGACTGTTGTGCTTTCTCTCATCATAAGTCTCCAACATCTGCACTAGATACTCCTTAAAAATCTCCAGGTCAAAGTGAGGAGCCTGCAAAATAAATTGCACCCCCGCTTCCTTAATCTTAGATTTCACCGGGTGATCCCTGGGTACATTTGCCCACCACTGCCGGCAAAACTCTCCTGTTGGACAGACCCAGGTCATCTCCTCTACTGGAATTGGTGCTTTTCCGCTTGGGTGAATCTCCTTACCTTGGCGGGTTGCCACTTCCGCTGCTTCTTTTCTTCCCCTCGACTGTCCAGCTTCCGTACTTCTGATGTGACTTCTCATTGCAACCTCCTGCTGGTGTCGTAACCGCTTGGCTACCACTGAGTTCGGTTCAGGTTCACTCCGTGCAGAAATCTTTTCGCCTTTAAGCTGCGATGTCCTCATGTTTCCCTTGTTACACCTAATGGCCCTAGACGTCAGGTATCCAAGCCGTCTGGTTCAACAGACGTCAGCTGCAACGGGCGTCTCCTCCCTGCAGACGTCTGGCTCTGTAGCCGTCTGCCCTGTCCAGCCATCGGGTCTGGCTAGACGTCTGGTGCAGCCGTCTGGCAGTCTGAACGTCATGTCCTGCTAGACGTCTGGTGCAGCCGCCTGGTAGTCTGGACGTCAGGTCCTGCTAGACGTCTAGTGCAGCCGTCTGGCAGTTTGGATGTCAGATGCAGACGTCCGACGTCAAGTGTAGACGTATGGTCGGCTGGACGTCAGATCCAACCCGTCTAGGTGTCCAACCGTCTGAGCAACCTCCTATTTCCACCTGCCATCAGCCGTCAACAACCGTCGTCCTCTGCCCTAGCCATCTACAACACTGCCTGCGTACTCTTGCTTCTTCTGCCGCGCGCTTTGCTCCTTTTCGTGCTCTTCCTTGTCACTTGAAAGAGATGTGAGAAGAATGAAGATTCTCCTCCTTATATAGTTTTTCTCCCAACCGTTTCTCAACCGCTCCAACTACCTGTTTGCATGCATGCGCGACACGTCATCCTTCCTGGACGTCTAGGTGTCCTTATTTTATTTTTTTCCCTTTTTCGTCTTTTTCTCTATTTCGTCTTTTTATTTTGACTATTGACTTTTTCTAATTTTTATTTTATTTTCTGATTTTTTTTTTCAAAATTTGGCTAGACGTCTACTGTTTAACGCTGCTGGGTGAATCGTATGGCCATGCCAATACACAGTTCCCAGCCGTCTGACGCCTCCCTTTGCCATTGACGACTCTGTTTTTCCAAACCATCAAAATCTTCCGAACTTTCACTATAAAATTCTTCCGTCCTCTGACGTCTTCTTGTATTATTTTGACTTGGAGCAGTTTTCGAGTATGGCTGATGTTGGCGTCTTTCTCTTGTTCGTGGAATCACATGCCAGTCCGGTTGTTGGCAGCAGTTACTTTTTCTTTTCCCCTTCTATGTTCCCTTGGACTTGTCACGACTTCCTGTTCTTCTTCCAAGGAGAATAAACTGCTTTCTGAAGGGTTCCCTGGTGCACTGTTTCTCGGTTCCCCCTGATTCAGCTCTGACCACTCTGCTAGGCGAGCTTCATGCCTTTCATTTACCCTGTGCATGGTTGTATCCAATTCCTGGATCACCTGTTCCCGTAGCTGATTGTTGTACTGTCTCAGAGTTTCATATTCCTCCTGCAGCCAATGTGTTTCCATTCTCATTCGCTGCATCAATCTAATTCCTTCTTCATCTTCTTCCAGAACCTCTTGTTGAGCGACCTCCGTCATGACTTGGAGTCGGTCCCCTTCGCTGTTACTTGAGAGTTCCATTGATTGCTCTTCCGCACTCCCAAACAACCAATCCAGGTTATGCGTTTCCTCCCCTCGAACAGCGCTACCCTGCTCATTATTTCTGGAAGGTTGTGTGCCTGAATCTTCTTCTGTTCTGGAAGTTCCCGTTTGTTCCAAGTTAATCATGTTGACTTCCGCACGTGGCTTGTATACCTTCAACTTGGAACCATTGATTACCTCGAGGCATAATGTTCCATCCAATTTCCTTAGTCTAACTGCCCCGTTTTCTAGTATTTCATCCACTTGGAAGGGTCCAAGCCACAGGGTTTTTAATTTCCTTGGCTTGAGTTCTCTCTTACCGTTGTATTTGAGAACTAGTCCACCAGCCTTCAAGTCCATCTTTCGAAGGTGTTTATCATGCCATAACTTCCTTCTCTTCTCACGCTACCTTCGTTGCCCATTGAGCCATCACCCGTTTCTCATCCAATTGTACCAAGGTCGTCGATTGCTCCCGGACGCTTTCTTCTTCACTCAACCGGTTGTCGATTGCTACTCTCAAACTTGGTACAAGGAATTCAACTGGTACCACTGATTCCTGCCCATACATCAGTTGAAAAGGTGTGTTATTTGTGGTTGGCTTAAAAGTTGTTCTATACGCCCATAGAACTACTGGTAGTCTTTCCTCCCAGTCGAGTCCCTCTACTCCACATGTCTTGTACATGATGGACACCAAGACCTTATTTGTCGCCTCTACCGTTTGCTCTCTGGTAGTACGGACTTGATAGTGAGTGGAAGATCCTGAACTCCTCCGTTAGATTCTTTATAATTGCATTCACAAAATGGCCACCTCTGTCACTTGTCAAGTGTAGAGGTATCCCAAACCTTGTAATTACTTGTTCGTATAAAAAGCGAGTCGTGCTTCTTGCCGAGTTGTCTGGTAAAGCCCTTGCTTCGACTCATTTTGTGAGGTACTCCATTGCAACTATGATGTATCGGCATCTCCTCCTTCGACTTGTCTTTAGAGGACCTACAAAGTCCAGCCCCCATCTTTCGAACAGTTCTTGAGGCTACGACGGATGTAATGGCATGAAGTCTCTTTTCAACGGTTTCCCTGTTCTCTGGCACATATCACATGTTGTCACAAACTGTTTAGCATCGTGAAAGAGGGTGGGCCACCATAGACCTGCCAACAACACTTTCCTTGCCGTCGCATCCGATCCCATGTGTCCTCCCCGCCGATCCCTCGTGTGTCTCCCTCAGGGTTTGTTGTACTTCATCTTCCATTATACATCGTCGAAGTATCTGATCCTCCCCCATCTTATACAGCAGTCCTGCAATCAAGGTGAAGGGTGCGGACTTTGTAATTACCTTTCGTCGCTCCGCTGCCGTCAACTCGTCTGGCAACTTCCCTGTCGACAAATATTCCCCGATATGCATATACCACCCCGGTATAGCATTAATCATAAACAGCTGTGCATCAAGAAATTCATCCGGTATTCCTCCCTCTGCAGGTTCCCCTAAGCGAATCCTTGACAACTGATCCGCTATTACGTGTTTCTTCCCTGGTCTAACTACCACTCTAAACACGAATTCATGCAGGGTGACGAGCCATCGACTCACTCGCCCATAGATTGTTGGTTTATTGATTAAGTATAACAAAGCCTGGTGATCTACATAGAAAGCAAAAGGGTTCGCCAGCAGATAGTGTCTGAACTTCTGCACCGAATACACCATTCCCAATGCTTCTCGCTCCGTCGTACTATAATTCTTTTCGGCTCTTGACAATAGCCTACTTGCAAAGTATATGGGCTGATCCAATCCAAATTGACCTTCCTGTGCTAACGCACATCCAATCGCAAAGTTTGAGGCGTCTACATGCACATGGAATTCTTTCTCCCAGTTAGGGTAAACCAGGATAGGTGCTTTCACCAAGTGTCCTTTCAATCCTTCAAAGGCCACCTGGTGTTCCTCTGTCCATCTGAATGGGACACTCTTCCGTGTAAGCGCGTCTAGTGGATGAGACGTCAATGCATAATTTCGGATAAACCTCCTGTAGTATCCGACAGTTCCCAGGAAAGTTTTAACTGAGCTCACGTCATGTGGCTCCTCCATTAGTAACACTACCCGTATTTTGTCTGGGTCCGGTTTCAATCCTTCTTGGCATACTATGTGCCCTAGCAGCTTCCCGTATGGCACCAACAGGACACATTTATTTGGGTTCAGTGCGATTCGTGCTTTCCTGCATAAACCCATGCATTCTTCCAGAGCTTTTAGATGTTCCTGCATCTTTCCATACAGTGACCAATCATCTAAAAAGGCTTTAAAATTCCCTGTGGACATTTTATCAAAGATATATAAGATGATCCTTTGAAAAGTAGTGAGCGCATTGCATAGGCCAAATGGCATGCGATTGTATGCATATATTCCGTTCTCTACCACAAAAGTAGTCTTCAACTTATCTTCTTCCGCTATGCTGATCTGATTATACCCCGAGAATCCATCCAAAAATGAATAGATCTCGTGGCCAGCTACTTCTTCGAGTATGGAGTCTGTGAATGGGATTGGGAAGGGATCTTTTATAGTTACGGCATTCAAACTTCTAAAATCCACACAGATTCGGATTTTATCTACTTCCCGTTTTAGAGTGATCACGATTGGTGAAACCCACTCGCTTGTCGTAACCTTGAATATAATGCCTGCATCTAGCATCTTTTCGATTTCGGCATTCACCTTCGCTGCATATTTGGGATTCATCCTGTAAGGACGCCTTCTTACTAGTTGTGCGCCCTCTATTAGAGAAATCTTGTGTACGCAAAGCTCGGTGGTACTCCCTTCAAGTCTCTATACGTCCAAGCAAAAACATCCTTGTAGTCCATAAAAATCTTAATTGCTGCTGCTTTGAGGACTGGATCCCAATCATCTCCACATTTGATCATTTTCTCTTCACCCTCTTCTCCCAAGTTTACTTGAACCATCTTCGGGCCTTCATATTTGATTGCCTCAGGCTCATCTACTGCTTTTAGTACTGCGATGGGGTGGGCTGGCTTATCCTCAATGACTGCTTCCCCCATCGTAAATTTTGCAAAGTTCTTGGGAAATGTCCACTTCTCTCGTTCCTTGTCCTTATCTACTGCTTTCATTCTTTTGTTACTAATTTATTTTCCAGGTTCTTGCGCCTCATCCCTTTCGGTCTCTATTTTCGCTTCCATGCACAGACATTGGGGAGGGAAAACTTCGTAATCTTCCATCTGCCAGTGTAATAGACCCTTGTCTTGGTCATATTCGTCCTCCGTGCAGTTATCAAGTTCCAACACTCCTTCCTCGTCGGGTTCATATCCTGCCTCACCATCTGATGAAGAGGACCCCGAATCATCTGAAGTTGCTATATCCTGGCTCACCGTATGATTCTTCAGATTAATGATATACTTGTGTTGCCCTTGTTTGAAAGATAATCTTTCCTTCTCCCAATTATGGTTAACTTTGGCTGCTCTCAGCCATCCTCGTCCTAGAAGTGCATCGTATGCGGACTTCTGCATAGCAATAATGACAAAATCTAACACAAAGTCTTGATCCGCTATGCGTATCTTTTGGTTCATTAAAACACCCAATGTCTCGATTCCATACTGGTCAGCTCCATATAACTTAAAGGTTGGAGATCGTAAGGTGGGTTGCCCAATTATCCGCCAAGTCTTTTCTGGCATTACGTTCACACTCGATCCTCCGTCAACAATTACCTGATTCAGCCTATGGTCCAAAACTTCTATTTGAACGATAGCTGGCCTCTTCCCTGCTTCAATCATCAGGATTGTTGGATCGATGAACTGGTCATGCTTGATAGTTGCTACCTGTCGAGGTTCATCCTTCTTCTTGATGACTTCTCCGATCGTAGCATACAACTCCGGTACGATGCTAAACAGGTTGGCGACTTTCATCTCCACCTTCGTGTTCAGTACCTCCGTTACCAAGCCTTCCACTGTTGCCTTTTGCGCGATCTCCGATCGTTTCAACACTTTCTCCAGAATTAGTTGATCTCGTTTTTCCTTGGCTAATTCTGTGTTTATCATCTCTTGGGCTTCCTGCCATCGTGCCTTCTCCTTGGCAGGATTCGGGTACTCCTCCATCTTCCTGGTCTGTGCTCTTGTTACAGCCAGGACTTCATTCTTTAGTTCCTCCACCTCTCCTATGCCAATCAGGTTTATATTCTGTGTTCCACTGGTACTTGCCTTGTTCGGGCAATTAGCTTCCGTGTGGTTGCCTGGACCACACCATTTGCACATCTGCGTGGTATTCTTTCCACGATTGTTGTTTCCTGCATTTTGTGGCTTGGGGCAATTCTTTGCGAAATGGCCCCATTCTTGACAGTTCCGACATTGAATAACTGGTCGGCCCTCAGCATCATATTGCAATCGGCTCTGGCCTCCTTGTCTTCCTCCCCGCCGGTTATTCCTGTATCCACCACTTGTTGCAGCTTGTCCATTCCTTCCTGGGTTTGGCTGTTCTTCTTGTTGTATGGCCAAAGTTTGATGTCGCTTGTTCTTAAGATTGAATGGACACTCAACCACTGGATGACCTGCAATCTCACATATGTTACAGTAAGCTTTCTTCGGACAGTCGATATTGGAATGCCCTTCCTTCTTGCAATCCGAGCACCAAATTTCCTTCCTGTCTTTTCGATTTTCATTTTTGGCTTCCTTCAATATTTTCTCCATTTCTTTCCGAAATGTGTGGATTGACCTTGTCTTCATCAACACTGTTCGATTCTTCGGTATGTTTTAAGTGACCTCCAATTCCGGCGGTTGTCTGTTTCCCTTTACTTTCGAAGTTCTTCGCCTTCTCCAGTGCTTCTTCATATGTTGAGGATGGTACTGCCTTCATCTTCTTCCTCCATCTTGGAAGTAGTCCATCCAGAAACCACCGCTTAACCATACCGTCGACAGGTGTCATTTCCATTTTGTCCGTCAGTTGTTTCAATCTTCTATTGAAGCTCTTGACATCTTCGTCTGTTCTCTGCTTCGTGCAACAAATTTCTGTGATTATGTCAGTGTCATCCCTCATTGGTCGGAATTCTTCTACGAATGCTTCTTTGAGGTCTTCCCATTGTGCAAATGCTTGTATACTCTGTCTTTTCAAATACCAGTCTATCGCCATGCCTCGCAATGTTGCTGGAAACAATTGCAACCATTGTGTGTCTTGATTCACCCCATTTGCTCCCCAAATGGTAGTGCAAGTTCCCACATGTCGGGCTGGGTCTTCTTTCCCTTCACCTGAGAAAGGTGGGCATTTTTGCTGTATAGTTCTATTGGCCTGATTTCCTGCCATAGTGTTCTGGTATACAGGTACTGTTGTGTGTTGAGTTCTTTGTGGTTGTCTATCAGCTGTTGGTGGTGCGAAATCCTCCTCAAATAGCCTTGTTTGCGTTCCCACTTGGTCTCTGCTTCGCGACCTTCTTCGCAAATATACCAAACGTGGCTCCGGTCTTCCTCCCCACGAACCTCCGCGTTGGTGCCTTGATACCAGGTTCTCTCCTACAGTATCCTCTGGCCACTCCTCTTCCATCAGTTGGGGTGTTACCGTCCAATCGTCAACTATGGGTGCTCTTTCTGCTATTTGTTCTTCCTCGTCCTCTGCAGTCACCAACAAGGTTTCTATGTGTACATTTTCCTCGTCTTCAGTGTTCCATACTTGTTCTATCTCCGGGTGAGACACCTCTGGGGCCTCGTTTGCTCGTAGGTTCGCCAGTCATGCGCTTCGTCTTACTACTTTGCTTTGTTCCCTGAAATCAGTCATTCACCTAACTCCCTCAATCACTTTGCCTAGACTCTCCGGGTTTTTTGATTAGGCAACGGCGCCAAATGTAGACAGGGGTGGGTACATTCCCGATACGGGTGATGACAGTTAGTATCAGGGTTAGGCAAGGTAACAAATAGTCTAATTGATAGGCTAACTCTAGTTGTCAAGGGTCCAGACGTTGGATAGACAAGTGCAGACGTCTAGGACTATGTCAGACGTCTGGGAGCCAGACGTCAGGTTATGGCTGGACGTCGGGTGAAGGGGCTGACGGCTAGCCGTCTGGTGGTGACCAGACATCCGGCTAGATGTCAGGCCTCAGTGAACGCTCAACCGCCATAACCGCTTCTGCTCCAAAGACTCGTTCGTCAATACGCAACAACAAACTCGCAACAATAATTCACCAACTGGAAACCCGGAACATAGCCATTAATGCTTCAAACCTGCAACAACTCCATTAATGGCAGCAACTCGTAACTCAACTCAACACTCAATGCATACGCAGAATATGGATCAGAATAACAATCTTTGTATTATGTTTCAATCACGATTACAGCATACAATGGTGATCTCAGACAAAGTCTGTGCTCTCTCTCTCTATCCCTGATGATTTACAAATGTTTGAAAAGGGGGTATTTATAGGGCTGGAAGTTGGTTATCCCAACCAACTTCCCCAACTTCCCCAACCAATTCCAAAACCAATTCTTTTAACTAAATAACTAATCAGACGTCTAACCTATGCTAACTAGTCGTCAGGCCACTAGCCCAAACGTCTGACGGCCAACCCAGACGCCTGACAAAATTGGACGTTTGGTGACTTGCAAGACTGGACGTTTGGCTTATAAACTGGACGTCTGATGTCAACACTTAGACAAAATTGCTCAGTTACATTCAAAATTGTTTGGAGGATGTGCCAGTCAGTCCTAGGGCTTAGAACTGTTGTCTACAAAGATGTGTAATGGAAGAGGAAGTGAATGCAGCACTAAAGGAAGCTCACAAGGGACTAGCAAGAGGGCATATGGGGCCAGATGCAACGGCGAGGAAAGTGCTTTTAGCAAGGCTATGGTGGCCAATGCCCTATCGCAATGCAAAGGAGTTTGTGAGGGTATGTGATATGTGCCAAATAGCTAGAAGACCATTGTGGAAGGACCATTGAAGACAAGCCAAAGAAGGAAGTTATGATAAATTGTAGTGGTGATGGATTACTTGACAAAGTGGGTTGAGGCAAGAGCATTGCATGGCAATTCCGCAAGAAGCACAACATGGTTCTTGTATGAACAAGTGATCATGAGATTTGGTGTACCCTTGCAATTGACAAGTGATCGAGGTGGACACTTTGTCAATGAAACAATTCAAAATTCGACCATGAAGTTCAAGATTTTGCATTCATTGTCAACAAGCCCATACTACCCCAGGGCAAATGGGCAAGTAGAGGCAACGAATAAGGTCTTGGTCTCTATAATATACAAGACATGAAGTAGAAGGTGTTGACTGGGAGGAGCGATTGCCAATAATTTTGTGGGCATAAAAAACGACAATTAAGCCGACAACCAACCATACACCTTTCCAGTTTATGTACGGTCAGGAGGTAGTAGTGCCCATGGAGTTCTTGGTACTGAGTTTGAGAGTGGTGGTGCAAAACCGTATGGGTGACTAGGAAAGCCTAGAGGAGAGCCTAGTAGCACTAGTAAGACTGGATGAGAAGAGGGTGATGGAATAGTGGCCAACAGAGATTGCCCAACGTTAGAGAAAAATGTGGCACAACAAGAACCTAAGGAAGATGAAGCTAAAATCAGGTGGCTTGGTTTTGAAATTCAATGGTAAGTGATTTATCAAGCCAACAAAGTTAAAGACTATGGCTTGGACCCTTTTGAGTGGTTGAGATGATGGATAACAGTGCAATTAAATTGCAAAATCTAGACGAGACAGTGTCCCAAAACAGTTAATGGCTTAAGACTTAAACCATACAAGGTGAAGGCTCAAGTGAATATGGTTGGTCTTGAACCAACTAAAGAAGAGGCGGATAGTGTAGGAAGGTTGGTTGCAGCACCAAATCGGTCTTTAGAATTGTTTGAAGGAATATTGGTCCTTGAAGGAGAGTCAAATCAGATCAAAGTAGATGGTGTAAATCAAGAAGATGGTGATCTAAAAATATAGTTTGGTTGTTTGGAAATGCCAATGGAGAGCAACCCATAATAGGATAGGAGGAATTGGAACCCCTCCCCATGAAGCAAAGACGACTACGGGTACATGTAAGGTTTCTAGACACAAAAGAAGGACTATTGAGATCACTAAATGGGGAACATGCACAAAAAGCAGTGATAATGGGAACAAAGCCACCATATCAAGAGCCTCAAAGGGACAAGAGTGAAAACAAAGACATGAATTTGCTAGCAACAATTGGTTTGCAACAACAAAGAATGCGTAGAAAAACGCAACAGCTACAAGAACAATATGAGCAATTGCAACAAAGAAACGAACATTTGAGGGAACAAGCTGATCAAAAAATAATAAGGCTGCAAGATAATCTTCTAGACGGAAAGGAAAGAAGATTGGTAGTAAAAAAATTCCTCTGGAGAGATGATTTGAAACACCTATGTCACCAAAAGGAGAAGCAAGAAATTGGAGAACTGACTCTAGTAGTGTTTCCTTTACAAATGGACACAACTCGAGAAATGATGGCTCAAGCAGAGGACTTAGAAGACAAATGAAAGGGACACACCAAGACCACAACAAGTTCCCCAAGCAGAAAACAAGAGCAACGAGACACACCAAACTAACTTCAACGAAGAAAGGTAGACAAGGAGAATGGGAGATCCACCATCAGACATGAATGATTCCTTGGGGAGTCGAAGCAGTTCACAAGGACTGTTAGGCAACCCGAGGTATGTGCGTGGAGTAAGCAACTTAGGTATTCTAGGAGGACAAACAAGTTCCCTAGGCCATCTATGTTTTCCCGACCAAGGGTTGAAGCTGGTTGGCCTCTTTCCCGATAATTTGAGGGGAATATTTTTCCCTTCGGCTACCCCTAAGTCAAGTAGCCAATGGGATGGCCCATCAAGACTACCCTTTGACTATCTAAGAAACAACCAAGTTCTATAAAGCCAAAAGGCTGGCCTATCACGGCCACCTAGTTGTTCTCACCCAAATAAGAGACGAAGAAATAGGAGATCTCGGACGGACCTTGGATAGTATGGAGAAAGGAATAGATAGTCCCAAGTCATGGAAGACCACCTAGGAAGAGTAAATGGTGGAAAAAACATGTTTGAGTTTGAAGGACCGTCACAAAGAAGGCAACGATAGAGAAGGTCAAGAAGGAGAGGTGGTGTTAGGCCACCCAAACCAGACAAGGTGGCAGAAGCAACGACGATGGCAGAAGGAAGAAAGAGGAGGCAAAACAACCTACCATATAAGTGGAAGTAGAGATGGCAAATGTACAGCAGACTGTTGTACACATGAAAGGCGCTGCCATACAAGTATGGCAGACTGTCGTTAAGTAGGGAAAGAGGTCGTACAGATGCATTCTATTGTACAAGAAGGGCCTGCCATACAAATCGGAGTGGCCGTACAAATGAAGGTCATCGTAAAAATGATGTGAATTGTACGACCCACCCCAATACAAATGTGGCACATGGGGAAAGCCATCGTATAGGTGCACATAATTGAACGACAGAGTAGATCGGGATAGAGCGTCATCGGGATGGGGAAGAAGATTTGTTAGCAAGTTGTGTAGTAGAAGTAGAAGTTTGCATGGTCGTACAAATGACTTGGAATAGATAAACTTACATGCTTTAGAAAAAAAACAAAAGAAAAAAGGAAAAAGCGCGTCGTTCAGTTATCATGCAAAGGTGGCGAGTTAGCAAACTGGCAATTTGCATAAAGTAATTGCATGGCCACCAACTCCATTTTCTCCCCTCCATCATCCTATAAATACACGCATTGAGGAGGCTTGGGAATTCTATTGTCCAACGTCTGACAAAGAACAAAGAGGGGAAGACCAACATGTATGGAGAGGTGTACAAAATTGCAAAAGAAGCATATGGAGCTACCGATGTAGGCATTGTCGTGAGGCGTACAGAGTTGCTGATGCAAGTGGAAGGAAACACAAATTGAATGGATGTTCCTTAAGGAGGAAGCTACTGCAGTACCGAAATGGAAGACATTGAAGGATGATAGTGCTACAAACAGAAGGGAAGCAGTTGAAATTGCAAGTGTACAAACTGTACAATCATATGGACAACTACTAAAACAAGGGATTAGTTGCATATGCACAAGAGGGTTTGTGGAGTTGTAGAAAGTGGAATACAGAGAGAGTGTTGGGGATGTTTGGCAAAGTAATGCAAGCTTCGAGCGTAGAAGGGCAAAGTGTGAGAAGGTTGCCATACAAGTTGAAGAAGTAAAGAACAACACATTGTTGTACAAGGAGAAGGGTTGTATGGCAACAACATACAATCAATAGCAGTTGTGCTATACAAGCAGACGCGTGACAACACTGTTGTAAAAGTGTGGACCTGAGGAAGAATGTTGTACAAGCAGAGGCCTGATGGCAGTGTTGTACAAGCCAAGTGTGAAGTGTCTGTCATACAAGGGGAAGAAGTGTATGGAAGGTGTCGTACAACTATATATACAATTGAAATCAAAGTTGTTGGAAGTTGACAGAATGCAGAAGCGGCCAAGCTTGGTGAAGAGGATACATTGGGTAGAACAACAATAGAGAGGTTACACTTGACCCTATGTTCCAGACAAGACATTGCTCACGAGAAGGCGTTGGAGTAGCTGCAAGGAGGGGTCTTGCAAAATGCATATATGGTAGGGAGAGAAAACGTGGTCTAGACACAAAGTAGGATAGTAGTAGGCAACATGGTGGACACTCCAAGGAAAGGCTTAAAACCAAAAATCCCAAGGAAAGACAAGTGGAGGCTTCGCCTCACGAGGAGGAGAAAGGTAGAAGACGAGAAAGAATATCAGTACCTTGCAATAAATGACATGGCAACAACCAACACGAGAATTTTGTAGAAATTGGTGGCAAGAGAATTCACTAAATCATCTATTAAAAAATGTAGGTGTCCATTGTATTTTGCAGATTCTAAATTTTGATGAGTTTTTCAAGGAGTATTTGCTATAGACATATGTTCAGCAACAACACATGAGCAGAATCATGATTGGTGACGGGGAGGTGCAAGGACTGTTTTCACTTGACAATTTTCGAAGAATGTTTGGATTGCCAAGTTCGAGAATACCGGTGACAAAGGATGCGGTTGGCTTGCATTAGTTGAAGGAATTGATGGACATGGTTACCGTTCTTAGTCCAAAGAGGTGGTGAAATTGCTGAAGCACAAGAGCCACGGACTGAAGATGTTACAACTAAAGACACTAGAACTACAATGTGCTATAATATAATAATGTCAAAACAATCAAGAGAATAAAGAGCCTTGAAGATGTCCAATTGGCTCATATCGTATGTGGAAGGAGTAATGGCTGGCGTAGCATATGATTGGGCATCATACTTGTCATACCGCATCAAGAATTATTTGATGCAGTACACCAAAAATTTCTCGATGGATTTCCATGCCATTGCGATAATGATGAATGTCATGATGTAGGAGAAGTTGTGATTTCCAAGATTGAATATGCCCTTAGTGATTCTGAAGCATGCACCAACTATATTTAGGTGGATCCACACAATGCCACTACCCCAGTCGAGAAAAAGAAAGGTAATTTGAGAAAGAGAAAGGGTCGGAAAGTTTCAGAAGATGACGCAAGTGAAGATTCAGAGGGAGTTGAGGAGCAACCACAAACAGAGGAGCTAGTACCAAAGGAGAAGCGGTATAGGAGGGTGGAGCAACAGTGGAGGGAAGCTCAATCTCAACCCCAACATTAGCAGGAGGAAAGAAAAAAGTCATAGGCAAAACCCCCAAAGTAGGCCACAGCAGGAGTGAGTTGCAATGCATGATGGATGACGGAGGATTGAAGCAATAAGCATGGGATGCCACAGGCAGTAGTGTGAGAGGAAGTCCCTACACAACATGGGAGTCAAGCTGTGTAGGAAGGCATTATAGGTACCAAACAAATGACTTCAAAAAAAGCTGCAATGGTGAAAAGCAGTCAAGGGACTCCGTTGCGCACGTAGAACAAGAGAGGAGAATGCAACAACCATTGGAGAGGAATGTGTAGTAGGCGCAAGAACCTATCATTGTTGTAGATGTGAATGAGGAGATCCAAACTACAATGGACGAAGAAGGTGCAAGGAGAATGTGGGTAGAGAACGTTAACTCACCCGACAATTTTGATAGTACGTGTGCAACAAGTGGATCCATGTGGTTCATCCCCACTAGACGAGGACGTGCACATTGAAATCACATCTACAACACAAGTGGCAAACACCAATTCCAATTGTGTTGAACAAAAGGAGGGAGAAAGGGAGACAGAATGCATCATAGTTTAGTTGGTGGCAAACAGGCAAGGGAAGCAAACCGTTGGAGAACGAACTAGAAAGAGACAAGAAATGGTGGTAGAAATTATAACTATTGATGCAAGACAGACAATTCAAGGGGGCAAAGCGGCCAAATGACCTATCAACTTGATAGGTCATGGTGGGGAGGACGTCGAGGAAACTACCACCATTGACAACACTTACTAATGAAAAAAGAAACATCGTGAAGCCATACTCTAAAAGTGTAAACTAGTTTCTAATTCACCAAATCGCAGATGCGCAAGTGAAGAGCATACTCCTAGTGCTGCAAACTTTTTGGTTCACCATATTGTATTACGCTCAAATGAAGAGTATAATATCAGTAGCAAAAACGTATTAAAAAAAAAAAGGGGAAAAAAAAAGGATTATAACTTAAAGAAAAGGATGAGTTAGGAAAGGTACAAAAAACATTTGATTGAATTTTTATTCCGTAAAAAGGAAGTGATACATCTACAAAACTCCGAAAGTGTTTCGACCTACAGGTCTCATCAGCGGAGTGAGCTTCGAAAGGGTACAACCTCTCTTTATAAAGACCTACCTCTAGGGGGTGAGCTAAAGAGTAATGCATGTGGGATAAAAGCACCCAAGCATTGTTACAAACCACAGGTTTATAGACCAAGACAATGAACAGAAGAGGTGTCCCAAGCTCAAACCCCAAAAAAAACACCCACCCAGAAAAGAGAAAAAACACATTAAAAACTACAAAAAATACAAGGAGGGAAATAGAGTCCCTCGAACAATTTTATTTTTACAAAAATAAGATTGAAGAGGTTTTTGGTTCCTCCAACAAATGATGCCTCAAGCAGTGTGCTTGAGCTCTCTATCTTTTCTCCATTTTTCAAAATCTATGCCAATTCAAAGATCTTTAACAAAATTGCAATTGTCTGACCTCAAGATAAGAGGAATTGTTTTTATTTTGGTTCCATGTGTGCTGCTCGCTCCAGAACTCTAGCCAAAAGTGAAGGCCTACCATCAAATTTAACTTTCTCAAACAAAGGCAAGAGAAAATTAATTTGATATCCCCTAGCTTTGAGTCTGTTAAAAAATTTATTTTTAATAGAAATAAATCCATCCCTGGAGCTTTCTCTGACCAAAAATTTATTGAATTCACTCATGATAAAGACCTTTTGTTGATGAACTGGATGATGGGAGGAAGCAGGGATGTCTTGATAGGCATTCATCGACTTCTGAAACAATTTGGTGGAGAGAATTCCAGTCTGATAAAAATCAGGCCCCTTAAAAAACACAGTATCTAGAAGCGTTACTTTATAATAAAAAACAAACGAAGTAATTTTAATACTGTCATAGAAGGAACCGTAGGCAGCATGAAAACCATTAAGATCCTACTTAGGGCCATGCCAAACTCCAATGGCATCACCAATGTATCTTTTATAAAATAAAAGATTTTCCACTGCAACATTATTAAATACCACCGGTTTTGGGAGGAAATATTAATAAGCAGGTTGATACGTCTTTGAAAAGGTGACTAGATTGTTTGATAGAATTCGTAGTGAGTTCAGAGTGGGATGTATGGGAGATTAGCGACTATGGAAATTGAGAATGGAGAATGAACTGGGTAAACCAGTGCATTGGGCTTGTGATGACGAGCACATGAAGTCTGCACAAATTCACCGAATGCAGCCATGGGAGCTGAAAACTGGCAGTGTTAAATCAATGTTGGGATTGAAAAATATGCCAAAACAAACTCAGGTGCCCTATAGGCATCCACCATGTGTATATGTAGATGAAGGAAGTTTGGTAGCTTGTCCAAAGGAGGAAGTAGGTATCAAGTATATCAAACTTGCACCTGAGATGGTGAAGTCAAGAAGAGGAAGTTTCTTTGTTCATAGACAAACTTTTTGCTGCCTTCCACTTCTTTGTTGACACCTTCCTTGTTGCTACTTTTCTCGTCAATCCGATCTTCATCAATGGGGCTACATGTACCCAATGGAAAATAATATGCTATGGCATCCAAAAGTAGCGCAATGGCATGGAATGCCATTGAAAACATTTTCGTATACCGCACTAGAAAATTCTATACTCCTAGTATCATATGTTGAGGATTCAGTCTTGGAAACTGAATTTTTCCGTATGTTGTGGCATCTAGAGGTCGCACAATGGCATGGAATGCCATTGAAAACATTTTCATATACCGCACAAGAAAATTTTATATGCAATCTGACAAGAAAATTGCCCAATTATATTTCTCTCCATCCATCACTCTTTCCATGTATGATATGAGCCAAGTGGGCATATGCGAGGCTCTTTGTTCACCTGACAACCTGGACATGGTTACATTCATCAAATACCTCAATTCATCTAACTTTAGGTGCTACATCTTCAGTCTGCGACTTCCATGCTCGGTCAACTTCACAACTTTTGTTGGACTGAGTTTGGTGACCTTGTCAATGAAATTCTTCAACCAATAGGGCTCCAATCCCTCATTCTTCATCGATTTTTTTGATGCAAGTAGTCGAAATACACTCTGAAAACTGTTTAGGCAAAATGATACCTACACCTTGTTAACAAGCATCACCCTACATCATTTTTTATCTGCATCATATGTCTACAACATATCCAACAAGTACGACTTGAAATCTTTTTCAAAATCGGGAACTTGCAATACAAACTAAACTCCTGCATTCCAAAATGTCATTTTCAACTAATGGTCTTGCATGATGCTCCAACCGCCATGTCCTACAAAATTCATCTGCAGGGGCTTCAAGGTAATTTCTTCTAAGGGAATTTGCATTCGCTTCATTTCCTTATTTTTCTACTATGATGAAGCTATTGGTTCCTTCCCTTTCGCTCACTCGTCTTCCGAAGTTTCGGTCCTAGACCTCAATTTCAATTAGCCTCCTCCATGTTGCCTTCTCCCTCGTCTAGCATCCATTTTGCGATCCCTCTCTTCCACAAGCATACTCTTCTTGGCTTCTCACAATGCTAGCTCCAACACCTCCTTTGCGAGTTTGAGGTTTTTGTTGCAACACAGCTTCTAGTACAAATCTTGGAGGATGTCTTCGCAACACGACTCGTTCTATCCTCTCACCAATCCTTGGTCTTTGTTGCATTCCTTCTATAGTCCACTCCCTTGGCTTCAAATTTTTTAATCCTTTTGTAGCAATTAATTCCAACTGCCCCAATCATTTTCCGACTACCTTGGCTTCAACCTGCAGCTCCATGTGGCATGCTTGCACTTTGTGCCCTTCGTTGCCTTGTTTCACATGCCCTTCTATACAATTGTTTGTTTGTCTCTAAAGGCTCATACAATCTGACTTCAAACGGTCTAGTTCCATACAATTCAACTTTAGATGGTAGATTCTCAAACAGCCTTGACTTTGACAGCTCAATTCTTGACAGCCTTCCCTTCACAATTTCTTCTTCTCCGTACAAAATTTTTTCCACTAGCTTATTTGGCTCGTACACCTCCACACACAAGCACTGCTCTTACTCAAACGTTGTGTTGTACAATCCGTATGGCCTGTACAGTCTCTACAAATTCTACAACACTTGTACGACTGTCACTCTTGCTTCTTCAAACTCCATTCTATGCAAATTTGTCTCGTACTTCCTCCTTTCTTCTATCTCCAACCCTTTCTTGCCAAAACTGAAAGTTTTCCACCTGCACAAGAAAAGCAAATTTTGTTGGCAATGGGGAGGGCTTTCCAGCAAATCCCTTCCTAGCACGTCTTCTCTTTCTCCAATGCAAATCTCTTCTTTTCCAATGCAACTTTCTTCTATGTAAGAAATTCCTCGAAGTCATTTCGTATGCCGTGCAAAAATTTGCTCCAGGGACGTTTCCTCCTCCCTTCTCCTTGCTCCTCCATGGCATTGAGCGCTTGAACAAGCAAATGCAAGCTCCTAGCATCTATTTATAAGATGTAATAGGTAAGGGGACACTTGGGCTGCATGCAGCAGCTACCACTTCACCTTTAATAATCGATTCACATGCAACTAACTACTGTGCATGTCTTTCCTTGTCAACTCGACTTCTACCACCTTGCGCAAGGCAAGTGCGTTGAAATGGAATACAACATATTGCAACACAATTCCATTACCACTTAAATAAACAAAATATACAATGTGAATAACTTACAATTACAATGCATATACTGCACACACAACATATATCGGACTACTCGACACAACAATCGGATGGGTCGGCATAGCATTCAGACAACCCAACAAAGCAGTTTAGATGGCCCAGCAAAGTAGTTTAGACAGCCTTACACAATATTTCAGACGGCCCAATACAGCATCTCCAACTTCCTAGCAAACCAGTTCAAATAGCCTGCAACAACATTCAGACAGCTTGATACAACACTTCAATACCATGCCAACAAATTTGATTCCCACATACCATGCCAACCTTTCCTTCCATGCCAACAACACAAATGAATGAGGGAAGGGTCTTATTTATAAAACTGAGGTAGTTGCATCATCCAACTTACAAACTACCCAACACCTCATCATTTTCTTCCTTTATGACTAATGACTTATTCGTACTTAACTAATACTTAACATTACACATTGTCACATACAACATCAACTATAATGAAACTCTTAATGTGTGAGTACTTGACTTCCAACGCACTTATTCAATTTGCTTGCCTACATCTATCCCCTCCTCTAGACTTGTCGACGTCCTCAACGACACATGAGTTGAACACTAGGGATAGAAGCATTGAACACCATACTGGAATCTCTTGTCATGCTCCTTCCGCTTTCTCTTGTTCCAAACATCTTTTGCAACTAGCTTCACTTCAAACTGTTTCCCACAACACATTGTTCTCCGATTGCTCACTCCACTTAGTACAATCAGTTGCATCATCAATGCGACCAACATGATGGGCAACTCTTGTCTCCACCCTTCTTGGGGGTCAAGGGGGCGAGAGCCCCTTTGCAGGGTCAAGGGGCAGCATCCCTTGTACAATCAAGGGGCAACATCCCTTGTAGAATCGAGGGACAACACCCTTCAAACGTACCCTATTGCACTATAGGGTAGGGTTGAGGGGCAACGCCCCGAAACCTCAACGATGAAACCATTGATACCCTCACTGTCTGAATTGAATTTTTTTTCTCATCTCCATTTTGGTAGGCTTCACTTGACCCACTTCAACATCCCCTCAACTCCGTATGACTTCTCTCTTGCTCTTAAAAACTTCTTCATGGCTTCTGACGACCTTGCCTTAGCCTTTGACAAGCATCCCTTAGCCTTGGGCAGTTCACTTCCTCGCCTAAATGGCCTTGGGCCAAACGGCCTACTTTTTGCGTCAAATGATCCAATGTCGGACAACCTACTTCCAAATAGTCCTACCTTAGCCTTTAGCAAACATCCCTCGGTCTCCGACGGTCCACCTCCTAAGTTAGATGGCCTTGGGAGGGTCAAGACAACCCTCTCTTTGAGACAGACAGCATAAGGGTCACCTGACGACCACTTGTCCCACTAGACGACCAAGGTCCCAACTCAAACAGCCTAGGCTTAGATAGCCTAAGCTCTGATAATCAAGGCTTAGGTCCAGACATCCCAAGTCAAATGGCTAGACGACCCTACTAGAAAGCAAGACATGAAAAATCTCTTTATTGTTTGTATCATTCACTTCGTCTGCATCACTCTGTCGTCTACATTAACTTGTGCAACTTCAACTCTTTGCTCTATCTCTGCCTATTCTATTGTAATCAAGTTCCCCTCTTCAATTGCAATTAGGTTTATTACGTTCACCTCCTCTACTTCCCAACTAGGGATGTGACTCTTCTCCGACACTTCAAACTCCCTACACATAACTGGTTCATCTCGACTCGCAACATTTTGACATTCATGTCCGAAGTGCCCCCATACATGGTATCGCCAACATTGTACAATGGGTCTTGCCATTAGTATCATACTCAATTTTGCATCTTCATATTCTCTAGTGATTATCAAAGACCACATCACCAATGGCATCCCCCCTTGGTACTGTTGGCATTTTTGTCACATTAAATTTTTTCACAAAATTTTGCCCAAGTATGGAGCTTCAAAGCAACAAAGAGCATGTAGAAGTGTTGGCATTTTCGCGGGCCCTAAAAGGGGATGATAAAGTGGATGAAATGATCTTTGGATATTTCGTCATTGCAGATCTTTTCGCAAGCTTTCCGGTGATATATTATAATAGGCGATCGGGGCAGCGGATCAAAAGTTATGGCCCCGGGAAGCAAAACCAACGAAAGCCAACTTCGGGCTTGGAAAATTGGCTAAGGCACAAGGAATGCTCAAGTTCGCCCAGAATGCTCAACTTCGCCCAAAATGCTCAACTTCGCTCCCGAAATCCAACGAACTCCCAGCTTCGGGCTTGGAAAATTGGCTAAGGCACAGGGAATGCACAAGTTCACCCAAAATGCTCAAATTCGCTCCCAAAATCCAAGTTCGCTCCTGAAATCTAGCGAACTCCCAACTTCGGGCTTGGAAAATTGGCTAAGGCACAGGGAATGCTCAAGTTCGCCCAGAATGCTCAAGTTCGCTCCCGAAATCCAGAATGCTCAAGTTCGCTCCCGAAATCCAGCGAACTCCCAGCTTCGGGCTTGGAAAATTGGCTAAGGCACAGGGAATGCTCAAGTTCGCCTGGAATGCTCAAGTTCGCCCAGAATGCTCAAGTTCGCTCCCAAAATCCAGAATGCTCAAGTTCGCTCCCAAAATCCAGAATGCTCAAGTTCGCTCCCGAAATCTAGCGAACTCCCAGCTTCGGGCTTGGAAAATTGGCTAAGGCACGGGGAATGCTCAAGTTCACCCAGAATGCTCAACTTCGCCCAAAATGCTCAAGTTCGCCCAGAAATCCAACAAACTCCCAGCTTCGGGCATTAACTCCAGCGAAGCTGCATTTCGGGCTCAATTCAAGCAAAGCTTATCCAAGGCAATTTTTAGCGCTAAGGCTGCATCCGGAGGGCACGCTTCTCAAGAAAGAGAAGTTAGGTGGGTATTTAATGCGCCTCCATGGCGCACGAGTTTGGGTCTCCAGCCTATCCCATCAAGACGGCCATGTTAGGTCCCGAAAAAGCTCCTGAGGGCAAGCTGCACCAACCGTATTAATGAGACATGTCCCAACTACAACGCCTGTCCGGAGCCACGCTAAACACGAGTGAGCTGCAAAGACCGTCCGGAGCCGCTATAAACACAAGTGGGCCGAATCCCATGGATTCTCTGCCATCTGACAGGGGTCAAATCTCAGTTGCCCCAACGGTTTTAGGGTTTTGACATTAATCATTACGGGGTAAACCCCTCTATAAAAGCCAACTCATTGTAGTGTAATCAGGGGGGAACAAAGATCTGTTGTACTTGGATTCTGCTACAATATTAAGACTCCTGGTTCTAATTCTGGACTCTTTTACTGTGTATGATGCCTTCTGTTATTTCTGTCAATTCCATTCTTCTATATGCATACTGTAATTCTGCACTCTGGATTTAAGTGTGTGATAAAGAGCAGAACCTGGAATTATTGAAAGATACATACCAGAGAATAGTTCAGCATTAGTTTCTGCTATATTCTTAGTGTTGATTATTGCTGGTTTAAGTAGGAGTTAGTGATCGTGCTGCTTGTTCTTCCCCTTCTGTTCCTGCTGGCCTGTGGCCATATTTCCCTATTTCTTTCAGTTATTTCCTTTCTTTCAGCAACTTCCCAATTTCTTTCCAGTTCCCTAATCTGAAAACCCAGTGTAGTGTAGTAAAGAAGCCAACCTTCTCTGGAGATTGGCATGGAAGGCATCTCTTCCTTCCGGCCTTTCAATCTGTTGGGCGGGTCTAGGGCACATAGATAAACCAAACCCTTTCCCTGTGGCAGATTCATAACCAACAGGTACAATCTCCCTTTGTGCTGCATATTCCCATAGCAATGATATTGCACCCTCCAAGTCACACTCGTCCTCAAAGTTATTGTTCTTCTCTTTAGAATCACTTTCTTCACTGACTTCTTGACCCAAGCATTAAGAGAATCTTAGTTCTTTTCTTTGTTGGGATTTTTAGCCTGCTAGCTGGCAGTCATTATTGTCCTTATAGTCCCTTGGGTCTTACTTTGGCCCACAACAGACATTAATAATATTTCATTTTATTTCATTTCATTTTTGATAGCCAGTCCTTCAGCTTCATTGTTAGTAACCCTTCCAAGACCCTCTAGATCCCAATGGAGGATCTTCCCCTTGAAATAAGTAACCTAACAATAGGTTAGATGTCCGGAGTTGGCACCCATCATGACTAAAATCTTGACAGAAAGATTTCTCACAGGTAGAGACGAGGAGGATGAATTAGCTTGGGGCTATGGGAGCCTTGGTGTCTATACAGTGAAGGACGGATATGACAAGATCCTCCCAGAGCCTCCCCCCCATTCATATCCGGTAGAGGATTGGAGAAAGATTTGGCACTCCAAGGGCTGGTCGAAAGTAAACTTTTTTGCCTGGCAGTTTATGCACAACGGAATTCTCACTTTTGACAATCTCAGATGTAGAGGAATCATCGGTCCATCTCAATGTGTATTATGCTACAAGAGCTAGGAAACAGCTGATCACCTGATGTTTGAGTACCCTTTCACGCGTCAGATTTGGAAGCGATGGTTTTTTTATTATAAAATTCAAGTTAATGGTGACTTGAATCGGACTAATATCTGGGAAATATGGAAGAGGGG